>BSWB01000008.1:62397500-64797500 GCA_033239125.1 Fagopyrum homotropicum | reverse complement strand
ACCCTATGCCTAGCGGGACGTGCTGGTGCTGCAGCCGGCTCCTCCTCATTCTCGTCATCATACAAATCGATGACCGGCGCACTAGTCCCAGCTGTATCCATGCCCGTATCCATGGGAACACCACCATCCTTAGCAACATCATCATCATCATCATCCTCAGCCTTGTCCTCCTCAGCTGGCCCCTGAGCTGCTGCAGCTGCTGCCTCTCTAGCATTCTCCATCAGTGGAATCCACGCAGTCTGCCAGTAGTGTGGATCAAACACGGAGAACTGAGCTGACCATCTGATCCCCTGTAGTGCAGTCGGCTCCCATGGCATCGCTACGTATGGCGTAGTAAGTCCTCGGGGAACTAGTATCCTCCGAGTGATCATCTCCTGAAGTCCAAGCGGCTTGGCAGCCGTCACCATGGTACAAGCACTGAGGTCCATATCCATGTAACTCGCTATATGAGTCACAATACCTCCACATCAAATGTCGCCCTTCGCCTTTGCCTTGATCTTATGCAGATCCTCTGCCAACATCAATCCAAAATCTGGGACTCCTCCAGTCACCATGCAGTATAAGCTCAGAAGCTCCCCCTGTCTGACCTTCTAGGGCGTCTCAGTACGTGCCAGAAGAGTCTCACTGAAGATCCTGTGGGCCAGTCTGAAAGCAAGATAAAATATACCCGCTCCCTGGAGTCTCTAGGTCGCCATCTGTCTGCATGCTCAACCACATGAGCAATCTGTCCCCAGAACTCCCTAGCTACAGCTCGGGAGGGAAAATCAGCAACTGTTGGAATCGGGAAGGCAAAGATATCCCGCCAGTGATCTAAAAGAACCAAATAGTTCCGGTTCATCAACCAGTACTTTACGGCGCGCTCGGTAGGCAAGTAGGTAAAGGAGCTGACAAACTCCAAGGTCGGCTCTAGATAGACCGGAGCTCTAATCTGTGTGAACTGCTCCAGCCCCACGGCAGAAATCATACGCCTCAAATCATCATCAACGTGGAGGCAGTCAAAAGCTGAAATGTCCAAGAAGCGGGGTGCAATCACTGGACGGGCCGCTATGCGGTCATAATCGACCTGGTGTCTCTCGTGGATCACCGGTCTAGTACGACGGGAGGAAGAAGAAGGAGAAGGAGAATATCTGTCCCTCAGGACCAACTGCCTGTCAGAACTCATAATTTCTGTGACCTGTCAGACCACCTCGGTCGCCCTAACAACTTTGTAGAACGCCTCGGCCGAGGCACAGGCCGACTGGACCGAGGCGAAAAACTGCTCGATCGATTCCCTCAAAAATCTAGTTCTTTTCCCCTAAAATCACTACCAAAGGTTCCTATGGGGTACTTAATCCTTTTCTCAGCAAATGCAGGGGCAACCAAAGCCCAAATCGAAAGGAAACAGTGGAAAGGAGGAGGGTTAGGGTTTTTTTGATTTTTACCCTGATTCGGTCGATTCGGTTCATTCTTTCTGCAGATTGGTGCTTGCAATGCGATCCTCTATCCTTTCCTCTCAGTTTAGATGCAAGAATCGTCGAAAATGAGCGAAGAACGGAGGAACGAGGTGGAAAATATGCCGCGGTCGAGAAGAGGGTAAAGAGAAGAGAGAGAAATCTTCAACCCCTTTTATACCCTTTTCTGGAACTGCTGTCACCTCGGTCGAGATGGTCTCGACTGGACCGAGGTGTAAGGACCGAGGTGAGTCTTCAGAAACTCTAATCACCTCGGTTGCCCAAGAATCATCTCGGTCGAGGTGCTGTGACAGCAACCGAGATGTGTCTCAGTCAAACTCCGTCTTCTCATATTCTCGAACTTCTGTCCTTCCAATTGTGTTACTGGGTTGTATTCCTTCCTTAGATGTCACCTGTTGTTTGTCTAGGACGCCAAAAACAAAACAAAGCAAAGCAAAAGCAAACTATCTAAAGCTAGACTAGAAAAAGGGAAAAGAAAGTAATACCTTGGGTTGCCTCCCAAGAAGCGCTTGATTTAAGGCCGCTAGCTGGACCGTACGGCATCTCTATGCGTGATGGGAGGTATCCTCACCCCATACTTCACCTTCATCATGGGGTGAGATAAGTAAGTCTATCAAACGCTCCAACAAGTGCAAGTGCTCATCGGGGAATGAATCATCTATGGGTGGGTTGTCCTTCTCGCGCGAAGATGGAGGTAGCCGGCTGAGGTGATCCACAACAGAATTTTCGGATCCCTTCTTATCGCGGATCTCTAGGTCAAACTCTTGAAGCAAGAGAATCCATCGAATAAGGCGTGGCTTGACATCCTTCTTAGCAAGCAAGTAACGAATGGCTGCATGGTCGGTGTAGACAATGACTTTTGCTCCTACTAAGTAGGAACGAAACTTCTCGAAAGCATATTCAACCGCCAATAGCTCCTTCTAGGTGGTGGCGTAGTTACGCTGGGCTTCATCTAGCGTCTTGCTAGCATTGTAAATGGCGGTGGTCCGGCCATCCTTCTTTTGTCCAAGAACCGCTCCTACTGCCACATCATTAGCATCACACATGATATCAAAGGGCAAGATCCAATCCGGAGGTTGGATAATGGGAGCGGAGATCAACGCTTCCTTAATCCTGTAAAATGCATCAAGACACTACTGCGAAAACTCAAAAACAACATCTATATTCAAGAGGTTAGTTAGGGGTTTAGAAATCTTCGAGAAGTCCTTGATGAATCTCCTATAGAAACCTGCATGCCCGAGAAAACTCCTCACACCTTTAACAGAACAAGGGGGAGGGAGTTTCTCAATAGTCTCGATCTTAGCGCGATCGACCTCAATACCTCGATTAGAAACGAGGTGTCCTAGCACAATGCCTTGATTAACCATAAAGTGACACTTCTCCCAATTCAAAACAAGATTAGTGTCTTCACATCTTTGTAGTACTAGAGAAAGGTTAGATAGGCAATCATCAAAAGAGGAACCATATACTGAAAAATCATCCATAAATACCTCCATGATCTCCTCTATATACTCAGAAAAGATAGCCATCATGCATCGCAGGAAGGTGGCAGGCGCATTGTATAATCCAAATGGCATCCTCCTATAAGCGAATGTCCCCCATGGACAAGTGAAAGTGGTCTTCTCTTGATCATCCGGATGGATAGGAATCTGGAAGAAACCACTATAGCCGTCTAAATAGTAGAAGTGTGAATGCTGGGCCAACTGTTCGAGCATTTGATCAATGAAAGGAAGTGGAAAATGGTCCTTCCGGGTGGCCACGTTCAGCTTCCTATAGTCGATGCAAACCCTCCAGCCCGTGACGGTCCTGGTTGGGATTAACTCGTTGTTCTTATTCGTCACAACGGTCATCCCTCCTTTCTTCGGAACTACATGTACTAGGCTAACCAATTAGCTGTCCGAGATAGGATATATGATACCTGCATCCAACAACTTAAGAATTTCCTTCTTCACAACCTCTTTCATGATCGGATTTAACCGTCTTTGAGGTTCCCGTGAAGTCTTATGATCGTCCTCCATTAGAATTCTATGCATGCAGAAAGAAGGCTTAATGCCAATAAGATCATCTATAGTATAACCCAAAGCCTTTTGATGCTTTCTCAGGACATGCATTAGTTTAGATAATTCAGATTCGGAGAGGGAAGCACTAACGATTACAGAATAAGTAGAATCCGGTCCAAGAAAGACATACCTCAAGTGACTAGGGAGTTGTTTAAGCTCCACAACTGGGGGTGCTTTCTGAGGGGGATCCTTGGTTCCTCCTTCCAGTGGAGTAGATCTAGAAACTGTACTTTCAGAAGTCTCAGTTGACATCATCTCGCTTTCGACCTCAGTCGAGGTCCAGAGAGTTTGACCGAGATGTTCTTCGGTCACCTCGCTTGGTCCAGAAAGTGCCTCGGTCGAGGTACTGCAACTGAAACTGAAACTGGAGATCTTCTTCTCCTGGATTAGTCTTTCAATTTAGCTCCTGGATCTTCTTCTAGTGCCTTTAAGCTCCGTATATCTGCATCACAAGAAGCATCTATACCTTCCTCCATTAAACTAAAACTAATAACTTTTTCAAGTGGATCGTTAATAAGGATAAAGCTCACCAATTCTCTTGATTCTTCTTCATCGTAGATGTTGAAGATATCATCTCTTAGCCGCTCTCCCTTCATGGCCGCAAGTAATGCGAATTCCACTTCATCTCCGCCAATATTGAACTTTAGCTTGGTGTTCTTACAATCCACATTGCAACCTGAAGTTGCTAGAAATGGCCTCCCGAGAATGATAGGAACAGGATAATCTACGGGAATATCAAGCACAACAAAGTCTATAGGTAAATAGAAGTTACCTAACTTAACCGGAACGTCTTCCAGAATGCCCACGGATGGGTAATGGAGCGATCCGCCATGTATAACCGTATCTTCACCGGCTTGGGCTCTCCAAGTCCGATCTTGACACATAACTCCAGCGGAATGATGCTCACGCTGGCTCCTAGATCACATAAGGCTTCACAAGTGACATCCCCAACTTGAATGGGAATGCAAAATGAGCCGGGATCTCTTAACTTGGGTGGCATTTTCTCCTTCATGATTTGAATAAGCTCCGAGAATTTAGATGTCATCCTTACTTCACCAAAGTCTTCCAGCTTCCTCTTCCTTGATAGAATCTCTTTCAAGAACTTCCCATAGGCAGGCATCCCTAGAATAACATCAAGGAAAGGAATATTAATGTGTAGTTTATTCATCAAGTCAAGGAACTTACCAAAATGCTTGTCTAGATGTGCTATGGCCCTTGACTGAAGGAATGGAAGTGGTGGTTTATATGCAGGAGGTGGAATATAAACTTCAGTTTTCTCCTCCGCTTTCTGTGGCTCCACCTCGGTTGGCATCTCGGCCGAAGTGTTCTTCGACTGCACCTGGACCGAGGTGGTCTTCGTTTGTACTGGCATCGACCGAGGCACTGGATCTGCAGTCTTCAGTCCACTCTTCATCGTTATGGCCATAATCTGGCCCTTAGGGTTGCTTTCCGTTCTTGTTGGAAGTTTCCCTGGATCTCTGTTGTTCTAAGGCTTTTTATGCCTTAGAAAATGAAGTCATGGATGTCTCCATAGAGCTTAACTTGATTAAGATGGCCTCCAACACCGCGTCTTTCTTTTCTGGCTGGGACAAACTCGATCCTTGCTCCTGGCTCTTTAATGGAGTAGAAGAAGAAGAGGAAGAGAGGAAAGGGTTAGAGGAATCATTCGAATAGGAGTTAGAATGATGGTTACCCGAATGTTGGTTGTTTGCTCTCCAATTATTGCTGTTGGATACTCTATTGTTGTTGTAGTTGTTGTTACGGTATCCATTGTTGTTCCTTGATCCTTGATCTTCCTTCTTGGTTCGAGCAACTAAGAGTTCCTTCAATTGTTTCACGTCATTCTTCAAAGACGTGAGTTGATTGTTGTTAGGCGGAGCACCTTGAAAGTTGACTCTTTTAACCCCACCTTCAGCTTCTTGGTGGGAGTATTTCTCCATGTGCAAAGCTTGCTTCTCTATAAACTCCCAAGCTTCGTCAATCGGCATGTCCATGAACGTGCCGGCAGATAGTAGTTGAAGGTTGAACTGGGTGCTTCCGTCCAGTCCCTTGAAGTATATCTCCAACAACTCTATCTTTGGAATCCCATGATGTGGGCAATCCAAAAGAATGTCTTTAAACCTCTCCCATGACTTGGACAAGCTCTCCTTGTCCTTCATGATGAATGCATTAATCTTCCCTCTCATTTCAGCGGTTTTAGAGGGGGGAAAGAATTTAGTCAAGAATTCCGTCGTCATCTCCTTCCAAGTACTAATTTTTCCTGGAGGAAGAGATTGATACCAAGTAAGAGCTCTATCTTTCAAAGAGAAGTAGAAAGGCCTTAGCTTGTAGTTGTTGTTTTCCAGCCTTGAAGGTCTCAAGTTCTCCATCAAGATCTCATAGTTTTGTAGATGTTGATGTGGAGATTCCCTTTCTAGCCCTCCAAACTGGCATTGGCGAATCATGGAAAGAACTTGCGGTCGAAGCTCATAATCATGGTCTGCTGGATCACCTAGGTCGACTCTTGGACGCCTCAGTTGTTGATTAGGGTCCATCCTCTGCCCTAGGGTTTGTGGAATGCCTGCAAAAAGAACATCTCGGACTGGCATCCGAGGTGGAGGTATCTCAGCCGGGGCGACAGGTACTGGATTCTGCCTCGGTCGAGGATCTGGAGCAAGGTCTTGCCTCGGCCGAGGATCTAGGTTCGGTCGAGGTAGATACTGGTCTCGTAAAGCTGCCATATCTGCTTCAATCGCCTAAGTCCTTGCGCGAGTTTCTTCCCTCTCTAGTCTCAGCTCTTCTTTGCTGAGGCGTAGTTGTTCTAACGCCTCCTTCAATTTGGCCTCAAGATCGCGATTGTCTTGGTCGGCCATCTTCGCTTCTCTCAAGCGTCTTTTGTATGTCTTTTCTGGTTCGGGATTGTAAGGAACGATTTCCTTCCCAGCGCGGGTTCTTCGCATAAACCTAAAAAGAACCTGCGAAAGTCACTCAAGTAGAGTGGTTAGTAGAAACAGGAGCAAGTGCCCCGAAAGCAAACCGCAACCGGCTCGGTCTAGACCAAGTCCCGACAACGGCGCCAAAAACTTGTTCTCTTTAAACGGTGTGTACAAGCTTTAAATTTATAACCCTAGATGTAAGCTTAAAACAAGGATGCGAACCCGCAGTACACGGGTCAATTGTAGTAAAAAGCAAGAAATTCCAAGGGTCGATCACAAGGACTTAGTGAAACAAAACAGGTATAGGTTTGTCAATGCAACTACCAACCACAAAAGCGATTAAAACAATCAAAGATGATAAAAAATCAATTAAGGAAATATGCAATTCTAGGGATTAAAGCATCTAGTTGTGGTTCCAACTCAAGATCTAAAGATAAGCGGACAAAGCTGAGATTTTGGCATAGGGAAGGTGTTACTAAAGTGGAATAGATCACCGGGTAAGTCTCACTACTCACTAATCCCAAACCGTAACTCCTATTACCGGGTAAGTCTCAAGGAATTAAGGAAAAGAACTATAACCTCAAACTAACACTCCAACTAAGGGAATAGATTCAACCTTTACAGGGTAAGTCTCAGGCTAACTCATATAGATGGGATGAAAGGACACTCAAACCCCAATAAAGGATAAACCTTTATTACCTACACTTATGATCTTGGGTAAACAAACAAAGGAATTACCGGGTAAGTCTCATCCTAAGCTTGCATTGAACCAGGAAAGGTGTAATAAGAATAGGATTTGGCAAATTCTAACACTTAACTCTCAGTTTCGGATCAGATAAGTCACCTCGGTCAGAAGAATTCCACCCCGGCCGAGATGTTCATCGACTGAGCGAGATGCTTTAGGGTTAAGGATAAAGACTCGAGCTTTCAGGATCCTACTGTGATTAAGATTATTCTATCATTGTTTTTCCCACAACCTTCAGCCAATCACCCTAGAATCACACAAGGAAATTAGCCACTCATCATCATGAAAGTAATAATCAAATATAAGGGAAGAAATAGAATAATTGAACAAGAAAACCTTAAGAGAAAGACTTCAATAACTGAATCAATTATCAATCAACAAGCGTTCCTTGGATCAAAATCCAATAAGACAACCAACAATGAAGGGAATCTAAAGGAATCTTACAAAACCCTTCACAAAGCTATAAAAGCTATCAACTTCCTTCCTTCAATCTTCCTTCAACCTTCAAAAAGGTTCTTCAAATCTTCCAGCTGCTATGATGTTTTCCAACCCTAAGCGGTGTATGTGGCTTCTCGTGTGGTAAGCGGGATACCGATTTGTGGAAAATCCAACCCTTCTTATTGGAAAATTACCCTCCAAAGATAAGATATCTTAGAAAGATCTTTTCCCATAAAAAATAGGTAAAATATATGGGCTAAATTATCTTCTTCCTTCCAGGAATCCACCCCAAAAATATGAGATCCTCTTTCCAAAAATAAAAGATCTCAGCCAAGAATAAATTATCCTTGCCGCGTCCAAGTGTTCGCCTCGGTCGAGTCAGCTCCTCTGGATCACCTCGGTCGAGGTGACTCTGTAGTCAACCGAGGTGAATCGCAACTGAATGTGAAATCTCTCAAATCTGGTCCAAAGTGAATCTCTAATCCAATTTCATGATTCCTGGATTCTTCCTTAAGCTCCTGAATGTAGCTCCAATGACTCCTTAGCTCCTTTTGCTCATTTTTGATGCAAAACGTGCCATTTTACCTACGATTACAACGAAACTTGGTGTAGACCTCGATTCCCGCAAAGGTAGATGAAACGACAATATAATCACATAATATACATTCAAACATGCAGATTATTGAAGATAAAACGTCTAAACAGGTCCCAAAATATAGACAATAATTCATGCTATCAAAATACCCCATACTTAGCCCTTGCTTGTCCCCAAGCAAGTTTTGAATATAAAATACAAGATAGAATGGATTATTAGTCATGAAGATCAATGAAAAAGTCTTTCAAAATATTTTATTGGTGTACTATAATCATAGATCACTCTAAGAGAATACTTCATGGAATTTAAAATCAAAATATGCTTAAAACATTTTATAAATATAAGAAAGTTGTTCATCTTTGCATAAAATCATAGAATTCATAATAAATCATAATTATCGAAATTAATTATATATAATCCAATTTAAACCACTAAGTCAATCAACAAGCTAGAGGTCTCAAGGGCTTCCCAAAAGAAAGGTCAAGAAACGTGTAGGGTAGGGATGTATAGAAGGTAATGTGGTGCTAGAATCCGGGAAAAGGATATCACTTCACTTTCACTTGACTTTCAACATCATCCACCAATAAGCTTTGCTTATTTCACACTTTTCTTTTTTTTTTTATTTTACTTTTTGGGATGCATGGACAGAGGTGCACAATAACCGAAGCCTAGAAAATCAACAATCATCAATTTCTTGAGATGCATCAAACCCTTGATGCACATACCATGACCCGTTAGGAATATCGCTCAATCTGACTTTGGCAAGACACAAACACCCGGCTATGTGAATGGTGCCGAGTTACTCATCATCATGATTGACTTCCCCAAACCTATTTATTACTTTCTAACACTTTCATTTCCAGTCAACTTCTCAACTTTTCTTTCACCTGCTTTTCACTTGCTTGCTTCCAAATTCCCGGATAGGTAAAGGAAGGCAAATATGTATATGAGGGGCTAAGCATGATCAAGAAGAAGAAGAGAAAAAAATGAATCGCCTTGGTCTTTCCAGGAAGAAAGTGAGAGAACTCATCATGTGGTGTCAACCTTCAAATTCAACATAATTTTGATAAAAACAAGGTATTAAACATGCCACAAATTTCAAACAAAGCATTTAGCAACTTAAACATATCATAAAACCTTTCAATCATATAAAGATTTCAAAACCAGTCAGCAAACAAAATCTTCACTGAGGTCATATCCAGATACGAAGCACAAAATCGTTTTCGAAAAATTCCTTTCAGTCAGAACGCCTCGGTCGAGATGTTCTAGTCAACCGAGGTGAAGTACCTCGTTTGGCCAGAATTACTTCGGTCGAGGTCAAAAAAAATTTTTCTTTCCAGTTTTTGGCGTTTTTCTCAATCAAATAACCTGTATGCATGCATGTAATCTCAGATAGAGCAGAATAAAACATAAATATCCATCAAAGTAGCATACAATCATCCATAGTCAAGTAATACATCAAATACCCCATACTTGGGACACATTGTCCCAATGGGTCAAAGTAAGTCTAGAAAATAAAGTACTCACTGGACATAGCTGAGCTGCATAATAAATAAAGAAAGAAAATCCTGGAAGATCACAATAATCTCGATCCGGTGGTGGTGGTGGTGGCACATACGGGTGCTGAGATGGGTCGAAATGATAGCCCATGACATGCTGAAACTGAATCTCAGCCATCACGTGCTGGTAGTGCAATCTCTCCTGCATCTCTCGGATCTCTAGGGACATGGCAGCGTAGGAATCTATCATCTGATCTATTAGATCGTCGATCCGACGGTGAGCAAGTGGATCCCTCTGCCTATGTACCCTATGCCTAGCGGGACGTGCTGGTGCTGCAGCCGGCTCCTCCTCATTCTCGTCATCATACAAATCGATGACCGGCGCACTAGTCCCAGCTGTATCCGTGCCCGTATCCATGGGAACACCACCATCCTTAGCAACATCATCATCATCATCATCCTCAGCCTTGTCCTCCTCAGCTGGCCCCTGAGCTGCTGCAGCTGCTGCCTCTCTAGCATTCTCCATCAGTGGAATCCACGCAGTCTGCCAGTAGTGTGGATCAAACACGGAGAACTGAGCTGACCATCTGATCCCCTGTAGTGCAGTCGGCTCCCATGGCATCGCTACGTATGGCGTAGTAAGTCCTCGGGGAACTAGTATCCTCCGAGTGATCATCTCCTGAAGTCCAAGCGGCTTGGCAGCCGTCACCATGGTACAAGCACTGAGGTCCATATCCATGTAACTCGCTATATGAGTCACAATACCTCCACATCAAATGTCGCCCTTCGCCTTTGCCTTGATCTTATGCAGATCCTCTGCCAACATCAATCCAAAATCTGGGACTCCTCCAGTCACCATGCAGTATAAGCTCAGAAGCTCCCCCTGTCTGACCTTCTAGGGCGTCTCAGTACGTGCCAGAAGAGTCTCACTGAAGATCCTGTGGGCCAGTCTGAAAGCAAGATAAAATATACCCGCTCCCTGGAGTCTCTAGGTCGCCATCTGTCTGCATGCTCAACCACATGAGCAATCTGTCCCCAGAACTCCCTAGCTACAGCTCGGGAGGGAAAATCAGCAACTGTTGGAATCGGGAAGGCAAAGATATCCCGCCAGTGATCTAAAGGAACCAAATAGTTCCGGTTCATCAACCAGTACTTTACGGCGCGCTCGGTAGGCAAGTAGGTAAAGGAGCTGACAAACTCCAAGGTCGGCTCTAGATAGACCGGAGCTCTAATCTGTGTGAACTGCTCCAGCCCCACGGCAGAAATCATACGCCTCAAATCATCATCAACGTGGAGGCAGTCAAAAGCTGAAATGTCCAAGAAGCGGGGTGCAATCACTGGACGGGCCGCTATGCGGTCATAATCGACCTGGTGTCTCTCGTGGATCACCGGTCTAGTACGACGGGAGGAAGAAGAAGGAGAAGGAGAATATCTGTCCCTCAGGACCAACTGCCTGTCAGAACTCATAATTTCTGTGACCTGTCAGACCACCTCGGTCGCCCTAACAACTTTGTAGAACGCCTCGGCCGAGGCACAGGCCGACTGGACCGAGGCGAAAAACTGCTCGATCGATTCCCTCAAAAATCTAGTTCTTTTCCCCTAAAATCACTACCAAAGGTTCCTATGGGGTACTTAATCCTTTTCTCAGCAAATGCAGGGGCAACCAAAGCCCAAATCGAAAGGAAACAGTGGAAAGGAGGAGGGTTAGGGTTTTTTTGATTTTTACCCTGATTCGGTCGATTCGGTTCATTCTTTCTGCAGATTGGTGCTTGCAATGCGATCCTCTATCCTTTCCTCTCAGTTTAGATGCAAGAATCGTCGAAAATGAGCGAAGAACGGAGGAACGAGGTGGAAAATATGCCGCGGTCGAGAAGAGGGTAAAGAGAAGAGAGAGAAATCTTCAACCCCTTTTATACCCTTTTCTGGAACTGCTGTCACCTCGGTCGAGATGGTCTCGACTGGACCGAGGTGTACGGACCGAGGTGAGTCTTCAGAAACTCTAATCACCTCGGTTGCCCAAGAATCATCTCGGTCGAGGTGCTGTGACAGCAACCGAGATGTGTCTCAGTCAAACTCCGTCTTCTCATATTCTCGAACTTCTGTCCTTCCAATTGTGTTACTGGGTTGTATTCCTTCCTTAGATGTCACCTGTTGTTTGTCTAGGACGCCAAAAACAAAACAAAGCAAAGCAAAAGCAAACTATCTAAAGCTAGACTAGAAAAAGGGAAAAGAAAGTAATACCTTGGGTTGCCTCCCAAGAAGCGCTTGATTTAAGGCCGCTAGCTGGACCGTACGGCATCTCTATGCGTGATGGGAGGTATCCTCACCCCATACTTCACCTTCATCATGGGGTGAGATAAGTAAGTCTATCAAACGCTCCAACAAGTGCAAGTGCTCATCGGGGAATGAATCATCTATGGGTGGGTTGTCCTTCTCGCGCGAAGATGGAGGTAGCCGGCTGAGGTGATCCACAACAGAATTTTCGGATCCCTTCTTATCGCGGATCTCTAGGTCAAACTCTTGAAGCAAGAGAATCCATCGAATAAGGCGTGGCTTGACATCCTTCTTAGCAAGCAAGTAACGAATGGCTGCATGGTCGGTGTAGACAATGACTTTTGCTCCTACTAAGTAGGAACGAAACTTCTCGAAAGCATATTCAACCGCCAATAGCTCCTTCTAGGTGGTGGCGTAGTTACGCTGGGCTTCATCTAGCGTCTTGCTAGCATTGTAAATGGCGGTGGTCCGGCCATCCTTCTTTTGTCCAAGAACCGCTCCTACTGCCACATCATTAGCATCACACATGATATCAAAGGGCAAGATCCAATCCGGAGGTTGGATAATGGGAGCGGAGATCAACGCTTCCTTAATCCTGTAAAATGCATCAAGACACTACTGCGAAAACTCAAAAACAACATCTTTATTCAAGAGGTTAGTTAGGGGTTTAGAAATCTTCGAGAAGTCCTTGATGAATCTCCTATAGAAACCTGCATGCCCGAGAAAACTCCTCACACCTTTAACAGAACAAGGGGGAGGGAGTTTCTCAATAGTCTCGATCTTAGCGCGATCGACCTCAATACCTCGATTAGAAACGAGGTGTCCTAGCACAATGCCTTGATTAACCATAAAGTGACACTTCTCCCAATTCAAAACAAGATTAGTGTCTTCACATCTTTGTAGTACTAGAGAAAGGTTAGATAGGCAATCATCAAAAGAGGAACCATATACTGAAAAATCATCCATAAATACCTCCATGATCTCCTCTATATACTCAGAAAAGATAGCCATCATGCATCGCAGGAAGGTGGCAGGCGCATTGTATAATCCAAATGGCATCCTCCTATAAGCGAATGTCCCCCATGGACAAGTGAAAGTGGTCTTCTCTTGATCATCCGGATGGATAGGAATCTGGAAGAAACCACTATAGCCGTCTAAATAGTAGAAGTGTGAATGCTGGGCCAACTGTTCGAGCATTTGATCAATGAAAGGAAATGGAAAATGGTCCTTCCGGGTGGCCACGTTCAGCTTCCTATAGTCGATGCAAACCCTCCAGCCCGTGACGGTCCTGGTTGGGATTAACTCGTTGTTCTTATTCGTCACAACGGTCATCCCTCCTTTCTTCGGAACTACATGTACTAGGCTAACCCATTTGCTGTCCGAGATAGGATATATGATACCTGCATCCAACAACTTAAGAATTTCCTTCTTCACAACCTCTTTCATGATCGGATTTAACCGTCTTTGAGGTTCCCGTGAAGTCTTATGATCGTCCTCCATTAGAATTCTATGCATGCAGAAAGAAGGCTTAATGCCAATAAGATCATCTATAGTATAACCCAAAGCCTTTTGATGCTTTCTCAGGACATGCATTAGTTTAGATAATTCAGATTCGGAGAGGGAAGCACTAACGATTACAGAATAAGTAGAATCCGGTCCAAGAAAGACATACCTCAAGTGACTAGGGAGTTGTTTAAGCTCCACAACTGGGGGTGCTTTCTGAGGGGGATCCTTGGTTCCTCCTTCCAGTGGAGTAGATCTAGAAACTGTACTTTCAGAAGTCTCAGTTGACATCATCTCGCTTTCGACCTCAGTCGAGGTCCAGAGAGTTTGACCGAGATGTTCTTCGGTCACCTCGCTTGGTCCAGAAAGTGCCTCGGTCGAGGTACTGCAACTGAAACTGAAACTGGAGATCTTCTTCTCCTGGATTAGTCTTTCAATTTAGCTCCTGGATCTTCTTCTAGTGCCTTTAAGCTCCGTATATCTGCATCACAAGAAGCATCTATACCTTCCTCCATTAAACTAAAACTAATAACTTTTTCAAGTGGATCGTTAATAAGGATAAAGCTCACCAATTCTCTTGATTCTTCTTCATCGTAGATGTTGAAGATATCATCTCTTAGCCGCTCTCCCTTCATGGCCGTAAGTAATGCGAATTCCACTTCATCTCCGCCAATATTGAACTTTAGCTTGGTGTTCTTACAATCCACATTGCAACCTGAAGTTGCTAGAAATGGCCTCCCGAGAATGATAGGAACAGGATAATCTACGGGAATATCAAGCACAACAAAGTCTATAGGTAAATAGAAGTTACCTAACTTAACCGGAACGTCTTCCAGAATGCCCACGGATGGGTAATGGAGCGATCCGCCATGTATAACCGTATCTTCACCGGCTTGGGCTCTCCAAGTCCGATCTTGACACATAACTCCAGCGGAATGATGCTCACGCTGGCTCCTAGATCACATAAGGCTTCACAAGTGACATCCCCAACTTGAATGGGAATTTAAAATGAGCCGGGATCTCTTAACTTGGGTGGCATTTTCTCCTTCATGATTTGAATAAGCTCCGAGAATTTAGATGTCATCCTTACTTCACCAAAGTCTTCCAGCTTCCTCTTCCTTGATAGAATCTCTTTCAAGAACTTCCCATAGGCAGGCATCCCTAGAATAACATCAAGGAAAGGAATATTAATGTGTAGTTTATTCATCAAGTCAAGGAACTTACCAAAATGCTTGTCTAGATGTGCTATGGCCCTTGACTGAAGGAATGGAAGTGGTGGTTTATATGCAGGAGGTGGAATATAAACTTCAGTTTTCTCCTCCGCTTTCTGTGGCTCCACCTCGGTTGGCATCTCGGCCGAAGTGTTCTTCGACTGCACCTGGACCGAGGTGGTCTTCGTTTGTACTGGCATCGACCGAGGCACTGGATCTGCAGTCTTCAGTCCACTCTTCATCGTTATGGCCATAATCTGGCCCTTAGGGTTGCTTTCCGTTCTTGCTGGAAGTTTCCCTGGATCTCTGTTGTTCTAAGGCTTTTTATGCCTTAGAAAATGAAGTCATGGATGTCTCCATAGAGCTTAACTTGATTAAGATGGCCTCCAACACCGCGTCTTTCTTTTCTGGCTGGGACAAACTCGATCCTTGCTCCTGGCTCTTTAATGGAGTAGAAGAAGAAGAGGAAGAGAGGAAAGGGTTAGAGGAATCATTCGAATAGGAGTTAGAATGATGGTTACCCGAATGTTGGTTGTTTGCTCTCCAATTATTGCTGTTGGATACTCTATTGTTGTTGTAGTTGTTGTTACGGTATCCATTGTTGTTCCTTGATCCTTGATCTTCCTTCTTGGTTCGAGCAACTAAGAGTTCCTTCAATTGTTTCACGTCATTCTTCAAAGACGTGAGTTGATTGTTGTTAGGCGGAGCACCTTGAAAGTTGACTCTTTTAACCCCACCTTCAGCTTCTTGGTGGGAGTATTTCTCCATGTGCAAAGCTTGCTTCTCTATAAACTCCCAAGCTTCGTCAATCGGCATGTCCATGAACGTGCCGGCAGATAGTAGTTGAAGGTTGAACTGGGTGCTTCCGTCCAGTCCCTTGAAGTATATCTCCAACAACTCTATCTTTGGAATCCCATGATGTGGGCAATCCAAAAGAATGTCTTTAAACCTCTCCCATGACTTGGACAAGCTCTCCTTGTCCTTCATGATGAATGCATTAATCTTCCCTCTCATTTCAGCGGTTTTAGAGGGGGGAAAGAATTTAGTCAAGAATTCCGTCGTCATCTCCTTCCAAGTACTAATTTTTCCTGGAGGAAGAGATTGATACCAAGTAAGAGCTCTATCTTTCAAAGAGAAGTAGAAAGGCCTTAGCTTGTAGTTGTTGTTTTCCAGCCTTGAAGGTCTCAAGTTCTCCATCAAGATCTCATAGTTTTGTAGATGTTGATGTGGAGATTCCCTTTCTAGCCCTCCAAACTGGCATTGGCGAATCATGGAAAGAACTTGCGGTCGAAGCTCATAATCATGGTCTGCTGGATCACCTAGGTCGACTCTTGGACGCCTCAGTTGTTGATTAGGGTCCATCCTCTGCCCTAGGGTTTGTGGAATGCCTGCAAAAAGAACATCTCGGACTGGCATCCGAGGTGGAGGTATCTCAGCCGGGGCGACAGGTACTGGATTCTGCCTCGGTCGAGGATCTGGAGCAAGGTCTTGCCTCGGCCGAGGATCTAGGTTCGGTCGAGGTAGATACTGGTCTCGTAAAGCTGCCATATCTGCTTCAATCGCCTAAGTCCTTGCGCGAGTTTCTTCCCTCTCTAGTCTCAGCTCTTCTTTGCTGAGGCGTAGCTGTTCTAACGCCTCCTTCAATTTGGCCTCAAGATCGCGATTGTCTTGGTCGGCCATCTTCGCTTCTCTCAAGCGTCTTTTGTATGTCTTTTCTGGTTCGGGATTGTAAGGAACGATTTCCTTCCCAGCGCGGGTTCTTCGCATAAACCTAAAAAGAACCTGCGAAAGTCACTCAAGTAGAGTGGTTAGTAGAAACAGGAGCAAGTGCCCCGAAAGCAAACCGCAACCGGCTCGGTCTAGACCAAGTCCCGACAACGGCGCCAAAAACTTGTTCGCTTTAAACGGTGTGTGCAAGCTTTAAATTTATAACCCTAGATGTAAGCTTAAAACAAGGATGCGAACCCGCAGTACACGGGTCAATTGTAGTAAAAAGCAAGAAATTCCAAGGGTCGATCACAAGGACTTAGTGAAACAAAACAGGTATAGGTTTGTCAATGCAACTACCAACCACAAAAGCGATTAAAACAATCAAAGATGATAAAAAATCAATTAAGGAAATATGCAATTCTAGGGATTAAAGCATCTAGTTGTGGTTCCAACTCAAGATCTAAAGATAAGCGGACAAAGCTGAGATTTTGGCATAGGGAAGGTGTTACTAAAGTGGAATAGATCACCGGGTAAGTCTCACTACTCACTAATCCCAAACCGTAACTCCTATTACCGGGTAAGTCTCAAGGAATTAAGGAAAAGAACTATAACCTCAAACTAACACTCCAACTAAGGGAATAGATTCAACCTTTACAGGGTAAGTCTCAGGCTAACTCATATAGATGGGATGAAAGGACACTCAAACCCCAATAAAGGATAAACCTTTATTACCTACACTTATGATCTTGGGTAAACAAACAAAGGAATTACCGGGTAAGTCTCATCCTAAGCTTGCATTGAACCAGGAAAGGTGTAATAAGAATAGGATTTGGCAAATTCTAACACTTAACTCTCAGTTTCGGATCAGATAAGTCACCTCGGTCAGAAGAATTCCACCCCGGCCGAGATGTTCATCGACTGAGCGAGATGCTTTAGGGTTAAGGATAAAGACTCGAGCTTTCAGGATCCTACTGTGATTAAGATTATTCTATCATTGTTTTTCCCACAACCTTCAGCCAATCACCCTAGAATCACACAAGGAAATTAGCCACTCATCATCATGAAAGTAATAATCAAATATAAGGGAAGAAATAGAATAATTGAACAAGAAAACCTTAAGAGAAAGACTTCAATAACTGAATCAATTATCAATCAACAAGCGTTCCTTGGATCAAAATCCAATAAGACAACCAACAATGAAGGGAATCTAAAGGAATCTTACAAAACCCTTCACAAAGCTATAAAAGCTATCAACTTCCTTCCTTCAATCTTCCTTCAACCTTCAAAAAGGTTCTTCAAATCTTCCAGCTGCTATGATGTTTTCCAACCCTAAGCGGTGTATGTGGCTTCTCGTGTGGTAAGCGGGATACCGATTTGTGGAAAATCCAACCCTTCTTATTGGAAAATTACCCTCCAAAGATAAGATATCTTAGAAAGATCTTTTCCCATAAAAAATAGGTAAAATATATGGGCTAAATTATCTTCTTCCTTCCAGGAATCCACCCCAAAAATATGAGATCCTCTTTCCAAAAATAAAAGATCTCAGCCAAGAATAAATTATCCTTGCCGCGTCCAAGTGTTCGCCTCGGTCGAGTCAGCTCCTCTGGATCACCTCGGTCGAGGTGACTCTGTAGTCAACCGAGGTGAATCGCAACTGAATGTGAAATCTCTCAAATCTGGTCCAAAGTGAATCTCTAATCCAATTTCATGATTCCTGGATTCTTCCTTAAGCTCCTGAATGTAGCTCCAATGACTCCTTAGCTCCTTTTGCTCATTTTTGATGCAAAACGTGCCATTTTACCTACGATTACAACGAAACTTGGTGTAGACCTCGATTCCCGCAAAGGTAGATGAAACGACAATATAATCACATAATATACATTCAAACATGCAGATTATTGAAGATAAAACGTCTAAACAGGTCCCAAAATATAGACAATAATTCATGCTATCAAAATACCCCAAAATGTCCCCCACATGCTTCAGAATGACAAAATGTAAGGACAGATTTTACCTCAATGTCTGGGATGCAACGGCGTATTACCTGATCACTACAATGCTTCCAAAGGTATGGATTGTCCCAAACGTAGTGTCTTGCTTCGGCCTTTACCTTCTCCCGCTATGCCTTGGTGAAGTCTGGAGGGTACTCACCTCTAACAAGAACATTTACAATGTCAGCAAACCTAGGGTTAAAAGATTGAAGTTTAAACAAAACCTCTGTCGTGTAATACGCAGGGGCGGCCAAAACTTTACGCAGGGGTGCAAGAGGCGCAAGGGCGTCTGGCTCGAGCCGCAGGGGCGGCTGTGCGCAGGGGCGGTTACACACAGAGAGTTGTGTAGAACGTGTTGTTTGGAAAGCTTCCAAGTATGGATCTTCCGTTGGTTGGATCTTCCTCCTCCTTCACCAGCCTGCTCAAGTGGTCGTCCACAAGGTTCTCAGCCCCCTTCTTGTCCCGTATTTCCAAGTTAAACTCGCTTAGAAGGAGCACCCACCGAATCAACCTTGGCTTTGCTTCCTTCTTCTCCATGAGGTACCTAAGGGCTGCATGGTCAGTGAATACGATTACCTTTACGCCAAGGAGATATTTTTTGAGCTTCTCTAGTGCAAACACCACCGCTAGCATCTCCTTCTCGGTGGTGGAGTAGTTTCTTTGAGCTCCATTAAGCGTCATGGATGCATAATGGATGACATGTGATGCTCTTCCGTCCTTCTGTCCTAGGACAACTCCTACAACATAATCGCCGGCGTCACACATGATCTCAAATGGCTTCTCCCAATCCGGAGACCGGATGATCGGTGCACTAGTGAGGCATGCTTTTAAAGTGTCAAATGCCTTCTTGCAACTTTCATTCACTATGAAAGTGGCGTCCTTCTTGAGTAGCTCACACAATGGCATTGAGATCATTGAAAAGTCCTTGATGAACCGCCGATAAAAACCTGCATGACCTAGGAAAGAACGGATTTCACGCACATTAGTAAGGTAAGGTAAACTTTGAATAACATCAACTTTTGCCTTATCTACCTCTATCCCTTTTGAAGATATTACATGTCCTAACACAATTCCTTGTTCAACCATGAAATGACATTTTTCAGAATTAAGAACTGAATTGGTTTCTACGCATTTTTGTAGAATAAGTTTTAAATGTCCTAAGCATGCATCAAAACTATTTCATGGACGGTGAAATCATCCATGAAAACTTCAATAAAATTCTCTATGTATTTTGAAAAAATACTTATCATGCACCGTTGGAAGGTGTCGGGAGCATTGCAAAGTCCAAATGGCATTCTGCGGTACGCAAAAGTGCCAAATGGACATGTGAAAATCGTCTTCTCCTGATCTTCCGGAGCAATGGCTATTTGGAAATAGCCCGAATATCCATCCAAAAAGAAATAGTAGGGGTAGCCTGCAAGACGTTCCAACATTTGATCAATAAAGGGTAAAGGAAAGTGATCTATGCGTTACCGTGCTTAGTTTGCGGTAGTCAATGCAAACTCTCCATCCGGTTTGTGTCTTTCTCGGGACCATCTCACTATATTGGTTCTCCACCATGGTGATACCCCCTTTCTTCGGAACCACTTGGGTTGGACTACCCACTTACTATCCAAGATTGGGAATGTCATGTCCGCTTGGAGGAGCTTCAATACCTCCTTTTTGACCACTTCCATCATTGGCGGATTCAACCTTCGTTGGGGTTGCCTAGATGGTTTCGCTTCTTACTCAAGGAGGATCCTATGCATACATGTGGAGGGACTAATCCCTTTGATGTCCGCAATAGTCCATCCAAGAGCCGTCTTGTGCTCTTTCAAAACCTTCACCAACTTCTCCTCTTGAACGTTGGACAACTTGTTAGAGATGATTACCGGCAAGGTATTGTTTTCTCCTAGAAAAGCATACTTGAGATGTCAATTCTATCTTCGGTGCCTGCACTATAGATGGAACAAGCTTCTCGCTTGGATTTAGTAAGGTAGGCCCAATGGCCAGAGTGGAGATAGGGAGCCTTTTGTGTCCATCCAATTGAGCTAGGACTTCCTGCATGCTAGATGTTAAGGCATATTCCGAAGTATGACTGTCAATATCATGCTCAATTATGTTTTTCAATTCATCCATGTCAGAAATATCAAAAACATCTTGAATGATAGGATCAATAACATTAATGGCACAAAGAGAATGATCATCAATAGGGTAATAATTCATTGCATCGTAGATTTTAAACTCAACTACCTCCCCATCGAATTCCATAGTTAATTAGCCACTAACATAATCAATCTTTGTCCTAGCAATTTTTTGAAAAGGCCTTCCCAACAATATTGGTGCAGCATGTGAGTCATGTTCGCTCCAAACGGTGTGTGCAAGCTTTAAATTTATAACCCTAGACTTAAGCTTAAAACAAGGATGCGAACCCGCAGTGTACGGGTCAATCGTAGTAAAAGCAAGAAAATTCCAGGGGTCGATCACAGGGACTCGGTGAAACAAAGTCAATACGGTGTTCTTATGTCAATACTAACCACAAGAGCGATTAACACAATCAAAGATGAATAAGAAGTCAATAAAGCAAACATGCAATTCTAGGGATTAAAGCATCTAGTTGTGGTTCCAACTCAAGATCTATAGATAAGCGGACAAAGCTGAGATTTTTGCGTGGGGAAGGTGTTACTAAAGTGGAGTAGATCACCGGGTAAGTCTCACTACTCGTTAATCCAAAACCGTAACTCCTATTACCGGGTAAGTCTCAAGGAATCAAGATAAAGAACTATAACCTCAAACTAACACACCATCAAAGGGAATAGAATCAACCTTTACCGGGTAAGTCTCAGGCTAACTCACAAAGATGGGATGGAAGCACACTCAAACCCCAATAAAGGATGAACCTTTATTACCTACACTTATGATCGTTGGTACACAAACTAAGGAATTACCGGGTAAGTCTCATCCTAAGCTTGCTTTGAACCAGGAAGGTGTAATAAGAATAGGATTTGGCAAACTCTAACACTTAACTCTCAGTTATGGATCAGATAAGTCGCCTCGGTCAGCCAGTTTCCACCCCGGCCGAGATGTTCATCGACTGAACGAGATGCTTAGGGTTAAGGTTAAAGACTCGAACTTTCAGGATCCTACTGGAATCTAAGATTATTCTATCATTGTTTTCCCCACAACCTTCAGCCAATCACCCTAGAATCACACAAGGAAATTAGCCACTCATCATCATAATGAAAGTATTAAAATATATGGGAAGAAAGTGAATATTTGAACAAAGAAGAATTTAATGAAAAGACTTCAATAACTGAATCAAATATCACAACAAAGCGTTCCTTGGATAGCAATCCAAAAAGACAAGACAACCAATGAGGGAATTGAAGACAATCTTACAAAACCCTCCAAAAAGCTATAAAAGCTATAGACTTCAATCTTCCTTCAACCTTCAAAAAGGTTCTTCAAATCTCTCCCAAACTGGAGTGCGGCTGCTGCGTGCTATAAACCCTGATTGACGGTATAGCGTGTTTCGGAATTGTGGAAATCCAACCCTTTTTATAGGAAAATAACCCTCCAAAGATAATAAATCTTAGAAAGATATTTTCCCATAAATATAGGTAAAATATATGATTCTGCATATCTCCTTCCTTCCAGGAGCCAAGCCCAAAAATATAAGATCACTTTCCAAATTTAAAAGATCTCATCCAAGAATAAAATATTCTCGCCGCGTCCTAGGTGTTCGCCTCGGTCGAGTTGGCGTCTTTGGATCACCTCGGTCGAGATGAATCTCTGGTCAACCGAGGTGAGTCATAACTGAATGTGAAATCTCTCAAAACTGGTCCAAAGTAAATCTTTAATCCATGGCTATGCTTCCTGGATGTAGCTCCAAATGACTCATGACTCCTTTTGCTCCTTTTTGATGCAAAACGTACCATTTTACCTGCAATTACAACAAAACTAGGTGTAGACCTCGATTCTCGCAAAGGTAGATGAAATGGTAGTAAAATCACATAATGTACATACAAACATGCAGATTATGAAAGATAGAACGTCCAAACAAACCCCAAAATATAGATTATAATTCATGCTATCAAAATACCCCATACTTAGCCCTTGCTTGTCCCCAAGCAAGTTCCTCATATAAAAGATAAGATAGAATGGATTATAAGTCAAGAAAATCAATGAAAAAAATCTTCCAAAAACATTTTATGGTGTGCAACTACCATAGATCACTCTAAGAGAGTACTTCCTGGAATTAAAAACTCAATATGCTCAAAACATTTTATAAATATAGGAAAGTTGTTCATCTTTGCATAAAATCATAGAATGCATAATAAATCATAATTATCTAAATTAATCATGTATAATCCGATTTAAACCACTAAGTCAATCAACAAGCTCAAGGTCTCAAGGGCTTCCCAAAAGAAAAGGTCAAGAAACGTGTAGGGTAGGGATGTATGTAAGGTAATGTGGTGCTAGAATCCGGGAAAAGGATGAACTTTACTTTCACTTTGACTTGCAACATCTTCCACCAATAAGCTTTGCTTATCTCACACTTTTTCTTTTTACTTTACTTTTTGGGATGCATGGACAGAGGTGCACAGTAACCGAAGCCTAGGAAATCTACAATCATCAATTTCTCGAGATGCATCAAACCCTTGATGCACATACCATGACCCGTTAGGAATATCGCTCAATCCGACTTTGGCAAGACACAAACACCCGGCTATGTGAATGGTGCCGAGTTACTCATCTTCATGATTGACTTCCCCAAACCTATTATTACTTTCTAGCACTTTCACTTCCAGCCACTCCTCAACTTTAACTCCACTTGCTTTCACCACTTCGCTTGCTTCCAAATTCCCGGATAGGTAAAGGGAGGCAAAATGTATATGAGGGGCTAAGCATGATCAAGAAGAAGAAGAAGAAGAGAATGAATTGCCTTGGTCTTTCCAAGAAGAAAGTGAGAGAACTTAACCTGCGGTGTCAACCTTCAAATTCAACATAATTTGGATAAAAACAAAGTATTAAACATGCCAATAATTTCAAACAAAGCATTTAGCAACTTAAACATATTATAAAACCTTTCAAACACATAAAGAATTTAAAACCAGTCAGTAAACAAGATCTTCACTGAGATCATGTCCAGATAAGTAACACAAAAATCGTTTTTCGAAAACTCTCAGTTAACACACCTCGGTCGAGGTGTTCTTGGTTCAACCGAGGTGAAATGCCTCGTTTGGCCAGAATCTCCCCGGTCGAGGTCAAAAATTTTTTTTTAAAACCATTTTTTTTTTCGGTTTCGACGTTTTTCTCAATCAAATAACCTGTAGTTATGCATGTAATATCAGATAATCATATAAATGCATAAGTGAAGCATAAAATAGAATATCCGATAAAATATAATACATCAAAGGTAGTCGAATAAAATACATCACGTAGTCAGATAATACAAACACCCCATACTTGGGACACACTGTCCCAGTGGGTCAAATAAAAAGTCTAAATGAGAGAACTCACCGGATATATCGCTGAACTGCATAAAAGAAAATAAAGAAAATCCTGCAGCTCCTCAATAATCCTGATCCGGCGGTGGTGGTGGTGGCACGTACGGATACTGTGTCGGGTCGAACGGATACCCCATAGTCTGCTGGAATTGTAGCTCCATCATCCGGCGCTCATAGTGCTGCTCCTCTAGCATCTGATGAGTCCAGCGGTCAATGCGTCGATCCTGGGCAGCAAATCTCTCATGCATGTCCACTGTAAGGGCAGCATAAGAGTCTATCATCTGATCTGTCAGGTCGTCGATCCGGTGATGAACCTCAGAATCTCTGTGACGGCGTGTCCGACGCCTAGCAGATCTAGCAGGAGGTGCAGCAGGTGCCGGCTCAGTATCCTCCTCATCATCCAAATCGATGATCGGTGGTGCGCTCGTGCCTGCAGTATCCGTCCCTGTATCCATCGGGACTCCACCATCTCTCTCGTCCATCGTCTCCTCATCGTCGTCGTCATCCTCCTCAGCCTCAGCAGGGGCAGCTGCTGTCTCTCTGTGATTCTCCATCAGTGTATCCCAAGCTGTCTGCCAGTAATGCGGATCAAAGACTGTGAACTGTGCAGACCAGCGGATCCCCTGAGGTGCAGTCCGCTCCCAAGGCATGGCTACGTATGGAGTGGTCAAACCACGGGGAACTAGAATCCTCCGTGTGATCATCTCCTGTAACCCCAGCGGCTTCGGAGCCGCCGCCATCGTGCAAACACTGAGGTCCATCCCGTGGTAGGTAGCGATGTGGGTGACTAGACCTCCGCAGCAAATGTCTCCCTTCGCCTTGGCCTTGATCCTGTGCAGATCCTCTGCCAGGAGCAAGCCAAAGTCTGGGAAACCTCCTGTAACCATGCAATAGAGGCTGAAGAGCTCGCCCTGTCTGATCTTCTGGGGCGTCTCAGTACGCGCCAGAAGTGTCTCGCTAAAAATCCTGTGGGCTAGTCTGAAGGCTGGATGGAAGATGACCCTCTCCCTGGAATCTCCAGGACGCCATCTGTCCGCATGCTCAGTAATATGGGCTATCTGCCCCCAGAACTCCCTAGCTACGGATCGGGAGGGGAAGTCGGTGGCGGTGGGCTCAGAAAAGCCAAAAATCTCTCTCCATATCTCTAAAGGAACTATGAAGTTCCGGTTCATCAACCGGTACTTCACAGACCGGTCTGTGGGGAGGTAGGAGAAGGACCTAACAAACTCCAAGGTGGGCTCTAAGTAAGCTGGGGCTCGGATCTCAGTAAACTGATCCAGCCCGACAGTAGCGATCATCCTCCTAAGGTCAGCGTCTAACCCTAGGCAATCAAAAGCCGACACGTCCAGAAATCGTGGTGTGATAACTGGACGGCTAGCTATCCGCTCACAGTCTACCCGACATCTCTCGTGGATAACCGGGCGGTAAGGACGGGAAGAAGAAGAAGAAGGGGAGGGTGAGGATCTGTCTCTAAGGGCTAAGCGACGATCTGAACTCATTTTCACTCAACTCTGTCAGACCACCTCGGTCACTGACAATCTCCAAGAATCACCTCGGTCGAGATGCAGTTCGACCGGACCGAGGCGCAGCAGTTACGATTCCAAATCTCAGAATTCCAGTTCTTTTCCCCCCAAAATCACTACAATTGCTTCCTAAGGGGTACTTAAATCCTTTCTCAGCAAAATCAGGGGCAACCAAAGCCCAAATCGAAGCGAATGAACGAGTTAGGGTTTCGACTTGTTTTACCTCGTTTCGGTCGATTCGTTCGATTTTCTTGCAGATCTGTTGTTGCAATCGGTTCCTCGACCCTTCAATCGTAGTTTAGAAGCAGAAATCTTCGAAAACGAGCGAGATTTGAGAGAGAGCGAAGTGGACTGTCGCAGCGGTCGAGGTGGGTAAAAAAAAGTGAAAAATAAATTTTTCCCTTTTTATACTGTTCCTGGATCTGCTGTCACCTCGGTCGAGATGGTCTCGACTGGACCGAGGTGGTACGGACCGAGGTGGTTCTGCAGAAACCCTAGTCGCCTCGGTTGCTCAAGAATCAACTCGGTCGAGATGATCTGACAGTGACCGAGATGCTTCTGTCTTCTCAAAATCTCGAACTTCTGTCCTTCCAGTTGTGCTCCTTCCTTAGATATTCCCTGTTGTCTGTCCAGAACGCCAAAAACAAAGCAAAGCAAAGCAAAAACAAAAACTATCTAAACTAGACTAGAAAACGGGAAAAGAAAGCAGTACCTTGGGTTGCCTCCCAAGAAGCGCTTGATTTAAGGTTGCTAGCTGGACCATGCTGCGTCTCAAATGAGGTATATTGGTGCAACCTCCTCAACCGGCGTTTCCGGTTGGTATTTCTTAAGTCTATGACCGTTGACCTTGAAGCTTCCGCTATTTTCGCCCCATATCTCAACTGCACCATGAGGGAAAACATGTTTCACAATGTAAGGCCCGGTCCATCTAGATTTCAACTTACGTGGAAAAAGGCGGAGGCGGGAGTTGAAGAGTAGAACTAAGTCTCCTTCTTTAAGCTCCTTTGGAATGATACGCTTGTCATGCCATCTCTTCGTCCTTTCCTTGTAGATTTTGGCATTCTCATAAGCGTTCAAACGCAGCTCCTCCAGCTCGTTAAGTTCCAATAGTCGCTTCTCACCAGCCTCTTTGATATCGAAATTCAACCATTTGATAGCCCAATATGCCTTGTGTTCCAATTCAACGGGCAAGTGGCAAGACTTCCCATATACCAAATTATAAGGAGTGGTACCTATGGGAGTCTTGAATGCGGTCCTGTACGCCCAAAGAGCATCGTCCAACTTCATGGACCAATCCTTCCTCGTTCTAGAGACGGTCTTCTCCAAAATTGCCTTGATTTCTCTATTCGAGATCTCGACCTGTCCACTAGTTTGAGGGTGGTAAGCAGTTGATACCTTGTGGGTTACCCCATACTTCGATAGAAGTGCTTTGAACTTCCGGTTGATGAAATGCGTTCCTCCATCGCTAATGATGATGCGTGGAGTTCCAAATCGTGGAAAGATAGTTCTATTCAAGAACTTCACAACCACTTTGGCTTCGTTAGTGGGAGAAGCAATGGCTTCAACCCATCTAGAGACGTAATCAACTGCAAGGAGAATGTAGAGGTTTCCTCCGGAGGATGGGAAAGGTCCCATGAAGTCAATCCCCCATACATCAAAGATTTCCACTTCTTGGATGTTATTAAGTGGCATCTCGTTCCTCCTTGATAAGTTCCCTGTTCTTTGGCATGCATCACAAGAGACAACAAAAGATTGCACATCCTTAAATAATGTAGGCCAAAAGAAACCGGAACATAATACCTTAGCGCATGTTTTATCGGTGCTAGCATGCCCCCCACAAGGAAGTGAATGACAATGCCTTATGACGCTATTAACTTCATCCTCCGGAATGCACCTTCGAAGCATCCCATCCGGTCCACGCTTGAATAGCAGCGGCTCGTCCCAGTAATAATGTCGTACTTCCTTGAAGAATCTTTTCTTTTGAGAGTACGTCAATCCGGGCGGTATCTCCTGGCAAACAAGATAATTCACAATATCAGCGTACCAAGGACCTTTATTATCAGAAAGTTTGTGGATGGAGTGCTCCACCAACAGTGGATGAATATCAGAGGAGGGAGTAAGAAATTTGTTATTCTTAGCAATCTCAGTTGACATCATCTCGCCATCGACCTCGGTCGAGGCGCATAAGCGTTGACCGAGATGTTCTTCGGTCGCCTCGCTCAGTCCAGAAAGTGCCTCGGTCGAGGTACTGCTACTGGATCCGAGACTGGAGATCTTCGTCTCCTGGATTAGCTTCTCAGTTTTAGCTCCTGGGTCCTCTTCCAGTGCCTTCAAGCTCCGTATATCTACATCACAAGAAGCATCTATACCTTCCTCCATTAAACTGAAGCTAATAACTCTTTCGAGTGGATCGTCAATAAGGATAGAGCTCACCAATTCTCTTGATTCTTCTTCATCGTAGATGTTGAAGATATCATCAGTTAGTTGCTCCCCTTTCATGGCTGCAAGTAGCGCGAACTCCACCTCATCGCCACCAACGTTGAATTTCAACTTGGCGTTCTTGCAATCCACGTTGCAACCCGAAGTTGCTAGAAATGGCCTCCCGAGAATAATAAGAACAGGATAATCTGCGGGAATGTCAAGTACAACAAAATCTATGGGAAGATAAAAGTTACCTAACTTGACCGGGACGTCCTCCAAAATGCCCACGGGGTGGGTAATGGAGCGATCCGCCATGTAAAGTCGAATCTTGACCGGATTGGGCTCTCCAAGACCGATCTTCGTGCATAGCTCCAGCGGGATGATGCTCACGCTGGCTCCTAGATCACAAAGGGCTTCACAAGTGACATCCCCAACTTGGATGGGAATACAAAATGAGCCGGGATCTCTCAACTTAGGTGGCATCTTTTCCTTCATGATTTTGATAAGCTCCGAAGATTTAGATGTCATCCTAACTTCACCAACATCCTCCAGCTTCCTCTTCCTTGATAAGATTTCTTTTAAGAACTTCCCATAGGCGGGCATACCTAAAATAGCATCAAGGAAAGGAATATTAATATGTAGCTTATTCATCAAGTCAAGAAACTTACCAAAGTGCTTGTCTAGATGTGCTCTGGCTCTGGACTGAGGGAATGGAAGTGGTGGTTTGTATGCAGGAGGTGGAACATAAGTTTCTGTCGTCCCTCCTGCTTTCTGTTGCGCCGCCTCGGTTGGCGTCTCGGTCGAGGTGTTCTTCGACTGGATCTGGACCGAGGTGGTCTGCGTCGAGCGAGGTACTGGATCTGCAGTTTTAAGTCCACTCCTCGTCGTTATAGCCATGCACTGGCCCTTAGGGTTAGTTTCCGTCTTTGCTGGAAGCTTCCCTGGATCTCTTGGCGCTTCATTCGCCCTATTAGCAAGTTGTTGTTCGAAGGACTTTTGGGCCCTCGAAAATGAAGTCATAGAATTCTCCATAGCGCTAAGCTTGATCAAGATTGCCTCCAGAACTACGTCTTTCTTTTCTGGCTGAGACGAACTTGATCCTTGCCCTTGGCTTTTCAATGGAGTAGAAGAAGAAGAAGGGGAAGAGAGGAAAGGGTTAGAGGAATCATTAGAGTTGGAGTTTGAATGATTGTTACCGTGATTTTGGTTATTCGCCCTCCAGTTGTTGCTATTGGATCCTCTATTGTTGTTGTTGTAGTTGTTGTTTCGGGGACCGTTGTTGTTGTTACGGTACCCGTTATTGTTGTTGTTCTTTTGCCCTTGCTCTTCCTTCTTAGTTTGAGCCATCAAGAGTTCCTTCAATTGCTTCACATCATTTTTCAACAACGTGAGTTGATTGTTGTTGGATTGAGTCACTTGAAAGTTGACTCTTTTAACTCCACCTTCAGCTCCTTGGTGGGTATATTTCTCCATGTGCAAGGCTTGCTTCTCAATGAAGTCCCAAGCCTCATCAATCACCATGTCCATGAAGGTACCGGCGGAGAGTAGTTGGAGATTGAACTGGGTGCTTCCGTCCAGCCCTTTGAAGTAGATCTCCAACAACTCGATCTTTGGAATCCCATGGTGTGGGCAATCCAAGAGGATATCCTTGAACCGCTCCCAAGATTTGGACAAGCTCTCCTTGTCCTTCATAATGAAAGCATTGATCTTCCCTCTCATTTCAGCGGTCTTTGAGGGTGGAAAGAATTTGGTCAAGAATTCCGTGGTCATCTCCTCCCATGTGCTGATTTTTCCTGGAGGAAGAGATTGATACCAAGTAAGAGCTCTATCTTTTAAAGAAAAGTAAAAAGGTCTTAGCTTGTAGTTGTTATTCTCAATTCTGGGAGGTCGCAAGGTTTCCATCAAGATCTCGTAATTTTGAAGATGTTGATGCGGCGACTCTTTCTCTAGCTCTCCGAATTGGCATTGGCGAATCATGGCTAGAACTTGCGGTCGAAGTTCGTAGTCATGATCCGCTGGATCTCCTAGGTTCACTCCTGGACGCCTCAGCTGTTGATTAGGGTCCATCCTTTGACCTAGGGTTTGTGGGATTCCTGCAAGAAGAACATCTCGGACTGGCATCCGAGGTGGAAGTACATCGGCCGGAGCGTCAGGTACTGGAATCTGCCTCGGTCGAGGATCAACAGGAGGATCTTCCCTCGGTCGAAGTAGAATCTGGTCTCGTATGACTGCTATCTCAGCTTCGATTGCCGCAGTCTTGGTGCGATTCTCTTCTTTCTCTTGCCTGAGTTCTTCCTTGCTGAGGCGTAGCAGCTCTAGCGCCTCTTTCAATTGGGCCGCAAGATCACGATCGTCTTGTTGGGCCATCTTCGCTTCTCTTAAGCGTCGCTTGTATGTCTTTTCTGGTTCGGGATCGTAAGGAACGATTTCGTTTCCAGCGCGGGTTCTTCGCATATACCTAAGAAAGAACCTGCAAAAAGTCACTCAAGTAGAGTGGTTAGATGAAACGGGGCAATCGCCCCAAGAGCAAACCGTACCGGCTCGGTCTAGACCAAGTCCCCGGCAACGGCGCCAAAAACTTGTTCGCTCCAAACGGTGTGTGCAAGCTTTAAATTTATAACCCTAGACTTAAGCTTAAAACAAGGATGCGAACCCGCAGTGTACGGGTCAATCGTAGTAAAAGCAAGAAAATTCCAGGGGTCGATCACAGGGACTCGGTGAAACAAAGTCAATACGGTGTGCTTATGTCAATACTAACCACAAGAGCGATTAACACAATCAAAGATGAATAAGAAGTCAATAAAGCAAACATGCAATTCTAGGGATTAAAGCATCTAGTTGTGGTTCCAACTCAAGATCTATAGATAAGCGGACAAAGCTGAGATTTTTGCGTGGGGAAGGTGTTACTAAAGTGGAGTAGATCACCGGGTAAGTCTCACTACTCGTTAATCCAAAACCGTAACTCCTATTACCGGGTAAGTCTCAAGGAATCAAGATAAAGAACTATAACCTCAAACTAACACACCATCTAAGGGAATAGAATCAACCTTTACCGGGTAAGTCTCAAGCTAACTGACAAAGATGGGATGGAAGCACACTCAAACCCCAATAAAGGATGAACCTTTATTACCTACACTTATGATCGTTGGTACACAAACTAAGGAATTACCGGGTAAGTCTCATCCTAAGCTTGCTTTGAACCAAGAAGGTGTAATAAGAATAGGATTTGGCAAACTCTAACACTTAACTCTCAGTTATGGATCAGATAAGTCGCCTCGGTCAGCCAGTTTCCACCCCGGCCGAGATGTTCATCGACTGAACGAGATGCTTAGGGTTAAGGTTAAAGACTCGAACTTTCAGGATCCTACTGGAATCTAAGATTATTCTATCATTGTTTTCCCCACAACCTTCAGCCAATCACCCTAGAATCACACAAGGAAATTAGCCACTCATCATCATAATGAAAGTATTAAAATATATGGGAAGAAAGTGAATATTTGAACAAAGAAGAATTTAATGAAAAGACTTCAATAACTGAATCAAATATCACAACAAAGCGTTCCTTGGATAGCAATCCAAAAAGACAAGACAACCAATGAGGGAATTGAAGACAATCTTACAAAACCCTCCAACAAGCTATAAAAGCTATAGACTTCAATCTTCCTTCAACCTTCAAAAAGGTTCTTCAAATCTCTCCCAAACTGGAGTGCGGCTGCTGCGTGCTATAAACCCTGATTGACGGTATAGCGTGTTTCGGAATTGTGGAAATCCAACCCTTTTTATAGGAAAATAACCCTCCAAAGATAATAAATCTTAGAAAGATATTTTCCCATAAATATAGGTAAAATATATGATTCTGCATATCTCCTTCCTTCCAGGAGCCAAGCCCAAAAATATAAGATCACTTTCCAAATTTAAAAGATCTCATCCAAGAATAAAATATTCTCGCCGCGTCCTAGGTGTTCGCCTCGGTCGAGTCGGCGTCTCTGGATCACCTCGGTCGAGATGAATCTCTGGTCAACCGAGGTGAGTCATAATTGAATGTGAAATCTCTCAAAACTGGTCCAAAGTAAATCTTTAATCCATGGCTATGCTTCCTGGATGTAGCTCCAAATGACTCATGACTCCTTTTGCTCCTTTTTGATGCAAAACGTACCATTTTACCTGCAATTACAACAAAACTAGGTGTAGACCTCGATTCTCGCATAGGTAGATGAAATGGTAGTAAAATCACATAATGTACATACAAACATGCAGATTATGAAAGATAGAACGTCCAAACAAACCCCAAAATATAGATTATAATTCATGCTATCAAGTCATTTTCCATATCCATCACAAAAAAGTCAACAGGAAAAATCAGATTATCTACCATCACTAATACATCTTCAATAATCCCTTTCGGGTAAACATTAGATCTATCAACAAGTTGGACTACTATCAAAGTTTCAATTTGCGGCCCAAGGCCAAGAGATTTATAGATGGAATAAGGGAGAACATTGATAGAAGCACCAAGATCAAGCATAGCCTTATTAAAACAGGTTTCCCCTATAACGCAAGGAATGCTTACCATGCCCGGATCACTACATTTCTTGGGCATTCGGCGTTGGAAGACGGCGGACACATGCTTGCTAACTTGCAACTTTTGCTTGCCCTTCAGCTTCTGGTTCCTCTTGATGGTGCAAAGTTCATTCAATAAACGAGCATACTTAGGAATACACTTCAAAAGTTTAAGGAGAGAGATATTTACCTCGCATTTGGAAAAGGTCTCAAGAGATCCTTATCGTCAATCACTCTTCTCTGCTTTAGTGCTTCAAGGAAGGGAGCTGGTGGTTTCTCAACATACAGAGGGGGAAAACTAGGACGGATGTAAAAATCCTCCTCAACAGAACCCTCCGTCGTCTTCTCCGCAAGGGCGGAAGGTTGCAGGCGCAGGGACGGCTCAGGGGATGTCACCACCCCTGCAATGACATCCAACCGCAGGGGCGGCGTCTGCAAATGAGCTGACGTAATTGCAGCCGCAGGGGCGGCTGTGGGGGCGTCAGACTCGTTAGAGGGTTTTTTCTTCACTTTTGTTGCTGGCTTTTGCTAGATTTGCTTCCAACTTCTCAATGTTAGGGCGTCTACATTCTCTTTAGGGTTGACAACCGTCTGGGAGGGCACATTTCCGGAGGATCGAGCTTCGATCCTTGTAATGGCTTCTGCCATTTGTCCAACCTGTTTTTCAAGATTCTTGATGCTAGATTCTGTAGTTTGGACATGGGTAGCAAAATGTTTAGTTAAAACCTGCAGCATATCCTAGTGGATTGAGACTTACCTTGGCGGGGCTGCTATTGTTGGTTTTGTTGATCCCTCCATAAAAAAATTTGTTGATCACGCCAATTTGGCATGTAATTTCGTGCATATGGATCGTTCCTTGGTCTTTGTTGCTGTTGTTGCCCATAGCCCAATGCGTTCACCTCAATATCGACATCTTGGACTTGAGGGCACATGTCCGTTGCATGGTACGGATCTGCACAAACTCCACATGCCTTGAGTTGTTGTGGAGTTCCCATCAAAGTAAATGTTTTCACCATTTCCTTCAGTTCGGCAATTTCCGTTGAAATCTCATTGCGGCCAGGATTGATAGCATGAACTCCTCTTTTGGTAGAGGTCCTTCTAAAATTCCAAGTTCCTTCCGCTAGTTCCTGCATTTTCTCTAAAGTAAGGTCAAGAGTGGTGTTTTTGAATATTACCTCCACAAGCAGCATCAACGATCCTCCTCTCATTGTAAAGAAAGCCATTGTACAAGTACAAGACTAGATCTTAGGTAGAATACCCATGGAAAGGACAGCTGGATCAGAGTTTGCGAAATGCTCGAAATACTCATAAAGAGTTTAGTCCGCCTCTTGCTCTATGTTGCTTATAGTTTTTTTCAAGCTATTTGCCTTCTTAGCTGGAAAATACTTCTCCAAGAACGCCTTATGGAGGTTCTCCCTTGTGTCGATGCTACCGGAGGGAAGATGGTAGTACCAATCATCCGCCCCATCCTTGAGCGTGAAACCGAACGCCCTCATCTTGATTTGTTCTTCGGTAATATTGGCCGGCTTCATGCTCATACACACGGTATGAAATTTCCCAAGATGCTTGATGGGGTCTTCACCACTCAACCCATGGAAGGATGGGAGCAAGTGGATCAGCCCCGGCTTGAGCTCGAAGTTGATTCCTTCCCCAATTGCGGGTATGGTGACCGCAAGAGGATGTTGAGTCAAATCTGGCTGCGTGAGTTGGCGAAGGGTTCGGTCGGCCATCTCTTCACGGATTCGTTGTTGTCTATGTTATCGGATGTGCGTTCTCTCAATTTCTAGATCAAAAGGAACAAATCCGGAGTTAGTAGCACGGGTTTGAACCATAAAAATGGTCCAAACCAATAATCAATAATCAAAAGAAATCAAAACACAACTAAAGTCCCCGGCAACGGCGCCAAATTTGACGAGGCAAAAACCTAGGTCGTTGTCTTTTAGTTTAGGTCAAAGTAGAATTCCTAATACTACACTAACAAGTTTGTGTATAGTGTAAGTAAGGGTCGAACCCAAGAGAGTTAAGTTGAGGTTTTTATTAAGTTCAATTATCGAGATTGTAACCAATAAGGGGGGGGGTTTAAAGCACAAGAAAACAAGTAAAGATGTGATAAAATGTTGGAGAAAAGAGCTACACTAGGTTGATTCTTATCATGCAAGCTACTTTGGTTGGTTCTTTTTATAAGTATTTCATCAATGTTCTCGTCTTGATTATATATATGTGTTGAGCCAACCGGCATCAACACAACTTAACAAGTTAATGTTCCGTAAACCTACAAGAACAAGAAACAAGTTAGCTTTCAAATAAAGACAAAGAGATATAAAGAAAAGACTAAAACTGTTAGACTTTTCTTTATATTTATATTCCTTTTTCTTTAAGCAATTACAATAAGCTTTTACCTAAAGGTTTTCTACTAGATTAAGGACCCGAACCCGGAATCGATTAACCCTAGTTCTTTGCATGCAATTAGACACTTAAGGTGATCAAGCTAAGTGGTAAGAAACATGCAATTGTTAGTTAAAGCACATGGAATATAAAACATATGACTGAATAATACTTATATTACTAAAGACTTACAACCAAAGCAGTAATGCAGCTTCAAAACAACCCAATGTAGCAAGGAAGCTCTAAAAGCTCATTACAAACACAAGATAATATAGAGAGAAAATGGGAAAATGGTGGATGATTCTAGCAATCAGCCATGGACCTATTTATACTAAAAATGACACTAAATGGGAGTAAATGGCCGGCCTAAAAAACCACCTTTAATGTCATAAAGGTGGTGTAAACACCCAGAGTAAAGTCCTCTGGCGCTAAACTGCGGGGGCAACCTTGCAGTGCAGCAGGGGCGGTTTAGGCCAAAATGCTTGGTGTTATTCTTGGCCACAGGGGCGGCCTGTCAATCCCACGGGGAGGACCTTGCTTTTGGATTAAAGATTGGATCTTTGTTATTGGATTGCTTTTGATTTTGGATATTGAAGACACCTTGCTAAGTATTTGTTTATTTTCTTTTGGTTTATAGTTTTCTTAAATTCTTTTTTTATCTTTCTTGATTTGAATATGTGTGTTGTTGGCTATGCCCCAGCAATTCTAGGGTGATTGGTTGATGATTGTGGTTTAGATGATGATAGAATGAGCTTTTAAGTTTAGATTGGACCTTGAGAGTTGGTTTAACCTTCGATCAGACGAATCTCGGCCTTTTCTTCAAGAATCTCGGCCAAGATATTCCCTATAACAAACCGAGGGCCTCATGCAATATCCGTTGTCACAACTCCCTATCCGACGGTAGGCATATACGCTCCTCACCTACGGTAAACTTTTGTGCCTCTCCCTGGGACATCCTATCTCGGATCCTCATCAAAACTAGACAACTCTTGTTCGCTCAAAAGTGTGTGCGTCAAAGTCTTAAATTTATATCCAGAACTTATGCAAAAGCGGCAGTAAGGCAAGAAATTCTAGAGTCGAACTCAGGGATTTGGTGAGAATAAAATCGATTTCACAATATCTGGCAAGATGCAAAAGCTTTTGTAAATATAAAGGAGATAAATGATTCCGAGGATTCAAGTATCCGACTGCGGTTTTCGATTCAAGACACTTCTAATGATCGAAGGACAAAGTTGCGTTACCAAGGTTATGTGTTTCGAAGAAAAGAATATTGTACGATGAAGTTCCAATACTCACTTATCCCAACTTAAAAGCTCTCAACCCGAAGGATGTTGAAACTAATCAAGAAGAGTACTCAAAAAAATGATTAATACTCAAACTATTCAACCAAACCCAAGGATTTGACTCTCGAAGGTAAAGATGAAAAGCACACTCAACCTAAAATAGAGGATGTTGAGTCTCTCTATTACCCAAATCTTGCAAACTTTGGCCACCAAATAAATAATCAATGATGAAATATCTTCTTACACTTGTATAGGGGTTAGAAAGGTTAGGCAAGGTTAGGATTTAGGCAAGGTTTAACTTTGGTTAAAGGATAAAGCAATTAAAAGATGTCAGAGAGAAAACTCGGGCTATTCTTGGTAAAACTCGGTCGATCTGCTCAAGAACAGTCCGATTTTCCGATGTCGCAAAGGTTAAATCTCAACTCTCAGAGTTTAAATGGTTAAATGAGTTCAGTCTATCATCATCTAAGCCTAAATCATCAACTATTCTCCCCAGAATCACAAGGTTTTTAGCCAATCATTTTCATTTTTGAATCAAAATCAAGATTGAAGAGAGAGAACCAAATAAAAACCAAACTTTGCATAAAAACCAAAGAATCTCCAAGTCTGTAATCAAACCTTAAAATCTTTCAAAGAATCTCTCAAAGCGCTCAACAATGTGTTCACAAATCACAATAATCAGAAAGGAAACAAAAGATCTCACAAACTTCTTTGAATCTTGACTTTTTGTTCCTTTCCTTCAATCCTCTCTCCAAGAATCTTCAATTCCGTTAAATCCTGTAAATCTTCCACGCTGCAAACCCCCGATTTTCGTTCCTAGGGTTCCATTGTATACTTTCTCACTAGTGGGCTGCTTGACAATAACTTCTCAAGCCCAAAAGCAATGGGCTTTCGAAGGTAATATTTTTAAACGGTTAGAAGCAAAACTCGGGCGATCTGGGGAGAAACTCGACCGATTTTTCCAACAGGAAACTCATCCGATTTATTCATAAATCACCCGATTTTTGATAACAACAAGTGCTCGCCTCTTGACTTGTTTCCTTCCTTCCTTGTATGACCCTTTTACGCACTTTCTTTGCTCTTCATGACTCCTCAAAGGTTCCTTAAGCTTCCTTATTGACCTTAGCTGCTCCTTGCTCCACTTTTGCTTCCAATTCCATCAAAATTTCCTGTAATTCAACCAAAACTCGTGTAGACCTCTATTTCTGGAATATAAATGAAATAAACCTTAAAGGTACACAATCTCTCCGAATGCAAGGGCAATTGAGGTAAAACCTCCACAATATGCATGATTATAATGTCATATAATTCATGTTATCAACTCTCCTACTTCTTCCGGATCTCTCCCGAAAGATAAGGTAACACCTCTAGACAAGTGGGTGTTCGTATCCGAACACCGGATATCTACCTCTAACCATATAAAGTCTCTCTTCAGTTGTGACTGAACCATCAGTCGAGCTATCGCCTCCTCTCGAGGCGTCCTCCTACTAAGAGCAACGGCGACCACGTTCACCTTCCCCGGGTGGTATAGAATCTCCCGGTCAAAGTCCTTAATCAGCTCCCAAGGCGAGGCGCAGACAGGGCGCAGTGGGAGGCGCAGGGGAGCTGGTCTTCGTCTCGTCAAGGCAAGTCACCGTAGGGGCGGCTGCAAGGACCCGTAGGGGCTGTAAGGCAGCAGAAGCTTTGCTTCATGATCGATCTTCACTCCTAAGTGCTTATAACTCCTTCTTTAGCTTCTTTTGATCTTCTTCTTCTGGACCAAGGAGTTAGTAGCATAAACCGACACTAATGCAATAAAAAGACTCTAAAAACTACCCTATATGGTAGTGATTCCATCACCTATCAAACTCCCCCATACTTAGACCTTTTACTCGTCCCGAGTAAAACAAATGACAACCATTAGACTCAAGGTCTCAGAAAGCAAGGGAAAGAAAGAAAAATAATGGAAAACAAGAGAAAAACCAAGAAAGAAAGAAGGAAAAGAGAGGAAATGGGAGAAAAAGAGATACTACCATCCTTATCGCTCCAAGAGTGGCCTACCCAGACAACCTCCTTATGACTCCCCTTCTTATGCACCAAAATGCCGGAAGGAAAACCTACACTCGGTGTCGCTCATATTGCCAAGGCGCCCTTTCAGGTTTTCACCTTGCCACTCTTTTTCTTTTCTCACTAAAACTCACATCCCTCAAGTCCAAATTTGCACCAACCTAAGGTTGGTCGGACTACCCTCTTTTTACCTAAACCGCCCTTTCGGGTTTTCGGTTTATCCAAGGATTTTCATGCCCTTTTTTCATTTCTTTGGCTTTTTCTTTCTTTTTTTTTTATTTTTCGAATGACACTGAATTCAACAATGCAAAAACAAATGCAAAAAACTACTCAATAAACTGTACAAGCAATGATATATCCCTCCCCCATACTTGAAGTGCACTTTGTCCTCAAAGTGAAAATGAGTCAAAGATAAATGTGGGAGAAGGGAAAAAAATGTACCCCTCACTAGGGTGGTCCGGATGGACCACCAGGACCCTCCTCCAGCGGGTAGGGGAAGTGGCGGAAGAAATGCTCCTAGCGGCGGTGAAGGGTGTCAATCCGGTCCTCTTGAGCCTCCATCCTCTCTCGAAATGAAGTCTCATAGCTAGCCTGTCAAGCTAGCTGCTGAGTCTCCAACTGCTGCTGATGAGCCGCCTGCCAAGCATCCTGATGGCGGTCAAAGTGAGTGGTCATGGAGGAGGCAAAGCTGGACTGCCACGCCTGCTGTTGCTCAAGCATGGACCGCTAATACTCGGTCTGCCATGCCTGGTACTGTGTAGACAAAGCTGCCATCTGAGCCTGCAGACTCTCCATTGTCTGACTGTCGTGTCCTGCCGTCGGCATCTCCTCATCAGTGGTTTGGGCCCTGCTAGAGCCGGCTGCGTACCTCCCAACAATATCAACCTGAGGCCGTCTTGGAGGGACAGGGTCAACCGGTACATATAGGTCGGAGAGCTCTTCTCCCAATGGGAGTCGACGGGGCAGATATGTGATGTGACTCCCATCTGCAAGGGAGATCCAAAACCGATGCTCCCCGTCTCTCTTGAGGAGCCTGCACCTCCTCAATAATCCTTCGGTGTATAAGGGTGCCTCCAATCCTTCTTCCAATGGAGGAAGATCCATCACTCGTGCAGCTAATAGGGATATGATTCCTCCTCCAACGATGTTGCGAGGCTCGTTCTTCCTAATCCGCTTTAGAGTGGTAAGGAAAAGATATGCCCAATCTGGCACAAACTCGTTGGGAAGACAAGCGTATAGTAGTGGAAGGTCCTTAAGAGCAACCTTATTCTCTTCCTTGTGTCCACAGAAGACACTCATGAAGACCTTTGAGATGAGCCTTAAACAAGGGTGAGTGAATTTGTTGGAGTACTCACCTCCTGCATGAAACTCACTCCTAGTGGCGGCCTGCCAAAATTCAAACAAATCAGGCGTCGGAATGGGTTCCATCCAGGCATCAGAAGCTGCTATGGTCACCCCTAATGCCTCCTGCATTTGGGTGTAATCCAACGTGTATTTCCTCTTGTTGTACTTGAATGAAATCCTAACACACAATTGGTCTTCTGCCTCCATTTTGAATGTTGCTATGAAGTGTCTGTTGAGGTCGGGGTGTGTTGGGGCGGTCTTTATCAGAAAATCACCCAATCCGGCATTGTTTAGATATTCCTGTATACTTTCCAACATCCCCAGATTTTCCAAAGTGGAAACATCAAGGAACCGGGTTGCATGCACCTCCCGGCTTTGAGCAATCCTATACCGATCCTTCTCACCTTCCGTCAACTTGTATTTCCTTTGTGATTTCATCTCTTGCAATTGATTAAGTAAAGGAGTTATAAAATTCAACAATCTGATCAAGAGACGAACCTTCTGTCGTAATATCCGCAGGGGCGGCTGCAAGAGGCGCAGGTGCGGTTTTCACGCAGGGGCGGGAGCTTGCAGGCGCAGGTGCGGGCGAAGAGCAGAAGGCGATTTGGTCGCTCGACGAAGGTGGTGGCGATTGGGCTTTTCCGACGTCTTCCTTGCTGTCGTAGACGTTGCCGGAGGTGGGACAGTGGTGGGGAAGAAAGGGTTGAGTGTATGTGGTGGAGATTGTTTGCATTTGCAGGAAGGGGTGGCGCTGCTGGGTTGCCAGAGGTGGCGCAGAGGCGCGACAAGGTGGTGGCGAGATTTTCCGGAGGGCGCAAGGGCGTGGGAGGGTGAGGCGGCTAGGTTACTAAGAGTGAATGGAGAGGGAGTGTAGAAGGCGGTAGATGTAGGTTATTTTTGGGAAGTGTATTTTTTTTCTTTCCTTAAATTTATGGCAGGGGCGGTGTGTGTCGCCGCGGAGGCGGTGACGAGAGAGAGAGGGTACGCAACCTCAGTGCCAGGGGCGGAGCTGAGGGTGCGTGTCAAGGGTGGCCGCTGCAGGGGCATAGGGTTGGCACCGCGGAGGCGGTGACCTACGTGAGCAGACGCAGGCCCAGCGCCGGGGGTGGCGCTGGCCAGGGGTGTCGCCGCAGGGGTGGTTTTCTTGACAGAAGCTCTTCTTCTTTTTTCTTCGGGTTGCCTCCCGAATTAGCGCCTTTGTTTTACGTCGTTGGCTCGACCTAAGCACTCTTCCTCTATGTTTGAACATCTTCCTGCATGCCTTTTGGGTTTATAACCGTTTGTGACGGTAATCCTCCGGAGGCCCTAGTTTCAATTCTTGTAATGGCTTCCGCCATTTAACCAACTTGCTACTCAAGGTTCTTGATGCTTGATTATGTTGTTTGGACATGAGTCGCAAAGTGTTTAGTCAAAACCTGCAACATATCTTCAGTTGAGTGATACTTACCTTGGCGGGGCTGCTGTTGTTGGTTTTGTTAATCCCTCCAACGAAAATTCTGTTGGTCATGCCAATTTGGCATGAAATTCTGTGCATAGGGATCGTTCCTAGGTCTTTGTTGTTGTGGTTGTCCATAACCCATCGCGTTCACTTCAACATTGTCATCTTGAACTTGTGGACACATGTCCGTTGAATGATACAGGTCAGCACAAACTCCACAAGCTTTGAGCTATTGCGGTGTTCCCATAAGTGTTAGCCTCTTCACCATTTCCTTCAATTCCACCAGCTTGGTGGAAATCTCGCTCTTCCCGGAACTCACGGCATGAACTCCTTTCTTAGCCAGGGTCCTTCCAAAGTTCCGAGTTCCCTCCACTAGTTCATGTATCTTTTCCAAAGCAAGGTCAGGAGTAGAGTTAAGAATATTACCTCCACAAGCCGCATCGACGATCCTCCTTTCATTGTCTAGCAAGCCATTGTACAAGTACAAGACTAGATCTTGAGTTGAATATCCGTGGAAAGGACAGCTGGATCGGAGGCGTGCAAACCTTTCGAAGTACTCGTAGAGAGTTCCGGTTGTCTCTTGCTCGATGTTGCTTATAGCTTTCTTCAAGCTATTGGCCTTTTTAGCTGGAAAGTATTTCTCCAAGAACGCTTTGTGAAGGTTCTCCCAAGTGTCAATACTCACGGATGAAAGGTGGTAATACCAATCATCCGCCGAATCTTTGAGGGTGAAGCCGAATGCCCTCATATTGATCTGTTCTTCGGTAATGTTGGCCGGCTTCATGCTCATACAAACGGTGTGGAACTTCCCAAGGTGCTTGATGGGGTCTTCACCACTTAGCCCATGGAAGGATAGAAGCAAGTGAATGAGGCACGGTTTGAGCTCAAAGTTGACTCCTTCCCGTAGTGCCGGTATAGCGACCGCAAGAGGGTTTTGAGCCAAGGTGGGCTGCGTAAGTTGACGAAGAGTACGGTCAGCCATCTCTTGTTGTAGTTGTTGTTGTCTTCGTTGTCGGATGTGCGTCCTCTCAATTTCTGGGTCAAAAGAAGCAAAGCCGGAATTAGTAGAACGGGTTTGAACCATAAAAATTGTTCAAACCAATAATCAATAATAACAATAAAACACAAAAACTCCACGGCAACGGCGCCAAAATTTGACCGAAGGTATTTCTATGGTCGTCTATACCCAATCAAAAATAAATCCCGACTTAGCACTAAGAACAAGTATAGTGATTAAGTAAGGGTCGAACCCAAGAGAGTTAAGGTGTTTTAGATGCGATTATCGATTATAATGACAAGTGACACAAAGGGGGGGGGGGGTTTGGTTGAATTGATGCACAAATACTAACGAAAACGATTAATGCGACAATTAAGACAATAACGGATGAATCTACACTAGGTTGATTCTAAGCATGCAATTGCTACTTTGGTGCGTTCCTTTTATAAATTCTTAAGTAATCTCCCGTCTCGATCATACATATGTGTTGAGCCAACCGGCATCAACACAACTTAACTTATTAAAGTTCCGTAAACCTACAAGAACAAATAACAAGTTAGCATTCAAACAAAGACTAAGGGATATAAATAGAAGATTAAAACCGTTAAACTTATCTTTATATTTGTGTTCCTTTTCTTTAAGTAATTACAACCCGTTATTACTTAAAGTTGCTACTAGATTAAAGACCCGAACCCGGCACCTGTTAATCCTAGTTGTTTGCATGCACTTTAGAACCTAAGATGATCAATCTAAAGTAATAGTTAACATGCAATTAGACAATAGATGTAACACCCCAAATTCTGAGAACTCGGGAAGCTACTGGTTAGGACCTCACAATGGGTCCCGACATTAGTTTGAGAACAGTTTCACTATGATCTTACAACAAGGCACAAAAGTATTTAAAATATTTGAAAAACTTTAAACAATATATACATGAAGAATATGTATCAGCCTTACAAAGCAAAGGTACCAAAACGACATATATGAAGAACAGAGGACATTCCCGTCCCCACTAAATTAGTATGTGGACCCGGCTGACCATTCCCTCCAGATCTCTCTACAACTGTCTTAACCTGCAAGACATCTACAAGCGGTATAAAACCGTTAGCTAATATTCTATGCATAAGTATAAAGGTAAAAGCACAATATACACAATCAACATGCAACACTCAATCCTTTTATTATCTTTAATTAGGTGATAGGTTATTACTAATGATACTTATTCTGTGACACGAGGGATTCCCAAACCTCGCCCCTGTCCCCGTTTACCAACGCAGAATGGAACTAATGCATCTGACCGTCTACCTGACTGGGCCGGTCGCAGGGAACCTCCTAGACTCTCGCAAGAGCTAGGCAGATGATGTCACGACCCGTTATCATACACTTGGGTCAATTACGTGAATAATAAAGTCGGCCTAATCATGTTTCGTTGTTTATGATAACTAACAAACACCACTCATACACATTACACTCATACAAGAAGCCAGCTAAGTAAGTCTGTGGACTTACCTGGATCAGATCTCAACTTTCTAATTCGCAAATCGATTTGTACAGTAGGAATTCAGTGGCCTGTCAAAGGAGGCAAGTGTGTCAGCACACTTTCTGGGTGATTAGAAGTCTAAGACTTCTAAGATAGTAGGTCTTAATAGAACGGAATTGATTACAGTATTAATTTATGGTAAAATGACTATTTTACCCTTGGTCTTGAAACTTCCAAAAATTCCCTAATTCATGCCTAAACTCTTATTTGAGAGTAAAGAGTCATATTCTAACTCCTAAAGATGAGTTTGGTTACAAACTGGCAATTTACCCATTTCCCTATTTTCGGAAAGATCGTTAAGGTCCAACTTCGGCTTCAAATATAAAATTCGAATAATCTTATAAAAATTTCGAGATAATTCCCTAGATCATCTATGATATCTCATCTACTCTTAGGTGCAAGAATTTCTTAAAACTGTTCAACCATCACTTCTACAAAAATTTCCAAAGTTGGTTTCAACACTTAACAAACAGCACATTGTCTTAACCTTGAAAAAAAATCATAACTCCTAAACCGTTCGCTGGATTTATCCCAAATTTTGATATGTTCTACTATAAAGTCTTATCTATACTATATCCAAAATTCAGCAGCAAAGAAGATCAAAAGCCTATTCAAAACCATCCCACAAAACTGCATCACATGCTGTTTTTATCAACAAACAGCACACTTATAAAAACTACATGAGGAGTCAACTTTGCAACATCATAACTCTTAAACCGTAACTCCGATTCTTTTCACATTTTAGTATGATCTACTATGTACTACTGACTACAACATATCCAAAATTCAGCAGCAACGGAGGAGTATAACTTACTCAATTCGTGACCCGAAGTTGACTGCTTTTTCACTTCCGAAAACTCAGAAAACGCGTGCCTCCTTACTGTTCAGCTACGAATGATCTGCATAGGTTTAGAAGGCATTGCAGGCACTCGTTAGGCATGGAATGTGTGGACAGAACTGAAAGGGAGAGAGAGAGAGGTACAAGCCTTACTCGATTCCACGACTCGAATGCACTAGGTTGCGTTCCTGGAGAGATCAGCTAGGGTTAAGGAGGGAGTATGAGGCTGCTGGGTTGAAGGGAGATGTGCACAGATCACGTACAGGCTGAAGGCCCGCTATTGCTGCTGCGTGCTGGCTCGATAGAAGCGAGGAGAGGGCTGCGTGCTGGCTCGACAGAAGCGAGGAGAGGGTTGCGTGCTCTTCTGTACGTGAATCTGGACGCAAAGTGGGAGGGAGGTGAGAAGCTGCAACATCGTGGTTCTAGGGAGCGTTTAAGGTAAGTGGATCTGCTCTCCAACAGGTCCTATACAAACGCTGAACGGCTGCTTCACTACTGGGCTGACTTCGCCCTAGACTTCCGGACGGGCCAAAGCAACGGGCTGGACTTGTCAAGGAAATTGATGGGCTGCGAGGACAGGAAGGGTGGGGCTAGCATGTATTAAGGGGCTGGGTTGCATTAAAACAAGAGAGAAAGATGGGCTGAAATAAGAGTCAAAATTATGTGGGTTGAGTTTGTCAAAACTTGTCAAAAATTCGTCATGGCTTTGTCTGGCTCATGCATGACTTCGTCACAGAGTTGTCGGGCTTCGTCATGACCTCGTCTCAGCTCTGTCATGGTCTCGTCACAGCTTTGTCACATTCTCATCTCAGCCTTGTCATGATCTCGTCTAAAGTCGTCGTTAAAGATTAATTATAAGAATTAGGGTTTGATATAATTCTATCATTTTATGTGAATTAAATTCTACATAAAATGATAAATAATTATAAGAATTAGGGTTTGATATAATTCTATCATTTTATGTGAATTAAATTCTACATAAAATGATAAAATTTGTGAAGAATGAAATACTAGATAGAATGTGAACCGTCAACGGCTCGAAGTCCGAATTGATTCGGAATTAAACGGAATAAAAATCGCATTAATCGTTTTCATAAGTTTTTGTGTGCATCAATTCAACAAAACCCCTTTGTTACTTGTCACTATAATCGATAATTGCATCAAATAAAACACCTTAACTCTCTTGGGTTCGACCCTTACTTAACCACTATACTTGTTTAAGTGCTAAGTCGGGATTTACTTTTAACTGGGTATAGACGACCATAGAAATACCACCAGTCAAATTTTGGCGCCGTTGCCGGGGAGTTTTAGTGTTTTATTGTTATTATTGATTATTGGTTTGAACCATTTTTATGGTTTAAACCCGTGCTACAAACCCCGATCTTGCTACTTTTGATCCAGAAATTGAGAGGACGCACATCCGGCAACGAAGACAACAACAACTTCAACAAGAGATGGCTGACCGTACACTTCGTCAACTCACGCAACCCACCTTGGCTCAAAACCCCCTTGCGGTCACTATACCGACATTCGGGGAAGGAGTCAATTTTGAGCTCAAGCCGGGTCTCATTCAATTGCTTCCATCCTTCCATGGGCTAAGTGGTGAAGACCCCATCAAACACCTTGGGAAGTTCCATACCGTGTGTGTGAGCATAAATCCGGCCAACATTACCGATGAACAAATCAAGATGAGGGCATTCGGCTTCACACTCAAAGATTCCGCGGATGATTGGTATTACCACCTTCCATCCGGGAGCATCGACACTTGGGAGAACCTTCACAAGGCGTTTTTGCAGAAATACTTCCAAGCCAAGAAGGTCAATAGCTTGAAGAAAGTTATAAGCAACATCAAGCAAGAGGCGAACGAAACTCTCTACGAGTACTTCGAAAGGTTTGCACGCCTCCGATTCAGCTGTCCTTTTCACGGATATTCAACTCAAGATCTAGTCTTGTACTTGTACAATGGCTTTCTCGATAATGAAAGGAGGATCGTCGATGCGGCTTGCGGAGGTAATATTCTTAACTCTACTCTTGACCTTGCTTTGGAAAAGATACAGGAACTAGCGGAAGGAACTCGGAACTTTGGAAGGACCCCGTCCAAGAAAGGAGTTCATGCTGTGAGTTCCGGGAAGAGTGAGATCTCCACTGAGCTAGCGGAACTGAAGGAAATGGTGAAGAGACTAACACTTATGGGAACCCCACAGCATCTCAAAGCTTGTGGAGTATGTGGTGACCCATATCATCCAACGGACATGTGTCCACAAGTCCAGGATGACGATGTTGAGGTGAACGCAATGGGTTATGGACAACCACAGCAGCAAAGGCCTAGGAACGATCCCTATGCACAAAATTTCATGCCAAACTGGCGTGACCAACAGAACTTTTGTTGGAGGGATCAACAAAACCAACAAGCAGCCCCGTCAAGATAAGTATCAATCAACTGAAGATATGTTGCAGGTTTTGACTAAACTCTTTGCTACTCATGTCCAAACAACAGAATCCAGCATCAAGAACCTTGAAAAACATGTTAGTCAAATGGTGGAAGCCATTACAAGGACCGAATCAAGACTTCCCGGAGGATTGCCTTCCCAGACATTTATAAGTCCCAAGGAGAATGTTAGTGCCTTAACATTAAGGAGTGGGAAGCAAATCTAACAAAAACCAGCAAAAGAACCACAAAGCAAACCTTATGTCGATTTTACCGCACCCACAGCCGCCCCTGCGGCTGCACCTACGCCTAGCACAGAGCAGACGCCGCCCCTGCGGCTGGATGTCCCCGCCCCTGCGGTGACCACCTTGAGCCGCCCCTGCGCTTACATGCTGACGCCCCTGTGGAAAACTCAACAGAAGGTTCTGCTGAGAGGGATACTTACATCCGGCCAAACTTTCCGCCACTATACTCTGAAAAACCACTAGCTTCTTTTCCTGAGGCTTTGAAGGAGAGAAGAATCATTAAGGACAAGGACCTCTTTGAGACTTTCTCCAAATGCGAGGCAAACATTCCCCTTCTTAAGTTGGTGAAAAGTATTCCTAAGTATGCTCGTTTCTTGAAGGAACTTTGCACTATCAAGAGGAATCAGAAGCTGAATAGGAAACAAAAAGTGCAAGTAAGTGAGCATGTGTCAGCTGTTTTCCAACGGAGAATACCCAAGAAGTGTAGCGATCCGGGCATGGTAAGCATTCTGTGTGTTATAGGGGAAACCGGTTTTGACGAAGCGATGCTTGATCTTGGTGCTTCTATCAATGTTTTACCATATTCAATTTACAAATCACTTGGCCTTAGACCATTAATGGAAACTAGGATTGTAGTACAACTTGCTGATAGATCTAATGTGTATCCGAAAGGGATAATTGAAGATGTATTAGTAATGGTAGACAACCTAATATTTCCTGCTGATTTCTTTGTAATGGATATGGAAAATGATTCACATGCTGCGCCCATTCTGTTAGGTAGGCCATTTCTGAAAACTGCTAGGACTAAAATTGATTATGTTAGTGGCAAATTGACCATGGAGTTTGATGGAGAAGTAGTGGAATTTGACATCTATGATGCTATGAGGTTTCCTAGTGATGATCATTCTTTATGCGCTATTGACATTGTTGAACCTTTTGTGCAAGATGTTTTTGATAACTCTGACGTTGATGAATTGAAAAATGTTATTGAGCATGACATTGATGGTTTCAAATCAGATTATGTATTAACATCCAGCATGAAAGAGGTCCTAGCCCAATTAGATGGGCATAAAAGGCTACCTATCTCTAATTTGGCCATTGGGCCCACTTTACTAACCCCAAGCGAGAAGCTTGTTCCGTCTATAGTGCAGTCACCTAAAATAGAATTAAAGGACCTTCCATCACACCTCAAGTACGTTTTCCTTGGAGAACACAATACCTTGCCGGTGATCATCTTCAACAAGTTGACTACCGGTCAAGAAGAAAAGTTGTTGAAGGTACCAAAAGAGCACAAGACGGCCCTTGGATGGACCATTGCGGACATCAAAGGGATAAGCCCTTCCACTTGCATGCATAGGATCTTACTTGAAAATGAAGCCAAACCCTCTAGGCAACCTTAACGGAGGTTGAATCCGCCAATGATGGATGTGGTCAAAAAGGAAGTGTTGAAGCTCCACCAAGCGGATATGATCTTCCCTATCACGGATAGCACTTGGGTTAGTCCAACCCAAGTAGTTCCGAAGAAGGGAGGCATTACCACGGTGGAAAATCAACATGGAGAGATGGTCCCGAGCAAAACACAAACCGGATGGAGAGTTTGCATTGACTACCACAAGCTCAACAAAGTAACACAAAAATACCATTTCCCATTACCTTTTATTGATCAAATGTTGGAACGTCTTGCAGGTCATCAGTACTACTGTTTCCTGGATGGATATTCAGGCTATTTCCAAATAGTCATCGTACCAGAAGATCAAGAAAAGACAACGTTCACTTGCCCATTTGGCACATTTGCATACCGCAGAATGCCATTTGGACTTTGCAACGCACCAGACACCTTCCAACGGTGCATGATAAGTATTTTCTCCGAATACATAGAAAATTTCATTGAAGTCTTCATGGATGATTTTACAGTCTATGGAGACAGTTTTGACGCATGTTTAGGACATTTGAAACTTGTTCTTGAAAAATATGTTGAAACCAATTTGGTTCTTAATTCGGAAAAATGTCATTTCATGTTCGAACAAGGAATTGTTCTAGGACATGTAATATCCTCAAAAAGGATAGAGGTAGATAGGGAAAAGGTTGGTGTAATTCAAAATTTACCTTATCCTACTAATGTTCGGGAAATCCGATCTTTTCTTGGTCATGCAGGTTTCTACCGACGTTTTATCAAAGATTTTTCAAAGATCTCGGCACCCCTATGTGAATTCTCAAGAAAGACGTCACCTTCATAGTGGATGAGAATTGCAAGAAAGCTTTCGACACTTTGAAGGCATGTCTTACCACCGCACCAATCATCCGTTCTCCGGATTGGGAGAAACCTTTTGAAATCATGTGTGACACCAGTGATTACACCGTTGGAGCCGTCTTAGGACAAAAAGACGGACGGGCTTCCCATGTGATCCATTATGCGTCTATGACACTCAATGGAGCGCAAAGGAATTACTCCACCACCGAGAAGGAAATGTTGGCGGTGGTTTTTGCCCCTGCGGCTCCGTGTCCCCGCCCCTACGGTGACACCCATGCCAGTGCCGCCCCCGGTGTTGGGCCCGCGTCTGCAACATGCAGTCACCGCCCCTACGGTGACATCCTTACGCCCCTACGGCGGCCATCCTTGACACACATCCTCGGTGCCGCCCCCGGCGCTGAGCCTGCGTGACCCCTCTCCCTTGTCACCACCCCACGGCGACAAGCTCCCGCCCCTGCGGGTTTACCCAGAAAAGAAAAAAAAAGGGGGATCTCCAAAAAAATGCCTAAACTTACCACACCCCACCCACCCTCCTTCTTCAACAAACACACGCCCCCTCCAAACCCTACTCATTCACACCATACTCACGCTCCTGCACCCTTTTTCTCACGTACCACCTCTTCGACGCCCCTGCGCCGCCTCCAACAACCAGCCACCAAACGCGACGCCCCTGCGCCACCCTCTCCAACTACCTCCTTAATCTCTCACATTCCTACAACCTTCATCCTCACCCACTTCAAACATTCTACTCCTGCTACACCGTCGACGACGACTAAACCACCAAGGCAGTCACCGGAATGGCCTCAGTAACACCACTTCCATCACTTCCTAGAAATCGCCTCTGAACTTCTCCCGCCCCCGCGCCTGCAAGCACCCTCACCTACGCCTTACCGCCCGTGCGCCTGCTTCACCTGCCCCTGCGGGAAACACACCAGAAAGGTCGATTTCATTTCCCTGTTTCAACATTTGCTAATCTTTTGCTTCAATCATCTTCAAGAATGGAAACACCAAGGAAATACAAGATGTTCGAAGCAGAGAAGGAGCGTTACAGGATTGTGCAGGATCGAGTTGTGTATGCAACTCGGTTTTTGCATATTCCAACCTTGGAGAAACTAGGCATGCTGGAGAGCATGCAATCTTTTTTGGCGAATGCTGGGCTCGGAGACTTCCTACAGAGGAGTGCTCCAACATTTCCCGAGCTCAGTAGACAGTTCATCTCCAACTTCACAATGGAGTAGGAAGATCATGTGTGTATCGGCCTCACCTTCAAGTTCAACAAGGTGAAATACACATTTGATTACAACGATCTACATGAGGCCTTTGGGGTAACTCTCAACCCCTTTGCAAACTGGTGGGATCCAGTACCGACCATGGACCGGTGTGAGTTCTGGCAAGCAGCTACCGGGTCAGAGTTCCATGTTGGGGGTGAGTACACCAACAAACTCACTCACCCTAGCTTGAGGCTCATCTCCAAGATCCTCATGAGTGTTTTCTGTGGACACAAAGAGGAAAACAATGTCACCCTCAAGGACCTCACTCTACTCTACTCTTGCCTTCCGATGAGTGAGAAGGTGATGGATTGGCCGTCACTCTTCCTTGCCGCTTTGAAGCGGATTTCCAAGAACGAGCCGAGGGACATTGTTGGCGGTGGGGTGATCTCCTTGATCGCCTCCCAGTTGATGGACCTGTCCGAGCTAGAGGACGGGGTGGAGGCTCCTCTTTACACTGAGGGATGCTCAGGAGGTGCAAGCTCCTCCGACGGGACGGGGAGAACCTATTTTGGATCTCCTTTGCAGATGGGAACCACCTTACCTACCTCCCTTGGGCTTTACCATTAGGGGATGAGCTCTCCGAGCTCTACTTTCCGGCAGATCCCTTCATGCCGAGGAGGCCGCTAGTGGCCATTGTGGAGAGGCATGCTCCCAGCTCCAGCCAGGCTCATCAAGAGGAGCACCTGCACATCCCCGACGATGACGAGGAGATGCCCACTGCGGCACAAGAGGAGGACCCGGACCTTGTGAGTCTTCAGGCTCAGATGGCGGCTATGACTACACAACACCGGAGTTGGCAGTCCGACTACCAGAAGGCTATGCTTGAGTAGCAGTAGATCTGGCAGACGAGCTTTGCCGCCTCCATGACCTCCCATTTCGATCAGAGGCAAGAGGCCTAGAAAGGGACCTAACAACAACAGTTGGGGGCTCAGCAGCTGGCTTGGCAAGCCAGCTTTGAGACCTCCTTTGGCCGCCGGATGACGGCTCAGCAGGACCGCATAGATACATCTACCACCGGCAGGAGCACTTCTTCCCCCATTTTCACAACCCACTAGAGGAGGGTTCAGGTGGTCCATCCTGACCATCCCACTGAGGGGTACATTTTTTTCCCTTTTCCCACATTTATCTTTGCCTCATTTTTACTTTGAGGACAAAGTGTACTTCAAGTATGGGGGAGGGACATATCATTGCTTGTACAGTTGCATTTGAGTTGCATTTGTTTTGAGCTGCATTTGAATTCAGTTTAAATTCACAAAAAAAAGAAAAAGAAAAAGAGAAAAAGCAAAGTAAATAAAAAAAGGCATGAAAATCCTTGGATAAACCGAAAACCCGAAAGGGCGGTTTAGGCAAAAAGAAGGTAGTCCGACCAACCTTAGGTTGGTGCAAAATTGGACTTGAGGGATGTGAGTTATAGTGAGATCATCAAAAGAAGAAGAGTGGCAAGGTGGAAACCCGAAAGGGTGCCTTGGCAAAATCAGTGACACCGAGTGTAGGTTTCTCTTCCGGCGTTTGGCGACATAAGAAGGGGAGTCATAAGGAGGTTGTCCGGGTAGGCCACTCTTGGAGCAATAAGGATGGTAGTTTCTCCCTTTTTCTCACATCTCCTCTCTTTTCCTTCTTTCTTTTTTGGCTTTTCTCTTGTTTTCATTGTCCTTTCTACTTGCCCATGCTTCCTGAGGCCTTTGAGTATAGTTGCTGTCATTTGTTTTACTCCGGACGAGTAAAAGGTCGAAGTATGGGGGAGTTTGATAGGTGATGGAATCACTATCATTTAGGATAGTTTTTAGAGTCTTTTTATTGCATTTGTGTCAGTTTATGCTACTAACTCCTTGGTCCAGAAGAAGAAGACTAAAAGAAGCTAAGGAAGGAGTTATAAGCACTTAGGAGTGAAGATCGTTCATGAAGCAAAGCTTCTGCTTGTAACACCCCGAATCCGCGGGACTCGGAGTGCCACATTGGCTTAGGATCTCACAATGGATCCTGACCCTAGTCTGACAACAAGTTCACTGAACCTTACAACATGGCACTGACAGATATGAAAACAAATAAACTGTACAACCCAAAAGATAAGACAACATAGCCGAGTAAGAAACACAACGCCCTCACACAGGAAGTAACAAAAGACCATCCTTACGCAGGAGGGAAAGATAACAGACTCAAAAGCCCACACATTCTAATGTACGAGACGTCCTCGGCCTGGCACCCTGCTAGATCACCCAACAACATGCCTATCCTGTAGGGCATCTACAACATTGTAATAAACCATTAGCTATCCATACACATATATAGTGTACCGCATAAGCACCAACACACATTAGGAAAGATAAATATATCAACATGCTTTCACTTGTTTACCCATTTTAACATCTCAATATAATGGTCATTCACTCATATCGTATAGATATAATATATATGAAACTAGCGGACACGAGGACCGATAGGTCCTCGCCTCTGAGCCTGCTAGCCAGCCGTACTAGTATCGGTCACACAATCCGTGTACCCTATGGGAGTGGATTGCGCCCTTCCTGTAAACCGGTCTGGCCTGAAATTAGAGAACCTCCTAGACTCCACGGCGGGATGAAAGGGAAAGGTTATCACAGCCACGTAGTAGGGCAATCAATAAAACAAAGGTCGGTAAATACGACATCACATGCTATCATAGCACACGTACAAAACACACACCACTCATACAAACACCCAATATAAGGATGGTAGCTAAGTAAGTCCTACCGACTTACCTCAACCTTGATCACAACTCAACCAAGATCACCTGTACACTGGAGGGATAGCACTGCCTATAAACAAGGCATAAGGAGATATATCAGACTCCTAACCATATAAGGGTCACACCTAGACCCAAAAGGATCCAAAGGATAAACCTCAACCTCACTCACAACCTAACAACCTCAAAAGCCATACAAGGCATAACCGATCACAAACATCATCAAACTTAACCTCACACATCTAGCATGATCCTAATCCTTCATACTAGGAAAGGAGGGAACAAAGGCACCCTAAGGAAGGCCTAGACGCAACACACACCTGCAAAACCGGAGGAAACACCAAGCTGGTGCAGGTAGGCGGAGGGGCGGCTCTCTGGTGGCGCAGGGGCAGTGCACAGGCCGGCGCATGGGCGGCTACAAGGCAGGCACAGGGGCGGCTGCTGTGCAGAGGACACCACTTCAGCTCCTTCACTTCTACTCTCTTTCCTTTACATCTCTTCACTCCAACAACAACATATAAACATAACATACACATATGTACATCATCAAAAGCCAAACTTGGCTGGAATAGGATCAAAACCTAAGGAAAGCCATGCTAGACTAAGGAGAAAATAGAAAATATGAAGAACAGAAGGAAGGAAGAGAGCAGCCATAGAACTTACCAAACAAACTCTCCAGAAGCCACACAACAACAACAACACCCTCAAGCTGGCTCCACAAGGCACAACATCATCAACAACATCCAAACCAACCAAAGCTAGCAAGATCTCTTACCAAAGCGGTCAAAGAAGACGGCTGCAGCACATAGAGCCGCAGGGGCGGGCTCTCTGAGCCGCAGGGGCGGACCAGGTAAGGCGCAGAGGCGCCCCCTTGGTCACGCAGGGGCGACTCAGGCATAAACCTGGCCCCTCTACTCCCCCTCTCAGCTCTCAACAACTAGGCTCTTACATCTCACCCCTCGAAAAACAAGTTTCGCCCCGAAACTTGCAAAATCCCAAGTCCTCTCGGTCCCATAAGCTGAGGTATAACTCACTCTATCTATCCGAGGGTATCACATCTCCGCTCAGAAGGTCATAACCTATAACAGATCTATAACCATAAGTATCAACGTGGAGGAATCATTCACTCTAGAACACAGGGCCATAACACTACCCAAAGGCAGAGAGGAATCACATCTCTCGCTATATCACATCATAGGGCATAGAGGAAGTACATCTCTAGCCCAACATAACACAGGCATAGAGGAAATATATCTCTAGCCGATCCATAAATATATACATCGTATGGAGGAATCACATCTCCACTGAACTATGTCCATCAAGGTAGCATGGAGGAAAGAACCATCTTCAGCTGAATCCTAATCCTCCTCGAAATGTCGGAGGTACTCTCTGAACTCCGGTCCTTCCATGGAGACACGGTCAGCTTCATCAGACTGAGCTCGATGTGAAAGATGTCTCACAGCTACACTGCTCCTCGTCTCTGGGACGACACTCTTTGTAACCTCCTCATGTATCTCCTCCACCACTGGTGGGTCAGCAGCGGGAACTGGTCCCTCACCTACCACACCCGGAGGACGGGTTGGTCTACCTCTACCTCTGCCCAAAGCGGCAGTAGCTCTAGTCCGAGCCATATGCGGGTATGCACACCTAACTCATAATGCTCTATATAGGCCATAAGTATAGATATATATATATATATATATATATACTCAACATAAGAACATAGATAATCTATCATACATATATACATATCATATCATATCTATAGTGCAGAGATCCACAACAGGAGTGGCGACTTCTCGTACATCTAACCCAAAACCACATTTAAAACCAAAACCTTTAAAACGTCAGACCCATGTGGGTTCTGTTTATTTTACCTATCAGACATCATTGCAGGTAGCAAGTGCCATTGTTGTCAACCAGGCTCTAATACCAACTCTGTAACACCCCGAATCCGCGGCACTCGGAGTGGCACATTGGGTTAGGATCTAACAATGGATCCTGACCCTAGTCTGACAACAAGTTTACTAGACCTTACAACATGGCAGTGACAGATATGAAAACAAATACATAAAATTGTACAACCCAAAAGAAACACAACGCCCTCACACAGGAGGTAACAAAAGACCATCCTCACGCAGGAGGGAAAGATAACAGACTCAAAAGCCCACACATCCTAATGTACGAGACGTCCTCGGCTTGCCACCCTGCTAGATCACCCAGCAGTATGCCTATCCTGTAGCGCATCTACAACATGGTAATAAACCATTAGCTATCCATACACATATATAGAGTACTGCATAAGCATAAAAAAACATAAGGAAAGATAAACATATCAATATGCTTTCATTTGTTTACCCATTTTAACATCTCAATATAATGGTCATTCATTCAAATAGTATAGATATAATATATATGAAACTAAGTGACACGAGGACCGATACATCCTCGCCTCTGAGCCTGCTAGGCAGCCATACTAGTAACAGTCACACAATCCGTGTACCCTATGGGAGTGGATTGCGCCCTTCCTGTAAACCGGTATGGCCTAACATCAAAGAACTTCCCAGACTCCACGGCGGGATGAAAGGGAAGGTTATCACAGCCACGCAGTGGGGCAACCAATAAAACATAGGTCGGTAAATACGATATCACATGCTATCATAGCACACATACAAAAACACGCCACTCATAAAAACACCCAATATAAGGATGGTAGCTAAGTAAGTCCTACGGACTTACCTCAACCTTGATCACAACTCAACCAAGATCACCTCTACATTGGAGGGATTGCACTACCTATAAACAAGGCATAAGGAGATATATTAGACTCCTAACCATATAAGGGTCACACCTAGACCCACAGGGATCCAAAGGATCAACCTCAACCTCACTCACAACCTAACAACCTCAAAAGCCATACAAGGCATAACAGATCATAAACATCATCAAACTCAACCTCATACCTCTAGCATGATCCTAATCCCTCATACTATGAAAGGAGGGAACAAAGGCACCCTAAGGAAGGCCTAGAAGCAACACACACCTGCAAAACCATAGGAAACACCAAGCTGGTGCAGGTAGGCGCAGGGGAGGCTCTTTGGTGGCGCAGGGGCAGTGCACAGGCCGGCGCAGGGGCGGCTACAAGGCAGGCACAGGGGCGGCTGGTGTGCAGAGGACACCACTTCAACTCCTTCTTCACTTCTACTCTCGTTCCTTTACTTCTCTTCACTCCAACAACAACATATAAACATAACATACACATATGTACATCATCAAAAGCCAAACTTGGCTGGAATAGGATCAAAACCTAAGGAAAGCTATGCTAGACTAAGGAGAAGATAGAAAAGATGAAGAAAAGAAGGAAGGAAGAGGAGTATCCATGGAACTTACCTAACAAACTCTCCAGAAGCCACACAACAACAACACCCTCAAGTTGGCTCCACAAGGCACATCATCATCAACAACATCCAAACCAACCAAAGCTAGCAAGATCTCTTACCAAAAGCTCACAACATTAACAAGATCAACCAGGATGACTCAAAGAAGGAGAAGAGAAGAGAAAGTACGTAAGGAGAGAGAGAGATCTGGAATTAAATCCTCATCAAACAGGAGAAGAAAAAGTATAAATAGGAATTAAACCCTCATCAAAGTAGTCAAAGAAGACGGCTGCAGCACACGGAGCCGCAAGGCCGGACCAGGTAAGGTGCAGGGGCGCCCCCTTGGTCACGCAGGGGCAGCTCAGGCATAAACCTGGCCCCTCTGCTCCCCCTCTCAGCTCTCAACAACTAGGCTCTTACATCTCACCCCCTAAAAACAATTTTCGCCCCGAAACTTGCAAAATCCCAAGTCCTCCCGGTCCCATAAGCCGAGGTATAACTCACTCTCTCTATCAGAGGTATCACATCTCCGCTCAGAAGGTCATAACCTATAACGGATCTATAACCATAAGTATCAACATGGAGGAATCATCCACTCCAGAAAACAGGGCCATAACGCTACCCAAAGGCATAGAGGAATCACATCTCTCGCTATATCACATCATATGACATAGAGGAAGCACATCTCTAGCCAAACGTAACACAGGCATAGAAGAAATACATCTCTAGCCGATCCATAAGTATATACATCGTATGGAGGAATCATATCTCCACTGAACTATGTCCATCAAGGTAGCATGGAGGAAAGAACTATCTCCAGTTGAATCCTAATCCACTCTGATAGCATGGAGGGAAAGAATCATCTCAAGCTATAAACATAAGTCATACCCAAATAGCATGGAGGGAATAATCATCTCCAGTTATACATACATCACACTAGTATAGCAAGATTTAATAAGATCATAAAGCACAACATCACTAGCATGGAATAAACATGTCAAGGCATGAAAGCACATAAGCACATAATCACATACTCACCAAGATAGCTTTAAGATCTACTCATCGACCCTAGGTGCATCTATCTCGGCATAAAACTCTGGATAGTTCCTTTGGATACTATCCTCGGTCTCCCATGTAGCCTCCTCAGGTCAACGTCTCGACCACTGTATCCTCATCATAGGTATGTCCTTCGAACGCAGGCATCTCAAACCTCGTTCTAGGACTGCAATAGGATGCTCAACAAAGGTGTGGTCTGGCTCTACCACCAAATCATCATAACTCACAATGTGTCTCGGATCTGGTATGTACTCTCTCAACTGAGACACATGGAACGTAGGGTGAACACCCTCTAATCTCGGAGGCAAAGCATATTTGTAGGTTGTCCTCCCAACTCTGTCCAGTATCTCAAAAGGGCCGACATATCGGGGACTCAACTTCCCCTTTATGCCAAAACGTCTGACGCCACGCGTCGGGGACACTCTCAACCAGACATGAGCTCCTACACTGGACTCAAGAGGCCGACACCTCTTGTCTGCATATGACTTCTGGCAACTCTGTGCAGCCAGCATCCTCTCTCTAATCAACACTACTTGAGCCATATCATCACGAATCTGCTCTGGCGCTATCCCACTGATACTGCTAGGCTCATCCCAGCATAAAGGTGTACGACACCTACGTCCATACAGTGCCTCACAGGGGCCCATCCCAATAGATGCATGCCAACTGTTGTTGTATGAGAACTCAACAAGTGGAAGGTAATCAGACCATCCATGTCCCCAATCCAACACACAAGCTCGCAGTATATCCTCCAAAGTCTGGATGGTCCTCTCTGACTGACCATCAGTATGGGGGTGAAACGCAGTCGTAAAGTGTAGACTCGTCCCCAAAGCAGTCTGAATCTGCTGCCAAAATCTCGAGGTGAATCGTCCATCTCGATCAAAGACAATCATCCTCGATACACCATCGAGTCTCACTGTCTGTTTAGTGTACTCCTCAGCCAATCTACTCACTGGCCACGTCTCTCTAATAGGAATAAAACGTGTCGTCTTCGTCAGTCTATCAACCACAACCCAAGCTACATCAAAACTCCTACTGGCTCTCAAACCAGTCACGAAATCCATGGAGACGTCCTCCCACTTCCACTGCGGCACTGACAATGGATGGAGCTCACCTCCAGGTATGCAATGCTCTATCTTGACCTACTGACAGGTCGCACACTGAGCCTCAAATCTGGCTACATCGGGCTTCAGCCCTCCCGACCAATATGAACGTCTCACATCATGGTACATCTTACTCGTACCGGAATGTACAAAGTAAGGTGTACAATGAGCCTCCTGTAAGATCTTCTATCTAAACTCTGCATCAACAGGAACACAAATGCGATCATGTCGCCTCATCACTCCATCAGTTCCAACAGAAAACTGTGGTGCATCTCCAGGAGACATCCTCTCCGTGATCCTCATCAAGGTCGGGCAGGTCCCTGCTTTTGTTGGATCTCATCAAACAGACCAGGTAAAACCTCTAAAGCATACAACTAGGCATCCTCATCAGGAAACTCGATGCCCATCTCTAGCCAAGCTAGATCCCTCTGAAGCTGAGGCTGTATAGTCAATCTTGCAATCGCCTTCTCTCGAGGCGTCTTCCAGCTCAAGGCGTCCGTAACCACGTTCACCTTTCCAGGATGATACTAAATCTCAAGGTCAAAGTCCTTGATCAACTCAAGCCATTGACGCTGGCGGTTGTTCAACTCTGGCTGTATGAAAATATACTTCAGACTCTTATGGTCTGTGAAGATCTGACATGTAGCACCATACAAGTAATGTCTCCAGATCATCAAGGCATGCACTACCGTTGCCAACTCCAGATCATGAGTCGGGTAGTTCTCTTCATACGTCTTCAAATCTCGAGACACATATGCAATCACTCTACCTCTCTACATCAATACACATCCCAAGCCTAGCTTGGATGCATCACTGTAGACCACAACATCATCAGATCCCTCTGGGTGTGCCAGGACAGGAACAGAACTCAAACGCCTCTTCAACTCCTCAAAGCTTTGAGCACACTGGTCGGTCCACGCAAACCAGGTAGTCTTCCTTAGAAGACTCGTTAGTGGACGGGTAATTACAGAAAAACCCTCCACAAAGCGTCTATAGTAACCGGCTAAGCCAAGAAAGCTACGTACTTCCTTGACGTTCGTCGGTGTCGTCCATGCAGCAACAGACTCGATCTCTGCCGGGTCAACCATAACCCCATCGGCGGAGACGATGTGCCCAAGGAAAGCAACCTCAGAAATCCAGAACTCACACTTAGAGAGCTTAGCATACAACTCTCTATCCCTCAAAATCTGCAAAACCGTCCTTAGATGACCGGCGTGCTCCTCTCTACTACGAGAGTACACTAAAATATCATCAATGAAGATCAACACAAACTGATCTAGGAAGTCAATGAATATGTTGTTCATCAACTCCATAAAGACGGTTGGGTCATTCGCAGCCCAAATGGTATCACTACAAACTCCTAGTGTCCACAGCGGGTACGAAATGCCGTCCTATGTACATCCTCCTCTCTCACCCTCAATTGGTGATATCCTGAGCGCAAATCAATCCGGGAGAAAACTGTAGCTCCCTGAAGCTGATCAAGTAGATCGTCAATACGAGGCAATGGATACATGTTATTGACGGTCACCTTGTTCAACTCTCTGTAATCTATGCATAGCCTCAAAGATCCGTCCCTCTTCCGCACGAAGAGGACAGGTGCACCCCATGGTGAAACACTAGGGCGTATGAAGCCCTTCTCAGCCAACTCCTCGAGTTGCTTCTTCAGCTCCAACATCTCGACAGGTGTCATACGGTATGGGGCCTTCGAGCTGGGTCGCGTGCCAAGCTCTAACTCTATGCTGAAGTCCACACTCCGTTGAGGCGGCAAACTCGATGGCTCAGCAAACACATCTGTAAACTCCCACACTAATGGAATATCCTCCATAGCTGGAATCTCTCCATCCTTCATGGCGTAGCACCAGAAGGCATCACATCCCTGTGCAATCAACCTAGATGCCCGTACGACACTAATAACCGAACCTGTCTTCCCAAGGTCCCAACCTCGGAAGACCTCAATCTGACCAACCTCGGTAGACACTGTAATAGTCCGTCTACCAACATCCAAAACTGCATGGTGTCTACGCATCCAATTCATACCTAATATGACTTCTTCATGCATCAATGGCATGACTAAGAAGTCAACAAGTAAAACACGAGTCTCTAAACGAAGGGGACAACTACGTATCTCACGGGTACCTCTGACCCGACTACCATCAGGAAACCCTATAGTAAAGGGTATCCCCTCTATGGTAGCTAAACTCAAACGCTCAACACAAGTATCAGAAATAAAGGAATGCGTAGCACCAGTATCAAACAAAACTCTAACAAGTAAACCATGAAGTAAAATGGTACCTGTAGCAGCCGGTGCAGGTGGATCCTCTGTACTCCTCAACTCAAAAGCTCGCCCTCGGGCTCCTCTGGCATCATTGGTGCCAACATCTCTACCTCTACCTCTACTCGGTCCTTGAGCAGAACCCTGAGTAGATGGACGCTCTGGGACCCTCTCTTGTCCTTGTATCTGGTGCTGAGGTGACCTCTGACCACCTCCTGCTACACTAGTAGGGAAAGAACCCTACTGGGATGCTACTCCTCCCTGCCTACAAATGGAAGCTCGATGTCCCTGTCGGCCACAGGTAAAACAAGTCACAACTGGTATGGGACAAGCTGGCTTCAAATGGCCAGGGTCCTCACAGTTGTAACACTAACGTCCCTTATCTAAAGTCTGTGCAGATGAGGGGTAACTCTAACGTCTTTGATCTCGTCTAAACCCAGATGATCCTCCAACTCCACTGGTCTGCCTAGTGCGCTACCTCTTCTCTGACCGTCCCGTCTGAGAAGCTCTCCTCTGACTGGCTCGCTCTCTCTCAAAAGTAGAAGCCCGGTCTTGGTAATCAGCTAGGGACTCCCAATGGATTCCTGCCATGTATGAACCGGTGCTCTCTCCCATACGACGAGAGAACAGATACACATGCTGGTCCTCAGATGGTGCAGCTAGACCCAACAAAGCTAACTCGGTCTGGGAACGGCGGATGTCATCAGTAATAGGCACATCCTCAAAGCCAGCCTCCACAAAATCCTACAGCTTCTTCCACCTCAGTGAGGCAGGGCAGAACTGCTCTCTAATCATGCGTCTCATGTGGTCATAACTGGTAGCTCTGGTCCGGACAGTCCTCCACCAATGGTGTGCGAGGTCACGGAATAGGGACTGAACTAGCTCTATCCGTCTGTCCTCAGGACATCTAATAGACTCCAATGCTGAGTCTACATGCCCAATCCACACCTCCGTCTCTAACCCTATCTCTCCTGAGAAGTGTGGCACTCCCTGCTGGTGAAATGCCTTCAACTAGGCATCTGGTTGAGGCCCTCTGGTCTCCACCGGGACTCGAACTAATCAACCATACGTGCAGGTGCAGTTGGCACCCGGGTCGCTCCCTGAGATCTCTCAGAAGATCCCTCAGGTACTGGTAATTCTGGGGCTCGTCTGCCAGCCCTAATATCCTCCTCGAAATGGCGGAGGTACTCTCTGAACTCCGGTCCTCCCATGGAGACACGGTCAGCGTCATCCGACTAAGCTCGATATGAATGATGTCTCACAGATACACTGCTCCTCGTTTTTGGGACGACGCTCTTTGTAACCTCCTCATGTATCTCCTCCACCACTGTTGGGTCAGTAGCGGGAACTGGTCCCTCACCTACCACACCCGGAGGACGGGGTGGTGTACCTTTACCTCTACCTCTACCTCTACCTCTGCCCAAAGCGGCAATAGCTCTAATCCGAGCCATCTGCGGGTATGCACACCTAACTCATAAGGCTCTATATAGGCCATAAGTATATATATATATATATATATATATATATATATATATATATATATATATACTCAACACAATAACATACATAATCTATCATACATATATACATATCATATCATATCTATAGTGCAGAGATCCATAGCAGGAGTGGCGACTTCTCGTACATCTAACCCAAAACCACATTTAAAACCAAAACCTTTAAAACGTCAGATCCCATGTGGGTTCTTTTTATTTTACCTATCAGACCTCATTCCATGTAGGCAGTGCCATTGTTGTCAACCTAAGGCTCTGATACAAACTTTGTAACACCCGAATCCGCGGGACTCGGAGTGTCACATTGGGTTAGGATATCACAATGGATCCTGACCCAAGTCTGACAACGAGTTCACTGAACCTTACAACATGTCACTGACATATATGAAAACAAATACATAAAACTGTACAACCCAAAAGATAAGACAACATAGCCGAGTAAGAAACACAACGCCCTCACACTGGAGGTAACAAAAGACCATCCTCACGCAAGAGGGAAAGATAACAAACTCAGAAGCCCACATATCCTAATGTACGAGACGTCCTCGGCTTGCCACCCTGCTAGATCACCCAACATCATGCCTATCCTGTAGCGCATCTACAACATGGTAATAAACCATTAGCTATCCATACACATATATAGAGTACTGTATAAGCACAAACACACATAAGGAAAGATAAACATATCAACATGCTTTCACTCGTTTACCCATTTTAACATCTCAATATAATGGTCATTCACTCAAAATAGTATAGATATAATATATATGAAACTAAGTGACACAAGGACCGATACATCCTCGCCTCTGAGCCTGCTAGGCAGCCATACTAGTAACAGTCACACAATCCGTGTACCCTATGGGAGTGGATTGCGCCCTTCCTGTAAACCTGTATGGCCTGACATCAGAGAACCTCCCAGACTCCACGGCGGGATGAAAGGGAAGGTTATCACAGCCACGTAGTGGGGCAATCAATAAAACATAGGTCGGTAAATACGACATCACATGCTATCATAGCACACATACAAAAACACGCCACTCATACAAACACCCAATATAAGGATGGTAGCTAAGTAAGTCCTACGGATTTACCTCAACCTTGATCACAACTCAACCAAGATCACCTCTACACTGGAGGGATAGCACTGCCTATAAACAAGGCATAAGGAGATATATCAGACTCCTAACCATATAAGGGTCACACCTAGACCCAAAGGGATCCAAAAGATCAACCTCAACCTCACTCACAACCTAACAAGATCTCTTACCTAAGGAAAGCCATGCTAGACTAAGGAGAAGATAGAAAAGATGAAGAAAAGAAGGAAGGAAGAGGAGCAACCTTGGAACTTACTAAACAAACTCTCCAGAAGCCACACAACAACAACAACAACAACAACAACAACACCCTCAAGCTGGCTCTATAAGGCACAACATCATAAGGAACATCCAAACCAACCAAAGCTAGCAAGATCTCTTACCAAAAGCTCACAACTTTAACAAGATCAACCAAGATGATTCAAAGGAGGAGAAGAGAAGAGAAAGTACGTAAGGAGAGAGAGAGATAGATCTGGAAGTAAACCCTCATCAAAGAGGAGAAGAAGAAGAAGTGTAAATAGGACGGTAAAAGGGCAAAGCATGAGTCAAAGCAGTCAAAGAAGACTGTTGCAACACACAGAGCCACAGGGGCAGGCTCTATGAGCCGCAGGGGCGGACCCGGTAAGGCGCAGGGGCGCCTCCTGTGTCACGCAAGGGCGGGCCAGGCATAAACCTGGCCCCTCTGCTCGCCCTCTACACTTTCAGCAACTAGGCTCTTACACTACTGCCTCACCGCCCCAGCGAAGCCTTGTCACCGCCCCTGCGGGTGCCGCCTTACACCGGAGCGCTCCCTGCTAGATCACCCAACAGCATGCCTATCCTGTAGGGCATCTACAATATTGTAATAAACCATTAGCTATCCATACACATATATAGAGTACTGCATAAGCACCAACACACATAAGGAAAGATAAACATATCAACATGCTTTCACTGGTTTACCCTTTTTAACATCTCAATATAATGGTCATTCACTCAAATCGTATAGATATAATATATATGAAACTAGCGGACACGAGGACCGATAGGTCCTCGCCTCTGAGCCTGCTAGCCAGCCGTACTAGTATCGGTCACACAATCCGTGTACCCTATGGGAGTGGATTGCGCCCTTCTTGTAAACCGGTCTGGCCTGACATTAGAGAACCTCCTAGACTCCACGGCGGGATGAAAGGGAAAGGTTATCACAGCCACGCAGTAGGGCAATCAATAAAACAAAGGTCGGTAAATACGACATCACATGCTATCATGGCACACATACAAAACACACACCACTCATACAAACACCCAATATAAGGATGGTAGCTAAGTAAGTCCTACGGACTTACCTCAACCTTTCATCACAACTCAACCAAGATCACCTGTACACTGGAGGGATAGCACTGCCTATAAACAAGGCATAAGGAGATATATCATACTCCTAACCATATAAGGGTCACACCTAGACCCAAAAGGATCCAAAGGATAAACCTCAACCTCACTCACAACCTAACAACCTCAAAAGCCATACAAGGCATAACCGATCATAAACATCATCAAACTCAACCTCACACATCTACCATGATCCTAATCCCTCATACTAGGAAAGGAGGGAACAAAGGCACCCTAAGGAAGGCCTAGACGCAACACACACCTGGAAAACCGAAAGAAACACCAAGCTGGTACAGGTAGGCGCAGGGGCGGCTCTCTGGTGGCGCAGGGGCAGTGCACATGCCGGCGCAGGGGCGGCTACAAGGCAGGCACAGGGGCGGGTGCTGTGCAGAGGACACCACTTCAGCTCCTTCTTCACTTCTACTCTCGTTCCTTTACTTCTCTTCACTCCAACAACAACATATAAACATAACATACAGCATCATCAACAACATCCAAACCAGCCAAAGCTAGCAAGATATCTTACCAAAGCGGTCAAAGAAGACGGCTGCAGCACACAAAGCCACAGGGGCGGGCTCTGTGAGCCGCAGGGGCGCCCCCTTGGTCACGTAGGGGCAGCTCAGGCATAAACCTGGCCCCTCTGCTCCCCCTCTCAGCTCTCAACAACTAGGCTCTTACATCTCACCCCCCGAAAAATAAGTTTCGCCCCAAAACTTGCAAAATCCCAAGTCCTCCCGGTCCCATAAGCTGAGGTATAACTCACTCTATCTATCCGACGGTATCACATCTCTGCTCAGAAGGTCATAACCTATAACAGATCTATAACCATAAGTATCAACGTGGAGGAATCATTCACTCTAGAACACAGGGCCATAACGCTACCCAAAGGCAGAGAGGAATCACATCTCTCGCTATATCATATCATAGGGCATAGAGGAAGTACATCTCTAGCCCAACATAACACAGGCATAGAGGAAATATATCTATAGCCGATCCATAAGTATATACTTCGTATGGAGGAATCACATCTCCACTGAACTATGTCCATCAAGGTAGCATGGAGGAAAGAACCATCTTCAGCTGAATCCTAATCCTCCTCGAAATGTCGGAGGTACTCTCTGAACTCCGGTCCTTCCATGGAGACACGGTCAGCGTCATCAGACTGAGCTCGATGTGAAAGATGTCTCACAGTTACACTGCTCCTCGTCTCTGGGACGACGCTCTTTGTAACCTCCTCATGTATCTCCTCCACCACTGGTGGGTCAGCAGCGGGAACTGGTCCCTCACCTACCACACCCAGAGGACGGGGTGGTCTACCTCTACCTCTCCCCAAAGCGGCAGTAGCTCTAGTCCGAGCCATGTGCGGGTATGAACACCTAACTCATAAGGCTCTATATAGGCCGAGTAAGAAACACAACGCCCTCACACTGGAGGTAACAAAAGACCATCCTTACGCAGGAGGGAAAGATAACAGACTCAAAAGCCCACACATCTTAATGTACGAGACGTCCTCGGCCTGCCACCCTGCTAGATCACCCAGCAGCATGCCTATCTTGTAGCGCATCTACAACATGGTAATAAACCATTAGCTATCCATACACAGATATAGAGTACTGCATAAGCAAAAACACACATAAGGAAAGATAAACATCATCAAACTCAACCTCATACCTCTAGCATGATCCTAATCCCTCATACTAGGAAAGGAGGGAACAAAGGCACCCTAAGGAAGGCCTAGAAGCAACACACACCTGCAAAACCATAGGAAACACCAAGCTGGTGCAGGTAGGCGCAAGGGAGGCTCTTTGGTGGCGCAGGGGCAGTGCACAGGCCGGCGCAGGGGCGGCTACAAAGCAGGCACAGGGGCAGCTGGTGTGCAGAGGACACCACTTCAACTCCTTCTTCACTTCTACTCTCGTTCCTTTACTTCTCTTCACTCCAACAGCAACATATAAACATAACATACACATATGTACATCATCAAAAGCCAAACTTGGCTGGAATAGGATCAAAACCTAAGGAAAGCTATGCTAGACTAAGGAGAAGATAGAAAAGATGAAGAAAAGAAGGAAGGAAGAGGAGTATCCATGGAACTTACCTAACAAACTCTCCAGAAGCCACACAACATCAACAACACCCTCAAGTTGGCTCCACAAGGCACATCATCATCAACAACATCCAAACCAACCAAAGCTAGCAAGATCTCTTACCAAAAGCTCACAACATTAACAAGATCAACCAAGATGACTCAAAGAAGGAGAAGAGAAGAGAAAGTACGTAAGGAGAGAGAGAGATCTGGAATTAAATCCTCATCAAACAGGAGAAGAAGAAGTATAAATAGGAATTAAACCCTCATCAAAGTAGTCAAAGAAGACGGCTGCAGCACACGGAGCCGCAGGGGCGGGCACTGTGAGCCGCAGGGCCGGACCAGGTAAGGCGCAAGGGCGCCCCCTTGGTCACGCAGGGGCGGCTCAGGCATAAACCTGGCCCCTCTGCTCCCCCTCTCAGCTCTCAACAACTAGGCTCTTACATCTCACCCCCTAAAAACAATTTTCGCCCCGAAACTTGCAAAATCCCAAGTCCTCCCGGTCCCATAAGCCGAGGTATAACTCACTCTCTCTATCAGAGGTATCACATCTCCGCTCAGAAGGTCCTAACCTATAACGGATCTATAACCATAAGTATCAACATGGAGGAATCATCCACTCCAGAAAACAGGGCCATAACGCTACCCAAAGGCATAGAGGAATCACATCTCTTGCTATATCACATCATATGGCATAGAAGAAGCACATCTCTAGCCAAACATAACACAGGCATAGAAGAAATATATCTCTAGCCGATCCATAAGTATATACATCGTATGGAGGAATCACATCTCCACTGAACTATGTCCATCAAGGTAGCATGGAGGAAAGAACTATCTCCAGCTAAATCCTAATCCACTCTGATAGCATGGAGGGAAAGAATCATCTCAAGCTATAAACATAAGTCATACCCAAATAGCATGGAGGGAATAATCATCTCCAGTTATACATACATCACACTAGTATAGCAAGATTTAATAAGATCATAAAGCACAACATCACTAGCATGGAGTAAACATGTCAAGGCATGAAAGCACATAAGCACATAATCACATACTTACCAAGATAGCTTTAAGATCTACTCATCGACCCTAGGTGCATCTATCTCGGCATAAAACTCTGGATAGTTCCTCTGGATACTATCCTCGGTCTCCCATGTAGCCTCCTCAGGTCAACGTCTCGACCACTGTATCCTCATCATAGGTATGTCCTTCGAACGCAGGCATCTCAAACCTCGTTCTAGGACTGCAATAGGATGCTCAACAAAGGTGTGGTCTGGCTCTACCACCAAATCATCATAACTCATAATGTGCCTCGGATCTGGTATGTACTCTCTCAACTGAGACACATGGAACACAGGGTGAACACCCTCTAATCTCGGAGGCAAAGCATATTTGTAGGTTGTCCTCCCAACTCTGTCCAGTATCTCAAAAGGGCCGACATATCGGGGACTCAACTTCCCCTTTATGCCAAAACGTCTGACGCCACGCGTCGGGGATACTCTCAACCAGACATGAGCTCCTACACTGGACTCAAGAGGCCGACACCTCTTGTCTGCATATGACTTCTGGCAACTCTGTGCAGCCAGCATCCTCTCTCTAATCAACACTACTTGAGCCATATCATCACGAATCTGCTCTGGCGCTATCCCACTGATACTGCTAGGCTCATCCCAGCATAAAGGTGTACGGCACCTACGTCCATACAGTGCCTCATAGGGGCCCATCCCAATAGATGCATGCCAACTGTTGTTGTATGAGAACTCAACAAGTGGAAGGTAATCAGACCATCCATGTCCCCAATCCAACACACAAGCTCGCAGTATATCCTCCAAAGTCTGGATGGTCCTCTCTGACTGACCATCAGTATGGGGGTGAAACGCAGTCGTAAAGTGTAGACTCGTCCCCAAAGCAGTCTGAATCTGCTGCCAAAATCTCGAGGTGAATCGTCCATCTCGATCAAAGACAATTATCCTCGGTACACCATCGAGTCTCACTGTCTGTTTAGTGTACTCCTCAGCCAATCTACTCACTGGCCACGTCTCTCTAATAGGAATAAAACGTGTCGTCTTCGTCAGTCTATCAACCACAACCCAAACTGCATCAAAACTCCTACTGGGTCTCAAACCAGTCACGAAATCCATGGAGACGTCCTCTCACTTCCACTACGGCACTGACAATGGATGGAGCTCACCTCCAGGTATGCAATGCTCTATCTTGACCTACTGACAAGTCGCACACTGAGCCTCAAATCTGGCTACATCGGGCTTCAGCCCTCCCGACCAATATGAACGTCTCACATCATGGTACATCTTACTCGTACCGGAATGTACAAAGTAAGGTGTACAATGAGCCTCCTGTAAGATCTTCTATCTAAACTCTGCATCAACAGGAACACAAATGCGATCATGTCGCCTCATCACTCCATCAGTTCCAACAGAAAACTGTGGTGCATCTCCAGGAGACATCCTCTCCGTGATCCTCATCAAGGTCGGGCAGGTCCCCTGCTTTTGTTGGATCTCATCAAACAGACCAGGTAAAACCTCTAAAGCATACAACTGGGCATCCTCATCAGGAAACTGGATGTCCATCTCTAGCCAAGCTAGATCCCTCTGAAGCTGAGGCTGTATAGTCAATCTCGCAATCGCCTTCTCTCGAAGCGTCTTCCAGCTCAAGGCATCCGCAACCACGTTCGTCTTTCCAGGATGATACAAAATATCAAGGTCAAAGTCCTTGATCAACTCAAGCCATTGACGCTGGCGGTTTTTCAACTCTAGCTGTGTGAAAATATACTTCAGACTCTTATGGTCTGTGAAGATCTGACATGTAGCACCATACAAGTAATGTCTCTAGATCATCAAGGCTTGCACTACCGCTGCCAACTCCAGATCATGAGTCGGGTAGTTCTCCTCATACGTCTTCAACTATCGAGACGCATATGCAATCACTCTACCTCTCTACATCAATACACATCCCAAGCCTAGCTTGGATGCATCACTGTAGACCACAAAATCATCAGATCCCTCTGGCTGTGTCAGGACAGGAGCAGAACTCAAACGCCTCTTCAACTCCTCAAAGCTCTGAGCACACTGGTCGGTCCACGCAAACCGGGTAGTCTTCCTTAGAAGACTCGTTAGTGGACGGGTAATTACAGAAAAACCCTCCACAAAGCGTCTATTGTAACCGGCTAAGCCAAAAAAGCTACGTACTTCCTTGACGTTCGTCGGTGTCGTCCATGCAGCAACAGACTCGATCTCCGCCGGGTCAACCATAAGCCCATCAGCGGAGACGATGTGCCCAAGGAAAGCAACCTCAGAAATCCAGAACTCACACATAGAGAGCTTAGCATAGAGCTCTCTATCCCTTAAAATCTGCAAAACAGTCCTTAGATGACCGGCGTGCTCCTCTCTACTACGAGAGTACACTAAAATATCATCAATGAAGATCAACACAAACTGATCTAGGAAGTCGATGAATATGTTGTTCATCAACTCCATAAAGACGGTTGGGGCATTCGTCAGCCCAAATGGCATCACTACAAACTGCTAGTGTCCACAGCGGGTACGAAATGCCGTCCTATGTACATCCTCCTCTCTCACCCTCAACTGGTGATATCCTGAGTGCAAATCAATCCGGGAGAAAACTGTAGCTCCCTGAAGCTGATCAAGTAGATCGTCAATACAAGGCAATGGATACATGTTATTGACGGTCACCTTGTTCAACTCTCTGTAATCTATGCATAGCCTCAAAGATCCGTCCCTCTTCTGCACGAAGAGGACAGGTGCACCCCATGGTGAAATACTAGGGCGTATGAAGCCCTTCTCAGCCAACTCCTCGAGTTGCTTCTTCAGCTCCAACATCTCGACAGGTGTCATACGGTATGGGGCCTTCGAGATGGGTCGCGTGCCAAGCTCTAACTCTATGCTGAAGTCCACACTTCATTGAGGCGGCAAACTCGATGGCTCAGCAAACACATCTGTAAACTTCCAGACTAATGGAATATCCTCCATAGCTGGAATCTCTCCATCCTTCATGGCGTAGCACCAGAAGGCATCACATCCCTGTGCAATCAACGTAGATGCCCGTACGACACTAATAACCGAACTTGTCTTCCCAAGGTCCCAACCCCGGAAGACCTCAATCTGACCAACCTCGGTAGTCACTGTAATAGTCCGTCTACTAACATCCAAAACTGCATGGTTTCTATGCATCCAGTTCATACCTAATATGACTTCTTCATGCATCAATGGTATGATTAAGAAGTCAACAAGTAAAACACGAGTCTCTAAACGAAGGGGACAACTACGTATCTCACGGGTACCTCTGACTCGACTACCAACAGGTAACCCTATAGTAAAAGGTATCCCCTCTATGGTAGCTAAACTCAAACGCTCAACACAAGTATTAGAAATAAAGGAATGCGTAGCACTAGTATCAAACAAAACTCTAACAGGTAAACCATGAAGTGAAATGGTACCTGTAGCAGCCGGTCTAGGTGGATCCTCTACACTCCTCAACTCAAAAGCTAGCCCTCGGGCTCCTTTGGCATCACTGGTCCCAACATCTCTACCTCTACTTCTACTTGGTCCTTGAGCAGAACCCTGAGTTGATGGACGCTCTGGGACCCTCTGTTGTCCCTGTATCTGGTGCTGAGGTGACCTCTGACCACCTCCTGCTACACTGGCAGGGAAAGAACCCTGCTGGGATGCTACTCCTCCCTGCCTACAAAAGGCAGCTCGATGTCCCTGTCGGCCACAGGTAAAACAAGTCACAACTGGTATGGGACATGCTGGCTTCAAATGGCCAGGGTCCCCACAGTTGTAATACTGACGTCCCTTATCTAAAGTCTGTGCAGATGAGGGGTAACTCTGACGCCTTTGATCTCGTCTAAACCCAGATGATCCTCCAACTCCACTGGTCTGCCTAGTGCGCTACCTCTTCTCTGACCGTCCCGTCTGAGAAGCTCTCCTCTGACTGGCTCTCACTCTCTCAAAAGCAGAAGCCCGGTCCTGGTAATCAGCTAGGGACTCCCAATGGAATCCCGCCATGTATGAACGGGTGCTCTCTCTCATACGATGAGAGAACATATACACATGTTGGTCCTCAGATGGTGCAACTAGACCCAGCAGAGCTAACTCGGTTTGGGAACGGCGGATGTCATCAGTAATAGGCACATCCTCAAAGCCAGCCTCCATAAAATCCTGCAGCTTCTTCCACCTCAGTGAGGCACGGCAGAACTGCTCTCTAATCATGCGTCTCATGTGGTCATAACTGGTAGCTCTGGTCCGGACAGTCCTCCACCAATGGTGTGCGAGGTCACGGAATAGGGACTGAACTAGCTTTATCTGTCTGTCCTCAGGACATCTAATAGACTCCAATTCTGAGTCTACATGCCCAATCCACACCTCCGTCTCTAACCCTATCTCTCGTGAGAAGTGTGGCACTCCCTGCTGGTGAAATGCCTTCAACCAGGCATCTGGTTGAGGCCCTCTGGTCTCCACCGGGACTCGAACTGATCAACTATACGTGCAGGTGCAGCTGGCACCCGGGTCGCTCCCTGAGATCTCTCAGAAGATCCCTTAGGTACTGGTAATTCTGGGGCTCGTCTGCCAGCCCTAATATCCTCCTCGGAACGTCGGAGGTACTCTCTGAACTCCGGTCCTTCCATGGAGACACAGTTAGCGTCATCAGACTAAGCTCGATGTGAATGATGTCTCACAGATACACTGCTCCTCGTCTCTGGGACGACGCTCTTTGTAACCTCCTCATGTATCTCCTCCACCACTGGTGGGTCAGCAGCGGGAACTGGTCCCGCACCTACCACACCCGGAGGACGGGATGGTCTACCTCTACCTCTACCTCTGCCCAAAGCGGCAATAGCTCTAGTCCGAGCCATCTGCGGGTATGCACACCTAACTCATAAGGCTCTATATAGGCCATAAGTATATATATATATACTCAACACAAGAACATGCATAATCTATCATACATATATACATATCATATCATATCTATAGTGCAGAGATCCATAGCAGGAGTGGCGACTTCTCGTACATCTAACCCAAAACCATATTTAAAACCAAAACCTTTAAAACGTCAAATCCCATGTGGGTTCTGTTTATTTTACCTATCAGACCTCATTGCAGGTAGCCAGTGCCATTGTTGTCAACCTAAGGCTCTGATACAAACTCTGTAACACCCGAATCCACGGGACTCGGAGTGCCACATTGGGTTAGGATCTCACAATGGATCCTGACCCTAGTCTGACAACAAGTTCACTGGACCTTACAACATGTCACTGACATATATGAAAACAAATACATAAAATTGTACAACCCAAAAGATAAGACAACATAGCCGAGTAAGAAACACAACGCCCTCACACTGGAGGTAACAAAAGACCATCCTCATGCAGGAGGGAAAGATAACAGACTCAAAAGCCCACACATCTTAATGTACGAGACGTCCTTGGCCTGCCACCCTGCTAGATCACCCAGCAGCATGCCTATCTTGTAGCGCATCTACAACATGGTAATAAACCATTAGCTATCCATACACATATATACAGTACTGCATAAGCACAAACACACATAAGGAAAGATAAACATATCAACATGCTTTCACTCGTTTACCCATTTTAACATTTCAATATAATGGTCATTCACTCAAATCGTATAGATATAATATATATGAAACTAGGTGATACAAGGACCGATACATCCTCGCCACTGAGCCTGCTAGGCAGCAGTACTAGTATCGGTCACACAATCCGTGTACCCTATGGAGTGGATTGTGCCCTTCCTATAAACCGGTATGGCCTGACATCAAAGAACCTCCCAGACTCCATGGCGGGATGAAAGGGAAGGTTATCACAGCCACGCAGTGGGGCAATCAATAAAACATAGGTCGGTAAATACGACATCACATGCTATCAAAGCACACATACAAAAACACGCCACTCATACAAACACCCAATATAAGGATGGTAGCTAAGTAAGTCCTACGGACTTACCTCAACCTTGATCACAACTCAACCAAGATCACCTCTACACTAGAGGGATGGCACTGCCTATAAACAAGGCATAATAAGATATATCAGGCTCCTAATCATATAAGAGTCACACCTAGACCCAAAGGGATCCAAAGGATCAACCTCAACCTCACTCACAACCTAACAACCTCAAAATCCATACAAGGCATAACCGATCATAAACATCATCAAACTCAACCTCATACATCTAGCATGATCCTAATCCCTCATACTAGGAAAGGAGGGAACAAAGGCACCCTAAGGAAGGCCTAGAAGCAACACACACCTGCAAAACCGAAGGGAACACCAAGCTGGTGCAGGTAGGAGCAGGGGCGGCTCTCTGGTGGCGTAGGGACGGTACACAGGCCGGCGCAGGGGCGGCTACAAGGCAGGCGCAGGGGCGGCTGGTATGCAGAGGACACCTCTTCAGCTCCTTCTTCACTTCTACTCTCGTTCCTTTACTTCTCTTCACTCCAACAACAACATATAAACATAACATACACATATGTACATCATCATAAGCCAAACTTGGCCGGAATAGGATCAAAACCTAAGGAAAGCCCTGCTAGACTAAGGAGAAGATAGAAAAGATGAAGAAAAGAAGGAAGGAAGAGGAGCAACCATGGAACTTACTAAACAAACTCTCCAGAAGCCACACAACAACAACAACACCCTCAAGCTGGCTCTACAAGGCACAACATAATAAGGAACATCCAAACCAACCAAAGCTAGCAAGATCTCTTACCAAAAGCTCACAACTTTAACAAGATCAACCAAGATGATTCAAAGGAGGAGAAGAGAAGAGAAAGAACGTAAGGAGAGAGCGAGATAGATATGGAAGTAAACCCTCATCAAAGAGGAGAAGAAGAAGAAGTGTAAATAGGACGGTAAAAGGGTAAAGCATGAGTCAAAGCAGTCAAAGAAGACGGTTGCAGCACACAAAGCCGCAGGGACAGGCTCTATGAGCCGCAGGGGTGGACCATGTAAGGCGCAGGGGCACCCCCTAGTTCACGCAAGGGCGGCTCAGGCATAAACCTGGCCCCTCTGCTCCCCCTCTCAACTGTCAGCAACTAGGCTCTTACACTGCTGCCTCACCGCCCAAGCGAAGCCTTGTCACCGCCCCTGCGGGTGACGCCTTACACCGGAGCGCTCCCTGCGTCTTCGCCAGCGCCGGCCATAAAGTGTGCCACCGCTCCTACGCCACTCCTTGGCGTCCCTGCGGTGACTTGACCTGAAGAAACAAAGACCAGCTCCCTTGCACCTCCCACTACGCCCCTGCCTGCACCTCAACCTGGGAGCCGGAAGTCGAAGAGGTTGTGTCACCGCCCCTGCGTTGACATAAGGACGCCCCGGAGGCTTGGCATCAGAAACGACAGGAAGTTGAAGGGTAAGACGTTTGAAGAGCATTAAAGATCCGCTCCTGCGGATTTGCCTAGCCGCCCCTGCGGCCATGAAGAAGACCAAGCGTTTTTTCCGTCACCGCTTCTGCGGAGCTGAAGGCCCCCCTGCGGTTTAACGTCAAAAGCTTTACTCCGGCTGTTTACACTACCTTTATGGCATTAAAGGTGGTTGTTTTAGGCTGACCATTTACTCCTATTTAGTGTCTTTTGTAGTATAAATAGTCTTTTGTTGATTGCTAGAATGATCCAACTTGTTAGCCAACAAATTATTCACTTAGATTATCTTGCTACCTTTGTAATGAGTGGCTAACTCCCTTGCTACATTGGGTTGGTTTGAAGTTGTGTTGTTACTTTGGTTGTAACTTTTCTTTAATATAAGTTTTTATTCAGTAATGCTTTGTGTTTTCTTGATCTCCATTGTCTAATTGCATGTTTTACTATTACTTGAGATTGATCACCTTAGGTTCTAAAGTGCATGCAAATAACTAGGATTAATAGGTTTCGAATTCGGGTCTTTAATCTAGTACTAACTTTAAGTAATAACGGGTTGTAATTACTTAAAGAAAAGGAACACAAATATAAAGATAAGTTTAACGGTTTTAATCTTCTCTTTATATCCCTTAGTCTTTGTTTGAAAGCTAACTTGTTATTTGTTCTTGTAGGTTTACGGAACACTAACCTGTTAAGTTGTGTTGATGCCGGTTGGCTCAACACATATATATGATCGAGACGGGAGATTACTTGAAAACTTGTAAAAGGAACTCACCAAAGTAACAATTGCATGCTTAGAATCAACCTAGTGTAGATTCACCCATCATTATCTTACTTGTCGCATTAATCATTTTCATAAGTTTTTGTGTGCATCAATTCAACCCCCCCCCCCCCCCCCCGTTGTTACTCTTCACTATAATCGATAATTGCATCAAATAAAACACCTTTACTCTCTTGGGTTCGGCCCTTACTTAACCACTATACTTGTTTAAGTGTTAAGTCGGGATTTACTTTTGATTGGGTATAGACGACCATAGAAATACCACCAGTCAGATTACATGCAACCAAAGGAGGTCATGAAAGAACCTTCTTCCAAAGCTCCATCCACAATAATGAAGGAAGGAGAAGAAGAGAGAATGGAAGCAAGGAAGAAGAAGGGAAGGACGAGGAACAGACTTACCAAGCTGGATCTACAACTCCTTTACTGTTGGTGATACACAAAGGATCCAAGGGAGAAGAGTGAGAAGAAAGCACAAGAGGAAGGAGAAGTGTGGGAAGTGAATCACGTGAAAGAACAAGAGTGAGGAGAGAGGGAAAGCAAGGATACTACAAGAGGGAGTGAATAAGGGGTAAGTATCCCTCATTGGCTCCTTTTTGGCTAGGTAACGAGGGGTCAAAAGCAAAGGCAGAGGAAAACGAAGGGTCGGAACCAGATTTGGGTTAAAATCCCGTCACTCAGCATGTCGTGTATGTGGAAAGAATGAGCCGGGCCTATGGAAAGGCTGCTAAACACCTCACTACCAGGAATTAAAATTCCAGGCATTATAGTAATCCCTCCCAGACCACGAGCCTTGATGATCGCTCGCACCCCTCATCCAGGTAAGTAAGTTTCCCTTTGTCAATCTTCTTTGTTTTATAGCCATCTTTAAAATATATCTTTGTATTTTCTCTGATATGGAAATTTAAAAACTGGAAATGAGTTGAGATGGAAGCATGTATGTATGTTTCCCTTTTGATTTTTGGTCTAATTTGACTTGAAGAAGAACTCACATAGTAGGTCAAAACGAACTAGTTTGATGCCCGTATCTTGCATGAATTATGTGTAATATTATTGTCAAATCAAAACTATAAAACATATAAAAGTAATTGGTTGTATATATTTATTTAACTTATTGTTGACAAAAAACATAACTATAGTTAATAACTAAGTATTTGAAAACATAAGTCTAGCGGAAGGGTTCTATGATCTTTCTTTGTTGTGTTAAAGGGTTTTAGTGGCCGTAGGTTACTCCAAGTTCTTTCATATAGTTATTTTATTAAATGTTAAGGCCATAGAAACATCAAATCATTAAGAAAAAGGCCAGCCCAAATTTAAAATTATCTTGTAGGGGTTGCGTGAACACAGGCCCCCGTAGAAACATATTATGACGTACACTCTCCCACTGTAACACCCCAAATCCGCAGAACCGGGATGCTATGGGCGAGACCGCACAATGGGTCCCGACCCTTAGCCTGACAACAATTTCACCAGACCTTTCCAACAAGGCACAAATAAAGGCAAAACTCAAAACGTTTATAATGTATGCGAGAGAAACTGAAAGTAAAGGTACAACTTGGAAACTCACTCGAGTCCTCAAAATGACACAACTCTAATACAATAATCCGAAAACGTACAACATAACCCATAAACCAACATCATAACGAAATAACATAAAACGTCGCCGCCCTATAATGTACGGAGACTCCGGCTGTCCACTCCTCCACCTCACTCGGCGGCATCCCTAACCTGCAGGGCATCAACATAATCAGTTTAATACCGTTAGCTAAAATTCAAGCATTAGAATCAAGGTGAAAGGCACAAATACAAGTAAATCATCATAACACGCAACATGCTCCAACACACAAGTCTGCTTTATTATCTTTTCATTATTAAGTCATATCCCGTTCTAATTCAACTTCTTTTTTGACACGATAATCAACCGAAACTTGCCTCGTTCCCCACTTACGGCAAGGAATGGTACTGATGCATTCGACCGTCTACCTACCCGGGCTAGTCGCCGATAACTTCCTAGCTCTCGCAAGAGCTAGGCAGTGATGTAACAGCCCGTTATCATACACTTGGGCCAAATAATATAAGGGTTGGTGGTCCTATTACCGGTTTAGTTGTTATAACATAAACAATAAACATACACCACCAAAAATGCATCGAAACTAATTCGAAGAATACGAGCTAAGTAAGTCCGGAGACATACCTCGTGTCCACACTCAACTCATAACATTGTTGCTTCCATTGGGAAGAAGCCCACTACCTGCTCACAAGAGGATATACATCAACAACTCACTCAACTTAAGAAGTGTTAGACTACAATACAAATTATCTATGCAAGATCATTTGACTCTCATTCTAGTATCGCATCCTAGAATCCCTCAAGCTCACAACACTCTCAATATAGGGAAGAACCTCATAACAGCCTCTAACCTCACATGAACATAAACCACATCCAATAAGGAGCGATCTAGCCTAGAAGGTCCAACATGTTCATCGTACACAAATCCATCAAACTCAACAAGTCTTAAGGATCCTAGGTTCACAACCACTAGATGCCAATTTCAATCTACCTTAGATCCATCATAGGCATGATATTATCATCATTCAACCTTAAAGCTAAGAAAGGAACGAAGAGGAAAGGAGAAGAAAAGCCTAATGATGAAGAAACGCAGCCGCAAGGTCAAGATGGCGAGAAAGCGGAAGCAGTGTCACCGCCCCCGTGGGTCCTGGAGCCGCCCCTGAGGTGGCATGGTGCTCTGGTGCCACCCCTGCGGCGGTCTGTTGCCGCCCCTGCGGTGGCCTAGTGCCGCCCCTGCGGCTCTGAAGATCCGCCCCCGCGGTCGAATAGAGAGGGTCATCTTCGACTGTGGATCCTAGGCTCCAATGTCCTCTTCTCCTTTTTGGGTCTTCTCCAAACAACAACCACTGATCTTAGACTCTTCTACATGACCTAAATGTCCTAGGAACACATGCATGCAAGGATTCAAGGAAAAGCTTTCTCAAGATCTTCATCCATGGCAATGGATGAAGGAGAGGGGAAGAAAGAGTTGAGCAGCAATGAAACATGGATCCAAAATCTCCTCCACTACAGTCCACAAATTAAGAGCTCCAAATGAGAAGATAGTGAGAAGAGCACTAGAGGAAGAGTAGAGAGAAAAGAGTAGCGTGAAATGAAAAGTGCGGAGAGAAGGGATGGTCACAAGGCTGCACAAAGGGAGAGGGAAACAAGGCATCAAATCACCTCTTGTCCCTTGTGCTAAAACCGAGAGGTCCAAAGCTAAAAGGCGGAAAACGGAAGGTTGGAACGGGATTTGGAAAGAATCTCGTTACTCAACACCTCATGCCTTCGGGAAAACTGAGCCGCTAACGCGGGAAGGTCGATAAACCGCTCAAAGATCGGAATAAAATTCCGGATGTAACAACTAACCCCTCAAAAAACAAGTTTCATCCCGAAACTTGCTAAACACAACACTCTCGGCCAAACACGTCTCCTAACCACGCAGAACTCCTAAAAACGTCAATTATCGGCCCTACTCCAAGCCTACGTATCAAATCACATCAAGACCTCGCAAGGTACACATATACTTATTAAAATTCACATAACACGTCATGACATAAACACATAAGGACAAACAAGTGAAGATCTCGGGACTAACCCGACGGTCCTATCGATGTCGCTAAACCTGCGTAAAACTCGGGATAGTTCCTCCGGATACTATCCTCCGTATCCCATGTAGCCTCATCGAATCCTTGCCTCGACCACTGCACTCTCAGCATCGGTACGATGGCCATCTTCTCGGAAAAGTATGCTGAGAGTAGCCATTCAATTGACATACAAAATCACGGCCAAAATTGTACTTTCCATGGCCGTGGAAGTAACATTGACATCGTGGAATCTGAAAATGCTGAGGAAAATTCCGTTTTTTTACAAACGTTCTTGCTTCTTCTTCCACCACTTCTACACCCTTGGAGACTTCCAAGGAGACCTTGGACAGCCCTCACAACACCCCAAAGGCATCTACAACTTTGGAATTGAAGTCACTTCCTGCACATCCAAGGTATGCGTTTCTTGGATCTAACTCTACGTTTCCCGTCATAGTTAGTTCATATTTAAGTGAAGATGAGCAGGATAGGCTTATGATTGTTTTGAAGAAACATAGGAAAGCTTTAGGCTAAACCATAGAGAACCTTGTAGGAATTAAACCATCTTTATGTATGCACAAGATACTAATGGAAGAGGATTATAAGCCTTCACGTCAACCTCAACGACGGTTAAACCCAATCATGAAAGAGTTCGTGAAGAAGGAGATCCTTAAATTTCTTGATGTAGGTATCATATTCCCGATTTCCGATAGCAAGTTGGTGAGTCCTGTTCAAGTTGTCCCAAAGAAGGGAGGAATGACCGTTGTGGATAACAAGAACAACAAGCACATTCCAATGAGAACGGTGACAGGATGGAGGATGTGTATAGACTATCGCAAGCTGAAAAATGCGACGAGGAAGGATCACTTCCCGCTGCCCTTCATTGATCAAATGCTTGAGAGGTTAGCGCAACATTATTACTTTTGCTATCTTGACGGTTATAGTGGTTTCTTTCAGATTCCAATTCATCTGGACGATCAAGAAAAGACCATATTCATGTGCCCATGGGGTACGTTTGCTTATAGGAGGATGCCATTCGGATTGTGCAATGCTTCAACCACCTTTCAAAGCTGTACGATGGCCATCTTCTCGGAATACATTGAGGAAATCATGGAGGTTTTTATGGATGACTTTTCTGTTTATGGCTCCTCATTTGATAATTGTCTTGCTAACCTATCTCTTGTTATACAAAGGTGTGAAGACATGAACCTTGTTCTAAATTGGGAGAAGTATCATTTTATGGTTAGGGAAGGCATTGTTTTAGGACACTTGATCTCTAATAGAGGGATTAAGGTTGACACGGCTAAGATTGAGACACAAGAGAAGCTTCCTCCTCCATCTTTAGTGAAGGGGATTAGAAGTTTTCTAGGACATGCTAGATTCTATAGGAGATTCATTAAGGACTTTTCGAAATTCTCTAAACGATTGACTAATCTATTGAGGAAGGATGCTGTTTTGGAATTTTCGTAAGAGTGTTTGGATGCTTTTTATAGGATTCGAGAAGCTCTAATCTCAGTCCCAATAATTCAACCTCGGGATTAGAGTATTCCAGTTGAGGTCATGTGCGATGCAAGTGACGTAGTTGTAGGAGCGGTGCTTGGACAAAAGAAAGAAGGACGCACTCATGCCATCTATTATGCTAGCAAGACGCTAGATGAAGCTCAGCTCAACTACGCCACAACGGAAAAGGAATTTCTTGTTGTTGTATATGCATTTGAAAAGCTTCGTTCTTATCTTGTAGGAGAGAAGTGATTGTATATACGGATCATTCAGCTATTCGGTATTTGCTTGCCAAGAAAGATGCAAAACCAAGGCTGATTAGATGGATTCTTCTCCTTCAAGAGATCGATCTTGAGATTCGTGACAAGAAAGGAATTGAAAACTCTGTTGCGGATCTCTTGAGTCGTCTACCACATATCACAAAAGACGACTTACCTATCGATGACTCTTTCCTAGACGAACAATTGCATCTAATGGAAGAGTTCATCGATCATATTTCTAGACGTAACAAACCTTGGTTTCGGTGATTTTGTGAATTATTTGGTTTGTCAGGAAATACCTCCCGGACTATCCTACGTAGAAAGAAAGAAGTTCTTTAACTATGTCCGCCAATACTATTGGAATGAACCTGTAATCTTCCAGAGAGGTCCAGATGGCATCATTAGAAGATGTGTGCTTGAAGACAAAATACAAAGTGTCATTCGTCATTGTCATTCGCTTCCTTGTGGAGGACACACTAGCTCTCACAAGACTTGTGCTAAGATATTACAATCCGGATTCTTTTGGCCTACATTATTTAAAGATGTGCAAACCTTTATTGCTTGTTGCGATGGTTGTCAAAGAACAGGGAACATATCTAGGAGGAATGACATGCCTCTCAACAACATCCAAAAAGTGGAAATCTTTGACGTTTGGGGAGTTGACTTCATGGGACCATTCCCATCATCTTGTGGTAACCAATACATACTTCTAGCTGTAGATTATGTTTGAAGATGGGTTAAAGTTATTGCTTCTCCAACTAATCATGCGATGGTGGTTGTTAAGTTCTTTAATCGAACTATTTTCCAAAGGTTTGGGACACCCCGAACAATCTTTAGTGACAGAGGATCACACTTGATTGCCCGTCGATTTGAAGATCTACTAGCTATATATGGGGTAACTCACAAGATCACCACACCCTACCATCCGCAAACAAGTGGACAAGTGGAGATTTCTAATAGGGAGATCAAAGGAATTCTGGAGAAAACAGTGTCTAGGACAACGAAAAATTGGGTGTTAAAGCTTGAAGACGCATTATGGGCGTATAGAACGGCATACAAGACTCCCATTGGCGCAACACCATACAATCTTGTGTATGGAAAGTCTTGTCATCTTCCGGTGGAGTTGGAACACAAGGCGTATTGGGATGTTAAGTGGTTGAACTTTAGCATGAAGGAAGCAAGAGAGAAACGTCTCTTGGATCTTAATGAGCTAGAGGAACTCCGCTTGAATGCCTACGAAAACGCCAAGATCTACAAGGAGAGAGCGAAGCCTTGGCATGATAAGCACATCATTCCGAAAGACTTCAAAGAAGGAGACCTTGTTCTTCTCTTCAATTCTAGACTTCGACTCTTTTCCGGTAAGCTTAAATCTCATTGGACAGGACCTTATGTTATTAAACACGTGTTTCCCCATGGTGCAATTGAAGTATGGGGTGAGAAGTGCGGAAGTTTCAAAGTAAATGGCCAACGACTCAAGAAGTACTCGCCAGAACTCCAAACTGAGGAAGTTGCACCGATTCTCCTCACTTAAGCCTAAAGGATTGGTCTAGCTACGGACCCAAAACAAAGCGCTACTTGGGAGGCAACCCAAAGTAATGCATTCTTGTTTTTCTTTTCGTTTTTCTTAGATTAGATTAGCGTAGATTTTTTTTTGTTTTTTTCCGTCGATGTCCTCCGGTATGTCTTGTGCCTTTGGATGTCAGGGTTTAGAAACAACCAAAAGAAGTGAAGAAAGCCAAAGGAACAACGAAATTTGGGTTTTTGGCAGAAATAGGGAAAACCACGGGTTTAATTGTGATTCCACGGCTGTTGTTTCGATAATTCAACCCGTGGAAAGTATGTCGAGAGCAGCCAAAGAAAATGACACAAAACCACGGTATGTCGTGCAATTCCATGGCCGTGGAAGTAACAGTAAGGCCATGGTTTTTGAGAAATTGACGAGACTATATAACTTCTTCTTCTTCACAAACCACACAACTCCAAACCTCTCTTCCACGCCCTAAATCATGCCCAAATCCCTCATCCCGCATTTCTTCATTTGGTAATCATTTTGCACGACTCTTCGCTCCAAACTGAAGCAAATTTGATTCTATTGTGGATTGTGGCAACAAACAGCACAAACATTCAGCGATCGGGCGAGATTTCGGATTTCTTCAAATCAAAAACCTAGTTTTCTCTCAATTCTTTCCTTGGTTGATTTCCTTCGTTTTCTTTGAAGATTTTTAGGAGAATTGAACGGAATTGAACCTAGAAATAGTTTAGGACTGTTATTGTTGAGATTGTTGTGGAATTTCTGGATTTTTGAGCAAAATCGTGCAGTTCCACGGGCATCCGTAAAAAACCACGGACGTGGTTTCTTCAAGAACAGGCCGTGGTTTTTTTGAAATTGTTTGGGACTCGCAAATCAAGCCGAAACAAGAAGCAAAGAGGCAAAGGCTCCTCTTCCCAACCCCCTCCCATTACTCCACGTACCTATCCCTAGGATCCCTAGCATCCATGAAAACCACTTGAGCGCTTTTGAAAAGATCCACCAACAGAATGTTATCGCCCCTAGGTATATTGTGTTTGAAGAGTTTGAGGATTTGTTTGTGGTGAATGATCTTAGATGGATGCTTGATAGGTTTGGGATGACTACATTTGCTAGCTATAGAGAGGATGCTTATTAGGAAATCATAAGAGAGTTCATAACCTCTTTCGACCATAGTGTCGTTAACCGAACGGTCTCCTTCCGGTCGATGGACCACACCCACCATATGTCCATAGCTCAGTTTGGAGCATTGTTTGGCTTTGTTGACATATACAATGGGACATTCCTTAAGAGTTCTAGAGCTAGAGTGTTTTGGGAGGAGATTGCTATGGTAGTAGGTCATGAGGATCATTGGAAACCGGCCGACTCATAAGCCAAGCTCATCTATAACCTCTCCTTTAAGATATCCCATAGGATCCTCTCTGAGTGCCTTTTCCCTAGGACAGAGACTCCCAGAAGCTCAAGGGTGATGAGCTTTCTATACTTTATTGTATGGCGGCCGGGGTCACTCTGGATTGCGCCACTATGCTTACTTCTACTCTTATCAAGATCAAGAACAAAGCTAGGGGAATATCGGTAATGGAGGGATGGTTACTTACATAGCAAAGCAGTTGGGAGTTGATTATTCTTCTTGTGATATGTTAGCTACTGCGAGGCCTTTAGGTTCAAGGTTTCATGACTAGGGGGCTCTTGATTCCCCGCCACAGAGGTCCACCATTTGTCTCCATGCCTTGGGAAGACAAGGGAGGACAAGGTATTCCATGGAGTGCTGATTACTCTGTCAGGAACCGGCAGAACTGGAAAGCTACATTTGTCCCTATGCATGCCAACCGCCTAGGAGCTCCAGCTTATTACCCCGAGGATGTGCCAGCTGCTGATGATGAGGGTGATGATGGAGATGTTGATGAGAAGATGGGTGGTGATGAGTTCCCGGATATTGGAGGTGGTGAGGAAGCTTTTGCAGATTTTCCGGATCAACCGGCGGATTTCCAAGAGCTAGCTAGGAGATCTACCTACCAGCAACGGCCTTCCGCTTCTTCCTCTTCCCGGCGTGCCAGCGTGAGTGAGAGACCTACGTGGATGGATGCACCTCCAGCTTGGATGGGTGCTCCTCTAGCTTGGATGGGAGGAGCACCGGAGTGGATGGCGCAGCGGCCCGCATGAATGGACCCGTAGCCGGCATGGGTCACCGGACTTACGTAGAGGATGGATGTTCTTGAGACCCGCTTTAATGAAGGCAAGGATGAGCGCATAAAAACGCAAGGATCCTCCGCGACATTTACCGGCAGTAGTTTGGGCGCCGTTCGACCCAAACTTCTACCCGTACCCACCACCACCTCCTATGGGATGAGATGATTTGCTTGGTTCGAGTTGCTCCACCGCCTTTGTGAGTTTCTTTGTTCTTTTTCTCTTTCTTTTTCCGCACATTAGGGGCAATGTGTATCTTAAGTATGGGGTGGAGTATGACTCTCATTGATGTAATAACTTGACATATTTGCTTCGCTTTATCCATGAACACTTGCATCTTTAATTTCATTGTCACACGTTTCCCTTTTGCATTGCATTTTTAAGCTTTGAAAAACCCCATAAAATTTTGAAAAATATTGTGCTTCTAGGATTGGAAAAGACCTCAATGATGAATCTACTTGTGGATTGAATTTTTGATGGCATTTATGTGCTTGATTTGAGTTGTGAATTGTGGAGAAATAGAATACATTGTTTGATCTTCTTGCAATTTCATAATGTGAAAGATTTTTGTCTAAATCATATTGAGGAATGAAGCTTAAAATCGCATTATAAGTTCTTACGCTTCTTTTTGAAATGATTAAGGCAACTCTATTTTTCTTGCTTCTTCTTTATGCATTTAGCCCCTCAAGGAAATTTTCGCCTCCTTTACCTATCCGGGAATTAGGAAGAGAGTAATTTTGGCATGATTAATATGGGAGGGCCATAAAAGAAAATTGTGCATTCACAGTATAGAAAATAGGTTTGGGGAAGTCAATCATGATGATGAGTAACTCGGCACCATTCACATAGCCGGGTGTTTGTGTCTTGCCAAAGTCGGATTGAGCGATATTCCTAACGGAATATGGTATGTGCATCAAGGGTTTGAGGCATCTCGAAATTTAGAATAGCCGATCTCCTAGGCTTCGATTTTTGTGCCCCGCTATCCATACTTCCAAAAAAAAAAGTAAAGTCGAAAAAGAATTTTGTGCTGAAAAGGAAGAGCAAAGCTCTCAATGGTGGTTGATTCAAGTTTGCAAAAAGAAAAAGTTTGTGTTGTGTTGTTCCTTTTTGCCGGATTTTTGCACCACATACCCTATATGCATCTCACCTATTCACGTTTCTTGACCTTTGCTTGAAAGTCCTTAAGATCTTTGGATTGTTGTTTGGCTTAGTGATTTGAATTGGATTTCCACATGATTGATTTTGACATTACTTTGGGTTATGATGTATGTCCTGGAGCTTTTGCAATGTATGATGTTTCTTTTGCTTAACATGATTCGTTTTGTGTACATAGAAGTTTTAAAGGAAACATGAAGCAAGATTGAGAGTGATCTATTAAATAGAAGCACACTAGTGTATTACCCGCACAAAAGTGCGGGTTCAGTTTTAATAAATATTTAATACTTAAAAATTTATATGTATATTTTTGTAAAATAAAAATCTCAAAAATGAAATTATAATCAATATTACAATTTTCAATTCTGTTTTAAGTATTTATTTCTTCTAATTAATTATATTTTTAAATTGATTTGTTAAGATATGCTTGTTGGTAAAAAAAATATGTAAAAATTTAAATATTTTAACTTTAATTAACGACTTTACTAAAATATTTTTTATAGATTTTAAATTTTAAAAATCACTTTTTAAAAAAAATTTGGGACTGGGAGAACCGTGGCTTGACACGTGGCAATAGAGGCTCCTGCTTTAATATATATAAGATTACCAAAAAGATTTGTTTTCCCTTGTTCTGCATTCATATTTCATTCTACCATAAGTTCTAGCTTTTGAAAATCTTTCTTGGGGACAAGCAAGAGATAGGTATTGGGTATTTTGATAGCATGAAATATGACGATATTTTAGGCACATGTTTTGGTTGTTTTTGCCCTTCTTTTGTGTATATGGATATGAGTTTGAAGCATTTATGAGCACATTCACCTATTATTATTATATCTACACAAGCTTTGCTGTGTTTTTAGGTGAATAAAGGCTTGGATTGGAGCATAAATGCAGTATGTAGGATTATTTGATCATGCTAGGAATCAAGAGGATGCATTGGAGTAGCTAAGGAAGGAGCATGAGTAGAAAGCTCTGCGACACAAAGGCTTTTACGAAGATTTTGGACATTCCACGGTCAAACACAAAGAACCACGGCCGTGGTTTTGGGAATTAAATTAATTATGTTCGTGGGAATGTTTGTCGAGAGCAAGAAAACCACTCTACGGTGTATTCCAAGGGCATGGAATTATGTTCTTGGCCGTGATTCTTCTAACGGCTGCCACGTGTCATATTTGCCACATCAGCAGCGGTTATTGGCTTTTTGTAACCCTATTTCCTCCTATAAAAAGGCTAAAGGAAGGAATAAAATACACACCATGCTAGAGAGAGAAATTGATATCATTGCGGAATATCTTATTTCGAGAAGATTTGGAAGGAAGATTTAGAGAAGTACGCACTTGGAGATTGCGTAATTGGAAGATCTTAGGGTTTCACTTTGAAGGCGGATTGACATCCCGTTCTTCTTTATTCTTTAAGATTTGTGAGAGATTTCTTACTTTATTCTATATTCATTGAACACAAGTACGGATTTTGACTTTGCTTGAGATTGGTTTTGTGTTTGCTATTGAGTTTTCAAGGTTTTATCTTTTATTTGTTTCATATTTTGATTATTGATTTGATGACAATGATTGTTGGCTAAAACCCTAAAGCGATTCTAAGGTGAAGGGTTGATAGTTGTGGCATAGATGATGATAGATTGAACCAAAACAGATTGGACCTTGAGAGTTGCAAGAAATGTCGCCGTCGAGGCTTTCCACGGTCTGTTTTTGAGTTCCATGGCCGTGGTTCTTCAAGATCCGACCGTGGTTTTCTTGTGTTGTACATTCTTTGCTTTTACCTTGATCCAAAGTTAAAGATTTTCTTTAACCTAGCCTTGGCTTACCTTTTGTAGGTAGTAGTGAGACTCAACATCCTCTACTTTGGTTTCGAGTGTTACAACCTTAACCTTTTTTGCTTATCTTTGATTCCCTTGGGTTTGTGCAGGGGTATTTGAGAGTTTAATCTTATCCTTCGATTCTCTTTATAACGATACTCAACATTCTTTATTTAGAGAGCCTTTAGGTGAGACTTATGGGTTTGGAACTTCACCGTACAACACCCTACCTTAGATCTATACCTTTGCAATCCTAACTCTGTCCTTATACCTTTAGAACATCTTGAATCGATTTCCATAATTGGATATCTGAATTTTTAGAATCGTTGTTTTCCCATTAATCTTTACAAAAGCTTTTTTATCTTGCCGGAATATTTATGAACTGAATTTGATCCCCCAAATCCCTGTGTTCGATACTCTGGAATTCTTACTTTACTATACCGATCCGTACACTGCAGGTTCGCTTTGGTTGATTTCAGTTTTTATAAATTTAAGACTTAGTGACGCACACTTTCGAGCAAACAGACAGCTTAAGGTGCATTTGTTGGATGGAAGAGCTCCCATCTCGCTTACACATTGGCACGGGTCTCGACGCCGGAATGACAATATTGAGCTCTCCACCATGTTGATCGATCATATCCACCACTACTCCACATGAGTCATCAAAATACTGAGACACCGCATTTTACATCGTGAGAACTTCTTTCACTCTTCTTTACTTGATTTGCACATTGGCGACAATGTGGTTCTCTAGTATGGGGTGGAGTTTTCATAATCCTTTGCATGATCGCATCTAGGATAGTTTCATTTTATTATCCTACATTTCTATTTCATGTCTTGCATTGTATATACATATATCAAAAATTCCAAAAAAAAATTGATAAATTTTTTTTAAAACAAATTGTGCTTCTAAGTAGGACATGACCCTTATGATGAATTTTGTTTTATGGATTGGATTTGGATGGCCTTGTGTGTTGAATGGATTTATGCATATGTGGACTTGAATACTTTTCTTAAATCCTATGCATTAATTGTTATTATGATGCTTGTCTTGATTGAATTGAGAATTGATAGTCGAAATTACATGCTAGTTCTTGCACATCATCTAGGAATGATTAAGGCAATTCATCTCTCTTCTTCTCATCTTGATCATGCTGTTTGAGCACCTCACTTGAAATGAAAATCTTGACCTCTTTTGACCCGTCCGGGAATAGGAGCATGTTAGTGTGCTGAGTGTTTGAAAAGCAAGTGTGGGTTGATGTGGAGTAAATGAATGTTATGAATGAAGTGGTTGAATGGGTTGTAAAAAGTGTAGAAAAAAAAGGTTTGGGGACTTTGGTTTTGATGACGAGTAACTCGGCACCATTCACATAATCGGGTGTTTATGTCTTGCCAAAGTCGGATAAACCGATTGTCCTAAGGAGCCTTGGTTTGTGTGCCCGGTGTGAGGCACCTTGGAAAAATCCCGAGGACCGCAAACCACCAAGGTTTAGGATTTTATACACCAATGCCATTGTCTCAAAAGTGAATAAAAATGAAAAGAAAATAAAAGAAAAAGAAGGAGAAAAATACACTTTGGTGGATGAAGAAAAAAAAAAACGAAGTAGTGGTTAAGTTCCTTTCCCGGATTAGCACCACTTGACCTAGAAAAATTCCCACCTTATCATCACGTATCTTGGCCTCTTCCTTCCTAACTCCTTAAGACCTATTTGCTTATGTGTTTGACTTAGTGATCCAGATTTGATTTTCTCATGATCATCTTGAAATTCTCGTTTCTGCCTTTCATGCATGCTTTCGAGTTAAGTATGATTTTCTTTCCGTACCTTCATTCATTTAATACATTATTGCTTGTCCATTGACATGAAACATACCTATGAAGGTGATCCATGCTTAGAAGCACAATTTCAAAAAGATTTCCTATTTTTCCGCATTCATAAATCATGCCATCTCATAGCCTATAGTTGAACCTTGCTTAGTGACGAGCAAGTGGCAAGTATGGGGTATTCTGATGACATGATTTATGAACCTAGTTTAGACACTCATTTAGGTAGTTTTCCATTCCATTCATGCATGTTCCCGCATTAGTTCGTGATGTTTATGCTTAATTCATGCATATTGTTGAAATAGACGTTTAAACGAGCTTTTGTCGGTTTTGTTGGTGTTTTGGGGACCTTTGAGACATTATAGATCATATCCGAGGTTCATGCCTCAAGATAGTTCGGATTCATGGTTCCAAATGAGTTATGCTTGGAGAAATGAAGAAGGCAAGGACCCTAGTTGGTGCAGCGCTGGACGAACTCATGTTACAGTGCTAATTTTGGCTGTTTTAGTGCAATTTTGGTCCAAGGCTAAAGCATATTGACCGAGATGGGACCTTGGGAAACCGAGATCCTCTGCTCGACAACAGCGACACTTGGCACCACCTCTCTTGGTCCGACTGATAGCATGTGTTATAGTATATATTTTGTCTACCTTTTTTAGAATCGAGGTCTGCACCTAGTTTCGTTGTAATTGTAGGGAAAATGGCACGTTTTAAAACGAAATGGGGCTAAGGAAGCTAAAGAGTCATTGGAGCTACATTCTGGAGCATTGAGGAGCCATAAGAAAGGCTCAGGACCAATGAAAATGAGATAGAAGATTGATTTTGGACCAAATTAGAGAGATTGGCGCTAAACTGGGATTCACCTCGGTTGGCTACAGTGCCACCTCGACCGAGGTGATCTTCAGGACAAGCTGGACCGAGGGGAACTGATGACGGGACACGAGATCTTTATTTTTGGCTGAGATATCCTATTTTTGGAAAGTGAATTTTCCATATTTTAGGTGGGATTTCTAGAAGGAAGCATATCTTTTTGGCTGATATATTTTGGAAGATTGAAATATACTTTATAGAAGGAAATTGCCTTTATAGATATCTTATCTTAGGAAGGTGATTCTTCTATATAAAGAGGTTGATTTCTGAAGGTTAATTATCTCGGAGCTGCAGTTCTCCAGATCAGGAAGATCTCGGAATTTCCGGATCAAGGATTCGGGAAGATCAAGGAGCAGAGTTCTCCAGAGTTTGGAAGGAAGTTTTGAAGGTTGAAGGAAGGAAGGAAGCTAGTTTGAAGGAAGTTGAAGGAAGTTGAAGGAAGTTGTAAGATTTTCATAGTTTGGTTTAGTTTTGTTGTCTTTTCTGATTGTGATTGAGGAACGCAATTGATTATTTGTTTGATTGTTTGATTGAGTTATTGAGACCTTTGTGTTAAGATTTTCTTGTTTGAAGATTGATTCCTTTCTTATATATTTGATTATTGTTATCATGATGATTGTTGGCTAAGTTCTTTTTAAGATATTGTTATCTTTGGAAGATAATTCTCCTATATAAAGGGTTGGATTTTCCACAATTCAGCCATCCTTTATCATCAAATCTTTGGATCAGCAATATTCTCCCCACATGTTTAGAGATTTTCTGGAAGCTTTGAAGGAAGTTTGAAGATTGAAGGAAGGAAGGTTTATAACTTTGAGATAGCTTTTAAGGGGATTTGTAAGACTTTCTTAGATTCCCTTTTGTTTCTTGTCTTTGTTTGACTTGTGATTCTAAGGAACGCTGATTTGTTTGATATTTGATTCAGTTATTGAAGCCTTGTTTTGTGTTCAAATAATCATTCCTTTCTCATATATTTGATTATTGCTATCATGATGATGAGTGACTAATTTCCTTGTACGATTCTAGGGTGATTGGCTGAAAGTTGTGGGAAAGACGATGATAGAATAATCTTAAATCCAGTAGGAACCTGAAAGCTCGAGTCTTTATCCTTAACCCTAGAACATCTCGTTCAGTCGACGAACATCTCGGCCGGGGTGGAACTTGACTGATCGAGGTGACCTTTTCTGATCCGTAACTGAGAGTTAAGTGTTAGAGTTTGCCAAATCCTATTCTTATTACACCTTTCCTGGTTCAATGCAAGCCTAGGATGAGACTTACCCGGTAATACATTAGTTTGTTTACCCAAGATCATAAGTGTAGGTAATAAAGGTTTATCCTTTATTGGGGTTTGAGTGTGCCTTCATCCCATCTTTGTGAGTTAGCCTGAGACTTACCCGGTAAAGGTTGATTCTATTCCCTTAGTTGGAGTGTTGGTTTGAGATTATAATTCATTTCATTAGTACCTTGAGACTTGCCCGGTGATAGGTTCTTTGGTTTGGGATAGTGAGTAGTGAGACTTACCCGGTGGTCTATTCCATTTTAGAAACACCTTCCCTTTGCAAAATCCCTACTTTATCCGCTTTATCTTTAGATCTTGAGTTGGAACCACAACTAGATGCTTTAATCCCTAGAATTTGCATATTTCCTTTAATTGACCTTATTATCATCTCTTTGATTGCTTTAATCGCTTTTGTGGTTATTAGTTGCATTGACAACCTATAATTGATCCGTACACTGTGCGTTCGCATCCTTGATTTAAGCATATTTCTTGGGATATAAATTTAAAGCTTGCACACACCGTTTGGAGCGAACAAATTTTTGGCGCCGTTGCCGGGGACTTGGTCTAGACCGAGCCGGTTGCGGTTGTCTTTCGGGGCAATTGCCCCTGTTGCTACTAAGCACTCTACTTGAGTGACTTTCGCAGGTTCTTCTTCTTAGGTTTTTGCGAAGAACCCGTGCTGGGAAGGAAATCGTTCCTTACAATCCCGAACCAGAAAAGACATACAAATGATGCTAGAAAGAAGCTAAAATGGCCAACCAAGACAATCGCGATCTTGAGGCCGAATCGAAGGAGGTGATGGAACAACTACGCCTCAATAGGGAAGAACTACGGCGCGAAAGAGAGGAAAATTGCACTAGAGCTGTAGAGATTAAAGCAGATATGGTTGAGCTACGAGCTTAGATTCTGCATCGACCAGACCCTCGACCGAGGTAGGACCCCGCTCCAGTTGCCGCGGCCGAGATACTTCAACCTCGGATGCCTGCCCGAGATGTTCTTTTTGCAGTTATTCCACAGACCCTTGGTCAGAGGATGGACCCAAACCAGCAAGTGAGGCGTCTAGGAGTCAACCTAGGAGATCCAACGGAGCATGATTATGAACTTCGACCGCAAGTTCTATCCATGATCCGCCAATGCCAATTTGGAGGTATAGAGAGGGAGTCTCCGCATCAACATTTGCAAAACTATGAAATTTTGATGGAGACCTTGAGACCCTCAAGGCTGGAAAATAATAATTACAAGTTAAGGCCTTTTTTCTTTTCTTTGAAAGACAGGGCGCTTACTTGGTATCAGTCTCTTCCTCCCGGAAAGATCAACACTTGGGAGGAGATGACGACGGAGTTCTTAACAAAATTCTTTCCCCCATCCAGAACCGCTGAAATGAGAGGGAAGATCAATGCATTCATCATGAAGGACAAGGAAAGTTTGTCCAAGTCATGAGAGAGATTTAAAGATGTTCTTTTGGATTGCCCACACCATGGGATTCCAAAGATAGAGTTGATGGAGATATACTTCAAGGGATTGGATGGAGCTACCCAATTCAACCTTCAACTACTATCCGCCGGCACATTCATGGACATGCCGATTGATGAAGCTTGGGAGTTCATTGAGAAACAAGCTTTGCATATTGAGAAATACTCCCACCAAGGAGCTGAAAATGGAGTCAAGAGAGTTAATTTCCAGGAAGCTCCATCAAATGACAATCAACTCATCTCCCTCAAGAATGATGTGAAGCAATTGAAAGACCTTTTGGTTGCTCACACCAAAAAGGAAGAGGGAGGATATCAAGGGTCAAGGAACAACAACAACAGTTCCTGGAACAACAACTACAACACAATAGAGGCTCCAACAGCAACAATTGTAGATCCAACAATCAAAATCCTGGTAAGCCTTACTCTAACTCCAATTCGAATAATTCTTCTAATCCTTTCTCTTCTTCTTCTTCTACCCCATTGAAGAGCCAGGAGCCTGGATCAAGCTCATCCCAGCCAGCGAAGAAAGATGCAGTGCTGGAGGCCATCTTGATCAAGCTCAATGCTATGGAGACGTCCATGACTTCATTCTCAAAGGAATAAAAAGCCTTAGAGCAACAATTCTTTAATAAGGCGAATGAAGCGCCAAGAGATCCAGGGAAGCTCCCAGCAAGGACAGAGAGCAACCCTAAAGGACAGATCATGGCAATAACGACGAGAAGTGGATTGACAACTGCAGATCCAGTGCCTCGGTCGATGCCAGTGCAGATGAAGAACACCTCGGTCTGGGTACAGACGAAGAACACTTCGGTCGAGGTACCATCCGAGGTGGAGTCTCAGAAAGCGACGGACAAAACTGAAGTTTATGTCCCACCTTGTCACGTCTAGGAATAGATGCACAATAAACCTTAAATTTATACTCGTTATATTTTTCCTAACTCCTAGCGAACCCACAGTGTATGGGTCGTTTTGTAGCAAGGAAAGTATTCCGAGGTCGAACTCGAAGACTAAGGTGAAATCGAATCAACAAGTGAGCATGGATAGTATAGAACTAGTCTAAGAAAGGAGAAAGAAATAAAGAAATGAAAATCTCAATGTGTTTGGTTTGGTTTTGGGGTGATCAATCAAATATCACAATTCATGCAAGATAATAAATCAAACTAACAACTCAAGCTAGCTAAACAAACAAGTAGCACAAACTCAAAATATGTGATCAAAGAGAGAAAAATGGATTCTAGAGGTCCAGATTTCCGGTTATGGCATTGGACTCAAGCTTCTAAAGATTCTAAGGATAACGCTGCGGTGTTGGGAAAGGGTGTTTCTCTAGTGGAAGCAATTATTGGGTAAGTCTCTCGCTTCACTAATCCCGCACCAAACTCCTATTACCGGGTAAGTCTCAAGGAGGTGAAGTTGGGAATTCTAAAAAACCGGACACTACTTAAAGGGCAAACCTCTCCTTACCAGGTAAGTCTCGGAAAAGGTAAGTCTCAAGCAATAATCCTAGCACACTCGATCCAATAGTGGCTTGTGAGGCTCACTACTACCTAGAGTTCATTATCTTAGGTATCTAAGGTCGGAAATCATCGGGTAGATCTCTTTCCTCACTTAGGTTGATAGCATTAGGTGATCCTAAGTTAATTTATGCTTAATAAACACTAGGATTTCAACAACCTAACATACTAACATACAGATTCATCATTTAAAGAGCAACAGAGAGAAAAATCGGATGGATCATGGATAAATCGGCCGATCTGGCTGAAGAACAGCCCGATTTTTCTTCCTGGGTTAGGTTTCGTGCATACAAATCATCCTAAACTAAAATATAAGTCCATTATATCATCACCCAAGCCATAACCATCAGTCCATCACTCCAGAATCACAATAAACTAGCCAATAGTATGCATATAAAGATCCAAAATCATCACACAAGCATACATGGTTTCCATAGATGGATGATGAAAGATAAGTAAATAAAAACAATAAATCTCAGCTGAATCTAAGTTTTAGCAAGACTTACAACCCTTCAAATGAAGTTCCAAAACATTCCTAACAAATCCTTGCAATAGTTCTTCAATCAAAGACTCCACAAATCACTCCAAATCACTCAAAAACTCACTATCACTCCAAGTTGGTGTTCTTCTTTCTCCTCAAAATTGAGAGAGTTTTTCTTCTTCTCCAAGTCTACCTTCAATCCAATGAGCTGTGAATGGGAGAATGTGGGAGAGGGGAGGATCTCAGCAACAGCTTGCAGGCCCACTTATATTCTCCACCAAGAGCAAGGCTGGGCAAAGAGATCGTGGGACACGTGGCTTAAGCTGTTGAAGGACAAAAATCGACCCAGTCAGAAAAATCGGCCGATTTTCCTGAGTGATGGTCCGATTTTCTTCAATAGAGGCATGTTATGATCGTCTAGCCATGAGTTGCTCCATTGCTTACACCAATTATGGTCCTTGTGTCCTTTGTTGCTCCAATTATGTTCCTTCAAAGCCTTGGATGTGTACCACCATGAGGCTTGACTCTCGAATGTATCGATTAATGCCTAAAAGATCCCCGAAATACCTACAAAACCGACCAAAGCTCGTGTAGACGTCTTTTCTAGAAATATGCACAAAATGAGTGCACGAAATGAGTGTAAACGTCTTAAACTAATGTCAAACCGTGCATGAATAAAGGGAAAAACTATCTAATTGTATGCCTATACTAACGTCATAAATCACGTTATCACACCTCCTGCATATAAACCACCACTTCCATTCCCCCAGTCAAGGGCTAGAGCACTTCTAGACAAGCACTTTGGTAAGTTCCTTGACTTGATGAATAAATTACATATTAACATCCCTTTCCTTGATGCTATTCTAGGGATGCCCGCCAATGGGAAGTTCTTAAAAGAGATTCTATCAAGCACTACTACAAAAAGGACTTTATAATCCGGTCAGTTGAGGGTTTATAATCCGGACCTGCACCGGATTAAAGGTTAGGGGTGTATTTGCCCACAGGTTTTATAATCCGGGCGTGTTTTTGCCAAGCACCGGTGTATTTGCTAGGTTCATTTTGCCCCTTTTTTGGATTGTTTGTTTGCCCGGATTATTTGACATTTTATAATCCGGATATTTGACTACATATAATCCGGATCTAGAACATCCGGATTATATAAGTGATCAAATATCCGGATTATAAAATGTCAAATAATCCGGAGGAACATTCGGATTATATAGTTGTGTAAAACACCGGAATATTCGTTTTTTATAATCCGGACTAAGATTAACGGATTAAGAAGTTTAGTGGTGGCGCCATTGGGTGAGGTTAATATATACCGGATACTTACAACCGGATTATTATAATTTTGACTTTATGCACCGCCAACATATATCCGGATTATTTTCTGTCTATTTTTTTTATATATTTCATTCTATTATTCGAATATACCACCTGTAACATTTGATTTAAATCCAGTAATTTATTTTTCAGACATTTGAATTATACCAAAACATAATAAACCTGCTCATTAATTGTCATAAACTAAAACGTGCCATGAAAACATGTTTACAACCATGGCTAAACTTCAAATCATACTCCAAACGTAACTAGAAAAACTTAGTCTATGAGTTACAAGATTCAAAAGTAACCCTCATATATCAACCTTGAGAGAGGTAAAAACAAGAGGTGGAACAGTTAATTTAAGCCGTTTTAGTCCACCATCCAAGATATGCTTTTGCACAATAGTTATGATCTGTAATTCAAAGAATGAACAATCGTCAGCAACAAATATGAGGAAATCCACATTCAACATTTCTCTAACCCTTGTATATCAACCTTGACAAAAATATCTAGGGAAACCCTTGTAAAAGACACGTGTATATACTTGTGGAAAGCTGGAAGTGGAATATAAGAAACATGTATCTAAAATTGAAATTTTCAGCATAAAGATGGCATCGACTAAGGTGTATATTCAGTTTCCCTGTTCATTACCTTAAACATCTCCTTCGGCTCATTGTTATGAAGCATTTGAATAAGGCGTGCAACAGAATTCTGCTCCTCCTTGAAATCTTCTTCATCAACCTTGAAATGTCAAGAAGATAAGTTCTAGAGAATCTAATTTATATCGCCTTGACGGCATATCAAGAAATACTAAGTTCTTCAGCAGATGGAATTCCAACCCTGCTAATCCCTCGATTCATCACCCCTTTACCAGTATCAGTTACATTTAAGGACTATCAATAAGGGAAATGTACTCTCATCTTTTAGCTTACCTCATCCTCATCACTTTCATTTGTATCCTTGATAAGCCCCTTTATCAACTCAAATAGTGCTTCCACCTACATCAAATAAACTGTTCTGTCAAATGCTACATGCGTTATAGTAAAAAGGAAAACAAATCCAAAATTATTATGTACCTTATCACTGGCAGACACATGAGTATTGTTTTTCAGGATGCTTTTAATTATTATTGTTGCCATCACTTTCTTTGATGCATTATCAAGGTATGTCATTACATGACGATAGTTTGAGAGCTTCAATGCTGTCATTACATCATTGTACTTGTCCAGCGGGGCAGTTAAAAGTGCAATAATCTGCTTGAATGCTTTTTTATCTTCGATTTTATCCAAGGCAGATAACCTCTTCACACAGGATCCCTGATAGACAGAAAATTTAACAAGGCTGTCCTAATAGCAAATCCTGGTTATATTCGACAACTGGTAAAAGGAAAGAAAGAAGAGATATGAATATGTACACGATGATTAAGAAATAAAAATAAGTGTTTCTCTGGGCGTAAAATATATCTCTTCAGCTATCAAGCAGTGTGTTAAATTCTTTGCATTTACCAATTATAGCGTGTTTTTTATAATGACATTTTGCTAACATGTCATCTTAAATTGACCACGGCAAGTGGCAAAAGTTAAGTAAATTTGATCTGTCAACTTCATCTTTGTGTCGCTTGATTTATAAATTATAAATGCACATAAAAATAAAACATGCTAATTAAAAATCACAAATTCAGCTATCTTTCCCCTTTCAGGAAAAAAAATATGATTACTCAAAAAAAACCTCTAGAATCCCTCTATAAAGTTCAAATAGAAGAATATCAAGCACTAACCAAAACAATCTTATTTCACAGGATATAAAGTATTGTAAGTACACTTAAAATATGTCAGTTTCGGCAGTAACTTGAGATATATTTTGGTTCTATATTGTGACTGCAGTACTGAGTTTCATTGTCAAGAGTTATATTTCTTGAGTTAGAATATCAAAGATACATCGGATATAAGACATTAAGATCCACATAAACATACATTAGCAACCAACAACAAAATAAATTTTGTAAAGATGGTTTGGAGAAGCATAAAATTATAAGTGTCATACCAAAACTCGATCCGCATAATCAAGCCGTTCAGGATATACATGCAAGGTAAAGGTAAGAAGAGAGCAATACAGAGTTGCAATCCCAAATGCAGGCATGTCAGGCTGAGCTTCCACAACCTGAAAGTTGCAAAGATGTGAGCAAGTTACTATTATTCAGTTAAATATGAACCAGCATAGTGAAACAGAAAGACTTCATCTACAAGCAAACAGAGCCAATTGTAATAGAAACAGTTGAGTCCTAGGAAAGAATATATGAACCCTTAAATGTTATGGGGGTAAATAAGCATAGCACTACAATAGTTAGTTTTTTACCACCATCCAACTATTGCAAGCTGCTTTAGATTTCTCAAGGCATTACTATGTAGGAAATACCTCACAAATCACAAGTCAGCTCAAAATATCCTCTAAATGACTTCTCAAGGCTAGAAGGCAAAGTTTCGATGCAGAGTTGTTGTTTTTTCCAAAAACATTTGAGTACACACTGAACAAAGTATCATCAACATAATGATCACAAGAAACGAAAAGGCGCTACATAATGCTCTTGCTAACATTCATGGTATAGAACTACATATGCTATTGTTAACAAGCAGAGAAGACAAATCCAAAACTGATACAGTTATAAGCAACTACTCAAATAGTCAAACCTGTAGCAGTCCCCTATTTGGTATAGTTAATGGATTTAAATACTGATTAAACCTAGACAAGGCTGCCCTTGGACCAGGCCAAGTAATCTTGCTCAACACAGCTAATGCGGAAAATTTACAATAATTTTGATAGGCTACAACCTAATAATATCATAAACCGTTGTGCCAGTTTCTAGACAAATGAGTCAATTGCATAGACATCAGATTCTGCTTCCTTACCTTTCCTATAGCATTATTTAACTTTGAAAATGCATCCACCTGCAAGAATTCCGGTAAAGCCTGTCCAAGTCATGAAACAGAGTTTTTAGTGAAAACTATATTTTGTAAAAAAAACACAAGAAGCGTAATCAACAGAGTAGAAAGGCTCACTTCTGTACTAGAGGCGGCATAATTTGATAGCCTTTCCATCAGAGAAGACAGCACAGTCTTAATGTCAACAGATGACTGGAAAATAAAAAAGAATGTCAAAGGCATGAGATCTAAGGGCAGATTATCAGTACAAATACGACGATCACAAATCGAGAGTTACATAAGCACAAAGTCTTAATGTCAACAGATGGCTGGAAAATAAAAAAGAATGTAAAAGGCATGAGATCTAAGGGCAGATTATCAGTACACATACGACGAACACAGATCAAGAGTCACATAAGCACATAGGGTAATGAATAACAGAGGAATGTAAGCAAGAATTATATAATCAGTAAACTTACTAACATGAGTAATAATAACAGAAGAATTGTAGTAATAAATAGTGACACAGAAGAATGTGCATAGATCATTGAAGCAAGTAAACATAGGGTAATGAATAGCCTATGTATTTTGCAGAGGAAACATTTTCATGTATATTATCTTCATTATTCATTCATTCCACTAGAACAAAGCATGCTAATGTTGTCCTTCCAATCAAACATCAAGAATTCCCTCATCCAAAGAGCTCCGAATGGAACTGAGCCTTGTTATAGATCAATAAACTAAGGCATAGCCACAAATCCCTAGATTCATCTTTTCTAAATTGTTTCCTATACCTTACTGATGTTTTTCAATCCTCATTTTTAGATTATAAACTCATAATTAACGATGCATATATAAACTAAATGGAGAATGAGTGTGTGCAAATTAACTAATCCCTAGATTCATCTTTTCACAGTTCTTCTTGATTCTTTCCTATTGTTTTGTTCAGATTTTTTTTAATTGAAGTTGACTTCAGGTTTGTTTTTCTGAATCAGTGGACATTGACAAATCATACATGGCCAAAGTATATTCAACTCCACAATTATACATCGTAAGTTAAAATCCGTTTCTTATCGGATATAATTTAGTAAATTAAATTTATATTTTTTTTAAATTTATAGGTTTTATGTTGATTTCAGGCTTACACTTAGGATCAATTATGTCATCACAATAATGAATCGCTTTCCCCCACAACTTATTATTGCAGTTTGCTAATATGCATTTAGTTGGAGAAATACCGTAGAGCTCAAATTTAGAAAGAATTATACTAATAGAAGAACTAAAAACCAAATAAAGGACTAAATTATCATGCTTACACTTAGATACAGAAAGTTTAGTGGAAAAAACGTATGGGGCATATAACAGAGGTGCAAGCTGAGCTTGATTAATAACAGAATTACAAGTTTATTGAGATTTAATTGTCACGTTTATGTTGTTCATAGAAAATATTCGAAGGTAGAGTGTAGTAGGTGCAAAATTATTCGACTTAATAGTTGGAAAGGGAGTTAGTGGTCTTAGGATCAAATACAATTGAATGGACATATTTAGGAAAGCCAATTTATAGCAATGGATCAAAGAATATGATTTTGACTTCCTTCTTCAAAAAGCACAAGCTCGACTTAATAGTTGGAAAGGGAACACTATATCCTTGTCCGGACGCATTACCCTTACTAAATCTGCATTTTTTTAAATTCCAAGTTATGCCATGAATGCCATTAAACTGCCTAAACATTTTATAAAAAGTTTGAAAGACTTTGCAAAACCTTTATAAGCAAAACCTATGATAGTGGCACCAAGAACACAACACATAGTACAAAGTGACAGCAATCATAGGTTCTCCTCCCTGCATCTCATAATTCATAAGCAAAACCTGTATTACAGGGATATCAAAGAAGACAGAAAATTACCATTGAAATCCTCAGTTAAAAGCCTATTTAACTCGAATATCCTCACTTAAAAACCTATGTAACTCGATTTATTATGACCACTCACATTTCCACCCTAGTGCACAGATCCATATTCAATATTGTAAATCACCATTGAAATCTAAGTTTAGTAGACTGCCATAACTACACTCAATATAAATATCCAGCAGTCTCGAAAATAAAGCATAAAAACACATGAACATATTAAAAACTGTATTGCAGGGACAATGGAGTACCAGAAGAGAGAAAATTACCTCTTGGATCAAGTTGCAGCTTTCCAGTTGCTTGTATACCAATGCTCAAGCACGAATTGCCACCCTCTTCAGTGTCCACAGTCGGTTTCAAGTAAGCGTTCGAAACCTAAACCTCAAATAAAGAACCCTAAAGCAAACATTGCAAGAATGAAAAGAGAATGGAATTAGCTTAGACAAAACCGATGTATTAGCACAGAAAGGGAAAAGTATGAGATAAGCTTACCGATTTGAAGATTGTTGAAGGACCAGTTGATTGAAGATTTTCTAATCCCCAACGATTTAATCGAAAGAACCCTAAAATCGAAGAATATAGATGAAAAAAGAGAGGCTATAGAGCGCGCAGGGGAAAAAGTTACCAGTAAACTAATCAAATAACCTTACAAAGAAATGAAAATCAGAAAATCTATTAAAGATTTCACTATACATAAGTTGACATTACATGAGATGCCAAAAAGTAAAGTGAAAAGTTAAGATGTATATATGAAAAGCACTTAAATTAAGTAAAAGCAAAATTTTACATCTTCAAAGTTTCAGGTGGAGGAGGATGATAGTAATTGGGGCAAGAAGAGACACGTTCATAATATTTGAATGCATGATGTAAAATACTCTATTAAGGTTAAGCTATTTAATGTTAAGCTATTTAAATTAATAATGTGGGTTGCATGCGTAGTCTACGCATGGTTTCATGTTCTATGCAATGCTAATTTTTCCATATAGCTTGATAACTTGATCAAAAAGTATCTAATTTTGTCGAGAAAACTTCCGATTGCAATTAGCTTTGACTCGTTAATCACTCCCAAATTCATTATAAATTGGGCATAGATAGTGTTGAGTGGTAAAAGTAATAAGGAGTAAAAACACAAGATATTACCACTAAGGAATTAGATGGAAAAGGCCAAGCATGAGAAAGACATTGTTCGGCTGTTTTGTCACTTTCAAGAGAATCAATATCCTCTAAGGAGAATCAATATCCTCTAAGTGACAAGACATTGAGCTAAAAACGCATGGCATGAGCTATCTCATTACAATTCATCTAATAATATGCAACATACTACTTTCAGAAGCATGCAGTGGAAGGAAAAATGAGACTGACCCATAGAAATTTTGACATAAATTTTACTGTATAGCTACTTTACACTAATTCCAATGATAACAACTACTAGTTCAGTAACAACTATACTATAGGAAGCTTTATCATCATCACAAAACACTTGGACTTTCTTACATAATTTTCTTATAATATGCAAGATACTACTTTTAGAAGCATGCAGTGGAAGGAAAAATGAGACTGACCCATAGAAATTTTGATCTAAATTTTACTGTATAGCTACTTTACACTACTTTCAATTATAACAACTACTAGTGCAGTAACAACTGTACTATAGGAAGCTTTATCATCATCACAAAACACTTGGACTTTCTTACATAATTTTTTTAAAATTGTCAAAAATAAAGTAGAAGTAGCATAGCTAATATCTAGACATAGTGTTTATTGCAATCAATAGCATATGCTTTAGTCACCATATAAAGCACATCAACGATGTAGTATTATGTCATCCGGTTGAAAAACTCCGCCAAACCATCCACACGAGGAACCCCGGGACAACAATTATACCCAAATACTTCACTGAACTTTTATTCTGAACACTATGCAATAACCTGCAAAGTCAAGGATTCCACAAAGTAACCTATGGTAATGGTATAATGATTCCAGAAAACACTTGGACTTTCTTACATAATTTTCTTAAAATTGTCAAAAATAAAGCAGAAGTAGCATAGCTAATATCTAGACATAGTGTTTATCGCAATCAATAGCATATGCTTTAGTCACTTTAGTAAAGCACATCAACGATGCAGTATTATGTCATCGGGTTGAAAAACTACAGCCAAACCATCCACACGTGGAACCCCGGGACAACAATTATACCCAAATACTTCACTGAACTTTTATTCTGAACACTATGCAATAACCTGCAAAGTCAAGGATTCCACAAAGTAACCTATGGTAATGGTATAATGATTCCACAAAACACTTAAACTTTCTTACATAATTTTCTTAAAATTGTCAAAAATAAAGCAGAAGTAGCATAGCTAATATCTAGACATAGTGTTTATCGCAATCAATAGCATATGTTTTTGTCACTTTAGTAAAAATTGTATTACAGGGACACATGGAGTACCAGAAGACAGAAAATTACCTCTTGGATCAAGTTGCAGCTTTCCAGTTGCTTGTATACCAATGCTCAAACACAAATTGCCACCCTCTTCAGTGTCCACAGTCGGTTTCAAGCAAGCATTTGAAACCTAAACCTCAAATAAAGAACCCTAAAGCAAACATTGCAAGAATGAAAAGAGAGTGGAATTAGGTTAGACAAAATCGATGTATTGGCACAGAAAGGGAAAAGTATGAGATACGCTTACCGATTTGAAGATTTTTGAAGGACCAGTTGATCGAAGATTTTCTAATCCCCAACGATTTGATCGAAAGAACCCTAAAATCGAAGAAGATAGATGAAAAAAAGAGGCTATAGAGCGCGCAGGGGAAAAGTTAAGCGGGACTTGTCTCTCTTGAGAACGGGAGACCTTATTAATCCGGGCGTGTATTAAACCCTTGATGACTTGTCAGTTTGAAAATTTTTTTATGTATTTTATAATCCGGTTTTACACAAAACCGGGTTATTTGGGTTATCAAATAATCCAGGCGTTTATATTATGGTGTATTTGTACCACTTATCACATAATTTAGCAAAGTTTATATTCCGAATCGTAATCAGAACCGGATTATAATTATTTATTGATCCTATTTCTTATTTTATAATCCATAAATTACACGTCCGGATTATATGTTATGGAATATAAACCCAATTTTGTAGTAGTGAAGGAAGAGGAAGCTGGAAGATTTTGTTGAAGTAAGGATGACATCTAAATCCTCGGAGCTCATTCAAATCATGAAGGAGAAGATGCCACCCATGTTGAGAGATCCCGGCTCATTTTGCATTCCCATTCAAGTTGGGGATGTTACTTGTGAGGCGTTGTCTGATCTTGGAGCCAGCGTGAGCATCATCCCGCTGGAGCTATGTGTGAAGATCGGACTTGGAGAGCCCAAGCCAGTAAAGATAAGATTGTATATGGCGGATCGTTCCATTACCCATCCTGTGGGCATTTTTGGAAGATGTTCCGGTTAAGTTAGGTAACTTCTACTTACCTATAGACTTTGTTGTGCTTGATATTCCCGCTGAATTATCCCGCCCCAATCATTCTCGGGAGACCATTTCTAGCAACTTCGGGTTGCAATGTGGATTGTAAGAACCCCAAGTTGCAATTCAACATTGGCGGTGATCAAGTGGAGTTTGCATTGCTTGCTGCAATTAAAGGAGAGCCGCTGGAGATGATATCTTCAACATCTATGATGAAGAAGAATCAAGAGAATTGGTGAGCTCTATCCTTATTAATGATCCACTTGAAAGAGTTATTAGTTTGAGCTTAATGGAGGAAGGTATAGATGCTTCTTGTGATGTAGATATACGAAGCTTAAAGGCACTGGAAGAAGATCCAGGAGCTAAGATTGAAAAACTAATCCAGGAGAAGAGAATCTCCAGTTTTGGTCCCAATTGTAGTTGTTACGCTAAGAACGTGACACGCAAAAGTCTTAAATTTATAACTCGATATATTTTTCCCTAACTCCTAGCGAACCCACAGTGTATGGGTCGTTTTGTAGTAAGAATAGTATTCCGAGGTCGAACACAAAGACTAAGGTGAAATTGAGTCAATGGTGACTAAGGATAGTGAAGATCTAGGCTAAGAAAAGATAGCCATCACACACCTTTGAAAGGTGGCGGGTGCATTACACAACCCAAATGACATTCTCCTATATGCAAATGTACCCCAAGGACATGTGAATGTAGTTTTCTCTTGGTCATCGGGGTGGATTGGGATTTGGAAGAATCCACAATAACCGTCTAAGTAACAAAAATGGGAATGTGCTAATCTCTCTAGCATTTGGTCAATAAAGGGAAGAGGGAAGTGATCTTTCCTAGAGGCCACATTTAGTTTCCTATAGTCTATACACATCCTCCATCCCGTAACCGTTCTAGTCGTAATTAGTTCATTATTCTCATTAGTCACCACGGTCATCCCACCCTTCTTAGGAACCACATGCACGGGACTAACCCATTTACTATCCGAAATCGGGAAAATGATTCCCGCATCTAGCAATTTAATGATCCCTTTCTTTACTACTTCTTTCATGATGGGGTTTAGTCTTCTTTGAGGTTCAATTGAAGGTTTATAATTATCTTCCATTAAGATCTTATGCATGCACAAAGAAGGTTTAATGCCAACTAAATCATCAATGGTGTAGCCAATAGCCTTCCTATGCAATCTCAACTCATGCAACAATCTATTCAATTCATCATCATTCAAGCATGCATTAACAATCACCGGATATATAGAATTATCACCAAGAAAAGCATACTTAAGATAAGAGGGGAGGGGTTTAAGTTCAAGTTTAGGTGGACCTTTATCGATTGGAGATGCTCCATATAATGTAGGTTGAGATGAATCTAAAGCTAATGAAGACTCCTTAAGGCTCCTTGAAGCTTGATCAACCACTAAGGCGTTTTCTGGAGAAACCACGGGCAAAATCACGGCCTCTGGCATAACCACGGCCGTGGAACTTGCTAAGCTAGAACTTTTGAGCATTCCAGAGAGTTCCACGGGAGAAATCACGGCCGTGGTTCTGGGTGACAGACCGTGGTTCCTACAGTGATTCAGCATACTTTCGTGCACTTCAAATTCAGCACATGTCTCCTTTTCCAATGCATCCAAGACCTTGATTTCTTCATTGCAATCATCTTCAAACCCTTCCTCCATCAAACTTAAGCTAAGAACCTTCTCTAAGGGGTCCTTGATCAAGATCGAGCTCACAACTTCTCTACATTCTTCTTGCTCGACAATGTTGAACACATATTAATCAAGGGCTAGCCCCTTCATCATCGTGGATAATTTGAACTTGATATTCTCTTCTCCAATGTTGAAGGAGAGAATTCCATTTTAGCAATCCACCAAACATCCGGAAGTGGCTAGGAAAGGTCTCCCCAAGATGATAGGAACCGGATAGCCGGGATGTCAAAAACAACGAAGTCTATGGGCACATAGAACTTCCCTATTTGCACCGGTATGTCTTCCAAGATTCCAACGGGATGGGTTATCGAACGGTCCGCCATGTAAAGGGTCATCTTGACCGGATTTGGCTCTCCTAGCCCAACCTTGTTACAAAGTGCAAGGGGTATGATGCTTACAATTGCCCCAAGATAACATAGGGCCTCATACTTCACTTCCCCCACTCCAATTGGCAAACAAAAAGATCCCGGATCCCTTAGCTTAGGAGGCATCTCCTCCTTCATGATTTGGATCAATTCCGAAGACCTCTTCGTCATCCTCACTTCCCCATACTCCTCCAACTTCCTTTTGTTGGAGAGTATTTCCTTCAAGAACTTGTCATATGCCGGCATACCTAGAATAGCATCCATGAACGGAATGTTAATATGCAATTTAGACATAAGTTCAAGGAATTTACCGAAGTGTTTGTCCAAACGAGCTCTTGCTCGTGATTGTGGGAATGGTAGTGGTGGATTATATGGAGGTGGTGCCACATATGTTGGCTCATCATCCTTGCTCTTTCCTCCATCTTCTTACAATGGCTCTTCTTCTATCACCACTTGCTTCCCCTTGTCATTTCCCTTAGGTAAGGGATCCTTCATACTCAGCCCACTCCTTGTTGTAATAGTCAATACTTGGCCTCTTGGGTTATCTTCGGTTCTTCCCGGAAGCTTTCCCGGATCTCTATGAGGTTCACCCGCCTTTTGGAACACTTGCGCTTCCAACACCTTTTGAGCTTTAGAAATGGAAGTCACCGTGATCTCAAGACCACTCAACCTTCCAAGCAATTGCTCAAACATCATCTCGGTTCTATCCTTTGGAGGTTGAGTAAATCCGGGTGGAGGTTCTTGTGAAGCCTTTGGTGGTAGAGCTGCTCTTGTGGAAGCGGGAGGGTTCAAGGCTCCATCCGGGTTTGAATAATCTATGAGCTTCACCCGCCTTTTGGAACACTTGTGCTTCCAACACCTTTTGAGCTTTAGAAATGGAAGTCACCGTGCTCTCAAGACCACTCCACCTTCCAAGAAATTGCTCAAACATCATCTCGGTTCTATCCTTTGGAGGTTGAGTAAATCCGGGTGGAGGTTCTTGTGGAGCCTTTGGTGGTGGAGCTGCGCTTGTGGAAGCGGGAGGGTTCAAGGCTCCATCCGGGTTTGAATAAGAGAGCCCGGGATGGTTGTGGTTAGGCCGGTAATTATTGAATTGCCGGTTGTTGTTGAAGTTCCTTGGGCCTTGATAGTTGTTGTAATTGCCCCTTCCTATGTAGTTCACATCTTCCTCCTTGGAAGACAAGTTTGCTTGCACTTGTACTTGAGGGGTTGTTTGACTCTTCAAAGTTGTAGCGCACAACTCCCTCAAATACTTAAGCTCATTGTTGATTGTATCAAGTTTGAAATTACTCATGGTGACTTCACTCACCTCATATGCTCCCGCTTTCATCCCATCACTCTTCCTATGGGAGTACTTCTCAATCACCAAAGCTTGTTTCTCTACAAACTCCCAAGCTTCGTCTACATTCTTTTCCATGAAAGTCCCACCGGAAAGAGATTGAAGCTTGAATTGGCTATCTTCATCAAGTCCCTTGAAGTAGATTTCCAAAAGCTCTATTTTTGGTATACCATGGTGTGGACAATCTAGGAGAAGGTCTTTAAACCTCTCCCAAGACTTGAATAGGATTTCTCTATCCTTCATCACGAAGGCATTGATCTTCCCTCTTAGCTCGGTAGTCTTGGAAGGTGGGAAGAACTTAGTCAAGAAATCGGTAGTCATCTCCTCCCAAGTACTTACTCGCCCTAGTGGAATCGATTGGTACCAAGTCAAGGCTTTATCCTTAAGTGAGAAGGAAAAACCCATAAGCTTATGGTTGTTGTTCTCCAACCTAGGCGGTCTTAGAGTCTCCATCAATATCTCGTAGTTCATCAAATGTTGACGAGGGGACTCTCCTTCCATCCCTCCAAATTGATTATGCCAGATAATTTGTAGCACTTGAGGGCGGAGCTCATAATCATGGGCTGCGGGATCACCTAAGTTCACACCCGGACGGTGCACTCTTTGAGCCGGATCCATACGTTGCCCTAACGTTTGTGGTTCCTCAATAGCAATGGGCACAACCCGAATATTAACCGCCAGCTGCGGTTCTGGTGGAGGTGGAGGTTGTTGACGATTAAGCTCTCTTTGAACAAGAGCTTGCCTAATCTCTTCAATCACCCTCCTAGTTGCTTCTTGCCTCTCATTGGCAAGTCTCCTCTCATTCTCCAAGAGCTAATCTCTTAACCTAATTTGCTCTAAAGCCTCATCCAACTCAGCTTGAAGATCTCTTGCGGCCATCTCCTTTCCCTTTCTAATGCTCTTAGATCTAGCCTTAAGGGTTTTCTCCGGTTCGGGATCGAATGGAGCTAAATCCTTGCCACGAGATCTTCGCATACACCTAAAGAGTGAGAGATGTCCTGAAAATACAAAGACACAAACCAAACGAGATCAAAAGCAACAAGAAAGACCTACACTATAAAAAATCACAAAAATGACTTAATCTAACCCTAGTCCCCGGAAACGGTGCCAAAAACTTGTTACGCTAAGAACGTGACACGCAAAAGTCTTAAATTTATAACTCGATATAATTTTCCCGAACTCCTAGCGAACCCACAGTGTATGGGTCGTTTTGTAGTAAGGATAGTATTCCGAGGTCGAACACAAAGACTAAGGTGAAATTGAGTCAATAGTGACTAAGGATAGTGAAGATCTAGGCTAAGAAAAAAGAAAGGAATAAAGAAATGAAAATCTGAATGTTTTTAGTTTGGTTTTGAGGTGATAAATCAAGGATCACAATTCATGCGAAATCAACAAACAACTAATCTAACAACACAAATAAACAAGCAAGCACGAGATTGGTAATCAAAGAGAGAAAAGAGGATTCTAGGGGTTAGAAATTCCGGTTATGGCATAGGACTCAAGCTATCTAATCATTCTTTGGATTAACTATGGTATGTTGGGAGTGAGTGTTTCTAAATTGGGATCAATCACCGGGTAGGTATCATGGTCCACTAGTCCGTTCCTAAGGTCTCATCACCGGGTAAGTCTCAAAGAGCCTAAGGATAGGAATTCTACACAAACCGGGATGTCATCTAGCGATCTAACCTCTCTTTACCGGGTAAGTCTAGGAAAGGAAGCTCCTAAACAACACTCCTAGCACACTCAATCCAATAGCGGCTTGTGAGGCTCACTACTACCTAGAGTTCATTATCTTTGGCACCTAAGGGAAAGAATCACCGGGTAGGTCTCTTCTCACACTTAGTTGCTAACACTAGGTCACCCTAGGGTAGATCTAACTCAACAAACACTAGGATTTCAACAATCTAAGAACCTAACACTTAGATTTATCAATACAAGCAAGTCAAATGAAACCACGGGCAATTCCTTACTTCCACGGCCGTGGAACTACCTAGAATAGGCCGTGATTTACAATAGAGGCTAGGTTCGAGCAAACAATTCATCCAAAGGTACGTTTAAGTCTATCCTATCATAGTCCAAGCCATAACCACTATTTTCTTACCCTAGAATCACATCTATTTAGCCAACAACATGCATCATCACAATCAAAATCATCAAGCCTAAAATCATGGAATCCATATCAAGAGGATGAAATGAAAGGGAGATGAAGCGAGTAGAACAAGCAAAACGAGCTGAATAAATGTTAAAAGAGAGACTTACAACCATTCAAAAGAAGGTTTGAATCGTTCTTACAACCCTAGGAAATGTTTCCAACAAACTTCACTCTAGAAACTAAGAAACTCTAAGAATGGTGTGTTCTTCTCCTCCTCTCAAATGGAAGTCTATCTTCTCCTCCAAGAGTAGCTCCAATCCAATCTTCCAATGAGAGAATATGTGTGAGGTGAGGTGTGTGGTAGATAGTGCCCCCTTTTCCTCTCAGCATGCAGGTGTACTTATAGCCTTCTCCATATGCAAGAGTCGGTTATGGAGATCATGGGACAGTTGTCCCGGCTGTGCAGAGAGAATCACGGCCAGTTTCCACGGCTGTGAACTCCCAGTGGCCGTGATTCTTGTGCTTTAGCCTTCTTTTGATCGTTGGGCCACGAGTTGGTGCAAGGCATGCACCAACATGTTCCCATGTGTTCTCCTTTGCTCCTAACTTGCTTCCCAATGAGTTCGGATACGTGTCATCACGAGGAACGATCCTCGGATGTATCGATTAGGCTCTAAAAGCTCCCAAAATACCTACAAAACATGCAAAAGTCCGTGTAGACGTCTATCTCGACAAATATACATGTAATGAATGTAAACGCTACGAACTAATGCTAAACTATGCATGGATAGCGGGAAAAGCTATCTAAATGGATGCCTAGACTAACGTCATAAATCGTGTTATCAGTAGTACCTCGAACGAGGCACTTTCTAGACCAAACGAGGTGTTCTTGACTGAAGAACATCTCCGTCACCCACTCTGGACCTCGACCGAGGTCGAGAGCGAGATGATGTCAACTGAGACTTCTGAAAGTCCAATTCTTCGATCTAAGTCTACTCCATTGGAAGGAGGAAGCAAGGATCCCCCTTAGAAAGCATCCCCAGTTGTGGAGCTTAAACCGCTTCCAAGTCACTTGAGGTATGCTTTTCTTGGACCAGATTCTACTTATCTAGTTATTGTTAGTGCTTCCCTTTCCGAAACTAAATTATCTAAACTGATGCATGTCCTGAGAAAACATCAAAAGGCTTTGGGTTATACTATTGATGATCTTATTGGTATTAAGCCTTCTTTCTGCATGCATAGAATACTAATGGAGGACGATCATAAGACTTCACGAGAACCTCAAAGACGGTTAAATCCGATCATGAAAGAGGTTGTGAAGAAAGAAATTCTTAAGTTGTTGGATGCAGGTATCATATTTCCTATCTCGGATAGAAAGTGGGTGAGCCTAGTGCATGTAGTTCCGAAAAAAGGAGGGATGACCGTTGTGACGAATAAGAACAACGAGTTGATCCCAACTAGGACCGTTACGGGCTGGAGGGTGTGCATCGACTATAGGAAGCTGAACGTGGCCACTCGGAAGGACCATTTTCCACTTTCCTTCATCGATCAAATGCTCGAACGGTTAGCCCAACATTCACATTTTTGCTATCTAGATGGTTATAGTGGCTTCTTTCAGATTCCTATCCATCCGGATGATTAAGAGAAGACCACTCTCACTTGTCCATGGGGGACATTCGCTTATAGGAGTATGCCATTTGGATTATGTAATGCACCCGCTACCTTCCAGCGATGCATGATGGCAATCTTTTCCGAGTACATAGAGGATATCATGGAGGTATTTATGGATGACTTTTCAGTATATGGTTCCGCTTTTGATGATTTCCTATCTAACCTTTCTCTAGTGCTACAAAGATGTGAAGACACTAATCTCGTTTTGAATTGGGAGAAGTGTCATTTCAATGTTAATGAAAGCATCGTGCTAGGACACCTCGTTTCCAACCGAGGTATTGAGGTCGATCGAGCTAGGATCGAGACTATTGAGAAACTTCCTCCCCCTTGTTTTGTTAAGGGTGTGCGGAGTTTTCTCGGGCATGCAGGTTTCTATAGGAGGTTCATCAAGAATTTTATCGAAGATTTCTAAACCACTAACCAAACTCTTGAATAAGGATGTTGTTTTTGAGTTTTCGCAGGAATGTCTTGATGCATTTTATAGGATTAAGGAAGTGTTGATCTCCGCTCTCATTACCCAACCTCCGGATTGGACCTTGTCCTTTGATATCATGTGTGATGTGAGTGATGTGGCAGTAGGAGCAGTGCTCGGACAAAAGAAGGATGGCCGGACCAACGCCATTTACTATGCTAGCAAGACGCTAGATGAAGCCCAGTTAAACTACGCCACCACCGAAAAGGAGCTCTTGGCAGTTGTATATGCTTTTGAGAAGTTTCGTTCTTACTTAGTGGGGGCGAAAGTTATTGTTTACACTGACCATGCAGGTATTCGTTACTTGCTTGCTAAGAAGGTTGTTAAGCCGCGTCTTATTCGATGGATTCTCTTGCTTCAAGAGTTTGATCTAAAGATTCGGGATAAGAAGGGATCCGAAAATTCTGTTGCGGATCACCTCAGCCGGCTACCTCCCTCTTCACGCGAGAAGGACGACCCACCCATCAATGATTCATTCCCCGATGAACACTTGCATTTGCTGGAACGTTTGATAGACTTCTTTATCTCACCCCATGATGAAGGCAAAGTATGGGGTGAGGACACCTTCCAGCATGTTTAGGGATGCCGTACGGTCCAGCTAGCGACCTTAAATCAAGCGCTTCTTGGGAGGCAACCCAAGGTATTACTTTCTTTTCCCTTTTCTAATCTAGCTTTAGATAGTTTGCTTTTGTTTTGCTTTGCTTTGCTTTGCTTTGTTTTTGGCGTCTTAGACAGAAACTAGGTACTTTCTAAGGAAGGAATACAACCCAGGAGCAACACTGGAAGGACAGAAGTTCGAGAAATTGAGAAGACGGAGTTTGACTGAGACACGTCTCGGTTGCAGTCACAACACCTCGACCGAGATGATTCTTGAGCAACCGAGGCGACTAGGGCTGACAACAATCCACCTCGGTCCAGACACCTCGGTCCGGTCGGGACCACCTCGACCGAGGTGACAGCAGAATCGGCGAGGGGTATAAAAGGGAATAGTTTCACCCTCTTTCTCTCCCATCTCTCTCTCGACCGCGGCGATAACCACCTCGTTTCTTCGATTTTCACTCGTTTTCGACGATTTCTGCTTCGATTCTACGAGGAAAGGCTAGAGGAACCAATTGCAAGCGAGAATCTGCAACAAAAACGCCTCGAATCAACTGAATCTGGGGTAATTAAATCGAAAACCCTAACTTCTCTATTTTCGCCAATTTCGAAAATTAGTGGCTTTGGTTGCCATAGATATGTGTTGAAAAAGGCTTAAGTACCCAATAGGAACAATCTGTAGTGAAATTGGGGGAAAAGAACTAGAAATCAGAGAGTTAGATTCGAACAACCTCTCGCCTCGGTCCAATCGACATGTGCCTCGGCCGAGGTGTTCTTGAGATCTGTCAGAGCAACCGAGGTGATCTGTTAGAAAGAGAAAATATGTTCTAGGTCCGATCTCCAGTTAGTTTTGAGGGATAGATCCTCACCTTCTTTTTCCTCTTCCCGACCTTCTATACCAGTGATCCACGAGCGTCACCAGGCTGACTATGACCGCATATGCACGCGCCCTGTGATTGTGCCGCGGTTTCTTGATATTTCCGCTTTTGATTGCCTCCACGTGGCTGATGATTTGAGGAGGATGGTTTCTATGGTGCGGCTGGAGCAGTTTATGGAGATTAGAGCTTCAGCCTACCTCGAGCCCACATTGGAGTTTGTGAGTTCTGTGTCTCATTTTCCTGAGGAGAGAGCCATCAAGTACCGGTTGCTGAACCGGAACTACCTAGTTCCTATGGACCAGTGGAGAGACATTTTTGGCTTCCCGACCCCCACAGTTCCCGACTTTCCTTCTCGAGTCGTGGCTCGACAATTTTGGGGTCAGATTGCTCATGTTGTAGAGCATGCTGACAGGTGGAGACCTGGAGACTCCAGGGAGCGTATCATCTTCCACCTCGCTTTCCGACTAGCCCACCGGATCTTCAGTGTGACACTTCTGGCGCGTACTGAGACGCCCCAGAAGATTAGCAAGGGGAGCTTCTGAGCCTATTTTGTATGGTGACTAGGGGAATTCCTTATTTCAGAGCGATGCTAACTGAGGATCTACACCGGATCAAGGCTAAGGGGAAGGAAGATATATGTTGTGGCGGCTTAGTGACTCATATAGCGACAGTGATGGAGCTGGATCTGAGCGATTGTACATTGGTGGCGGCTGCCAACTCGCTAGGTCTGCAAGAGATGATCACTAGGAGGATTCTAGTTCCTCGTGGACTCACTACGCCGTATGTGGCGATGCCTTGGGAGCAGACTGCACCTCAGGGTATTAGGTGGTCAGCTCATTTCTCAGTTTACGACCCTCAGTATTGGTCCATTGCATGGATACCTTACATTGAGGATGCTAGAGATGCAGCAGCCTAGGTACAGGAGAAGGATGAGGATGATGATGGCGGTGCTGCCATGGAGGCAGGGACAGATACAACCGGTCCCAGTGTCCCAGTCGTCGATTTGGACGACGAGGAGACAGAGGAGGAGGCAGTAGCAGCACCACCACCACTATCCCAGCGCAGATCCCGCCGTGTCAGATTCAGAGATCCAGTAGAGCATCAGAGGATTGATGACCTCACCGACCAGATGATCGACTCGACTCCTACGCTGCCTTGATAGTTGATATCCGTGAGCGTTTTGATGATCAGCGCTGAGGGTTTGAGGGCTGGACACATCAGATGATGGAGAGCCAGCACTACCAGCGTAGGATGATGGAGATACAGTTCCAACAGACTGTGGGTTATCCTTTTGACCCATCCCAGCATCCGTACGTGCCATATCCAACACCTTCACCAGCACATCAGGACTAGAGTGATAACTTGATTTATGACGTTAGTATAGGCATACATTTAGATAGTTTTTCCCATTATTCATGCACGGTTTGGCATTAGTTCACGACGTTTACACTCGTTTCATGCATATTTTTAGAAAAGACGTCTACACGATCTTTTGTCGGTTTTGTAGGTATTTCGGGGATCTTTTGGGCATTAATCGATACATTCGAGGGTCAAGCCTCATGGTGGTACATATCCAAGGTCTTGAAGGAACATAATTGGAGCAATGAAGGACACAAGGACCCTTGTTGGTGCAAGCAATGGAGCAACTCATGGCTAGATGATCATAACAAGTTTCTGTTGAAGAAAATAGACCTACACTCAGGAAAATCGGCCGACTTATTTGACTGGGTCGATTTTTGGCCTTTGACAGCTTAAGCCACGTGTCCCACGATCTCTTTGTCCGGCCTTGCTCTTGGTGGAGAATATAAGTGGGCCTGCAAGCTGTTGCTGAGCATTCTCTCCCTCTCCCACATCCTCTAGCATCTTCCCAAAGACTCTTCCAATTGGGAGCTCTCTTCAAGACACCCTTGTGGGTGTTCTTGAGGGAGATTACTGTAGATTTCAATTTCGTAGTGAGATTTGAGTGATTTTTGTGAAGAAGCTTGTTGAAGGTTGTAAGATCCGACTTGGAGCTACATTTGGTGTGCTGAAAGTCTTATTTTGAGCTCAAATCCAGCTAAGTTTCATTGCTTTCATTTCCTTACTTCATCTTCTTGCTATGGATTTCATATATGCTTGTATGATGATTTTAGATCTTGAAATGTATGTTGTTGGCTAGTTTATTGTGATTCTGGAGTGATGAATTGATGGTTATAGCTTGGGTGATGATAGAATGGACTTATATGTTAGTTTAGGATGATTTGTATGCACGAAACCTAACCCAGGAAGAAAAATCGGCCTGTTCTTCAGGTAAATCGGCCGATTTTTGCTATGATCCACCCGATTTTTCCTTCTATCGCTCTTTAATTGATGAATCTGTATGTTAGGATGTTAGATTGTTGAAATCCTAGTGTTTGTTGAGCATAATATAGCTTAGGGTGACCTAATGCTAGCAAACTAAGTGAGGAAAGAGACCTACCCGGTGATTTCCGATCTTAGATACCAAAGATGATGAACTCTAGGTAGTAGTGAGCCTCATAAGCCGCTATTGGACTGAGTGTGCTAGGATTGTTGCTTGAGACTTACCTTTTCCGAGACTTACCCGGTAAGGAGAGGTTTGCCCCTTAAGTAGTGTCCGGTTTGTGTAGAATTCCCAACTTTAACCCCTTGAGACCTACCCGGTAATAGGAGTTTGATGCGGGATTAGTGAAGCGAGAGACTTACCCTGTAATCGCTTCCATTAGTGAAACACCCTTTCCCAACACCGCAGCCTTGTCCTTAGAATCTTTAGAACCTTGAGTCCAATGCCTTAACCGGAATTCTTGACCTCTAGAATCCACTCTTCTCTCTTTTATCACATATTTTGTGCTTGTGTTACTTGTTTGCTTTGCTAGCTTGAGTTGTTAGTATGATTTATTATCTTGTTTGATTTGTGATCTTTGCTTGATCACCACAAAAACCAACCAAAAATATCAAGATTTTCATTTCTTTATTCCTTTCTCTTTTCTTAGTTTAGATTCACACTATCTTTGATCATTGAATGACTTGATTTCGCCTCAGTCCTTGTGTTCGACCTCGGAATACTTTCCTTCCTACATAACGATCCGTACACTGCGGGTTTCGCTAGGTAGTTTAGGAGATTAGATCGAGTTTATAAATGTAAAGCTTTTTGTGCTACACATCCTAGCGTAACATAGAGCTTGAAGGGATTTCATTTTCTTTATTATTTATGCAGCTCAGCTTATGTCCGGTGAGTACTCTATTTTTAGACTTATTTTGACCCATTGGGACAATGTGTCCCAAGTATGGGGTATGGGATATATCTTATTTGACACTATGTATGACTTGTATGACTATCTATGATTTTTCCTATGCTCTATGTGTTTATCTGAAACTAAATGCATGCATACAGGTTATTTGATTGAGAAAAACGTCAAAAACTAGTTAAGAAAAAAAAAATTTATGACCTCGACCGGGGTGTTTCTTGCCAAACGAGGTCGAGTACCTCGGTTGACTTAGAACATCTCGACTGAGGCGGTTTAACTGAGAGTTTTCGAAACGATTTTTGTGCTTCCTTTCTGGATATGACCTCAGTGATGATTTTGTTTGCAGATTGGTTTTGAATTCTTTATATGTTTGAAAGGTTTTATGATATATTTAAGTTTCTAAATGCTTTGTTTGAAATTTTTGGCATGTTTAATACTTTATTTTTATCCAAATTATGTTGAATTTGAAGGTTGACACCACATGATGAGTTCTATCACTTTCTTCCTGGATGATTAAGGCAATTCATTCTCTTCTATTCTTCTCCTTTATCATGCTTAGCCCCTCATATATACATTTCCCTCCCTTTACCTAGCTGGGAATTTGGATGCAAGCAAAGAAAAGCAAGTGAAAGAAAAGTTGAGATGTTGGCTGAAAGTTTAGAAAGAAACAAATAGGTTTGGGGAAGTCAATCATGATGATGAGTAACTCGGCACCATTCACATTGTCGGGTGTTTGTGTCTTGCTAAAGTCGGATTGAGCGATATTCCTAACGGGTCATGGTATGTGCATCAAGGGTTTGAGGTATCTCGAGAAATTGATGATTGTTGATCTCCTAGGCTTCGGTTATTGTGCACCTTTGTCCATGCATCCCAAAAAGTAAAAAAAAGTAAATAAGCAAAGCTTATTGGTGGAAGATGTTGAAGTTCAAAGCAAGTGAAGTGAAGTGAAGATCCTTTTCCCGGATTCTAGCACCACATTCCCTATATACATCCCACCCTCACATGTTTCTTGACCTTCTTTTGAAAGCCCTTGAGACCTCGAGCTTGTTGATTGACTTGGTGGTTTAAATTGAATTATACATGATTAATTTCGATAATTATGATTTATTATGCATTTTATGATTTTATGCAAAGATGAACAATTTTCTTATATTTATAAAATGTTTTGATCATATTTAGATTTTAATACCATGAAGCATTCTCTTAGAGTGATCTATGAGTGGAGCACACCACCAAAAATGTTTTGAAAAACTTTTCATTGATCTTTATGACTTTTAATCCATTCTATCTTGTACTTAAGATTTGGAACTTGTTTGGGGACAAGCAAGGGACAAGTATGGGGTATTTTGATAGCATGTATTATAGTCTATATTTTGGGACTTGTTTAGACGTTTTATCTTCAATAATCTGCATGCTTGAATGTATATTATGTGATTATATTGTCGTTTCATCTACCTTTATGGGAATCGAGGTCTACACCAAGTTTCGTTGTAATCGTAGGTAAAATGGAACATTTTGCATCGAAATGGAGCTAAGGAGCAAAGGAGTCATAGGAGCTACATTCAGGAGCCTAAAATAGAACTCAAGGAGCAAAGAATTAACAAAGAAGATTTACTTTGGACCAGATTTGAGAGATTTCACATTCAGTTGAGATTCACCTCGGTCAGCTACAGTGTCACCTCGACCGAGGTGATCTAGAGGAGCGCCCCGACCGAGGCAAATACCCTGACGCGGCTAGATATATTTTATTTGGCTGAGATCTTTTATTTTTGGAAGGAGAGATCTTATATTTTTTGGCTGGATTTCTGGAAGGAAGATCATATATTTGGGAGATCTACTTTGGAGATAAGATATATTTTATTAGGAAATTATTTTTTTAAAATATTATTATCTTTGGAAGATAAATCTCCTATATAAAGGGTTGGATTTTCCACAATTCAGCCATCCTTTATCATCTAATCTTCGGGTCATCAATAATCTCCCCACATGTTTAGAGATTTTCTGGAAGCTTTGAAGGAAGTTTGAAGATTGAAGGAAAAAAGGTTTATAGCTTTGAGATAGCTTTTAAGGGGATTTGTAAGACTTTCTTAGATTCCCTTTTGTTTGTTGTCTTTGTTTGACTTGTGATTCTAAGGAATGCTGATTTATTTGATATTTGATTCAGTTTTTGAAGCCTTGTTCTTAAGGTTTTTGTGTTCAAATAATCATTCCTTTCTCATATATTTGATTATTGATTTCATGATGATGAGTGGCTAATTTCCTTGTGCAATTCTAGGGTGATTGGCTGAAAGTTGTGGGAAAGACGATGATAGAATAATCTTAAATCCAGTAGGACCCTGAAAGCTCGAGTCTTTATCCTTAACCCTAGAACATCTCGTTCATTCGACGAATATCTCGGCCGGGGTGGAACTTGACTGACCGAGGTGACCTTTTCTGATCCGTAACTGAGAGTTAAGTGTTAGAGTTTGCCAAATCCTATTCTTATTACACCTTTCCTGGTTCAATGCAAGCCTAGGATGAGACTTACCCGGTAATTCCTTAAATTGTTTACCCAAGATCATAAGTGTAGGTAATAAATGTTTATCCTTTATTGGGGTTTTAGTGTGCCTTTATCCCATCTTTGTGAGTGAGTCTGAGACTTACCCGGTAAAGGTTGATTCTATTCCCTTAGTTGGAGTGTTGGTTTGAGATTATAATTCCTTTCCTTAGTACCTTGAGACTTACCCGGTGATAGGTTCTTTGGTTTGGGATAGTGAGTAGTGAGACTTACCCGGTGATCTGTTCCACTTTAGTAACACCTTCCCTTTGCAAAATCTCAGTTTTGTCCGCTTTATCTTTAGATCTTGAGTTGGAACCACAACTAGATGCTTTAATCCCTAGAATTTGCATATTTCCTTTAATTGACCTTATTATCATCTCTTTGATTGCTATAATCGCTTTTGTGTTTATTAGTTGCATTGACAACCTATACATGCTTTGTTTCACCTAAGTCCCTGAGATCGACAACCCTGGAATTCTTGCTTTTACTATAATTGATCCGTATACTGCGGGTTCGCATCCTTGTTTTAAGCATATTTCTTGGGATATAAATTTAAAGCTTGCACACACCGTTTGGAGCGAACACTTGTTATACCTATCCTGGTTCAACGCAAGCCTAGGATGAGACTTACCCGGTGATTCCTTTGTTTGTATACCCAAGATCATGAGTGTTGGTAATAAAAGTTTATCCTTTATTGGGGTTTGAGTGTGGCTTCATCCCATCTTTGAAAGTTAGCTTGAGACTACCCGGTAAAGGTTGATTCTATCCCCTTGGGTGGTGTGTTGGTTTGAGATTATAGTTCCTTTCCTTAGTACCTTGAGGCTTACCCGGTGAGAGGATCTTTGGTTTGGGATAGTGAGTAGTGATACTTACCCGGTGGTCTATTTCCACCTTAGAAATGCCTTCCCTTTGCAAACCTCAGCTTTGTCCACGTTATGTTTTGAGATCTTAAGTTAGAACCACAACTGAATGCTTTAATCTCTATAATCCGCATTTTCTTTACCTGTTTATTACATCATTTTTGATAGCTTTGCTTTGTTGCGTGTTTGTTATTGACAACCTGAATTACCGATCTTTGTTTCACAATAGTCCCTGTTTTCGACCCTGGAATTCTTGCTTTTATTACAACCGATCCGTACACTACGGGTTTGCTATTTGTAATTATTCTTGGTATATATATTAAAGCTTGCTGTTCGCTCCAAACGGTGTGTGCAAGCTTTAAATTTATAACCCTAGACTTTAAGCTTAAAACAAGGATGCGAACCCGTAGTGTACGGGTCAATCGTAGTAAAAAGCAAGAAATTCCAGGGGTCGATCACAGGGACTCGGTGAAACAAAGTCAATAACGGTAAGCTTCGTGAATACTAACCACAAGAGCAATTAACACAATCAAAGATGAATAAGAAGTCAATAAAGCAAACATGCAATTCTAGGGATTAAAGCGTCTAGTTGTGGTTCCAACTCAAGATCTAAAGATAAGCGGACAAAGCTGAGATTTTTGCAAGGGGAAGGTGTTACTAAAGTGGAGTAGATCACCGGGTAAGTCTCACTACTCACTAATCCAAAATCGTAACTCCTATTACCGGGTAAGTCTCAAGGAATCAAGATAAAGAACTATAACCTCAAACTAACACACCATCTAAGGGAATAGAATCAACCTTTACCGGGTAAGTCTCAGGCTAACTCACAAAGATGGGATGGAAGCACACTCAAACCCCAATAAAGGATAAACCTTTATTACCTACACTTATGATCGTTGGTACACAAACTAAGGAATTACCGGGTAAGTCTCATCCTACGCTTGCTTTGAACCAGGAAAGGTGTAATAAGAATAGGATTTGGCAAACTCTAACACTTAACTCTCAGTTTAGGATCAGATAAGTCACCTCGGTCAGCTAAATTCCACCCCGGCCGAGATGTTCATCGACTGAGCGAGATGCTTAGGGTTAAGGTTAAAGACTCGAACTTTCAGGGTCCTACTGGAATCTAAGACTATTCTATCATTGTTTTTCCCACAACCTTCAGCCAATCACCCTAGAATCACACAAGGAAATTAGCCACTCATCATCATTATGAAAGTATTAATCAAATATATGGGAAGAAGGTGAATATTTGAACAAGAAGAATTTAATGAAAAGACTTCAATAACTGAATCAAATATCACAACAAAAGCGTTCCTTGGATAGCAATCCAACAAGACAAGACAACAAGGAAGGGAATCTAAGATAATCTTACAAAACCCTTCAAAAGCTATAAAAGCTATGATCTTCAATCTTCCTTCAACCTTCAAAAAGGTTCTTCAAATCTCCCAACTGGAGTATGGTTGTTGCGGTGTATAAACCCTGATCGGTGGTATAGCATGATCTTGGATTTGTGGAAATCCAACCCTTTTTATAGGAAAAATTACTCTCCAAAGATAAAATATCTTAGAAAGATCTTTTCCCATAAAAATAGGTAAAATATAAGATCTTCTTCCTTCCAGGAGCCAAGCCCAAAAATATAAGATCACCTTCCAAAGATAAAAGATCTCAGCCAAGAATAAAATATTCTCGCCGCGTCCTAGGTGTTCGCCTCGGTCGAGTCGGCGTCTCTGGATCACCTCGGTCGAGATGAATCTCTGGTCAACCGAGGTGAGTCATAACTGAATGTGAAATCTCTCAAAACTGGTCCAAAGTGAATCTTAATCCATGGCTATGCTTGCTGGATGGTTCCTTATGCTCCTCAATGTAGCTCCAATGACTCCATAGCTCCTTTTGTTGCTTTTTGATGCAAAACGTGCCATTTTACCTACAATTACAGCAAAACTAGGTGTAGACCTCGATTCCCGCAAAGGTAAATGAAATGGTAATATAATCACATATTATACATGCTAACATGCAGATTATTGAAGATAAAACGTCCAAACAAACCCCAAAATATAGACTATAATTCATGCTATCACTTGCACACACCTTTTGAAGCGAACACCGACACTTGCTTTTGGTAGAGTACTTTAGCAATGTCTCGGGCTGTTTTTGGCATCTTCTTCTTCAATTTTTCTCCTCTAGCTCTGTTCTCCAACACATTTTGGATTGTAGCTTCTCTTCGAAGCACCCTTGTGGGTGTTCATGGAAGATATTATTATAGTTTGTAGTTTTAGACTTAGATTTAAGTGGTTTTGAGTGAGGTTTCCATTGTTGCCACCTTGAAGCTGCTCTTGTAGCCTTTGTAAGATTTGGTAACTTCTATTATGGCCTTGCAATGTCTTTTCTTTGGTCTATTCTTCATTATCCAGCTATGACTTGCAAGCAAGCTTTATTTATGAAGTTTGACCTAGATTTGTATGTTATTTGCTGAGTAGATGTGATTCTACGGTGAAGGAATGAATGTTATGCCTTGGACTATGATTGTGTGGACTTATATGTTAGCTTAGGATGGTTTTGTGTTCGAAACCCTAGCTCAGTCCATGATCTCGGCCTGTTCTTCATGTCATCTAGGCTGAGAAGACTATGATCCACGCGAGATGCATGTGTTGTTGCACTATTATTGGTGAATCTTGTTGTTAGGATGTAGATGTGTTGAAATCCTAGTGTTTGTTGAGCGTAATCTAGCCTAGGGTGACCTTTGCTACCAACCGAATTGAGGAATGAGACTTACCCGGTGATTTCTGCTCTTAGATATAGATGATGGCAAACTCTAGGTAGTAGTGAGCCTCAACATCCGCTATTGGATTGAGAGTGCTAGGATCGTTGCTTAAGACTTACCTTTTCCGAGACTTACCCAATAAAGAGGGATTTCACCCTTAGGTAGTGACCGGTTTGTGTAGAATTTTCGACCTTAGTTCCTTGAGACTTACCCGGTAATAGGGCTTAGGTTTGAGACTAGTGGAACATGAGACTTACCCGGTAATTATTCCCATTAGAGAAACACCCAACTCCGAACAACCACAGCTTTCCTTTGATCAATAGATGCATGATTCAATTGGCATAACCGGAATTCCAAATCTCTACAATCCGCATTTCTTATCTCTTATCTTTTATCTTTGTGTTTGTGTGTAGTTTGCTTGTTTATGTGCTTACATTTGTGATCCTTGTTTGATGACCCAAAACCAACCCAAAAATATTGTGTTTTGCATTTCTTTATTCCATTCCTCAAATCTTAGTTTAAATATACACTATCTTTGATCATTGAGTGGCTTGATTTCACCTCAGTCCTTGTGTTCAACCTCAGAATACTTTCCTTTCTACAAAACGTTCCGTACATTGCGTGTTTCGCTAGGTAGTTTAGGATTTTAGTATGAGTTTATAAATGTAAAGCTTTTTGTGCTACTAATCCTACGTAACACGTATGAAACCCCTCTAAGCTAAATCCTCGAGCCGCTTCTTCAGCTCCCACATCTCGATCGGTGCCATGTAGAATGGAGCCTTGGAGATCGGGCTCGTTCCGGGCTCCAACTCAATAGCAAAATCAACGCTCCTCTGCGGTGGTAATCCGGATGGCTCCCCGGAAATGTCCTCAAACTCACATGCCACGGGAATCTCCTCCAACGATGGTCCCGCCTCCTCCTTCATGGCATAGCACTAGAAGGCCTCGCATCCCTTCCCGATAAGTCTCGCGGCTCGGACTGCGATAATGACTGTACCAGAATTTCCAAGGTCCCAACCTCGGAAAATCACCTCATGTCCCGTCTTTGTAGTGACCGTCATGGTCCTCCAGCTGATGTCCAAAACGGCTTGGTGGAGGTCTATCCAGTCCATCCCTATGATGAGTTCTTCATGCACTAAGTGCATGACATAGAAGTCGGCTCACCAATCATGGTTGCCAAAACGAATGGTACGCCGTGTAACACCCCGAATCCACGGGACTCGGGATGCCACATTGGGCTAGGATCTCACAATGGATCCTGACCCTAGCCTGACAAAAAGTTCACTGGACCTTAAAACATGGCACTGACAGATATAAAGCAAATACATAAACTTGTACATCAAAATGTATAGAAGATCGTAGCCGAGTATAAAACATCGTCCTCACACAGGAGGTATACAAAACATCATCCACACGCAGGAGGTTTATAAAATATCCCCAAAACCATAACCACCTAATGTACGAGAGTCCTCGGCCTGTCACCCTACCAGATCACTCTACAGCTCTCCTATCCTGCAAGGCATCTACAACACAGAACGAAACCGTTAGCTATCCATGCATATATAAGGTAATGCATAAGCACAAACACATGTCATGAAAGATAAACACGTAATCATGTTGAAAACTCCACCTTGTTTATAATGTTTTACAAGTGTTGATGATGGAAGACTTAACACATATGTAGTAGTTGGATATACAAAAACAATGTATTGATTATATTCTCTAGATGCTTGGTTGGTTTGAATTCAGTGCAGGTATTATTAAAATGTCAAGGGCCTTGAAGTATAACTTAAGGATAAGGAAGATAGCGTTTACAAAGGGACTCTTTCAAAGGCCTTGGAGTTATAGATGCACGAAATAAGGATTCAAATGCAAAGAAGATTTTGCAGGAAGATTTGCTCAAATAGAAAGATTCTATGGAAGATCTTTTTCAACCAAAGATCTCAACCGAAGATTTTCTAAAAACAGAAGCGGGAAAATATCTTCTCTTTCAATTCAACAGAGGACGAGAAGATCAAGGAGCTAAGGACTCGAAGTGTTTTCAGGAGGTGAAGATTTGCAACGTCTACCTTATCTTGAAAAAAGAAATGATCTTCGAGGAGAAGAAGATTCATCTTCAAATGGTCATCTCTACAACGGCTAGAAGACCTCTCCATAGAAGAGTTTAAATGAAGATGATGGTCGAAGAAGAAATACACACAAGCATTCACGGAAAACATCTTTAGGTCTTCAAGCAACTAAATCATCTTCATTCATTGTTTTTCTTTCTCTCATTTATGCAAAAGTTTTATCCCCATAGAGAGAGAAAACACAAGAGCTCCATTGGAAGATCTAAATAGTGTTATACTAGAGTGTGTGTTACTCTAAGAAGTAACTAGGCTATTATAGCTATGTTGAGAGTTAGAGCTAGATCGTAGCATTGGCTATAGTGAGAGAAGAAGGGGATTTCTTCTAGTTTGTACCTAGGAGTCTTTGAAGCTGATAATAGATAGTTAGATCATAAGGCTATACCCTTGGACAGAGAGTAGGCTATTTAGAGCCGAACTTCGTAAACATATCCTTGTGTCAATCTTCTACATTCCGCACTATATTTTGCTATTGTGACTAACTTTGTTTTGCAGGAGCAAGTAGTCAAGGCCCTTGAAAGTTGTTTCAAAGACCTTGAAATCAAAGTTTCACAAAGAGCACAGATCGATATCAAGGCCCTTGAAAGGAGTTTCAAGGCCTTGAGATTTGTCTTGCGAAAAGTTTCCATACTGTATTCAACCCCCCCCCCCTTCTAGAGTATCTTTAACTTATTTATTTCACCTACCGGTTCTTCAATTGGTATCAGAGTTAGACTCACGTTTATTGATTTAACCATTAGTGAGACTAATCTTGAATCTTGTAGGTGATGGTGGATTTGCTCAAGGAAGATCCTCATCCCGACCACCACTCTTCTGTGGCAACATCTTTGCTCACTGGAGAGCACTGATGCGCATGTTCATTATTGACCAGGACATGGAGCTTTGAAGCATCATTCAAAATGGACCTAAAGTTCCAATGACAACGGTTGAAGGTGTCCAAGTCCCAAAGAAGGAAGATGACTTCACACAGGCTGACCTGGACAGCGTGTCAAAGAATTACAAAGCAATGAACCTACTATACTATGGATTATATGCAAATGAATTCAACCGCATCTCATCATGCAAGAGTGCTAAAGAAATATGGGACAAGCTTGTTGTTACTTACGAAGGAACAAGTCAAGTTAGGGAAACAAAGATTAGCATCTTCCTCAGGCAATACGAGTTATTCAAGATGAATCCAAATGAAACAGTCAAAGAAATGTTCACCAGATTCACTAAGATCGTGAACAACTTGGACTCACTAGGAAAGATCTTCACAAATGAAGAAAAAGTTAGGAAAGTTCAATGGAGTCTACCTATGTAACACCCCGAATTCTCAGAACTCGGAACGTTACTGGTTAGGACCTCACAATGGGTCCCGACCTCAGTTTGACAACAATATTACTAGGATCTTGCAACAAGACACAAATAAGAAAAACCGAAATTCATAAAAATGTATTTGAAAAAGGATGAATACAACAAAGACTAACAGCCTATCGTACTTAAACAACGGAAAAGACTAACTGTCTTAACAAAAGGGAAAGACAACAAGCGATAACTCGAACCCCCACTCTAAAGAGTACGGAGACCCGGCTGACCACTACTTCCGGATCACTCAGCTGCTGTTCTAACCTGCTATAAACTAAAACCACAACAAAACAACCATTAGCTAGTTATCTAAACATTAGCAGGATAATAATAGCACACACACACGTAAAACAATAAACACTCATCATGCATTCAAACAATCCATTTATTATCTTCATTTAAGTCATTCACTCTAATGATACTTATTTTGTGACACGAGGGATTCCCAAACCTCGCCTCCGCCCCCGTGTACCCATCAGGAGTGGATCCGATGCATCTCACCGTGTACCTGTATGGTCTGGGTATAGAGAACCTCCCAGTCTCCTGGCAGAGCTGGGCAGTGATGTCACGGCCCGTTATACATACACTTGGGCCTTAATACATAAAAACAACGGTCGTCCTAACAAGTTGTTATTATAAACACACATCGCACACACACCACCATTATCATACAACTAACATCCAGAAACCGGCTAAGTAAGTCGCATGGAGTTACCTTGATCAAAATCGCTTTCTCAAATCTCAATTCAGTCCGAACCCGTGGTAACTCAAACGCCTGTCAAATAAGGCATGTGAATCAAAATCACATCCAGGTGTCCAACCTCATGCGAAGGAATTACGGAAAAAGCTCTCTTACGGTAAAATACCATTTTACCCTTAGTGCCGAAAATTCTCAAAGTCTACAATTTAGTTCTAATATTTTCTTTTAGAACCTATGTCCATAATCTAGTTCTCATTAAAATGTTTGGTAAGGATTTAGTAAGGTTTTATAAAAGTTGCCCAACATTCTTAGTTTACACAAAAGTCATCAAAGCTCGACTTTGGGTTCATATACACGGTTTGGATAAGGATATAAAATTCCGAGATAAAATCCTAGATCCTCTATTATATACATACTAAACCTAGGAGTAAAGATCTCTCAGAAGTACTTACTCATAACTCTCCCATAATTCTCCGAAGTTGGTATAAAAGCTGAAAAATCCCATACTTAACCAAATTTTCCTCTGCTGTAAAAACAGCCCAACTGTCGTACTTTGAGTCCTTATAAGTTCTAATCCGACCGTTAACTTTCTCCCAAATTTTAACACAGTAATCTACATGTATCCATCTAAGACATATCAAAAAGTCAACGGTGGATTCTCGAACTAAGCTATCCAAAAACGGGTTCAAAGTCAGCAGTTTCAGCTCACAACATGAAATTTTCCTAGGCTGAAACAGGTCATGGGTTCGAGTCTCTCTGTTAGCATTCTCTCATTTTTACTATGACCTGAAGGTCCCCAGTTCGAATCCCATGGATTACAACTCATTCCTAATTAAAACTAAACAACTCAGATTAATAGCTTAGGTACGTTTCTCCCTAAACAAACAGGCAATGCAATTACGGTACATGGTTCGGAAAGAGGGTTAGACCACCTACCCGACTGCAGCAAGGAAGGAGGTACACTCCTGAGGCTTCGATCGGCACCACCGCCTCCGGGGTCACTGGCTCAGTCCGGTTGCACCGCTACAGTGGCTGTAAGTCAATTAAGTTTCCCTGCTGTCATCTTGGTTAGGTCGAGACAGCAATAGAGCCGCACAGCCAAGGGGGAGGAATCTGGGTTACCTGGTTGAAGACCCACCGAGTCGCCACTAGGTCTGATATGGGCTCCGGCACGTCGAGGCTGGCGGTTAGGGTGTACAGAAGGCTAGGGAAGAAGGAGGGGTGCGGAGAGGAGGCAGCGAATCAGCGCTTACCGGAGGCGCCGTCTGCAACCGAAGATGGAGGTGCGATCCTGGTGGTCGGGAGCGCCAGTCGGGTCCTCACTTACTGGAGCAATCGTCCTCATCAGGTCTGATGCAGCGGTCGGAAGCGCCAGGCGAAGGTCCCTTGTTGCGAGCAGAAGAAGTGGCGCCAGCGGCCTGTGCAGAGTGTTGGTGAGCGGCAGTGGTTCCGGCGGCCTGTGCGAATCGTTGGTGAGCCACAGTATGTCTCTCGGACTCCGGTGCAGACGAGGCGGTTGATCGGTGCGAGGATGGAAGAGTTCAGCGTGGTAGTCGAGCGGTAGAGAGGCAGTAGGTTAGCGTTAATTAGAAGCTGATTAGATTAGGTTAAAACATAATTAGGGTTAGGTTGAGTTTGGGCCGGATGAAGGTCATTGGGCCAGATATTTGGGCCTACTCATTTAACTAAACAAAAAGGCTGAAGGAAACGTTATTCGCTCGGAACCGTTAAAGTACGGAATTATTTACGGAATCATTCCTGGAATTATTTATGTTATCATTTTATGTGAATCAAGGTCACATAAAATGATAGAATTTAAAAATCGTTTTCTTCTATTTATAAGAATTAAGGTTGGCGGATCGGAATCCGGTTTGATCGGGTATTAAACGGAAACTAAATTTTCCGGTTACAAAGTTCCATCATCTTATGTGAATTAGAGTCATTAAAATGATAGAAATAACGCTCGTTTTATTTCATTTTAATTTATGTATTTATTTATTTAAGGTTGATTTATCGGAAATCGATACATTCAGGTTTAACGGAGATTTAAAATTTTCGGTTATTACATCAATGCCCTCTTAAAAAAAGTTTCGTCCCGAAACTTAGAATAATTCTCTTAATCGCGCATTTCCTTTGGTATATTTTAATTTCCTCGACCTTTTCGTTGGCTACACGCAACTACTCAATCACCAAAAGTAGACATGCGTCACATAAAACGAAATCACTCAAATCAATATAAAAACCTGAAAGGTCAAACAACACAACATCCGAGTACTAACTCGTCAAAACAGGAGTAACCTCTAACCCCGCAAAGAACTCGGGATAACTACGTCTAATATTCTCCTTTATCTCCCAAGTAGCCTCATCAGCTCCTCGTCTAGACCACTGGAACTCTACAAAAGCATCAACCGGCCAAATTTTCTGATCTTCATAGTTGATGACGTATCTCGGATTCGGTAGGTACTTTCTCACGGTTTGGTTTTCTAAACTTACCTCCAGCTCTGTTAATGACTCTACCAAACCATAAAAACTTTTTCCATTCGAAAGTTCCCGACTATCGATTATAAAATAATGATCTTAAACTTCTGTCGCCAAATGCTCTTTGTAATACAAACCGCTTGACCCGGTTTCCTCAATGTGACCTTATCGGATTGTTCCTTAATTAATTGTTTTCACCGACTACTTGTCAAGCGTGAAAAAATTATATAACTCCAAAAAAATCACAAACCCAAGTGGACTTTTTCATATAGATCGCTAATTCCTTATTGAAATCAGAGTTAACCTAACATTGATTTTCTTTATCTGTGGTTTATGGGCCTATCACGCTTTTGGTGTAACACCCATTAGTCACAATGGTGTCTTTCTAAGGGTCAACATGATTTACCCAACTCCCGCCTATACTTTTCTTCTACTACTATCAAGATCCTCCTCAAACAGATCCTTACTCTCTTACTCACCCGTAGACTGTTCTTAACCAACTAGTAAGCAACCTCTAACCGATTCTCTCTATATCTTTAGATCACCCTATAAAGTTGTCGTTGCCTACTTGGGGTTCCTCCAAGTCATCGGTAAAGTTATCTCTGAAATTCGCAGCCACTAATATCTCTTCTTAACGGTACCTGCTCGTCAATACCAATCAACACTTATACGTCCTCAGTTGATGTCAGTCACTCTATAATTGACTTATCTCGATATTCCGGACCTGCTCTTCTCATAGCTATACTGGCGTTAAATTCTTGGTGAGCATCATCTACTCGATTAATCCTTTCATGCTTCACTAATTCGTTTTCTATTCCACACTTCTGTTTCCTTAGGCTAACTCTACTTCTCGAGCTCAACTGGGTCATTCATCTTGACCTAAATAGTCATTCCAAGTCTTCAACGATAGCTGGTAAGTGTCTCTGTAGTTTTGATGATTTTAGTTATCATCCTCTTGCAGTTCCCCTTGCACGGACCGTCGGTTTTGATGACTTAGGTCCCGTGATAATTGGGGTTACCTTGGACTTTCTAGTCTACCAAGGCCGTTCTTATATAAACATTCCTTCGCTGGTGTTACCGGCAACATTGCCTTCATGATACTCCTTTGTTTCCGCTACAGGGCTTCAACTCTTTGATACCGACATTGCGATTTCTTTCAAATTCCTATATTTTTGAGGAGGTTAAAACCTCTCCACACTTGTAAAATCTACATTTGCATCTACACTCCATTGTAGGTATCCCTTCCATGCACCTTAGACCCTCATATCCGGGTCGACATTTTATCTCTTTTGACCTCACAAGCTTATCTTGTGAACTCTTCTACCAGGTGACTCGTCTTATACATTTTTCTTCTCTGCATCGGTCTCTAACTGTCTGTTGATCATTACTACCCATTCTGTGTTGGAACTTCAGTTGCTTTGTACTCTTGCATAGATTTCCTAAGGACATCCTCATCTCAAAACTTTATTTAAAATTCATCACAACCCGCAATTTTGATACCTGACTTTCCTTCTCATTAGCTAAGTTATACACTTGGTTTACACTAAATCCATCATAGTGTCATCAGTCCGTTGGTATGATTTTTATTAAATAGCCAATGGTACCATTTGTATACAACACATTAGGTGCATATGATTTTCTCACCAATCAAATTTCTCGCACCGCATTTATTATGTCTTCCTTATACTCAAGTCGCTTTGAGTTTTCTCGTACACGCTTTACAACTGCGTTGGTTGGTCTTATTACTTTCATCAACTCTTAGGTCATCAGTACAGCTGAAATAACAGTCATGGAGTACCTCCATTTCTCCTTAAATAACAGTCTTTCGTCCTTTCAGTAACCATCTTATTGGTGTGATACCGGATCTATATAACAACCTTTAGTCTTTCACTTTTACTCCTTCTCATGTCTGTTTTAGTCGATCTGTAGATTCTATCTGCAATCACTTCACAACTCGACCATACATTTCACCAAGGCTTTACAGCATACTCTTTATGTTCGTGCCGCCTCGGAATTTCCAATTACTCTGTGTCACATCTTTAATCACAAGGGTTTTCCCTGTCAATCTAGATAGTCTGACCTTACTTTTTCTCGAAGGAGCACCATCGGTCTTACTTGTGTGGGATGCTAAGACATAGGACATGTTTCCAATCATCTACTTCCTCTTAGTCTTCTAGTTCTTCTTACAGGGATCCCTTCATTCTAACTCTGATATGTATCTTTCGTAGTCAGTAGTAAGTAACTACTCCCAACAATTCCCTTTTTTTACCATTATCATCATCAAGGGTCATTGCCGACCGTCAAGAGTTGCTCTTAAATTTCTTTATTAGAGTTATCAGAATGGACTCATCTAACGTTATCATCCAGGCTACTAGTACTTGTATTGATTTAACTTCACCATTTTCGTCGTGGATCTCCGAAAGAAATTCACTAGATGTCGATAAAATTCTTTAATAACCTTGTGGTTATTCTTCTTATCGGTTAACTAACCGTCACTAGTTAACCCGCACCTGTAACTTTTAAGTTGTCCAAGTAGGATGTAGTTGACCTTCTACAACATCATGGACTTACTTTTCTTCCATCTCTTTTGAGGCTTAATATACTTGGTGAAATATATCTCCTCCAGTCTCTCTGTTTATTCTTCTTTAGCTCCTCCTACAATCTACACTTTTGTAAGATTGTTATACTCTTACGAGTCTAGTTGTATCATTCTTCTTCCTTGGGTGTTGCTTGTAATGCTGCCTTGACCGAAGCGGGTTATTGTTGTATCCCGGTCTATGTCAGAATTCTCCTGTTTCTACAAGATCACTCCACTTCTACGTTGGTGAATTCCACCTTTCCCTTTTCTGGCAATGCGTAAGCTTCCAAGTTGCAGCTCTTTAATTCTTTCTATTTGGATGGATAATGTATCTCGTGTTGACTTCCATACTTTTGACTGTCTCGGTTATCAATCTGGAATGTGGTGGCAATTAGCTTGTTGAGAGTGATCATATTTCGCCTTGCTTTTGGCATCAACTTTCACTTCCTAGTCTGTCAGTGAGCTTAAATTTTATGTCCTTTTTCTTGATCGCTACTATATCTCCCTTTTGACTTTCATGTCTATGGCAAATCTTCGACGTCATCCTCTTTGTTTGTGAAGTCACTTTACACAACTTGAAAGAGCCTCTCCGTTGTCTTTCTCAATTCCCTAGTTGGCGATCATCTCTTGCTTCTCCGAAACTACTCTCTTGTATATCCTTCATTTGATCCCGTTGAGTTAATTCAGGATTTTCTTCTTGTCATCGTAATTGGTGTTGTCTTTGAGTCTTCACTTTTCCGTCTCGACGTTCCTCAACAAGCTCGAAGGAGTTGTCCGACGTTTGTCTACCCTAATGCACATAAGATGTGCATACTAATCCTCACGTTGACACCCTTCAAAAACTACTTAGATGTCCAAGGGGTGAGAAACTCATTATGTTATCTCCGTTAAGGACATAACATAACTACAATTTCTACTAATCTTCGGCATATACCTATCTATATAATATATCTTTAAAAACAAGCTAAAAGTCCAACTACAGTAAAACCTAAAGTCCATACTAAGCAAACTGAGATCCGCGGTAGTAGTGGTGGTCAGCCGTACTTTTCTATTCCCAACCGGACTATGCATGCATTTAAAAACCAAAAATCCTTTTTAAAACTCAGATCCCTTTTCGGGTTCTGCTCAAGTACTTATTCGGTCTTTCAGAAGATTTCAAGTGCCATTGTTGCCAACCTAGAGCTCTGTTACCATGTTGTAACACCCCGAATTCTCAAAACTCGGAACGTTACTGGTTAGGACCTCACAATGGGTCCCGACATCAGTTTGACAACAATATTACTAGGATCTTGCAACAAGACACAAATAAGAAAAACCGAAATTCATAAAAATGTATTTGAAAAAGGATGAATGCAACAAAGACTAACAGCCTATCGTACTTAAACAACGGAAAAGACTAATTGTCTTAACAAAAGGGAAAGACAGCAAGCGATAACTCGAACCCCCACTCTAAAGAGTACGGAGACCCGGCTGACCACTACTTCCGGATCACTCAGCTGCTGTTCTAACCTGCTATAAACTAAAACCACAACAAAACAACCATTAGCTAGTTATCTAAACATTAGCAGGATAATAATAGCACACACACACGTAAAACAATAAACACTCATCATGCTTTCAAACAATCCATTTATTATCTTCATTTAAGTCATTCACTCTAATGATACTTATTTTGTGACACGAGGGACTCCCAAACCTCGCCTCCGCCCCCGTGTACCCATCAGGAGTGGATCCGATGCATCTCACCGTGTACCTGTATGGTCTGGGTATAGAGAACCTCCCAGTCTCCTGGCAGAGCTGGGCAGTGATGTCACGGCCCGTTATACATACACTTGGGCCTTAATACATAAAAACAACGGTCGTCCTAACAAGTTGTTATTATAAACACACATCGCACACACACCACCATTATCATACAACTAACATCCAGAAACCGACTAAGTAAGTCGCATGGACTTACCTTGATCAAAATCGCTTTCTCAAATCTCAATTCAGTCCGAACCCGTGGTAACTCAAACGCCTGTCAAATAAGGCATGTGAATCAAAATCACATCCAGATGTCCAACCTCATGCGAAGAAATTACGGAAAAAGCTCTCTTACGGTAAAATACCATTTTACCCTTAGTGCCGAAAATTCTCAAAGTCTACAATTTAGTTCTAATATTTTCTTTTAGAACCTATGTCCATAATCTAGTTCTCATTAAAATGTTTGGTAAGGATTTAGTAAGGTTTTATAAAAGTTGCCCAACATTCTTAGTTTACACAAAAGTCGTCAAAGCTCGACTTTGGGTTCATATACACGGTTTGGATAAGGATATAAAATTTCGAGATAAAATCCTAGATCCTCTATGATATACATACTAAACCTAGGAGTAAAGATCTCTCAGAAGTACTTACTCATAACTCTCCCATAATTCTCCGAAGTTGGTATAAAAGCTGAAAAATCCCATACTTAACCAAATTTTCCTCTGCTGTAAAAACAGCCCAACTGTCGTACTTTGAGTCCTTATAAGTTCTAATCCGACCGTTAACTTTCTCCCAAATTTTAACACAGTAATCTACATGTATCCATCTAAGACATATAAAAAATTCAACGGTGGATTCTCGATTTAAGCTATCCAAAAACGGGTTCAAAGTCAGCAGTTTCAGCTCACAACATGAAATTTTCCTAGGCTGAAACAGGTCATGGGTTCGAGTCTCTCTGTTAGCATTCTCTCATTTTTACTATGACCTGAAGGTCCCCAGTTCGAATCCCATGGATTACAACTCATTCCTAATTAAAACTAAACAACTCAGATTAATAGCTTAGGTACGTTTCTCCCTAAACAAACAGGCAATGCAATTACGGTACATGGTTCGCAAAGAGGGTTAGACCACCTACCCGACTGCAGCAAGGAAGGAGGTACACTGCTGAGGCTTCGATCGGCACCACCGCCTCCGGGGTCACTGGCTCAGTCCGGTTGCACCGCTGCAGTGGCTGTAAGTCAATTAAGTTTCCCTGCTGTCATCTTGGTTAGGTCGAGACAGCAATAGAGCCGCACAGCCAAGGGGGAGGAATCTGGGTTACCTGGTTGAAGACCCACCGAGTCGCCACTAGGTCTGATATGGGCTCCGGCACGTCGAGGCTGGCGGTTAGGGTGTACAGAAGGCTAGGGAAGAAGGAGGGGTGCGGAGAGGAGGCAGCGAATCAGCGCTTACCGGAGGCGCCGTCTGCAACCGAAGATGGAGGTGCGATCCTAGTGGTCGGGAGCGCCAGTCGGGTCCTGACTTACCGGAGCAATCGTCCTCATCAGGTCTGATGCAGCGGTCGGAAGCGCCAGGCGAAGGTCCCTTGTTGCGAGCAGAAGAAGTGGCGCCAGTGGCCTGTGCAGAGTGTTGGTGAGCGGCAGTGGTTCTGGCGGCCTGTGCGAATCGTTGGTGAGCCGCAGTATGTCTCTCGGACTCCGGTGCAGACGAGGCGGTTGATCGGTGCGAGGATGGAAGAGTTCAGCGTGGTAGTCGAGCGGTAGAGAGGCAGTAGGTTAGCGTTAATTAGAAGCTGATTAGATTAGGTTAAAACATAATTAGGGTTAGGTTGAGTTTGGGCCGGATGAAGGTCATTGGGTCAGATATTTGGGCCTACTCATTTAACTAAACAAAAAGGCTGAAGGAAACGTTATTCGCTCGGAACCGTTCAAGTACGGAATTATTTACGGAATCATTCCTGGAATTATTTATGTTATCATTTTATGTGAATCAAGGTCACATAAAATGATAGAATTTAAAAATCGTTTTCTTCTATTTATAAGAATTAAGGTTGGCGGATCGGAATCCGGTTTGATCGGGTATTAAACGGAAACTAAATTTTCCGGTTACAAAGTTCCATCATCTTATGTGAATTAGAGTCATTAAAATGATAGAAATAACGCTCGTTTTATTTCATTTTAATTTATGTATTTATTTATTTAAGGTTGATTTATCGGAAATCGATACATTCAGGTTTAACGGAGATTTAAAATTTTTGGTTATTACATCTTGTTTTTATAAACACACATCGCACACACACCACCATTATCATACAACTAACATCCAGAAACCGGCTAAGTAAGTCGCATGGACTTACCTTGATCAAAATCGCTTTCTCAAATCTCAATTAAGTCCGAACCCGTGGTAACTCAAACGCCTGTCAAATAAGGCATGTGAATCAAAATCACATCCAGATGTCCAACCTCATGCGAAGGAATTACGGAAAAAGCTCTCTTACGGTAAAATACCATTTTACCCTTAGTGCCGAAAATTCTCAAAGTCTACAATTTAGTTCTAATATTTTCTTTTAGAACCTATGTCCATAATCTAGTTCTCATTAAAATGTTTGGTAAGGATTTAGTAAGGTTTTATAAAAGTTGCCCAACATTCTTAGTTTACACAAAAGTCATCAAAGCTCGACTTTGGGTTCATATACACGGTTTGGATAAGGATATAAAATTCCGAGATAAAATCCTAGATCCTCTATGATATACATACTAAACCTAGGAGTAAAGATCTCTCAGAAGTACTTACTCATAATTCTCCCATAATTCTCCGAAGTTGGTATAAAAGCTGAAAAATCCCATACTTAACCAAATTTTCCTCTGCTGTAAAAACAGCCCAACTGTCGTACTTTGAGTCCTTATAAGTTCTAATCCGACCGTTAACTTTCTCCCAAATTTTAACACAGTAATCTACATGTATCCATCTAAGACATATCAGAAATTCAACGGTGGATTCTCGATTTAAGCTATCCAAAAACGGGTTCAAAGTCAGCAGTTTCAGCTCACAACATGAAATTTTCCTAGGCTGAAACAGGTCATGGGTTCGAGTCTCTCTGTTAGCATTCTCTCATTTTTACTATGACCTGAAGGTCCCCAGTTCGAATCCCTTGGATTACAACTCATTCCTAATTAAAACTAAACAACTCAGATTAATAGCTTAGGTACGTTTCTCCCTAAACAAATAGGCAATGCAATTACGGTACATGGTTCGCAAAGAGGGTTAGACCACCTACCCGACTGCAGCAAGGAAGGAGGTACACTACTGAGGCTTCGATCGGCACCACCGCCTCCGGGGTCACTGGCTCAGTCCGGTTGCACCGCTACAGTGGCTGTAAGTCAATTAAGTTTCCCTGCTGTCATCTTGGTTAGGTCGAGACAGCAATAGAGCCGCACAGCCAAGGGGGAGGAATCTGGGTTACCTGGTTGAAGACCCACCGAGTCGCCACTAGGTCTGATATGGGCTCCGGCACGTCGAGGCTGGCGGTTAGGGTGTACAGAAGGCTAGGGAAGAAGGAGGGGTGCGGAGAGGAGGCAGCGAATCAGCGCTTACCGGAGGCGCCGTCTGCAACCGAAGATGGAGGTGCGATCCTGGTGGTCGGGAGCGCCAGTCGGGTCCTGACTTACTGGAGCAATCGTCCTCATCAGGTCTGATGCAGCGGTCGGAAGCGCCAGGCGAAGGTCCCTTGTTGCGAGCAGAAGAAGTGGCGCCAGCGGCCTGTGCAGAGTGTTGGTGAGCGGCAGTGGTTCCGGCGGCCTGTGCGAATCGTTGGTGAGCCGCAGTATGTCTCTCGGACTCCGGTGCAGACGAGGCGGTTGATCGGTGCGAGGATGGAAGAGTTCAGCGTGGTAGTCGAGCGGTAGAGAGGCAGTAGGTTAGCGTTAATTAGAAGCTGATTAGATTAGGTTAAAATATAATTAGGGTTAGGTTGAGTTTGGGCCGGATGAAGGTCATTGGGCCAGATATTTGGGCCTACTCATTTAACTAAACAAAAAGGCTGAAGGAAACGTTATTCGCTCGGAACCGTTAAAGTACGGAGTTATTTACGGAATCATTCGTGGAATTATTTATGTTATCATTTTATGTGAATCAAGGTCACATAAAATGATAGAATTTAAAAATCGTTTTCTTCTATTTATAAGAATTAAGGTTGGCGGATCGGAATCCGGTTTGATCGGGTATTAAACGGAAACTAAATTTTCCGGTTACAAAGTTCCATCATCTTATGTGAATTAGAGTCATTAAAATGATAGAAATAACGCTCGTTTTATTTCATTTTAATTTATGTATTTATTTATTTAAGGTTGATTTATCGGAAATCGATACATTCAAGTTTAACGGAGATTTAAAATTTTCGGTTATTACAACCTAAACCTAAGTGGGGACCAAAGATGACTGCTATTGTAAGAAGCTCAGAATCTCACAACTCTTCCTCTTGATGACCTACTTGGAAAACTCATCACACATGAAATGATTCTTGGTGAAGAAGATGGAGAGCTCCCATCCAACTCCAAGAATTTGGCATTAAAATCAAGAAGAGACGAATTACCATCTGATGAAGAGGACAGTGATGACGATGATGAAGAAGATGCAATCGCCATGATTTCTAAGGTTTTCACAAGAATTCTCAAGATTAAGAAACAATCTACTAATAGAGAATATCCACGAGCATCAAAACCCCGAGGTAAGTTTTCTAACTCTAAAAAGAAAACTAGAGTACTGACTTATTTTGAATGTGGTGAAACAGATCATCTTGTGAAGGATTGTCCACAAAAGAAGAGAACCAACTTCAAAAAAAATGATCGAAAGAAGAAAGCTATGGTTGTGATAGCATGAATTATTGTCTATATTTTGGGGCCTGTTTAGTCGTTTTATCTTCAATAATCTGCATGTTTGGATGTATATTATGTGATTATATTGTCATTTCATCTACCTTTGCGAGAATCGAGGTCTACACCAAGTTTCGTTGTAATCGTAGGTAAAATGGCACATTTTGGACTAAAATGGAGCTAAATGAGCTAAGGAGTCGTTGGAGCTACACTCAGGAGCTTAAGGAAGAATCTAGGAAGCATGGAAAAGGATTAAACATTCACTTTGGACCAGATTTGAGAGATTTCACATTCAGTTGTAATTCACCTCGGTTGACTACAAAGTCACCTCGACCGAGGTGATCTAGAGGAGCCGACTCGACCGAGGCGAATACCTTGGACGCGGCAAGGATATTTTATTCTTGGCTGAGATCTTTTATCTTTGGAAAGAGGATCTTATATTTTTGGGTTGGGTCCCTGGAAGGAAGAAGATAAGTTAGCCCATATATTTTACCTATTTTTATGGGAAGAGATCTTTCTAAGATATCTTATCTTTGGAGAGTAATTTTCCTATAAAAAGGGTTGAATTTTCCACAAATCCAAATCATGCTATACCACCGATTGTGTTTAGACATCCGCTACAGCCATACTCCAGTTGGGAGATTTGAAGAACCTTTTTGAAGGTTGAAGGAAGAAAGTCTATAGCTTTTATAGCTTTTTGAAGGGTTTTTGTAAGATCATCTTAGATTCCCTTCTTTGTTGTCGTTTGTCTTGTTGGATTTTAATCCAAGGAACGCTTTTTGTTTGATAATTGATTCAGTTATTGAAGCCTTTCTCTTAAGGTTTTCTTGTTCAATTATTCTCTTTCTTCCCATATATTTGATTAATACTTTCATGATGATGAGTGGCTAATTTCCTTGTGTGATTCTAGGGTGATTGGCTGAAGGTTGTGGGAAAAACAATGATAGAATAATCTTAAATTACAGTAGGACCCTGAAAGTTCGAGTCTTTACCTTAACCCTAAGCATCTCGCTCAGTCGATGAACATCTCGGCCGGGGTGGAATTTGGCTGACCGAGGTGACTTATCTGATCCGAAACTGAGAGTTAAGTGTTAGAGTTTGCCAAATCCAATTCTTATTACACCTTTCCTGGTTCAATGCAAGCCTAGGATGAGACTTACCCGGTAATTCCTTTGCTTTTTTACCTAAGATCATAAGCAATAGGTAATAAAGGTTTATCCTTTATTAGGGTTTGAGTGTGCTTTCATCCCATCTTTGTGAGTTAGCCTGAGACTTACCCGGTAAAGGTTGATTCTATTCCCTTAGGTGGTGTGTTAGTTTGAGGTTATAGTTCTTTATCTTAATTCCTTGAGACTTACCCGGTAATAGGAGTTACGGTTTGGGATTAGTGAGTAGTGAGACTTACCCGGTGATCTATTCCACTTTAGTAACACCTTCCCTATGCAAAAATCTCAGCTTTGTCCGCTTATCTTTAGATCTTGAGTTGGAACCACAACTAGACGCTTTAATCCCTAGAATTGCATATTTCCTTAATTGACTTTTTATCATCTTTGATTGTTTTAATTGCTTTTGTGGTTAGTAATTACAAAGCTTACCTATTCCGACTTTGTTTCACTAAGTCCCTGTGATCGACCCCTGGAATTCCTTGCTTTTTACTACGATTGACCCGTACACTGCGGGTTCGCATCCTTGTTTTAAGCTTACATCTAGGGTTATAAATTTAAAGCTTGCACACACCGTTTGGAGCGAACAGGTTGCTTCATGGAGTGATTCAGAATCAACAAGTGAATCAGAAGACAAAAAAGAACAAGAAAACTTGTGTCTAATGGCCGATTATAAAGAAGATTCAAATCTATATGTTGTCAATATGGTAAGTACAATTATGTCTCAACCTGAAATTGACCTGAAACAATTCCTTAAAGATATTATCATATGTGATAAGGAACATAGAATAAGGATAAATTCTTTAAAAGAAAATCTTCTTGAACTAGAAAAACAACTATGTCAAATATCTTTGGAAATTAAAAATCTCAACACAGAAAAAGTAGACCTTGATGACGATATCAAGGTCTTGGAATCAGAGAACCTGATTCTCAAGGACAACCTCTCTTCTCTCATCGAAACTATATCGATCTAGATAAAGAGAAAGTTGATCTAACTTTGACGTGTCAAGACCAGAAGGCTGCACTTATTAAGTTTACTCGTTCAAAAGATAATCTTGAGAGAATGATAGGTGAACAACAGTCCTCCCTTAAAAAAAATGGTATATGTTATCATAGGAGCTTTCCTAGAAAACCTACCACCACCTTTGTCAAGGCCAAAGGAAGCATTCATATGCCTACTTGCTTCTACTGTTGTAAAAAGGGTCATGTTAAATCTACATGTCCTTATAGAAGAAATGATCTTTATATCATTAGAAATACCTATCCTTTATGTTTAAGGAAACAGTTCAAAAAAAATCTGGGTTCCGAAAGGTACTAGACCACCAAATATGATCGAACCTGAGTATGAACCAAAATATGTCATTTGGTCGACCCGGAAAGGTTGATGTTTGCTGTTTTGCAGGATATTACCAAGGTAAAGGAGCAAAAATGGATATTAGATAGTGGTTGCTCAAGATACATGAGTGGAAAAAGCTCTTTATTCTCAGATTTAAAGAAGCAATCATCAAGAACCATTACTCTTGGTGACAAAGGAAAGTGTGACATAATTGGCATTGGTAAAATTTACTATAATTCATCTAACTTTATTGATGATGTTTATTTGGTTGATGGTTTGAAATATAATCTGCTAAGTATATCTCAAATTTGTGATAAAGGCAATAAAGTCATGTTTGATTCCGATAAATGTGAGGTTGAAGACAAAAAGACGAGTGAAGTGTTGCTTACTACTCCTAGATGTAATAATGTTTATACTATGAGTACTAACCAAGTTTCAAGAACTAAGCTAAAATATCTAAAGGCCTTGACTGATGATCTAAGGCTTTGGCATAGAAAACTTGGTCACTTAAGCATGCACACCATGCAAAAGCTACTTACAAAAGATTTGGTACGTGGTTTGTCAAACCTAAATTTCAAGGTTAATCATCTATGTAAGGCTTGTACACAAGGTAAACAAACAAGAGGTTCATTCAAACCTACGAAAGTTGTAAGTTCTTCTCGACCTATTGAACTTTTACACATGGATCTTTATGGACCTATGCGTGTCAAATCTCCCGAGACAAGTAGTACATCCTTTTTATAGTAGATGATTTCTCTCGTTTCACATGGATTTCTTTTCTACGAGAAAAATCTGAAGCTTTGTTTGAGTTTTCAAAATTGTGTAAGGAGAGTTACAAACTTTGAAAAACCTACCAATTGTTTCTATAAGAAGTGATCATGGTAGAGAATTTGATCAACTGAAGTTTGATTTATTTTGTGCAAAATATGACATTTCACATAATTTTTCAGCTCCTATAACTCCTCAACAAAATGGAGTTGTGGAATGTAAGAACCGCACTCTTGAGGATATGTCTAGGACAATGCTTTTAGAAAACAATTTGCAAAAAAGTTTTTGGGCTGAAGCAGTAAACACTGTAAATTATATTTTGAATAGATGTTTAATTCGCCCTATTTTGAAAAAGACTCCTTATGAACTCTTTAAAGGAAGAAAACCAAATATTTCATATTTCAAACCCTTTGGATGTACTTGTTTTGTTCATAACAATGGGAAAGATAATCTTGGGAAATTTGATGCACGTAGTGATGAAGTTATATTCATTGGATATGCTTCAAATAGCAAAGCTTATCGTGTCTATAAAAACGTACCAAAATGGTTGAGGAAAGCATTCATATTATTTTTTATGAAAGCAATGATGGTACTTTGAGTGAGAGTTTTGCAGATATAAATCTAAATCAAAGAGAAGATCATAATTCGGATAAAGAGGAAGATCGTAAAAATCGAGACAAGACTATGTAGGAAAAGATTCAAGATACTGAAGAAAACCCTCAAGACCTTGAAACACACCTTCAAGACCTTGAAACAGGAAACTGTGATAACAGAACTCCGCTTCAAGGGCTTGAAACCCAACTTCAAGGCCTTGAGATTGGATCAACATGTAATATACCAACGGTACCTAAGTCTAGTCAAACATATGAAGCTCAACCTTCTGGATCTACTCCATCTGTCAAAAGAAGAAAAGTTCAACACTCCTCATATCATCCACAAGAGAATGTGATCTCATATCCAAATGGTGGAGTTCAAATTAGATCTAAAGTGAACAATCTATGTGCCTTCTCCACTTTTGTATCGCTTGTCAAGCCAAAGAATACGTTCAAGCTCTTCAAGAACTTGATTAGATCATTGACATGCAAAATGAATTGAATGAATTTTAGAGGAACAAGGTATGAACTCTTACTTCAAGACCAAAACATCAATCAGTTATTGGCACGAAATGGGTCTTTCGAAAAAAATTGGATGAAAGTGGCAAAGTCATACGAAATAAAGCACGACTTGTAGCACAAGACTATAACCAAGAAGAAGGTATTGATTATGAGGAGACTTTTGCTCCAGTTGACAGGTTAGAAGTCATATGTATGCTAATTGCATTTTCATCTTTCATGAGCATAAGACTTTTTCAAATGGATGTAAAATGTGCTTTCCTAAACGGCTTCTTAGAAGAAGAAATCTATGTTGCTTAACCTCCTGGTTTTAAAAATGATGAATTTACAGATCATGTTTTTAAACTAGATAAAGCTCTTTACGGGCTTAAGGAAGCTCCTCGAGCTTGGTATGAAAGATTATCTAAATATCTTCTTGAAAACAATTTCAAGGTTTGATTGATAAAACATTGTTTATCAAAACTAGAGGCAACGACATTCTACTAGTGCAAATCAATGTTGATGATATATTATTCGTTGCTACTAATGATTCTCTCTGCATGAAATTTTCAGATATTATGTGGAGGGAATTTGAAATGAGCTTAATGGGAGAGCTAAATTTCTTTCTTGGACTTCAAGTTGCACAAGCAAAGAAAGGAATTTTTCTCAATTAAAGCAAGTATACTAAAGACTTGCTTCAGAAGTAGAAAATGGATCAATCTAAGGTTGTAAAAACTCCTATGAGCTCAACACTTTCGCTAGATCATGACAAGAATGGAAAAGGTGTAGTACAAAAGGAGTATCGAGGTATGATCGTTTCATTGTTGTATCTAACTGCTTGTCGTCCTGACATTATGTTTAGCGTGTGCATGTGTGCAAGATTTCAAGCTGATCCTAAAGAGTCACACTTGATAGCTGTGAAAAGAATTTTTTTCGGTATCTCAATTGTACTAAGGATCTAGGGCTATGGTACCCACGTCAAAGCTCGTTTCATCTTGTTAGCTATTCAAATGTGGACATTGTAGGTTATAAGGTCGATAGAAAAAGTACTTCTGGATGTGCCAATTCTTAGGGTCATCCCTAATTAGTTGGCACTCCAAGAAGCAAAACTCTGTTGCCCTATCCACAGCTGAAGCTAAATATATAGCTGCAGGAGCCTGTTGTGCACAAATTCTTTGGATTGCTCAACAACTTCGTGATCTTGGCTTTGACTTGAAAGGTATTCCTATAAAATGTGATAATACTAGTTCTATTTCTATAACCAAAAATCTTGTGCAGCATTAAAGGACTAAGCATATTGAGGTAAGGCATCACTTCATACGTGATCATGTTTAGAAAGGTGATGTTTCGATCTCTTTTATCTCAACTAACTTGCAACTTGCAGATATCTTTACCAAGCCTCTTCCTAATGAACAATTTAATTTTATTAGATTGGAGCTTGGTATGTTAAATAAGAAAGCATTAACGTAAGGGGAGTAAACGAGTTTAATTGTTCCTACGCATGCAGCCCAATTGATGTTTTCAAGGTCCTTGAAAAAAAATTCAAGGGGCCTTGAAACATATTTCACAAGGTATATTAAATTCATGGATCTCTTAAGAATTAATATCTTTTAGATATTTAAATTCTTAAAATGTTTTTTTAACCTTTTGTTTGAAATTTTGAAAAAGATTTGTTGTTGTTCGTTATTATATAGGTTTTTTAAAAGCTTGATTTTCTCAAGATATTATTATTTCCCTATTAAAAAGGACATACTTTTTCTATCTTTTTCATTCTTTCACAAGAAACCGTATTTCAAAATCCCTTGATTTCTCTCTCAAACTTCCCTCATGGCACCCCAAAGCAAGAGATCTGCTCCTCAAGCTCCTAAGAAGAAAGTAGTTTAGAGTCCCTCAATTGCTAAAGAAGAAAAATTTTCTGAAGATCTGGATACATCTCAAACGACTGGTCTTCTCTCATCATGGTTCGTTAAATTTCAACCTTCTGGATCTTGGCTTGATGGGTTTCTTAATAGACCGCTCTGTATGTGTGATCTGGTGGAAACAGATTTTCTCGACACTCTTAAGATTCCCTGCACAAACAAGCTAAAGAGTTCAATTGTCTGGAAGGCTCTAAACCCTGGAGATTTTGCTTTTCTACGACTCACAAGACTATTCTATGTTAATCTCACCACAAAAAGGGACAAATGATGTATCACTCTTGAATCTTCAGTTAAAGGTACTCCAATTTCACTCACTCCTTCTATTTTAAGTGAGATTTTTGGAATTCCAACAGATATTGTATTCAACCATCCTTCAAGATCATAGAGTGTTTGTATTGCTAAGGAGAAATTTCTAGTTCCGAACTCAACCTCACGTCAACTTACTCATACATATCTAACCTTAGAGGCTAAAATAGTGTTTACTATACTGGTTCGATGTGTTGTTCCTCGTGCAAACTCAAGAGAGCTGCTGACTGATCAATCTCTGGAATTAATTCATTTGCTTATGTCTGATTTGGACATAGATGTGCCTAATTTGATTCTCAACCATATGATGCATTCTGTCAATTCTAAGAGACCTATTCCTCTGTCTTATGAAAATTTGCTGCCGAAGGTCTTTGATTATTACAAAATTGACACATCCTCTAAGGAAAGACAGTCTATTTCTGGCAAAATTGATGAGAACTGATTAGAACGTCTGGGGATGGAGAAAACTCTTGCAAGAACATGGACCTTAAAAGGAAAAGGAACTACTCAAAATCCAACTGAAGAAGCTAAACCTTCTCGTACTCCAAAAATCAGGTTAGAAGGTTGTGAAAAAGAAATAGCTTGTCTCAATAGTGAATTATCTAATTTTTAGTTTGACATCAAGAGGAGAATGGATATAAATTTCGAGTTGATAGCTACCATAAATGCTAAAGTCAATGAAATGTATTTGATGAATGCTCTTACACTGACTACAATGATAAGCATCTTGCCCATACCTAAAGATGTAGCCCAACATAGTTAAGAGAAAGTTGAGAATGTACTGATGAATTGCAAAAGGCGTGTACAGAATAAATCAATTATGTATCCAACTCATGTTGAGCAAATGTTTTTTCCAACAAATGAGTATGAAGTAGTTAAGCAGAGAAGAGCTGAAGAAAAGAGAAGACGTTTGGCAGCTGAAATGGATGATTGGCGCTATAAGAAATTTTCATCCAAAGGAAAGAGGAAGTTCTATGAGGAGAATTAAGCATGATTGGTTTTCTGAAAATCTTTTTATGAGGTTTGTGAAAATACTCTTTTTGGGTCTATAATCAAATTTAAAACTCCCGTGCTTTGACTGTTTTTTCTCCCTTATTGAAAAACAAAGGGGGAGAAATGATGATCCGACATTTCGATATACTACATTCTGCATTTTTAGTTTTGATTTTCATAAGCATTGCTAAACTAACTAATGCAGGTACGATAAAACATTTGTGTTGTCTTCCATCAAGGGGGAGATTGAAAACTCCACCTTGTTTATAATGTTTTACAGGTGTTGATGATGGAAGACTTAACACAAATGTAGTAGTTGGGTATACTAAACAATGTATTGATTATATTCTCTAGATGCTTGGATGGTTTGAATTCAGTGCAGGTACAATCAAAATGTCAAGGGCCTTGATTCAAGGTCAAGGGCCTTGAAATATAACTTAAGGACAAGGAAGATAGCGTTTACAAAGGGACTCTTTCAAAGGCCTTGGAGTTATAGATGCACGAAACAAGGATTCAAATGCAAAGAAGATTTTCCAGGAAGATTTGCTCAAACAGAAAGATTTTATGGAAGATCTTTTTCAACCAAAGATCTCAACCGAAGATTTTCTAAAAACAGAAGCGGGAAAATATCTTCTCTTTCGATTCAATAGAGGATGAGAAGATCAAGGAGCTAAGGACTCGACGTGTTTTCAGGAGTTGAAGATTTGCAACGTCTACCTTATCTCGAAACAAGAAACGATCTTCATGGAGAAGAATATTCATCTTCAAATGGTCATCTCTCCAACGGCTAGAAGACCTCTCCATAGAAGAGTATAAATGAAGATGATGGTCGAAGAAGAAAGACACACAAGCATTCACGGAAAACATCTTTACGTCTTCAAGCAACTAAATCATCTTCATTCATTGTTTTCTTTCTTTCATTTACGCAAAAGTTTTATCCCATTAGAAAGAGAAAACACAAGAGCTCCATTGGAATATCTAAATAGTGTTCTACTAGAGTGTGTGTTACTCTGCGAAGTAACTAGGCTATTATTGCTAGGTTGAGAGTTGGAGCTAGATCGTAGCATTGGCTACAGTGAGAGAAGAAGGGGATTTCTTCTAGTTTGTATCTAGGACTCTTTGAAGCTGATAATAGATAGTTAGATCCTAAGGTTATACCCTGGGACGGAGAGTAGGCTATTTAGAGCCGAACTTCGTAAACATATCCTTGTGTCAATCTTTTACATTCCGCACTATATTCTGCTATTGTGACTAAATTTGTTTTGCAGGAGCAAGTAGTCAAGGCCCTTGAAAGTTGTTTCAAACACCTTGAAATCAAAGTTTCACAAAGAGCACACATCGACATCAAGGACCTTGAAAGGAGTTTCAAGGCCTTGAGATTTGGTTTGCGAAAAGTTTCCATCTTGTATTCAACCCCCCCCCCTTTCTAGAGTATCTTTAACTTATTTATTTCACCTACCGGTTCTTCATTTATATAATAGTCATTCACTCAAAACGTATATATATAGGTATATGAAACTATGTGACACGAGGACCGTATCATCCTCGCCTCTGGGTCTGCTATCCATCTGGAAGTAGTGTCGGTCACACAACCCGTGTACCCTATGGGAGTGGATTGCGCCCTTCCTGTATACCAGGTGGTCTAACGTCACAGAACCTCCCAACCCCTTATAGGATGGAGTAAAGTGTTGTCACTGCCACGCAATTGGGCTATCAATAAAACATAGGTCGGTAATAATCGACATCGGATGCCATCATATCAAGCATATAACTGACACACCACTCATTCAAGCACCCAATATAAGGATTGTAGCTAAGTAAGTCCTACGGACTTACCTCCACCTCATACAACCTCAACCACGATCAACCTCCAATCTTGAGAGGGACGCTGCCTAATAACAAGGCATAGAGATATATCAATCTCCTATCAATCAAAGGGGTCGCACATAGACCCAAGGGATCCATAAGGATCATAATCATCCTATAACTCTCGAATAACATGTTAAACCTTAAAGCCACATCAGGGCATATATCCAACTCATGATATCATCATCAAACTAAAAGCCCATAATTACCAGAATAATGTAACGAGCATAATGGAAATTCCAATTATCCATTTTAACCAACTTAAGGTCAATTTATACTAACCAATAATACGGAAAACGAATAAATTCATAACTTATTCGTTACTAACCCGATTGACGATCTGAAAGAAGATTCGGAATCACAACGATGCAGGCTACGCATGGACAACATCAAATTCACCGAATCTGAGCGACGGAACCGTCCTGTTGACATATATGCTCGACCAGATCTCTATATACTTGGAAATGCAAAAACTCGGTACCGATATGAAGTGAATGAAGAGAGGAATCCAGAAACTCAAACGGAATTGAAATCGGATTAGAAACGGAGAGTAGATCTGAGTTTGAAGGTTGAGAGAAATCAGAACTTTTACGAAGAAACGTGAAAGGAAATGAATTAATAAAGGATTTTCCGCTATTTAGAGTGAAGACGATAATTACACTTTAACGAAGTCGATAATTATCCTTTGACCGATCCAAAGGTAGGTTCAACCCACTTCTCCAAACTTCTTGAAATTGGAATAATAAATCTGGAATATTGTAGGGATAATTATTCCACAACTGCCTCGGAAAACTGGTATTCCTAAGCCGTCTTTCTTAGCCGTCTTTCTTAGCCGTCTTTCTTAGCCGCTAAGAAACGAAATAGCGAATCTTTTTGCCGTTTTGCCTCTCCATGTTATTTCATATCTAGGACATATCCGATGTCCTGATCCTTTCTCTCAACTGCAATTTTATTAATTGGATCTCCCAAATGCTCCAAATAACACCGGAGGGTAAAAGTAATTACCCGGGGGAAAGTGAAAATTTCCCCGTACGTCCAAAATTACGCCAGGAACATAATGGTGGGACTCATACTCATCACTTGCGTAATCTTCACCATTTATATGTCGATTACTATCAATGATTAAGTTAATCAACATTAATTAGAATTAGCTATTACACGTCGGAGTTGCGGCGGGACCCAGCAAAGCTAGCTCCGCCCGAAACCGTCTAATCGCCTCGATGACTGGATGTCCTCGAATCCCGCCTCCAAGAATGTAACACCTCGAATCCGTGGGACTCGGAGTGTCACATTGGGTTAGGATCTCACAATTGATCCTGACCCTAGTCTAACAACAAGTTCACTGGACCTTACAACATGGCACTGACAGATATGAAAACAAATACATAAAATTGTACAACCCAAAAGATAACAACATAGCCGAGTAAGAAACACAACACCCTCACACAGGAGGTAACAAAAGACCATCCTCACGCACGAGAGAAAGATAACAGACTGAAAAGCCCACACATCCTAATGTACGAGACGTCCTCGGCCTGCCACCCTGCTAGATCACCCAGCAACATGACTATCCTGTAGGGCTTCTACAACATGGTAATAAACCATTAGCTATCCATACACATATATAGAGTATTGCATAAGCACAAACACACATAAGAAAAGATAAACATATCAACATGCTTTCACTCGTTTACCCATTTTAACATCTCAATATAATGGTCATTCACTCAAATCGTATAGATATAATATATATGAAACTAGGTGACACGAGGACCGATACATCCTCACCTTTGAGCCTACTAGCCAGCCGTACTAGTATCAGTCACACAATCCGTCTGCCCTATGGGAGTGGATTGCCCCTTTCCTGAAAATCGGTCTGGCTTGACATCAGAGAACCTCCTAGACTCCACGGCGGGATGAAAGGGAAAGGTTATCACAGCCACGCAGTGGGGCAATCAATAAAACATAGGTCGGTAAATACGATATCACATGCTATCATAGCACCCATACAAAACACACACCACTCATACAAATACCTAATATAAGGATGGTAGCTAAGTAAGTCCTACGGACTTACCTCAACCTTGATCACAACTCAACCAAAATCACCTCTACACTAGAGGGATAGCACTGCCTATAAACAAGGCATAAGGAGATATATCAGACTCCTAACCATATAAGGGTCACACCTAGACCCAAAGGGATCCAAAGGATCAACCTCAACCTCACTCACAACCTAAAAACCTCAAAAGTCATACAAGGCATAACCGATCATAAATATCATCAAACTTAACCTCACACATCTAGCATGATCCTAATCCCTCATACTAGGAAAGGAGGGAACAAAGGCACCCTAAGGAAGGCCTAGAAGCAACACACACCTGCAAAACCGAAGGAAACACCAAGCTGGTGCAGGTAGGCGTAGGGGCGGCTGGTGTGCAGAGGACACCACTTCAGCTCCTTCTTCACTTCTACTCTTGTTCTTTTACTTCTCTTCACTCCAACAGCAACATATAAACATAACATACACATATGTACATCATCATAAGCCAAACTTGGCTAGAATAGGATCAAAACATAAGGAAAGCCATGCTAGACTAAGGAGAAGATAGAAAAGATGAAGAAAAGAAGGAAGGAAGAGGAGCAGCCATAGAACTTACCAAACAAACTCTCCATAAGCCACACAGCAACAACACCCTCAAGCTGGCTCCACAAGGCACAGCATCATCAGCAACATCCAAACCAACCAAAGCTAGCAAGATCTCTTACAAAAAGCTCACAACTTTAACAAGATCAACCAAGATGATTCAAAGGAGGAGCAGAGGAGAGAAAGTACGTAAGGAGAGAGAGAGAGATCTGGAAGTAAACCCTCATCAAAGAGGAGAAGAAGAAGTATAAATAGAACGGTAAAAGGGTAAAGCACGAGTCAAAGTAGTCAAAGAAGACGGCTGCAGCACACAGAGCCGCAGGGGCGGACCAGGTAAGGCGCAGGGGCGCCCCCTGGGTCACGCAGGGGCGGCTCAGGAATAAACCAGACCCCTCTGCTCCCCCTCTCAGCTCTCAGCAACTAGGATCTTACATCTCACCCCCTAAAAACAAGTTTTGCCCCGAAACTTGCAAAATCCCAAGTCCTTCCCGTCCCATAAGCCGAGGTATAACTCACTCTCTCTATCGGAGGTATCACATCTCCGCTCAGAAGGTCATAACCTATAATAGATCTATAACCATAAGTATCAACGTGGAGGAATCATCCACTCCCGAAAACAGGGCCATAACGCTATCCAAAGGCATAGAGGAATCACATCTCTCGCTATATCACATCACAGGGCATAGAGGAAGTACATCTCTAGCCAAACAAAACACGAGCATAGAGGAAATACGTCTCTAGCCGATCCATAAGTATATACATCGTATGGAGGAATCACATCTCCACTGAACTATGTCCATCGAGGTAGCATGGAGGAAAGAACTATCTCTAGCTGAGTCCTAATCCACTCAGATAGCATGGAGGGAAAGAACCATCTCCAGCTATAAACATAAGTCATACTCAAATAGCATGGAGGGAATAATCATCTCCAGCTATACATACATCACGCTGGTATAGCAAGATCTAATAAGATCATAAAGCACAACATCACTAGCATGGAATAAACATGTCAAGGCATGAAAGCACATAAGCACATAATAACATACTCACCAAGATAGCTCTAAGATCTACTCATCAACCCTAGGTGCATCTATCTCGGCGTAAAACTCTCGATAGTTTCTCTGGATACTATCCTCGGTCTCACATGTAGCCTCCTCAGGTTCACGTCTCGACCACTGTATCCTCATCATAGGTATGTCCTTCGAACGCATGCGTCTCATACCTCGTTCTAGGACTGTAATAGGATGCTCAACAAAGGTGTGGTCTGGCTCTACCACCAAATCATCATAACTCACAATGTGCCTCGGGTCTGGTATGTACTCTCTCAGCTGAGACACATGGAACACAGGGTGAACACCCTCTAATCTCGGAGGCAAAGCTAATCTGTAGGCTACCTTGCCAACTCTGTCCAGTATCTCAAAAGGGCCGATATATCGGGGACTCAACTTCCCCTTTATGCCAAAATGTCTGACGCCACGCGTCGGGGATACTCTCAACCAGACATGAGCTCCTACACTGAACTCTAGAGACCGACGCCTCTTGTCTGCATATGACTTTTGGCGACTCTGTGCAGCCAGCATCCACTCTCTAATCAGCGCTACTCGAGCCATATCATCACGAATCTGCTCTCGCGCTATCCTACTAATACTGATAGGCTCATCCCAGCATAAAGGTGTACGGCACCGACGTCCATACAGTGCCTCATAGGGAGTTGTCCCAATAGATGCATGTAAGCTATTGTTGTATGAGAACTCAACAAGTGGAAGGTAATCAGACCATCCCTATCCCCAATCCAATACACAAGCTTGCAGCATATCCTAAAGTCTGGATGGTCCTCTCTAACTGACCATCAATCTGGGGGAGAAACGCAGGCGTAAAGTGTAGACTCGTCCCCAAAGCAGTTTGAATCTATTGCCAAAACCTCAAGGTGAATCGTCCATCTCGATCAGAGACGATCGTCCTTGTTACACCATGGAGTCTCACTGTCTATCTAGTGTACTCCTTAACCAATCTACTCACTGGCCACGTCTCTCTGATAGGGATGAAACGTGCCGTCTTCGTCAGTCTATCAACCACAACCCAAATGGCATCAAAACTCCTACTGGGTCTCAAACCAGTCACGAAATCCATGGAGACGCCCTCCCACTTCCATTGTGGCACTAGCAGTGGATGGAGCTCACCTCCAGGTCTGCAATGCTCTATCTTGACCTGCTAACATGTCGCACACTGAGCCACAACTCTGGCTACATCGGGCTTCAGCCCTCACTACCAATATGAACGTCTCACATCATGGTACATCTTACTCAAACCGGGATGTATAGAGTAAGGTGTATAGTGAGCCTCCTGTAAGATCCTTTATCTCAACTCTGCATCAGCAGGAACACAAATGCGATCATGTCGCCTCATCACTCCATCAGCTCCAACAGAAAATTGTGGTGCCTCTCCACGAGACATCCTCTCTCTGATCCTCATCAAGGTCGGGCAGGTCCCCTGCTTTTGTTGGATCTCATCCAACAGACCAGGTAAAACCTCTAAAGCATACAACTGGGCATCCTCATCAGGAAACTGGATGTCCATCTCTAGCCAAGCTAGATCCCTCTGAAGCTGAGACTGTATAGTCAATCTCGCAATCACCTTCTTTCAAGACGTCTTCCTGCTCAAGGCGTCCGCAACCACGTTCGCCTTTCCAGGATGATACAAAATCTCAAGGTCAAAGTCCTTGATCAACTCAAGTCATCGACGCTGGCGGTTGTTCAACTCTCGCTGTGTGAAAATATACTTCAGACTCTTACGGTCTGTGAAGATCTGACATGTAGCACGATACAAGTAATGTCTCCAGATCTTCAAAGCATGCACTACCGCTGCCAACTCCAGATCATGAGTAGAGCAGTTCTCCTCATACGTCTTCAACTGTCGAGACGCATATGCAATCACTCTACCTCTCTGCATAAACACACATTCCAAGCCTAGCTTGGATGCATCACTATAGACAACAAAATCTTCAAATCCCTCTGGTTGTGCCAAGATAGGAGCACAAGTCAAACGCCTCTTCAACTCCTCAAAGCTCTGAGCACACTGGTCGGTCCATGCAAAGCGGGTAGTCTTCCTCAGAAGACTCGTCAATGGACGGGCAATTACAGAAAAACCCTCCACAAAGCGTCTATAGTAACCGGCTAAGCCAAGAAAGTTACGTACTTCCTTGACATTCGTCGGTGTCGTCCATGCAACAACAGACTCGATCTTCGCCGGGTCAACCATAACCCCATCGGCGGAGACGATGTGCCCAAGGAAAGCAACTTCAGACATCCAGAACTCACACTTAGAGAGCTTAGCATACAGCTCTCTATCCCTCAAAATCTGCAAAACCGTCGTCAGATGACCGGCATGCTCCTCCCTACTACGAGAGTACACTAAAATATCAACAATGAAGACCACCACAAACTAATCAAGGAAGTCGATGAATATGTTATTCATCAACTCCATAAAGACTGTTGGGGCATTCGTCAGCCCGAATGGCATCACTATAAACTCATAGTGTCCATAGCGGGTACGAAATGCCGTCCTATGTACGTCCTGCTCTCTCACCCTCAACTGGTGATATCTTGAGCGCAAATCAATCCGGGAGAAAACTGTAGCTCCCTGAAGCTGATCAAGTAGATCGTCAATACGAGGCAATGGATACTTGTTTTTGACGGTCACCTTGTTCAACTCTCTGTAATCTATGCATAGCCTCAAAGATCCGTCCTTCTTCCGCACGAAAAGGACAGGTGCACCCCATGGTGAAACACTAGGGCGTATGAAGCCCTTCTCAGCCAACTCCACGAGTTACTTCTTCAGCTTCAACATCTCGACAGGTGTCATACGGTATGGGGCCTTCGAGATGGGTCGTGTGCCAGGCTCTAACTCTATGCTGAAGTCCACACTCCGCTGAGGCGGCAAACTCGACAGCTCAGCAAACACATCTGTAAACTCGCAAACTACTAGAATATCCTCTAGAGTTGGACTCTCTCCCTCCTTCATGGCGTAGCACCAGAAGGCATCACATCCCTGTGCAATCAACCTAGATGCCCGTACGGCACTAATAACCAAACCTGTCTTCCCAAGGTCCCAACCCCGGAAGACCTCAATCTGACCAACCTCGGTAGAGACTATAACAGTCCGTTTACCAACATCTAAAACTGCATGGTGTCTACGCATCCAGTCCATACCTAATATGACTTCTTCATGCATCAATGGCATGACTAAGAAGTTAACAAGTAAAACACGATTTCCTAAACGAAGGGGACAACTACGTATCTCACGGGTACCTCTGACCCGACTACCATCAGGTAACCCTATAGTAAAGGGTATCCCCTCTATGGTAGCTAAACTCAGACGCTCAACACAAGTATAAAAAATAAAGGAATGCGTAGCACCAGTATCAAACAAAACTCTAACAGGTAAACCATGAAGTAAAATGGTACCTGTAGCAGCCGGTGCAGGTGGATCCTATACACTCCTGAACTCAAAAGCTCGCCATCGGGATCCTCTGGCATCACTGGTGCCAACATCTCTACATCTTCCTCTACTCGGTCCTGGAGCAGAACCCTAAGTAGATGGACGCTCTGGGACCCTCTGTTGTCCCTGTATTTGGTGCTGAGGTGCCCTCTGACCACCTCCTGCTACACTGGCAGGGGAAGATCCCTGTTGGGATGCTACTCCTCCCTGCCTACAAAAGGCAGCTCGATGTCCCTGTCGGCCACAAGTAAAACAAGTCACAACTGGTCTGGGACAAGCTGGCTTCAAATGGCCAGGGTCCCAACAGTTGTAACACTGACGTCCCTTATTTGCAGTCTGTGCAGATGAGGGGTAACTCTGACGCCTCTGATCTCGTCTAAACCTAGATGATCCTCCAACTCCACTGGTCTGCCCAGTGCGCTGTCTCTTCTCAAACCGTCCCGTCTGAGAATCTCTCCTCTGACTAGCTCGCTCTCTCTCAAAAGTAGAAGCCCGGTCCTAGTAATCAGCTAGGGACTCGCAATGGAATCCCGCCATGTATGAACGGGTGCTCTCTGTTAGACGACGAGAGAATAGATACACATGCTGGTCCTCAGATAGTGTAGCTGGACCCAGCAAAGCTAACTCGGTCTGGAAACGGCGGATGGCATTAGTAATAGGCACATCCTCAAAGCCAGCCTCCACAAAATCCTGCAGCTTCTCCCTCCTCAGTGAGGCAGGGCAGAACTGCTCTCTAATCATGCATCTCATGTGGTCATAACTAGTAGCTCTGGTCCAGACAGTCCTCCACCATTGGTGTGCGAGGTCACGGAATAGAGACTGAACTAGCTCTATCCGTCTGTCCTCTAGACATCTAATAGACTCCAAGGCTGAGTCTACATGCCCAATCCACACCTCCGTCTCTAACCCTATCTCTCCTGAGAAGTGTGGCACTCCCTGCTGGTGAAATGCCTTCAACCAGGCATCTGGTTGAGGCCCTCTGGTCTCCACCGGGACTCCAATTGGATCAACCATACGTGCAGGTGCAGCTGGCACCCGAGTCGCTCCCTGAGATCTCTTAGAAGATCCCTCGGGTACTGGTAAATCTGGGGCTCGTCTACCAGCCCTAATATCCTCCTCGAAATGTCGGAGGTACTCTCTGAACTCCTGTCCTCCCATGGAGACACGGTCAGCGTCATCAGCCGGAGCTCGATGTGAATGATGTCTCACAGATACACTGCTCCTCGTCTCTAGGATGACGCTTTCTGCAACCTCCTCATGTATCTCCTCCACCACTGGTGGGTCAACAGCGGGAACTGGTCCCTCACCTACCATACCCGGAGGATGGGGTGGTCTACCTCTACCTCTGCCCAAAGCGGCAGTAGCTCTAGTCCGAGCCATCTGTGCGTATGCACACCTAACTCATAAGGCTCTATATAGGCCATAAGTATAGATATATATATACTCAACACAAGAACATACATAATCCATCATGCATATATACATATCATATCATATCTATACTGCAGAGATATATAGCAGGAGTGGCGACTTCTCGTACATCTAACCCAAAACCACATTTAAAACCAAAACCTTTAAAACGTCAGATCCCATGTGGGTTCTGTTTATTTTACCTATCAGACCTCATTGCGGGTAGCAAGTGCCATTGTTGTCAACCTAAGGCTCTGATACCACTCGGTAACACCCCGAATCTGCGGGACTCGAAGTGCCACATTGGGTTAGGATCTCACAATGGATCCTGACCCTAGTCTGACAACAAGTTCACTGGACCATACAACATGGCACTGACAGATATGAAAACAAATACATAAAATTGTACAACCCAAAAGATAACAACATAGCCGAGTAAGAAACACAACGCCCTCACACGGGAGGTAACAAAAGGCCATCCTCACGCATGAGGGAAAGATAACAGACTCAAAAGCCCACATATCCTAATGTACGAGACGTCCTCGGCCTGCCACCCTGCTAGATCACCCAGCAACATGCCTATCTTGTAGGGCATCTACAACATGGTAATAAACCATTAGCTATCTATACACATATATAGAGTACTACATAAGCACAAACACACATAAGGAAAGATAAACATTTCAACATGCTTTCACTCGTTTACCCATTTTAACATCTCAATATAATGGTCATTCACTCAAATCGTATAGATATAATATATATGAAACTAGGTGACACGAGGATCGATACATCCTCACCTCTGAGCCTGCTAGCCATCCGTACTAGTATCGGTCACACAATCCGTGTACCCTATGGGAGTGGATTCCGCCCTTCCTGTAAACGGTTTGGCCTGACATCAAAGAACCTCTCAGACTCCACGGCGGGATGAAAAGGAAAGGTTATCACAGCCACGCAGTGGGGCAATCAACAAAACATAGGTTGGTAAATACGACATCACATGCTATCATAGCACACATACAAAACACACACCACTCATACAAACACCCAATATAAGGATGGTAGCTAAGTAAGTCCTACGGACTTACCTCAACCTTGATCACAACTCAACCAATATCACCTCTACACTGGAGGGATAGCACTGCCTATAAACAAGGTATAAGGAGATATATCAGACTCCTAACCATATAAGGGTCACACCTAGACCCAAAGGGATCCAAAAGGATCAACCTCAACCTCACTCACAACCTAACAACCTCAAAAGCCATACAAGGCATAATTGTTCATAAACATCATCAAACTCAACCTCACACATCTAGCATGATCCTAATCCCTCATACTAGGAAAGGAGGGAACAAAGGCACCCTAAGGAAGGCCTAGAAGCAACACACACCTGCAAAACCGAAGGAAACACCAAGCTGGTGCAGGTAGGCGCAGGGGCGGCTCTTTGGTGGCGCAGGGGCGGTGCACAGACCGGCGCAGGGGTGGCTCAAAGGCAGGGGCAGGGGCGGCTGGTGTGCAAAGGACACCACTTCAGCTCCTTCTTCACTTCTACTCTCGTTCCTTTACTTTTCTTCACTCCAACAGTAACATATAAACATAACATACACATATGTACATCATCATAAGCCAAACTTGGCTGGAATAGGATCAAAACCTAAGGAAAGCCATGCTAGACTAAGGAGAAGATAGAAAAGATGAAGAACAGAAGGAAGGAAGAGGAGCAGCCATGGAACTTACCAAACAAACTCTCCAGAAGCCAAATAGCAACAACAACTCCCTCATGCTGGCTCCACAAGGCACAACATCATCAACAACATCCAAACCAACCAAAGCTAGGAAGATCTCTTACCAAAAGCTCACAACTTTAACAAGATCAACCAAGATGATTCAAATGAGGAGAAGAGAAGACAAAGTACGTAAGGAGAGAGAGATTTCGAAGTAAACCCTCATCAAAGAGGAGAAGAAGAAGTATAAATAGAACGGTAAAAGGGTAAAGCACGAGTCAAAGTAGTCAAAGAAGACGGCTACAGCACACAGAGCCGCAGGGGCGGGCTCTGTGAGCCGTAGGGACGGACCAGGTAAGGCGCAAGGGCACCCCCTGGGTGACACAAGGGCGGCTCAGGCATAAACCTAGCCCATCTGCTCCCCCTCTCAGTTCTCAGCAACTAGGCTCTTACAAAGAAGTCCTGGACTCTATCTCTCCTCAATGAATCCGGGCAAAAGGTCTCCCTAACGAGGCTCAACAGTTGATCCAACCTGGTCACACCGCCTCTAACTGTCCTCCACAAATACTGGGCCTACTCCTGGAATAACGTTTGGACTATCCGAACCTTCCTTTGCTCCGGGCAACGGATCGCCTCTAATGTAGACTCCACATGTCCAATCTAGTGCTCAACCTCTAACCCTACCTTCCCATTAAAGTAGGGTACATGCCGCTAGTTGAAAGCCTTCAACCATGAATCAGGCCTCGGTGACCTCAACTCGTGTCTCTCCCAAACAACATCAGCAACTGGCTCGGGTGCCATTATCCCTAGTTAAACTATCTCTGGTACAGCCTGGATTTGAGTCAGCCTCTACAAGACCACATCTAATACCGTAGGTGTAGGTGCAGGTACCGGTAGTGCGGGAGGTGGTGCTCCTGTCCTAAACGCCTCCTCTACCCTCTGAACATAGTCTCTGAATATAGAAGCCACAATAGATACTACCCGGGTCCTAGTAGATGGAGAACTCTTCACCTTGGACCTCACAACTGTCCTATCCCTAGCCTCGGAAATGATGATCTCTACGACGTCCTCCACGGGACCCTCAGCTGTTGGTTGATCCACAACTGGTGGGGCCGCAATGGGGATACATCTCCGACCTCTCGCCCCTGGAGGTCTCCCTACTCGTGCCCGTCTCGGGACGGTAGGAGGAAGAGGGTGTCTACCCCTGGCGGGTCCTACGTATGCGGTAGCTCTCGTACGTGCCATGTGATAGCGTATGGCGTTTATATATATATATATATATATATATATATATATATATATATATATATATATATATATATATATATATATATATAATAGTTACTGTCTCAACACGGTAAAACTTTAGAAGCATAGTGATAAGCATGAACCAAAAGCCCAACAAGGCATAACAAGCCCAAAACATCCTAAGGTCACATATATAACTATGTACATATAGATCCAAAACATCCTAAGTCCGTATATATATATATATATATATATATATATATATATATATATATATATATATATATATATATATATATATATATATATATATATATATATATATATATATATATATATATATATATATATATATATATATATATATATATATATATATATATATACGGACTTAGGATGTTTTGCATCTATATGTACATAGTTATATATGTGACCTTAGGATGTTTTGGGCTTGTTATGCCTTGTTGGGCTTTTGGTTCATGCTTATCACTATGCTTCTAAAGTTTTACCGTGTTGAGACAGTAACTATTATATATATATATATATATATATATATATATATATATATATATATATATATATAATAGTTACTGTCTCAACACGGTAAAACTTTAGAAGCATAGTGATAAGCATGAACCAAAAGCCCAACAAGGCATAACAAGCCCAAAACATCCTAAGGTCACATATATAACTATGTACATATAGATGCAAAACATCCTAAGTCCGTATATATATATATATATATATATATATATATATATATATATATATATAACTACGTATATACATATATCAAATCCGGAAATCTACGTCGCCGAGGTCTGCGGAAGGAGTGGTGGTCGCGTACAATCTATCCCAAACCCGACTCATGCATATGATTTTGAAAACGAAAAGTCAGAACCCGTGTTGGTTCTGTTTATTCCTCATTTGGCCTTTAGAAGATTGTGAGTGTCATTGTTGTTAACCTAGGGCTTTGATACCATATTGTAACACCCTAAATCCGCGGGACTCGGGATAATACGGGTGATACCTCACAATGGGTCCCGACCCTTAGACTAAAAACAATTTCAGCGGACCTTTCCAACAATGCACAAATAAAGGCAAAACTCAAAATGTTTATAATGTATGCGAGAGAAAATGAAAGTAAAGGTACAACTTGGAAACTCAACCGAGTCCTCAAAACGACACAACTCCAAAACAATAATCCGAAAACGTACAACATAACCCATAAACTAACATCATAACGAAATAACCAAAACCGTCCCCGTCCTATAATGTGCGTTGATCCCGGGCTGTCCACTCCTCCACCTCACTCGGTTGCAAGGCATCTACACAATCGGTTTAAAACTTGTTAGCTAATATTAAAGCATTAGAATCAAGGTGAAATGCACAAACACATGTAAATCATCATAATATGCAACATGCTCCAACACACAAGTCCGATTTATTATCTTTTCATTATTAAGTCATACCCCGTTCTAATTCAACTTTTTTTGTGTTACGAGAATCTCCAAAAACTCATCTCGGTCCCCACTTACCGGTTGTAACACCCCGAATCCGCGGGATTCGGGGGGCTACGGGTTAGGACCTCACAATGGGTCCCGACCCTTAGCCTGACAACAATTTCACTGGATCTTGCAACAAGGAACAATTAAAGGCCAAAACCGAAATATATTTTTATGCAATGCAAACAATCTAGAAAAGAAAGATACAACTTGGAAACTCAGCCGAGTTTGCAAAACGACGCAACTTCAAAACATAAATCCCTAAGGTACAACATAAACCAAAACGATATAATCACATAACCATCCCCGTCCTATAATGTACGGAGACCTCGGCTGTCCACTCTTCCACCTTACTCGGCGGCATCCCTAACCTGCAGGACAACTACAAAATCGGTATAAAACCGTTAGCTAGCATTCAAAGCATTAGAATCATGGTATTGGCCCACACAGACATAAGGCATCAAAACACACAACATGATCTAAATACACATGTCCGGTTTATTATCTCTTTGTTATTATTAAGTCATATCCCTTACTATTCCACTTAAGGTGTGACACGAGAATCATAACGATCTCGCCCTTGTCCCCTTTCACCATACGGGTTTATACTTGATGCGGATCAGCATCACCTGTTGGACTGGTCGCAAGGAACCTCCCAGTCATCCGCATTTTGGACTGGACAACCTGTCACCGCCCGTTATCATACACTTGGGCCAAATATAATCATATAAAGGTCGGTAATCCTATTTTCGGTTTAGTTGTTATAAACAATAAACAATAAACAAACACATAAACAATAAACACACACCACCAACACGCATTGAAACTAATACAGAGAATACGAGCTAAGTAAGTCCGGAAACTTACTTGTCCCTAAGATAAACCGGTTAAAACCCGTACTCAGTTTCCCGCAGGATTGTAATTCAACGCCTGATCAAACAAGACACACAATCAATAACTAACCAACAATTTAGAAGCCCTCGGGCTTCTAGTCTCCCCAAACCTATACGAGGTCACAACCCTAGCATGTTAGGTCCAACTCCTAATCCCAAAGATCATCCTATGATCGTACCAAAGCATCACAATATTCAAAAACATCCAACATCTATATACGGTTCAAGGCCACTACTTGACATTTCCACTAAGTTATGCTAGATCCATCCTAGCATGCTACTAATACTAAACATAACTAGACCGAGGAAAAAGGTAACTCACATGACGTCAAAAGACGGAAGACGGTCTATCGATGTCGACTTTGACTCGATAGGTCTTTATTGGGACGCTTCCTAACCTAACAGCAAAACTAGACAAATTTAGTTCGTACACTAAATTTGATCGGAAGATATATATATATATATATATATATATATATATATATATATTTATAATCCCGCAAAACCCTTCCGGTTAAAATATGAAATTTTAGGAACTTGGTCATGAAACCGCAAATAATACTTTGGGCCATAAATCGAGTTTTAAATCCAACAAGGACATAATATACTGTGAATAACAATACAAGAGTATCCCGTAACTAAAACTCAAGGTTAAAACCGTAGTTACATTTTCCGGGCAAACTATACAATTTTTATAACATGGATCAACACCGCAATCAACTTTTCGGACCGTAAATACGGACTCAAGAACTTAAAGTCAAGTTCTGAAATTAACCTTTGGTCAAAACCGTGAAATGTATTTCAACAGGGCATAAAATCAAATTCTTGAAACTTGGGCCATTTTTTCCAAACTTAAATCTGCAGGGGTATATTCACATAATTCAGAAACATGGGCCAAAACTGCAAATATCAAATAATGGGTTAAATTTGTAATTAACCACAAATAAGAGGGCCCAATTTGAAAATATAAAATGGGCTTTCTTTAACCATTAGAGGCAGCCACGCGAGGGGGAAAGATGAAGCAGGGCGGCGGCCTGCAGGCATGGATCCGGCCGGGAGAAAGCAGGGCAAGGCGGCGGCTTCGGTTCTACAGCGGAGGGGCTCATCCGGTGGGGGTTGCGCTGGATCTCCGGCAGGCTAGGGCGACAGCCAAGGGTTGCTCCAACTTGGTGGCTACAGAGAAGAGACGAAGGGGAGGAACAGCGCAGCCAGCCTTCGCTGGCCTCCGGCGGGGCGGCGATGGCTTCGTTAGGTGACGGCGGCTTCGTTCTCCAGAGGGTAGGTTCGAACTGCTTCCTTCAGCGCGACACTAGAGTAAAGCGTGAATCGGTGTTGCTTTACCCGTTTGTTCCAATCCGTCGACAAAGGACTTCGGCGAGGCTCAATATTGCAGATCCGATGCAGGAGTGGTTGCAAGTCTGATTCCGGAGGTGCAGGATGAAACAGGGGGCTGAGAAGGGAAGATAAAGAGGCAAGATTGGTGGCTTCCCGGTGGGTTCCGTAAGGCTAAGTTAGTAATGGAGGATGAGAGCTTGAATGTTGTTGTTGCTGAGATTCAGAGAAGGTAAAATTGGCAAACTAGCCCTTTTAAGCAAATCAATTGAGAAACAAAACTCCTAGTATTTGGGGTTGGTATTTTAACCTCCTATAAAATAAACTAGAGAAAATATAGTACAAAAAGAGGACAAAGTTTGACAACCCATCGGATGTGACATGTTGTACTATCTCACATGTCACATCAATCAGTAAAAGGAATTCTCATCATCCTCACTTTCCCACCTATTACCCAAAAATCCGCTTACCCAAATAATGTCACAATTATACCCAAAATAAAATTTTCAAAGTACATAAACATATTCGAAAATAACATACCCAAAAATCAAATGTCAAAATAAAACCATATTCATAAATTAGATAATATTTTATATTTATACCCAATTTAAACATCACTTAATACAAAAACCATACCCAATTTAAATTTATCATACCCAAAATTTTAAAGCTTGATATTGTACACAAACATCAATATCAAATGATATTTGGTCATTACCCAAAAAATCCGCTTGACATTTGATCATTATAACACACTTTGAGTAACCATAAAACATACCCACGATATCACTTTAAATATACTTAATAATAAAAAATATATTACAAAGTCAATACACGTATATAAGTATACCCAAATAATGTTACAATCATACCCAAAAATAAATTTGTAAAATACATAAACATACTCGAAAATAACATACCCAAAAAATCAAATATCAAAATAAAACCATATCCATTAACTTGATAATATTTTATATTTATACCCAATGTAAACATCACTTAATACAAAAACCATACCCAATTTAAAATTTTCATACCTAAAATTTTCAAAACTCGATATTGTACACAAACATCAATATCAAATGACATTTGGTCATTACCCAAAAATCCGCTTGATATTTGATCATTATAACACAGTTTGGTAACCATAAAACATACTCGCGATATTACTTTAAATATATACTTAATAATAAGAAATATACTATAAAGCCAATACATGTATAAAGCATACCCAATTTGAATTTTTCATATCCAAATTTTACACAAATCGATATTGTACACAAACACCAATACCAAATGACATTTGGTCATTGTAACATAGTTTGGGTAACCATAAAACATACCCAAAAAATATCACTTTAAGCATACTCAACAATAAGAAACATACAAGAAAAACAATAAACATATACTCAATAATTAATAAAAATACTACAATTCATACTTGGGTAACGAAAACAATGTGACCCAAAAAAATTAAACATTCATGGACTTGAAAATTTCATCAAACTAGCTACATTAACCAAAATTTTTTAGTAAACATGTAAAAAAATACTTAAATTAAAAGTAAACATCTAATCACCATCATTTCAATTAGAGAAATTATTGCCCCTACTTTCTAGTTCTCATACCTACTTTTTCTTCATTTTCTATAGAAGCCTAGTTTGTAAAAGAGAATTTTAAGGAGTCCTATTCCCCTAATTAAGTCTTCAGAGAATGATGACAGGAGATGATGAAGGGGCTGACGAGGTTATGAGGGGAGTGTGTGTTCAACTGAGATGGAAGGTAAAGAGTAAGTTCAGTGTTGATACTGTCATACTGAGGTGAAGAGCGATGAGGTGAGGGATGGAAGAGATTCAAGAACGAGGGGTCGGGTATGTCTCACAGGTGGCTAGGAGATGTAGGCTGTCAACAGCAGAAGCAAGGTCACGCAGGCTAGGCAGGAAAGAGTGCCCAAGAAGGAAAAGTAAAGGAAAAGGAAAAATAAAATAAAACAAAATCGGAAATGATAATTAACTCAATCAAAACACTCGGAACGGAACTTTCGAATCGGGAAAGAATTTTCCGACTTTTCCGACAAGATAAACGAATAAACGTACACGGATCCAAAAATAATAAAACACCCAGAACCTTTCCGCCCTTTTCCGAAATAAAATAAATATACGGGAAATATTATGAGGATCGAGTATATACTTAAACTCGCAAAAATATATTTTGCGATGTATAAATCGATCTCATAACTAAATTACGAGATTTAAATAAATAATAATAATAATAAAAATACCGTCAACATATTAATATAACATATACCCGAAACATAAAATTTACGACTTAAAAGTACTCGTGAAACATACCTAAGATATTAAAATATTACGATAACCGTCGGAAAATAAATATCGAAATCACGCCCAATAAACGGGGTGTTACACCGGCAAGGAATGGTACTGATGCATCTGACCATCTACTTGTCCGGGCTAGTCGTCGAGAACCTCCTAGCTCTCGCTAGAGGTAGGTAGTGATGTCACCGCCCGTTATCTTACAATTGGGCCAAATAAATATAAGGGTCGGTGGTCCTATTACCGATTTAGTTGCTATAACATAAACAATAAACACACACCACCAAACACGCATCGAAACTAATACGAAGAATGCGAGCTGAGTAAGTTCGGAGACTTACCTCGTCTCCTCACTCAACTCACAACACTCTCGCTTTCCTTGGGAAGAAGCCCACAACATGCTCACAAGAGGATATACATCAACCACTCACTCAACTTAAGAAGTCTTAGACTTCAACACAAATGATCTATGCAAGATCATTTGACTCTCATTCTAGGACCGCATCCTAGAATCCCTCAAGCTCACAACACTCTCAGCATAAGGAAGAACCTCACAAAAGCCTCTAACCTCACATAAACATAAACCACAGCCAAGAAGAAGCAATCTAGCCTAGAAGGTCCAACATGCTCATCATACACAAATCTATCAAACTCTAACAAATCTTAAGGCTCCTAGGTTCACAATCACTAGATGGCATCCTCAATCTACCCTAGATCCATCCTAGGCATGCTACTATCATGATACAACCTTAAAGCTAAGAAAGGAACAAAGAGGAAGGGAGAAGAGAAGCTTACTATTGAAGAAACAAAGCCGCGGAGTCAAGCTGACGCGGCCCCTGCGGCGCCAGCTTGATTCTACTATCACCGCCCCCGCGGCTCCTGGCGCCAGGAAGGGAGAAGAGCACCCTTGTTTCTACTGTCACCGCCCCTGCGGCGGTCTGGTGCCGCCCCTGCGGCTGTGAAGATCCTCCCCCGCGGTCAAATAACAGAGGGTCGTCTTCTTGGTCTACGACTATGGATCCTTGGCTCCAATGTCCTCCTCTCCTTTTTGGGTCTTCTCCAAACACCAACCACTGATATTAGACTCTTCTGCACAACCTAAACGTCCTAGGAACACATGCATGCAAGGATTCAAGGAAAAGCTTTCGCAAGAACTTCATCCATGGAAATGGCTGAAGGAGAGGGCAAGAAAGCGTTGAACAACGAGGAAGAGAAGGGAGGGAGAAGGAGTAGCTTACCAAACCTAGATCCAGTATCATCTCCACTACTGTCCACAAATAAAGAGCTCCAAATGGGAAGGAATTGAGAAGAGAACTAAAGAAAGAGTGGAGAGAAATTACTAGCGTGAAATGAAAAGTGAGGAGAGAGGGGATGGTCACAAGGCTGCACAAAGGGAGAGAGAAACAAGCGGTCAATTGACCACTTGTCGCTTGTGCTAGAACCGAGAGGTCCAAAAGCGAAAGGTGGAAAACGGAAGTTAGAACGGGATTTAGAAAGAAGCTCGTTACTTCGCACCTCGTGCCTGCGGGAAAACTGAGCCGCTAACGCGTGAAGGTCGATAAACCGCTCAAAGATCGGAATAAAAAAATTCCGGATGTTACACCCACTTGGGGAGATATTGGGTCGGCGCCCCTCCGTAGTGTGCAATGGAGGTCACCGTCTCAGGACTCGAGCCTTGATGATCGCTCGAAGACCCCGTCCAGGTAAGTATGTTTCCCTTTACCAATCTGCTTTCTTTTATAGCCATATTTAACATTATCTCTATGTATTTATTCCATTGTGGGAACTCAAAAGATAAAAAAGTGTTAAGATTGAAGCATTTAAGTATGTTTTCGTGTGGTTTTGGGTTTGATTTAACCAAAAGAAGAAATCACATAATATTTCAAAACAAACTGCCCCGATGCTCGTATCTTGCATTAATTTTTTTAATAATATAATAAATTGATAGCAAAGTATTTGCATTCCACGGTCTGTAGGTTGCTCCAAGTTCTTTCATATATTATTTTTATTAAATATTAAGAACATGGAAACATCAATATGATTAAGAAAAAGCCCAACCCATTTAATATTATCTTGTAGGGGCCGCGCGAACGCAGACCCCATAGAAACAAATTATGACGTACACTCTCCCACTTGGGGAGATGTTGGGTCGGCGCCCCTCCGTAGTGTGCAATGGAGGTCACCGTCACAAGCCACAAGCCTTGATGGTCGCTCGTAGACCCCATCCAGGTAAGTATGTTTCCCTTTACCAATCTACTTTCTTTTATAGTCATATTTAACATTATCTCTATGTATTGTTTCTGATGTGGGACCTCAAAAGCTCAAAATGTGTTGAGATTGAAGAATTTAAGTATGATACTGTGTGGTTTTGGGTTTGATTTTACTAGAATAAGAAATCACATAGTATTTCAAAACAAACTACCGCTATGCTCGTATGTTGTATTTATTTTTTGTAAGAATATAATAAAATACTAATAAAGTATTTATATTTTAGGGTCTTAGTTTCACAAGGGTGCTCTCACTTGTTTAATATAATTAAAATTTACATTAGATATTATTATTTGTAATACTTTTTTCAAAAATATATATTAATCGAAATTAAATAGTATCAAAACAAGAGTAATAATCATTTTATTAGAAACCATATAATTCTTGATGTCAAAAGAATATTTTCACAATGCTCAGTAAGAATTCAATAATAAGGACTTTTAAAATCATGTCATGCCCAAGACCAAAAAGAAAAATATCCTTAAGATAAAGCCCAATACAAATTTAATATTTATAGGTAAGGGGACACAAGAACACAAGCCCCGTAGAAAAAAATTATGAGGTACACTCTCCACTTCAGGAGATGTTGGGCCGGTGCCTTCCGTAGTGTGCTATGAAGTAAACCCTCCCAGACCACGAGACTTGATGATCGCTCGTAGACCCCATCCAGGTAAGTAAGTTTCCCTTTGTCAATCTGTTTTATTTTATAGCCATCTTTACCAATATATCTTTGTATTTTCTCCGATGTGGAAATTCAAAAACTCAAAATGAGTTGAGATGGAAGCATTTATGTATGTTTCCCTTTTGATTTTTGGTCTGATTTGACTTGACGAAGAACTCACATAGTAGGTCAAAACGAACTAGTTTGATCCCCGTATCTTGTATGAATTTTTTTCAATATTATTATACAATCAAAATTATAAAAAGTATAAATGTAATTGATTGTATATATTTATTTAACTTAATGTTGGAAGAAAACTTAAGTATAACTAATAACTAAGTATTTGTAAACATAAGCCTAGCGGAAGGGTTCTATGATTTTTCTTTGTTGAGTTCAAAGGGTTTAGTTTCAATAGGTTGCTCCAAGTTCTTTCATATATTTATTTTATTAAATGTTAAGACCATAGAAACATCAATATGCTTAAGAAAAAGCTCAACCCAAATTTAAAATTATGTTGTAGGAGCCGCGCGAACGCAGGCCCCCATAGAAACAAATTATGACGTACACTCTCCCACTTGGGGAGATGTTGGGTCGGCGCCCCTCCGTAGTGTGCAATGGAGGTCACCGTCCCAGGCCACGAACCTTGATAATCGCTCGTAGACCCCGTCCAGGTAAGTATGCTTCTCTTTACCAATCTACTTTCTTTTATAGCCATATTTAACATTATCTCTATGTATTGTTTCCGATGTGGGAACTCAAAAGCTCAAAATGTGTTGAGATTGAAGAATTTAAGTTTGTTTCTGTGTGGTTTTGGGTTTGATTTTACTGGAATAAGAAATCACATAGTATGTCAAAACAAACTACTGCTATGCTCGTATCTTATATTTATTTTTTTTAAGAATATAATAAAATACTTATAAAGTATTTGTACTTTAGGGTCTTAGTTTCACAAGGATGCTCTCACTTGTTTAATATGATTAAAATTTACACTAGATATTATTATTTGTAATACTTTTTTCAATAATATATATTAATCGAAATTAAATAGTATCAAAACAAGAGTAATAGTCATTTTATTAGATACCATATAATTTGTAACACCCCGAATCCGCGGGACTCGGGATGCTACAGATTGGGACCTCACAATGGGTGTCAACCCTTAGCTTGACAACAATTTCACCAGATCTTGCAACAAGACACAAATAAAGGCCAAAATCGAAATACATTTTTATGCAATGTAAGAAAACCCGAAAGAAAGCAAACAACGGACTTCAGCCGAAAACAACTACAAAGACCAAACGCCATACATGCGCCATACAATGATACAATATACAAAACTCCAAACATGACTCCAAACAAAGCCCTTCCTAAAATGTACGGACCCCGGCTGTCCACTCTTCCGGATCTCTCGGCCGCATTCCTAACATGTAGGACAATCTACAACAATTGGTATAGAACCGTTAGCTCATATTCTAAACATTAAAATCAATGGGAAAGGCACATACACAAGTAATCTCATCACAAGCATACAACATACATAAAAGCCCACCAATCCGGTTTATTATCTTTGTTATTATTAGATCGTATCCCGTTCTAATTCAACTTCTTTTGTGACACGAGAATCTCCCGAAACTCGTCTCGGTCCCCACTTCCGGCATGATGCCTCCGACCGTCTAACCAACACGGGTTAGTCGCCAAGAACCTCCTAGCTCTACGCAAGAGCTAGGAAGTGATGTCACCGCCTGTTATCATACACTTGGGCCAAATAATATAAGGTCGGTAATCATATTTCCAGTTTTGTTGTTTTAACATAAACGATAAACATGTAACACCCCGAATCCGCGGGACTCGGGATGCTACGGGTTGGGACCTCACAATGGGTCCCGACCCTTAGCTTGACAACAATTTCACCGGATCTTGCAACAAGGCACAAATAGAGGACAAAACCAAATACATTTTATGCAATGCAAAGAAACCCAAAATCATACAAACCAAAGATTTCAGCCGAGATACAAGCGAAAGACCAAATGCCATACATGCGGCATACAATATATAATGAATACAAAGCTCAAACACGACTCCAACCAAAACCCAATCCTAAAATGTACGGAACCCCGGCTTCCCACTCTTCCGGATCTCTCGGCCGCATTCCTAACCTGCAAGGCAATCTACAACAATCGGTATAAAACCGTTAGCTAATATTCAAAGCATTAGAATCAAGGTGAAAGGCACAAGCACAAGTAATTCAACATAACACACAATATACACCAAAGCACACAAGTCCGGTTTATTATCTTTTTATTATTAAGTCATATCCCGTTCTAATTCAACTTAGATTGTGACACGAGAGTCACCGAAACTCGCCTCGGTCCCTACGTACCGGCATGGAATGGTACTGATGCATCCGACCGTCTACCAGCATGGGATAGTCGCCCAGAACCTCCTAGCTCTCGCGGGAGCCAGGCAAGTTGTCACCGCCCGTTATCATACACTTGGGCCAAAATATTATAAAGGTCGGTAATCCTAATTCCGGTTTAGTGGTTATAAACAATAAACACACACCACCAAACACACATCAATGCTAATACAAGGAATAAGAGCTAAGTAAGTCCGGAGACTTACCTGAATCGAATCACAATTCCGATAACACTATTATTCGACTCTGCAGAAGTCAAGTCTCAACGCCTGATTATGAAAGAACATATTGGTCAAAAGGTATCCGACAATCTTAGCAATCTCCAACTTCTAAGTTAACATGGTTCATCTAAGAGAAGGAATAAAAAGCCTTATATGTAAAACGACCATTTTACCCCTAGTCCGCAAAACCCTAAAAGTTTGGGACATCTCAAGAACTTTCATTGGAATTCCCAAGGCATAAATTCCACTCTAAAAGAGAGATCTAGCTAGTTGAAAAGATTTCTGGCTTTCACACTTCTTAAGAAAGACTGAGATACCTTGACTTAACTAACACGTTTCACTAGATCCCAAGGAATTTCGAGGAACACCTAACAGTACCAAACATGTCTACTCCTACTAGTTAACCAATAGTCCAAAATATGTATCACTAAGATCCGCCGACATATACCTCAACATAACAGCCTAAATTCTTCACACAAACTTATAACGGTCTAATTACTTAGACCATGTCCCGGGTCTAGTCTCATCAATAGAACATCTCCGGTAAAAACCCGACTTTTAACTAGTATTCCTCCTCAAACAACAAGCAAAAGTTTATAACCTTTATATACTCATGTATACCACAATCCTCTTACACACTCACTCAAATTTCATGTACATAATGTACACTTCAATTACAACACTCCAACAAAACTCAACAACCTTTCAAATCTAACTACTACTATACCAAAACATACATGAAATGAACCTTAACATAAAAAGGCCACTCTTAAACTCAGAAGATGGTACTGCAGTAAGCTAAGCTCACCTAACCCACATGAAATGCTTCAGCACATGGCAGGAGAGAGGGCGTCGGTAGTCGGCAGCTCAGGCGGTGGAGCAGGCGGCAAGGCGGTGGTGATGGCGGAGGAAAGTTCTCGGCGGCCAGTCATCCGCAAGGACAGAGTGCAACGTTGGCCTGCAGCGAGAGTGGAGGAGGAGCCCGCTCTCCGGCTCTTACGAAGGCGAAGGGTCCTGGCGACTCGACGGCGACCTTTCGGCCTTCAACCTGGTGGCTGGCGGCGACCAGCGTCATTCCAAGCATCTTCGGTTGGGATTTCTGGTGGCAGAAGTAACTCGTCGGGAGGAGGCCAGCGAGAGGAGGGAGCATCAGTCCCGGCGGAAGAGAGGAGGGCGAAGAGAGTAGTCCGGTGGAAGAGAGAAGGAGAAGACAGAGGGAGGTCCGGCGAGGTGAGAGGCTGAGATGAGAGGGGAGGGTTGCGATGTGAGCGGAGGTGAGGCGGAAGAACACAGCAGGGGGTGACGCGGAACCCGGAGGAGGCATGGCGGCCGGAGTAGAAGGAAGGAGAGGCAAAGCGGTGCCTCTCTCCGGCCTGTCGTGGCACGAGACGGCGGATCTGCTTCTCCTTGGTCCGGCGTGAAACGAATAGAAGGAAGAAGCCTCCTTGGTGGCTGCTGAAGAAAGAAAAAGAAGGGGAAGGGAGTGAAGCTGCGGCTAGGGTTACCCATAAACACAAAACAAAACCAAAAAAATAAAAAATAAATAAATAAATAAAAAGTAAAAATGAGTAATAGGATGGCTCTCTCTCAAAAATGTTCAAAACGAGATTTCCAAATCGGAAAATAATTATCAAAATTGCACCCAATAAACGGGGCATTAAAAAACACACACCAACAAACACACATCAATGCTAATATGTAAAATACGAGCTAAGTAAGTCCGGAGACTTACCTCGTCACCACTTTCAACTCACGACACTCTCGCTTCCTTAGGGAGGAAGCCCGTAACCTGCTCACAAAAAGATAACTATCTCAACAATAACCCACTCACAATAGAAGTCTTAGACTTCTATACAAATGATCTACGCAAGACCATTTGACTCTCCATTCTAGGACCGCATCATAGAATCCCTCATGCTCACATCACACTCAACACAATCTAGAAGTCCTAATACTTCTAAACCCTCGGATATTGCACGATCATAACTCACAACGCAACTAGGATAAGCCAAACCTAAACTTCAAAATCTCACAAGATCATACAACCCCACCTCGAGCCTCAAAACGCTCACAAGATCAACCATATAGCTTAAAGCCTTATAACAACCTCACAAGATAACCAACACCTCAAGCTTAGAATCAACATCAATCCATCAAATCCTCGAAACTCACCTAAGGTTCAAAGCCACTACTTGACATTAACTCTAAGTTATGCTAGATCCATCCTAGCATGATACTACTACTACTACTAAACATAACTAGATTGAGAAAGGTACTCACTCAGGGTCAAAGGTGGAAGTCGATCGACGAATGTCGACTGCGGATTCGATGGGCTTTATCGGGGCGCTTCCGAACCTAGCACCAAACTATACAAATTTAGCTTATATGCTAAATTTGAACGGAAGATTTAACTTATATAAGTCTTAAGGAAAACTCGCTTTCAAAACCAAGGTTAAAACTCGTTAAAACCATTTCCCGAGGCAATTATGCAACTGTGGAAATTTGGTCATAAACCGCAATTAATCTTTGAGCCATAAACCTAATTTAATCCAACAAGGGCATAATATATATAGTATATATAAATAAAAAATATAACTCGAAGTAAAGCCCAAGTTTAAAAACCGTAATACATTTTTCGGGCACAATATACAACTTTAGAAACTTGGGCCATTTTCAAAAAATCAAACTTTGGGGCAAAACTGTAATTAAGTCCAGCAGGGGTATAATTGTTAATATATGAAATTTGGGTCAAATCTGTAAATATAAAACACTGGGTTACATTTGCAATTAGTACAAACTAAGGGGGCCGAAACTAAAACCCTAAAGAGAGTCGTCTTCAACCTTTAACAAGGCGCAGAGCGGCAGCAGCCAGGCAGAGAAACAAAAAGCGGGGCCGGCGGTGGGAAGCTTCGGCCGAGACAAGGGCAGAGGCACTTGGCTGCGCAGGCTCCGTCGAATCCAACGGCTACCTCCGGTGGTTGCAGACGGGTGCGAGGCAACGCGAGGGCGGCTCCAACGGGCGAAGCGATGGCAAGGCTTCCCGATGTAGATCCATGAAAGAACGAGGGTGGTGGCGGTGAGACTGGGCTTCTTTGGCGGCAGACCTTGCCTGACTTAGTTGTTGAAGGTAGCGGTGATTGTTCGCCCGAAAACGTGCGTGCAAATAAGCTTTATATTTATAAAACTAGAATAAAAGCAAGTGAACCCGCAGTGTACGGATCGACGTAGATTAGCAAGTATTCCAGAGTATCGAACTCAGGGATTTTGGGGATCAAATTCATTTCACAAAATATCGAGCTATGAAAATAGAAGCTTTTGCAAATATTGGGGAAAATAGCAACCCTAAAGATCCGGATATCAAATTGTGGCAATCGATTCAAGATATTCTATAAGTATAAGGACAGAGTAGAGAATTGCAAAGGTATATTAAAGCAAGGTAATGTACGGTGAAGTTCCAAAACCTTATATGTCTAACCAAAAGACTCTCACTATAAAGGTTGTTGAGGCTGTAGTATAGAAAGGATCTAAAGGTAAGAATTGATCTAAAATACCCATGCCCAAACCCAAGGAATCAAAGACAAGCCAAAACGGTTAAGGTTGTGACACTCGAAACCGAAATAGAGGATGTTGAGTCTCACTACTACCTAGAAAGGACAAGCCAGGGCTAGGTTAAAGCTAATCTTTAACTTTGGATCAAAGCAAAAGCAAAGTTTGTAAACAAGGGAAATCACGGCTAGATCTTGAGAATCACTGCCGTTGAAACCAAGAACAACCCGTGATTTAGGGCGTTGACGAAGTTTTTCACATTCTCAGGGTCCAATCAAATTACGATCGATCTATCATTATCTAAGCCACAACTATCAACCCTTCACCTTAGAATCGCTAAAAGGTTTTAGCCAATAACAATCATTATCAAATCAATAATCAAGTTTAAAAGAAAATAATAGTAAAACCTCGAAAACTCAATGATATTCAAATAACCAATCTCAAATCCAATAACAAATGTTTGTATCGAATGAATGCAGAAAAAGGGAATAGAAATCCTCACAACAATCTAGAGAAACAAAGAAGAACGGGATGTCAATCCGCCTTCTATCGAAACCCTAAGATCTTTCTCCAAGTACGCAATCTTCAAATGCGTCCTTCCTTGTACGCAATATAATCTTCCTAAACAATGCCCTCGCTGGATGCAAACCGTCATCATCTTCTCTCTAACGTCGGGGCTCCAAGTCCTAGGGTTGTCACCGTCCCAAGTCTTTTGGAGATTTTACCTCCTTCTAGTCTCCCTTTGAAAAAATTGACTCCCCTTGAATGTTGAAGGCTCTCAAATATATGTAGGGATGAATTTAGGGTTTAAAGGTAAAACCCTAAATATTTGGGCTGAAAAGAAGTCGAGTCCGCTGGTATGAGAAAATACTCTGGGCCGCGTGAGAAGGTATCAGAAAATACTTTGGCGCGTCAGACGGTATCAGAGAATACTTTGGCGCGTCAGACGGTATCAGACTATACTTTAGCGCGTCAGACGGTATCAGAGTATACTTTAGCGTGTCAGAGGGTATCAGAAGATACTTTGGGTCCGTCCTAACTTCTTTTATTGCTCCTTTTTGTCCCGCTTCAAGGCTTTAATCCTTAAATATGCTATTTCACTCCATAATTCGCCAAATTACCTACAAATGCAATAAAACTCTACGTAGACCTCTATTCTTACAAAGTAGGTTAATATAACCATAAATGTCATGAATGTATGTCTATGCATGCAAAATAAAGGGAAAATCTATATAAATACATGCCTAAAAATAGGTCATAATTCATGGCATCAAAATACCCCATACTTGCCTCTTGCTTGTCACCAAGCAAGGTTCAAATTTAAAATAAAAGATGATATGGATTATGAATATGCAAAAATAAAGAAAAATCACAATATTTTGGTTGTTCTTCTATTCATAGATCACCCTCAAATGGTTGCTTCATAGCTAATGAAAATCATCATATGATCAAAAGGAATATATCATGAAAAGGATAATCACACTTTGGAAGAAAATCATAACATGCATCATAACTTGCAATATATCAAAATCAATCATGAAGAATCCAATTTAGACCACAAAGCCAAACAACATACTCAAAGATCTTAAGGTCTTTCAAGCAAAGGTCAAGAAACGTGAATAGGTAGGAAACTTATAAAGGAATGTGCTGTATGAATCCGGGAAAAAGGAACAACACAAACTCTTTTTCTTTTTACTATTTAAACTAACCACCATTGAGAGCTTTGCTCTCCCTTTTCAACACAAAATTCTTTTTTGACTTTACTTTTTGGCAATATGGACAGCGGTGCACAAAAACCGAAGCCTAGGAGATTCGCGTTTCTCAATTTCAAGATGCCTCAAACCCTTGATGCACATACCATAATCCGTTAGAAATATCGCTCAATCCGACTTTGGCAAGACACAAACACCCGGCTATGTGAATGGTGCTGAGTTACTCATCATCAAGATTGACTTCCCCAAACCTAGAATTTCTGTACTTTGAATGTAAACAATTGCTTTCATGGCCCTCCCACATCAAACATGCCAAAATTCAACTCTTCCTAGTTTCCGGATAGGTAAGAGAGGCAATTATTTCATTGAGGGGCTGAATGAATAAAGAAGAAGCAAGAAAAATCGAGGTGCTTTAATCATAACAATACGAAGCGTAAGAACTTATAATGCAGTTTCAACCTTCAATACTCAACATGATTTAGAATGAAAGAAAATTATCAAACATGCATGAAATTCTAACAAAGTATACAAATCCACATATGTCATAAATCAATTCAAGCATATCAAAATCATCATAGCTATTCCACAAAACAATATTCATCATAGAGATCATATTCATCCTAGAAGCACAACAATTTTTAAAAATTTTCAAAATTTTAAAACCATATGATGCAAGACACAAAACATGCAAATGTTATTGCAAATACCTCCACCCCATACTTAAAACTCACATTGTCCCCAATGTGAAAGAAAAGAAAAGATGGAAAATGGTACTCACAATGTAAGTTGGCGAATCAGGCAAGGCGAAATCATTCATTGAGCGGTGGTGGTGAGAATCTATAGAAGCTCAATAGGGAACTCTAAATAGTCCAATCGGTGTCGAAGAATGAAGAAGGGGAATGTCTTTCAGTTGAAACAAATTTTCAAATTTTTTTTTTTTGAAAATAATCGTCCGATTTTTCAAAAATTCGGCCGAGTTTTCTGCCCGATTTTTTTCGTCGGCCCGATTTTCTTCTGTATTTGCTCACTAAGGTAAAAATCGACCGATTTTTTCTGAGGGGGTCGATTTTTCCTTCTGTTGCCAAAAATCGACTTGCTCTGAAGCCTAAATCGACTGATCTTTTTTTGTAAGTCGATTTCTTGCCTTTTGTTCCTTGAAAACGTCCTTAGGCACACTTGTATCGCCTTTTTCATCGATTCCTCAAGATTATACCTAGTTCCTACGATCCATGACACAAACAAACCGAGAGCGAATCGAGGGGAAAAAAACAAAGCAAAAATAAAACAAACAAGCTAACTATCCTAAGAAAAAAAAAAAGGGAAAAAGATGCATTACCTTGGGTTGCCTTCCAAGAAGCGCTTGGCTTAATGTCGCTAGCTGGACCTATCTCCATAGATGACTCAATGCACCTTGAACATCTTGGATTGCTCATCAAAATCATCATATAATTCCTCAAAAAAGGTTCCGGTTCCTAATTTCACCGGCAAGTGGTAAGATCTCCCACGTACAAGCTTGTACGGTTTGATTCTCACCGGAATCCTTCTAGCTTTCCTATGCTTTAATGGGACATAATTCAGCCTTGCGTCCCATCCTTTCCTAGATCGAGAAATCAGTTTCCCGGCAATCCTCCTAGCTTCCCCATCTTCAGCTTGGGGTTGATGTATGGTCTTCGTCATGTGATTGACGCCATACTTGAACAAGAGACACTTCATCGCCTTAACGGTGAAGTGCTTGCTAACTCCACTCCTTGTAGTCCAAGGAGCATCTTCTTTCAGCAATTTTAATGGAGGTTTCATCTTTACCTTAGGAGGTTCTTTTGAAAGAGACCTCTAACTCTCCGGTGTATTCCTGAAAAAATCATAAATTTTAATAAGAATTTCAAATGAAGTAAGAGAATGTACCTTGTAAAGTTCTTCAAGGCTTGGGGCAAGTTTCATGTTGGGATGATGATGCACACATGAAATATCTCCCAACTCAGCTGGATCCTCTTCAACCTTGACCACAGTTTCAGTAATTTGGCCAAGGTTCTCCACTTCTTCCTCTTCTTCAATGATGACTTCAAGAGGGACTTCAAGTTCAATAGGAGGAAGGCTTAAGACTTGGAATTCTTCCTCGCTGGATAAATGATATTCCAAAGCTTTTTGAGCTTCTGAAATAGCCTTTATTTTGTCTTCCATCTTGTCCAACACTTTTAATATCTTTTCCAGCATCATCTATGTCCCATCCTCGGATGGTTGTTGTGGAGGCTGCACTTGAGGAGGTTGCTCATAAAACGTATGAGGGGATTAAGTTCATCCCAATATGCGAGCTCATCCTCAACGGCTTCCTCTCTTTCTCTATCATCACCAATAAAATAATAGGCATACTTCTCCTCCAAATATTCATAATGGTCCGCCTTAGCACATTGTCATGTTGTCCAGGCTGGATCAAATGCAGGTTCATAGCTCTATGCAGCCATTGGTGAACTTGAAAACTCAAAAACTCATACTGAAAAGATTAAAAGCAAAAAGCTCTCAAGCCCGACAACCGAAAACCAAATTTGGCATAAACCAAATCCCCGGCAACGGCGCCAAAAACTTGTTCGCCCGAAAACGTGCGTGCAAATAAGCTTTATATTTATAAAACTAGAATAAAAGCAAGCGAACCCGCAGTGTACGGATCGGCATAGATTAGCAAGTATTCCAGAGTATCGAACTCAGGGATTTGGGGGATCAAATAGAAGCTTTTGCAAATATTGGGGAAAATAGCAACCCTAAAGACTGAGAGTGTCAAATTGTGGCAATCGATTCAAGATATTCTATAAGTATAAGGACAGAGTAGAGAATTGCAAAGGTATACTAAAGCAAGGTAATGTACGGTGAAGTTCCAAAACCTTATATGTCTAACCAGAAGACTCTCTCTATAAAGGTTGTTGAGGATGTAGTATAGAAAGGATCTAAAGGTAAGAATTGATCTCAAATACCCATGCCGAAACCCAAGGAATCAAAGACAAGCCAAAACGGTTAAGGTTGTGACACTCGAAACCGAAATAGAGGATGTTGAGTCTCACTACTACCTAGAAAGGACAAGCCAAGGCTATGTTAAAGCTAATCTTTAACTTTGGATCAAAGCAAAAGCAAAGTTCGTAAACCAGGGGAAATCACTGCTAGATCTTGAGAATCACGGCCGTGGAAACCAAGAACAGCCCGTGATTTAGGGCGTCGACGAAGTTTCTCACACTCTCAGGGTCCAATCAAATTACGATCGATCTATCATTATCTAAGCCACAACTATCAACCCTTCACCTTAGAATCGCTAAAAGGTTTTAGCCAATAACAATCATTATCAAATCAATAATCAAGTTTAAAAGAGAATAATAGTAAAACCTCGAAAACTCAATGATATTCAATTAACCAATCTCAAATCCAATAACAAATGTTTGTATCGAATGAATGCAGAAAAAGGGAATAGAAATCCTCACAACAATCTAGAGAAACAAAGAAGAACGGGATGTCAATCCGCCTTCTATCGAAACCCTAAGATCTTTTTCCAAGTACGCAATCTTCAAATGAGTCCTTCCTTGTACGCAATATAATCTTCCTAAGCAATGCCCTCGCTGGATGCAAACCGTCCTCAACTTCTTCCTAACGTCGGGGCTCCAAGTCTTGGGATTGTCACCGTCCCAAGTCTTTTGGAGATTTTGGCTCCTTCTAGTCACCCTTTGGAGAAATTGACTCCCCTTCAATGTTGAAGGCTCTCGAATATATGTAGGGATGAATTTAGGGTTTAAAGGCAAAACCCAAATATTTGTGCTGAAAAGAAGTCGAGTCCGCTGGTATGAGAAAATACTTTGGGCCGCGTCAAAAGGTATCAGAAAATACTTTGGCGCGTCAGATTGTATCAAAGAATACTTTGGCACGTCAGACGGTATCATAGTATACTTTGGCGCGTCAGACGGTATCAGAAGGTACTTTGGGCGCGTCCTAACTTCTTTTATTGCTCCTTTTTGTCCCGCTTCAAGGCTTTAATCTTTAAATATGCTATTTCACTCCATAATTCGCCAAATTACCTACAAATGCAATAAAACTCCGTGTAGACATCTATTCTTGCAAAGTAGGTGAATATAACCATAAATGCCATGAATGTATGTCTATGCATGCAAAATAAAGGGAAAAATCTATATAAATACATGCCTAAAAATAGGCATAATTCATGTCATCAGTGAGGCTTCTCCGATGTCTTCGATTGATCCGATGGCTCTCCGGCGGTGTGAGAGTTAAGGCTGAGTGAGGAAGGTGTGGGGAGGTCGAAGGAAGACTGAGAGTGAAAGGAGAGCTCAAAGGCGAGTGTCAAGGAAGCCAAGGGTCACCAGCTGCACGGGAAGGGGTTAGGTTGCAGACTTGCAGGTCACCAGCTGCACGGGAAGCCAAGGGTCGCAGATGTGAGGGGTCGGGTACACGTCACACAGAAAGGTAGCGGGAAAAAGCGTCCAGCAGGTAGTGTCAGGGAACGAGAAGAAAGAAAATGTAAACACAAAGGGCATAAAATAAAATAAAATAGGAAAACAGAATTAGAATAAACTCGATCAAAATATTGGAACGGAATATTTTCCTGGATCGGAAAATTTCTCGAACTATTTTCCGATAAATAAAAATACGGAATATATAACCATAAATAAATTCATAAAATATCTCGTGCGACATAAACATAAAAGTCGATCTCGTTACTAATATTATGAGATTCCATTAATAATTAAATACCAAGTAAAATATATAAAACACTCGTAAAACATCTTTAAGATATTAAAAAATATCGGCAATTGCCGGAAAGATAAAAACGCAAACGCGCCTAAAAACTGGGGCGTTACATAATTCTTGATGTAAAAGAATATTTTCACAATATTCAGTAAGAATAGAATAATATGGGCTCTTAAAATCATGTCATGCCCAAAACTAAGACCAAAAAGAAAAATATCCTTAAGAAAAAGTGCAATACAAATTAAATATTTATAGGTAAGGGGACACAAGAACACAAACCCTGCAGGAAAAAATTATGAGGTACACTCTCCACTTCAGGAGATGTTGGGCCGGTGCCTTCCGTAGTGTGCTATGAAGTAAACCCTCCCAGACCACGAGACTCAATGATCGCTCCTAGACCCCATCCAGGTAAGTAAGTTTCCCTTTGTCATACTTTGTTTTATAGCCATCTTTAACAATATATCTTTGTATTTTCTCCGATGTGGAAATTCAAAAACTCAAAATGAGTTGAGATGGAAGCATGTATGTATGTTTCCCTTTTGATTATTGGTCTGATTTGACTTAACGAAGAACTCACATAGTAGGTCAAAATGAACTAGTTTAATGTGCGTATCTTGCATGAATTTGTTTTAATATTATTATACAATACAATTATAAAAATATAAAAGTAATTGATTGTATATATTTAGTTAACTTAATGTTGAAAGAAAACTTTACTATAATTAATAACTAAGTATTTGTCAACATAAGCCAAACGGAAGGGTTTTATGATTTTTCTTTGTTAAGTTCAAATGTTTAATGTCCGTAGGTTGCTCCAAGTTCTTTCATATATATATATATATATATATATATATATATATATATATATATATATATATATATATATATATATTTTTATATTTTATTAATTGTTAAGACCATAGAAACATCAATATGCTTAAGTAAAAGGCAAACCAAAATTTCAAATTATCTTGTAGGGGCCGCGCGAACGCAGGCCCCGTAGAAACAAATTATAACGTACACTCTCCCACTTGGGGAGATGTTGGGTCAGCGCCCCTCCTTATTGTGCAATGGAGGTCACCGTCCCAGGACACGAGCCTTGATGATCGCTCGTAGACCCCGTCCAGGTAAGTATGTTTTCCTATACCAATCTACTTTCTTTTATAGCCATATTTAACATTATCTCTATGTATTGTTTCCGATGTGGGAACTCATAAGCTCAAAATGTATTGAGATTGAAGAATTTAAGTATGTTTGTGTGGTTTTGGGTTTTTTATTTCACAAGAATAAGAAATCACAAATTATGTCAAAACAAACTACCGCTATACTCGTATCTTGTATTTTATTTTAAGAATGTAATAAAATACTAATAAAGTATTTGTACTTTAGGGTCTTAGTTTCACACGGGGTGCTCTAACTTGTTTGATATCGTTAAAATTTACACTAGATATTATTATTTGTAATACTTTTTTCAATAATATATATTAATCGAAATTAAATAGTATCAAAACAAGAGTAATAGTCATTTTATTAGAAACTATATAATTCTTGATATCAAAAGAATATTTTCACAATGTTCAGTAAAAGTAGATTAATATGGACTCTTAAAATCATGTTACGCCAAAAACTAAGACCAAAAAGAAAAATATCCTTAAGAAAAAGTGCAATACAAATTAAATATTTAAAGGTAAGAGGACACAAGAACACAAACCCTGTAGAAAACAAATATGAGATACACTCTCCACTTCAGGAGATGTTGGGCCGGTGCCTTCCATAGTGTGCTATGAAGTAAACCCTCCCAGACCACGAGACTCGATGATCGCTCGTAGACCCCATCCAGGTAAGTAAGTTTCCCTTTGTAAATCTGCTTTGTTTTATAACCATCTTTAACAATATATCTTTTGATTTTTTCCGATGTGGAAATTAAAAAACTCAAAATGAGTTGAGATGGAAGCATGTATGTATGTTTCCCTTTTGATTTTTGGTATGATTTGACTTGAGGAAGAACTCACATAGTAGGTCAAAACGAACTAGTTTGATGCCCGTATTTTTCACGAATTTGTTTTAATATTATTATACAATACAATTATAAAATATAAAAGTAATTTATTGTATATATTTATTTAACTTAATGTTGAAAGAAAACTTTACTATAATAAATAAGTATTTGTAAACATAGGCCTAGCGGAAGGGTTCTATGATTTTTCTTTGTATAGTTCAAGGGTTTAACGTCCGTAGGTTGCTCCAAGTTCTTTCATATATTTATTTTATTAGATGTTAAGAACATAGAAACATCAATATGCTTAAGCAAAAACCAAGCCCAAATTTCAAATTATCTTATAGGGGCCGCGCGAACGCAGGCTCCCGTAGAAACAAATTATGACGTACACTCTCCCACTTGGGGAGATGTTGGGTCGGCGCCCCTCCTTAGTGTGCAATGGAGGTCACCGTCCCAGGCCACGAGCCTTGATGATCGCTCGTAGACCCCGTCCAGGTAAGTATGTTTCCCTTTACCAATGTACTTTCTTTTATAGCCATATTTAGCATTATATCTATGTATTGTTTCCGATGTGGGAACTGAAAAGCTCAAAATGTGCTGAGATTGAAGAATTTAAGTATGTTTATGCGTGGTTTTGGGTTTGATTTCACAAGAATAAAAATCAAATAGTATGTCAAAACAAACTACCGTTATGCTCGTATCTTGTAATTTTTTTAAGAATATAATAAAATAATTATAAAGTATTTGTACTTTAGGGTCTTAGTTTCACAAGGGTGCTCTAACTTGTTTGATATTGTTAAAATTTACACTAGATATTATTATTTGTAATACTTTTTTCAATAGTATATATTAATCGAAATTAAATAGTATCAAAACAAGAGCCATAGTCACTTGGGATAATTTGAGATACTAGGCCTTTTTGAGTTTTTGTTTAAGAAAGTGTACCCAAATTTTTTACCACTTTCATTTAATAGTAGGTAAAAATTATTAACCTTCTATTTAGAAAGAAATGAAAAAATGATGTTTGTTATTTGTTATATAAGTATAAGTTTTAATTTTTAATTACTGAATTTGTTTTTTTTTATTATTTTTCTTGCCTTTTTTTAATTTTTTTAATTATTTTTTTTTATTTTCTGGACTAAATTTCTCATACCGGAATTTCTCATACCAGAATTTCTCATACTAGAATTTTATACCAGAAATTTCATACCAGAATTTTTATACCAGAAATTTCATTAAAGAAATTTCATACCAGAAATTATCATACGAAAAGTTCATACCAAAATTTTGTCATACAAGAATTTTGTCATACCAGAATTTTTTACACCAGATTTTCATACCATAAAATTACAGTTCATACCAGAAAACTATTTCATACCAGAAAATTATTTCATACCAGAAAGTTGTTCATACCAGAAAGTTGTTCATACCCAAAAATTGTTCATACCAGAAGTTATTCATACCAACAGTTTTTCATATCGAAATTTACATACTAAAATTACATACCACAATTACATACCACAATTACATACAACAATTTCATACCACAATTTGTCATATCACAATTTTTACCATGATTAAATGGTGGAGAGCATTTGACCTCAAATTAAACGCCTCTTTATTCTTGTTGCTGCTCCCATGTCTTTCCACTCAATGGCCTCCTCCTTATTCCCCTGTATATATTCTTCCTCGCAAGCTTCTCCTTCAGGGTCGTCGTCGGAGCCACCGCATCTTTTTCGCTGACAATGGCACGTGTGTTCATCTGGGTGGTCTCGTCGCCGGCGCCTAATTGCAAAATTGAGTGGGTGGCTGAGCTTTCACGTTGAGTGTAATCTTTTAGAATAATTTTTACCTTTCAATTTCAGGAAAAAAAGATTCTACCTTTCTAAAAGTTGTTAAAGTAAGCATGCTTTTTGTGGGTTAGTCTAGAAACAAGTAATTTGATAAGAGGAGATCAAATTAGGGATTCACCTGAGTTGGGGTGGTGGTGGTGGCTGGCATCGGCGGTCAAGGAGAAGAAGTTGGAGGCGTTGAATTCGGACCAGAGGTCTTGAGAGGTGCTGAGTTTGCGGCGTTGCTTGGAGACGAGGAAGCTTGCGAGGAGCATTTGAGGAGTCATACCTTATAGGCCTACTTTCTTCTTTGCTTGGCACGCTTGCGAGTTTTGGCGATGTGGAGCCACTAGAGAAGCTTGAGGAGCATGGAGCGAGCAAAGATCTTGAGAAGAGCAATGTCCACAGCTTCAATGTGTTTCATTATGCAACCTTCAGCATCTTCATACTTTCGTTCGTTTGACCGAAACTCTGTAAGAAACATCCTCATACTTTCGTTCGTTTGACTGAAACTCTGTAAGAACCTTCCTCATATGCTTCTTCTTTCACTATATTCACGAACAGAGAACGAAAAACAAAAATCAGATATACTATTGTGAATAGATTGATAGCAAATTTAACAGAAACTCAAACTAACTGAACAACAAATGCTCCTAACAAATAAACGAACGCGAAACGAATTAGACGGAGGAAAGGAAAGCACCTTGGCTCTCATGGTGATGGATGATCCGGATGTAGAAGAGAGGAGAAGAGTACCAAAAGAGAGGCGGTAGTAGAAGAGAGGCGGCAGTACCAAAAGAGAGGGAGGAGAGAGAAGAAGGAGAGATACAAGTACCAAACCCTAATTTGTGAGTGAATGTGAACGGTAAAAAAAATAAGGGGTACATTAACTTAATTGATAAATGCTATTAGCCTACTTTGTCACCATAAAACAGAAAAAAGCCTAATTTCCTAATTCTCCCTAGTCACTTTATTAGAGACCATATAATTCTTGATGTCGATACAATATTTTCACAATGTTCAGTAAAAATAGAATAATATGGACTCTTAAAATCATGTCACGCCAAAAACTGAGACCTAAAAGAAAAATATCCTTAAAAAAAAGTGCAATACAAATTAAATATTTATAGGTAAGTGGACACAAGAACACAAACCCTGTAGAAAAAAATTATGAGGTACACTCTTCACATTAGGAGATGTTGGGCCGGTGCCTTCCGTAGTGTGCTATGAAGTAAACCCTCCCAGACCACGAGACTCGATGATCGCTCGTAGACCCATCCAGGTAAGTAAGTTTCCCTTTGTCAATCTGCTTTGTTTTATAGCCATCTTTAACAATATATCTTTTTATTTTCTCTAATGTGGAAATTCAAAAACTCAAAATGAGTTGAGATGGAAGCATGTATGTATGTTTCCCTTTTGATTTTTGGTCTGATTTGACTTGACGAAGAACTCACATAGTAGGTCAAAACGAACTAGTTTGATGTGCGTATCTTGCATGAATTTGTTTTAATATTATTATACAATACAATTATAAAAAATATAAAAGTAATTGATTGTATATATTTAGTTAACTTAATGTTGAAAGAAAACTTTACTATAATTAATAACTAAGTATTTGTCAAGATAAGCCAAACGGAAGGGTTTTATGATTTTTCTTGTTGAGTTCAAAGGTTTAATGTCCGTAGGTTGCTCCAAGTTCTTTCATATATTTATTTTATTAATTGTTAAGACCATCGAAACATCAATATGCTTAAGCAAAAGGCAAACCAAAATTTCAAATTATCTTGTAGGGGCCGCGCGAACGCAGGCCCCGTAGAAACAAATTATGACGTACACTCTCCCACTTGGGGAGATGTTGGATCGGCGCCCCTCCTTATTGTGCAATGGAGGTCACCGTCCCAGGACACGAGCCTTGATGATCGCTCGTAGACCCCGTCCAGGTAAGTATGTTTTCCTATACCAATCTACTTTCTTTTATAGCCATATATAACATTATCTCTATGTATTGTTTCCGATGTGGGAACTCAAAAGCTCAAAATGTATTGAGATTGAAGAATTTAAGTATGTTTCTGTGTGGTTTTGGGTTTTTTATTTCACAAGAATAAGAAATCACAAATTATGTCAAAACAAACTACCGCTATGCTCGTATCTTGTATTTTATTTTAAGAATGTAATAAAATACTAAAAAAGTATTTGTACTTTAGGGGCTTAGTTTCACAAGGGTGCTCTAACTTGTTTGATATCGTTAAAATTTACACTAGATATTATTATTTGTAATACTTTTTTCAATAATATATATTAATCGAAATTAAATAGTATCAAAACAAGAGCAATAGTCATTTTATTAGAAACCATATAATTCTTGATGTCAAAAGAATATTTTCACAATGTTCAGTAAAAATATAAAAATATGGACTGTTAAATCATGTCACGCCAAAAACTAAGATCAAAAAGAAAAATATCCTTAAGAAAAAGTGCAATACAAATTAAATATTTATAAGGGGACACAAGAACACAAGCCCTGTAGAAAAAAATTATGAGGTACACTCTCTACTTCAGGAGATGTTGGGCCGGTGCCTTCCGTAGTGTGCTATGAAGTAAACCCTCCCAGACCACGAGACTCGATGATCGCTCGTAGACCCCATCAAGGTAAGTAAGTTTCCCTTTGTCAATCTGCTTTGTTTTATAGCCATCTTTAACAATATATCTTTGTATTTTCTCCGATGTGAAAATTCAAAAACTCAAAATGAGTTGAGATGGAAGCATGTATGTTTGTTTCCCTTTTGATTTTTGGTCTGATTTGACTTGACGAAGAACTCACATAATAGGTCAAAACAAACTAGTTTGATGCCCGTATCTTGCATGAATTTTTTTTAATATTATTATACAATCAAAATTATAAAAATAATATAAAAGTAATTGATTGTATGTATTTATTTAACTTAATGTTGAAAGAAAACTTTACTATAATTAATAACTAAGAGGAAGGGTTCTATGATTTTTCTTTGTTGAGTTCAAGTGTTTATTGTTCGTAGGCTACTCCAAGTTCGTTCATATATTTATTTTATTAAATTTTAAGACCATAGAAACATCAATATTCTTAAGCAAAAGCCCAGCCCAAATTTCAAATTATCTTGTAGGGGCCACGCGAACGCAGGCCCCGTAGAAACAAATTATGACGTACACTCTCCCACTTGGGGAGATGTTGGGTCGGCGCCCCTCCTTAGTGTGCAATGGAGGTTACCGTCCCAGGCCACGAGCCTTGATGATCGCTCGTAGACCCCGTCCAGGTAAGTATGTTTTCCTATACCAATCTACTTTCTTTTATAGCCATACTTAACATTATCTCTATCTATTGTTTTTGATGTGGGAACTCAAAAGATCAAAATGTGTTGAGATTGAAGAATTTAAGTATGTTTGTGTGTGGTTTTGGGTTTTTTATTTCACAAGAATAAGAAATCACATATTATGTCAAAACAAACTACCGCTATGCTCGTATCTTGTATTTTTTAAGAATATAATAAAATACTAATAAAGTATTTGTACTTTAGGGTCTTAGTTTCACAAGGGTGCTCTAACTTGTTTGATATCGTTAAAATGTACAATAGATATTATTATTTGTAATACTTTTTTGAATAATATATATTAATCGAAATTAAATAGTATCAAAACATGAGTAATAGTCATTTTATTAGAAACCATATAATTCTTGATGTCAAAAGAATACTTTCACAATGTTCAGTAAAAATAGAATAATATGGACTCTTTAAATCATGTCACGCCAAAAACTAAGACCAAAAAGAAAAATATCCTTAGGAAAAAGTGCAATACAAATTAAATATATATAGGTAAGGGGACACAAGAACACAAGCCCTGTAGAAAAAAGTTATGAGGTACACTCTCTACTTCAGGAGATGTTGGGACGGTGCCTTCCGTAGTGTGCTATGAAGTAAACTCTCCCAGACCACGAGACTCGATGATCGCTCGTAGACCCCATCCAGGTAAGTATGTTTCCCTTTGTCAATTTGCTTTGTTTTATATCCATCTTTAACAATATATCTTTGTATTTTCTCCGATGTGGAAATTCAAAAACTCAAGATGAGTTGAGATGGAAGCATGTATGTATGTTTCTCTTTTGATTTTTGGTCTGATTTGACTTGACAAAGAACTCACATAGTAGGTCAAGACGAACTAGTTTGATGCCCGTATCTTACATGTAGTTTTTTTAATATTATTATACAATCAGAATTATAAAAAAATATAAAAGTAATTGATTGTATGTATTTAGTTAACTTAATGTTGAAAGAAAACTTTCCTATAATTAATAACTAAGTATTTGTAAACATAAGCCTAGCGGAAGGGTTCTATTATTTTTCTTTGTTGAGTTCAAGGGTTTAATGTCCGTAGTGTAACATCCCGAATCCGCGGGACTCGGGGCGCTACGGGTTGAGACCTCACAATGGGTCCCGACCCTTAGCTTGACAACAATTTCACCAGATCTTACAACAAGGCACAAATAAAGGCCAAAACCGAAATACATTTTTTATGCAATGAAAGGAAACCCGAAAGAAACAACAAAAGACTTCAGCCGATATGCAACACCAAGGGTCAAATGCCACCACGCGATATACAATAAACATGAATAATATACAAACTCGACTCTAACCAAAACCCACTCCTAAAATGTACGGAACCCCGACTGTCCACTCTTCCGGATCTCTCGGCCGCATTCCTAACCTGCAAGGCAATCTACAACAATCGGTATAAAACCATTAGCTAATATTCGAAGCATTGGAATCAAGGTGAAAGGTACAAACACAAGTAAATCAACATAACACACAAAGTACACAAAATCACAAGTCCGGTTTATTATCTTTTTATTATTAAGTCGTATCCCGTTCTTATTCAATTTCTTTTGTGACACGAGAATCTCCCGAAACTCGCCTCGGTCCCCACTTACCGCATGGAACTGTACGGATGCCTCCGACCGTCTAACCACACGGGCTAGTCGCCAAGAACCTCCTAGCTCTACGCAAGAGCCAGGCAGTGATGTCACCGCCTGTTATCATACACTTGGGCCAAATAATATAAAAGTCGGTGATCCTATTTCCGGTTTAGTTGTTATAAACAATAAAGAATAAACACACACCACCAAACACACATCAATGCTAATACAAGGAATACGAGCTAAGTAAGTCCGGAGACTTACCTCGTCACCACTCTCAACTCACGACACTCTCGCTTCCTTATGGAGGAAACCCGTGACCTGCTCACAAGAAGATAACTATATCAACAACAACCCTCTCACAATAGAAGTCGTAGACTTCTATACAAATGATCTACGCAAGACCATTTGACTCTCAATTCTAGGACCGCATCCTAGAATCCCTCATGATCACATCACACCAACACAAGTTGGAAGTCCTAAGACTTCTAAACCCTTGGATCTCGCAAGATCATAATTCCCAATGCAACTAAGATAAGCCAAACCTAAACTCCAAAATCCCACAAGATCATCCAACCCCACCTCGAGCCTCAAAACGCTTACAAGATCAACCAAACACTCAACGTCTTACAACAATCGACAATCCTCAAAACTCACCTAAAGTCCAAACCACTACCTGGTATTCACTCTAAGTTATGCTAGATCCAACCTAGCATAATACTAATACTAAACATAACTAAAACGAGGTAAGATCATATGCTCAGGGGAGAAGGTACTCACGTGACATCAAAAGACGGAATACGATCCATGGATGCCGATATGGATTTGTTGGCCTTAAACGGTGCGCTTCCGAACCTAGCACCAAACTAAACAAATTTAGCATAACGCTAAATTTGGGCATACTACATAGTATATATAAACTATAAGAATGACCCCCGTAATTCAAATCGAGTTTAAAATCTTAAAGCACTTTCCGGGCAATTTATACAATTTTAGAAACTTGGTCATAATCCGCAATTAAATCTTCGGGCCATAAATCCGAAATAAATCCAACAAAGGGCACAATATGTAGTATATATAAATATAAGAATATCCCTCTAATTGAAACCCGAGTTTAAAATCGACAAATACATTTTTAGGGCAAAGATGAACAAATTCATAAACTTGGGTCATTATCTGAAAATGTAAATTAGGGCCATAATCTGTAATTTTCCAGCCAAGGATATAAATGCAAGATTCCAAAATATGAAAAAAACATCTAAATTCAAAGTATGGGGTATAAACTGCAATTACACATAAATCAAGGGGGCCCGATTTAATTTACATTAATAGGGTTTCTTCCAGCTTTGGACAAAAGCGCAGGGCTGGGGAGAGGTTCACAGGCAGCGGCAGCTGGGGCTCCGGCCGGGAGGAAGGCGGCTCCGTCAAGGCTCGTGCAGGCATGGTACGGCGAGGGCGAGGGGCAAGGCTTCCCTAGCGGCTCGATTGGCTCTTCAGCCTCGACAAAACAAAATAGAGAAGGAAGGAGAGGCGGCGGGAATTGTAACCCAGGCGAGGTTGTTCCCGCCGGTTGCAAGGCTCCGTCGAGCAGGGGCCGAGAGCGTGGGTTGCAAGGACTCCAGGGAGGACTCAGATAGTGGTTTCTGGTGAAGGGGAAGGGCTGCGCCAGGTGCTTCCCGATGGCAAACAGAGACAAGATGTTGCCGGCCCTATGTTGTTGCTGGTATGCCGATTCAATAGAGGGGAAACAGAGTTCACACGGTAGATGAAGAGGCTTCCGATTGAGGGCTGTTGCAGGTGAAGAGAGGAATGTAGGGGAGTTTTCGTTGTTTGCTGCTCCAACAGAGGAGGTCTTGTTGTGCTCCTGGTCCGACTGGAAAGCAAAAGGAGAGAAAGGATCGGAAGCTAGGAGGGCTGGAGGTTGAAGTTAAGTGAAGGGTTGAGAGGTTGAGGGAGTTGATGTAACAAGGCGAGGGGTTGAGAGGGTGAGCATCGAGAGGTCGACTCTGAGAAGCGGGTATAGGCATCAGGATGGGCAGTGCAGACTTGCGCTCTTCAACACGCAATGAAGGGAGAGAGGAAAAGGTAGAAAGAAAAAAATAAAATAATGAATGGGGAAAAAATATGAGAATAAATTAAACCCGATCAAATGATTCGGAACGTTATTTTCGAATCGGAATAAAAAATTTCCGACTTTTCCGGAAATAAAAAGACGGATACACGTGAACGTTTAATTATATTCGGGAAAGGTATTTTACGCCTTAATATAATTTTAAATAAAATACTCGAGATAATAAAATATCGATAAGAGTAGGAAAATAAATATCGAAACGCGCCCAATGAACGGGGCGTTACATTAGATCCCCCTAAAAACAAGTTTCGTCCCGAAACTTGCTATGCGCCGAAGTTCTCGGTCCCTAAGGCCGAGGTATGAACTCTCAAACTAAGAAGGCTTAAACCTTCTAGTATATACATATAATCTACTCAACTACCACCGCAAGATATATCAGGTCATATAACACAATTCCGTACACGACACAACTACATATACCATCACACATGCACATAACTCAACTATGAAAAGAACTAGGCCTGACCCGTCGACCCTATCGATGCTACTAGCTCAACATAAAAACTTAACCAAAGATAATATCATAGGTCTCGGGTCATGTATGTATTCCCTCAAGTGATACTCATGAAACACCGGGTGAAGACCCTCTGCTCTCGGCGGTCACGTCAACCGGTAAACCACTTTCCCAACTCGCTCTAAGATCTCAAAATGTCTGATATATCAAAAACTCAACTTCCTCTTCGGGTCTTCCCCAATACATCACTTCCATTATGTCAATCTTTGCTTGTCTCTAAGAAAGAAGATCGAACTTCCATTACACACTATTGGCTTTGGTTCTTGTCAACCAAACTTGATGCTACGTTTCCTCAATTCTTGATGCGAGTTCTAAGTAATGAAGGAAGTACTTACTTCCCACCGCTTCTACTAACGAGACATGTATGCTATTACTCTTACACCGTTCCGTAATACTCAATCAAGACCTTGTATTGTAGAATCGCTTGTACACTTCAAACTTATCCTTATTCGAGGCAATTCCGTAATAATTGCACCGATGAATCCCTTCCTAGCACTTATCAACTCCGTTGACCATTCCGTCTCGCTCCAACTTCGTTGCCGTCCGGAGTCGGTTTCATGGATGGTGTCACTTGGAGAATCTCTCCACAAATCCGGGAATGACCAGCACATCCAAGGAAACTTATAACTTCTTCCACGTCCTTCGGGGGTTGCCATCCCGAGACAACTTGTCATACCACTTTTCCTCTTCTTTCCGAGTAGATCCAAATATCTTGTTCAAGCATTAGTAAGCCCATATGGGATCACTAAAACTCGTAGAGACCATACTTGTCCGGGATGCCGTATTTGCAATATCCGAGTCTAGAATTCTCAATAGGTGACAATCAAATCTTAACTTAATCTTAGAAGAGACTACCGACCCTTGCAACTGGTCGAGTAGATCGTCTACCCTTGGTGAGGGATACTTGTTCTTCATTGTTATCTTGTTCAGCTCACGGTAATCGATGTACAAACGGAAATAACCGTCTCTCATTTCACAAGCTAGTGTTCTCAATATGAACTTCAAATCAAGAGTTTAATATAACCTTCGGAGTTCTCCATAACATTTCACTAATTTCAATGAACTCTTTTCAGTAAGTTCTTGCAATGCTCCTTCACTTGCTTCCACAACTCATGTCTCTTCACAAGTGTCATTCCATACAACGCCTTAGATATCGGAATCGAGTCAAGCTTGACCTTAGTGGAAATATCCACATTCTGACGTATTGGAATCCGTGGTATCTCGGTTCCGTATTTTCTTCTCCCACCACATAAAATAAGACCGACACAATCTTGTATTAAAACTTCACAGGTGGTCATGATGCTAATGATCTACCCCGGTTTGTTGGGGTGACGTCCTTGAAAAACATGCATTGTTCCATTTGTAGCTATCATGTTGACCGTCCTCTTTCAAATATTCATCTTTTCTTGAATTGGAAAGATTTGCTTGCGTCTTCTGACCCTTGTGTTCTTATATAAGTATTCTTTTAACTTAATCTCATTTCCCTCTTAAATGGTATGATTGTAAAAATCTTCTAAGATTTCTCACTTATATGCAACCATAAGGGTCCAATCGGTAGGACTTAACCGTGTTTCAAAATAATTAATCTTATCTTCTTCGCTTTCCGTAACATCCCAACATATGGGAGGAGCTCTTCGTATTCTACATAAGCTTTCACCATAGACATCATTTCTTCAAGTAGAAATCATACCTCACTTTCTTTTTATAAAGTCAACCCAACGGTAGAGGTTTTAACCTCAATCTTCCATATACTTTTTATACATCTCTTGTCGACATCAAACTTCAAAACTTTGATCTTCTCTTACTCTTGTTGGTCACCTTAGGCATCTCTCGGTATTCCATGAACAACTTCACAACTGTACTGGTATGTCCGTGGAAAATGCTAGAAGAAAATCTCCATCCAAAACCACTAAAATATCAAACTCATTACATCTCCAAGTACTAACATCATGACTCTAAGCTTACAGCATTGCCCTAATCTAGGTCCGCTCTTTCCCGCCATAACCACCATGTCTCTTCCGTGTGAGTCTAGAAACTTGACTTATCTCTTGCCCGCGGTAATATATCATCCATTTCATACCCTGCATCCTCTATATACTCCCGTTTACGTACCACCTCCATGACACCTTACCTTCTTCTTGATTCACTACTTCCCCTTTTTCCATGGTCAAACTTTAAAACCTCTAATTCATGTCGTTCTCCCATATTCCAATTTCATGACCTACAAAGGTCGCATAAGGTCATCTAAATCCCTCTGTATGCCCATAATCTTGTTTACTCACCCCCTTCTATACTCACCAATAGACAACCCACACATGTGCGTTTTCAGTTGTCACCGATTAACTTGTATATGACCTTCTCCGAAGTCCACGACTTATTATTCTACTACACTTCTCATGTTACCATTCTCATGAAGGCTACCCTCTTCGGGGTACTTTATCTTAAACTCCATTAGTTCCTTCTTCATTCCATGCTTCCTCTTCTTTATAAGGTAACTATATCTTTTTGACCTTGTTGTTTCATATAACTCCCTTTCATAGACTTAACTATTCTTCCTTGATGTCTTTCAAGAGCACCTTCCCAAAGATTATAGCCCTAGCTAGCATCCACTCGCATGCCTCTTGGTTGGTATCTTTAGTCTCTCGATTAAAGCTCTTCGTTTCATCTTTCATCTTCTTGGGGTCATCATTTGTACCCACTTCCTCCTTCTTGGCGTTTCTTAGTCTTATCATCACAATGGAAATCGGTCAATTCCACGTGAATCTCCACCATGCCCTTCTTCTCATAACTCTAGTAATGTGTTAACTTTACTTTTTGGTACCTCGTATGCTTAACTTACGGTATTTTAAATCTTTAGCAAATGGTTCGATCACTCTTCTCGTCTTGACTCCAATGCTTAGGAGCGCCTAAAGAAAACTTAACATCTTAATGGGATATCACCTTTAACCTTGCTGGAATGTACCAATCTCTTCCTCGATTCGCATCCTTAGTTGTCCACGCGTCCTTTTGAAGAACTTAAGTCCATTAGTTCTATTGGTCTCGTTGTCGTTCAATCATGGAGCTCCTAAGCATTGGAGTCAAGACGCGTGGACACCAAGGGCCGAAAGAAACAACAAAAGACTTCAGCTGATATGCAACACCAAGGGCCAAATACCACCACGCGATATACAATAAATATGAATAATATACAAACTCAACTCTAACCAAAACCCACTCCTAAAATGTACGGAACCCCAGCTGTCCACTCTTCCGGATCTCTCGGCCGCATTCCTAGCCTGCAAGGCAATCTACAACAATCGGTATAAAACCGTTAGCTAATATTTGAGGCATTAGAATCAAGGTGAAAGGCACAAACACAAGTAAATCAACATAACACACAAAGTACACAAAATCACAAGTCCGGTTTATTATCTTTTTATTATTAAGTCGTATCCCGTTCTTATTCAACTTCTTTTGTGACACGAGAATCTCCCGAAACTCGCCTCGGTCCCCACTTACCGCATGGAACTGTACGGATGCTGATGTGATCCCCACCGGGGAAGAAATCATCGTCATCAAGCCGGAACCAATCGTTTTGCCACCAACCGTCCAAGTCAAAAGTCAGCCGGAACTTATCAAAATCAATAGTTATGTGTTGGAGGTCATGCCTAAAACTGAGCCAAAACTTATTGAAATGAAACCGAAAATGCTTGCACCGAGCATGCCAAATGGAAGCCAATTTTCACTCTCTCCGGCTAAGCTGTCAGGTTTGCGCACTCTCAGTAAAACGACTATAACTGAGACAATTCTTGGAACTAAAATACCCATGAGTACTACTTTGAAAGGTATTTTCAAGATCTACAACTTTGTAGTTTATGGGAAGTCAAGAATCCAAGAGGAACAGGGTGAAAATGACCCGACAATGAAGCAGCGTTTATACTTGAGTGGATTTTTGACCAAGATCACTCATGGAGGCATGGAAGATGGTTATACAAACATATGCACGTCCACCCAGTACATATTTTATGCAGCATATCATCCTCATATTATTCATATATTATGCATGAATTTATGTATTAATTATGTGAAAGTTGGTGGAAAAAAGTAGGTGGAAAAGTAGGTGGAGAAAGTAGGTGGTGAAAGTCCCTTTGTTTTTCCTTTGTTTAATTTCCAAACTCTTGAGCTTGTAACCTTTAATTGTTGGGAGTTAGGTGCTGAATTTTCAGCCTATATAAGGCCTCTCCCACAAACCTTTTTCAGAAGACGAAATAGAGTTGAGTTATCAATCAAAAGTTATGTTTTCACTTTGAGAAAAACAAAACCCGAATTCTAGGTGAGATGCTTAGTTTTCAAACATCTAGGTGAGATGCTTAGGTGGTTCTAAGGTGAGAGGCCGAGGAACGAAGGTTCGAACCCCAAAGTGAGATTCTGAGGGTAGTTCGTTCGAGTTGAGGGATTCCCAAAGTGAGAGGCCGAGGGAATTTGCTCTTCATATCCAAAAACACAAAATCCAAAAAAAAAAGAGAGAGTTCCATTTCATCGATTCCAATCCGATTGTGAACTTGTGCCGGTGGATCCTCGTGTTCGAATCGAGTTCGATCACATCAAGTGGTATCAGAGCCCAACGGTGCAAGTTCGATCACATCAAGTGGTATCAGAGCCCAACGGTGCAAGTTCGATCACATCAAGTGGTATCAGAGCCCAACGGTGCGAGTTCCTCAAGCTTTCGGGGATGACGATCATCAACGACAATGCAAACGGTGGTAATCGAAACAACCAACGTTTGGATAGGCTTGAAGCCCAACTAGCTGAGATATTGAGAAGGTTTCCTCTCCTTACCTTGAACCCTCATGACAAAATCCAAGGAGGTAGCAACCATGCCAACCGGAATGGACAAATCAACCACCGTCGAGAACGAAATGTTGATAGTCGTGCCCATGGGAACCCGGATTGTATTCAAGCATCTCGACATGATGGCGACGAAGTCGAAAGAAGTAGTTACCATGGTAATACATCCCACAATCACTTTCTCAATGATGGCATGACGGATTCGAGGACGAATCCTTTTCAAGGGAAAGGGGATGATGTGATCCCCACCGGGGAAGAAATCATCGTCATCAAGCCGAAACCAATCGTTTTGCCACCAACCGTCCAAGTCAAAAGTCAGCCGGAACTTATCAAAATCAATAGTTATGTGTTGGAGGTCATGCCTAAAACTGAGCCAAAACTTATTGAAATGAAACCGAAAATGCTTGCACCGAGCATGCCAAATGGAAGCCAATTTTCACTCTCTCCGGCTAAGCTGTCAGGTTTGCGCACTCTCAGTAAAACGACTATAACTGAGACAATTCTTGGAACTAAAATACCCATGAGTACTACTTTGAAAGGTATTTTCAAGATCTACAACTTTGTAGTTTATGGGAAGTCAAGAATCCAAGAGGAACAGGGTGAAAATGACCCGACAATGAAGCAGCGTTTATACTTGAGTGGATTTTTGACCAAGATCACTCATGGAGGCATGGAAGATGGTTATACAAACATATGCACGTCCACCCAGTACATATTTTATGCAGCATATCATCCTCATATTATTCATATATTATGCATGAATTTATGTATTAATTATGTGAAAGTTGGTGGAAAAAAGTAGGTGGAAAAGTAGGTGGAGAAAGTAGGTGGTGAAAGTCCCTTTGTTTTTCCTTTGTTTAATTTCCAAACTCTTGAGCTTGTAACCTTTAATTGTTGGGAGTTAGGTGCTGAATTTTCAGCCTATATAAGGCCTCTCCCACAAACCTTTTTCAGAAGACGAAATAGAGTTGAGTTATCAATCAAAAGTTATGTTTTCACTTTGAGAAAAACAAAACCCGAATTCTAGGTGAGATGCTTAGTTTTCAAACATCTAGGTGAGATGCTTAGGTGGTTCTAAGGTGAGAGGCCGAGGAACGAAGGTTCGAACCCCAAAGTGAGATTCTGAGGGTAGTTCGTTCGAGTTGAGGGATTACCAAAGTGAGAGGCCGAGGGAATTTGCTCTTCATATCCAAAAACACAAAATCCAAAAAAAAAAGAGAGAGTTCCATTTCATCGATTCCAATCCGATTGTGAACTTGTGCCGGTGGATCCTCGTGTTCGAATCGAGTTCGATCACATCAAGTGGTATCAGAGCCCAACGGTGCAAGTTCGATCACATCAAGTGGTATCAGAGCCCAACGGTGCAAGTTCGATCACATCAAGTGGTATCAGAGCCCAACGGTGCGAGTTCCTCAAGCTTTCGGGGATGACGATCATCAACGACAATGCAAACGGTGGTAATCGAAACAACCAACGTTTGGATAGGCTTGAAGCCCAACTAGCTGAGATATTGAGAAGGTTTCCTCTCCTTACCTTGAACCCTCATGACAAAATCCAAGGAGGTAGCAACCATGCCAACCGGAATGGACAAATCAACCACCGTCGAGAACGAAATGTTGATAGTCGTGCCCATGGGAACCCGGATTGTATTCAAGCATCTCGACATGATGGCGACGAAGTCGAAAGAAGTAGTTACCATGGTAATACATCCCACAATCACTTTCTCAATGATGGCATGACGGATTCGAGGACGAATCCTTTTCAAGGGAAAGGGGATGATGTGATCCCCACCGGGGAAGAAATCATCGTCATCAAGCCGGAACCAATCGTTTTGCCACCAACCGTCCAAGTCAAAAGTCAGCCGGAACTTATCAAAATCAATAGTTATGTGTTGGAGGTCATGCCTAAAACTGAGCCAAAACTTATTGAAATGAAACCGAAAATGCTTGCACCGAGCATGCCAAATGGAAGCCAATTTTCACTCTCTCCGGCTAAGCTGTCAGGTTTGCGCACTCTCAGTAAAACGACTATAACTGAGACAATTCTTGGAACTAAAATACCCATGAGTACTACTTTGAAAGGTATTTTCAAGATCTACAACTTTGTAGTTTATGGGAAGTCAAGAATCCAAGAGGAACAGGGTGAAAATGACCCGACAATGAAGCAGCGTTTATACTTGAGTGGATTTTTGACCAAGATCACTCATGGAGGCATGGAAGATGGTTATACAAACATATGCACGTCCACCCAGTACATATTTTATGCAGCATATCATCCTCATATTATTCATATATTATGCATGAATTTATGTATTAATTATGTGAAAGTTGGTGGAAAAAAGTAGGTGGAAAAGTAGGTGGAGAAAGTAGGTGGTGAAAGTCCCTTTGTTTTTCCTTTGTTTAATTTCCAAACTCTTGAGCTTGTAACCTTTAATTGTTGGGAGTTAGGTGCTGAATTTTCAGCCTATATAAGGCCTCTCCCACAAACCTTTTTCAGAAGACGAAATAGAGTTGAGTTATCAATCAAAAGTTATGTTTTCACTTTGAGAAAAACAAAACCCGAATTCTAGGTGAGATGCTTAGTTTTCAAACATCTAGGTGAGATGCTTAGGTGGTTCTAAGGTGAGAGGCCGAGGAACGAAGGTTCGAACCCCAAAGTGAGATTCTGAGGGTAGTTAGTTCGTTCGAGTTGGAATCGATGTGATCGAACTCGATTCGAACTCGATTCGAACACGAGAATCTCACTTTGGGGTTCGAACCTTCGTTCCTCGGCCTCTCACCTTAGAACCACCTAAGCATCTCACCTAGATGTTTGAAAACTAAGCATCTCACCTAGAATTCGGGTTTTGTTTTTCTCAAAGTGAAAACATAACTTTTGATTGATAACTCAACTCTATTTCGTCTTCTGAAAAAGGTTTGTGGGAGAGGCCTTATATAGGCTGAAAATTCAGCACCTAACTCCCAACAATTAAAGGTTACAAGCTCAAGAGTTTGGAAATTAAACAAAGGAAAAACAAAGGGACTTTCACCACCTACTTTTCCACCTACTTTTTTCCACCAACTTTCACATAATTAATACATAAATTCATGCATAATATATGAATAATATGAGGATGATATGCTGCATAAAATATGTACTGGGTGGACGTGCATATGTTTGTATAACCATCTTCCATGCCTCCATGAGTGATCTTGGTCAAAAATCCACTCAAGTATAAACGCTGCTTCATTGTCGGGTCATTTTCACCCTGTTCCTCTTGGATTCTTGACTTCCCATAAACTACAAAGTTGTAGATCTTGAAAATACCTTTTAAAGTAGTACTCATGGGTATTTTAGTTCCAAGAATTGTCTCAGTTATAGTCGTTTTACTGAGAGTGCGCAAACCTGACAGCTTAGCCGGAGAGAGTGAAAATTGGCTTCCATTTGGCATGCTCGGTGCAAGCATTTTCGGTTTCATTTCAATAAGTTTTGGCTCAGTTTTAGGCATGACCTCCAACACATAACTATTGATTTTGATAAGTTCCGGCTGACTTTTGACTTGGACGGTTGGTGGCAAAACGATTGGTTCCGGCTTGATGACGATGATTTCTTCCCCGGTGGGGATCACATCATCCCCTTTCCCTTGAAAAGGATTCGTCCTCGAATCCGTCATGCCATCATTGAGAAAGTGATTGTGGGATGTATTACCATGGTAACTACTTCTTTCGACTTCGTCGCCATCATGTCGAGATGCTTGAATACAATCCGGGTTCCCATGGGCACGACTATCAACATTTCGTTCTCGACGGTGGTTGATTTGTCCATTCCGGTTGGCATGGTTGCTACCTCCTTGGATTTTGTCATGAGGGTTCAAGGTAAGGAGAGGAAACCTTCTCAATATCTCAGCTAGTTGGGCTTCAAGCCTATCCAAACGTTGGTTGTTTCGATTACCACCGTTTGCATTGTCGTTGATGATCGTCATCCCCGAAAGCTTGAGGAACTCGCACCGTTGGGCTCTGATACCACTTGATGTGATCGAACTCGATTCGAACACGAGGATCCACCGGCACAAGTTCACAATCGGATTGGAATCGATGAAATGGAACTCTCTCTTTTTTTTTTGGATTTTGTGTTTTTGGATATGAAGAGCAAATTCCCTCGGCCTCTCACTTTGGGAATCCCTCAACTCGAACGAACTACCCTCAGAATCTCACTTTGGGGTTCGAACCTTCGTTCCTCGGCCTCTCACCTTAGAACCACCTAAGCATCTCACCTAGATGTTTGAAAACTAAGCATCTCACCTAGAATTCGGGTTTTGTTTTTCTCAAAGTGAAAACATAACTTTTGATTGATAACTCAACTCTATTTCGTCTTCTGAAAAAGGTTTGTGGGAGAGGCCTTATATAGGCTGAAAATTCAGCACCTAACTCCCAACAATTAAAGGTTACAAGCTCAAGAGTTTGGAAATTAAACAAAGGAAAAACAAAGGGACTTTCACCACCTACTTTCTCCACCTACTTTTCCACCTACTTTTTTCCACCAACTTTCACATAATTAATACATAAATTCATGCATAATATATGAATAATATGAGGATGATATGCTGCATAAAATATGTACTGGGTGGACGTGCATATGTTTGTATAACCATCTTCCATGCCTCCATGAGTGATCTTGGTCAAAAATCCACTCAAGTATAAACGCTGCTTCATTGTCGGGTCATTTTCACCCTGTTCCTCTTGGATTCTTGACTTCCCATAAACTACAAAGTTGTAGATCTTGAAAATACCTTTCAAAGTAGTACTCATGGGTATTTTAGTTCCAAGAATTGTCTCAGTTATAGTCGTTTTACTGAGAGTGCGCAAACCTGACAGCTTAGCCGGAGAGAGTGAAAATTGGCTTCCATTTGGCATGCTCGGTGCAAGCATTTTCGGTTTCATTTCAATAAGTTTTGGCTCAGTTTTAGGCATGACCTCCAACACATAACTATTGATTTTGATAAGTTCCGGCTGACTTTTGACTTGGACGGTTGGTGGCAAAACGATTGGTTCCGGCTTGATGACGATGATTTCTTCCCCGGTGGGGATCACATCAGATGCCTCCGACCGTCTAACCACACAGGCTAGTCACGAAGAACCTCCTAACTCTACGCAAGAGCCAAGCAGTGATGTCACCGCCCGTTATCATACACTTGGGCCAAATAATATAAAAGTCGGTGATCCTATTTCCGGTTTAGTTGTTATAAACAATAAAGAATAAACACACACCACCAAACACACATCAATGCTAATACAAGGAATACGAGCTAAGTAAGTCCGAAGACTTACCTCGTCACCACTCTCAACTCACGACACTCTCGCTTCCTTAGGAAGGAAGCCCGTGACCTGCTCACAAGAAGATAACTATATCAACAACAACCCTCTCACAATAGAAGTCGTAGACTTCTATACAAATGATCTACGCAAGACCATTTGACTCTCAATTCTAGGACCGCATCCTAGAATCCCTCATGCTCACATCACACTCAACACAAGTTGGAAGTCCTAAGACTTCTAAACCCTCGGATCTCGCAAGATCATAATTCCCAACGCAACTAAGATAAGCCAAACATAAACTCCAAAATCCCACAAGATCATCCAACCCCACCTCGAGCCTCAAAACGCTTACAAGATCAACCAAACACCCAACGTCTTACAACAATCGACAATCCTCAAAACTCACCTAAAGTCCAAACCACTACTTGGTATTCACTCTAAATTATGTGTAATATCCAGACAATTTTTATTTCCGTTTAATACCCGATCAAACCGGATTCCGATCCACCAACCTTAATCTTTAAAAAAAATAATAAATAAATAAAATAAATAAATAAATAAAAGAAAATGATATTAAATTCTATCATTTTATGTGACCTTGATTCACATAAAATGATAACTTATATAATTCCGTAAATAGTTCCGTAAATAATTCCCGTACATTTTAATGATTCCGTACGAGTTTTTATGTTTCACTTCAACTTTTGTTTAATTGGGGAGCATGCCAAGTTCTGGCCCAATAGATCCGGCCCATTTAACTTTCAGCCAGCCCACAATGTAACTTAACCCTACTGCTGTTAATTAACCTAATTCTTAACTTAATGTTCGCTCCAAACGGTGTGTGCAAGCTTTAAATTTCTAACCCTAGACTTAAGCTTAAAACAAGGATGCGAACCCGCTGTGTACGGGTCAATTGTAGTAAAAAGCAAGAAATTCCAGGGGTCGATCACAGGGACTTGGTGAAACAAAGTCAATAACGGTAAGCTTCGTGAATACTAACCACAAGAGCAATTAACACAATCAAAGATGAATAAGAAGTCAATAAAGCAAACATGCAATTCTAGGGATTAAAGCGTCTAGTTGTGGTTCCAACTCAAGATCTAAAGATAAGCGGACAAAGCTGAGATTTTTGCAAGGGGAAGGTGTTACTAAAGTGGAGTAGATCATCGGGTAAGTCTCACTACTCACTAATCCAAAATCGTAACTCCTATTACCGGGTAAGTCTCAAGGAATCAAGATAAAGAACTATAACCTCAAACTAACACACCATCTAAGGGGATAGAATCAACCTTTACCGGGTAAGTCTCAGGCTAACTCACAAAGATGGGATGGAAGCACACTCAAACCCCAACAAAGGATAAACCTTTATTACCTACACTTATGATTGTTGGTACACAAACTAAGGAATTACCGGGTAAGTCTCATCCTAAGCTTGCTTTGAACCAGGAAAGGTGTAATAAAAATAGGATTTGGCAAACTCTAACACTTAACTCTCAGTTTAGGATCAGATAAGTCACCTCGGTCATCCAAATTCCACCCCGGCCGAGATGTTCATTGACTGAACGAGATGCTTAGGGTTAAGGTTAAAGACTCGAACTTTCAGGGTCCTACTAAAATCTAAGACTATTCTATCATTGTTTTTCCCACAACCTTCAGCCAATCACCCTAGAATCACACAAGGAAATTAGCCACTCATCATGATAAAAGTATTAATCAAATATATGGGAAGAAGGTGAATATTTGAACATGAAGAATTTAATGAAAAGACTTCAATAACTGAATCAAATATCACACAAAAAGCGTTCCTTGGGTAGCAATCCAACAAGACAAGACAACAAGGAAGGGAATCTAAGATAATCTTACAAAACCCTTCAAAAGCTATAAAAGCTATGATCTTCAATCTTCCTTCAACCTTCAAAAAGGTTCTTCAAAACTCCCAACTGGAGTATGGTTGCAGCGATGTATGCTGGATCTCGCAGCCTTCAATGGTGTATAACGTGCTAAGAGGGCTCTTAGCGGATGTATGCAGGATCTTGGATTTGTGGAAATCCAACCCTTTTTATAGGAAAATTACTCTCCAAAGATAAAATATCTTAGAAAGATCTTTTCCCATAAAAATAGGTAAAATATAAGATCTTCTTCCTTCTAGGAGCCAAGCCCAAAAATATAAGATCACCTTCCAAAGATAAAAGATCTCAGCCAAGAATAAAATATTCTCGCCGCGTCCTAGGTGTTCGCCTCGGTCGAGTCGGCGTCTCTGGTTCACCTCGGTCGAGATGAATCTCTGGTCAACCGAGGTGAGTCATAACTGAATGTGAAATCTCTCAAAACTGGTCCAAAGTGAATCTTAATCCATGGCTATGCTTCCTGGATGGTTCCTTATGCTCCTCAATGTAGCTCCAATGACTCCATAGCTCCTTTTGTTCCTTTTTGATGCAAAACGTGCCATTTTACCTACAATTACAACAAAACTAGGTGTAGACCTCGATTCCCGCAAAGGTAGATGAAATGGTAATATAATCACATATTATACATGCTAACATGCAGATTATTGAAGATAAAACGTCCAAACAAACCCCAAAATATAGACTATAATTCATGCTATCAAAATACCCATACTTAGCCCTTGCTTGTCCCCAAGCAAGTTCCGCATATAGAAGACAAGATAGAATGGATTAATAGTCATGAAAATCAATGAAAAGTCTTCCAAAAACATTTTTATGGTGTGTTACAATCATAGATCACTCTAAGAGAATACTTCATGGAATTTAAAATCCAAACATGATCAAAACATTTTATAAATATAGGAAAGTTGTTCATCTTTGCATAAAATCATAGAATGCATAATAAGTCATAATTATCAAAATTAATCATGTATAATCCAGTTTAAACCACTAATTCAATCAACTAGCTCAAGGTCTCAAGGGCTTCCCAAAAGAAAGGTCAAGAAACGTGTAGGGTAGGGATGTTTGTAAGGTAATGTGGTGCTAGAATCCGGGAAAAGGATGAACTTCACTTTCACTTTGACTTGCAACATCTTCCACCAATAAGCTTTGCTTATTTCACACTTTTCTTTTTACTTTACGTTTTGGGATGCATGGACAGAGGTGCACAATAACCGAAGCCTAGGAGATCCGCAATCATCAATTTCTTGAGATGCATCAAACCCTTGATGCACATACCATGACCCGTTAGGAATGTCGCTCAATCCGACTTTGGCAAGACACAAACATCCGGCTATGTGAATGGTGCCGAGTTACTCATCTTCATGATTGACTTCCCCAAACCTAAAATTACTTTCTAGCACTTTCACTTCCAGCCAACTTCTCAACTTTAACTTCACTTGCTTTTACCACTTCGCTTGCTTCCAAATTCCCGGATAGGTAAAGGAAGGCAAAAATGTATATGAGGGGCTAAGCATGATTAAGAAGAAGAAAAGAGAAGAATGAATTGCCTTGGTCTTTCCAGGAAGAAAGTGAGAGAACTCATGATGTGGTGTCAACCTTCAAATTCAACATAATTTTGATAAAACAAGGTATTAAACATGCCAATAATTTCAAACAAAGCATTTAGCAACTTAAACATATTATAAAATCTTTCAAACACATAAAGAATTTAAAACCAGTCAGTAAACAAGATCTTCACTGAGATCATGTCCAGATAAGTAACACAAAAATTGTTTTCGAAAACTCTCAGTTAACCCACCTCGGTCGAGGTGTTCTTGGTTCAACCGAGGTGAAACGCCTCGTTTGGCCAAGACTGACTCGGTCGAGGTCAAAAAAAATTTTTTAAAACCATTTTTTCTTTAGTTTCGACGTTTTTCTCAATCAAATAATGTGTAAATATGCATGCAATCTCAGATAAACATATAAATGCAGAAGTGAAGCATAAATATCTGATAAAGTATGAGTCATACATCAAGTCATCGAATAAATACATCAAATAGTCATCAAATAAGTACATCGAATACCCCATACTTGGGACACACTGTCCCAGTGGGTCAATATAAGTCTAAGGACAGGATACTCACCGAACATAGCTAAACTGCATGAAGAAGTAAGAAACAGCTCCCAGATAAGACCATCTCGGTTGGCGAAGCACATCTCGGTCGAGGTGTTCTGACAGTACCCGAGATGTATCTTAGTAAAGCTCGTTTCCTCAACTTCTCGAAATTTTGTTCTTCCAGTGTAGCTCCTGAACTGTGATCCTTCCTTTTGGAATACCTGGTTGTTGTCTAGAGGAAAACAAAAACAAAGCAACTATCTAAACTAAACTAGAAGAGGGTGAAGAAAGCAATACCTTGGGTTGCCTCCCAAGAAGCGCTTGGTTTAAGGTCGCTAGCTGGACCCTTCTCCATAGAATTACTCAATGTACCTTGAACACCATGGAGTGCTCATCACATCCATCATAAAATTCTTCCAAAAAGGTTCCGGTTCCTAATATCACCGGCAAATGGTAAGATCTCCCACGTACAAGCTTGTACGGTTTGATTCTCACCGGAATCCTTCTAGCCTTCCTGCACTTCAATGGGACATAATCTAGCCTTGCGTCCCATCCTTTCCTTGATCGAGAAAACAACTTCTCGAGATTCCTAGTAGCTTCCCCATCTTTAGCATGGGGATGGTACAAGGTCCTTAGCATGCGAGGGACCCCATACTTGAACAAGAGACACTTCATCGCCTTAACGGTGTAGTGCTTGCCAACTCCACTCCTCATGATCCGAGGAGCTTCCTCTTCCAACAATTTCAAGGAAGACTTCATCTTGATCTTTGGAGGTTCTTTCGGAAGAGACCTCCAACTCTCCGGTGCTTTCCTGAAAAATTCAGAAATTTTAATAGGGAATTCGAATGGAGTAAGAGAACTTACCTTGTAAAGTTCTCCAAAGCTCGGATCAGGTTTCATGTTAGGTTGATAACCAACACATGAAATCTCTCTCAACTCAGTTGATCTTTCTTCCACCTTGGTCACAATCTCAGTAATTTGACCAAGGTTCTCTGCATCTTCTGCTTCCAGTTTTGCAGATTCTTCCATCTCGGCCGAGATCTCTTCCACTTCGACCGAGGTCTCAACAGTCAGATCGAGACCTTCCATATCCTTCTCTTCCTCAGAAGTTTCAGGAGAAATTTTTGGTTCGACTGGGAGAATGCTTGGAACGTGCAACACTTCCTTATGCTCTTCTTGCGGCCTAGCATAGAATAGGGTACTTTCCTTGAGTTCCGCCACCCTCTTCATTATCTTCTCCAATCTTGATTCGAGAGAATCTTCAAGAGGCTGCTCATAAGTGTTTCTAGGGATATTCTTCTCATCCCATATCGCAAGTTCACGCTGAATGGTCTCTTCTCTTTCCCATTCATTGTTGAACCAATAGAAGGAGTACTTCTCCTCCAAGTACTCATAATGGTCCGCCCTAGCACTTTGCCTTGCTATCCAGGCTGGATCAAATGTAGTCATCGGAAATCCTGAAAACTACAAAACTCATAGAAAGACTAGTTAGTAGCAACAGGGGCAAGTGCCCCGAAAGCAAACCGTAACCGGCTCGGTCTAGACCAAGTCCCCGGCAACGGCGCCAAAAACTTGTTCGCTCCAAACGGTGTGTGCAAGCTTTAAATTTATAACCCTAGACTTAAGCTTAAAAGAAGGATGCGAACCCGTAGTGTACGGGTCAATCGTAGTAAAAAGCAAGAAATTCCAGGGGTCGATCATAGGGACTCGGTGAAACAAAGTCAATAACGGTAAGCTTCGTGAATACTAACCACAAGAGCAATTAACACAATCAAAGATGAATAAGAAGTCAATAAAGCAAACATGCAATTCTAGGGATTAAAGCGTCTAGTTGTGGTTCCAACTCAAGATCTAAAGATAAGCGGACAAAGCTGAGATTTTTGCAAGGGGAAGGTGTTACTAAAGTGGAGTAGATCACCGGGTAAGTCTCACTACTCACTAATCCAAAATCGTAACTCCTATTACCGGGTAAGTCTCAAGGAATCAAGATAAAGAACTATAACCTCAAACTAACACACCATCTAAGGGGATAAAATCAACCTTTACCGGGTAAGTCTCAGGCTAACTCACAAAGATGGGATGGAAGCACACTCAAACCCCAACAAAGGATAAACCTTTATTACCTACACTTATGATCGTTGGTACACAAACTAAGGAATTACCGGGTAAGTCTCATCCTAAGCTTGCTTTGAACCAGGAAAGGTGTAATAAGAATAGGATTTGGCAAACTCTAACACTTAACTCTCAGTTTAGGATCAGATAAGTCACCTCGGTCAGCCAAATTCCACCCCGGCCGAGATGTTCATCGACTGAACGAGATGCTTAGGGTTAAGGTTAAAGACTCGAACTTTCAGGGTCCTACTGGAATCTAAGACTATTCTATCATTGTTTTTCCCACAACCTTCAGCCAATCACCCTAGAATCACACAAGGAAATTAGCCACTCATCATCATAAAAGTATTAATCAAATATATGGGAAGAAGGTGAATATTTGAACAAGAAGAATTTAATGAAAAGACTTCAATAACTTGATCAAATATCACACAAAAAGCGTTCCTTGGATAGCAATCCAACAAGACAAGACAACAAGGAAGGGAATCTAAGATAATCTTACAAAACCCTTCAAAAGCTATAAAAGCTATGATCTTCAATCTTCCTTCAACCTTCAAAAAGGTTCTTCAAAACTCCCAACTGGAGTATGGTTGCAGTGATGTATGCTGGATCTCGCAGCCTTCAATGGTGTATAACGTGCTAAGCGGGCTCTTAGCGGATGTATGCAGGATCTTGGATTTGTGGAAATCCAACCCTTTTTATAGGAAAATTACTCTCCAAAGATAAAATATCTTAGAAAGATCTTTTCCCATAAAAATAGGTAAAATATAAGATCTTCTTCCTTCCAGGAGCCAAGCCCAAAAATATAAGATCACCTTCCAAAGATAAAAGATCTCAGCCAAGAATAAAATATTCTCGCCGCGTGCTAGGTGTTCGCCTCGGTCGAGTCGGCGTCTCTGGTTCACCTCGGTCGAGATGAATCTCTGGTCAACCGAGGTGAGTCATAACTGAATGTGAAATCTCTCAAAACTGGTCCAAAGTGAATCTTAATCCATGGATATGCTTCCTGGATGGTTCCTTATGCTCCTCAATGTAGCTCCAATGACTCCATAGCTCCTTTTGTTCCTTTTTGATGCAAAACGTGCCATTTTACTTACAATTATAGCAAAACTAGGTGTAGACCTCAATTCCCGCAAAGGTAGATGAAATGGTAATATAATCACATATTATACATGCTAACATGCAGATTATTGAAGATAAAACGTCCAAACAAACCCCAAAATATAGACTATAATTCATGCTATCACTTAACCTAATCTAAAATCCTAAACCTAATTAACCTTACCAAACGAACTCTACCCTTCTTGCCGCTGTACGTAACCATTCTGCGCCCTAGCCTTCCATGCTCGACCGCCAAATTGAGTCACCAGTTCCCTGCACACCGTGACCTGCTCGCCGAGACCTGCACACCCCAACCTTCCAAGCGACTACATCCGGCCGGACTCCAGTGGCACCGACACGCTGCCTCCTCCTCGGCGTCGGGATCTGCTGCTACTGCGTCATCCATGTAAGTATCGGTATTCCCCTCCCACCCTCTTGAGACACGGAACCACCTTTGACGATATCCTGTTGCACCACGAGGCCATGCTGCCAGTGTCGGACCACCGCAGAGAGAGCCCTGAACGCCACCGCCGTTGCCGTCGTTACAGTAGGTGAGGCGGCTGCCTCCTTTCCCTCCCCTTATTCCTTGTTTCCCCTTCTGTTTTCATGTGATAAACCGTTAGTCTTGCCTCTCTCTGATCCCTGCAGTGACTAGCCAGGACGAGTTGTGCACCTGCAGTTAGTACGGTCGAGCCAACGTATGAGCCTCCAGTCCAGGACTCCCCTGCTATGCCCCAATATTGTAAACCCGGACCATCTTTAGCCCAGTGTTGGTGAGTCCCCCATGTGCTCTCCTGTTAATGTTGTAATAGTGTGGAGTAGAATATACTGTTTGTTTCCAAGTCATAATCCAGTAGGTAGTTGGTTCCAAAGTAGGTATACAAGATATGATATTAGAGAAGGGGTGTGTGTAGCTGCCACTTTGTTTTGAACCTAGGATGTGTGAGAATAGATTTAATATTTAGGACAAATGGGTTGTTTTTGTAAGTAGAGGAAAATTTTGGCTAAGTATAGAAATTTTAGCTTTTACTCCAACTTTAGGATTTTATGTAGGAGTTTTGGTTGAGTGCTTTTGAAAGATCTTTGCCCCTATGATGAGTATGCATATCATAGAGGATCCAGAGTATTATTTCTGAATTTTTATATTTTTCTTTGAGCCCCATATCTTGAGCTAAAGTAAGAGTTTAGCGACTCTTTTGGAAATCTAGAATTTTGGTTAACTGTTATAAATCCTTAACAAACTATCTCTTGAGAACTAGATTATGAAAGTAGGTTCCAAAGAAGAATTTGGAACTAGGTTATAGAGTATTTTGGAGATTTCGGGACCAGGGGTAAAATGGTCATTTTACCTTAAGAGGGTTTTTAGTAATTTCTCTTCATGAGATTGTACATCTTAGAAGTCTATAACTTCTAAGAGTATGGGATGTGATTTTGATACATGTGCCTTGTTTGACAAGCGACTGAGTTTCCACGGTTGCAGACCGAGTTGAGTTTTTAGAGAGTTGTGATTTGATTCAGGTACGTCCTTGCGACTTACTTAGCTAGTTTCTAGATATTAGTTGGGTGATAATGGTTGTGTGTGTTTAATGTGTGTTATAAACAAAATAACAACTTGTTAAGATGACCGTGGTTATTATGTTTTAAGGCCCAAGTGTATGTATAACGGGTCGTGACATCACTGCCCAGCTCTGCCAGGAGACTGGGAGGCTCTTTATACCTAGACCATACAGGTACACGGTGAGATGCATCGGATCCATTCCTGATGGGTACACGGGGGCGGAGGCGAGGTTTGGGAATCCCTCGTGTCACAAAATAAGTATCATTAGTATGAATGAATGACCTAAATGAAGATAATAAATGGATTGTGTGAAAGCATGATGAGTGTGTACTTTTGATATGTGTGTGTGTGCTATTATTATTCATCAAATGTTTAGATAACTAGCTAATGGTTATTCTATTTTGTTTTTAGATTCACCACAGGTTAGAGCAGCAGCTGAGTGATCCGAAAGTAGTGGTCAGCCGGGTCTCCGTACTCCTTAGAGTGGGGTTGGGATGTTTGCTTTGTTGTTCTTTCTTCTTGTTATATAGTTAGTCTTTTTTTTTGTTGCTTAAGTACTATAGGCTGGTAGACGTTGCATTCATCCCTTTAAAATTATAATTTTTATAAATTTCGGTTTTTCTTATTTGTGTCTTGTCTCAAGATCCTAGTATATTGTTGTCAAACTGAGGTCAGGACCCATTGTGAGGTCCTAACCAGTAATGTCCCGAGTTTTGAGAATTCGGGGTGTTACAACATGGTATCAGAGCTTTAGGTTGACAACAATGGCACTTGAAATCTTCTGAAAGGCCGAATAAGTACTTGAGCAGAATCCGAAAAGGGATTTGAGTTTTAAAAAGGACTTTTGGTTTTCAAATGCATGCATAGTCTGGTTGGGGATAGAAAAGTACGGTTGACCACCACTACTACCGCGGATCTCAGTATGCTTAGTATGAACTTATCGTATTGTACAATTATGTATGTTAGATATATATATATATATATATATATATATATATATATATATATATGTAGCAGGTTATTACCCTAGAGGATATGAAATATCCTTTAGTTGAGTTATCATGATGCGATTATCGCCTCATGATAAAACGTTTGGAGATCTTAAAGGGTATCTCTAAGAAAATAGTGGACTCATACCCCCGATTAGAACATTACATTATGACGGACGCCCTGGTGCTTCCTACAATTTCCGAGGAACGAGTGGTCAAGGAGTTGAGGATTACAAGAGGATGTTAACAACAAGAACAATCGGGCGAGAAAGGAATATCAAGCAATTCAAATAGAAGTAATAGAAAACCGTACAAGGATTTTAGCGGTATGACAACGAGAAGTGAAACTCAAGATGCGTGTAAGGATTAGTAAGAGCGCGGATTGAAGAGGACACCATAGAAACATAATTCAAACAAGGTATAGCACAACTACACTTGGCGGGTTAAAGGACACTACAACTAAGGTGCATGCCACCATAGACAAGTATGAGCATGAAAGTACAGAGAAAATAAGGTGTTGAACCAGAGGTAAATGATTAAAGGGGTACCAAGACAAAGATTTACGATCGAGTTTAAAGACAAAAAAATTAATAAATTTCATAACCATGGAGATGGGTTGACTCCTTCAGAGACACGAGAATGTTGAAGGAAAGCACGACACAAGTATCAAAGATAGTTGAAGTCTGAAACTGAGACAATGGATTTCCATGAAGGCAAGGTTACAAAACAACATCCACCGACGAAGAAACATGTGCGGGAATGATCATGATGGACTTGAGGGATCCTAATGACTACTCAATCACCAAGAGACTTAAGTTAACCATACTAGTGGTTCACTACAGAGAGCTGCAGGTAGACAATAACTTAGGAAAAAGGAACCGTGAAGATGGGTTTGCAAGCTATCACGGAAGGTTTGATAAACCCATAGATGGCAGGTGAATAATACAACTAGACTCGGGTAAAGTGATCTTAAAAAAAGAGAAAGAAAAGTGTAAATTGTGGAAGGAACTAAAGGTGTATAAACGGATAACCTATAAGGGGTAAGTTTTCACCTTATATATCCGCATCGAAAGAGATAGAAGAAAAGTAAGTCTACGATCTGGTAAAAGACCAACTACAGACTAACTAGTAATAACGGAGAATTCACACGTGGGAGTTGACCAATGATGACCGGTTGGTAGATAAGAAGAATAATATCGGATTCACTAAAGAATGTTACCGACATATGGAGAATCTCTACAAAAGATCAACGGCGACAATTATAAAGTTAAACCGATACAAGTACCAGTACCCATAATAGTAACATGTAATGAGTTCGAGCCAATATCTCTAGTTAAGAATTTAAGGAGAAGATTTTGACGGCCGGGAATGACCACGTAGGTCTTTAAAGAGATTAAGGAAATGGTTGTGAACAGTTTCTTATCTTCTGGCTAAGAAAAAGGTACAAATCACAGTAGTACTAATGGATTGCATAAGGAGAACTAGAGGAGTAAGAAGAAGCAGATGATTTTAATCATGTCCTACGTCAATCAAGACAGAAGGTGCTTAACATGCCACACAATTGAGACTGATGGTGCTCTCCCGAAGTTTACAGAGGAAGCCTTTTTGACTAAAGATGTCACACAGAATAAGTACAGTTATAGAGACGGAGCAAACATAGAGATTATGACCTTAGTGTCTTGATAATATGTCTCATCGAGTTTTGAAGTGATTCTAGATGGAATCTACACCTCGTTGGAACGGACATGAGAAAGAGTAATGAGGAATAATTGAAGGTATTATACAAATCCGATATCACGCTTATAAGATAATTACCCAAAAAGTGTTTATATAGGAGTTTAATGATAAATGGCGGTACTCCAAGGAAATTCAAACTAATCCAAATAACCCTGTAATATGTAGATGGGTGGGTAGTTATAGAACGGCGTACAAATGGTGTACCCTAAAGTCTTTTCTCGACTGATGGGAGAAGAATTGACGAAAGTATTAAATTTAATCAACGTGGATTGAACGAGAAAACCTAAAAAGGTTTTGACCATTATGATTGGTGTAAGGATTTGAAAGATAGTAGAGCGACATGAGTATACTGGCAATCTAGTAGATAGGAATGAAGAATAAGTTTTTTTAAAAAAATTTGGATACAAATGAAACTAGAGGATGTCAACAAAAGTAATACTACTGAGCCGTGTCAGCGGAGCTTTGAGGAGCTGAAGAGGAGATTGACGTCTGTTCTAATTTTAGTACAGTCTGAGGGTACAGATGACTTTGTGGTATACAATGACGCATCCAAGCTAGGCTTAGGGTGTGTCTTGATGTAGAGGGGTAAGGTCATAGCCTATGCGTCTCGGCCGCTGAAGATGTATGAGGAGAACTACCCCACACACGACCTAGAGTTAGCTGCAGTAGTCCATGTTCTTAAGATCTGGCGTCACTATCTATATGGGGCAACGTGTCAGATCTTCACAGACCATAAGAGTCTGAAATGCATATTCATGCAGCAAAATTGAATAACCGCCAGAGGCGGTGGTTAGAGTTGATTAAGGATTTCGACCTTGAGATTCTCTACCACCCCGAAAAGGCGAATGTAGTTGTTGACGCTTTGAACCGGAAGACGCCTCGGGAGAAGGCAATAGCACGGTTGAGAGTACAACCGCAGTCGTAGAGAGATTTGGCTTGGTTAGAGGAAGAGATTCAGTTTCCAGATACAACCCACCAGTTAGCTACCTTGGAGTTACTTCCTGACCTTTTGGGGTGAGATCCGACAGAAGCGGGAGACTTGCCCGACTTTGACCAGGATCCGAGACAAAATGTCCCGAGATGAAGCACCTCAGTTCACTATTGATGTTGATGGAGTGATAAGACGTTAGGACCGTATTTGTGTGCCATCAGACAGTGAGTTGGGACAGAGGATATTAGGTGAGCCTCATGCTACCCCATACTCAGTACATCCTGGAGCGAGTAAGATGTACAAGGATGTGAGACGTTCCTTTTGGTGGGGTGGTTTGAAGCCTGACGTGGCTCGGTATGTAGCTTAGTGTGCGACCTGTCAGCAGGTCAAGATTGAGTACCGTAGGTCCGAAGGAGAACTCCACCCACTGCCAGTACTACAGTGGAAGTGGGAGGATGTGTTTATGGACTTTGTCACGGGATTGAGGCTCAGAAGAGGTTTTGATGCTATTCGGGTAGTGGTAGATCGTTTGACGAAGACCGCATGTTTCATTCCGATTAAGGAAACGTGGTCAGTAAGTCGTCTAGTTGAGGAATTCATCATTCACATTGTGAGACTCCATGGAATATCGAGGACTATCGTCTCCGATAGGGATGGACGTTTCACCTCGAGATTTGGCAGCAGGTACATACTACTTTAGGAATGAGTCTCCATTTTTCTACTACTTACCACCCACAGACTGACGGTCAGTCTGAGAGGACCATCCAGACGTTAGAGGACATGCTGCGGGCTTGTGTACCAGATTGGGGACAGGTATGGCCAAATCATCTTCCACTGGTAGAGTTTTCGTATACTAACAGTTGGCACGCGTCTTTTGGGATGGCCCCTTATGAGGCTTTGTACGGGCGGAGATGTCGCACGCCATTATGCTAGGATGAGCCTAACAGAGCTGATGGAGTAGCTCCAGATCAGACACATGATGACATTGCTCGGATTGCCTTGGTCTGGGAGCGTATGTTAGCAGCGCAGGGTCGTCAGAAGTCCTACGCCGACAATAGGCGTTGACCCTTGGAGTTTAGGGTGGGTGCTCAGGTGTGGTTGAGAGTGTCACCAACGAAGGGAGTCCGGTGTTTCGGCATTAAGGGGGAGCTGAGTCCCCGATATGTCGGATCGTTTGAGATCTTGGAGAGAGTTGGAGAGGTGACCTACAGATTAGCACTACCGCCGAGACTAGAGGGTGTCCATCCGGTCTTCCATGTATCTCAGTTGAGGGAGTACATCCCGGATTTGAGACACGTCATCAGCCATGAGGATCTGATAGTTGAGTCCGACCATACATTTGTAGAGTACCCAGTAGCTGTCCTGGAGCACAGTACTAGACGTTTGCGGTCCAAGGAGATACCGATGTTGAGGATCCAGTTGTCTAGACGAGGAGTAGATGAGACAACTTGAGAGACCGAGGAGAGTATTAGACGTAGTTATCCCGAGTTCTTTGCGGGGTTAAAGGTGACTTCTGTGTCGACGAGTTAGTACTCGGATGTGTGTTGTTTGACCGTTCATGTTTTATATTGGATTGAGTTTATGTTTTATGTGATGTGTGTCTGAGTTTGATAATTGAGTAGTTGCATAGTAGAAAACGAAAAATTTTAAGAAACTAATATACCAAGAAAATTGTGTGATTAGGTATATTATTCTAAGTTTCGGGACAAAACTTATTTTAAGGGGGCACTGATGTAATATCCGGAAAATTTTTATTTCCGTTTAATACCCGATCAAACCGGATTCCGATCCGCCAACCTTAATCTTTAAAAAAAAATAATAAATAAATAAAATAAATAAATAAATAAAAGAAAATGATATTAAATTCTATCATTTTATGTGACCTTGATTCACATAAAATGATAACTTATATAATTCCGTAAATAGTTCCGTAAATAATTCCCGTACATTTTAACGATTCCGTACAAGTTTTTATGTTTCACTTCAGCTTTTGTTTAATTGGGGAGCATGCCCAGTTCTGGCCCAATAGATCCGGCCCATTTAACTTTCAGCCAGCCCACAATGTAACTTAACCCTACTGCTGTTAATTAACCTAATTCTTAATTTAACCTAATCTAAAATCCTAAACCTAATTAACCTTACCAGACGAACTCTACCCTTCTTGCCGCTGTACGTAACCATTCTGCGCACCCAACCTTCCGTGCTCGACCGCCAAATCGAGTCACCAATTCCCTGCACGCCGTGACCTGCTCGCCGAGACTTGCACACCCTAACCTTCCAAGCGACTACATCCGGCTGGACTCCAGTGGCACCGACACGCTGCCTCCTCCTCGGCGTCCGGATCTACTGCTACTGCGTCATCCATGTAAGTGTCGGTATTCCCCTCCCATCCTCCTAAGACACGGAACCACCATTGACGATATCCTGTTGTACAACGAGGCCATGCTGCCAGTGTCGGACCACCGCAGAGAGAGCCCTGATCGCCACCGCCGTTGTCGTCATTGCAGTAGGTGAGGCGGCTGCCTCCTTTCCCTCCCCTTCTTCCTTGTTTCCCCTTCTGTTTTCATGTGATAAACCGTTAGTCTTGCCTCTCTCTGATCCCTGCAGTGACTAGCCAGGACGAGTTGTGCACCTGTAGTTAGTACGGTCGAGCCAGCGTATAAGCCTCCGGTCCAGGACTCCCCTGCTACGCCCCAATATTGTAAACCCGGACCATCTTTAGCCCACTGTTGGTGAGTCCCCCCTGTGCTCTCCTGTTAATGTTGTAATATTGTGGAGGAGAATATACAGTTTGTTTCCAAGTCATAATCCAGTAGGTAGTTGGTTCCAAAGTAGGTATACAAGATATGATATTAGAGAAGGGGTGTGTGTAGCTGTCACTTTGTTTTGAACCTAGGATGTGTGAGAATAGATTTAATATTTCAGAATAGCTGACAATGAGTTTTGAACCCAACCTTATGAACTTCTTGTGCCCAGATTTTTGTTCAGTGCATATAAATTGTCTAGTTGGGAAATAAATTTTGATACTTTAGAATGATGATCCACCGTTAAAATTTTGATATATTGTAAATAGAAATAGGTAGTTTACTGTGTTAAAATTTGGGAGAAAGTTAACGGTCGGAATAGAACTTATAAGGACTCAAAGTAGGACAAATGGGTTGTTTTTATAAGTAGAGGAAAATTTTGGCTAAGTATAGAAATTTTAGCTTTTACTCCAACTTTAGGATTTTATGTAGGAGTTTTGGTTGAGTGCTTTTGAAAGATCTTTGCCCCTATGATGAGTATGCATATCATAGAGGATCCAGAGTGTTATTTCCGAATTTTTATATTTTTCTTTGAGCCCCATATCTTGAGCTAAAGTAAGACTTTAGCGACTCTTTTGGAAATCTAGAATTTTGGTTAACTGTTATAAATCCTTAACAAACTATCTCTTGAGAACTAGATTATGGAAGTAGGTTCCAAAGAAGAATTTGGAACTAGGTTATAGAGTATTTTGGAGATTTCGGGACCAGGGGTAAAATGATCATTTTACCTTAAGAGGGTTTTTAGTAATTTCTCTTCATGAGATTGTACATCTTAGAAGTCTATAACTTCTAAGAGTATGGGATGTGATTTTGATACATGTGCCTTGTTTGACAGGCGACTGAGTTTCCACGGTTGCAGACCGAGTTAAGTTTTTAGAGAGTTGTGATTTGATTCAGGTAAGTCCTTGCGACTTACTTAGCTGGTTTCTAGATATTAGTTGGGTGATAATGGTTGTGTGTGTTCAATGTGTGTTATAAACAAAATAACAACTTGTTAGGACGACCGTGGTTATTATCTTTTAAGGCCCAAGTGTATGTATAACGGGCCGTGACATCACCGCCCAGCTCTGCCAGGAGACTGGGAGGTTCTCTATACCCAGACCATACAGGTACACGGTGAGATGCATCGGATCCATTCCTGATGGGTACACGGGGGTGGAGGCGAGGTTTGGAAATTCCTCGTGTCACAAAATAAGTATCATTAGTATGAATGAATGACCTAAATGAAGATAATAAATGGATTGTGTGAAAGCATGATGAGTGTGTACTTTTGATATGTGTGTGTGTGCTATTATTATTCATCAAATGTTTAGATAACTAGCTAATGGTTTTTCTATTGTGTTTTTACATTCACCACAGGTTAGAGCAGCAGCTGAGTGATCCGGAAGTAGTGGTCAGCCGGGTCTCCGTACTCCTTAGAGTGGGGTTGGGATGTTTGCTTTGTTGTTCTTTCTTCTTGTTATATAGTTAGTGTTTTTTTTTGTTGCTTAAGTACTATAGGCTGGTAGACGTTGCATTCATCCCTTTAAAATAATAATTTTTATAAATTTCGGTTTTTCTTATTTGTGTCTTGTTGCAAGATCCTAGTATATTGTTGTCAAACTGAGGTCGGGACCCATTGTGAGGTCCTAACCAGTAATGTCCTGAGTTTTGAAAATTCGGGGTGTTACATTATGCTAGATCCAACCTAGCATGATGCTAATACTAAACATAACTAAAACGAGGTAAGATCATATGCTCGGGGGAGAAGGTACTCACGTGACATCAAAAGACGGAATACGATCCATGGATGTCAATATGGATTTGTTGGCCTTAAACAGGGCGCTTCCGAACCTAGCACCAAACTAACAAATTTAGCATAACGCTAAATTTGGGCATACTACATAGTATATAAAAACTATAAGAATGACCCCCGTAATTCAAATCGAGTTTAAAATCATAAAGCATTTTCCGGGCAATTTATACAATTTTAGAAACTTGGTCATAATCTGCAATTAAATCTTTGGGCCATAAATCCGAAATAAATCCAACAAAGGGCACAATATGTAGTATATATAAATATAAGAATATCCCTCTAATTGAAACCCGAGTTTGAAATTTACAATACATTTTTAGGGCAAAGATGAACAAATTCATAAACTTGGGTCATATTCTGAAAATGTAAATTAGGGCCATGATTTGTAATTTTCCAGCCAAGGATATAAATGCAAGATTCCAAAATGAGGATAAAACATGTAAATTCAAAGTATGGGGTATAAACTGCAATTACACATAAATCAAGGGGGCCCGATTTAATTTACGTTAATAGGGTTTCTTTCAGCTTTGGACAAAAGTGCAGGGCTGGGGAGAGGTGCACAGGCAGCGGCGGCTGGGTCTCCCGCCGGGAGGAAGGCGGCTCCGTCAGGGCTTGTGCAGGCATGGTACGGCGAGGGCGAGGGGCAGGGCTTCCCTGGCGGCTCGATTGGCTCTTCGGCCTCGACAGAACAAAACAGAGAAGGAAGGAGAGGCGGTGGGAACTGTAACCCAGGCGAGGTTGTTCCCGCCGGTTGCAAGGCTCCGTCGAGCAGGGGCCGAGAGCGTGGGTTGCAAGGACTCCAGAGAGGAATCAGATAGTGGTTTCCGGTGAAGGGGCAGGGCTGCGCCAGGCGCTTCCCGACGGCGAACAGAGACAAGATGTTGCCGGCCCTTGTTGTTGCTGGTATGCCGATTCAACAGAGGGGAAACAGAGTTCACACGGTAGATGAAGAGGCTTCCGATTGAGGGCTGTTGTAGGTGAAGAGAGGAATGCAGGGGAGTTTCTGTTGTTTGCTGCTTGCTGCTCCAACAGAGGAGGTCTTGTTGTGCTCCTGGTCGGACTGGGAAGCAAAAGGAGAGAAAGGATCAGAAGATACGAGGGCTGGAGGTTGAAGTTAAGTGAAGGGTTGAGAGGCTGAGGGAGTTGATGTAGCAAGGCGAGGGGTCGAGAGGGTGAGCATCGAGAGGTCGACTCTAAGAAGCGGGTATAGGCATCAGGAGGGGCAGTGCAGACTTGCGCTCTTCAACACGCAATGAAGGGAGAGAGGAAAAGGTAGAAAGAAAAAATAAAATAATAAATGGGAAAAAATATGAGAATAAATTAAACCCGATCAAATGATTCGGAACATTATTTTCGAATCGGAATAAAAATTTTCCGACTTTTCCGGAAAATAAAAAGACGGATACACGTGAACGTTTAATTATACTCGGGAAAGGTATTTTACGCCTTAATATAATTTTAAATAAAATACTCGAGATAATAAAATATTGATAAGAGTAGGAAAATAAATATCGAAACGCGCCCAATGAACGGGGCGTTACAGTTGCTCCAAGTTCTTTCATATATTTATTTTATTAAATGTTAAGACCATAGAAACATCAATATGCTTAAGCAAAAGCCAAACCCAAATTTCAAATTATCTTGTAGGGGCCGCGCGAACGCAGGCCCCCGTAGAAACAAATTATGACGTACATTCTCTCACTTGGGGAGATGTTGGGTCGGCGCCCCTCCTTAGTGTGCAATGGAGGTCACCGTCCCAGGCCACGAGCCTTGATGATCGCTCGTAGACCCCGTCCAGGTAAGTAAGTTTCCTTTTACCAATCTACTTTCTTTTCTAGCCATATTTAGCATTATCTCTATGTATTGTTTCCGATGTGGAAACTAAAAAGCTCAAAATGTGTTGAGATTGAAGAATTTAAGTATGTTTCTGTGTGGTTTTGGGTTTGATTTCACAAGAATAAGAAATCACATAGTATGTCAAAACAAACTACCGCTATGCTCGTATCTTGTATTTTTTTTAAGAATATATAATAAAATACTAGTAAAGTATTTGTACTTTACGGTCTTAGTTTCACAAGGGTGCTCTAACTTGTTTGATATCGTTAAAATGTAAACTAGATATTATTATTTATAATACTTTTTTCAATAATATATATTAATCAAAATTAAATAGTATCAAAACAAGAGTAATAGTCATTTTATTAGAAACCATATAATTCTTGATGTCAAAAGAATATTTTCACAATGTTTAGTAAAAATAGAATAATATGGACTCTTAAAATCATGTCACGCCAAAAACTAAGACCAAAAAGAAAAATATCCTTAAGAAAAAGTGCAATACAAATTAAATATTTATAGGTAAGGAGACACAAGGACACAAGCCCTGTAGAAAAAATTATGAGGTACACTCTCTACTTCAGGAGATGTTGGGCCGGTGCCTTCCGTAGTGTGCTATGAAGTAAACCCTCCCTGACCACGAGACTCGATGATCGCTCGTAGACCCCATCCAGGTAAGTAAGTTTCCCTTTGTCAATCTGCTTTGTTTTATAGCCATCTTTAACAATATATCTTTGTATTTTCTCTGATGTGGAAATTTAAAAACTCAAGATGAGTTGAGATGGAAGCATGTATGTATGTTTCTCTTTTGATTTTGGTCTGATTTGACTAGACGAAGAACTCACATAGTAGGTCAAAATGAACTAGTTTGATGCCCGTATCTTGCATGTATTTTTTTTAATATTATTATAGTATCAGAATTATAAAAAAAATATAAAAGTAATTGATTGTATGTATTTATTTAACTTACTGTTGAAAGAAAACTTTACTATAATTAATAACTAAGCATTTGTAAACATAAGCCTAGCGGAAGGGTTCTATGATTTTTCTTTGTTGAGTTGAAGGGTTTAATGTCTGTAGATTGCTCCAAGTTCTTTCATATATTTATTTTATTAAATGTTAAGACCATAGAAACATCAATATGCTTAAGCAAAAGCCAAACCCAAATTTCAAATTATCTTGTAGGGGCCGCGCGAACGCAGACCCCCGTAGAAACAAATTATGACGTACACTCTCCCACTTGGGGAGATGTTGGGTCGGCGCCCCTCCTTAGTGTGCAATGTAGGTCACCGTCCCAGGCCACGAGCCTTGATGTTCGCTCGTAGACCCCGTCCAGGTAAGTAAGTTTCCTTTTACCAATCTACTTTCTTTTATAGCCATATTTAGCATTATCTCTATGTATTGTTTCTGATGTGGAAACTGAAAAGCTCAAAATGTGTTGAGATTGATGAATTTAAGTATGTTTCTGTGTGGTTTTGGGTTTGATTCACAAGAATAAGAAATTACATAGTATGTCAAAACAAACTACGGCTATGCTCGTATCTTGTATTTTTTTTAAGAATATAATAAAATACTAATAAAGTATTTTTACTTTAGGGTCCTAGTTTCACAAGGGTGCTCTAACATTTTTGATATCGTTAAAATGTACACTAGACATTATTATTTGTAATACTTTTTTTAATAATATATATTAATCGAAATTAAATAGTATAAAAACAAGAGTAATAGTCATTTTATTAGAAACCATATAATTCTTGATGTCAAAAGAATATTTTCACAATGTTCAGTAAAAATAGAATAATATGGACTCTTAAATCATGTCACGTCAAAAACTAAGACCAAAAAAAAAAATATCCTTAAGAAAAAGTGCAATACAAATTAAATATTTATAGGTAAGGGGACACAAGAACATACGCCCTGTAGAAAAAAATTAGGAGGTACACTCTCTACTTCCGGAGATGTTGGGCCGGTGCCTTCCGTAGTGTGCTATGAAGTAAATCCCCCAGACCACGAGACGCGATGATCGCTCGTAGACCCCATCCAAGTAAGTAAGTTTCCCTTTGTCAATCTGCTTTGTTTTATAGCCATCTTTAACAATATATCTTTGTATTTTCTCCGATGTAGAAATTCAAATACTCAAGATGAGTTGAGATGGAAGCATGTATGTATGTTTCTCTTTTGATTTTTGGTCTGATTTGACTGGACGAATAACTCACATAGTAGGTCAAAACGAACTAGTTTGATGCCCGTATCTTGCATGTATTTTTTTAATATTATTATACAATCAGAATTATAAAAAAATATAAAAGTAATTGATTGTATGTATTTATTTAACTTAATGTTGAAAGAAAACTTTACTATAATTAATAACTAAGTATTCGTAAACATAAGCCTAGCGGAAGGGTTCTATGATTTTCCTTTCTTGAGTTCAAGAGTTTAATGACCGTAGGTTGCTCCAAGTTCTTTCATATATTTATTTTATTAAATGTTAAGACCATAGAAACATCAATATGCTTAAGCAAAAGCCAAACCCAAATTTCAAATTTTCTTGTACGGGCCGCGCGAACGCAGACCCCGTAGAAACAAATTATGACGTACACTCTCCCACTTGGGGAGATGTTGGGTCGGCGCCCCTCCTTAGTGTGCAATGGAGGTCACCGTCCCAGGCCACGAGCCTTGATGATCGCTCGTAGACTCCGTCCAGGTAAGTAAGTTTCCTTTTACCAATCTACTTTCTTTTATAGGCATATTTAGCATTATCTATATGTATTGTTTCCGATGTGGAAACTGAAAAGCTCAAAATGTGTTGAGATTGATGAATTTAAGTATGTTTCTGTGTGGTTTTGGATTTGATTTCACAAGAATAAGAAATCACATAGTATGTCAAAACAAACTACCGCTATGCTCGTATCTTGTATTTTTTTAAGAATATAATAAAATACTAATAAAGTATTTGTACTTTAGGGTCTTAGTTTCACAAGGGTGCTCTAACTTGTTTGATATCGTTAAAATGTACACTAGATATTATTATTTATAATACTTTTTTCAATTATATATATTAATCGAAATTAAATAGTATCAAAGCAAGAGTAATAGTTATTTTATTAGAAACCATATAATTCTTGATGTCAAAAGAATATTTTCACAATGTTCAGTAAAAATAGAATAATATGGACTCTTAAAATCATGTCACGCCAAAAACTAAGACCAAAAAGAAAAATATCCTTAGAAAAAAGTGCAATACAAATTAAATATTTATAGGTAAGGGGACACAAGAACACATGCCCTGTAGAAAAAAATTATGAGGTACACTCTCTACTTCCGGAGATGTTGGGCCGGTGCCTTTCGTAGTGTGCTATGAAGTAAATCCTCCCAGACCACGAGACGCGATGATCGCTCGTAGACCCCATCCAAGTAAGTAAGTTTCCCTTTGTCAATCTGCTTTGTTTTATAGCCATCTTTAACAATATATCTTTGTATTTTCTCCGATGTGGAAATTCAAAAACTCAAGATGAGTTGAGATGGAAGCATTTATGTATGTTTCTCTTTTGATTTTTGGTCTAATTTGACTTGACGAATAACTCACATTGTAGGTCAAAACGAACTAGTTTGATGCCCGTATCTTGCATGTATTTTTTTTAATATTATTATACAATCAGAATTATAAAAAAAATATAAAAGTAATTGATTGTATGTATTTATTTAACATAATGTTGAAAGAAAACTTTACTATAAATAATAACTAAGTATTTGTAAACATAAGCCTAGCGGAAGTGTTCTATGATTTTCCTTTGTTGAGTTCAAGAGTTTAATGTCCGTAGGTTGCTCCAAGTTCTTTCATATATTTATTTTATTAAATGTTAAGACCATAGAAACATCAATATGCTTAAGCAAAAGCCAAACCCAAATTTCAAATTATCTTGTAGGGGCCGCGCGAACGCAAGCCCCCGTAGAAACAAATTATGACGTACACTCTCCCACTTGGGGAGATGTTGGGTCGGCGCCCCTCCTTAGTGTGCAATGGAGGTCACCGTCCTAGGCCACGAGCCTTGATGATCGCTCGTAGACCCCGTCCAGGTAAGTAAGTTTCCTTTTACCAATCTACTTTCTTTTATAGCCATATTTAGCATTATCTCTATGTATTGTTTCCGATGTGGAAACTGAAAATCTCAAAATGTGTTGAGATTGATGAATTTAAGTATGTTTCTGTGTGGTTTTGGGTTTGATTTCACAAGAATAAGAAATCACATAGTATGTCAAAACAAACTACCGCTATGCTCGTATCTTGTATTTTTTTAAGAATATAATAAAATACTAATAAAGTATTTGTACTTTAGGGTCTTAGTTTCACAAGGGTTCTCTAACTTGTTTGATATCGTTAAAATTTACACTAGTTTCTTCCAAGAATGACTTATTATCGTTGTTGGTATCGAAAGGTCTAGAATCCTTCATAGCTTATCCCCATATCAAAATCATTTTTTGAGTGCATATTTTGTCCAACTCAAACTTCAAGTCTAACTCTCTTTAGATATTATTATTTGTAATAATGTCGGATAAATTAGTCTGCAGTTCCACCAACAACCGTATAATTGAATCCTTTCTTGCACCAATATTACCAAATACCTCCTATTCCACTTTCTTATGACACCATGGAGTTTCATGAGAGTCTTAGGAGGATCGACAACTTTGTCCGGCTTTTTTCAATCAATGATACGAACTTTGGATGAGTCTATAAAGCCTCGTAACAACAAAAAGGGCGTCGAATCGGGTTTGCATTCCAGCATCCTTTACATGAAGGAGAAGAGGGTTGTGGTAAGAATAGAGTCGAGACAAGTGGTGTACAATCACATTGTCCATTCTCAAAAGGTAATTCGGAGTGATACATATTTTGTCAAGTCTTTTAGTGATTCTATTATTGTCATCTCCCCCCTATAGCACGTAAATTGAGATCTTTGAAACACAAGATCAACGAGCATTGTGATTGTACGCCGAGATCTTGGCCTAGCAAGCAATACGATTGCGTGTAGGTTTCATATCTTCACACGTGTTGTGACTACAGGACATATATGTGTTTGGTAATTCGATTGAACTTATAACTAGGTTTAAGTTTTAGTTTAGTTATATGATGGAAAATTTCAATTTAATTATAAGATGTTGAACTTAAATTTAAATATATGATGCTAACTTGTTATATTTTATAACAAGACGTCATATTGCTTAATTTATGTTTAACTATATATGAATGTAAAGTCATATTATTATGCCAAACACAAAAGGAAAGTACATAAGTTTAAACCAATCACATAAAGAAGTGACTCGAGCTTCTGTTGTAAAATTTAGCTTCAGAGTGAAAGAGGGGAAATGGGGAAGGAGAGGAGGAATCACGCTTGGGCTTTTTTAAAATATTATTAGCAATTGTGGTTGTTTTACTTCTGGTGGTGGAACTTTGGTCTTCTATGGTGATCTTTAATGGTAGGTTCGATACAGTGGTAACACCCTGAATCCACGGGACTCGGGATGCTACGGGCGGTGACCTCACAATGGGTCCCGATCCTTAACTTGACAACAATTTCACCGGATCTTACCACAAGACACAAATAAAGGCAAAACCGAAATACATTTGTATGCAATGATATGATCCCCGTAAACAAACAAACGAAAAACGACAGACTCCAGCCGAGTTCTCAACTCCAAAGACCCAAACGTAAAAAACACAACAATATACAATATATACAAGACTCCACCCAAACCCATCCTACAATGTACGAAACCCCGGCTGTCCAATCTTCCGGATCTCTTGGCCGCATCCCTAACCTGCATGCAACTACAACATCGGTATAAAATCATTAGCTAACATTCAAAGCATTACCCTGCCGCCAACGAGATCCATATTTTTTGTTGAGATCTTTTATTTTTGGAAAGAAGATATCTTATATTTTTGGGCTGGATTTATGGAAGGAAGATATTATTTTTGGGAGATCTGTTTTAGAGATATGAATATATTTTATAGGAAATTATATTTTTAAGATATGATTATCTTTGTAAGATAATTCTCCTATATAAAAGGTTGGATTTTCCACAATTCAGCCATCTTTTACACACCCAAAATTTGGGGAGATTTCTGGAGTATTTTCTGAAAGTTTGAAGGAAGGATTTAAGGATTGAAGATCAAGGAAGGAATGGTCCATAGTTTGGAGTTAGCTTTTGAGGGAGTTTGTAAGACTTTCTTAGATTCCCTTTTAGTTTGTTGTCTTACTCGATTTGTGATTTAAGGAATGCTGATTTGTTGTTATTTGATTCAGTTATTGAGACCTTTTTCTTAAGGTTTTATTGTTCGAATATTCATTCCCTTCCCATATATTTGATTATTGTCATCATGATGATTGTTGGCTAAGTTTCTTGTGCGATTCTAGGGTGATTGGCTGAAAGTTGTGGGGAAGACGATGATAGAATGATCTTAATCCCAACAGGACCCTGAAAGTTCAAGTCTTTAACCTTAACCCTAGAGTACCTCACTCAGTCGATGAACATCTCGGCCGGGGTAGAAGTTGACTGAACGAGGTGACCTTTTTCTGATCCGAAACTGAGAGTTAAGTGTTCCAGTTTGCCAATACCTATCCTTATTACACCTTTCCTGGTTCAATGCAAGTATAGGATGAGACTTAGCCGGTGATTACTTTGTTTGTTTATCAAAGATCATGAGTGTAGGTAATAAAGGTTTATCCTTTATAGGGGTTTGAGTGTGTCTTCATCCCATTCTTGTGAGTTAGCCTGAGACTTACCCGGTAAAGGTTGATTCTATTCCCTTGGGTGGTGTGTTGGTTTGAGATTATAGTTCCTTTCCTCAGTACCTTGAGACTAACCTGGTAATAGGAGCTTTGGTTTGGGATAGTGAGTAGTGAGACTTACCTGGTGATCTATTCCCACCTAAGAAACACCTTCCCTTTGCAAAACCTCAGCTTTGTCCGTGATATCCTTTGAGATCTTGAGTCGGAACCACAACTAGATGCTTTAATCCCTAGAATCCGCATTTTTCCTTACTTGACTTTTACATCATCTTTGATTACTTTAATTGCTTTTGGTTAATTGCAATACTTGACAACCTATCTTGTGCTTTGTTTCACCTAAGTCCCTGTGATCGACCCCTGGAATTCTTGCTTTTTATTACAATTGACCCGTACACTACGGGTTCGCATATTTGTTCAAGCATACTTCTTGGGTTATAAATTTAAAGTTTGCGCACACTGTTTGGAGCGAACAAGTTTTTGGCATCGTTGTCGGGGTCTTGGTCTAGACCGAGCCGGTTGCTGTTGTCTTTCGGGGCAAGTACCCCTGTTGCTATTAACCACTCTACTTGAGTACTTTCGCATGATCTTTCTCTTAGGTTTATGCGACAAACCCGTGTTGGGAAGGAAATCGTTCCTTACAATCCCGAACCAGAAAAGACATACAAGCGACGTTTGAAAGAAGCTAAGATGGCCAATCAAGACAATCGCGATCTTGAGGCCGAATTGAAGGAGGCGTTGGAACAATTGCGCCTCAATAAGGAAGAACTACAGCGAGAAAGAGAGCAGACTCGCACAAGAACTGCAGAGATCGAAGCAGATATGGCTGATCTAAGAGCTCAGATTTTGCATCGACCGATCCCAAATCCTCGACCGAGGCAGGACCTAGTCCCAGTTGCTGCGGCCGAGATACATCCATCTCGGATGCCTGTCCGAGATGTTCTTTTTCCTGGAGTTCCTCAAACCCTAGGACAAAGGATGAACCCTAATCAGCAAGTGAGGCGTCCAGGAGTCAACCTAGGTCATCCAGTTGAGCATGATTACGAACTTCTATCACAATTTCTATCCATGATTCGCTAATGCCAATTTGGAGGATTAGAGAGAGAGTCTCCGCATCAGCATTTGCAAAACTACGAGATTCTGATGGAGACCTTGAGACCTTCAAGGTTGGAAAACAACAACTACAAGCTAAGGCCTTTCTACTTTTCTTTGAAGGACAGGGCGCTAACTTGGTATCAATCTCTTCCACCTGGAAAGATTAACACTTGGGAAGAGATGACGATAGAGTTTCTAACAAAGTTCTTTCCTCCCTCAAAGACCGCTGAAATGAGAGGGAAGATTAATGCATTCATCATGAAGGACAAAGAGAGTTTGTCCAAGTCATGGGAGAGATTCAAAGATGTTCTATTGGATTGCCCACATCATGGGATTCCAAAGATAAAGTTGCTGGAGATATACTTCAAGGGATTGGATGGAGCTACTCAATTCAATCTTCAGCTACTTTCCGCCGGCACATTCATGGATATGCCGATAGACGAAGCTTGGGAGTTCATTGAAAAGCAAGCTTTGCATATGGAGAAGTACTCCCATCAAGGAGCCGAAAATGGAGTAAAGAGAGTTAATTTTCAAGACACTCCATCAAATAATAATCAACTCATCTCCCTTAAGAACGATGTGAAGCAATTGAAGGACCTTTTGGTGGCTCAGACGAAGAAGGAAGATGGAGGATATCAAGGAAGAAACAATAATCAAGGGTCACGGAACAACAATTACAACAACAATAGAGGCTCCAACAGTAACAATTGGAGATCTAATCAACAAAATCCGGGTAACCCTTATTCTAATTCTAATAATTTTTAACCCCTCTTCTTCTTCTTCTTCTTCTTCTACTCCATTGAAGAGCCAGGAGCTTGGATCAAGTTCGTCCCAGCCAGAGAAGAAAGATGCAGTGTTGGAGACCATCTTAATCAAGCTCAATGCTATGGAGACGTCTATGACTTCATTTTCAAAGGCACAAAAAGCCTTAGAGCAACAATTCTTTAATAAGGCGAATGAAGCGCCAAGAGGTCCAGAGAAGCTCCCAGCAAGGACGGAGAGCAACCCTAAAGGACAGATTATGGCAATAACAACGAGAAGTGGACTAAAAACTACAGATCCAATACCTCGGTCGGTGCCAATGCAGACGAAGGACACCTCGGTCCAGGTACAGACGAGGAACACTTTGGTCGAGGTGTCATCCGAGGTGGAGTCCTAGAAAGCGAAGGACAAATCTGAAGTTTATGTTCCACCTCCTGCTTATAAACCACCACTTCCCTTCCCTCAATCAAGAGCCAAAGCACATCTAGACAAGCATTTTGGTAAGTTCCTTGACTTGATGAATAAACTACACATTAACATCCCTTTCCTTGATGCTATTCTAGGGATGCCCGTCTATGGAATGTTCTTAAAAGAGATTCTATCAAGGAAGAGAAAGCTGAAAGACTTTGGAGAAGTTAGGATGACATCTAAATCCTCGGAACTAATTCAAATCATGAAGGAGAAGATGCCACCTAAGTTGAGAGATCCCGGCTCTTTTTGCATTCCCATTCAAGTTGGGGATGTAACTTGTGAGGCGTTGTGTGATCTAGGAGCCAGCGTGAGCATCATCCCGCTGGAGCTATGTGAGAGAATCGGACTTGGAGAGCCCAAGCTGGTGAAGATAAGGTTATACATGGCGGATCGCTCCATTACCCATCCCGTGGGCATCTTGGAAGACGTTCCCGTCAAGTTAGGTAACTTCTATTTACCTATAGATTTTGTTGTGCTTGACATACCCGCATATTATCCCGTTCCTATCATTCTTGGGAGACCATTTCTAGCAACTTCGGGTTGCAATGTGGATTGTAAGAGCGCCAAGTGGAAATTCAACCTTGGTGGAGATCAAGTGGAATTTGCATTGCTAGCTGCAATGAAAGGAGAGCCGCTGGAGGATGATATCTTCAACATCTATGATGAAGAAGAATTAAGAGAATTGGTGAGCTCTATCCTTATTAATGACCCTCTTGAAAGAGTTCTTAGTTTTAGCTTAATGGAGGAAGGTATAGATGTTTCTTGTGATGCAGATATACGGAGCTTGAAGGCACTAGAAGCAGATCCCGGAGCTAAGATTGAGAAACTGATCCAAGAGAGGAGAATTTCGAGTTTTGGTCCCAGTTCCAGTACCTCGACTGAGGCACTTTCTGGACCAAGCGAGATGTTCTACTCTGAAGAACATCTCGGTCAACCACCTTGGACCTCGACCGAGGTCGCAAGCGAGATGATGACAACTGAGACTTCTGAAAGTCCAGTTCTTCGATCTAAGTCTACTCCAATGGAAGGAGGAAGCAAGAATCCTCCTCAGAAAGCACCCCCAGTTGTGGAGCTTAAACCGCTTCCAAGTCACTTGAGTTATGTTTTCCTTGGACCAGATTCTACATATTCCATTATCGTAAGTGCTTTCCTTTCCAAAACTGAATTGTCTAAACTGATGCATGTCCTGAGAAAACATCAAAAGGCTTTGGGATATACTATTGATGATCTTATTGGTATTAAGCCTTCTTTCTTCATGCATAGAATACTAATGGAAGACGATCATAAGACTTCACGGAAACCTCAAAGACGGTTAAATCCGATCATGAAAGAGGTTGTGAAGAAAGAGATGCTTAAGTTGTTGGATGTAGATATAATATTTCCTATCTCGGATAGCAAGTGGGTGAGCCCAACGCATGTAGTTCCGAAGAAAGGAGGGATGACCGTTGTGACGAATAAGAACAACGAGTTGATTCCAACTAGGACCGTTACGGGCTGTAGGATGTGCATCGATTACAGGAAGTTGAACGTGGCCACTCGGAAGGACCATTTTCCACTTCTCTTCATCGACCAAATGCTCGAACGGTTAGCTCAACATTCCCATTTTTGTTATTTAGATGGTTATAGTGGCTTCTTTCAGATTCCTATCCATCCGGATGATCAAGAGAAGACCACTTTCACTTGTCCATGGGGGATATTCGCTTATAGGAGGATGCCATTTGGATTATGTAATGCATCCACTACCTTCCAGTGCTGTATGATGGCTATCTTCTCCGAGTACATATAGGAGATCATGGAGGTATTCATGGATGACTTTTCGGTATATGGCTCCTATTTTGATAATTGCTTATCTAACCTTTCTCTAGTGTTACAACGTTGTGAAGACACTAATCTTGTTTTGAATTGGGAGAAGTGTCACTTTATGATTAGTGAAGGAATTGTGCTAGGACACCTCGTTTCAAACCGAGGTATTGAGGTCGATCGAGCTAAGATCGAGACTATTGAGAAACTTCCTCCACCTTGTTCTTTTAAGGGTGTGCGGAGTTTTCTCGGGCATGCAGGTTTCTACAGGAGGTTCATCAAGGATTTCTCGAAGATTTCTAAACCACTCACTAAACTCTTGAATAAGGATATTGTTTTTGAGTTTTCGCAGGAATGCCTTGATGCGTTTTACAGGATAAAGGAAGCGTTGATTTCCGCTCCCATCATTCAACCTCCCGACTAGACCTTGCCCTTCGAGATCATGTGTGATGCAAGTGATGTGGCCGTAGGAGCTGTACTTGGACAAAAGAAGGAGGGCCGGACCAACATTATTTACTATGCTAGCAAGACGCTAGATGAAGCTCAACTAAACTACACCACCACCGAAAAGGAGCTTTTGGCGGTTGTATATGCTTTTGAGAAGTTTTGCTCTTACTTGGTAGGAGCAAAAGTTATTGTTTACAACGACCATGCAGCTATTCGTTACTTGCTTGCTAAGAAGGATGCGAAGCGCGTCTTATTCGATGGATTCTCTTGCTTCAAGAGTTTGATCTAGAGATTCGCGATAAGAAGGGGTCCGAGAATTCTATTGCGGATCACCTCAGCCGGCTACCTCCCTCTTCACGCGAGAAGGACGACCTACCCAAAGATGACTCATTTCCCGATGAGCACTTACATTTGCTGGAACGTTTGATAGACTTTTTTTATCTCACCCCATGATGAAGGTGAAGTATGGGGTGAGGGCACTTCCAGCACGTTTAGGGATGTCGTACGGTCCAGCTAGCGACCTTAAATCAAGCGCTTCTTGGGAGGCAACCCAAGGTATTACTTTCTTTTCCCTTTTCTAGTTTAGTTTTCAATAGTTTGCTTTGCTTTGTTTTGTTTTTGGCGTCCTAGACAGAAACCAGGTACTCTCTAAGGAAGGATTACAACTCAGGAGCTTCACTGGAAGGACAGAAGTTCGAGAAATTGAGAAGACGGAGTTTGATTGAGACACATCTCGGTTGCTGTCACAACACCTTGACCGAGATGATTCTTGGGCAACCGAGGCGACTAGGTCTGACAACCCAGTCAGCCACCTCGTTCCGGTCGGGACCACCTCGACCGAGGTGATATCAGATTTGGCGAGGGGTATAAAAGGCGAAACACATTTCTCTCTCTTCCCTCCACAACCTCTTCTCGACCGCGGCGCATCTCCACCTCGTTTCTTCGTTTTTCACTCGTTTCCAACGATTTTTTCTCCGATTACACCAAGAAAAGCAAGAGGATCAGATTGCAAGCAACAAACTGCAAGATAAACACCTCGAATCTACATAATTTGGGGTAAATTGATAAAAACCCTAACTTCCCTCTCTTTACTGATTTAGGAGATATTTGGCTTTGGTTTTCATCTATTACTGCTAAAAAGAGTATAAGTACCCCATAAGAAGCAATTGGTAGTGATTTTGGAAGAAAAGAACTGAAAATCAGAGAGAGAAAATCGCACAGTTTTTTGCCTCAGTCCAGTCGAGCTGTGTCTCGACCGAGGTGTTCTCCAGTTTGTCAAACCAACCGAGGTGACCTTCTGTCAGCAAACATGAGTATCCATTTTGATCGTCAGCTGATTTTGAGAGATGCTCCTAGTGGTTCTTCTCCTTCTTCTCGCCCTTCTATACCGGTGATTCATGAGCGTCACTAGGCGGACTTCGATCGCATTTGCGGGCGCCCCATAGTTGCCCCGCGCTTCTTGGACGTCTCAGCCTTCGAGTGCCTCCACGTGGCGTAGGACTTGAAGAAGATGATATTTATGGTAGGGCTGGAGCAGTTTATGGAGATCCGAGCACCAGCCTACCTTGAGCCGACCATGGAGTTTGTGAGTTCCGTCACTCACATGCCAGAGAAGAACAACATCAAGTACCGGTTGCTGAACCGGAACTACATTGTACCGATGGATCAGTTCCGAGAGGTGTTTGGTTTCTCGACTCCCACCGTGACTGACTTCCCATCCCGAGCAGTGGCTCGACAGTTCTGGGGGCAGAATGCCCATGTGGTGGAGCATAGCGACAGATGGAGACCTGAAGACTCCAGGGAGCGCATTATTTTTCACTTAGCTTTCCGTCTTGCCCACCGTATTTTCAGTGAGACTCTTCTGGCGCGTACTAAGACGCCCCAGAAGATCAGGCAGGGAAAGTTGCTAAGCTTGTTTTGCATGGTGACTGGAGGAGTGCCTGATTTGGAGGCATGCTGGCTAAGGATTTGCACCGTATCAAAGGCAAGGCCAAGGGAGATATTTGTTGTGGAGGGCTGGTGACCCATATTGCTACAATTATGGGTCTAGATTTGAGTGCTTGTACATTGGTGGTGGTTGAGAAGCTGTTAGGATTTCAGGAGATGATCACGAGGCGGATTCTGGTTCCTCGTGGCCTTACTACACCCTACGTAGATATGCCTTGGGAGCTGACTTCTCCTCAGGGTATCCTATGGTCAGCCCAGTTCACAGTTTTCGATCCGTAGTACTTGTCTTCTGGTTGGCTTCCCTATTTACAGGATGCTAGAGATGCTGCACCCGATGAGGAGGAGGAGGAGTATGATGATGACGGTGCTGCCATGGAGACCGGTACAGATACCGCCAGTCCGAGTGTCCCGATTGTCGACCTAGATGATGAGGCGACAGAGAAGGAAGTAGCCGCACCATCACGACCTGCCCGGCGTAGAGTCCGCAGACAGAGATCCAGTAGCTCACTGACGGATTGATGAGCTGATGCGCTCTTCGTCAGTTGAACGCAAGGATCCGCCGGTGTTGTTCCTCCGTCGACTTCTTTTGTGTATTTTCGATTTATATGGATATGTCAAGTAAGAAATCGTCCAGCCTCGCACCTTGGATCTTCTTGGCTCGAGATCTTCTTTCCTCAGAATCTCACTTCGGAAATTGGATCTCCTTTGTCCTCCTAGCCTCGCACCGTAAGGACACCACTCGGCCTCTCACCTTATGGGTTTCGAAACTTTGGCCTCTCACCTTAGTCTCTAGGTTTGTTTTTCTCAAAGTGAAAACACAAATTTTGATTGACTCAACTTCATAATCTCCGTAAAACGCGTGTGGGGGAAGGACTTATATGGTCTGAAAATTCAGCACCAACTCCCCACAATAATGGCTTACAAGTAGTTCAAGAGTTGTGATAAATGAAGGCAAACCAAGGGTCTTTCAACCAACAACTTCAAGCAAATAAATGGCCTAAAAACCATAAATATGGCCGGCCAATTAAAGCTTCATGGATAAAAAACGTGGCTGAAAATAATCTTATTTGGACGTGCATTTCTTGTGCATATTCCTTTGCATAACTCCATGCATGATCTTGGTCAAAAATCCACTCAAGTATAAACGCTGCTTCACTGTCGGGTCATTTTCACCCTCTTCCTCTTGGACTCTAGACTTCTCATAAACTACAAAGTTGTAGATCTTGAAAATACCTTTGAAAGTAGTACTTGTGGGTCTTCTAACTCCAAAGAAGCTCCAGATATAGGCATTTTACAGAGAGTGCGTAAATTTGACAGCTTTGCTAGATCGAGCGGAATATAATTTAACTTGACAACGCTTTGAGTGAGCATTTTCGGCTTCATGTTGGGCTCTCGGGGATCACATCATCCCCTTTCCCTTGAAAAGGATTCGTCCTTGAATCCGAATCATCTACCTTGGGAAAGTGATTGTTTGATTTATTATCACGGTAACTACTTCTCTCGACTTCGCCGCCATCATGTCGAGATGCTTGACTACGATCCGGGTTCAATAGAAGGGGAGGAAACCTTCTCCTTATCTCAACTAGTTGGGCTTCAATCCTGTCCAAACGTTGGTCGATTCGATTACCACCACTTCCATTGTCGTTGATGTTCGGTGGTGATGGAGGCACAAGATCCGGTAGACGAGGACACTGGGATAGTGGAGCAGCCTTCATTGATGGTATAGGCGGTGATATGTACTTTTTTTTGCCCGTTTCTTTCTTAACTCAGCTCGTTGGAAAATGAGCCGCCTCTTTCATCCATTTTTCGACCGCTCTACGGCGCCGATCTTCCTCTTCTTTTTTTCGAGCCTCCTTTTCTTGACGACGACGTCGGTCTTCTTCCTCTTGTTTACGAGCTTCCTCTTCACGGCGACGGGCTTCTTTTCTCTTTCTTCGTCTTCGTAGTTCTTCATAGACGGCCTTGTAAAGATCGTCTTCTATTTCACTCAAACGAAGATAACCATCATCATACTCTCGAATAGCGCATCGAACGTATTCTTCATTTATTATTCTTTTTCTATCGCGTCTTGACATTCTCGAACAGTTCACAACCCGAAAGCTTGAGGAACTCGCACCGTTGGGTTCTGATACCACTTGATGCGCTCTTCGTCAGTTGAACGCAAGGATCCGCTGGTGTTGTTCCTCCGTTGACTTCTTTTGTGTATTTTCGATTTTTATAGATATGCCAAGCAAGGAATCGTCCCGCCTCGCACCTTGGATCTCCTTGGACCGAGATCTTCTTTCCTCAGAATCTCACTTCGGAACTTGAATCTCCTTTGTCCTCCTAGCCTCGCACCGTAAGGACACCACTCAGCCTCTCACTTTATGGGTTTCGAAACTTTGGCCTCTCACCTTAGTCTCTAGGTTTGTTTTTCTCAAAGTGAAAACACAACTTTTGATTGACTCAACTTCATAATCTCCTTAAAACGTGTGCGGGAGAAGGCCTTATATGGGCTGAAAATTCAGCACCAACTCCCCACAATAATGGCTTACAAGTAGTTCAAGAGTTGTGATAAATGAAGGCAAACCAAGGGTCTTTTAACGAACAACTTCAAGCAAATAAATGGCCTAAAAACCATAAATATTGCCGGCCAATTAAAGCTTCAAGGATAAAAAACGTGCCTGAAAATAGTCTTGTTTGGACGTGCATTTCTTGTGCATATTCCTTTGCATAACTCCATGCATGATCTTTGTCAAAAACCCACTCAAGTATAAACGTTGTTTCACTGTCGGGTCATTTTCACCCTCTTCCTCTTAGACTCTAGACTTCTCATAAACTACAAAGTTGTAGATCTTGAAAATACCTTTAAAAGTAGTACTTGTGGGTCTTCTAACTCCAAACGAAGCTCGCATTTTACTGAGAGTGCGTAAATTTGACAGCTTAGCCGGATCGAGCGGAATATAATTTAACTTGACAATGCTTTGAGTGAGCATTTTCGGCTTCATGTTGGGGCTCTCGGGGATCACATCATGAGCTGACGGACTAGATGATCGACTCTTACGCAGCCCTAACAGTGGAGATTATGGAGCTTAGAGAGAGCCAGCACTACCAGCAGAGGATGATGGAGATCTAGTTTCAGCACACGATGGGTTATCCATTTGACCCATCTCAGCATCCCTTCATCCCATATCCACCACCACCAGCGGATCAGGACTAGAGCTTGCATGGATTTCTTTTCTTTATTTATTATGCATTTCGGCTAGGTCCGGTGAGTTTCCTGTTTTAATTGACTCTTATTTTGACCCATTGGAACAATGTGTCCCAAGTATGGGGTATGTGGATGTAGTTATTTGACTATGTGTGTATGATTGTATGACTCTATTTGGATATTTTTGCTCTTATTTTATGCTTCATATGATTATCTGGCAATACATGCATGCATACAGGTTTTTGTTTGAGAAAAACTGGTTTAAGAAAAAAAAATTTTTACCTCGACCGGGATGATTCTGGCCAAACGAGGTAAAGCACCTCGGATGATTTTGAACAACTCGACCGAGGCGGCTTAACTGAGAGATTTTTCGAAACGTTTTGTGCTTCTTTTCTGGATATGACCTCAGTGATGATTCTGTTTGCAAATTGGTGTTGAAATCTTTATATGCTCGAAAGGTTTTATGATATGTTTAAGTTGCAAAATGCTATGTTTGAAGTTTTGGCATGTTTAATACTTTGTTTTTTTTTTATCAAAATTATGTTGAATTTGAAGGTTGACACCACATGATGAGTTCTATCACATTCTTCCTGGGATGATTAAGGCAATTCATTCTCTTCTCTTCTTCTTCTTGATCATGCTTTAGCCCCTCATATACATATTTGCCTCCCTTTACCTATCCGGAAATTCGGAAGCAAGCAAGTTGTAACACCCCGAATCTGTGGGACTCGGACCGCTATGGGTTGGGACCTCACAATGGGTCCTGACCCTTAGCTTGACAACAATTTCACCGGATCTTGCAACAAGGCACAAATTAAGGCCAAAACCAAAATACATTTTTATACAATGAAAGGAAACCCGAAAGAAAACAACAAAAGACTTCAGCCGATATGGAACACCGAGGGCCAAATGCCACCACACGATATACAATATACATGAATAATATACAATACTCAAACTCGACTCCACCCAAAAACCAAATCCTAAAATGTACGGAACCCCGGTTGCCCATTCTTCCGGATCTCTCGGCCACATTCCTAACCTGCAAGGCAATCTACAACATTTGTTATAAAACTGTTAACTCATATTTGACTCATTAGAATCAATGGGAAAGACACAAACACAAGTAAAACATCATAAACACACAACATACGCAAAAGCACACCAATCCGGTTTATTATCTTTATTATTATTAAGTCATATCCCGTTCTAATTTAACTTCTTTTGTGACACGAGAATCTCCCAAAATTCGCCTCGGTCCCCATTTCCGGCATGGAACGGTACGGATGCCTCTGACCGTCTAACCAGCACGGCTAGTCGCCAAGAACCTCCTAGCTCTACGCAAGAGCTAGGCAGTGATGTCACCGCCCGTTATCATACACTTGGGCAAAATAATATATGGTCGGTAATCCTAATTCCGGTTTAGTTGTTATAAACAATAAACAATAAACACACACCACCAAACACACATCAATGCTAATACAAGGAATGCGAGTTAAGTAAGTCCGGAGACTTACCTCGTCACCACACTCAACTCACGACACTCTCGCTTCTATAGGGAGGAAGCCCGTAACCTGCTCACAAGAAGATAACTATATCAACAACAACCCACTCACAATAGAAGTCTTAGACTTCTATACAAATGATCTACGCAAGACCATTTGACTCTCAATTCTAGGACCGCATCCTAGAATCCCTCATGCTCACATCAGACTCAACACAAGCTAGAAGTCCTAAGACTTCTAAACCCTTGGATCTCGCAAGATCATAACTCACAACACAACTAGGATAAGCCAAACCTAAACTCCAAAATCCCACAAGATCATACAACCCCACCTCGAGCCTCAAAAAGCTCACAAGATCAACCATATAACTTAAAGCCTTATAACAACCTCACAAGATAACCAACACCTAAAGCTTAGAATCAACATCAATCCATCAAACAATATCAAATCCTCAAAACTCACCTAAGGTTCATAAATACTACTTGTTATTCTCTCTAAGTTATGCTAGATTCAACCTAGCATGATACTACCACTAAATATAATTAGATCGAAGGAAAGGATACTCACGCGACGCCAAAAGACGGAAGTCGTTCAACGGATGTCCAGAATGGATGTCGAGCTTGGACTCAATAGGCCTTTATCGGGGCGCTTCCGGTCCTAACACCAAAGCTAAACAAATTTAGCTTATACGCTAAATTTGGACATACTACATAGTATATATAAATAGATAATTGTAGAATTAAAATTACGATGTAAAAATACTCACAAAATATATAGAAGCTAAAAAAAATATTGATATTAGTAGGAAAATAAATATCAAAAACGCCTTCCAATAAATGGGTCGTTACACAAGTGAAAAGCAAGTATAAGTGAAGTTGAGATGTTGGCTGAAGATATTAGAAAGAAACAAATAGGTTTGGGGAAGTCAACCATGATGATGAGTAACTCGGCACCATTCACATATCCGGGTGTTTGTGTCTTGCCGAAGTCGGATTGAGCGATATTCCTAACGGGTCATGGTATGTGCATCAAGGGTTTGAGGCACCTCGAGAAATTGATGATTGCTGATTTCCTAGGCTTCGGTTATTGTGCACCTCTGTCCATGCATCCCAAAAACTAAAGTAAAAATAAGCAAAGTTTATTGCTGAAAGATGTTGAGTTTTAAGGAAAGTGAAGTAAGATCCTTTTCCCAGATTCTAGCACCACATTCCCTATATACATCCCACCCTGATACGTTTCTTGACCTCTTTTGGAAGCCCTTGAGACCTCGAGCTTGTTGATTGAATTGGTGGTTTAAACAGGATTATACATGATTAATTTCGATAAATATGATTTATTATGCATTATATGATTTTATGCAAAGATGAACAACTTTCCTATATTTATAAAATGTTTTGATCATATTTTGGTTTTATTTGCCATGAAGCATTCTCTTAGAGTGATCTATGAGTGGAGCACACCACCAAAAATGTTTTGAAATTGTTTTTCATTGATTTTTACGACTTATAATCCATTCTATCTTGTACTTAAGATTTGGAACTTGCTTGGGGACAAGCAAGGGACAACCCCGGCTGCCCAATCTTCCGGATCTCTCGGCCCCATCCCTAACCTGCAGGCAACTATAACATCGGTATAAAATCGTTAGCTAACATTCAAAGCATTAGCTCCATGATATTGACACACACACACACAAGTCACCATAAACACACATCATACTCCAACACACGCAAGCCGGTTTATGATCTTTCAATTTACGTCATTCCATTACTAAATCCATTTATGTTGTGACACGAGAATCATAACGATCTCGCCCTTGTCCCCTTTCACTAGACGGGTTTGTACTTGATGCGATTCAGCATCACCCGCTGGATTGGTCGCAAGGCACCTCCTAGTCACCGCCCGATTATCATACACTTGGGCCAATACACATATAACAAAAGGTCGTCCTAGTTCCGGTTTCGTTGTTATAAACATAACTAAAAATACACACAACCAATCACACATCGATCCTAATACAAAGAAGCTAGCTAAGTAAGTCCGGAGACTTACCTCGTCTCAAAGGTAATCAAGTGTAACCGATCTCACTTCCCGTAAGAATACAATCAAGCCTGATCAAAACAAGGCATGCATCAACAACACTCTCATAGGCAAGAAGTCCTTAGACTTCGCAATCTAGCAAACGAATACAAGGTCCTACATCTCATAAGCTACGAAAAGCTCCTAGGTTCCAAGGGATCAAAACTCATCAAGCATATGCAAAGGCACTACAACAGCCCACTCTCCTACAAGGATAACTTATTAACCAAGCTAGAACACAACTTGCCTTGGAGGTACAACATGATCATCACACTCGAGTCATCCTAAGAAACAAACGAGACTCTAAGGTCTCCTAAGGTCCACAACCACTAGATGGCTATGCTAGGTCCATCCTAGGCATGATACTAGCATGGATCAACCTCACAACGAATGAATGAAAGAAGAAGGCACGGGAAAGAGGGCATATTGTTGCAGAAACGCAGCCGCGGACTCAGAAGGCGCGACTGCGGTGCTGAAGGTCACCGTCCCCGGGTAGAACTAGAAATAGTGATTTCTTCGATCTTCAACTGTGCACTTGAACTTCTATAGCTTCCTTCTCTAGCTGGGTCTTCTCAAAACTTCATCCACAAGATCAAAGCCCTTCTCCACGTCCTAAGCTTGCTAGGAACACATGCAACCAAAGAAGACCATAAAAAAACCTTCTTCAAAAGCTTCTTCCACATTCCACAAAAATGAAGGAAGGATAAGAAGAGAATGGAAAGGAACCAATAGGAAGTAAAAAGGAGAGAATAGATTACCTACACAGATGTAGATCCCTTCATTTGTTGGATAGCTCACAAGCAAGAATCAAGGTAAAAGGGAGAGAAGAGAGGAAGCAAGGAGAAGAAGTAGTATGGGGCAAACAAGGAACGAGGGGTAAAGGGGAAGGGAAAGGCTGCTCTCACTTTTGGGGCAAACAAGGGGTCAACATCCCACAAGACTCTCCTTTGGGTAAGGAACGAGGGGTCAAAAGCGGAAAGCAGGAAAACAAATGGTCGGAACGGAAACGGGATAAAATTCCGTCACTCAGCATGTCAAATATAGTTTGTTTTAAATAAAAAAATCCGGGCGTTACAACGAAGGCCGCTAAACTGCTCACTAACCGGAATAAAAATTCCGGGCGTTACAATAGTGGTCCCTTAAAGAAACAACATGCATGTCGAATATAATTTGTTTAAAAGGTAGGAAAAAATGGAGGATGACTGATGGATTTTGGACTCATACACCAATGTCATGCAGGTCCCTTGATTTGGTTTCAATGTGCATACTATTAATTTTAAGACTAGAAGGGTTCACCAATTGCATGCTTCTCGTTCGGCACATAAACTTGGGCCGAGTGCATACGCGATGTTCATGAGTCCCGATGGGTGCATATGCATCGCGCATGGGAGGAATACGACCGTCTGCTCGTATAGCTAACTCTTCAATAAATTCTAAAGCAATCAATTCTTAGCTTATTTACGTAAGAATTATGATATTTTTTTTTAACTTGGGCGAAGAATGTTGTTCTCATTATTCAATAATATATATAGTTTTTGTGTTTTAAATAATTTTTTTTACATATTATTCCATTACATAATGTTCCATCCATTAAATTTTGAAAAGCTTATTAGTATTTATCATTTTGATGGACTCCAACACATATCTATAGATTTGTTAAGAGTTAAATAGGTCGTAAATGAGTTTTTTTTTAATTTTACTATTTGATAGATTATTAAAAAAAAATTTTAAGCTTTAAATATGTGTAAAGATTAGATTTTCATATTTTAATTATCATATAACAATTTTAGATACTTATTTCAAAACTATATTAGCCGAAATTATATAGTATCAAAACAAGAGTAATAGTCATTTTATTAGAAACCATATAATTCTTGATGTCAAAAGAAAATTTTCACAATGTTCAGTAAGAATAGAATAAGATGGACTTTTAAAATCTTGTCATGCCCAAAACTAAGACAAAAAAGAAAAATATCGTTAAGAAAAAATCCAATACAAATTTAATATTGATATGTAAGGGGCCACAAGAACACAAGGATTTGTTGCAAAAAGTTATGATGTACACTCTCCACTTTTGGAGATGTTGGGCCGGCACCCTCCGTGGTGTGCTATGAAGTAAATTCTCCCAGACCACAAGCCTTGATGATCGCTCGTAGCCCCCATCCAGGTAAGTAAGTATCCCTTTGTCAATCTATTTTGTTTAATATCCATCTTTAACAATATAACTTTGTATTTTCTCCGATGTGGAAATTTAAAAACTCGAAAGAAGTTGAGATGAAAGCATGTATGTATGTTTCCGTTATTATTTTAAATCTGATTTGACTTGAAGAAGAACTCTCATAGTAGGTCAAAACGAACTAGTGTCATGCCCATATCTTACATGAAATATGTTTAATATTATTATACAATCAAAATTGTAAAACATATAAAATTAATTGATTGTATATATTTATTTAACTTAATGTTGAAAGAAAACATAACTTTTATTAATAACTAAGTATTTGTAAACATAAGTCTAGCAAAAAGGTTCTATAATCTATCGTTGTTGTGTTCAAGGGTTTTAGTTTTCGTAGGTTTCCCAAGTTCTTTCATATATTTATTTTATTAAATGTTAAGACCATAGAAACATCAATATGCTTAAGAAAAATCTCAACCCAAATTTAAAATTATCTTGTAGGGGCCGCGCGAACGCAGGCCCCGTAGAAACAAATTATGACGTACACTCTCCCACTTGGGGACATGTTGGGTCGGCGCCCCTCCGTAGTGTGCAATGGAGTTCACCGTCCCATGCCACGAGCCTTGATGATCGCTCGTAGACCCCGTCCAGGTAAGTATGTTTCCCTTTACCAATGTGCTTTCAATTATAGCCATATTTAACATTATCTCTATGTATTTTTTCTGATTTGGGAACTCAAAAGGTCAAAATTTGTTGAGATTGAAGCATTTAAGTATGTTTCTGCGTGGTTTTGGGTTTGATTTAACTAGAAGAAGAAATCACATAGTATTTTTAAACAAACAACCGCAATGCTTATATCTTGTATTTGTTTTTTGAAAGAATATAATAAATTGATAATAATGTATTTGTATTCTAGGGTCTTAGTTTCATCAGGGTGCTCTAAGTTGTTTAATATGGTGAAAATTTAACACTAGTGTCTTCCAAGAATGACTTATTATCGTTGTTGGTATCGAAACGTCTGAACTCCTTTATAGCTTATGCCCATACCAAAATTATTTTTTGTTGTAATACTTTGTCCAACTCAAAATTCAAGTCTAACTCCCTCTAGATATTCTTATTTGAAATACTATGGGATAAATAAGTATGCAATTCAACCAACAAACTTATAGTTGAATCCTTTGTAGCACCAATATTACCAAATACCTCCTATTGCACTTTCTTAAGACAAAACGGAGTTTTATGAGAGTCATAGGAAGAACGACAACTTAGTCCGGAGTGTTTTCAATCAATGATACGAACTCTGGATGAGTAAACAAAGCCTCCTAACATCGAAAAGAGCGCCGAATCGGGTTTGCATTCCAACCTCATTCATATGAAGGAGAAGATGGTTGTGGTAAGAAGAGAGTCAAGATAAGTGGTGTACAATCACATTCTCCATTCTCAAAAGGTAATTGGGAGTCATACAAATTTTGTCAAGTCTTTTAGTGATTCCGTTATTGTCATCTTCCCCCTAAAGCACATAAATTGAGATCTTTGAAATATAAGATCAACGAGCATTGTGATTGTACACCGATATCTTGGCCTCACAAGCAATGCAATTGCACATGGGTTTCATATCTTGACACGCACTGCGACTACACGGCATATATGTGTTTGGTAATTCGACTGAACTTACAAATAGGGTTAAGTTTTAATTTTGGAAAATTTTTAATTTATGTATAAGAAGTTGAACTTGAATTTAAACATATGATGCTAATTTGTTATATTTTATAACAAGACATCATATTGCTTAATTTATGCTTAACTATATACGTATGTAAAGTCATATTATTATGCAAAACACAAAAGGAAAGTCCATAAGGTTAAACCAATCACATAAAGAAGTAACTAGAGCTTCTATTCTAAAATTTAGCTTTAGAGAGAAAGTGGGAAATGGGGAAGGAGAGAAGGAATCACGCTTGGACTTTTTTGAAATATTCTTAGCAATTTTGGTTATTTTGCTTCATGTGGTGGACCTTTGGTCTTCTAGGGTGATCTTCAATGGCGGATTCGATACAGTGATCCCTTAAATAACAACATGCATGTCGAATATAGTTTGTTTAAAGCGTAGGAAAAAATGGAGGATGTGTGGTGGATTTTGGACTCATACGCCAACGGCATGCAGGTCCCTTGATTTGGTTTCAATGCGCATACTACTAAGTTTAGACCAAAAGAGTTCACCAAGTGCATGCTTCTCGTTAGGCGTATACGCTTGGGCCGAGCGCATACGCGATGTTCATTCGTCCCGATGGGGCGCATATGCATCGCGCATGGGAGGAATAAGACCGTCTTCTCGTATAACTCACTCTTCACTAAATTCTAAAACAATTAACTTATTTACGTATGAATTATGATATTTTTTGTGAACTTGGGCGAATAATTTCCTTCGCGTTATTCAATAATGTATGTAGTTCTTGTGTTATAAATAATTTTTTTTACACAACCATTAAATTTTGAAAAGCAACTTATTAGGTTTTATCATTTTGATGGATTCCAACACATAAATATAGATTTGTTAAGAGTCAAATAGGTCATAAATGATTTTATTTTTAATTTCACTATTTGATAGACTATTAAAAATAAAAGGACTAATTAGGTAAGTAAGTCTTTTCTAGTTGTACCTACACTAACTAGCACACTAACATAATTCAATTTAGTAAATATATCCCACCTTTTCTTTTACCATTCAAACCCTAATATTCTCCCTTCCCTACCCACAGTTGCAGCCGCCCTCCCTCCCTTGTCATGTAGACAGCGAACCAGGAGGAACCTCTTCGTCTTCACGTATCAACAACAACCCAAACTAAGGCTTCATCTTGCCTTTGTATCTACACAAACTGCAGGCCATGATGCTCTTTCCTCCTCCTATTGTAACGCACATTAGCAGGTCTGGACTATTGCTTGTCTCCTGTTGTTGCACGAGGACACAAATCAAAGTGTAGCCTAACGTCTCTAGTTGATCCATGGATTGAGCAACACAAAGTGTTCAACGAATGCTCCGAGAGACTAGGTTGAATCAAGCAGCACAAGGTTTTTTGGTATGAGCCGTCTTGCTTCTCCATGGAACTATGCTTCGGATTCTTATGAATCTTCCTTCGGATCTGCTCGATTCAACCTACAGTCTCTGGTTGGTTTGTTAGGGTTAATATCTAGCCGGAACATGCGGAAATTCCTTCTCCTCCACCTCCCTCTAACACCGCCGCCATCACCTCCTTTGCTCTCTAGGTTATTCCTTTTCCAACAATTAGTTCTAGACTTCTACAATGATTTTTTGATTTTTCTCTTTGTAATTATTGTGTTACTAATACACGCCCACTTTGCTTCTATTTATAACTAGTGTAATACCCGCACAATGTGCGGGTTTTGAACAATATTAAATTATATATAATACTATGTTATTTTTATACATTTTTAAATTCATATATAAATTTTTTGATAAAAGTTATAACTATTCATTATTTTTTATGTAAAATTAAACAAATTACGGATGATATTTATAAGTAAAAAAATGAAGAGATAACATTATTTTACAAATTAATATTATTATATACGTGAAATTTTTTGTTATAAGAAGGGAGTTTAATTTCGGACATGCCATAAGTAAAACAAAATATTATGACATACACGGAGTTTAATTTCAGATTTTGGTTACTTAAAACAAAATAATCAAAAAAGCTTCAAGCTTCACCAATTTTTTTTAAAAAGAGCAAATACTACAATCCTATAAGATTTAAATTGTAAGCTTTATAAATTACAACAACAATATTCTTAATAATTATTGAATATTAGGGTATATAGTTAAATAGCTTTAATCATTTATATTTTAGATATATTTTTATAAAAGAATGATATCTTATTATTATTGTTGATATCTGTGTTTTGGAATAAGTCCCTTGCTATTTTTAGAACATTGATTCGTATCTAGTATTAATTACTTTAAATTTTTAATTAAATTGAACCAAGTGAAAATATCTATTAAATAATAACAAATTAATTAATAAAATACTACCAGCAAGTAAAATAAAATCAAAGAAATCTAAGAAGTTCATAAAATACTACCAGTAAATTGAGCCAAGAGAAAATCTTTATTAAAATTTTTAATTAGACTTGTTAAAGAGATTTTTTTAATTCTAAAAGATGTTCGTATTTTTCTAGAACTTTTGAATTTTTTTTAAGCATATTAATTTAAATTGAATAGATATTGTTGGATTTAAAAAAAGTTTTGGCTGAGTTAATTCTTGGGAGTACACGTGGCAAAAATTATTTCTCCCTTGGCCCGTTTGGAAGCGCTAGGAATCATTCTCGGTAACGGAATGATTCCGAATCAATCAAAAAATACGTTTGGTTAGAGGTCTTTTAGCACATGAAACTAATTCCATAATTTCCATTTCTTTTCCTAACCCTTATCCGATTCCATTCTGTTTCCATTCCACCGCTCCAACCAAACGGGCACTTTAATATATACTAGTGTAATCCGTGTCTTGCACGGGATTTTGAACATTTTTTTCTCTAGAAATTGTTTTACTCATTATTTAAAGAATTTGATACAATTTTTTATTTAATAATTATTTATATTGTGTATGTATTTAATATATATTATATAAGATTAATATTAGTGATAGTGTGTAAAACTAAGACAATTCATTGATTTAGTATATTTTAATTAATATTGATCAATGGGAGAATTTGACCTACTAGGCCTTTTTGAGAATATGATTTAGTAAATGTACCCCATAATTTTTTACCACTTTCATTTAATGGTAGGTAAAAATAATTAACTCTTTTATTTAAAGAAAAAAAGAAAAATACATGAAAATCTTTCAAATGTTACGTGACTTCTATTTTAATTTTAATTTTCCTTTCTTTTTTTGTCTTTTATTTATTTATTTTTATTTTTTTGGTATGAATTTGATACCAGAATTTCATATTCATACCCGAATTTTTTTCATACCAGAAATTTGTTCATACTAGAATTTTTTTCATACCAGAATTTTTTCAAACCAGAATTACATACTAGAATTTTTTTACATACCAAAATTTTTTCACATACCAGAATTTTTTTACATACCAAAATTTTTTCACATACTAGAATTTTATTTTTCACATACCGGAATTGTATTTTTTTCACATACCAGAATTGTATTTTTTTCACTTACCAGAATTGTATTTTTTTCACATACTAGAATTGTATTTTTTCACATACCAGAATTGTATTTTTTCACATACCAGAATTGTATTTTTCACATACTAGCATTGTATTTTTTCACATACCAGAATTGTATTTTTTTCACATACCAGAATTGTATTTTTTTTTCACATACCAGAATTGTATTTTTCACATACCATAATCAAATTTTTTCACATACCAGAATTGTATTTTTTCACATACCATAATCAAATATAGTTTCTAAGAAGATTTTACATACCGGACATTTTACATACCGGAATTTACATACCGGAATTTACGTACTGTAATTCACATACCGGAATTCACATACCGGATTTATGAACATACCAGACATTTCTACGTACCAGAATTTCAACATACCAGAATTTCTACATACTAGAATTTCTACATACCGGAAGTTCACATACCGAAAGTTTTAATCACCAACAAAATCAAATCATCATATAACGGTCCGAAAACCCGGGTTATAATCACCAACAAAATCGGAGACGACGTCGATTTAACATTCCACTGCAAATCCGGCGACGACAAATCCGGCGGCGACGACTTGAGAGTTCATGTGTTGAAGAACGGAGAAGATTACCACTTCAAGTTTCGTCCCAATTATCTTTGAAATACCATTTTCTTCTGTGGGTGTACGAGTATCAAAGGACACGTTGTGTTTGATACTTATAAACAGGTTTATGATCAACTCCATTGTGGGACGATGTGTCATTGGACTGCCGACAAAGAAGGCGTTCATGGCGGTAAAGGACTCGAAGGTATTGAATTTAAGTGGCAAAAGAACTAGATTAGTACGTAAGTAATAGTAGCCATGAAATTTTTATACATTTTTTTTGTATTAGAAGTTAGATTATCGATTAATATATTTCCTATACGATTGAGATGGTTGAATATTTTATAAGAAAGGAAGTGTTTGGTTGGATGGAGTTTACATAACAAACATCAAATATTCTTTTTTTTTTTTAATAGAAGGGGGGTAAAAAATTATGGGGTATATTTACTAAATAGAAAACTAGAAAAGGCCTAGTTAGTATACAATTAAAAAAAAAAGCCTACTTACCTAATTAACCCTTGATTAATTAGGTGTGTTATTGGTTTATCTAGTTAAATAGTATTTAATAAATATTCTAATAATTAATAAATATGGTTAGTACTTAGTATTAAACCATCAATTTCTTTATTTGTAGTAATTATTAAACTATTAAAAGAATACAACTATGATTTGGGCAAGTTTTAATTTGTGAGGCCTAATTATACAAAAAAATGTATAGTGAAAACATTACATGTTCCTTTAATTATGGCAGATAAAAAAATTTCATTACCGATACTTCACATAGAACCCAAAATGCCATCAAACAAACAAATTCTTCCTCGGAATCAAAAGGGCTCATTTCTGGATGAAGCTCTATGGCATAATTGGTGGGTTAAAGAATAAAAGAAATCCGGTTGATAAGGATCGAATGAGACATCCGATTGATAGGGATGACGAAATGCTTCGGGGTTGAAGTCGTCGAAGAATATTGTGTCAAGTTATCGTTTTCAGTGCAAAGCTGGATCGTAGGGTATGATTCCGAATCACCTATACTATATTCAAAAATCCATCTGTTGACGGACCGTAGAGCGAGGCCCTAATAATACTACGGTTACTACATTGGAAAGGAAATGCAAATATTAAACGAATGCTACCAATGGAAAAGCACTGGAGTTAACATGTTATAATATAACTTGAAATAATCTATATTATGATTTCTTTGAGAAATTTATATTTAAATATCAACTTCATATTAATTACGTTCATTCATCATTAATATAGTATAAGATAAATATATATATATAGAGAGAGAATTTGACTCCTATGTAAACAGCCTTTATCATGTAAAATGAGAACAACCTCTATCCGTTAGATCGTTAAATAGATGGGTTAGATTAGACGATATTAAAGGGAAAAAAATCGTGTTATTAATGAAAGAAATATTCGCCACACCTGACAAAAAAAACTGAACATCTAATCATCATATTAAAAATAAAAGGATTAGAAGTTGTTAAACTCGAGTACAGATTCCAATAACTGTAATATATTTCATTCATATTAATCTGAGACTGAGATCATCCATCAACCAAACCTAGAATAACCTAGAATAACGCATAGATATTGAAGTCTTCATACAAATCTCCATATCTTTATCTCCATATCTTCTATATTTTTTGCAAAAACTATTTATAACTGCTGCTTCATGTTTGACTAACGAAGAGATACGTAAAAGATAAGTTGGTTGAGTTTGGTTCAAAATTATTTGTTTAAATTTTTTTCTTTATCAATAATTTTTTTTAAAATTTTTATTTTCTTTATAACATCCGGAAGAGATAATCAAATAAAAATATATATTTAAATTGCAGTTGTAAACCAATTAGAAAACATCACAAATTAAACTAAAATAATTATCAATTTAAATACACTAAGTGTAGAATTTTTTTAAGGGCTAATTTGGAAATTAGGCTTTTTTGAGTTTATAGTTTAGTAACTAGGCTTTTCTATTTTTTGTTTAAGTAAATGTACCCCATTTTCTTTTTTTAACCGTTCATCACTTGCATTCCTCACCTCTTTTTTTGTTTTATACCGTAACCCTAATATATCTCCTTCTCCCTTCCGCCTCTCTATCACATCCTTTCAAACGAGTATCTGTGTACCTCCGGTTCTCACCTCCATCTCTTGCATTCACTGCTTCCCCTTCTCCCGACCTGTGTTCCTCCGGTTCTCACCAAGTCTCTTACAACCATCAGGAAGAAGGTCAAAGTTGATGAAGAAATAAGTGCCTTCGAAGCCAACTTGACGAAGCGATACTTTATGCAGGGTATTACTATTCCTTTGATCAACCAAGCTTTCTTCCCTCTTAAATGGAACATACTTTTCCACAACTAAACAAACCACCACAGATCTCCCTCCCCCTCTCTTTTATCAACCCACAAACCACCCCTTTCTTCACAATTTCAATCAATACTTATCTTAACAGGCGGCTATGTCAACCGATTGTTCTGATCTAACACTCTCTACGGTAAGATCATATACAAACCTAATTTTTCTAATTTCTCTGCTATTTCTCTCATTAATCTTCCAATTCTTACTGCAATGCCATTTCTTATGCTAACCCTAATTTTGAAATTGACTAGTATGTTCGTGTCTTCAGATTAATGGAGAAACGACTGAATCGCTGGAAGCATGTCTTTCAGAAATCATGGAGACAATTGCAGGTATAGAAATAAAACAGACCAAATTCGGTGAAATTGCTAGTTACCTCTACCGTGTTTCCCCACCCATCAAGCTTCTGCAGATGACTAGTGATAAGTCTTCAAAAACAATGGAAATCCTGGAAAAATGGTGTTCATCATAAGGCTAGAAATCAATCCCCACAGAAGATGTTGAAGAAGATACTATTCAAAACTCCTCATCAAGAAACTGTAACCGTGAGCCTGATGAACAAGTGGCCATTCATGGATGTAAATCATCAAAGTTGGTAATTCAGGTAGATTCACTTGTTGGTTGTAGATTAGTTAGCTTTTGAGCAAGTGTCGATTTGCAGAAGATACACTATCTTGCTTTATTTGGAACAAATAGTTTTTCCAAGTAGATAGAATGAGCATAAGATGAATGGTTTTTATTTGATGCAGAGAACTGCGTGCATTTTGCACAGAAGAATGCCGCGGGAAGGTGATAGAGATTGAGTGAGGGGAGGAAAAGGCGCAGCGGCGAGCTTCAAAGAGAGCAAGGGATCTGTTTGGGGCTCGACACAGAAGGCAGAATACTACTTAAGAAAGAGGATGGTTTTATGAAGATGGGTATACATACAGGTCTTACTCTTCCAGCTTTTATTTTAGTTGAAGTTTTGGAAGGGGGAGAGAGTTGTGTGTTGTTTCTTTGAAATTGTTTTCCTATTTTACATGTTGGCCATTGTTAATTGAGGAACACATCATAGTTGGTAATGTAGTGAACATGCCTTTGTCATCAATCCATATGGTAATGTGGAGGGGCGGTCTCTTCTCTTGAAGCATATCATATAATGGAAATTTTTATGCTATGCTCTATGCATTTCATCCTTATTTTATAATTCATCAGGTTGTAAGGATTCGGATGAATAGTAATCATTTAAAAGATCCATTCCATCACTTGGACTTGAAGAATCAAAGGTAAATTCATAATTATGGTATGAAAATGGCATCTCAATCTGATGAAATACTTCATTTGGTTTGATTGTGATTCGATGAGATATAATCTCAGTTTTCGGGTCGGTCGGATTCGATGAGCATTTTGTTATTCGTTAGATAGTGTAAATTTACAATAAAATGTTTCGTTGTACTGATCAATGGATCTAAATTCTACAAGTGTGGTATCAGGTGGGCTGTGCACTCGGGCTCGGATTGTTAAAGTGAACGCCGATGAGCTTCTGGTGAGACTCCGTTCATTGGCGGCGGGTAACGGCATCTAGGGCTGTTCGTGCTACTTGATGTTCTTGTGCAGTCAAATATTGATCATTTTGTTGTTTATGTGTATGTAATTTCCGGTATGTAAATTTCGGTATGTAAAAGATTCTGGTATGTAATTATAAAAAATAAAAAAGGACAAAAAGAAAAAAAAAAATTTCTGGTATGAGTTTAAAATTATAAAAAAAATAAAAAAGGATAAAAAAAAAACAGCCTAGTATGTCAAATTTCTGGTATGACAATTCTGGTATGAACTTTTCTTATGAAATTTCTGGTATGAAATTTATGGTATGAAAATTCTGGTATGAAAATTCTGGTATTAAAATTCTGGTATGAACTTTTCTTATGAAATTTCTGGTATGAAATTTCTGGTATGATAATTTCTGGTATGAAATTTCTGGTATGAGAAATTTCGGTATGAGAAATTCAGTCTAGAAAATAAAAAAGAAAATAAAAAATAAAAAAAAGACAAGAAAAATAATAAAAGAAAATAAATTCAGTAATTAAAAATTAAAACTTATACTTATATAACAAATAACAAACATCATTTATTCCTTTTTTTTAAATAGAAGGGTTAATAATTTTTACCTACTATTAAATGAAAGTGGTAAAAAATTTGGGGTATATTTTGTTAAAAAAAAACTCAAAAAAGCCTAATATGTCAAATTCTCCCTTTTTTTTAATTGCTGGATTCGGTGGTTAAACCCTCATATCTTAGGGGAAAAAATATTAAATTCTAAAATTTAAGAAATTTAATTAAAAAATTTTGTTGACTAATTTAAATTAACTATTTATAATCCAATTAATAATTTACTTTTTAAAAACATTTGTGGACCATCACGTGGTAAAAAGCAACTACAAGGGATCAATCTGTCTAAGGAAGTTCAACTTAACTCCAACCCACCCTTAAGTAGGGTGATGCTATACATATTGTACTGATTGATGCCAACACAAGTCATGTGGTGACATCAGGGTCTGAATCCGCTACAAAGTTCAATGTTGTTGTCCTTGAGGGTGATTTTAACAGTGAGAATGATGATGATTGGTCTGAAGAAGAATTTGAAAGCCATATATGGCGGAGGAGTGTGAGGTGAAAAGGCGACTTTTGACTAGGGAGCTGCAAAGAGAATGATGATTATTTTCTTTTAATTCATACAAGAAAATTTTTGGTATACAAATTTCTAGTATGAATTTCTCGCATGAATTTGTGGTATGAAAAATCTGGTATGAATTAATGGTATGTAAATTTTTGGTGTGAATTTCTTATATGAAAATTTCTAGTATGTAATTTTATGGTATGAAAAATCTCGTACGAATTTCTGGTATGTAGAATTTTTGGAATGTAGAGTTTCTGCTACGTAGATTTGTGGTATGAAAAAATTCTGGTATGAAATTCATACTAGAAACTCATAAAAAAATGTCGGTATGAAAACAATTATGGTATGAAAAAATTACGGTATGAAAAAATGAGAAAATTCTGGTATGAAAAAATTCTGGTATGAAAAACTTCTCGTATGAGAAATTCTGGTATGAGAAATTCTAGTATGAAAAATTCTAATATGGTAAAAAAATAATAATATAGAAAATAAAAAAGGCAAAAAAAAAAAAATTCTGTAATTAAAAATTAAAACTTACACTTACATAACAAATAACAAGTATCAATTATTCTTTTTTTTAATGGATGGGTTAATTATTTTTACATACCATTAAATGAAAGTGGTAAAAATAATGGGTATACTTACTAAGCACAAAACTAAAAAAGGCCTAGTAGGCCAAATTTTTTCAAAATAAAATTGGAAGCTTTAAATATGTGTAAAGAATAGTTTTTCATATTTTAATCACCGTCCCAAGCCACGAGTCTTGGTGATCGCTCGTAGACCCCGTCCAAGTAAGTATGTTTCCCTTTACCAATCCACATTCTTTTATATTGCCGTATTTAACATTATCTCTATGTATATTTTCCGATGTGGGAACTCAAAAGGTCAAAATGTGTTGATATTGAAGCATTGAAGTATCTTTGTGTGGTTTTGGGTTTGATTTAACTTAAGAAGAAATCAGAAAGTATGTCAAAACAAACCACCGCTATGCTCATATCTTGTATTTATTTTTTAAAGAATATAATAAATTAATAATAAAGTATTCGTATTTTAGGATCTAAGTTTCACTTGGGTGCTCTAACTTGTTTAATATGGTTAAAATTTCTACTAGTGTCTTCCAAGAATGACTTATTATCGTTTTTGGTATCGAAAGGTCTAGACTCCTTTATAGCTTATCTCCATATCAAAATCTTTTTTTGTTTTAATACTTTGTCGAACTCAAAATTCAAGTCTAACTCCCTCTATATATTCTTATTTGAAATATTATGGGATAAATCAGTATGCAGTTCAACCAACAAACGTATAATTGAATCCTTTCTAGCACCAATATTACCAAATACCTCCTATTCCTCTTTCTTAAGACACCACGGAGTTTCATGACAGTCATAGGAAGAGCGATAACTTAGTCCGGCGTGATGGATTTTGGACTCATACTAGCACCCCAAATCTGCGGGACTCGGGGCGCTACTGGGTAAGGATCTCACAGTGGATCCTGATCCTAACCTGACAACAAGTTCACTGGATCTTACAACAAGACATAAATAGATTAAAACCAAATACATAAAACTGTACAATATATACATCAAAAGAGTTTACAACATCACAGCCGAGTACAAAACGACAACCACAAAATCAGAGTACAAAACACCCCAAAAACCCATGCACCACCTAGTGTATGGAAGCCCTCGGCTGATCACCCATATGGCTCACTCTACAATCTTCCTAACTTACAGATCATCGACAAAGCGCATACACACATCAACACATCATCATATGCAATGCCACACACCAAACCGTTTATTATCTTTGATTACGTTATTTCATTACTAATTCAACTTCTTTTGTGACACGAGGAGCCTAAAGAACCTCGCCTCTTCCCCCTTTAACTCAGGTTTTGCGTGAGGAGCTACATCCTCCCTGAGCTACTGGCTTCCGAGTACCTTCTCCACTCTCGACCATTTTGGACTGGCAGTCGCCACCCTGTTATAATACACTTCGCCATACAAGGTAATGAAATGGTCATCCTAGTCCGGTTTAGGTTATAAATGCAACAATCATATGCACACACACACAACCATTACAAACACTCAAATCCACAACTGCTCCCTAAGTAAGTCCTATGGACTTACTTGAAATACTCAAAAACCTGAACCATGTCAGAGTTTCCCCTCGAGGAAACGATCAACGCCTGCATAAGCAAGGTATACACAACATCGAACGCTACAAAGGGTAGGAGATGCGTCTCCTATACCTCATAAACATAACCAACTATAACTCACATCTATACCTCATATCCTCAACAAACATACAAGTGCCTAAGGCACATTCCCATTATGCATCTCATCGATCTCATCCTAAACCATCCTAGCCTAGCAATATCTAAAGCCAAGGCCAAAGGGAAGGAAGGAAGGAAACATGCCAACTAGGTATGCCCTGGAGACGCACCGGCGGAAGCAAGAGACGCAAGGGCGTTGTACCACTGAGGCGCAGGGGCGGACCAATCTAGGCGCAGGGGCGGCTCAACCCAGGCGCAAGAGAGGCTCAGCTTAGGCGCAGGGGCGGTTGATGTGCAAAAGCTGAACCCCGACTTCTCTTCGATCTTTCACTTGACCCTCTTCACTTATTCACCAAACAACAAGCATACACATACATATATACACATATATGAGCATCAAAACGTCCAGGAAAGGTTCACACAAGCAAGGGCTTGTGAATCCTAAGCTAAAGAGAAAGAAAGAAAGAAAGAAAGAAAGAAGAGGTGAGGAACTCAACACAAATGAAACCTAATCAGAAGGGAAGAACAACACCCACACAACCTCAACTGGCTCTCTATAGCACAACAACACATCCATCATCATCAATCCAAGCACGAAGCTCAACAATACTCTAAAATCTCACACAAGATCAAAAGAAGCACCAAGGAGATGATCAAAGGAAGAAGAGAAGAGAAGAAGATGATCGTGGGGAAAAGAAGGTTGGAGAAGGTAAGAAACCCTCATTAGGAAGCAAAGGGATGGCTTATAAAGGAAGTCAGCAAAAAGCACGGTCAAGAGGTCAACAAAGACGGCTGTATCCGCAGGAAACCATAGGGGCGGACCTGCAAAGCCGTAGGGGCATACCACAGGACCTGCAGGGGCGGCCCACAGGACATGCAGGGGCGGCTGAGTCCTCAATAAGCTTTACTCAGCACCTAAAAACTAAGGCTCTTACATCACAATGCCCTAAAAACAAGTTTCGTCCCGAAACTTGCATGATCCCAAATCTTATCGGACCCATATGCCGAGGTATAAACACTCACTCTATCGGAGGTATCTCCTTTCCGCTCATAAGATATCAACCTACACATTCTATAACCTCAAAGCATAGCATGGAGGAATCATCACTCCAACAACGCCATCACACAACTAAGCAAGGCATATAGGTAAACCATCTCTAACCTACCACTAACCACATCACAATGGAATGGAGGAAAACTATCTCCAGCCAAACCACACTCATACTGAAGGGCGTGGTGAAAAACCATCTCCACTCAAACTATGTCCATCTACAAAAACATGGAGGAATAACCATCTCCAGCTAATCCTAATCATAACATGATAACATGGAGGAAAGAACCATCTCCAGCTATAACATAATTCGCACTAGCAAACAAGATCTAAAAGATCGTATGCACATATCCCAACTAGCACGAAAACACAACATATCATATAGACACATAACATAAAACTTTCCAAGATAGTACTAAGATCTACTCGGGGATCCTACAAGTGCATCTATCTCGGTATAGAACTCTAGATAGTTCCTCTGGATACTATCCTCGGGCTCCCATGTGGCCTCATCAGGTCCTCGTCTCGACCACTGTATCCTCAGCATAGGAATGCCTTTTGAACGCAGTCGTCTCACACCTCGTTCTAGGACTGCAATCGGGTGCTCAACAAAAGTGTGGTCCAACTCAACCATTAAGTCATCATAGCTGACAATGTGTCTCAGATCTGATATGTACTCCCTTAGCTGAGACACATGAAACACATGGTGGCACCCTCTAACCTCAGTGACAATGCCAATTTGTATGCTACTCTAGCAACCCTATCTAGTATCTCAAAAGGACTGACATATTGGGGACTCAACATCCCCTTTATGCCAAAACGTCTAACACTTCGTGTCGGAGATACTCTCAGCCAGACATGAGCTTCTACCTTGAAATCTAGCGGCCGACGCCTCTTGTTTGCATATGACTTCTGGCGACTTTGCGCAACCGGCATCCTCTCTCTGATTAGCGCTACTCGAGACATATCATCCAGAATCTGCTCTAGTACTATACCACCGACATTGCTAAGCTCATCCCAGCATAATGGTGTACGACATCTACGCCCATATAGTGCCTTATATGAGGCCATCCCAATCGATGCATGCCAGTTGTTGTTGTATGAGAACTCAACTGATGGGAGGTAATCTGACCATCTCTGTCCCTAATCCAACACACAGGCTCGCAACATGAACTCCAACGTCTGAATGGTCCTCTAAGACTGACCATCTGTCTGAGGATGAAATGCAGTCGTGAAGTGCAACCTCGCCCTCAAAGAAGTCTAAATCTGTTGCTAGAACCTCAAGCCAAATCGTCCATCTCGATCTGAGACGATCGTCCTCGGTACACCATGGAGTCTCACTATTTGCCTAGTGAACTCATCACCTAATCTACTCACTGGTCACGTCTCCCTGATAGGGATGAAATGTACAGTCTTTGTTAGTTTGTCAACCACAACCCAGATAGCATCAAAGCTCTTGCTCAGTCTCAATCCTGTCACAAAATCCATGGAGATGTCCTCCCACTTCCACTGCATTACTAGCAATGGATGGAGCTCTTCTCCTCGCTTGAAATTATCTATCTTAACCTGCTGACAGGTCGCACACTGAGCCACAAATTTGGCTACATCGGGCTTCAGCCCTCCCCACCAATATGAACGTCTCACATCCTGATACATCTTACTCGCATCAGGGTGTACAGAGTAAGGTGTGGAGTGAGCTTCCTGTAGAATCATCTGTCTCAGATCCACATCGGTGGGAACACAGACGTGGTCGCGGCGTCTCAACACTCCATCTTCCTATGGAGAACTGTGGTGCCTCACCATGAGACATCCTATCTCATATCCTTGTCAACGTCGGGCTGGTTCCCTGCTTTTGTTGGATCTCATCCAACAGATCAGGTATAACCTATAAGGTACTGAACTAGGCATCCTCATTAGGAAACTAGATGTCTATCTCTAGCCAAGCTACATTTCTCTGAAGTTGGGGCTGAATTGTTAATCTCGCAATCGCCTTCTCTCGAGGCGTCTTCCTGCTCAAGGCGTTGGCGACAACCTTCGCCATCCCTGGATGGTACAGAATCTCAAGGACAAAGTCCTTGATCAACTCAATCCATCTACGCTGGCGGTTATCCAATTCCCGCAGCGTGAAAATATTCTTCAGACTCTTATGGTCTGCAAAGATTTGACATGTATCACCATACAAGTAATGTCTCTAGATCTTCGAAGCATGAACTACCGCTGCCAACTCCATGTGATGAATTGGGTAGTTCTCCTCATACGTCTTCATCTTTCTAGATGCATAAGCAATCACTCTTCCACGCTACATAAGTACACATCCCAAGCCTTGCTTGGATGCATCACTATAGACTACAAATTCTTCCGTGCCCTTTGGATGCTCTAAGATAGGAGCGGAAGTCAGACGTCTCTTCAGCTCCTCAAAACTCTTTGTACACGGCTCGGACCATACAAACCGCTTCCTCAACAGGATGGTGAGTGTATGGGTAATAATAGAGAATCCCTCCACGAACCGTCGGTAATAACTGGCTAGGCCAAGAAAGTTGCGTACTTCCTTGACGTTCATCGGTGTCGTCCATGGTGCAACTCACTCAATCTTCACCGGATCAACCTTTATCCCTTCGGCGGAGACAACATGACCCAGGCATGCTACCTCTGGCATCCAGAACTCACACTTAGAGAACTTGGTGTACAGTTCTCTATCCCTCAAAACTTGCATCACTATCCTCAAATGTCCTGCATGTTCCTCTTTGCTACGAGAGTACACCATGATATCGTCTATGAAGACCACAATAAACTGATCCAGGAAGTCGATGAATATGCCATTCATCAACTCCATAAAGACGGCGGGTGCATTCGTAAGCCCGAATGGTATCACTACAAACTCGAAGTGGCCATACCGAGTCCGAAATTCCGTCTTATGCACATCATGCTCTCTCACATTAGCTGTTGATATCCCGAGCGCAAGTCGATCCTGGAGAACACAGTCGCTCCTTGAAGCTGATCTAACAAGTCATCAATGCGAGACAATGTATACTTGTTCTTGATGGTCACCTTATTCTGCTCCCTGTAGTCGATACACAATCTCAACGATCTGTCCTTCTTCCGTATGAAGAGGACAGGTGCTCCCTACAGGGATACGCTAGGGTGGATGAAGCCCTTCTCAGCCAACTCCTCGAGTTGCTTGTTCATATCTAACAACTCGACAGGTGTCATACGGTATGAGCCTACGTGACCGGCCTCGTACCAGGCTCAAACTCGATACCAAAATCTACGCTCTTTTGAGGCGTAAAACTGGATGGCTCAGCAAACACATCCAGGAACTCGCAGACTCTTGGGATGTTTTCTAACGCTGGACTCTCGCTCTCCTTCATGGCATAACACTATAAGGCCTCGCAACCTTGTGCAATCAGTCTCGCTGCACGTACTACACTGATAACTATACCCGTCTTCCTAAGGTCCTAACCTTGGAAGACCTCTATCTGACCCAACTCAGTAGAGACCATCACGGTCCTCCTACCAACATCTTACACAACATGATGTCTATCCATCCAATCTATACCAAGAATGACTTCCTCATGCACCAATTGGCATATAAAAAAAGTCCACAACCAAATCACGGTTTCCTAAATGTATAGGAAAACCATGGACCTCTTGGGTACCTCTAACTTGACCCCCATCTGGTAACCCTATCAAGAAAGTTCTACCCTCTACTGTATCTAAGGTCATTCTATCTACACATGGATTAGATATGAAAGAGTGCGTCACACCCGTATCAAACAAAACTCTAACAGGTACACCATGAATCAGAATGGTACCTGTAGCAGTTGGTACTAGCGGCTCCTCAACACAAAAACTCGACCTCGAGCTCCTCTGGTGTCACTAGTACCACCATCTCTACCTCTACCTCTACTCGTCCCTAGAGCATAACCTGAGTAGCAGGATGATCCGGGACTCTCTACTATCCTGTGTCTGGGGCTGAAGAGGCCTCTACCCACCTTCTGCTGCACCAGGGGAAGAACCCTGTTGTGATGATGTCTTGCCTTGACGGAAAAACGTAGCCCTATGTCATGGCTTCCCGCAAGAGAAGCAAGTCAATGATGCTCTCGGGCAATCAGTCCTTACATGTCCATATGCTCCGTAGTTTTAACACTGCCGACCTCTCTCTGAAGTCTGTGTAGACACTGGATAACTCGAGCGGCCTTGAGTCTGGCTCGCCCGTATCCATATGCTCCTGCACAAGTTTGTCCTGTACGCTATCTCTTTTCAAACCATCCTGTTTGAGAAGTCCTCCTCTGACTAGCCCGCTCACGCTAATAAGTTGAGGCTTTATCCTAGTATTCTACCAAAGACTCGCAATGGAATCCCGCCATGTAGGAACGTGTACTCTCCCTTAGTCGGCAAGAGAACAAATACACGTGCTGGTCCTCAGAAGGCACAACTGGACCTAGTAATGCCAGCTCCGTCTCAAAACGACTATTGGCATCTGCTATCGGCACATCCTCGAAGCCTGCCTCCAAAAAATCGTGCAGTTTCTCCCTCCTCGGTGAGGCAGGGTAGAAACGCTCTTTGATCATAGTCCTCATCTAGTCATAACTATTGGCTTGAACCCACATGGTCCTCCACCACTACTGAGCTAGGTCACAAAGTAGAGTATGTACTACATGTTCGCTCTCAGACGTGTGTGAAATAGTGAACGAAATAGCTTTAAATTTATAACCTAAAATAAAAGCCTGAACAATATGCAAACCCGCAGTGTACGAATTAATTGCAATAACGGCAAATACTCCAGGGTCGAACACAGGGACTATGGTGAAATCAAGCATGATAAATATCAGGTTGTCAATCAAAAGCAAGCGATAAAGCAAAGATGATGTATAGATCAGATAAGAGAATGCAGATTCTAGAGGTCAAAGCATCCGGTTGTGGTTCCGACTCAAGATTTCTAAGGATAGTGTGGACAAGGCTGAGGTTTACAAGGGAAGGTATTTCTAAGGTGGGAATAGATCACCGGGTAAGTCTCACTACTCACTATCCCAAACCAAAGATCCTCTCACCGGGTAAGTGTTCGCTCCAAACGGTGTGTGCAAGATTTAAATTTATAACCCTAGATGTAAGCTTAAAACAAGGATCCGAACCCGCAGTGTACGGGTCAATCGTAGTAAAAAGCAAGAAATTCTAGGGGGTCGATCACATGGACTTAGTGAAACAAAGCAGGTATAGGTTGTCAATGCAACTACTAACCACAAAGATGATCAAAACAATCAAAGATGATAAAAAAGTCAATTAAGGAAATATGCAATTCTAGGGATTGAAGCGTCTAGTTGTGGTTCCAACTCAAGATCTAAAGATAAGCGGACAAAGCTGAGATTTTTGCAAAGGGAAGGTGTTACTAAAGTGGAATAGATCACCGGGTAAGTCTCACTACTCACAATCCCAAACCGTAACTCCTATTACCGGGTAAGTCTCAAGGAATTAAGGAAAAGAACTATAACCTCAAACTAACATTTCACCTAAGGGAATAGAATCAACCTTTACCGGGTATGTCTCAGGCTAACTCATAAAGATGGAATGAAAGCACACTCAAACCCCAATAAAGGATAAACCTTTATTACCTATTGCTTATGATCTTAGGTAAACAAACAAAGGAATTACCGGGTAAGTCTCATCCTAGGCTTGCATTGAACCAGGAAAGGTTTAATAAGAATAGGATTTGGCAAACTCTAACACTTAACTCTCAGTTTCGGATCAGAAAGGTCACCTCGGTCTGAAGAATTCCACCCCGGCCGAGATGTTCATCGACTGAGCGAGATACTCTAGGGTTAAGGATAAAGACTCGAACTTTCAGGGTCCTACTGTGATTAAAATTATTCTATCATTGTTTTTCCCACAACCTTCAGCCAATCACCCTAGAATCACACAAGGAAATTAGCCGATTATTATCATGAATGGAATAATCAAGTATAAAGAAAGAAAGCGAATAATTGAACACAAAAACTTTAAGAACAAGGCTTCAATAACTGAATCAATTGTCAAACAAACAAGCGTTCCTTGGATCACAATCCAACAAGACAATCAACAAGAAGGGAATCTAAAGTCTTACAAAACCCTTCACAAAAGCTATAAAAGCTATCAACTTTCTTCCTTCAATCTTCCTTCAACCTTCAAAAAGGTTCTTCAAATCTCCCAGCAGTAGCGGGGTAAGCGGCTGTCTAAGCACGATAGCGGGTCTTGGATTTGTGGAAAATCCAACCCTTTTTATAGGAAAATTCCCTCCCAAAGATAAGATATCTTAGAAAGATCTTTTCCCATAAAAATATGTAAAATATATGGGCTAAATTATATTCTTCCTTCCAGGAATCCAGCCTAAAAATATAAGATCCTCTTCCAAACATAAAAGATCTCTGCCAAGAATAAAATATCTTTCGCCGCGTCCAAGGTGTTCGCCTCGGTTGAGCAGCTTCTCTGGATCACCTCGATCGAGATGGTACTGTAGCTGACCGAGGTGAATCAGAACTGAATGTGAAATCTCTCAAATCTAATCCAAAGTGAATCTTCAATCCATTTTCATGATTTCTGGATTCTTCCTTAAGCTCCTGAATGTAGCTCCAATGACTCCTTAGCTCCTTTTGCTCCATTTTGATGCAAAACATGCCATTTTACCTACAATTACAATGAAACTTGGTGTAGACCCCGATTCCCACAAAGGTAGACGAAACGACAATATAATCACATAATATACATTCAAACATGCAGATTATTGAAGATAAAACGTCTAAACAGGTCCCAAAATATAGACTATAATTCATGCTATCAAAATACCCCATACTTAGCTATTGCTTATCCCCAAGCAAGTTCCAAATCTAAAATACAAGATAGAATGGATTATAGGTCATAAAGATCAATGAAAAGTATTTCAAAACATTTTTGTGGTGTGCTACAATCATAGATCACTCTAAGAGAATGCTTCATGGAATTTAAAATCAAAATATGATCAAAACATTTTATAAATATAAGAAAGTTGTTCATCTTTGCATAAAACCATAGAATGCATAATAAATCATAATTATCGAAATTAATCATGTATAATCCAGTTTAAACCACTAAGTCAATCAACAAGCTCGAGGTCTCAAGGTCTTTTCAAAAGAAGGTCAAAGAAACGTGTGAGGGCGGGATGTATATAAGGAATGTGGTGCTAGAATCCGGGAAAAAGGATCTTTACTTCACTTCCTTTGAACTTCAACATCTTCCACCAATAAGCTTTGCTTATTTTACTTTTTTTACTTTTTGGGATGCATGGACAGAGGTGCACAATAACCGAAGCCTAGGAGATCAACAATCATCAATTTTTCGAGATGCCTCAAACCCTTGATGCACATACCATGACCCGTTAGGAATATCGCTCAATCCGACTTTGGCAAGACACAAACACCCGGCTATGTGAATGGTGCCGAGTTACTCATCATCATGATTGACTTCCCCAAACCTATTTGTTTCTTTCTAACTTTCAGCCAACATCTCAACTTTTCTTTCACTTGATTTTCACTTTTTCTTGCTTCCAAATTCCCGGATAGGTAAAGGGAGGCAAATATGTATATGAGGGGCTAAGCATGATCAAGAAGGAGAAGAGAAGAGAGTGAATTGCCTTGGTCTTTCCAGAAAGAAAGTGAGAGAACTTATCATGTGGTGTCAACCTTCAAATCCAACATAATTTGGATAAAAACAAAGTATTAAACATGCCACAAATTTCAAACAAAGCATTTAGCAACTTAAACATATCATAAAACCTTTCAAACATATAGAGATTTCAAAACCGGTCAGCAAACAAAATCATCACTGAGGTCATATCCAGATAAGAAGCACAAAAATCGTTTCGAAAACTGTTCCAGTTAAACCACCTCGGTCGAGATGTTCTAAGTCAACCGAGGTGAAGTACCTCGATTGGTCGGAATCACTTCGGTCGAGGTCATAAAATTTTTTTTCAAACTAGTTTTTGACGTTTTTCTCAATCAAATAACCCGTATGTATGCATGTAATCTTAGATAAACACATAGAGCATAATAAAACATAAATATCCAAATAGAGTCGAGTCATACATCCATAGTCAAATAACATATCCAAATACCCCATACTTGAGACACATTGTCCCAATGGGTCAAAATAAGTCTAAAGAAATAAAGTACTCACCGGACAAAACTGAGCTGCATAATAAATAAAGAAAGAAAATCCTGCAAGCTCTCAATAATCCCGATCCGGTGGTGGTGGTGGTGGCACATACGGGTACTGAAATGGGTCGAAAGGATAGCCCATGATATGCTGAAACTGAATCTCAACCGTCACGTCCTGGTAATGTTGTCTCTCTTGCATCTCTCTGATGTCTAAAGACAGAGCAGCGTAGGAATCTATCATTTGATCCGTCAAATCATCGATCCGACGGTGAGCAACTGGATCCCTCTGCCTCCGTACCCTACGCCTAGCGGGACGTACTAGTGATGCAGTTGGCTCCTCCTCAGTCTCGTCGTCATCTAAATCAATGACCGGCGCACTAGTCCCAGCTGTATTTGTGCCCGTATCCATGGCAGCACCGCCATCCTTATCATCACCATCATCATCCTCCTCAGCCTCATCCTCCTCAGCTGGCCCCTGAGCTGCTGCTGCTGCCGCCTCTCTGGCATCCTCCATCAGCGGGATCCATGCAGTCTGCCAGTAATGCGGATCATACACGGAGAACTGAGCTGACCACCTAATACCCTGGGGTGCAGTCTGCTCCCAGGGCATCCCCACATATGGCGTAGTAAGACCGCGAGGAACCAGTATCCTCTTGGTGATCATCTCCTGAAGCCCGAGCGGCTTGGCAGCCGCCACCATGGTACATGCGCTCAAATCCAAGTCCATGTAACTCGCTATATGAGTAACTATCCCTCCGCAACAGATATCTCCCTGGCATTCGCCTTGATCTTATGCAGATCCTCCGCCAACATCATCCTAAAGTCCGGAACTCCTCCGGTCATCATCAGTATAAACTCAAAAGGTCACCTTGTCTGATCTTCTAGGGCGTCTCAGTACGCGCCAGAAGTGTCTCGCTGAAAATCCTGTGAGCTAGTCTAAATGCCAGATGGAATATAATCCTCTCCCTGGAATCTCCAGGTCTCCATCTATCAACGTGCTCAACCACATGAGCAATTTGTCCCCAGAACTCTCGAGCTACAGCTCGAGAAGGAAAATCAGTAACAATAGGGGCCGGGAAGCCAAAGATGTCCCGCCTGTGGTCCAAGGGAACTAAATAATTCCGGTTCATCAACCGGTACTTGATGGCACGCTCGGTGGGCAAGTAGGTGACGGAGCTGACAAACTCCAGGGTCGGCTCTAGAGAGGCCGGAGCTCGGATCTTAGTGAACTGCCATAGCCCCACAACAGATATCATCCGCCTCAAGTCCTCATCAACATAGAGGCAATCAAAAGCAGATATGTCCAGGAAGCGTGGTGCAACCACTGGACGGGCCGCTATGCGGTCATAGTCGACCTGGTGACGCTCGTGTATCACCGGTCTAGTACGGCGTGAAGAAGAAGAGGAGGAAGGAGAAGATCTGTCTCTCAGCATAAGCTGCCTGTCAGAACTCATCTCTACAATCTGTCAGACCACCTCGGTCTCTCTCACAAGGCTCAAGAACACCTCGGCCGAGGCGCAGACCGACTGGACCGAGGCGAGGCGCTGTTCGATTACAACTCTCAAAATCCAGTTTTTTTCCCCCAAAATCACTACCAAATGTTCCTATGGGGTACTTAATCCTTTTTCAGCAGAATGCAGGGGCAACCAAAGCCCAAATCGAAAGGAATAAGTGGAAGAAGAAGGAGTTAGAGTTTTCTCAATTTTACCCCAGATTTACTTGATTCGGTTCGTTTTCTCTGCAGATTGACGGTTGCAGTTCGATCCTCTGCCCTTTCCGTGCAGCTTGGAAGCGAGAGTCGTCGAAAACGAGCAAAGAACGAAGGAGCGAGGTGAGAATTGCACCGCGGTCGAGAAAAAGGTAAAGGGGGGAGAGAGAAATCTCAGCCCCCTTTTATACCCTTTTCTGGAACTGCTGTCACCTCGGTCGAGATGGTCTCGACTGAACCTAGGTGGTACGGACCGAGGTGGATCTTCAGAAACCCTAGTCGCCTCGGTTGCTCAAGAATCATCTCGGTCGAGGTGTTGTGACAGCAACCGAGATGTGTCTCAGTCAAACTCCGTCTTCTCAAATTCTCGAACTTCTGTCCTTCCAGTTTTGCTCCTGGGTTGTATTTCTTCCTTAGATGTCACCTGTTGTCTATCTAGGACTCCAAAAACGAAACAAACAAAGCAAAAGCAAACTATCTAAAGCTAGACTAGAAAAAGGGAAAAAAAAGCAATACTTAGGAGCAGACTGCACCCCAGTTTTGCTCTTGGGTTGTATTCCTTCCTTCTGTCCTTCAAGTCTTTTAGTGATTCTATTATTGACATCTTCCCCCTATACCACGTAAATTGAGATCTTTGAAACACAAGATCAACGAGCATTGTGATTGTACGCCGAGATCTTGGCCTAGCAAGCAATACGATTGCGTGTAGGTTTCATATCTTCACACGCGTTGTGACTACAGGACATATATGTGTTTGGTAATTCGATTGAACTTATAACTAGGTTTAAGTTTTAGTTTAATTATATGATGGAAAATTTCAATTTAATTATAACATGTTGAACTTAAATTTAAATATATGATGCTAACTTGTTATATTTTATAACAAGACGTCATATTGCTTAATTTATGTTTAACTATATGAATGTAAAGTCATATTATTATGCCAAACACAAAAGGAAAGTACATAAGTTTAAACCAATCACATAAAGAAGTGACTCAAGCTTCTATTGTAAAATTTAGCTTCAGAGTGAAAGAGGGGAAATGGGGAAGGAGAGGAGGAACCACGCTTGGGCTTTTTTTAAATATTATTAGCAATTGTGGTTGTTTTACTTCTGGTGGTGGACCTTTGGTCTTCTAGGGTGATCTTTAATGGTAGGTTCGATACAGTGGTAACACCCCGAAGCACAAAAATCGTTTCGAAAACTGTTCCAGTTAAACCACCTCGGTCGAGATGTTCTAACTCAACCGAGGTGAAGTACCTCGATTGGTCGGAATCACTTCGGTCGAGGTCATAAAATTTTTTTTCAAACTAGTTTTTGACGTTTTTCTCAATCAAATAACCCGTATGCATGCATGTAATCTCAGATAAACACATAGAGCATAATAAAACATAAATATCCAAATAGAGTCGAGTCATACATCCATAGTCAAATAACATATCCAAATACCCCATACTTGAGACACATTGTCCCAATGGGTCAAAATAAGTCTAAAGAAATAAAGTACTCACCGGACAAAGCTAAGCTGCATAATAAATAAAGAAAGAAAATCCTGCAAGCTCTCAATAATCCCGATCCGGTGGTGGTGGTGGTGGCACATACGGGTACTGAGATGGGTCGAAAGGATAGCCCATGATATGCTGAAACTGAATCTCAGCCGTCACGTCCTGGTAATGCTGTCTCTCTAGCATCTCTCTGATGTCTAAAGACAGGGCAGCGTAGGAATCTATCATCTGACCCGTCAGATCATCGATCCGACGGTGAGCAGCTGGATCCCTCTGCCTCCGTACCCAACGCCTAGCGGGACATACTGGTGATGCAGCTGGCTCCTCCTCAGTCTCGTCGTCATCTAAATCAATGACCGGCGCACTAGTCCTAGCTGTATTTGTGCCCGTATCCATGGCAGCACCACCATCCTCATCATCACCATCATCATCCTCCTCAGCCTCATCCTCCTCAGCTGGCCCCTGAGCTGCTGCTACTGCCGCCTCTCTCGCATCCTCCATCAGCGGGATCCATGCAGTCTGCTAGTAATGCGGATCATACACAGAGAACTGAGCTGACCACCTAATACCTTGGGGTGCAATCTACTCCCAGGGCATCGCCACATATGGCGTAGTAAGACCGCGAGGAACTAGTGTCCTCCTGGTGATCATCTCCTGAAGCCCGAGCGGCTTGGCAGCCGCCACCATGGTGCATGCACTCAAATCCAAGTCCATGTAACTCGCTATATGAGTAACTATCCCTCCGCAGCAGATATCTCCCTTGGCATTCGCCTTGATCTTATGTAGATCCTCCGCCAGCATCATCCCAAAGTCCGGAACTCCTCCGGTCATCATGCAGTATAAACTCAATAGCTCACCCTGTCTGATCTTCTGGGGCATCTCAGTACGCGCCAGAAGTGTCTCGCTGAAAATCCTGTGAGCTAGTCTAAATGCCAAATGGAATATAATCCTCTCCTTGGAATCTCCAGGTCTCCATCTATCAACGTGCTAAACCACATGAGCAATCTGTCCCCAGAACTCTCGAGCTACAGCTCGAGAAGGAAAATCAGTAACAGTAGGGGCCGGGAAGCCAAAGATGTCCCGCTAGTCGTCCAAGGGAACTAAATAATACCGGTTCATTAACCGGTACTTGATGGCGCGCTCGGTGGGCAAGTAGGTGACGGAGCTGACAAACTCCAAGGTCGGCTCTAGATAGGCCGGAGCTCGGATCTCAGTGAACTGCTCCAGCCCCACAACAAATATCATCCACCTCAAGTCCTCATCAACATAGAGGCAATCAAAAGCAGATATGTCCAGGAAGCGTGGTGCAACCACTGGACGGGCCGCTATGCGGTCATAGTCGACCTGGTGACGCTCGTGTATCACCGGTCTAGTACAGCGTGAAGAAGAAGAAGGGGAAGAAGAAGATCTGTCTCTCAGCACAAGCTGCCTGTCAGAACTCATCTCTGCAATCTGTCAGACCACCTCGGTCTCTCTGACAAGGCTCAAGAACACCTCAGCCGAGGCGCAAGCCGACTAGACCGAGGCGAGGCGCTGTTCGATTACAACTCTCAAAAATCCAGTTCTTTTCCCCCAAAATCACTACCAAATGTTCCTATGGGGTACTTAATCCTTTTTCAACAGAATGCAGGGGCAACCAAAGCCCAAATCGAAAGGAATAAGTGGAAGAAGAAGGAGTTAGGGTTTTCTCGATTTTACCCCAGATTTGCTTGATTCGGTTCGTTTTCTCTGCAGATTGACGGTTGCAGTTCGATCCTCTGCCCTTTCCTTGCAGTTTGGAAGCGAGAGTCGTCGAAAACGAGCGAAGAACGAAGGAGCGAGGTGAGAATTGCACCGCGGTCGAGAAAAAGGTAAAGGGAGGAGAGAGAAATCTCAGCCCCCTTTTATACCCTTTTCTGGAACTGCTGTCACCTCGGTCGAGATGGTCTCGATTGAACCGAGGTGCTACGGACCGAGGTGGATCTTCAAAAACCCTAGTCGCCTCGGTTGCTCAAGAATCATCTCGGTCGAGGTGCTGTGACAGCAACCGAGATGTGTCTCAGTCAAACTCTATCTTCTCAAATTCTCGAACTTCTGTCCTTCCAGTTTTGCTCCTGGGTTGTATTCCTTCCTTAGATGTCACCTGTTGTCTGTCTAGGATGCCAAAAACAAAACAAGCAAAGCAAAAGCAAACTATCTAAAGCTAGACTAGAAAAAGGGAAAAAAAGCAATACCTTGGGTTGCCTCCCAAGAAGCGCTTAATTTAAGGTCTCTAGCTGGACCGTACGGCATCCCTAAACGTGATGGGAGGTATCCTCACCCCATACTTCACCTTCATCATGGGGTGAGATAAGTAAGTCTATCAAACGTTCCAACAAGTGCAAGTGCTCATCGGGGAATGAATCGTCTATGGGTTGGTCGTCCTTCTCACGGGAAGAAGGAGGTAGCCGGCAGAGGTGATCCGCAACAGAATTTTCGGATCCCTTCTTATCGCGGATCTCTAGGTCAAACTCTTGAAGCAAGAGAATCCATCGAATAAGGCGTGGCTTTGCATCCTTTTTAGCAAGTAAGTAACGAATGGCTGTATGGTCGGTGTAGACAATGACTTTCGCCCCTACTAAGTAAGAACGAAACTTCTTGAAAGCATATACAACCGCCAATAGCTCCTTTTCGGTGGTGGCGTAGTTACGCTGGGCTTCATCTAGCGTCTTGCTAGCGTAGTAAATGGCGGTGGTCCACCCATCCTTCTTTTGTCCAAGCACCGCTCCTACCGCCACATCACTCGCATCGCACATGATCTCAAAGGGCAAGGTCCAATCCGGAGGCTGGATAATGGGAGCGGAGATCAACGCTTCCTTAATCTTGCAAAATGCATCAAGACACTCTTGCGAAAACTCAAAAACAACATCTTTATTCAAGAGGTTAGCTAGTGGTTTAGAAATCTTCGAGAAGTCCTTGATGAATCTCCTGTAGAAACCTGCATGTCCGAGAAAAAGCCTCACACATTTAACAGAACAAGGGGAGGGAGTTTCTCAATGGTCTCGATCTTAGCGCGATCGACCTCAATACCTCGATTAGAAACGAGGTGTCCTAGCACAATGCCTTCATTAACCATAAAGTGACACTTCTCCTAATTCAAAACAAGATTAGTGTCTTCACATCTTTGTAGCACTAGAGAAAGGTTAGATAGGCAATCATCAAAGGAGGAACCATATACTGAAAAATCATCCATAAATACCTCCATGATATCCTCTATATATTCAAAAAATTTCGCCATCATGCATCGCTGAAAGGTAGTGTTGGATTTTCGGTGTCCGGTTTTAGACCAAAGGGCCGTAGTCTCACTTATGTGAGTAGACGGTTCTCCCAATTTCCAAACAAATTAATATAATTATCTTGAACTAAAACAAGTTATTAACCAAGGGCTTGTAATCTCCACAAAGGAGTAGACAAAACCCAACCAAGAGTTTGTAATCTCCACAAAGGAGTAGACAAAACCCAATCAAGAGTTTGTAGTCTCCAAAGGAGTAGACAAAACTCAACCAAGAGTTTGTAATCTCCACAAAGGAGTAGACAAAACTCAATCAAGAGTTTGTAGTCTCCAAAGGAGTAGACAAAACTCAACCAAGAGTTTGTAATCTCCGAAAAGGAGTAGACAAAACTCTAATAGAAGTTAAGTTCAATTACACGTCTTATAAACCGGTTGTTATATGTTAAAACCATTGACTTGGATAATGTAATGAGTCATTCATAAATGAATTTTCCTTCTAAGTGTATTCTCCCCTACACCGGGAATATCCAAATACCTTAGTGGGATAAAACGTTACACGTTACAAAGACTAAGTAAGAGACTTACTTGTCTTACTTTGTAGAAAGGGTAATCCTAGGTTTTGTCAATACAAAACCAAACTAAGATGGATGCCTATCCTTTGTCAATACAAAGGAACTATACTGGTCTTTCGAGTTTTGCAAACAAGCTTATAAGAAGGCCTATCCAATGTCAATACAATGGAACTAAAAGCTTTATTGTTGCAAAAACGAATGTCCAATCAAGTGCAAATGGCTCTCCCTTTTATAGGCATAGGGGGCCACGGTTTTGGGAAGTTAAAAGCGGTTAAAAGCGGTTAAAAACGGTTATGGAAGTTACTTGGAAGTTACTTGGAAGATGGGCCTTGAAGCCCTAGAAAGCCCGAGGCCCGAGGCCCACATAGGGAGCCCAAAACCGCTCCCCTGAGCTAGCTTAGAGCTAGCTTATTTTTCTTGGTTCAAACACTTCCAATGAGCTTCATTCACTTTAATATAGCTAGGGTAAGCTCCAAGATCCTCAAATACTCAATATCTTAGCTCAAGCTAGTGTAGCTCCTTAAGAAGCTACACTAGCTTGGATTGCTCCCAGTTTTTAACCACATATTCTTTAGCCAATATAAGGCCTAAGAACCAAAGGTGTGCCGATAAAATGTGGCTAAAAAGCCCCAAACGTCGGCCTTCTAAAAGTTAGCATAAGTTGACCTTGTCGTGAATCACCTTGCTTTGATTCGACTCCCCTTATAATACTAGTTGTTCTTAGTTCCGGTCACTTGGCTTGCCTCCCGCAACCCGGACCATAGTGACACACATGTGAACAACTCATTGCACCTTGTCTCAAGACAAGCTCAACGGTTACAATGAAGACTTAGCCCAAATCTCCAACATTCCTCCCCCATTTGAGCAAAGTCAAGAAACTTTTAATAGACATACATCCAAACAAAATATTCGCATAATCATAAATGTCTTTCGATTGAATTTATTGAATTAGTATAATTACACATTCTGCACTAAAGAATTGTGGTGTCCTAATGGATTGAACCACTCAACTTGTTTAAGTACATGAAGGCAACATACACGAAATTTACATTTCCTTTACAAATAAATGACACATTTAAAGGCTATTGTGTCCTAATCCTTTAATGAACATATAGGCGAGTCGACCATCTACTCCCTCGAAGAAGCCTTGACACTTCACGTTCACGTAGCCAACTCTCTTTTGATCTTGCACCTATAATTGCAATTTTTCAAAAGAGTTGTTAAGAAATTACATATTTCAAACTATAGATATTATATAGGCACAGAGCATTACCTTGGATGGACATTTTATGCTCACAACTTCTTGGAATGGGCTTTCCTCATTGAATTCGGCTAAGGCATCAAGTCATAGGCGAATTGGGTGTCCCACGACAAGTCGTTATCAATTTAGGTCGTTAACCCCATCCCCTTGGCTGACTTTTGAACTAAGTCCCTAGCCAAGCTCTTGGTTAAGTGATCGGCTAGATTATTGTGGGTTCTCACAAAATCGACCGATATTATACCGTGAGTTATGAGCTCTGTAACCGAGCTATGTCTCACACCAAGATGTCTTGATTTCCCATTGTACGATTGGCTATAAGCTTTAGCCAACGTAGCTGCACTATCACAATGAATCAAGATAGGAGAAACCGGTTTTGGCCATAGAGGAATTTCTAGAACCAAATTTCTTAGCCATTCAGCTTCCTTGCCGGCAGCGGCAAGTGCCACAAACTCGGACTCCATGGTCGAGGTTGTGATGCATGTTTGCTTCTTTGAAGCCCACGAAATGGCACCACCACCTAACAAGAAAACCCATCCTGTGGTGGATGAGTGATCATCTAGATTAGTGATCCATGACGCATCCGAGTAGCCTTCTATCACTGAAGGATACTTACTGTACAAGATGCCAAAACCCATGGTCCCCTTGAGGTACCTAAGCACACGCCTTAGTGCCTTCCAATGTTGTAAGCTAGGACAACTTGTGCACCTACTCAATTTACTAATAGCAAAAGAAATATCTGGCCTAGTGCTTGTCATTGCATACATGCAACATCCTATTACTTGTGCATACTCAAGTTGAGAGACAGCTGATCCTTGGTTGGGCATCAACTTCTCACTTGAGTCCATAGGAGTACTAACAATTGTACTTTTATCACATTGGAAGCGTTTGACAATCTTCTCAATGTAGTGTGATTGCGTGAGGCTTAAGCCTTTAGCATCACGTTTGATTCTTATGCCTAGAATCACATCCGCCTCACCTAAGTCTTTCATAGAAAACTTAGTGGACAAGAAATCCTTAGTAAGATCTATTTGTCTTTGGTTTGTTCCAAAGATCAACATGTCATCAACATATAAGCATATGATCACACCTTGACCGGTATGATCAAACTTACTATAGACACACTTGTCAGCTTGATTTATCTTAAATCCATTTGACAATACAACATCATCAAACTTTTGATGCCATTGTTTTGGAGCTTGCTTTAGTCCATACAAGGATTTGACCAAGCGACATACTTTGTGCTCTTGCCCTTTTAAAACAAACCCTTCAGGTTGTCTCATATACACTTCCTCATCTAGATCACCATTAAGGAATGCTGTCTTGACATCCATTTGATGAATCACTAGATTATGTATAGCCGCCATAGCTATTAATAACCTAATGGTTGTAATCCTAGCCACCGGAGCATATGTATCAAAGTAATCGACACCTTCCCTTTGTCTAAAGCCTTGGATGACCAAGCGTGCTTTAAACTTGTCAATGGAACCGTCAACTTTCATCTTCCTCTTGAAGATCCATTTGCATCCCAAAGGTTTGCAACCGGAAGGAAGGTTGGCTAACTCCCATGTATGATTGCCCATAATGGAGTCCATCTCCTCTTGGATTGCTTCCTTCCAAAAGGCAACATCTTGAGACTTCATGGCCTCATCAAATGTCTTTGGATCCTCATCCATATGAAAGTAAGAGTGACGATCCATTTCATTATCCCTTGACCCTTCAACCAAGAACACTTGGAAAATTGATTTTTGGGACAAATTATTGCTCATAGGAGCAATCTCTGGCAAGTCAAGCCCGTGAGACGCTTCCCAGGATTCATCTTGAATCCTACGATGCTTGTTTGGGTGTTCCTCATCTAAAGTCATGTTGATCACTTCCCTAGGCCTAGGAGCCGAGGTGAAGCGATCTTCATCAAAGATGGCATCCCTAGACTCTATTACGGTATTAACCGAGATGAAGTCATTTGGTTCTATCACATAGAACCTATAAGCTTTGGAGTGTTCTGCATAGCCAATGAACACACACTCAACACCTTTTTCACCTAAAGTTTTACGTTTGTTGTCATTGAGCCTTACTATGGCTCGACATCCCCAAACTCGTAAGTAATGTAGGTTTGGCTTCCTTTTGAACCATAGTTCATAAGGAGTCTTCTTGCTTCTTTTGTTTGGAACACGATTAAGCAAGTAGTTTGCCGTGAGCATAGCTTCACCCCAAAACGAATGCTTAAGACCCGAGTAAGATAACATGGCATTGACCATCTCTTTAAGCACTCGGTTCTTTCGTTCGGCCACACCATTTGATTGTGGTGTGTAAGGTGCCGTGGTCTCATGTATGATCCCGACACTCTCGAAATATTCCTTATCCATAAATTCACCACCACGATCCGTGCGTAGTCTTTTTATTAAGGTACCTTGTTGTAACTCAGATTCATTCTTGAATACATAGAATTTGTCTAAGGCATCACTCTTTGCAAAGAGTAGATATACGTAACAATACCTAGAGTAATCATCTATGAATGTTACGTAATACTTCTTCTTTCCTAATGAATGAGTAGAGTGCAAGTCGCCTAGATCCGAGTGGACTAAGCCGAGCATTGATTGTTCTCTTTCAACTCTAGGAAATAGAAGTGTTGTTATCTTGGTCAACATGCACGTTTTACACTTGTCTTTTGGCAAGTCAAGTTTAGGTAAACTACCATCCTTAGTCATGTCATTCATACTCTTAAAATGAACATGTCCAAGTCGTGCATGCCATTTAACAAAATCACAATTGGAAGAAGAAGAAGAAGACAATGTAAACAAATTGTTCTTGTTTATATTACTATTAGAAAGTTTATTACATAAAGAGAGAAGAAACATATTATTGTTCCAATGGCCAAAGCCTACAAATGTTCCTCTCCTAGATAATACATAGCGGTCGGCTTCTATGACTTGTTTGAAGCCAAGCCTATTGAGTACACCACCAGAAACCACATTCTTTCTAATGGCCGGTGCATGTAGTACATTTGACAAGACTAGAGTCTTGCCACTTGTGAAGTACAGATCAACCCGTCCTCTTCCTAGAACGGGGGTGGTAGACTCGTTTCCCATATGTATGAGTGCTCCATCGTTTGCAACAGCGTATGTGTTGAACCAACGCCGATCTTTGCAAACATGAGTTGTTGCACCCGAGTCCACCCACCATCCAAGGTCATCATCCTGCATGGACAAACATTCAAAAGTCAATGACACATAATTCAAATAAAAATTTATATCAAAGTTAGAATCAAGACTCATAAGTGAGTCACCTTGGTTTAATGGGTTTTGGCCACTTTAGCCTCCACCCTTGGATCCATCGTCCTTAACCTTGCAATCCCGCTTGAAGTGGCTAGTCTTGCCACACTTCTAACAAGAACCTTTTGGTTTCTTATCAACATTATCCTTTTTGGACTTCTTGGACTTATTTCCCTTGTCCTTGCCTTTGTCCTTTCCTTTGAACCTCTTCCTTTTGCCCTTGCCATCCATCATGTTGGCCTCGTGGGAAGTAGAAGTTTTATCTTCCTTCTTGAGTCCCCCTTCTTGTGCCCTAAGGCCTTGTTCAATTTGAAGGTGAGAGCCAAGTTCCACCAACGTGAGTTCTTCCTTCTTGTGCTTTAGCACATGGCGGAAGTCCTTCCACGAAGGGGGGAGGTTATCCATTATAGACGAAACCGCAATGGCCTCATCCATATGCATGACATGTGGAGTGAACCTCCCAAGAATCCGGAGCAATTCATTGTATTGTTCCATTACCGGCCTTGAGTCCACCATTTTATATGAGTTAAAATCCGAGACTAAGAATTTGCGAGATGAAGCATCCTCCGCCATGTACTTAGACTCCAGTTGATCCCACATTGATGTTGATGACTCTACACTTTGGTAGACATCAAACAATGCATCACTCATGCCATTGAGAATATGACCACGACATATGTAGTCATCATTATCCCATTTACTCCTTCGTCGGACAACCTCTATCTCCTCTACCATATCATCAACCGGCTCGGCCGGTCTAGGTGTAGTGAGTACATAAGCGACTTTTAGTGTAGTCAAGAGGAAGTGCATTTTCTTTTGACACCTCCTAAAGTCTACACCCTCAAACTTATCCAAATTCCCAAAACGAGAAGTCATTTCTGTCATTAACGTCTTACTCATTATTGATCAATCCAATCCTACAAAACAATTAACAATAAATACACTTAGAAGATTGTTGGATTTTCGGTGTCCGGTTTTAGACCAAAGGGCCGTAGTCTCACTTATGTGAGTAGACGGTTCTCCCAATTTCCAAACAAATTAATATAATTATCTTGAACTAAAACAAGTTATTAACCAAGGGCTTGTAATCTCCACAAAGGAGTAGACAAAACCCAACCAAGAGTTTGTAATCTCCACAAAGGAGTAGACAAAACCCAATCAAGAGTTTGTAGTCTCCAAAGGAGTAGACAAAACTCAACCAAGAGTTTGTAATCTCCACAAAGGAGTAGACAAAACTCAATCAAGAGTTTGTAGTCTCCAAAGGAGTAGACAAAACTCAACCAAGAGTTTGTAATCTCCGAAAAGGAGTAGACAAAACTCTAATAGAAGTTAAGTTCAATTACACGTCTTATAAACCGGTTGTTATATGTTAAAACCATTGACTTGGATAATGTAATGAGTCATTCATAAATGAATTTTCCTTCTAAGTGTATTCTCCCCTACACCGGGAATATCCAAATACCTTAGTGGGATAAAACGTTACACGTTACAAAGACTAAGTAAGAGACTTACTTGTCTTACTTTGTAGAAAGGGTAATCCTAGGTTTTGTCAATACAAAACCAAACTAAGATGGATGCCTATCCTTTGTCAATACAAAGGAACTATACTGGTCTTTCGAGTTTTGCAAACAAGCTTATAAGAAGGCCTATCCAATGTCAATACAATGGAACTAAAAGCTTTATTGTTGCAAAAACGAATGTCCAATCAAGTGCAAATGGCTCTCCCTTTTATAGGCATAGGGGGCCACGGTTTTGGGAAGTTAAAAGCGGTTAAAAGCGGTTAAAAACGGTTATGGAAGTTACTTGGAAGTTACTTGGAAGATGGGCCTTGAAGCCCTAGAAAGCCCGAGGCCCGAGGCCCACATAGGGAGCCCAAAACCGCTCCCCTGAGCTAGCTTAGAGCTAGCTTATTTTTCTTGGTCCAAACACTTCCAATGAGCTTCATTCACTTTAATATAGCTAGGGTAAGCTCCAAGATCCTCAAATACTCAATATCTTAGCTCAAGCTAGTGTAGCTCCTTAAGAAGCTCACTAGCTGCTTCATTGACATTCACTAAGCATTTGAGCTTGGATTGCTCCCAGTTTTTAACCACATATTCTTTAGCCAATATAAGGCCTAAGAACCAAAGTTGTGCCGATAAAATGTGGCTAAAAAGCCCCAAACGTCGGCCTTCTAAAAGCTAGCACAAGTTGACCTTGTCGTGAATCACCTTGCTTTGATTCGACTCCCCTTATAATACTAGTTGTTCTTAGTTCCGGTCACTTGGCTTGCCTCCCGCAACCCGGACCATAGTGACACACATGTGAACAACTCATTGCACCTTGTCTCAAGACAAGCTCAACGGTTACAATGAAGACTTAGCCCAAATCTCCAACAGGTAGCGGGTGCATTGCATAATCCAAATGGCAGCCTCCTATAAGCGAATATCCCCCATGGAAAAGTGAAAGTGGTCTTCTCTTGATCATCCGGATGGATAGGAATCTGGAAGAAACCATTATAGCCGTCTAAATAGCAGAAGTGTGAATGCTGGGCCAACCGTTCGAGCATTTGATCAATGAAAGGAAGTGGAAAATGGTCCTTCCGAGTGGCCACGTTCAGCTTCCTATAGTCGATGCAAACCCTCCAGCCCGTGACGGTCCTAGTTGGGATTAACTCGTTGTTCTTATTCGTCACAACGGTCATCCCTCCTTTCTTTGGAACTACATGTACTGGGCTAACCCACTTGCTGTCCGAGATAGGAAATATGATACCTGCATCCAACAACTTAAAATTTTCTTTCTTCACAACCTCTTTCATGATCGGATTTAACCGTCTTTGAGGTTCTCGTGAAGTCTTATGATCGTACTCCATTAGTATTCTATGCATGCAGAAAGAAGACTTAATGCCAATAAGATCATCAATAGTATAACCCAAAGCCTTTTGATGCTTCCTCAGGACATGTATTAGTTTAGATAATTCAGATTCGGAGAGGGAAGCACTAACAATAACGGGATAAGTAGAATCCTGTCCAAGAAAGACATACCTCAAGTGACTTGGGAGTTGTTTAAGCTCCACAACTGGGGGTGCCTTCTGAGGGGGATCCTTGCTTCCTCCTTTCAGTGGAGTAGATTGAAGAACTGGACTTCCAGAAGTTTCAGTTGACATCATCTCGCTTTCGACCTCGGTCGAGGTCCAAAGAGGTTGACCGAGGTGTTCTTCAGTCACCTCGCTTGGTCCAGAAAGTGCCTCGGTCGAGGTACTGCAACTGGAACCAAAACTGGAGATCTTCTTCTCCTGGATTAGTCTTTCAGTTTTAGCTCCTGGATCTTCTTCCAGTGCCTTTAAGCTCCATATATCTGTATCACAAGAAGCATCTATACCTTCCTCCATTAAGCTAAAGCTAATAACTTTTTCAAGTGGATCTTTAATAAGGATAAAGCTCACCAATTCTCTTGACTCTTCTTCATCATAGACGTTGAAGATATCATCTCCTAGCTCCTCTCCCTTCATAGCCGCAAGTAATGCAAACTCCACTTCATCTCCGCCAATGTTGAATTTTAACTTGGCGTTCTTATAATCCACATTGCAACCCGAAGTTGCTAGAAATGGCCTTCCGAGAATGATAGGAACGGGATAATCTGCGGGAATGTCAAGCACAAAAAAGTCTATAGGTAAATAGAAGTTACGTAACTTGACCGGAACGTCTTCCAAAATGCCCACGGGATGGGTAATGGAGCGGTCCTCCATGTATAACCGTATCTTCACCGGTTTGGGCTCTCCAAGTCCGATCTTAACACATAGCTCCAGCGGGATGATGCTCACGCTGGCTCCTAGATCACATAAGGCTTTACAAGTGATATCCCCAACTTGAATGGGAATGCAAAATGAGTTGGGATCTCTCAACTTGGGTGGCATCTTCTCCTTCATGATTTGAATAAGCTCCGAGGATTTAGATGTCATCCTTACTTCACCAAAGTCTTCCAACTTCCTCTTCCTTGATAGAATCTCTTTCAAGAACTTCCCATAGGCGGGCATCCCTAGAATAGCATCAAGGAAAGGGATATTAATGTGTAGTTTATTCATCAAGTCAAGGAACTTACCAAAATGCTTATCTAGATGTGCTCTGGCCCTTGACTGGGGGAATGGAAGTGGTGGTTTATATGCAGGAGGTGGAATATAAACTTTAGTTTTCTCCTCCGCTTTCTTTGGCTCCACCTCGGTTGGCATCTCGGCCGAAGTGTTCTTCGATTGTACCTGGACCGAGGTGGTCTTCGTCTGTACTGGCATCGACCGAGGCACTGGATCTGCAGTCTTCAGTCCACTCCTCGTCGTTATTGCCATAATCTGGCCCTTAGGGTTGCATTCCGTCCTTGCTGGAAGCTTCCTTGGATCTCTTGGCGCTTCATTCGCCTTGTTAAAAAATTGTTGTTCTAAGGCTTTTTGTGCCTTCGAAAATGAAGTCATGGACGTCTCCATAGAGTTGAGCTTAATCAAGATGGCCTCCAGCACCGCATCTTTCTTTTCCGGCTGGGACGAACTGGATTCTTGCTCCTGGCTCTTTAATGGAGTAGAAGAAGAAGAAGAGAAGAGGAAAGGATTAGAGGAGTCATTCGAATTGGAGTTAGAGTAAGGGTTACCTGAATTTTGGTCGTTTGCCCTCCAATTATTGTTGTTGGATCCTCTATTGTTGTTGTAGTTATTGTTCCGGGAACTGTTGTTGTTGTTCCGGTAACTATTGTTGTTCCTTGATCCTTGATCTTCCTTCTTGGTTTGAGCAACTAAGAGTTCCTTCAATTGTTTCACATCATTCTTCAAAGAAGTGAGTTGATCATTGTTAGGTGGAGCATCTTGAAAGTTGACTCTTTTAACTCCACCTTCAGCTCCTTGGTGGGAGTATTTCTCCATGTGCAAAGCTTGCTTCTCTATGAACTCCCAAGCTTCGTCAATTGGCATGTCCATGAACGTGCCGGCGGATAGTAGTTGAAGGTTGAACTGGGTGTTTCCGTCCAGTCCCTTGAAGTATATCTCCAACAACTCTATCTTTGGAATCCCATGATGTGGGCAATCCAAAAGAATGTCTTTAAATCTCTCCCATGACTTGGACAAGCTCTCCTTGTCCTTCATGATGAATGCATTACTCTTCCCTCTCATTTCAGCGGTTTTAGAGGGGGGAAAGAATTTAGTCAAGAATTCCGTCGTCATCTCCTCTGATGTGATCCCCACCGGAGAAGAAATCATCGTCAATATGCCGGAACTAATTGTTTTGCCACCAACCGTCCAAGTCAAAACTCAACCGGCACCTATCGAAATCAATACTTATGTGTTGGAGATCATGCCTAAAACTGAGCCAAAACTTATTGAAATGAAACCGAAAATGCTTGCACCGAGCATGCCAAATGGAAGCCAATTTTCACTCTCTCCGGCTAAGCTGTCAGGTTTGCGCACTCTCAGTAAAACGACTATAACTGAGGCAATACTTGGAATTAAAATACCCATGAGTACTACTTTGAAAGGTATTTTCAATATCTACAACTTTCTAGTTTACTCAAAGTCGATATTGCAAGAGGAAGAGGGTGAAAATGACCCTACATTGCAGCAAGTACGGTACTTGTATGGATTGTTGGACAAGATCATGCATGGAGGCATGAAAGATGGTTATACAAAACATATGCACGTCCTACCATACATATTTCATGCAGCATACCATGCTCATATTATTCATATATTATGCATGAATTTATGTATTGATCATGTGAAGGTCAACATGTCAACATTCAATCAAACATTGAAGGCATCTTCACACACATACATTGAATGGAGGCCAAGGTAGTTCAATGGTCTTCTTCTCCTTCAATATGGACGTCCAAGACTTGATTAGACCATCCTTGATGTGTTGTCCAAGTGAAGAGAATAGGATCCAAGAGTCATCTTTGATTAAAGGCCAAATGTGGCCATTTATGTGTTTCAATTTCCTAGAAAAACTCTTGAATTTCTTGCATTTTCTTTTGATAAACCTTTGATATTTCTAGCACTTAATTAGGGAGTTTTTAGGCTGAGTTTTTTGGCTATATAAAGCCTTGTATCCTCCCATTGTAAGAGAAGTGAAGTTAAATGAAGTAAGTTAGCCTTTGTGCTTTCAAAGTTGTTGTTTGCTTTAAAACAAACCCCGAATTCTAGGTGAGATGCTTAGTTTTCAAACATCTAGGTGAGATGCTTAGGTGGTTCTAAGGTGAGAGGCCGAGGAACGAAGGTTCGAACCCCAAAGTGAGATTCCGAGGGTAGTTCGTTCGAGTTGAGGGATTCCCAAAGTGAGAGGCCGAGGGAATTTGCTCTTCATATCCAAAAACACAAAAATCCAAAAAAAAGAGTTTCATTTCACCGATTTCAATCCGAGTGTGAACTTGTGCCGGTGGATCCTCGTGTTCGAATCGAGTTCGATCACATCATCCTCCCAAGTATTGATTTTTCCTGGAGGAAGAGATTGATACCAAGTAAGAGCTCTATCTTTCAAAGAGAAGTAGAAAGACCTTAACTTGTAGTTGTTGTTTTCTATTCTTGAAGGTCTCAAGGTCTCCATCAAGATCTCATAGTTTTGTTTATGTTGATGTGGAGATTCCCTCTCTAGCCCTCCAAACTGGCATTGGCGAATCATGGAAAGAACTTGCGGTCGAAGCTCATAATCATGGTCCGCTGGATCACCTAGGTTGATTCCTGGACGCCTCAGTTGTTGATTAGGGTCCATCCTCTGCCCTAGGGATTGTGGAATACCTGCAAAAAGAGCATCTCGGACTGGCATCCGAGGTGGAAGTATCTCGGCCGGGGCGACATGTACTGGATTCTACCTCGGTCGAGGATCTGGAACAGGGTCTTGCCTCGGTCGAGGATCTGGGTTCGGTCGAGGTAGATACTGGTCTCGTAAAGCCGCAATATCTGCTTCGATCGCCTCAGTCCTTGTGCGAGTTTCTTCCCTTTCCAGTCTCAGCTCTTCCTTGCTTAGGCGTAGTTGTTCTAACGCCTCCTTCAATTCGGCCTCAAGATCGCGATTGTCTTGGTTGGCCATCTTCGCTTCTTTCAAGCGTCTTTTGTATGTCTTTTCTGGTTCGGAATCGTAGGGAACGATTTCCTTCCCAACACGGGTTCTTCGCATAAACCTAAGAAAAAGAACCTGCGAAAGTCACTCAAGTAGAGTGGTTAGTAGAAACAGGGGCAAGCGCCCCGAAAGCAAACCGCAACCGGCTCGGTCTAGACCAAGTCCCCGTTAACGGCGCCAAAAACTTGTTCGCTCCAAATGGTGTGTGCAAGCTTTAAATTTATAACCCTAGATGTAAGCTTAAAACAAGGATGCGAACCCGCAGTGTACGGGTCAATCGTAGTAAAAAGCAAGAAATTCCAGCGGTCGATCACAGGGACTTAGTGAAACTAAGTAGGTATAGGTTGTCAATGCAACTACTAACCACAAAGATGAACAGAACAATCAAAGATGATAAAAAGTCAATTAAGGAAATATGCAATTCTAGGGATTAAAGCGTCTAGTTGTGGTTCCAACTCAAGATCTAAAGATAAGCGGACAAAGCTGAGATATTTGCAAAGGGAAGGTGTTACTAAACTGGAATAGATCACCGGGTAAGTCTCACTACTCACAATCCCTAACCGTAACTCCTATTACCGGGTAAGTCTCAAGGAATTAAGGAAAAGAACTATAACCTCAAACTAACATTCCACCTAAGGGAATAGAATCAACCTTTACCTGGTATGTCTCAGGCTAACTCATAAAGATGGAATGAAAGCACACTCAAACCCCAATAAAGGATAAACCTTTATTACCTATTGCTTATGATCTTAGGTAAACAAACAAAGGAATTACCGGGTAAGTCTCATCCTAGGCTTGCATTGAACCAGGAAAGGTGTAATAAGAATAGGATTTGGCAAACTCTAACACTTAACTCTCAGTTTCGGATCAGAAAGGTCACCTCGGTCAGAAGAATTCCACCCCGGCCGAGATGTTCATCGACTGAGCGAGATACTCTAGGGTTAAGGATAAAGACTCGAACTTTCAGGGTCCTACTGTGATTAAAATTATTCTATCACTTTTTTCCCATAACCTTCAGCCAATCACCCTAGAATCACACAAGGAAATTAGCCGATCATTATCATGAATGCAATAATCAAGTATAAAGAAAGAAAGCGAATAATTGAACACAAAAACCTTAAGAACAAGGCTTCAATAACTGAATCAATTATCAAACAAACAAGCGTTCCTTGGATCACAATCCAACAAGACAATCAACAAGAAGGGAATCTAAGAAAGTCTTACAAAACCCTTCACAAAAGCTATAAAAGCTATCAACTTTCTTCCTTCAATCTTCCTTCAACCTTCAAAAAGGTTCTTCAAATCTCCCAGTTGTAGCAGGGTAAGCGGCTATCTAAGCACGATAGCGGGTCTTGGATTTGTGGAAAATCCAACCCTTTTTATAGGAAAATTCCCTCCCAAAGATAAGATATCTTAGAAAGATCTTTTCCCATAAAAATAGGTAAAATATATGGGCTAAATTATCTTCTTCCTTCCAGGAATCCAGCCAAAAAATATAAGATCCTCGTTCAAAAAATAAAAGATCTCAGCCAAGAATAAAATATCTTTCGCTGCGTCCAAGGTGTTCGCCTCGGTTGAGCAGCTTCTCTAGATCGTCTCGGTCGAGATGGTACTGTAGCTGACCGAGGTGAATTACAACTGAATGTGAAGTCTCTCAAATCTGATCCAAAGTGAATCTTCAATCCATTTTCATGATTCATTGATTCTTCCTTAGGCTCCTGAATGTAGCTCCAATGACTCCTTAGCTCCTTCTGCTCCATTTTGATGCAAAACGTGCCATTTTACCAACGATTACAATGAAACTTGGTGTAGACCTCCATTCCCGCAAAGGTAGACAAAACGACAATATAATCACATAATATACATTCAAACATGCAGATTATTGAAGATAAAACGTCCAAACAGGTCCCAAAATATAGACTATAATTCATGCTATCAGTAAGTCTCAAGGAACTAAGGAAAGGAACTATAATCTCAAACCAACACACCACCAAAGGGAATAGAACTAACCTTTGCCGGGTAAGTCTCAAGCTAACTCGAAAAGGTAAGATGAAGGCACACTCAAACCCTAATAAAGGATAAACCTTTATTACCTAACACTCATCATCATAGGTATACAAGCAAAGGAATCACCGGGTAAGTCTAATCCTAGGCTTGTGTATAAATCAGGAAAGGTGCAACAAGGATAGGATTTGGCAAACTAAAACCTAAACTCAGGTTAGATCGGATCAGGTTAAACGACTCACTCGGTTCATATCGATCTCGGTCGAGATGTTCTATGAACCGATCGAGGCGAGGTGCTGTTAGGTTTCGGCTCGAGCTTTCAGGGTCCACTAAGGTAAAGGTTCACTCTTTCATCGTCTTGCCCACAACCTTCAGCCAATCACCCTAGAATCGCAAGAGAATTTTGCCAACAATTATCATGATAATAACAATCATATATGTAATGAAAGAATCAATAAGCAAACAAGAAAACCTTAACAAAGAGGTCTCACTAATCAATCAATCAAACAAACAATCAATCCAAAAAATTAGCAAACTGTGTTCCTCAATGAATCAATCAACAAACAACAATCAAGATTCCCTAAAAAATCCTTAGAACTTCCTTCAAAGCCTTCAACTTTCACTCCAAAGCTATGTATCTTCAAACTTCGTTCTTCCTTGGAATATCTTCAATCCCAAAAATAATCAGCTAACCAAGCATACTTCCATCAAGAAAATATCTTCAATCTTATAGGAAAATCACTTGCCAAAAACAAAAGATCTCACGGGCTACGGGCCGGCCGTCTCGATCCAGGCCCAGTGAATCATCTCGTTGGAGGTGATCACATAGTCAACCGAGATGAACTTCAGTTACGTGCAAATCTCCAGACTAGTCCAATATCAAATTTCTATCCAACTTCCATGGTTCCTATGCCTTCCTTGTAGCTCTTCAATGCTCCAAAATGCAGCTCCAATGACTCCTTAGACCCCTTGGCTCCATATCACTTCAAAACGTGCCATTTTCCCTACAATCACAACGAAACTAGGTGTAGACCTCGATTCTTACATTGGTACACAAAGCGACATAATCGTCGAGAATATATAGCCATGCATGCAGATTTATGATGATAAAACGTCCAAACCAATCCCAAAATATAGACTATAATGCATGCTATCAAAATACCCCATACTTTCCCTTGCTTGTCCCCAAGTAAGATTTAAATCTTAGATACAAGATAGAATGGATTATAAGTCATCAAAATAATCAATGGAAAACATTTTACAAAACCTTTGGTGGTGCACTTCCATTCATAGATCACCCTAAGAGAATGCTTCATAGCAAATAAAATCAACACATGGTCAAAATATTTTATGATATAAGAAAGTTGATCATCTTTGCATAAAATCATAGAGTGCATAATAAATCATATTTATCGAAATCAATCATGTACAATCCGGTTTAAACCACAAAGTCAATCAACATGCTCAAGGTCTCAAGGGCTTTCGAAAGAGGTCAGAAATGTGTTAGGGTGGGATGTATGTAGGGTAATGTGGTGCTGCAATCCGGGAATAGGATCTTTACTTCACTTCTTTGGATCACAAACATCTTCCACCAATAAGCTTTACTTATTCTTCCTTGCATACTTTCACTTTTTTACTTTATTTTTGAGAACATGGACAGAGTTGCATGATAACCGAAGCCTAGGAAATTAGCAATTCTCAATTTTTCGAGATGCTTCAAACCCTTGATGCACATACCATGACCCGTTAGGACTATCGATCAATCCGACTTTGGCAAGACACAAACACCCGGCTATGTGAATTGTGCCGAGTTACTCATCATCAAGATCAACGTCCCCAAACCTATTTTTTCTAACACTTTCAACCACAATCTCAACTTTACTTCACACGTTTTTCATCAACTGCATCCAAATTCACGGATAGGTAAAGGGGACAAATATATATATGAGGGGCTAAAGTATGATAAAGAAGAAGAAGAAGAGAAGTGAAGTGCCTTAATCATCCAATGAAGAATGTGAGAGAACTCATAAAGTGGTGAAAACCTTCAAATTCAACATGATTTTGAAAAAACAAAATATCAAACATGCTAGAATTAAAAACAAAACATTTAGCAACTTAAACATATCATAAAACTTTTCGAACATATAAAGATTTCAAAGCTAATCTGCAAAAAATATTTTCATCGAGGTCATATCTGGAATAGGAACACAAAACATTTCGAAAATTTCTTCAGTTTCAAAACCATTTCGGTCGAGGTGATTTGACAACACCCGAGGTATTCAACCGAGATGAATCTCAGTTATCACAACCTCGTTTGGGCAAACGTCTCGGTCGAGGCAAAAAAAATTTTCAAATCAGTTTTCGACGTTTTCTCAAATAAAAACCTGTATCCAGTGCATGTAAATAGACATATAAGCACATGTAAGCCAACAAGATCAAAGTCATAGTCATCCAAACGACACTTAGTACATATTACAGATCCAAAGCAAGTTAAATACCCCATACTTAAGACAAATTGTCCTAATGGGTGAAATATAAGTCAGACAAAGGTACTCACTGAATGTAAATCCAGAACAACAAAAGAAATAAGAACAAGATCCATAATAAGCTCAATCATCGGGCGGTGGTGGAGGTATAATGTAGGGATACTGAGTCGGATCGAATAGATAGCCCATCTGCTTTGGAGCTGCTGCATTGCCATCTAGCGCTAGTAGTGTTGGCTCTCCTCGATGCGCTGCGTCCAAGTATGAATAGATCGGTGCGGAGAGTCTGAAAGGCATCCGTCATCTGCCGCGTCAGATCATCAATCCTACGGTGTGCCTCTAGGCCACGACGACGGCGAGCTCTCTGTTAGGATGGCTAGGGAATCTCTACTAGAGCAGCCGATACCCCCTCTCGTCCACGGTAGCCTAATCATCGAGGTCGACGGTGGGAATATTAGGGCCGGCAGTATCTGTACCGGTGTCCATAGCTACAGCTCCACCAATGCCGTCAGCATCATCATATCTCCCCTCCCTCTATCTAGCAGCATCGCCATGCATGATAGGAAACCAAACTGCCGAGCAGTTCTGATGCTCGTAGATGGAGAACTGTAAAGACCACACAATGCCTCAAGGAAACTTCGTTTCCCACGGCATGGCCACATAAGGAGTGCCAAGACCACGGGGAACGAAAATACGGCGCTTGATGAACTCCTGTATTCCAAGCGGCTTCGCTGCCGCAACCCAACTACACCCCGATAGATCCAAGACCATCTATGTGGCGATGTGAGTCACTAGACCTCCAAAGCATATATCACCCTTCGCCTTCCCCTTCACCTTGTGCAGCTCCTCTACAAGATAGCAGCAAAATCTGGAATGCCACCTGTCACCATACAAAACATAGCAAAAAGCTCACCCTGACGGGCCTTCTGGGCGTCGCGCTAGAAGTATCTCACTAAAGATCCGGTAATTTTGATGCAAAAAGCAAGGTGGTATATGATGCGCTTTCTAGAATCCCCGTGCTGCCATCTGTCTCTGTGGGAGGTTGATAACATGAATTATATACCATTAGAATCATGCATATTGTAGAGGTTTACCTCAATTTACCTTGCATTTGGAGAGAATTTGTGTACCTTTTAGGCTTATTTTATTTATATTCCGAAAATAGAGATCTACACGAGCTTTTGTTGAATTATAGGTAAATTCGGTGGATTTGGAAGCAAAAGTGGAGCAAGGAGCATCTAAGGCTAATAAGGAAGCTTAAGGAGTCTTAGAGCAGTCACAAAGAGCAAAGGAGGTGTATAAAAGAGTCACCAAAGGGAGGAAGGAAACAAGCCAAGAGACGAACATTCTATGTTGAAGAAAATCGTGCCATTCACCATAAAAATTGGACGATTTTTACCCTTGAAAATAGAACGATTTTCTTTGTTGTTTTGACAGCACGATTTTCTACAGTTTTTGGCTAAAGAAATATCACGACACAAAGCCCATCACTTGTGGGCTTGAAACGTGTTTTGCCAAGCGGCCCGTTAGCAAGGAACTATACATTGGAACCCTAGGAACGAAAATCGGGGGGTTCACAGCGGGAAATATTTACACGATTTGGAGAGATTGAAGGTTCTTGGTGAGGAGATTGAAGGGAAGTGCCAAGAAGTCAATCTATACCATTATTGTGAGATATTTTGTTTCCCTTTCCAATTCTTGTGGTTTGTGAACACATTACTGAGTATTTTGAGAGATACTTTGATTGGATTTGAGATTTGATTACAGATTCGGAGATTATTAGGTTTTTATTCAAAGTTCGGGTTTATTTGATTTTATTCATTCAATCTTAATTTTGATTTGATTTTGAAAATGGTTGGCTAAAACCCTTGTGATTCTAGGGAGAATAGTTGATGATAGAGGCTTAGATGATGATAGACTGAACTCATTTAACCATTTGGACCCTGAGAGTTGAGATTTAGACTTGCGACAACAGGAAAATTGCCCTGTTCTTGAGAAAATCGTCTGATTTATCTATGAACAGGTCAATTGATCTCCCTGGCGATCTTTAATTGATTTATTCTTTAACCAAAGTCAATCCTTGCCTAAATCCCAACCTTGCTTAACCTTTTTAACCTCTATTTAAGTGTGTGAAGAGACTTCATCATTGATTCTACATTTAATAGATTAAGATTACAAGATTTGGGTAATAGAGAGACTCAACATCCTTTATTAAGGTTTAAGTGTGCTTTTCATCTTTACCTTTGAGAGTCATATCCTCGTGTTTTGGGTGGTTAATTTGAGTATAGTTCTTATCCCTAGACCTTTCTACATTGCAGCCTCAACAACCCTTATAGAGAGAACCTTTGGATTAGACATATAGGCTTTGGAACATCGCCGTACGATACTTGCTTTTGAAACACATAACCTTGGCAACATCAACTCTGTCCTTTGATCATTAGAAGTGTCTTGAATCGAGAGCCGCAGTCGGATACTTGAATCCTTGGAATCATTTGTCTCTATATTAATCACAAAAGCTTTTGCACTTTGTCAGATATTTGAAATCGATTTTATTCTCACAAAATCCCTGAGTTCGACTGTTCGCTCCAAACGGTGTGTGCAAGCTTTAAATTTATAACCCTAGACTTAAGCTTAAAACAAGGATGCGAACCCGCAGTGTACGGGTCAATCGTAGTAAAAAGCAAGAAATTCCAGGGGTCGATCACAGGGACTCGGTGAAACAAAGTCAATAACGGTAAGCTTCGTAAATACTAACCACAAGAGCAATTAACACAATCAAAGATGAATAAGAAGTCAATAAAGCAAACATGCAATTCTAGGGATTAAAGCTTCTAGTTGTGGTTCCAACTCAAGATCTAAAGATAAGCGGACAAAGCTGAGATTTTTGCGTGGGGAAGGTGTTACTAAAGTGGAGTAGATCACCGGGTAAGTCTCACTACTCACTAATCCTAAACCGTAACTCCTATTACCGGGTAAGTCTCAAGGAATCAAGATAAAGAACTATAACCTCAAACTAACACACTATCTAAGGGAATAGAATTAACCTTTACCGGGTAAATCTCAGGCTAACTCACAAAGATGGGATGGAAGCACACTCAAACCCCAATAAAGGATAAACCTTTATTACCTACGCTTATGATCGTTGGTACACAAACTAAGGAATTACCGGGTAAGTCTCATCCTAAGCTTGCTTTGAACCAGGAAAGGTGAAATAAGAATAGGATTTGGCATACTCTATCACTTAACTTTCAGTTTAGGATCAGATAAGTCACCTCGGTCAGACGAATTCCACCCCGGCCGAGATGTTCATCGACCGAACGAGATGCTTAGGGTTAAGGTTAAAGACTCGAACTTTCAGGATCCTACTGGAATCTAAGATTATTCTATCATTGTTTTTCCCACAACCTTCAGCCAATCACCCTAGAATCACACAAGGAAATTAGCCACTCATCATCATTGTGAAAGTATTAAATATATGGGAAGAAGGTGAATATTTGAACAAGAAGAATTTAATGAAAGACTTCAATAACTGGATCAAATATCACAACAAAAGCGTTCCTTGGATAGTAATCCAACAAGACAAGACAACAAGGAAGGGGAATTGAAGACAATCTTACAAAACCCTCCAAAAAGCTATAAAAGCTATGATCTTCAATCTTCCTTCAACCTTAAAAAAGGTTCTTCAAAACTCCCAACTGGAGTATGGCTGCTGCTGTTGCGTGTTAAGCGGGCTATGCGGTGTTTCCAACTGTATGCGGATGCCGGATTTGTGGAAAATCCAACCCTTTTTATAGGAAAATAACTCTCCAAAGATAAGATATCTTAGAAAGATCTTTTCCCATAAATATAGGTAAAATATAAGATCTTCTTCCTTCTAGGAGCCAAGCCTAAAAATATAAGATCACCTTCCAAAGATAAAAGATCTCAGCCACGAATAAAATATTCTCGCCGCGTCCTAGGTGTTCGCCTCGGTCGAGTCGGCGTCTTTGGATCACCTCGGTCGAGATGAATCTCTGGTCAACCGAGGTGAGTCATAACTGAATGTGAAATCTCTCAAAACTGGTCCAAAGTGAATCTTTAATCCATGGCCACGCTCCCTGGATGTAGCTCCAAATGACTCATGACTCCTTTTGCTCCTTTTTGATGCAAAACATACCATTTTACCTGCAATTACAGCAAAACTAGGTGTAGACCTCGATTCCCGTAAAGGTAGATGAAATGGTAATATAATCACATATTATACATGCTAACATGCAGATTATTGAAGATAAAACGTCCAAACAAACCCTAAAATATAGACTATAATTCATGCTATCATTGACTCTGGAATTTCTTGCCTTACTACAGTTGATCCGTACACTGCGGGTTCGCTTTTTCTTAAGTTCTAGATACAAATTTAAGACTTTGACGCACACACTTTTGAGCGAACAAGTTTTTGGCGCCGTTGCTGGGGATTTGGTCTAGGCCAAATTCGGTTTTCGGTTGTCTGACTTGGGAGCTTTTGCTCTTGTGATTTGATTTGTCTACTTGAGTGATTTTTGCAGATTCTTTAGGTATATGCGAAAGACTAGATCTACCAAAGATCTAGTTCCTTTTGATCCCGAATTGGAGAAAACTTTGAGAAGAAAGTTGAAAGAGAATAAGATGGCTGAAAACAACGACAGAAACATCCAAGCGGAGTTGGATGAAGGTCAAGCTCAACTCAAATTGAGTGAGAAGGCTCGTATGGAAGAATTGGAGCGTCATCAATTCCAAATAGATGAGCTCAAGGCTATGATGCTGGACATGAAGTTGGAGATGAATGATGCTAAGAACAAGAAAGTCAAGAAACCTAAGTCCATTAGAGCTAAATCAGCCGACTATGATGAGATGCCGGACCTAGAGGATATTACACCACTAGTCGGTCCAGTTTGTGATAATCCAATACCACAAGTTAACCCTCGCATTCCCGTTAGAAATGTGAGAGTTGTTGATGGAGGGGATGAACCACGAACTCTTGGACAAAGGATGGATCCAATTCAGCAACCACGCCATTTAGGTGTGAATTTCGGAGTTGAAGACATCCAGGATTTCGGGTTTAGCCCGCAAGTTATTACCATGGTTCGCCAAAGTCAGTTTGGTGGAACAAATGTTAAATCTCCGCACCAACACTTGCAGAATTTCGAGATTATGATGGAGAAAATGAAGCCGAAGAGGGCTATCAACAACAACTACAAGATCAAACCGTTTTTCTTCTCTTTGAAGGACAAGGCTTTGTATTGGTATCAAGCTCTTCCAACTGAAAGACTTAACACTTGGGAGGATTTATCTACGGAGTTCCTCACCGAGTTCTTTCCGCCATTCAAAACGGCGCAGTTGAGAGGTAAGATTAATGCATTTTCTATGAAACCTAATGAATGTTTGTTTCAATCTTGGGAAAGGTATTAGGATCTCTTATTGGATTGCCCACACCATGGCATTTCAAAGCTGGAATTATTGGAGATCTACTACAGGGGGTTGGATGTGGAAACACATTTCAATCTCCAATCTATTTTGTAATAGGTAGGATTTCCGAATTCTAATTAATGTTGATTAACTTAATCAGTGATAGTAATTGACATATAACTCGCAAAGATTGCGTAAGTATTGAGTATAAGTCCCACCGTTATGTTCCTGACGTAATTGTGGGCTTATGGTGAAATTTTCACTTTTTTCCCGGGTAGTTATTTTTTACCCTCCGGTATTATTTGGAGCATTTGGGAGCCCCAATTAATAAAAATGCAGTTGAGAGAAATGATCAGGACATCGGACATGTCCTAGATATGAAATAACATGGAAAGGCAAAATGGACAAAAGAGTCGCTATTTCGTTTCTAAACGGCTAAGAAAGACGGCTTAGGAATACACGTTTTCCGAGGCAATTGGGGAATAATTATCCCTACAATATTCAAGATCTGTTATTCCAATTTTGAGAAGTGTGGAGAAGGGGGTTCAACCCGCCATTGGATCGATAAAAGGATAATTATCGACTTCGCTAAAGGATAAGTATCGACTTCACCATAAATAGCGGAAAATCGTTTATTAATTCATTTCCTTTCACGTTTCCTCGTAAAAGCTCTGATTTCTCTCAAACTTCAAACTCAGATCTACTCTCCGTTTCTAATCCAATTTCAATTCCGTTTGAGTTTTTGGATTCCTCTCTTCATTCTCTTCATATTGGTACCGAGTTTTTGCATTTCCGAGCAGATAAGGACCTGGTCGAGCATATATGTCACCAGGATAGTTCCGTCGCTAAGATTCCGGTGAATTTGATGTTGTACATGTGTAGCCTGCGTCGTTGTTATTCCGAATCTTCTTTCAGATCGTCAATCGGGTTAGTAAAGAATAAGTTATGAATTTATTCGTTTTCCGTACTGCGATTTGGCCTAAATTGACCTTAGGCTTTTCAAATTGGATAATTAGAAATTCCATTATGATCATTATATTATTCTGGTGTTTATGGGTTGTTTGTTTGATGAAATTTGATGACAAGTGGGTTTAGAAATGGCCTGCGGGCAAAACGTTATTCTGGTGGAATTTAATAAATTAATTAAAGGTTAATTAATTAAATTAGGATTAAATTTGAGATTGAGGAATACTGATTAGATGCATGCTAGGTGTCAGAATGAGTTGACGATCATGATGATATTATGGATATCGGTTATGGCTTTAAGGTTTAGTATGTGTACGAGTATGATGAGATGTTATGTTGAGGATATGCCTTAGGCATCTATGAATATGTTGAGGATCTGAGGTTTAGATTTGAGATATAGGTTGGTTGTGGTTAGTGAGATGAGTCTCCTAAACTTTGCAGTATGTGATTGTGTGAGCCTTGCTATTGCAGGTGTTGATTATTTCCCCAAGGGGAAGCTGTGACGTGGTACAAGTTACGAGTATATTAGGTAAGTCCATATGACTTACTTAGCGTGCAGTTGTGGATTGCATGATTGTGATGGTTGTGTGTGTTCATATGATTGTGCATTTATAACCTAAACCCGACTAGGATGACCATTCATTACATTTATTTGGCCCAAGTGTATTATAACGGGCGGTAACCGCCGGTCTCCGCCTGCTGGTTAGGAGGAGGTGCCCTGAAGATGATGTCACTGGAGGGGGCAAGTGAAAGTCACCCCCATGCAATACTCCTATGTTACGTTGGATGGGACGGGGTTTGAGGCTCCTCGTGTTACAAAATAAGTTGAATTAGTAATGGAATAACGTAATGAAAGAGAATAAATGAATGTGTGTGGCATTGCATGTTTCAGATGTTGATGTGTGGTTATGCTTTTACCTTCATGCTTTTCATTGCTGTAGCTAACGGTTTCATACTGTATTGTAGTGTTCTGCAGGTTAGGAATACTGCAGAGTGAGCAAGATGGTGTGACAAGCCGATGACTTCTGTACATTAGGATGCGTGGGATGTGGGATCTTTTGTGGTTGTGGTTTATGTTGTTGTTTTGTACTCGGCTATGAGTTTGTAAATCTTTTGATGTATCATTCTCAGCTTTTATGTATTTGATTTTAATCTACATGTGCCTTGTTGTAAGATCCAGTGAACTTGTAGTCAGGCTAGGGTCAGGATCCATTGTGAGATCCTAGCCCAATATGACACTCCAAGTCCCGCGGATTTGGGGTGTTACATCTTTCTTGTGGTACATTTATGGACATGAGAGAAGATGACGCTTGGGACTTCATTGAGAAGCAAGCTCAAGTGATTGAGAAGTATTCCCACCGGAAGGTGGATCCGAATAACCGGAATCAAGGAGATCCGGGAGCTAAGTTGAATCAAGCTGCGCAAACTCAAATATTCTCCCTCAACAATGAGATCAAAGAGTTGAAGGAATTCATAAAAACTAGCCTTTAAAAAGCAAAGGAGCAAGATGCCAACTATCTAGGGAGAGATAATAACCAAGGCAATAGGAATGACTACCGGAACAACAACCGGAACAACAACTGTAATAACAACAATAGGAACTCTAACAACAAAAATTGGAGTTCCAACCAATAAAATCCAGGTAATCCCTATTCACATGCTGAAAATGCTTTAACACCTCCATCTTTTTCTACTCCTTTGAAAAGTCAGGGTCAAACATCGAATGGCTCGGGCAAGCCGGAGAAGGACAAGCATGAAGCCATGATGGAGACAATCTTAGGAAAGCTCCAAGGATTAGAGAATCACATCACTTCGGTTGACAAGGCACAAAAAGCCTTAGAAAACCAAGTGTTCAGCAAGGCCGGAAAAGTTCCGACAAATCAAGGGAAGCTTCCCGGAAAGACGGAGGACAACAAAAGGAAGGGTGATGGCGATTACTACTAGAAGTGGTGTAACAACCACCGATCCGCAACCCAAAGTAATTGAAACTTCCGCTGAAAAAGGAAAGGAAGAGGTTTATGTTCCTCCTCCCGCTTACAAACTACCTCCACCTTTTCCCCAATCTAGAGAAAGAGCGCGTCTATATAAACACTTCGGTAAGTTCATTGATCTTATGAGTAAGCTTCATATTATCATACCTTTTATGGATGCAATTTTAGGTATTCCAGCATATGGGAAGTTCCTAAAGGAGATCCTCTCTAACAAGAGGAAATTAGAAGATATTGGTGAAGTCAATATGAGCAAGGAGTCATCCGAACTCATCAAGACCATGACGGAGAACATGCCACCTAAGCTACGTGATCCAGGATCATTTTGCATACCCATCACCCTAGGAGAGGTAACCTATGATGCACTATGCGACCTCTGAGCAGGCGTAAGCATCATACCACTTGCTTTGTGTAAGGAGGTTGGTCTGGGAGAACCTAGACCGGTGACGATGACACTTTACATGGCCGATCGTTCCATCACTAGGCCTGTTGGGATCATAGAAGACATTCCCGTGAAACTCGGTAAGTTCTACATCCCTATAGATTTTGTCGTTCTTGACATCCCTGTTGATTATCCAATTCCCATCATTCTTGGGAGACCATTCCTTGCAACTTCCGGATGCATGGTTGATTGCAAGAATGGACAACTATCATTCAATATAGGGGAAGAGAAAGTGGAATTTGTACTCTCCTCCTTAATCAAAGAGCCAGCTTTGAGAGAAGATGTTTTTAACATTTCGATGAAGAAGAGTCTAGAGAAGTGGTGAGTTCAATCTTGATGAAAGATCCACTTCAAAAGGTTCTTAGCATGAGTATCATGAAGGAAGGAGTGGAGCATGATTGTGATGATGAAGTCAAAGCATTGAAAGATTCAAAAGAAGCGTAGAGGCGAGATTTGAAGAGCTGCAAAGAACCCCGGAATCTGTGGAAAAAATCGACCTACACAAAGAAAATTACACGATTTCTGAAGAGGCAAGTTGATTTTTGACAACAGAGAGAAAAATCGTCCAAAAAATCGGACGATTTGTTACAGAGGGGGTCGATTTTTTGGTGAATTCTCCGGTTTCTACAAACTCGATTGCAATTTTTCTTAACTGTAATAGCACACTTCCTCCACCTTCAGAGGCTTCTCCCATGACACTAGATGATAATGAATTATTAATCAAGGCACCTCCTTCATTGGAATTGAAACCACTCCCTACACACTTAAGGTACGCATTCCTTGGGCCTAACTCTACATATCCTGTTATAGTTAGTGCAAATCTGAATGATGATGAACTTGAGAAGCTTATGAATGTTCTAAGACAACATAGGAAAGCATTAGGCTATACTATTGATGACTTGGTAGGCATTAAACCTTCTCTATGTATGCATAAAATCTTGATGGAAGAGGATTACAAACCTTCACGTCAACCTCAAAGACGGTTAAATCCGATCATGAAAGAGGTCGTGAAGAAAGAAATCCTTAAGCTACTTGATGCAGGTATCTTCCCCATCTCCGATAGCAAGTGGGTGAGTCCCGTACAAGTAGTACCAAAGAAAGGAGGCATTACCGTTGTTGCAAACAAAAACAACGAGCTTATCCCCACAAGGACAGTTATGGGATGGAGAATGTGCATCGACTACCGTAAACTGAATATTGCCACCAGGAAGGACCATTTTCCCCTTCCTTTTATTGATCAAATGTTGGAAAGATTATCCCAACACTCTTACTTTTGCTATCTAGATGGATATAGCGGTTTCTTTCAGGTTCCCATTCACCCGGATGATCAAGAGAAGACGACTTTCACGTGCCCTTGGGTACGTTTGCCTATAGAAGGATGCCATTCGGCTTATGCAATGCTCCAACCACCTTTCAAAGGTATATGATGGCAATCTTTTCGGAGTATGTAGAGAACATCATGGAAGTATTCATGGACGAATTTTCAGTATATGGTTCTTCCTTTGATAATTGTCTCTCTAACCTATCCCTAGCCCTTAAGAGATGTGAAGACACTAACCTAGTTTTAAACTGGGAGAAGTGTCATTTTATGGTCACCAAAGGAATTGTGTTAGGTCACTTGATTTCGAATAGAGGAATAGAGGTTGATAGAGCTAAGATTGAAACCATAGAGAAGCGACCTCCTCTATCCTCGGTGAACGGAGTTAGAAGCTTTTTAGGACATGCAGGTTTTGAAAGAATGTTTAGATGCCTTTTGCAGGATCAAAAAAGCTTTGATTTCAGCACCTATCATCCAACCACCCGATTGGACTCTTCCTTTCAAGATCATGTGCGACGCAAGTGACGTCGCTATAGGAGCTGTACTTGGACAGAAGAAAGATGGTCGTACACACGCCATCTACTATGCTAGCAAGACGTTAGACGAAGCTCAATTAAATTATGCTACTACGCCGAAAGAGCTTCTAGCTGTAGTTTATGCTTTTGAGAAATTTCGTTCCTATCTTGTAGGTGCGAAAGTGATAGTCTACACGGATCATTCAGCAATCCGTTACTTGTTCACAAAGAAGGATGTGAAGCCTAGACTTCGAAGATGGATCTTGCTCTTACAAGAGTTTGATCTAGAGATCCGTTACAAGAAAGACTCGGAAAATTCAGTTGTTGACCACCTTAGTCGTCTTCCACACCTCACCAATGAGGCGGATGAGCTCCCTATCGACGACTCATTCCTTGACGAACAGCTCCACGAGATTGAAGACTGTCTTCAACTAATCTCGAAAGGTAATGACCCATGGTTTGTTGATATTGTAAATTACCTTGTTTGTCAGGAAATTCCCCCCGGACTTTCGTATGCTCAAAGAAAGAATTTCTTTAAGGACGTCCGGCATTTCTATTGGAACGAACCTCTTCTCTTCAAGAGAGGTCCCGATGGCATATACAGGAGATGTATTCTGGAGAATGAGGTGGAAAGTGTAATCAGCCATTGCCATTCTTTACCTTGTGGAGGACATGCTAGTTCCTACAAGACATGTGCTAAGGTACTCCGATCCGGTTTCTTTTGGCCTACCTTATTTAAAGATGTGCAGAACTATGTTGTTGCTTGTGATGCTTCTCAAAGGACAGATAATATTTCAAGGAGGAACGAGATGCCCCTCAACAACATACAAGAAGTAGAGATATTCGATGTATGGGGAGTAGACTTTATGGGACCATTCCCATCTTCTTGTGGAAACCAATACATACTTCTAGCCATAGACTATGTCTCAAGATGGGTAGAAGCAATCGCTTCTCCTACTAATGATGCAATTGTGGTGGTGAAGTTCTTTAATAGAACGATCTTCCCAAGGTTCGGGACTCCCCGAACCATTATTAGTGATGGAGGAACGCACTTCACGGCCCGTCAATTTGAGACTCTATTGGTTAAGTATGGGGTAACCCATAAGATAGCTACGCCATACCATCCACAAACCAGCGGACAAGTTGAGATATCCACTAGAGAGATCAAGGGAATTCTAGAGAAGACTGTATCTAGAATACGAAAGGATTGATCAATGAAGCTGGATGATGCATTATGAGCGTACATGACCGCTTTTAAGACACTGATAACACGATTTATGACTTAGGTTTAGACACTCATTTAGATAGATTTTCCGCTCATGCATGCATGGTCTAGCATTAGTTCACGACGTTTGCACTCAAATTATGTATTTTGTCGAGATAGACGTCTAGGCGGACTTTTGCTTGCTTTATAGGTATTTTGGGAGATTTAGGAGCTTAATCGATGCATTCAAGGGTCGTTCCTCGAGATGACACACTTTCGGACTCATTGGAATGCAAGCTAGGGGCTAAGAAGGACATATGGAACCTTGTCAACACAAGCCATGCACCAAACCGTGACTCAATGATCCAAAGCAAGCTGAGGCATCAAAACCACGGTCACTGGCACTTCCACGGCCGTGGAAACCAACCGTGGTTTTTGCCAGACGGTTGTGACAGCTGTGCCACGATCTCATGGCCGACTCTTGCAAAGTTTAGTATAAAAGGTGGTCCTGTAAAGCTGTTGGAGGATAGCTCCCATCACTACCATTCTCTCCCACACTCTCAACAAGAACATTCTCTCATTTTGGAAGCTTGGAAGAGAGCTACCATTGGAGGAGGAGAAGAGCTACCATTGGAGAAGAAGAGAAGAACACACCATTGCTAGTCTTTGATAGGTTTTGTAGTGAAGATTATCGGAATCGTTTTCTAGGGATGTAAGAATCGATTAAACCTTCTTTTGAAGGGTTGTGAGTCCTTCTAATCTTACTTTCAGCTTGGTCTTACTTGCTTCACTTGTTCATCTCTTTCTCTTCATTATCTTACAAATGGAAGCCATGATTCTATGTTTGATGATTTCGATTGTTATGATGTATGTTGTAGGCTACATAGATGCAATTCTAGGGTAAGGAAAGGATGGTTATGGCTTGGACTATGATAGGATGGACTTAGATTTGCCGTTGGATGATTCATTTACTAGAACAAAGCCTCTGTTGGAGTCCACGGTTTGTTCTTGCCAGTCCACGGCCGTGGAAGTGGTAGAACAGCCCGTGGTTTGCCTGGTTCGTTTGGTTTGATGGATCTAAGTTCTAGAATGTTAGAATGTTGAAATCCTAGTGTTTGTTGAGTTAAATCTATCCTAGGGTGACCTAGTGTTAGCAACTAAGTGTTAGAAGAGACCTACCCGGTGATTCTTACTCTTAGATTTCAAAGATGATAAACTCTAGGTAGTGGTGAGCTTCATAAGCCGCCATTGGACTAAGTGTGCTAGGATAGTTGTTTAGGACTTACCCTTCCGAGACTTACCCGGTGAGGATAGGTTAGACTCCTAGGTGACAATCCGGTTTGTGTAGAATTCCATTCCTAAGGCTCTTTGAGACTTACCCGGTGATGAGACCTTAGGTACGGACTAGTGGACCATGAGACCTACCCGGTGATTGATCCCAATCTAGAAACACTCACTCCCAACATATCATAGTTAATCCAAGGAATGATTAGATAGCTTGAGTCCTATGCCATAACCGGAATTTCCAACCCCTAGAATCCGCTTTTCTCTCTTTGATCTCGTACCTCGTGTTTAGCTTGTTTGTTTGTGTTGATTTGTTAGCTTAGTTGATTGTTTATTTCGCATGATTTGTGATCCTTGATTGATCACCTAAAAACCTACCAAAAACATTGAGATTTTCATTTCTTTATTCCTTTCTCTTTTCTTATCCTAGATCTTCACTAAACTTAGTCACTAATCGATTCAATCTCACCTCAGTCTTTGTGTTCGACCTCGGAATACTATCCCTACTACAAAACGACCCGTACATTGCGGGTTCGCTAGGAGTTAGGAGAAATATAACGAGTTATAAATTTAAAGCTTTTTGCGTGCACTATTCCTAGACGTGATCAAGTTTTTGGCGTCGTTGCCGGGGACTAGGTCTAGATTGAGTCGTTATTTGTGATTGTTTATAGTGTAGGTCTTTCTTGTTGTTTTTGATCTCTTTTTAGTTTGTGTCTTTGCTTTTCAGGACATCTCTTACTCTTTAGGTGTATGTGAAGATCTCGTGGCAAGGATTTAACTCCACTCGATCCCGAACCGGAGAAAACCCTTAGATCTAGATCCAAGAGCATTCGGAAAGGAAAAGAGATGGCCGGAAGAGATCTCCAAGCTGAGTTGGATGAGGCTTTAGAGCAAATTAGGATAAGGGATGAAGCTTTGGAGAATGAAAGGAGACTTGCCAATGAGAGGCAAGAGGCAACTAGGAGGGAGATTGAAGAGATTAGGCAAGGTCTTGTGCAAAGAGAGCTTAACCGTCAACAACCTCCTCCACCTCCACCACAACCGCAGCCGGCGGTTAATATTCGGGTTGTGCCCATTGCTATGGAAGAGCCACAAACGTTAGGGCAACGTATGGATCCGGCACAAAGAGCACACCGTCCGGGTGTGAACTTAGGAGATCCCGCAGCCCATGATTACGAGCTCCGCCCTAAGTTCTACAAATGATCCGGCATAATCAATTTGGAGGAATTGAAGGAGAGTCTCCTCATCAACACTTGATGAACTATGAGATCTTGATGGAGACTCTTAGACCGCCTAGATTGGAGAGCAACAACCATAAGCTTAGGGCTTTTTCCTTCTTACTTAAGGATAAAGCCTTGACTTGGTATCAATCTATTCCACAAGGGCGAGTTGGTACTTGGGAGGAAATGACAACCGAGTTTTTGACTAAGTTCTTCCCACCTTCCATGACTACCGAGTTAAGAGGGAAGATTAATGCCTTCGTGCTGAAGGATAAAGAGAGTTTGTTTATGTCTTGGGAGAGGTTCAAAGATCTTCTCCTAGATTGTTCACACCATGGTATACCAAAAATTGAGCTATTGGAGATCTACTTCAAAGGACTTGATGAAGATAGCCAATTCAAGCTTCAATCTCTTTCCGGTGGGACTTTCATGGAAAAGCATGTGGATAAAGCTTGGGAGTTTGTAGAGAATAAAGCTTTAGTGATTGAGAAGTACTCCCATAGGAAGAGTGAAGGGAGGAAAGCGGGAGCATATGAGGTGAGTGAAGTCACCATGAGTAATTTCAAGCTTGACGCCATCAACAACGAGTTGAAGTCTTTGAGGGAGTTGTGTGCTACAACTTTGAAGAATCAAGCAAACCCTCAAGTTCAAGTGCAAGCAAATTTGTCTTCAAAGGAGGAAGATGTGAACTACATGGGAAGGGGCAATTACAACAACTATCAAGGCCCAAGGAACTTCAACAACAACCGGCAATTCAACAATTACCGGCCCAACCACAACCATCCCGGGTTTTCCTATTCTAACCCGGATGGAGCCTTGAACCCTCCCGCTTCCACAAGCGCAGCTTCACCACCAAAGGCTTCACAAGAAACTCCACCCGGATTTACTCAACCTCCAAGGGATAGAACCGAAATGATGTTTGAGCAATTGCTTGGAAGGTTGAGTGGTCTTGAGAGCACGGTGACTTCCATTTCTAAGGCTCAAAAAGTGTTAGAAGCTCAAGTGTTCCAAAAGGCGGGTGAAGCTCATAGAGATCCGGGAAAGCTTCCCGGAAGAACCGAAGACAACCCAAGAGGCCAAGTGTTGGCCATTACAACGAGAAGTGGGTTGAGCATGAAGGATCCCTTGCCCAAGGAGAATGTTAAGGGAAAGCAAGTGGTGATAGAGGAAGAGATATTGCAAGAAGATGGAGGCAAGAGCAAGGATGACGAGCCAACTTATGTGGCACCGCCTCCATACAAGCCACCGCTTCCATTCCCTCAATCACGAGCAAGAGCTTGCTTGGATAAACACTTTGGTAAATTCCTTGAACTTATGTTTAAATTGCATATTAACATTCCGTTCATGGACGCTATCTTAGGTATGCCGGCATATGGCAAGTTTTTGAAAGAAATACTCTCCAACAAAAGGAATTTGGAGGAGTATGGGGAAGTGAGGATGACGAAGAGATCCTCGGAATTGATCCAAACAATGAAGGAGGAGATGCCTTCTAAGCTAAGAGATCCGGGATCTTTTTGTGTGCCAATCGGAGTGGGGGAAGTGAAGTATGAAGCTCTTTGTGATCTTGGAGCAAGTGTAAGCATCATACCGCTTGCACTTTGCAACAAGGTTGGACTAGGAGAGCCAAAGTCAGTCAAGATGACCCTCTACATAGCGGACCGTTCTATCACTCACCCGGTTGGGATCTTAGAAGACATACCGGTGCAACTCGGGAAGTTCTATGTGCCGATTGACTTTGTTGTCTTGGACATCCCGGCGGACTATCCGGTTCCCATCATCTTAGGGAGACCTTTCTTTTCTACATCCGGATGCTTGGTGGATTGTAAGAATGGAATCCTCTCCTTCAACATTGGAGAAGAGAATATCAAGTTCAAGCTGTCCACAATGATGAAAGGGCCAACCCTTGATGAAGATGTATTCAACATCGTCGAGCAAGAGGAGTCTAGAGAAGTTGTTAGCTCGATCTTGATCAAGGACCCCTTGGAGAAGGTTCTTAGCTTAAGTTTGATGGAGGAAGGTGTTGAGGAAGCTTGCAATGAAGAAATCAAGGCCTTGGAAGCATTAGAAAAGGAGACAAGAGCAGAATTTGAAGTTCATGAGAGCATGCTAAGTACCTGTAAGAACCACGGTCGTGGAGGCAGTTCCACGGCCGTGGAACTCTCTGGAGTGCTCCGAAGAGCAAGCTTAGCAAGGTCCACGGCCGTGGATGTGCCAGGATCCGTGGAGTTGCCCGTGGTTTCCCCAGAAGCAGCCCTTGTTGATGATCAAGCTTCAAGGAGCCTTGGAGAGCCTTCATTTGCTTTGGATTCATCTCAACCAACGTTATTTGGATCGTCTCCACTCGATAAAGGTCCTCCTAAACTTGAACTCAAACCCCTCCCCTCTCATTTGAAGTATGCTTTTCTTGGTGATAATTCTACATATCCGGTGATTGTGAATGCATGCTTGAATAATGATGAACTTGCTAGGTTGTTGCATGAGCTAAAATTGCATAGGAAAGCCATTGGCTATACTATTGATGATTTAGTTGGCATTAAGCCCTCTTTGTGCATGCATAAGATATTGATGGAAGATGACCATAAACCCTTTATTGAACATCAAAGAAGATTGAATCCTATAATGAAAGAGGTAGTCAAGAAAGAGATCATTAAGTTTCTAGATGCGGGAATCATCTACCCTATTTCGGATAGTAAGTGGGTTAGTCCCGTGCATGTGGTTCCTAAAAAGGGTGGGATGACCGTAGTGACTAATGAGAACAATGAATTAATCCCAACTAGGACAGTTACGGGATGGAGGATGGGTATTGACTATAGGAAATTAAACATGGCCTCTAGGAAAGATCACTTCCCTCTCCCTTTCATTGACCAAATGTTAGAGAGGTTAGCTCAATATCTCACTTTTGCTACTTAGATGGCTATAGTGGATTCTTCCAAATCCCTATCCACCCCGATGACCAAGAGAAAACCACATTTACATGTCCATGGGGAACTTTTGCATATAGGAGAATGCCATTTGGGTTGTGTAATGCACCCGCCACCTTCCAAAGGTGTATGATGACTATATTTTCTGAGTACATTGAGAATATCATGGAAGTGTTTATGGATGACTTTTCTGTTTATGGTTCTTCCTTTGATGATTGCTTAGCTAACTTGTAGCTAGTGCTTAAGAGATGTGAGGAGACAAACCTTGTCTTAAATTGGGAAAAATGCCACTTCATGGTAAGTGAAGGTATTGTGTTGGGACACTTGGTGTCCAACCGTGGCATTGAGGTTGATAGGGCCAAGATTGAAACGATAAAGAAGTTGCCACCACCTACCTCGGTGAAAGGGGTAAGGAGTTTCTTAGGGCATGCCGGTTTTTACCGGAGGTTTATTAAAGACTTTTCTAAAATTTCTAAGCCTCTTACTAACCTACTAATGAGGGATGTTGAGTTTGTTTTCTCCAAGGATTGCCTTGAAGCTTTTTGTAGGTTGAAGAACGCTTTGATCTCCACACCTATCATGCAACCTCCGGATTGGAGTCTACCGTTTGAAATCATGTGTGATGCAAGTGATGTAGCCGTTGGGGCTTTTTTGGGGCAAAGGAAAGATGGGTGCACACACGCCATTCATTATGCTAGCAAGACGCTAGATGACGCCTAACTCAATTATGCTACCACCGAGAAGGAGTTGCTAGCGGTTGTGTATGCATTTGAGAAGTTCCGCTCATATCTTGTTGGAGCGAAGGTCATTGTTTATACGGATCATGCTGCAATCGGTTATCTCCTTACAAAGAAGGATGCTAAGCCTAGGTTGATTCGGTGGATCCTTCTTCTTCAAGAGTTTGATTTGGAAAGCCGCGACAAGAAGGGGTCCAAAAATTCTGTGGTGGATCACCTTAGTAGACTCCCACCATTGGAGTTTGAGAGAGATGACATCCTGATTGATGACTCATTCCGGGATGAACAATTGCAAATGGTGGAGGAGTGCTTGTTCCAAGTGTCTAGAGGAAGTGAGCCATGGTATGCCGACATTGTGAACTATCTAGTGTGTAAGGAAGTGCCTCCCGGATTGTCATACGCCCAAAGGAAGAAGTTCTTCAAAGATGTGAGGCACTACTATTGTAGTGAACCACTTTTGTTCAAGAGAGGGCCGGATGAAGTCTTTAGAAGATGCATACCGGAGGATGAGGTGGAGAGTGTGATCCGCCATTTTCATTCCTTGCCATGTGGAGGGCATGCTAGCTCACACAAGACATGTGCGAAGGTGTTGCAATCGGGCTTCTTTTGGCCAAGTTTGTTCAACGATGTGCAAAACTTTGTGGTAGCTTGTGATGCTTGCCAAAGGACGGGCAACATCTCAAGAAGGAATGAGATGCCTTTGAACAACATACAAGAAATGGAAATATTTGATGTGTGGGGTGTGGACTTCATGGGACCATTCCCCTCTTCTTGTGGCAACCTCTACATCCTATTGGCGGTGGACTATGTTTCGAGACGGGTAGAGGCAATAGCTTCTCCTACGAATGATGCCAAGGTTGTGGTGCGGTTCTTCAACCGAGTGATCTTCCCTAGGTTTGGAACACCAAGGGTGATCATAAGTGATGGAGGGAAGCACTTCACTAATAGGAAATTTGGGGCACTTTTGGCTAAGTATGGGGTGACTCATAAGGTGGCAACACCTTACCACCCCCAAACTAGTGGCCAAGTGGAGATCTCCAACCGGGAGATAAAGGGAATTCTTGAGAAGACGGTCTCTATGACAAGAAATTATTGGGCTATGAAGCTCGATGATGCCTTGTGGGCATATAGAACCGCCTTCAAGACACCGATTGGCACCACTCCTTACAAGTTAGTCTATGGCAAGTCTTGCCACCTTCCGGTAAAGATGGAGCATAGAGCTTATTGGGCCATTAAGTGGCTAAATTTTGACCTCAAGGAGGCCGGAAAGAAGAGGTTGCTTGATATAAACGCCCTTGAGGAGATCCGGTTGGATGCTTATGAGAATGCCCGGATTTACAAGGAAAGGACCAAACGGTGGCATGATAAGCGCCTCATCCCGAAGGAGTTGAGTGAAGGCGATCTTGTCCTTCTCTTCAACTCAAGGCTGCGGCTCTTCCCCGGAAAGCTAAAGTCAAGATGGAAAGGTCCTTATATGGTGAAGAAGATCTTTCCCCATGGAGCAATTGAGATAGGAGGGGAGCATTGTGGAGATTTCAAGGTGAATGGGCACCATTTGAAGAAGTATATCCCGGGATCTCCGGTGGATATGATTGCCCCACTTCACCTAGAATGAGACGCCCCCGAGTTTGGTCAAGCTAATGACCTTAAAGAAGCGCTTGATTGAAGGCAACCCATTGGTAACGTTTTCCCTTTTTCGTTTTGTTTTTGTTTGTGATTTTTCTGTTTTTGTGTGTTTGGTGTGCTTTGTTGTGTGCTAGAGTCTTGGTAGAATGGCAGTCTTGCATGGCATGTGGATGATGATAATGAACCCCTCATCAGTTATGGGTGGAGCGGACGCGGAACTTGGACGGCTAGCGGTGCCTAGCGCGGGTCCCGACGCATTGATGAACATGATAACAAGATTTATGACTTAGGATTAGGTAATCATTTAGATATATTTCTCACTCATTCATGCACGTTTTGGCATTGGTTCATGACGTCTTCGCTCAATTCATGCACATTTCTAGAAAAGACGTCTACACTACCTTTTATCGGTTTTGTAGGTAATTCGGGGATCTATTGGACGTTAATCGATACATTTGAGGGCCAAGCCTCATGATGGTACACATCCAAAGCCTTGGAGGAGCATAATTGGATCAACAAAGGACACAAAGACCACCATTGGTGCAAGCAATGGAGCAACTCATGGCTAGACGATCATAGCATGCTTCTGTTGAAGAAAATAGACCTACACCCAAGAAAATCGGCCGATTTTTTCCTCTGGGTCGATTTTTGGGCCTTTGACAGCTTAAGCCACGTGTCCCACGATCTCTTGTCTGTCCTTGCTCTTGGTGGAGAATATAAGTGGTCCTGCAGGTGGTTGCTGAGCATCTCTCCTCTCCCACACTCTCATTGACAGCTCATTTGATTTTGGAGAAAGATTGGAGGAGAAGAAAAGCTCTCAAAGATTGAAGGAAGAAGAAGAACACCATTCTAAGAGTTTAGAGTGATTTTGAGTGATTTTGTAGTCTTGGATTGAAGAACTAATTGCAAGGATTGTTAAGAACGTTTTAAATCTTCATTCTAGAGTTTGTAAGTCTTGCTACAACTAGTCTTTGGCTGAGATTTATCGATTTTGCTTACTCATCTTTCATTACTCATCTATGAACACCATGTATGCTTGTTTGATGATTTCGGATCTTGATATGCATATTATTGGCTAATTTCTTGTGATTTTAGAGTGATGGATTGATGGTTATGGCTAGGGTGATGATAGGATGGGCTTATATGTCAGTTTAGGATGATTTATATGCACGAAACTCACAACAGAAGGAAAAATCGACCTGTTCATCAGATAAATCGGCCGATTTATCTGTAGAACAGCCCGATTTATTCTTCTGTTGCTCTTTAAATGATAAATCTGCATGCTAGGGTGATTGGTTGTTTAAATCCTAGTGTTTATTAAGCCTAATTTAGCTTAGGATCACCTAATGCTATCAACCTAAGTGAAGGAAGAGATCTACCCGATGATTCCCTATCTTAGATACCTTAGAAGATGAATTCTAGGTAGTAGTGAGCCTAATAAGCCGCTATTGGATTGGGTGTGCTAGGATTATTGCTTGAGATTTCCCTATTCCGAGACTTACCCGGTAAGGAGAGGGTTAACCTTAAGTAGCATCTAGTTTGTGCGAAATTCCTTACTCTAACCCCTTGAGACCTACCCGATAATAGGAGTTTGATGCGGGATTAGTGAAGTGAGAGACTTACCCGGTAATCGCTTCCATTAGTGAACATTCTTTCCCAACACCACAGCTTGTCCTTAAAATCCTTAGAACCTTGAGTCCAATGCCATAACCGGAAATCTTGACCTCTAGAATCTACTTTTCTCTCTTGATCATACACTTGTGCTTTGTGTTACTTACTCGTTTGCTAGCTTAATTTGTTAGTTGTTTTATTACTTTGCTTGACTTGTGATCTTTGTTTGATCACCACAAAAACCAACAAAAACATTGCGTTTTCCATTTTCTTTCTTCCTCATCTTATCTTAGTCTAGATTCACACTATCTTTGATCATTGCTTGACTCGATCTCACCTTAGTCTTTGTGTTCGACCTCGGAATACTTACCTTTCTACAAACGTCCCGTACACTGCGGGTTCGCTAGGAGTTAGGATAAATATAACGAGTATAAATTTATGACTTATTGCGTGCACATCACATCTATTCCTAGACGTAACAAGTTTTTGGCGCCGTTGTCGGGGACTAGGTCTAGATTGAGTCATTTCGTGATTGTTTATAGTGTAGATCTTTCTTGTTGCTTTTGATCTCTCTTTGGTGTGTGTCTTTGATTTTCAGGACATCATCTCTCTCTTTAGGTGTATGCGAAGATCTCGTGGAAAGGATTTAGCTCCATTCGATCCCGAACCGGAGAAAACCCTTCGATCTAGATCCAAGAACATCCGAAAAGAGAAAGAGATGGCCGGAAGAAACCTCCAAGCTGAGTTGGATGAAGCCTTAGAGCAAATAAGGCTAAGAGATGAGCTCTTGGAGGAAGAAAGGAGACTTGCCAATGAGAGGCAAGAGGAGAATAGGAGGGAGATTGAGGAGATTAGGCAAGCCCTTGTTCAAGGAGAGCTTAATCGCCGACAACCTCCACCTCCTCCACCACCGGTGGAACAACCGCAGCCGGCGGCTAATGTTAGGGTTGTGCCCATTGCCATTGAAGAGCCACAAACCTTAGGGAGACGTATGGATCCGGCACAAAGAGCACACCGTCCGGGTGTGAACTTAGGAGATCCCGCAGCCCACAACTATGAGCTCCGCCCTCAAGTTCTACAAATGATCCGGCATAATCAATTTGGAGGGATGGAAGGAGAGTCTCCTCATCAACATTTGATGAACTACGAGATTTTGATGGAGACTCTTAGACCGCCAAGATTGGAGAGCAACAACCATAAGCTTAGGGCTTTCTCCTTCTCTCTTAAGGACAAAGCCTTGGCTTGGTATCAATCTATTCCACAAAGGCGAGTTGGTACTTGGGAGGAGATGACAACCGAGTTTTTGACTAAGTTCTTCCCACCTTCCAAGACTACCGAATTAAGAGGGAAGATCAATGCCTTCGTGATGAAGGATATAGAGAGTTTGTTCAAGTCTTGGGAGAGATTCAAAGACCTTCTCCTAGATTGTCCACACCATGGCATACCGAAAATTGAGCTATTGGAGATCTACTTCAAGGGACTTGATGAAGATAGCCAATTCAAGCTTCAATCCCTTTCCGGTGGGACTTTCATGGAGAAGCATGTGGATGATGCTTGGGAGTTTGTGGAGAAGCAAGCTCTAGTGATTGAGAAGTACTCCCATAGGAAGAGTAAAGGGAGAAAGGCGGGAGCGTATGAGGTGAGTGAGGTCACCATGAGCAACTTCAAGCTCGACGCCATCAACAACGAGCTAAAGTCCTTGAGGGAGTTGTGTGCTACAACTTTGAAGAGTCAAGCAACTCCTCAAGTGCTTCCACAAGCCAACCTATCTTCCAAGGAGGAGGATGTGAACTATATGGGAAGGGGCAACTACAACAACTACCAAGGCCCAAGGAACTTCAACAACAACCGGCAATTCAACAATTACCAGCCCAACCATAACCATCCCGGGTTTTCTTACTCTAACCAGGATGGAGCCTTGAACCCTCCCGCTTCTACAAGCACAACTCCACCACCAAGAGCTTCACAAGAACCTCCACCCGGATTCACTCAACCTCCAAAGGATAGAACCGAAATGATGTTTGAGCAATTGCTTGGAAAGTTGAGCGGTCTTGAGAGCACGGTGACTTCTATCTCAAAGGCTCAAAAGGTGTTGGAAGCACAAGTATTCCAAAAGGCGGGTGAAGCACATAGAGATCCGGGAAAGCTTCCCGGAAGAACCGAAGAAAACCCAAGAGGCCAAGTGTTGGCTATTACAACAAGAAGTGGGTTAAGCATGAAGGATCCTTTGCCCAAGGAGAATGCTAAAGGGAAACAAGTGGTGATAGAGGACGAGACTTTGCAAGGAGATGGAGGCAAGAGCAAGGATGTAGAGCCAACCTATGTGGCACCGCCTCCGTACAAGCCACCACTACCGTTCCCTCAATCACGAGCTAGAGCTCGCTTGGACAATCACTTTGGTAAGTTCCTTGAACTAATGTCTAAATTGCATATTAACATTCCGTTCATGGATGCTATCTTAGGTATGCCGGCATATGGCAAGTTCTTGAAGGAAATACTCTCCAACAAAAGGAAGTTGGAGGAGTATGGTGAGATAAGGATGACTAAGAGATCCTCGGAGTTGATTCAAACAATGAAGGAGGAGATGCCTCCCAAGCTAAGGGATCCGGGATCCTTTTGTGTGCCAATCAGAGTAGGAGAAGTGAAGTATGATGCCCTATGTGATCTTGGGGCAAGTGTAAGCATCATCCCGCTTGCACTTTGCAACAAGGTTGGGCTAGGAGAGCCAAAGCCGGTCAAGATGACCCTTTACATGGCGGACCGCTCAATCACTCATCCGGTTGGGATCTTGGAAGACATCCCGGTGCAACTAGGGAAGTTCTATGTGCCCATAGACTTCGTTGTCTTGGATATCCCGGCGGACTATCCGGTTCCTATCATCTTGGGGAGACCTTTCCTAGCTACTTCCGGATGTCTAGTGGATTGCAAGAATGGGACTCTCTCCTTCAACATTGGAGAAGAGAACATCAAGTTCAAGCTGTCCACAATGATGAAAGGGCCAACCCTTGATGAGGATATATTCAACATAGTTGAAGAAGAGGAGTCTAGAGAGGTTGTGAGCTCAATCTTGCTCAAGGATCCACTTGAGAGAGTCCTTAGCTCGAGCTTGATGGAGGAAGGAGTTGAGAAGAGTAGCAATGAAGTGATCAAGGCCTTGAATGCATTGGACGAGCTACCAAGTGTTGGGTTTGAAGTGCTAGAAGAAGAGGAAAACTGCCAGAAAAATCGGACTGGGGGCAAAGAAATCGGCCGATTTTTGTACTTGTGCTGAAATTTCAGCCAGTTTTGCCAAAACAGAAACTCAGATCGACCCCCCTTCAGATAAATCGACCGATTTTTCTTCCTGGGTCGATTTTCCTGAGTCTTTTCAGCATCAACAACTTGAGTATGAGCAATCATCAAGAGACTTCAAGGAGGCTTCCATGGCTTTGCAATCATCTCAACCTACATTGTATGGATCGTCTCCAACCGAAAAAGGTCCTCCTCAACTTGATCTTAAACCTCTTCCTTCTCATTTAAAGTATGCTTTCCTTGGTTCAAATTCTACTTATCCGGTGATTGTGAATGCATCTTTGAATGATGATGAACTTGATAGATTGTTGAATGAATTGAAACTGCATAGAAAGGCAATAGGATACACCATTGATGATCTTGTTGGCATCAAGCCCTCTTTGTGCATGCATAGGATAATGATGGAAGATAATCATAAACCCTCTATTGAACATCAAAGAAGATTGAATCCCATAATGAAAGAGGTAGTCAAAAAGGAAATCATTAAGTTGCTAGATGCGGGAATTATCTACCCTATCTCGGATAGTAAGTGGGTTAGTCCCGTTCATGTAGTACCTAAGAAGGGTGGGATGACCGTAGTAACCAATGAGAACAATGAACTAATCCCGACTAGGACGGTTACGGGATGGAGGATGTGTATTGATTATAGAAAGCTTAACATGGCCTCTAGGAAATATCACTTCCCTCTTCCTTTCATTGACCAAATGCTAGAAAGGTTAGCTCAACACTCTCATTTTTGTTACCTAGATGGTTATAGCGGATTCTTCCAAATCCCTATCCACCCCGATGACCAAGAGAAAACAACCTTTACATGTCCATGGGGTACTTTTGCATATAGGAGAATGCCATTTGGGTTGTGTAATGCACCCGCCACCTTCCAAAGGTGTATGATGGCTATCTTTTCGGAATACATAGAAAATATCATGGAAGTGTTTATGGATGATTTCTCTGTTTATGGTTCTTCTTTCGATGATTGCTTGGCTAACTTGTCCTTAGTTTTGTAAAGATGTGAGGAGACAAATCTTGTCTTAAATTGGGAAAAATGCCACTTCATGGTAAGTGAAGGTATTGTGTTAGGACACTTGGTGTCTAACCGTGGCATTGAGGTTGATAGGGCCAAAATTGAAACGATAGAGAAGTTGCCGCCACCTACCTCGGTGAAGGGGGTAAGGAGTTTCTTAGGGCATGCCGGTTTTTACCGGAGGTTCATTCAAGATTTCTCTAAAATTTCTAAGCCTCTCACTAACCTACTAATGAAGGATGTTGAATTTTTCTTCTCCAAAGATTGCCTTGAAGCTTTTTGTAGGTTGAAGAACGCTTTAATCTCCGCACCTATAATGCAACCTCCGGATTGGAGTTTACCGTTTGAGATCATGTGTGATGCAAACGATGTAGCCGTTGGGGCTGTTTTGGGGCAAAGGAAAGATGGGAAAACTCATGCTATTTATTATGCTAGCAAGACGCTAGATGATGCCCAACTCAATTATGCTACCACCGAAAAGGAGTTGCTAGCGGTTGTGTATGCATTTGAGAAGTTCCGCTCATATCTTGTTGGGGCGAAGGTCATAGTTTATACGGATCATGCTGCGATCCGTTATCTACTTACCAAGAAGGATGCCAAGCCTAGGTTGATTCGGTGGATCCTTCTTCTTCAAGAGTTTGACTTGGAAATCCGGGACAAGAAGGGATCCGAGAACTCCGTGGCGGGTCACCTTAGTAGACTCCCACCGATAGAGCTTGAGAGAGATGACATCCCGATTGATGACTCATTCCGGGATGAGCAATTGCAAATGGTGGAGGAATGCTTGTTCCAAGTGTCTAGGGGAAGTGAGCCATGGTACGCCGACATTGTGAACTATCTTGTGTGTGAGGAAGTGCCTCCCGGTTTGACATATGCCCAAAGGAAGAAGTTCTTCAAGGATGTGAGACATTACTATTGGAGCGAGCCACTTTTGTTCAAAAGAGGGCCGGATGGGATGTTTAGGAGATGCATACCGGAGGATGAAGTGGATAGTGTGATCCGCCATTGTCATTCCTTGCCATGTGGAGGGCATGCTAGCTCACACAAGACATGTGCTAAAGTGCTACAATCGGGCTTCTTTTGGCCAAGTTTGTTCAAGGACGTGCAAGGCTTTGTGGTAGCTTGTGATGCTTGCCAAAGGACGGGTAACATCTCAAGGAGAAATGAGATGCCCTTGAACAACATACAAGAGGTAGAGATATTTGATGTATGGGGTGTGGACTTCATGGGGCCATTCCCTTCTTCATGTGGCAACCTCTACATCCTATTGGCGGTGGACTATGTTTCAAGATGGGTGGAGACGATCGCCTCTCCTACTAATGACGCCAAGGTTGTGGTGCGGTTCTTCAACCGAGTGATCTTCCCTAGGTTTGGAACACCAAGAGTGATCATAAGCGATGGAGGGAAGCACTTCACCAATAGGAATTTTGGAGCACTTTTGGCCAAGTATGGGGTGACTCATAAGGTGGCAACACCTTACCATCCCCAAACTAGTGGCCAAGTGGAGATCTCCAACCGGGAGATAAAGGGAATTCTTGAGAAGACGGTATCTAGGACGAGAAAGGATTGGGCTATGAAGCTCGATGATGCCTTGTGGGCATATAGGACCGCTTTCAAGACACCAATTGGCACCACTCCTTACAAGTTGGTTTATGGCAAGTCTTGCCACCTTCTGGTAGAGATGGAGCATAGAGCTTATTGGGCCATTAAGTGGCTAAATTTTGACCTCAAGGAGGCAGGAGAGAAGCGGTTGCTAGACATGAACGCCCTTGAAGAGATCCGGTCGGATGCTTATGAGAATGCCCGGATCTACAAGGAGAGGACCAAGCGTTGGCATGACAAGCGCCTCATCCCAAAGGAATTGAATGAGGGTGACTTAGTGCTTCTCTTCAACTCAAGGCTGCGGCTCTTCCCCGGAAAGCTCAAATCAAGATGGACCGGGCCATATGTGGTGAAGAAAGTTTTTCCTCATGGAGCGGTAGAGATAGGAGGAGATCATTGTGGTGATTTCAAAGTGAATGGGCATCGATTAAAGAAGTACATCCCGGAAGCCCTGGTGGAAGTGATTGCCCCGCTTCACCTTGATTGAAACGCTCCTGAATTTGGTCAAGCTAATGACCTTAAAGAAGCGCTTAATGGGAGGCAACCCATTGGTACATATTTTTCCCTTTCTTTTTCTTGCTTTTGTTTAATCTCACTCTTGGTGTGTTTTGTTTTTCTTTTGTGTTTTTGGGTGCTAGATCTTGTTGATTGTCATGAGTTATGAGATGTTGGAGGTCATGTGAAGGCCTCATGGGATGGTTGAAGAAGCAAGATCCGAGCACATGGACAAGGAAGAAAGCACCCAGGAAATCGGACTGTTCATGCACAAAATCGGCCGATTTTCCTGGATTGCTTGGCCGATTTTTCCTCTGTAAAGAAAAGTGATGATCTCCAATCAAGCATGGGTGGAGCGGACGTGGAACTTGGACGGCTTGCAGTGCCAAGCGCGGGTTCCGACGCCATAATGAACATCAAGAGCTCTCTACCATCCTTGATCGATCATCCACCATCATCATCCAATGAGAACCGAAATACCAAAGCATCACCAATTTTACATTGTGAGGACTCTCTTTCACTTCTTTATTTAGTCTACACATTAGGGACAATGTGTTTCTAAGTATGGGGTGGGGTTTTTATGATCACTTGCATGATTAGCATCTAGGATAGTTTAATTTTGTCACATGTTTCATTATGTCTTGCATTGTACATACATATTTCGAAAAATCAAAAAAAATTCAGAAAATTTTAAAAATTTTAGTGCTTCTAGGCTTGGATATGACCCTAATGATGAACCTTGTCTTGTGGATTGGCTATGGATGGCCTTATGTGTTAAATTGATGAATGTATATGTGGACTTGAAGTACTTCTCTTGAAACCATGAATGATTTGTGATCATGAATGTTTGCCTTGATTGAATTGAGTATTGAAAGTCGAAATTGCATGCTAGTTCTTGCACATCATTTAGGAATGAATAAGGCAATTCATCTTTCTCTACTTCTCATCTTGATCATGTTGCTTGAGCAACCTCAATTGAGATAAATTTGACCTCTTTTGACCCATCCGGGAATAGGAGCATGCTAGTGTGTTGATGTGTGTGAAAAGCAAGTGTGGGGTGAAGTTGTTGATGAAAGAATGATGTGAATGAAATGCTGAAATTGTTGTGAAAGTGTAGACAAAAATATAGGTTTGGGGACGTTGGTTTAAATGACAAGTAACTCGGTACACTTCACATAATCGGGTGTTGGTGCCTTGCCAAAGTCAAATAAACCGATAGTTCTAACGAGCTTTGGTATGTGTGCCCGGTGTGGATGCATCTCGAAAAATAGAAAAAGCCCGAGAATGGCCAATCACCAAGGTTTCGGCTTTTGTACACCAATGCCATTGTCTCAAAAATAAAAGAAAGAAAAGAAAATGAAGAAAAATATACACTTGAGGGAAGTTGATAAGAAAATTTGAAGTTGTGGTTGTTTAGTTCCTTTCCCGGATTAGCATCACATAGCCTAGAAAATTCCCACCTAATCACAACGTTTCTTGGCCTTCTATTTTACAAGTCCTTTTGACCTACTTGCATGTGTGTAAGACTAAGTGATTTAGATTGGACATGCTCATGATCATCTTGACTTCTTCATCTTTACATTTCATCGCATGCTATCAAGTTAAGTGTAATTGTCTTTCCATGCTTTCATTTATTTGATGCATAATTGCTTGTCCATTGCCATGAAACATGACTATGAAGGTGATCCAAAATTAGAAGCACAACTCCAAAAGATTTTGCCATTTTTCTGCATGCATAAATCATGTCATCTCTTAGTCTATAGTTGGGAATTTGCTCGGGGACGAGCAAACCTTAAGTATGGGGTATTTTTGATAACAAGATTTATGACTTAGGATTAGGTAATCATTTAGATATATTTCTCACTCATTCATGCACGTTTTGGCATTGGTTCATGACGTCTTCGCTCAATTCATGCACATTTCTAGAAAAGACGTCTACACTACCTTTTATCGGTTTTGTAGGTAATTCGGGGATCTATTGGACGTTAATCGATACATTTGAGGGCCAAGCCTCATGATGGTACACATCCAAAGCCTTGGAGGAGCATAATTGGATCAACAAAGGACACAAAGACCACCATTGGTGCAAGCAATGGAGCAACTCATGGCTAGATGATCATAGCATGCTTCTGTTGAAGAAAATCGACCTACACCTAGGAAAATCGGCCGATTTTTTCCTCTGGGTCGATTTTTGGGCCTTTGACAGCTTAAGCCACGTGTCCCACGATCTCTTGTCCGTCCTTGCTCTTGGTGGAGAATATAAGTGGTCCTGCAGGTGGTTGCTGAGCATCTCTCCTCTCCCACACTCTCATTGACAGCTCATTTGATTTTGAAGAAAGATTGGAGGAGAAGAAAAGCTCTCAAAGATTGAAGGAAGAAGAAGAACACCATTCTAAGAGTTTAGAGTGATTTTGAGTGATTTTGTAGTCTTGGATTGAAGAACTAATTGCAAGGATTGTTAAGAACGTTTTAAATCTTCATTCTAGAGTTTGTAAGTCTTGCTACAACTAGTGTTTGGCTGAGATTTATCGATTTTGCTTACTCATCTTTCATTACTCATCTATGAACACCATGTATGCTTGTTTGATGATTTCGGATCTTGATATGCATATTATTGGCTAATTTCTTGTGATTTTGGAGTGATGGATTGATGGTTATGGCTAGGGTGATGATAGGATGGGCTTATATGTCAGTTTAGGATGATTTATATGCACAAAACTCACAATAGAAGGAAAAATCGACCTGTTCATCAGATAAATCGGCCGATTTATCTGTAGAACAGCCCGATTTATTCTTCTGTTGCTCTTTAAATGATAAATCTGCATGCTAGGGTGATTGGTTGTTTAAATCCTAGTGTTTATTAAGCCTAATTTAGCTTAGGATCACCTAATGCTATCAACCTAAGTGAAGGAAGAGATCTACCCGATGATTCCCTATCTTAGATACCTTAGAAGATGAATTCTAGGTAGTAGTGAGCCTAATAAGCCGTTATTGGATTGGGTGTGCTAGGATTATTGCTTGAGATTTCCCTATTCCGAGACTTACCCGGTAAGGAGAGGGTTACCCTTAAGTAGCATCTAGTTTGTGCGAAATTCCTTACTCTAACCCCTTGAGACCTACCCGGTAATAGGAGTTTGATGCGGGATTAGTGAAGTGAGAGACTTACCCGGTAATCGCTTCCATTAGTGAACATTCTTTCCCAACACCACAGCTTGTCCTTAAAATCCTTAGAACCTTGAGTCCAATGCCATAACCGGAAATCTTGACCTCTAGAATCTACTTTTGTCTCTTGATCATACACTTGTGCTTTGTGTTACTTACTCGTTTGCTAGCTTAATTTGTTAGTTGTTTTATTACTTTGCTTGACTTGTGATCTTTGTTTGATCACCACAAAAACCAACAAAAACATTGCGTTTTCCATTTTCTTTGTTCCTCATCTTATCTTAGTCTAGATTCACACTATCTTTGATCATTGCTTGACTCGATCTCACCTTAGTCTTTGTGTTCGACCTCGGAATACTTACCTTTCTACAAACGTCCCGTACACTGCGGGTTCGCTAGGAGTTAGGATAAATATAACGAGTATAAATTTAAGACTTATTGCGTGCACATCACATCTATTCCTAGACGTAACAGAACACTTAGAGCTCTCTACCATTGTTGATGAGATCATCCACCATCAATCCACTTGAGTAATCCCAAATACCATAGCAAACCATTTTTACATTGTGAGAACCCTCTTTCACTCTTCTTTACTTCATTACCACATTGGGGACAATGTGTTTCTAAGTATGGGGTGGGGTTTGCATGATCTTTTGCATGACTAGCATCTAGGGTAGTTTCTTTTAGTGACATGTTCTATTATGTCTTGCATTGTACATAGATATTCCGAAAAATCCAAAAAATCAGAAAATTAAAAAAAATTTTTTGTGCTTTCTAAGCTTGGATATGACCCTAACGATGAATCTTGTCTTGTGGAGTGGCTATGGATGGCCTTATGTGTTGAATTGATGAATTGCATATGTGGACTTGAAGTACTTATCTTGAATCCCATGAATGATTTGTGATCATGATGTTTACGTAGAATGGATTGAGCATTGAAAGTCGAAATTACATGCTAGTTCTTGCACACCATCTAGGAGTGATTAAGGCAATTCATCCTTCTCTACTTCTCATCTTGATCATGTTGTTTGAGCACCTCAATTGATATAAATTTTGACCTCTTTTGACCCATCCGGGAATAGGAGCATGCTAGTGTGTTGATGTGTGTGAAAGACAAGTGTGGGGTAAAGTTGTTGATGAAAAGAATGTTATGAATGAAGTGCTAAATTTGTTGTGAAAGTGTAGACAAAATATAGGTTTGGGGACGTTGGTTTAAATGACGAGTAACTCGGCACCATTCACATAATCGGGTGTTTGTGCCTTGCCAAAGTCAAATAAACCAATAGTCCTAACGAGCTTTGGTATGTGTGCCCGGTGTGGATGCACCTCGAAAAATAGAAAAAGCCCGAGGACCGCTAATCACCAAGGTTTCGGCTTTTGTACACCAATGCCATTGTCTCAAAAATAAGTGAAAAAGAAAAGAAAAGAAAACAAAGAAAAGATGGAGAAAACATACACTTGGGGGAAGTTGATAAAAATGTAAAATTGTGGAGTTAGTTCCATTCCCGGATTAGCATCACATAGCCTAGAAAAATTCCCACCTAATCACAACATTTCTTGGCCTTCTATTTCACAAGTCCTTGTGACCTACTTGCATGTGTGTAAGACTTAGTGATCTAGACTGAATATGCTCATGATCATCTTGACTTCTTCATTTTCGCATTTCATGCATGCTTTCGAGTTAAGTATAATTGTCTTTCCATGCCTTCATTTATTCGATGCATGATTGCTTGCCCATTGCTATGAAACAAGACCTTGAAGGTGATCCAATATTAGAAGCACAACTCCAAAAAGATTTTTCCATTTTTCTGCATACATAAATCATGTCATCTCTTAGTCTATAGTTGGGAATTTGCTCGGGGACGAGCAAACCTTAAGTATGGGGCATTTTTGATAACATGATTTATGACTTAGGTTTAGACACTCATTTAGATAGATTTTCCGCTCATGCATGCATGGTCTAGCATTAGTTCACGACGTTTGCACTCAAATCATGTATTTTGTCGAGATAGACGTCTACGTGGACTTTTGCTTGCTTTATAGGTATTTTGGGAGATTTAGGAGCTTAATCGATGCATTCGAGGGTCGTTCCACGAGATGACACACTTTTGGACTCATTGGAATGCAAGCTAGGGGCTAAAGAGGACTCATGGAACCTTGTCAACACAAGCCATGCACCAAACCGTGACTCAATGATCCAAAGCAAGCTGAGGCATCAAAACCACGGTCACTAGCACTTCCACGGCCGTGGAAACCAACCGTGGTTTTTGCCAGACGGTTTTGACAGCTGTGACACGATCTCATGGCCGACTCTTGCAAAGTTTAGTATAAAAGTTGGTCCTGCAAAGCTGTTGGAGGACAGCTCCCATCACTACCATTCTCTCCCACACTCTCAACAAGAACATTCTCTCATTTTGGATGCTTGGAAGAGAGCTACCATTGGAGGAGGAGAAGAGCTACCATTGGAGAAGAAGAGAAGAACACACCATTGCTACTCTTTGATAGGTTTTGTAGTGAAGATTATCTGAATCGTTTTCTAGGGTTGTAAGAATCGATTAAACCTTCTTTTGAAGGATTGTGAGTCCTTCTAATCTTACTTTCAGCTTGGTCTTACTTGCTTCACTTGTTCATCTCTTTCTCTTCATTATCTTGCAAATGGAAGCCATGATTCTATGTTTGATGATTTCGATTGTTATGATGTATGTTGTAGGCTAAATAGATGCGATTCTAGGGTAAGGAAAGGATGGTTATGGCTTGGACTATGATAGGATGGACTTATTTCTGCCGTTGGATGATTCATTTACTAGAACAAAGCCTCTTTTGGAGTCCACGGTTTGTTCTTGCCAGTTCACGGCCGTGGAAGTGGTAGAACAGCCCGTGGTTTGCCTGGTTCATTTGGTTTGATGGATCTAAGTTCTAGAATGTTAGAATGTTGAAATCCTAGTGTTTGTTGAGTTAAACCTATCCCAGGGTGACCTAGTGTTAGCAACTAAGTGTTAGAAGAGACCTACCCGGTGATTCTTACTCTTAGATTTCAAAGATGATAAACTCTAGGTAGTGGTGAGCTTCATAAGCCGCCATTGAACTAAGTGTGCTAGGATAGTTGTTTAGGACTTACCCTTCCGAGACTTACCCGGTGAGGATAGGTTAGACTCCTAGGTGACAATCCGGTTTGTGTAGAATTCCATTCCTAAGGCTCTTTGAGACTTACCCGGTGATGAGACCTTAGGTACGGACTAGTGGACCATGAGACCTACCCGGTGATTGATCCCAATCTAGAAACACTCACTCCCAACATATCATAGTTAATCAAAGGAATGATTAGATAGCTTGAGTCCTATGCCATAACCGGAATTTCCAACCCCTAGAATCCGCTTTTCTATCTTTGATCTCGTACCTCGTGTTTAGCTTATTTGTTTGTGTTGATTTGTTAGCTTAGTTGATTGTTTATTTCGCATGATTTGTGATCCTTGATTGATCACCTAAAAACCTACCAAAAACATTGAGATTTTCATTTATTTATTCCTTTCTCTTTTCTTAGCCTAGATCTTCACTAAACTTAGTCACTAATCGATTCAATCTCACCTCAGTCTTTGTGTTCGACCTCGGAATACTATCCCTACTACAAAGCGACCCGTACACTGCGGGTTCGCTAGGAGTTAGGATAAATATAACGAGTTATAAATTTAAAGCTTTTTGCGTGCACTATTCCTAGACGTGATCAGACACCTATAGGTACAACACCATATAACCTTGTTTATGAAAAATCTTGTCATCTTCCTGTAGAGCTAGAACATAAAGCATATTGGGCCGTCAAGTGGCTCAACTTCAACATGAAAGAAGCCGGAGATAAACGGCTATTGGACATCAACAAGCTAGAAGAGATCCAGCTGAATGCGTACGAGAACGCAAAGATTTACAAGGAAAGAACAAAGCGGTGGCATGATAAGCATATCATTCCAAAGGACTTGAAGGAAGGAGATCGAGTTCTTCTATTCAACTCAAGGCTTCGACTCTTCCTAGGTAAGCTTAAATCCCGTTGGATAGGACCTTACATAATTAAACATGTATGGGGTGAATAAAGCGGAAGTTTCAAGGTAAATGGCCAACGGTTGAAGAAGTACATACCAGAAGTTCCGGTTGAAGAGATAGCTCCTATCCTCCTCCATTGAACATCAAAACAAACAACGTGCAGTTAAAGACGATAAATCAAGCGCTTCTGGGGAGGCAACCCATGGTAGTATAGTTCTTTCTATTTTCTTTTCATCTTAGAGTAGTTTAGTTTAGTTGTTAGCTTTCGTTAGTTTTGTTTTTGTTTGTTCCTCGATGCACTCTTGGTTTGTTTGTGTCAAAAATCCCATGAACTAGGTCCAACTTTGGGGAATCAATGAAGGAAGGGGACATAAAATGGTTCAAATGCAATCTTCAAGGAAAAGAAGGTTGAGAATCGATCTATACAGATTAAATCGAACGATTCAAGAACAGAGCAAGACGATTTTTGGCAACAAGGGGAAAAATCTTCCCAAAAATCGCCCACTCAGAATAAATCTTCCGATTTTTAGTCTTGAGCTGAGAAAGTGAAGAAAAATCGGGCCGACAAATAAATCGACCCAATAAATCGTCCGATTTTCTTTGCAAAACCTCCGGCCTATATAAAGCCTTCTCCACTCGATTCCTTCATTCCATACTTCACCATTCTCGATTTCCCTTCGTTCCAAAGAGCCGAAAATCACCTACCCTCCCATCTCCCAAATTCTTAATTGTTTTGAATGATTCTTGAGGCTAAGCTGAAGTACTTTCGACAAGGAACAAGGATCTAGCAACAACAAGCTCGGCAAACTGCTCACTCGTCCGGAATTCAGGTTTTTCAATTCGAAACCTAAGTTTTTCGCTCGATTTCGATTATTGCTTTGACGTTGTTGTATTGTTGAGATTGATAGAGGGATCTGCTTAGAAATACCTCTAGGAGACTGTGCGAGGTGATAGATTGATCAAATCTTTACAAAATTGTGAATTGTGTTGAAATCGGCAAATAAATCGACCCTCCTAGAAAAATCGTCCTTTTTAGGAAGAACAGGGCGATTTTTTATTGCAGAATGGAGAATTTGAAGAGAATCACTAGGAATGCGGGGAAGAAGAAGGGATCTTCTTCCAAAGCACCTCTCCCACCACCACCACCCTTCCAAGTTAAACCAAAACTTCCTCCTCCTCTTTCCAAACATAAAAAGAGATACGAACGTCTCTTAGACCGTCCCTGTACCCCACCTCGATACACCGTGATTACTCTAGAGTACTTGAGTACATTTGAGCATGATCCTAGAGAGAAGACGGTCACTTTCCGTCTCATGAACCAAAACCATGTTATGTCCATAGATGATTTTGGAGATTTGTTTAGCTTTCCCTATTCTTCTGCAGGCACAATCACAAGAGGGGTGAGTGCTAGTGCTTTTTGGGAAAGCATTTCAGTTGGAGAGTATGGAAGAGATAAGTGGAGACCCGGGAACTCCAAGGAGACAAGTATGTACAACCTTTCCTTTAAGGTAGTTCATAGGATCCTTAGTGAGAATTTGTTTGCACGGACGGAGACTCCGCAAAAGCTCAAGGCAGATGAGCTTTTCTTACTATATTGCATGAATAGTAGTACCATCCCCGACATCACTTCCATGCTTGCTGAATATCTTAGAAAGATAGCCGACAAGGCGAAGGGTGACCTATGTGCTGGAGGCCTTGTCACTCACGTGGCGAAGGCATTAGAGCTAGACTTTTCACATTGCATCTTAGTTGAGAGTGCCCAACCTTTAGGTTCACAAAATTTGGTAGTGAGACAGGTTTTGATTCCTCGAGGTAGAGGAACTCTGCATGTTCCCATGTTGTGGGCAAAGGATCCATCCAAGAAGTCGTCTTAGATAGTATGGAAGTCCGAACACACTATTCGGAATAAGATGAACTGGAAGGAGGCTTTTGCACTTATGCTTGAGGAGGTAACCCCTCCATCTGGTTATTATGATGATGCAGGTGACACAAAGGACGAGGAAGACCATGAGGATGGAGTGTACTAGGGGAACATGCTAGAGTTTGAGACTGATACCTATAGTGGACATGCTACGGATGCCATGGATACCGATACTCATGGTGTTGGACCAAGCCGGACTAGTCGAGGTACTGAGGAGACGGAGGATGAGATGCAGCCACTCCATCATTCTTTTGCACATACTCCTAGCCTTGGTCGAGGACATGGGCACGGACATAGGCTTCCCCGACATATTGGAGCATCGGTTTCTAGCTTCCAGGGCCTACGCACCGACTACCAGGGTCTTCGCACAGATTATCAGGCCCTCCACACCGACTACACCGCCCTAAACACTCAATTCACGGCGTATTGCCAGGAGACAGATGCTAGACACTCCTCTTACGATGGCCAGATGAGGGACATGTACTATCATCAGTTTGACCACTTCTATGATCCCAGCGCACCGAGATATCCATATCCGCCACCGCCACCGACAGCGGATAGAGTTTCTACTCCATTTTACATTGTAAGTATTTTTCTCCATCTTATGCTTGATTTTTCACATTGGGGACAATGTGAAGGTTAAGTATGGGGTGGGGGTACTTACAATCTCTTTTACCTTTTTTTCACTTTATGTACTTTGTGTCGCACTTGATGAATTGGGTTGTAATAACTCTTGCACTATTTGCTTTCCACTATGACATTCCCATTTGCATGCTTTCATTCAAAATTTATGAGTTTTTTAAAAAAATTTGTGCTTCTTATGATGAAAATGGCCTCTAAGATGAAAATTGTGATGTGGAAAAGGCAAAAAGATGACTTAGTTATGTTGAGATATTAATTATAGCTTGAATGAGCTTGCTTTTCTTACTTGATTGCATGAATAGTTCATATGATCTTGATGTCTTGATAAGAGAATGAAATAATGATCGAAGCTATATTATAAGTTCTTTTGCATCATATATAAGTTCTTTTGCATCATATAGGAATGACCAAGGCAATTCAATTCTGTTCTAGTTCATATCTTGTTCATGTTAGCTCCTCAATGAAATATTTGACCTCCTTTTTACCATCTGGCAATTAGGATAAGTAACTGTAAAAGGAAAGCGTGATGTAGGAGGGCCAATATGAAAGTGTTAAGTGAAAGTTTAGCAAATTATAGGTTTGGGGACGTTGAACATGAGGATGAGTAACTCGGTACCATTCACATAGCTGGGTGTTTGTGTCTTGCCAAAGTTCGATTGAACGACAAGTCCTAACGGGATATGGTATGTGCATTAAGAGTTTGAGTCATCTTGGAAATGGAGAAACGCCGATCTCCTAGGCTTCGGTTATTGTGCACTGCTGTCCATACTCTCAAAAAGTAAAGTATAAAGAAAGCGAAAATTCTACATGCAAAGCATGTGTGGAGAAGTTTAATTCTTGAAAGTATTGTGTTGTTCCTCTTTCCCGGATTAGCATCACATTTACTTAAAAGATTTCCCACCCTTAACACGTTTCTTAGACCTTCTTCTTGATTGGAAGACCTTGAGACTTTTATGCACATGTTTAAGACTTCATGACTTAGATTTGTTTGACTTTGATTGTCTTTACATCTTTATCATGTTCTTTATTTGTGTCTTTGAGAAGGGAAAGATAGTTAGTTCATATTGTAATTATTATTGATACATTCTTTGTCTTCCTATGTCTTGAAACATCCCTTTGAGGGTGATCCAATAAGAAGAAGCACTTCCTAAACAAAAGGTTTTTGAGTTTTTCATATATATAATCCATGACATTTTGTATTCTAGGTTTGAATCTTGCTTAGGGATAAGTAAGGGGCAAGTATGGGGTATTTTGATGACATGAATTATATACCATTATAATCATGCATATTGTAGAGGTTTACCTCAATTTACCTTGAATTTGGAGAGAATTTGTGTACCTTTTAGGCTTATTTCATTTATATTCCGAAAATAGAGGTCTACACGAGTGTTTTTTGAATTATTGGTAAATTCGGTGGATTTGGAAGCAAAAGTGGAGCAAGGAGCATCTAAGGCTAATAAGGAAGCTTAAGGAGTCTTAGAGGAGTCACAAAGAGCAAAGGAGGTGTATAAAAGAGTCACCAAAGGGAGGAAGAAAACAAGCCAAGAGACGAGCATTCTCTGTTGAAGAAAATCGTGTCATTCACCATAAAAATCGGACGATTTTTACCCCTGAAAATCGAATGATTTTCTTTGTTGTTTTGACAACACGATTTTGTACAGTTTTCGGCTAAAGAAATATCACGACCCAAATCCCATCACTTGTGGGCTTGAAACGTGTTTTGTCAGGCGGCCCGTTAGCAAAGAACTATACATTGGAACCATAGGAACAAAAATCGAGGGGTTAGCAACGGGAAATATTGACACGATTTGGAGAGATTGAAGGTTCTTAGAGAGGAGATTGAAGGGAAGTGCCAAGAACTCAATCTATACCATTATTGTGAGATCTTTTGTTTCCCTTTCCAATTCTTGTGATTTGTGAATACATTACTGAGTGTTTTAAGAGATACTTTGATTGGATTTGAGATTTGATTACAGATTCGGAGATTATTAGGTTTTTATTCAAAGTTCGGGTTTATTTGATTTTATTCATTCAATCTTAATTTTTATTTGATTTTGAAAATGGTTGGCTAAAAACCTTGTGATTTTGGGGAGAATAATTGATGATTGAGGCTTAGATGATGATAGACTGAACTCATTTAACCATTTGGACCCTAAGAGTTGAGATTTAGACTTTGCGACAACAGGAAAATCGCCCTGTTCTTGAGAAAATCGTCCGATTTATCTATGAACAAGTCGATTTATCTCCCTAACGATCTTTAATTGATTTATTCTTTAACCAAAGTTAATACTAGCCTAAATCCCAGCCTTGCTTAACCTTTTTAATCTCTATTTAAGTGTGTGAAGAGACTTCATCATTGATTCTATATTTAATAGATTAAGATTACAAGATTTGGGTAATAGAAAGACTCAACATCCTTTATTAAGGTTTAAGTGTGCTTTTCATCTTAACCTTTGAGAGTCATATCCTGGGGTTTTGGGTGGTTAGTTTGAGTATAATTCTTATCCCTAGACCTTTCTATATAACAGTCTCAACAACCCTTATAGAGAGAACCTTTGGATTAGACATATAGGTTTTGGAACTTACCGTACAATACCTGCTTTTGAAAAACATAACCTTGGTAACATCAACTATGTCATTTGATCTTTAGAAGTGTCTTGAATCGAGAGCCACAGTCGGATACTTGAATCCTTGGAATCATTTGTCTCTTTATTAATCACAAAAGCTTTTGCACTTTGTCAGATATTTGAAATTGATTTTATTCTCACCAAATCCGTGAGTTCGACTCTGGAATTTCTTGCCTTACTACAGCTAATCCGTACACTGCGGGTTCGCTTTTGCTTAAGTTCTAGATACAAATTTAAGACTTTGACGCACACACTTTTGAGCGAACAGAGGTAAATGTGGGTGATGCTCTCCTAAAAACTACGAGCCTTGCTACGAGATGACAAATCTGTAGCGGTCGGAGGGTGGAAGCCAAAACTCTCCCCAAACTGCTCAAGGGGAACAATATAGTTCTTGTTCATTAGCCGGTACTTGATCCTTCTGTTTTCCGGCATATAAGTGACAAAACATAGAAATTCGAATGATGGCTCCAGATAAGCCGTACACTGCGGGTTCGCTTCTGCAAGTCATCTACCATATGTAGACAATCAAAGTCGCTAATGTCCACATATCTCGGAGCAATGATCGTGCGACAACAAATACGATCAAAGTCTTTTTTGAACCTCTCGTGGATCACCGGGACCTATGGTTGTGGGGGAGGTGAAGGAGAAGACTGTCTAGATGAACAACGATATCGGAGAGCCAATTGACGATTGGAAGGTCTCAAATTTTCCTTAATTGAGATTGTCTCGGTTGAACTTTATTGTATCTTGGCCGAGACGCAGACAGACGGACCAAGGCGAAGTGCTGTTTTGATCGAGGCTCCAAAACTATAAGTTTTTCTCCCAATTTCCACTCTCAATTTCTTCCTAAGAGGTACTTAAGTAGTTCTCAACAACAGGCAGCAACAAACGACTACGAATCCGAGAAAAATCAAATCAAAACCGGATGAGAAGGGTTTCAAACGAAATACCCAAAATCTACAACATGTGATGGATTTGAGTGCGGTTTGATGCTTGAAATCCGTTGCTCTTGCTTCTCCCGATGATTTAGAACTAAAAATCGTGCAAAATGATTGAGATTTGAGATTTTGGGAGCAAAGGTGCCGTCGGTCGAGGTGAGAGCGAGAGAGAGTTAGATTTTGAGGAGAGAGAAACTCGTTCTCCATTTATACCCCACACAAAATTTAATTTCATCTCGGCTGAGGTGTTTCTGGGTGGACCGAGGTGATGGAACGAGGTGATTCTCAGATAACAACATCTCGGCTGGGCGAAATCCATCTCGGTCGAGATGCTTTGACAACATCCGAGATGTGTCTCAGTTGAACTCCGTTTTCTCAAATTCTCGAATATCTATCCTTTCATGTGTTTCCTGAGTTGTTTTTCTTCTTCTTGGTAACACATAATTCCTATGTAAGAGGACACATAAACAAAAAGAAAACTAAACTAATCTAGAATAGGGAAAAGAAAGCAATACCTTTGGTTGCATCCCAAGATGCGCTTGGTTTAAGGTCGCTAGTTGTACCGTACATTACTTTCAAGCAAGATGAAAATGTGTAATCTCCTCAGCTGGAACTTCCGGTTGATACTTCTTCAACCGATGACCGTTGACCTTAAATCTTCCGCTAGCTTCACCCCATACTCAACTGCACCATGGGGAAAACATTTTTCACAATGTAAGGTCCCGTCCATCTAGATTTTAACTTATCTCGAAAGAGGCGGAGGCGGGAGTTGAAGAGTAGAACAAGATCCCCTTCTTTAAGCTCCTTAGGGATGATATGCTTGTCATGTCATTTCTTTGTTCTTTCTTTGTAAATCTTGTCATTCTCATAGGCATTCAAACACAGCTCTTCCAACTCATTGATATCCAAGAGCCTCTTCTCTCCAGCTTCCTTAAGGTCGAAATTTATCCATTTGATCGCCCAATACGCCTTGTGCTCCAACTCAACAAGAAGATGACAAGACTTCCCATATACCAAAATGTAAAGGGTAGTACCTATGGGAGTCTTGAAAGCGGTCCTATACGCCTAAAGAATATCGTTCAACTTCATGGACCAATCTTTCTATGTCCTTGAGACGGTCTTCTCAAAAATTGCCTTGATTTATCTATTAGAGATCTCCACCTGCCCACTAGTTTGAGGATGATAAGGGGCTGCTACCTTGTGGGTGACCCCATCATTAGATAGAAGTGCCTCGAACTTTTGGGCCGTAAAATGTGTCCCTCCATCACTGATGATGACTCGAGGTGTCCCAAAACGTGGAAAGATAGTCCTATTGAAGAAATTCACAACCACCATGGTATCATTAGTGGGAGAAGCAATGGCTTCCATCCATCTAGAGACGTAATAAACAACTAAGAGAATGTAGAGGTTCCCTTTGGATGATGGGACAAGTCCCAAGAAATCAACTCCCCACACATCAAAGATCTCGACCTCCCAAATATTATTAAGTGGAATCTCGTTCCGCCTAGATATATTTCCTGTTCTTTGGCATGCATCACAAGAAACAACAAACGTTTGCACATCCTTAAATAATGAAGGCCAGAAGAAACCGGAACGTAATACCTTGGAGCACGTTTTGTGAGCGTTAGCATGTCCTCCACAAGGAAGTGAATGACAATGCCATATGACACTAGTAGTCTCATCCTCCGGAACGCACCGTCGAAGCATCCCATCCGGGCCTCTCTTGAAGAGTAGAGAGGCTCCTTTGAGCGTATGTCGATCTTGGAGGTATTTCTTGAAAAACAAGATAATTAACAATATCAACATACCAAGGCTCTTTACCATCAGAAATTTGGTGAAGCCAATGCTCCGCCAAATGAAAATGCTCATCGGGAAATGAATCATCAATGGGTAGATCGTCCCACTCGAGCGAGATAGGTGGTAGCCGGTTGAGGTGATCCGCTACAGAATTCTTGGATCCCTACTTATCGCAAATCTCTAAGTCAAACTCTTGAAGAAAGAAACTCCAACGAATAAGATGCGGCTTTGCATCCTTCTTGGCAAGCAAGTATCGAATAGATGCATGGTCAGTATAAACAATAACTTTCGCTCCCACTAAGTAAGAACAAAACTTCTCAAATACATAGATAACTACAAAGAGCTCCTTTTCGGTGGTGGCGTACTTCAGCTAAGCCTCATCTAGCGTCTTGCTAGCATAATAAATGGCATTAGTCCGGCTATCCTTCTTCTGTCCAAGTACGTACCGCTCCTACGACCACATCACTAGCATCACACTTGATCTCAAAGGCCAAGGTCAAATCAAGAGGTTGAATAATGGGAGCGGTGATCAATGCTTCCTTTATCTTGTAAAAAGCATATATCAAGGCATTCCTGCGAGAACTCATAAATATCATCCTTATTTAAGAGATTAGTAAGTGGTTTAGAGATCTTAGAGAAATCCTTGATGAACCTCTGGTAGAAACCTGCATGCCCAAGAAAACTCCGCACACCCTTAACAGAACAAGGTGGCGGAAGTTTCTCAATAGTCTCGATCTTAGCTCGATTGACCTCTATACCTCGGTTGGAAACGAGGTGTCCTTGCACAATTCCTTCGCTAACCATGAAGTGACACTTCTCCCAATTCAAAACGAGATTAGTCAATGTTGTAACACTAGAGAAAGGTTAGCCAAATAGTTCTCAAAAGAGGAACCATTTACCGAAAAATCATCCATGAATACCTCTATTATCTCCTCAATATACTCGGAAAAGATGGCCATCATACAGTGCTAAAAAGTGGCGGGTGCGTTACACAATCCAAATGGCATCCTCCGATAAGCAAATGTCCCCCATGGACAAGTGAAAGTGGTCTTCTCTTGATCATCCGGATGGATAGAAATCTGAAAGAAGCCACTATAACCATCTAAATAGCAAAATTGGGAGTGTTTTGCTAACCGTTGAAGCATTTGATCAATGAATGGAAGAGAAAAATGGTCCTTTCTTGTTGCCAAATTCAATCTTCGATAGTCAATGCACATCCTCCAGCCTGTAACGGTCCTCGTGGGAATCAACTCGTTGTTCTTGTTGGTTACAACGGTCATCCCGCCCTCCTTGAGAACCACATGCACCGAACTCACCCATTTACTCTCCGGTATGGGAAATATGGTACCTGCATCAAGCAACTAAAGAATCTCCTTCTTCACAACCTCTTTCATGATCGATTCAAACGTCTTTGAGGTTCCCATGAAGTCTTGTGATCATCTTCCATTAGTATCTTATGCATGTAAAGAGAAGGCTTAATATCAACAACATCATCAATAGTATATTCCAAAGCCTTTCTATGTTTTCTTAACTCATGCAATAACTTAGATAATTCATCTTCAATAAGAGTAGCACTAACAATGATATGATATGTAGAAACCGGACCAAGGAAAGCGTACCTTAAGTGAGTTGGAAAGGGTTTAAGCTCTTAGATAGGAGGTGCCTTAAGTGGTGTATTCGTACCTCCTTCCTCTATCGAAGAGGACTTGGAAACATCAAAAGAGATGGAGGAAACAATCGCATCATCTAAGAAGAGAATGTCCTTCGAAGAAGAAGAGATGTTGTTTGCCTCAGGTGGTCGAGGCATCTTGGGTTAGCCCGAGGTGATGAATCGAGGTAATCTCCAGTTGATAACATCTTGTTTTCTTCAGAAACTGTCTCGGTCATGGACCGAGGTGATCTCCAGTGAAGCTCATCTCACTTGCTCCAAAAGTTATTTCGGTCGAGGTACTGAGAGGGTGACCGAAACCTAATGTGCTTTTCGTCTCCTTGATGAGTTTTTCAAATCCAGCTCTTGGATCATCATCAATACTTCCAAGCTTCGTATATATACATCACATAGAACATCTACACCTTCCTCCATCATACTAAAGCTCAAAACTTTCTCAAGAGGGTCTTTAATTAAGATAGAGCTCACCCATTCTCGAGAATCTTCTTGATCATAGATGTTGAAGATATCTTCTTCTAAGGGTTGTCCCTTCATCGTGGCGGAGAGTGCGAACTCAACATGATCTTCTCCAATGTTGAATGACAATGTGGCATTGTTAAATTCAATGTTATATCCCGACGTTGCAAGGAATGGTCTTCTGAGAATGATGGGAATGGGATAATCTACAGGAATGTCCAATACCACAAAGTCTATGGGTATGTAGAAATTACCTAGCTTGACGGGAATATCCTCCAAGATTCCAACGGGGCGAGTAATGGAACGATCCGCCATGTATAAAGTTATCTTCACGAGCTTAGGTTCTCCAATACTGATTTTCTCACAAAATGCTAGAGGAATGATACTCACACTTGCTCCTAGATCACAAAGTGCATCGTAAGTGACATCCCCGACTTCGATGGGAATGAAAAACGAACCGAGATCTCTTAGCTTTGGCGGCATATTTTCTTTCATGATTTGTGTTCGCTCGAAAGTGTGTGCGTCAAAGTCTTAAAATTTATAATACTAAAATTAATCAAAAGCGAACTCACAGTGTACGAATCGGCGTAGTAAAGCAAGAATTCCACAGTATCGAACTCAGGGATTTGGGGGGAACAAAATCAGTTCACAAGTTATCAAGAAATAAAAGTATAGAAGCTTTGCAAATAATATTGGGAAAACATCAATTCTAAAGATCCGGAAATCCAATTGTTGCAATCGATTCAAGATAGTCTATAGATGTAAGGAAACAGTTGGGATTGCAAAGGTATATCTAATGTAAGGTTATGTACGGTGAAGTTCCAAAACCCTATATGTCTCACCCAAAGGCTCTCTCTATAAAGGTTGTTGAGGCTGGAATATAGAAAGGATCAAAGGGTAAGAATTACTCTCAAATACCCATTCCCAAACCCAAGGGAATCAAAGATAAGCCAAAACGGCTAAGGTTGTGACACTCGAAACCGAAATAGAGGATGTTGAGTCTCACTACTACCTAGAGAAGGCAAGCCAAGCTTAGGTTAAAGCAAATCTCTAACTTTGGATCAAAGAAAAAGCAAAGAACATACGACAGAGGAAAACCACGGTCAGATCGTGAAGAACCAAGAAAAGGCCGTGAAAAGCCTCGACGACGAAGTTTCTCGCAACTCTCAGGGTCCAATCAGTTTTGGTTCAATCTATCATCATCTATGCTACAACTATCAATCCTTCACCTTAGAATCGCTTAAGGGTTTTAGCGAACAATAATCATAATCAATCCAATAATCAAATATGAAAAGGAGAAAAGGTAAAACCTTGAAATCTCAATAATAAACTCAAAATAAATGTCAATTAAACTCAATAATTGCAAACCGTGAACAATGGATGTAGAATAAGGTATGAATCTCTCACAAATCTCAAGGAACAAAGAAGAACGGGATGTCAATCCGCCTTCAAAGTGAAACCCTAAGATCTTTTCCATGTACGCATTCTTCAAATGCATACTTCTCCAAATCTTCCCTTCACGCAATAATATCTCCTCGAAATCTCCCTACAATCTTCGGGTCTCCCCGTCTCAGGTCTTCCTTGTCTTGGGGTTGTCTCCGTCATGGTCTCCAAGTTAGAGATTTCTGCTCCCTTTCAATGTTGAAGGCTATCCGATATTTGTAGGGATAAATCTAGGATTGAAAGATAAAACCCTAAATATTTGTGCTGAAAAGAAGTCGAGCCCGCTGGTATCAGAAAATACTCTGGGCCGCGTCAGACGGTATCAGAGAATACTTTTGCGCGTCCTAGCTTCCTTTTATATTCCTTTTTTTTCCCTCTTAGGCTTAATCCTAAAATATGTCATTTCGATCCATAATTCGCCAATTTACCTACAAATGCAATAAAACCTTATGTAGACCTCTATTCCGGCAAAATAGGTGAATATAACCATAAATGTCATGAATGTATGTCTATGCATGAATAATAAAGGGAAAATTTATATAAATATATGCCTAAATGTAGGTCATAATTCATGTCATCAAAATACCCCATACTTGCCTCTTGCTTGTCCCCAAGCAAGGTTCAAACTTAAAGTACAAGATGATATGGATTATGAGTATGCAAAAATAAAGAAAAACCACAATATTTTTGGTTTTGCTTCTATTCATAGATTACCCTCAAAGTGTTGGTTCATAACTAATAACAATCATCATATGGTCAAAAAAAATTATATCATGGAAAGGATAATCACACTTTGCAAGAAAATCATAACATGCATCATAACTTGCAATTAATCAAAATCAATCATGAGGAATCCAATTTAGACCACAAAGCCAAACAACATACTCAATGATCTTAAGGTCTTTCAAATAAAGGTGAAGAAACGTGAATGGGTGAGATGCATATAGGGTATGTGGTGCAAAAATCCGAGAAAAAGGAACAACACTACTTCTTCTAACAAACTTGAATCAACCACCATTGAGAGCTTTGCTCTCCCTTTTTAGCACAAAATTCTTCTTTGACTTTACTTTTTGGAAGTATGGACAACGGTGCACAAAAACCGAAGCCTAGGAGATCGGCGATTCTCAATTTCAAGATGCCTTAAACCCTTGATGCACATACCATAATCCGTTAGGAATATCGCTCAATCTGACTTTGGCAAGACACAAACACCCAGCTGTGTGTAACACCCCAAATCTGAGTGACTTGGAGTGTCACATTGGGCTAGGATCTCACAATGAATCCTGACCCTAGCCTGACAACAAGTTCACTGGATCTTACAACAAGGCACGGGTAGATTAAAATCAAATACATAAAAGCTGAGTATGATACATCAAAAGAGTTTACAAACTCATAGCCGAGTACATAACAACAACATAAACCACAACCACAAAAGATCCCACATCCCACGCATCCTAATGTACAGAAGTCCTCGGCTTGTCACACCATCTGGCTCCCTCTGCAGTATTCCTAACCTGCAGAAAACTACAACACGGTATGAAACCGTTAGCTACAAGAATGAAAAGCATGAAGGTAATAGCACAACCACACATCAACATCTCAAACATGCAATGCCACACACATTCATTTATTATCTTTCATTACGTTATTCCATTACTAATTCAATTTCTTTTGTAACACGAGGAGCCTCAAGAACCCCGTCCCATCCAACGTAACACAGGAGTTTTGCATGGGGGTGACCTTCACTCATCCCCTCCTGTGAGATCATCTTCAGGGCACCTCCTCCTTACCAGCAGGCGGAGACCGGCGGTTACCGCCTGTTATAATACACTTGGGCCAAATAAATGTAATGAATGGTCATCCTAGTCCGGTTTAGGTTATAAATGCACAATCATATGAACACACACAACCATGACAATCATACAATCCACAACTGCACGCTAAGTAAGTCCTATGGACTTACCTGATATACTCGTAACCTGTACCTCGTCACAGCTTCACTTTGGGGAAGTAATCAACGCCTGCAATAGCAAGGCACACACAATCACATACTGCAAAGGTTAGGAGACTCATCTCACTAACCACAACCAACCTAAATCTCAAATCTAAACCTCAGATCCTCAACACGTTCATAGATGCCTAAGGCATATCCTCAACATAACATCTCATCATACTCGTACACATACTAAACCTTAAAGCCATAACCGATATCCATAACATCATCATGATCCTCAACTCATTCTGATACCTAGCATGCATCTAATCAGTATTCCTCAATCTCAAATTTAATTAATTAACCTTTAATTAATTTATTAAATTTCACCAGAATAACGTTTTGCCCGCAGGCCATTTCTAAACCCACTTGTCATCAGATTTCATCAAACAAACAACCCAGAATAATATAATGATCATAAAGGAATTTCTAATTATCCATTTTGAAAAGCCTAAGGTCAATTTAGGCCCAATCGTAGTACGAAAAGCGAATAAATTCATAACTTATTCGTTACTAACCCGATTGACGATCTGAAAGAAGATTCGGAATCACAACGACGCAGGCTACGCATGTACACCATCAAATTCACCGGAATCTGAGTGACGGAACTTCCCTGGTGACATATATGCTCGACCAGGTCCTTATCTGCTCGGAAATGCAGAAACTCCGTACCGATATGAAGAGAATGAAGAGAGGAATCCAAAAACTCAAACGGAATTGAAATCGGATTCGAAACGGAGAGTAGATCTGAGTTTGAAGTTTGAGAGAAATCAAAGCTTTTACGAGGAAATGTGAAAGAAAATGAATTAATAAACGATTTTCCGCTATTTATAGTGAAGTCGATAATGATCCTTTAGCGAAGTCGATAATTATCCTTTTATCGATCAAATGGCGGGTTGAACCCCCTTCTCCAAACTTCTCGAAATTGGAATAATAGATCTTGAATATTGTAGGGATAATTATTCCACAATTGCCACGAAAACGTGTATTACTAAGCCCTCTTTCTTAGCCGTTAAGAAACGAAATAGCGACTCTTTTGTCCGTTTTGCCTTTCCATGTTATTTCATATCTAGGACATGTCCGATGTCCTGATCACTTCTCTCAACTGCATTTTTATTAATTGGGGCTCCAAATGCTCCAAATAATACCGGAGGGTAAAAATAATTACCCGGGAGAAAAAGTGTAAATTTCACCATAAGCCCACAATTACGCCAAGAACATAACGGTGAGACTTATACTCAATACTTACGCAATCTTCGCGAGTTATATGTCAGTTACTATTACTGATTAAGTTAATCAACATTAATTAGAATTGGGAAATCTTAGCTATTACAATGTGAATGTTGCCGAGTTACTCATCATCAAGATTGACTTCCCCAAACCCATTTTCTATACTTTGAATGCACAATTTTCTTTCATGACCCTCCCACATCAAACATGCCAAAATTACACTCTTCCTAATTCCCAGATAGGTAAAGGAGGAAAAGATTTCATTGAGGGGCTAAATGAATAAAGAAGAAGCAAGAAAAATCGAGGTGCCTTAATCATATTAATAAGAAGCATAAGAACTTATCATGCTGTTTTAACCTTCAAAACTCAATCATGATTTAGAATGAAAGCAAATTATCAAACATGCATGAAATTATAATAAAGTATTCAAATTCCACATATGTCATAAATCAATTCAAGCATATCAAAATCATCATAGCTATTCCACAAAACAATTATCATCATAGAGATCATATCCATCCTAGAAGCACAAAAAAATTCAAAAGTTTTCAAAATTTTCAAAATCAAAACAAAAATGCAAGACATAAAACATGCAAATGATATTGCAAATGCCTCCACCCCATACTTAAAACTCACATTGTCCCCAATGTGAAGAAACAAAAAGGAGGAAAAGAATACTCACAATGTATGATGGCAATTCAGGCAAGGCGAATCATCAATCGGGCGGTGGTGGTGGGAACCTATATAAGTTCAATAGGGAACTCTGAATACTTTAATCGGTGTCGAAGAATGAAGAAGGGGAAAGTGTTTCGGCCAAAAAAATTTATCGTAAATTTTTTTTTTTGAAAAAAATCGACCGATTTTTCAAAAAATCGGCTGAGTTTTCTACCCGATTTTTTCATCGGCCGATTTTCTTCTATTTTTGGTCACTAAGGCAAAAAATAGACCGATTTTTTTTTAGGGGGTCGATTTTTCTCTCTGTTGCCAAAAATTGACTTGATTTGAAGCCTGAATCAACCGATCTTCTTTTGGTAAGTCGATTTCTTGCCTTTTGTTCCTTGTAAACGTCCTTAGGCACAGTTGTATCGCCTTTTTCCATAAATTCCTCAAGATTATACTTAGTTCCTGCGATCCATGACACAAACAAACCGAGATCACATCGAGAAAAAAACAAAAACAACACAAACTACGCTAAACTATTCTATGAAAAAGAAAAAGGGAAAAAAATGCATTACCTTGGGTTGCCTCCCAAGAAGCCCTTGGTTTAACGTTGCTAGCTGGACCTATCTCCATAGATGACTCAATGTACCTTGAACATCTTGGATTGCTCTTCAAATCCACAATAGAGCTCTTCCAAGAAGGATCCGGTTCTTAATTTTTCCGGCAAGTGGTAAGATCTCCCAAGTACAAGCTTGTACGGTTTGATTCTCACCGGAATCCTCATAGCTTTCCTATGCTTTAATGGGACATAATTCAGCCTTGTGTCCCATCCTTTCCTATATCGAGAAATCAGTTTCTCGAGAATCCTCCTAGCTTCACCATCTCTAGCTTGGGTATAATACATGGTCTTTATCACATGAGCGACCCCATACTTGAACAAGAAAAACTTATTTGCATTGGCGTCGAAGAGCTTACTAAATTTACTCCTTGTAGTCCAAGGAGCATCTTCTTCCAGCAGTTTTAATGGAGGTTTCATCATCACCTTAGGAGGTTCTTTTGGAAGAGACATCCAACTCTCCGGTGCATTCCTCAAAAAATTAGAAATTTTAATAGGAATTTCAAAGGAAGTAAGAGAATGTACCTTGTAAAGTTCTTTAAGGCTTGGGACAAGTTTCATGTGTGAATGATGATCCACATATGAAATATCATCCAACTCAGCTGGATCCTCTTCAACCTTGGCCACAATTTTATTAATTTGGCTAAGGTTCTCCACTTCTTCCTCTTCTGATTCTTCTTCAAGAACTTGTGGAGGAACAGAGGGTTCGATAGGAGGAATGCTCAAAACTTGGAGTTCTTCGTCGCACTTCTCCTCCAATCGAGCAATTTCAGCAAGGATCAATTTTCTTTCAAGGTCATCGAGATCCTTTATTGATTGCTTGATTTTTGATTCAAGTTGATTGTCAAGAGGTTGTTCATATACCTCGCGAGCGGTATAGAGCTCCTGCCAAATTTCAAGCTCCTTAATGGCTTGCTCTCTTTCATTTTGTTCAATGAAAAAAATGAAAAATAATCCAGCAAATATCTATACTCCTTCCATTTTGCTACCTCTTTCTTTCCCCATCACTCTTTCCAAGGATTTGTTCCTAAGTCTTATAATTTATAAAACTGAAATTTAGCAAAAGCGAACCCGCAGTGTACGAATCGACGTAGTAAAGCAAGAATTCCAGAGTATCGAACTCACGGATTTGGGGGGAACAAAATCATTTCACAAGTTGTCAAGCAATAAAAGTATAGAAGCTTCGCAAATAATATTGGGAAAACATCAATTCTAAAGATCCGGATATCCAATTGTGGCAATCGATTCAAGATATTCCATAGATGTAAGGACAGAGTCGGGATTGCAAAGGTATATCTAATGAAAGGTTATGTACGGCGAAGTTCCAAAACCCTATATGTCTCACCCAAAGGCTCTCTCTATAAAGGTTGTTGAGGCTGCAATATTGAAAGGATCAAAGGGTAAGAATTACTCTCAAATACCTATGCCCAAACCCAAGGAAATCAAAGATAAGCCAAAACGGCTAAGGTTGTGACACTCGAAACCGAAATAGAAGATGCTGAGTCTCACTACTACCTAGAGAAGGCAAGCCAAGGCTAGGTTACAGCAAATCTCTAACTTTGGATCAAAGCAAAAGCAAAGAACGTACAAAAGAGGAAAACCACGGTCAGATGGTGATGAACCACGGCCGTGGAACTCAAAAACAGGCCGTGAAAAGCCTCGACGACGAAGTTTCTCGCAACTCTCAGGGTTCAATCAGTTTCGGTTCAATCTATCATCATCTATGCTACAACTATCAACCCTTCACCTTAGAATTGCTTAAGGGTTTTAGCCAACAATCATCAAAATCAATCTAATAATCAAATATGAAAAGGAGAAAAGGTAAAACCTTGAAATCTCAATAATAAACTCAAAACAAATGTCAATTAAACTCAATAATTACAAACCGTGTTCAATGGATGTAGCATAAGGTATGAATCTCTCACAAATCTCAAGGAACAAAGAAGAACGGGATGTCAATCCGCCTTCAAAGTGAAACCCTAAGATCTTTTCCAAGTACGCAACCTTCAAATGCGTACTTCTCCAAATCTTCCCTTCACGCAATAATATCTCCTCGAAATCTCCCTCCAATCTTCGGGTCTCCCCGTCTCAGGTCTTCCTTGTTTTGGGGCTGTCACCGTTTTGGTCTCCAATTTAGAGATTTCTGCTCCCTTTCAATGTTGAAGGCTATTCGATATTTGTAGGGATAAATCTTGGGTTTAAAGATAAAACCCTAAATATTTGGTCTGAAAAGAAGTCGAGCCCGCTGGTATCAGAAAATACTCTAGGCCGCGTCAGACGGTATCAGAGAATACTTTGGCGCGTCCTAGCTTCCATTTATACTCCTTTTTGTCCCTCTTAGGCTTGATCCTAAAATATGTCATTTCGCTCCATAATTTGCCAATTTACCTACAAATGCAATAAAACTCTATGTAGACCTCTATTCCCCCAAAGTAGGTGAATATAACCATAAATGTCATGAATGTATGTCTATGCATGAAAAATAAAGGGAAAATTTATATAAATATATGCCTAAATATAGGTCATAATTCATGTCATCAATTTGAATGAGCTCTGAAGATCTAGAGGTCATCCGCACTTCTTCAAAGTCTTCCAACTCTCTTTTCCTTGACAAGATCTCTTTCAGAAACTTCCCATAGGCGGGCATACCTAAGTTTGCATCAATGAAAGGGATGTTAATATGTAGCTTATTCATATGGTCAAGAAACTTACCGAAGTGTTTGTCTAGATGCTCCCACACCCTAGACTGAGGGAGCGAAAGTGGGGGCTTGTAAGCAGGTGGTGGAACATAAACATCATATTTTTCTTTCGCTTTCTGGGGCTGCATCTCGGTTGGCACCTCGACCGAGGTGTTCTTCGACAGAACGTGGTCCGACCGAGGTACTGATTCAGTTGTCTTCAATCCACTTCATGTCGTGATTGCCATGACCGGCCCCTTTGGGTTGTTCTCCGACCTTCCTGGGAGTTTAACCAGATCTCTAGGTGCTTCATTACCCTTGTTGAAAACTTGATGTTCTAGGGCTTTTTGCGCCTTCGAAAATGTGTGCATGGAACTTTCCATAACATTGAGCTTGGTCATGATTGCTTTCAACATAGCATCCGTCTTTTCATTAGGTTGCTCGGATAAGCTTAAAGATGGTTCTTGACTCTTCATTGGAACAGAAGAAGAAGATGGGGGAGTTAGAGCACTTTCAACATGAGTATAAGGGTTACCGAAATTATCTTGATTTGATCTATAATTATTGTTGAAATTCTTATTGTTGTTGTAATTGTTATTCCTTGGCCCTTGATAGTTTCCTCTCCCCAAGTATCCAACATCTTGCTCTTTAGATGCTCCCTTAGCTTGGGATAATAAAAGCTCTTTAAAAGACTTGACTTCATTATTGAGGGTAGTAAATTGAGCAACGCTCGAAGTAGTAAGTTCAACTCTAGAGGTCCAACTTGTTTGGCTGCTTATAACATGTATTATAGTCTATATTTTGGGGCTGGTTTAGACGTTTTATCTTCAATAATCTGCATGTATGGATGTATATTATGTGATTATATTGTTGTTTCATCTACCTTTTCGGGAATCGAGGTCTACACCTAGTTTCGATGTAATTGTAGGTAAAATGGCATGTTTTGCATTAAATTGGAGCTATGGAGCTAAGGAGTCATTGGAGCTACATTTTGGTGCTTAAAGAAGAACTCATGAAGCATGAAAATAATTAAGAAGATTTTCTTTGGACCAGATTCGAGAGATTTCACATTCAGTTGAGATTCACCTCGGTCAGCTACAGTGTCATCTCGACCGAGGTGATCTTGAGGAGCATCCCGAACGAGGCAAACACCCTGTTGCCGGCAAGATCTATATTTTTGGCTGAGATCATTTATTTTTGGAAAGAAGATATCTTATATTTTTGGGCTGGATTTCTGGAAGGAAGATATGATTTCTGATTGATTTATTTTGAGAGAGATATATATTTTATAGGAAATTATCTTTTTAAGATATTTTATCTTTGGAAGATAATTCTCCTATATAAAGGGTTGAATTTTCCAAAAGTTCAACCATGCTTGAAGCATCCAATATTCTACGGATCAAAGGGATTTTTGGAGTATTTTCTGGAGGTTTTGAAGGAAGGATTGAAGATCAAGGAAGGAAGGAATCATAGTTGGGGATAGCTTTTGAAGGATTTATGTAAGACTTTCTTAGATTGTCTTCTGGTTTGATTGTCTTTGCTGAGTTGTGATTGAGGAACGCAGTTTGTTTGTTATTTGATTTAGTTATTGAGACCTTTTTCTTAAGGTTTATTTATTCGAATATTGATTCCTTTTCCATAAATTTGATTATTGTTATCATGATGATTGTTGGCTAAGTTTCTTATGCGATTCTAGGGTATTGGATGAAAGTTGTGGGGAAGACGATGATAGTATGATATTAATCCCAGCAGGATCCTGAAAGCGCGAGTCTTTAACCTTAACCCTAGAACACCTCGCTCAGTCGTTGAACATCTCGGCCGGGGTGGAATCTGACCGAACGAGGTGACCTTTCCTGAACCTATTCTGAAGTTAAGTTTTCTAGTTTGCCAAATCCTATCCTTATTACACATTTCCTGGTTCAATGCAAGCTTAGGAAGAGACTTACCCGGTATTTCCTTTGTTTATTCACCTAAGATCATGAGTATAGGTAATAAAGGTTTATCCTTTATTGGGGTTTGAGTGTACCTTCATCCCATCTTTGTGAGTTAGCCTGAGACTTACCCGGTAAAAGTTGATTCTATTCCCTTGGGTGGTGTGTTGGTTTGAGATTATAGTTCCTTTCCTCAGTACCTTGAGACTTACCCGGTAATAGGAGCTTTGGTTTGGGATAGTGAGTAGTGAGACTTACCCGGTAATCTATTCCCACCTTAGAAACACCTTCCCTTTACAAACCTCAACTTTGTTCGCGTTATCCTTTGAGATCTTGAGTCGGAACAACAACTAGATGCTTTAATCCCTAGAATCCGCATTTCCCCTTACTTGACTTTTTCATCATCATTGATTGCTTTAATTGCTTTTAGTTAATTGTAGTATTTGACTACCGATTATGTGCTTTGTTTCAACTAAGTCCTTGTGATTGACCCCTGGAATTCTTGCTTTTATTACAATTGACCAATACACTGCGGGTTCGCATATTTGTTCAAGCATACTTCTTGGGTTATAAATTTAAAGGTTGCACACACTGTTTGGAGTGAACAAGTTTTTGGCGCCGTTGTCGGGGACTTGGTCTAGACCGAGCCGGTTTCGGTTGTCTTTCGGGGATATTGCCCTTGTTGCTATTAACCACTCTACTTGAGTGTTTTCGCATAATCTTTTCTTTAAGTTTATGCGAAGAACACGTGCTTGAAAGGAAATCGTTCCTTAGGATCCCGAACCAGAATAGACATACAAGAGACGATTAAGAGAAGCTAAGATGGCCAATCAAGACAATCGCGATCTTGACGCCGAATTGAAGGAGGCGTTGGAACAGCTACACCTCAACAAAGAAGAACTGCAGCGAGAGAGAGAGAACATACTCGCACAAGAGCTGAAGAGATTGAAGCAGATATGGCCGCTCTAAGGGACCAGTTTCTGCCTCGACCAAACCAAGATCCTCGACCGACTTAAGACCCAGTCCATGTTGCCCCGGCCGAGATACATCTACCTCGGATGCCTGTCCGAGATGTTCTTTTTGTTAGAGTTCCACAAACCCTAGGACAGAGGATGGACCCTAATCAGCAAGTGAGGCGTCCAGGAGTCAACCTAGGTGATCCAACTGAGTATGATTACGAACTTCGACCGCAAGTTCTATCTATGATCCGACAATGACAATTTTGAGGTTTAGAGAGAGAGTCTCCGCATCAGCATTTGCAAAACTATGAGATTCTGATGGAGACCTTGAGACCTTCAAGGCTAGAAAATAACAACTAAAAGTTGAGGCCTTTCTATTTTTCTTTGAAAAACAAGGCGCTTGCTTGGTATCAATCTCTTCCACCCGGAAAGATCAACACTTGGGAAGAGATGACGACGGAGTTTCTAACCAAATTCTTTCCTCCCTCTAAGACCGCTGAAATGAGAGGGAAGATCAATGCATTCATCATGAAGGACAAGGAGAGTTTGTCAAAGTCATGGGAGAGATTCAAAGATGTTCTATTAAATTGCCCACATCATGGGATTCCAAAGGTAGAGTTGCTAGAGATATACTTCAAGGGGTTGGATGGAGCTACTCAATTCAATCTCCAACTACTTTCAACCAGCACATTCATGGATATGCCGATAGACAAAGCTTGGGAGTTCATTGAAAAGCAAGCTTTGCATATGGAGAAGTACTCCCATCAAGGAACCAAAAATGGAGCAAGGAGAGTTAGCTTCCAGGAAACATCATCAAATGGAGCTCAAATCACCTCGCTTAGCAAAGAAGTAAAAGAATTGAAGGAGCTTTTAGTAGCTCAAATAAAGAAGGATCAAGATGGAGGATATGAAGGAAGAAACAACTACCAAGGGTCGCGGCACAACAATTAAAACAATAATAGAAACTCCAACAACATCAATTGGAGATCTAATTAACAAAATCCGGGTGACCCTTATTCTCATGCTCATAATGCTCTTAACCCCCCTCTCCCCCTCTTCTTCTTCTTCTTCTTCTTCTTCTTCTTCGTCTTCTTCTTCTTCTTCTTCTTCTTCTTCTTCTTCTTCTTCTTCTTCTTCTCCAATGAGAAGCCAGGAGCCTGGATCGTGTTCTTCCCAGCCAGAGAGAGGAAAAATGCAGTTCTGGAGGCAATTTTGATCAAGCTCAACGCTATGGAGACGTCTATGACTTAATTTCAAAGGCACAAAAAGCCTTAGAGCAATAATTATTCAAAAAGGTGGATGAAGTTCTAAGAGATCCAGGGAAGCTCCCAGCAAGGACAGAGAGCAACCCTAAAGGACAGATTATGGCAATAACGACGAGAAGTGGATTGAAAACTACAGATCCAGTACCTCGGTCGGTGCCAGTGCAAACGAAGAACACCTCGGTCTAGGATCAAACAAGGAACACTTTGGTCGAGGTGCCAACCGAAGTGGAGCCCCAGAAAGAAAAGGATAAATCTGAAGTTTCTGTTCCACTTCTTACTTGTAAACCACCACTTCCATTCCCCAGTCAAGGACCAGAGCAGGTCTAGACAAGCATTTTGGTAAGTTTCTAGACCTAATGAATAAACTACACATTAACATCCCTTTCCTTGATGTTATTCTAGGGATGCCCGCCTATGGGAAGTTTCTGAAAGAAATTGTTTCAAGGAAGAGGAAGCTGGAAGACTTTGGAGAAGTAAGGATGACATCTAAGTCCTCGGAAATCATTCAAATTATGAAGGAGACGATGCCACCCAAATTGAGAGATCCTAGTTCATTTTGCATTCCCATTCAATTTGGGGATGTAACTTTTGAGACGTTGTGTGATCTAGGAGCCAGCGTGAGCATCATCCCGCTGGAACTATGTGAGAACATCGGACTTGGAGAGCCCAAGCCGGTAAAGATAAGGCTATACATGGCGGATAGCTCCATTACCCATCCCGTGGGCATTTTAGAAGACATTCCCGTCAAGTTAGATAACTTCTATTTACCTATGGACTTTGTTGTACTTGACATACCCGCAGATTATCCTGTTCCTATCATTCTCGGGTGACCATTTGTAGCAACTTCGGGTTGCAATGTCGATTGTAAGAACGCCAAGTTGAAATTCAAAACTGGTGGAGATCAAGTGGAGTTTGCATTGCTTGCTACAATCAAAGGAGAGCCGCTGGAAGATGACATCTTCAACATCTATGATGAAGAAGAATCAAGAGAATTGGTGAGCTCTATCCTTATTAATGACCCTCTTGAAAGAGTTCTTAGTTTTAGTTTAATGGAGGAAGGTATAGATGTTTGTTTTGTTGGAGATATACGAAGCTTAAAAGCATTGGAAGCAGATCCAGGAGCTAAGATTGAGAGACTAATCCGGGAGAAGAAAAGCAATTTAGGTTTCGGTCCCAGTTCCAGTACCTTGATCGAGGCACTTTCTGGTTCAAGCGAGGTGTTATTATTCAAAGAACATCTCGGTCACCCACCTTGGACCTTGACCGAGGTCGCAAGAGAGATGATGTCAACTGAGACTTCTGAAAGTCCAGTTCTTCGATCTAAGTCTACTCCACTGGAAGGAGGAAGCACGGATCCACCTCAGAAAGCACCCCCAGTTGTGGAGCTTAAACCACTTCCTAGTCACTTGAGGTATGCTTTCCTTGGTCCGGATTCTACTTTTCCCGTTATCGTTAGTGCTTCCCTTTATGAAACTGAATTGACTACATTGATGCATGTCCTGAGGAAACATCGGAAGGCTTTAGGTTATACTATTGATAATCTTGTTGGTATTAAGCCATCTTTTTGCATGCATAAGATACTAATGGAGGACGATCATAAGACTTCAGGGGAACCTCAAAGACGGTTAAATCCAATCATGAAAGAGGTTGTGAAGAAGGAGATTCTTAAGTTGTTGGATTCAGATATCATATTTCCCATATCGGATAGCAATTGGGTGAGCCTAGTGCATGTAGTTACGAAGAAAGGAGGGATGACCATTGTGACAAATAAGAACAATGAGTTGATTCCGACTAGGACCATTACGGGCTGGAGGATGTGCATCGATTACAGGAAGCTGAACATGGCCACTCGAAAGGATCATTTTCCACTTCCCTTCATCGACCAAATGCTTGAACGGTTAGCTAATCATTCCCATTTTTGCTATGTAGATGGTTATAATGGCTTCTTTCAGATTCCTATCCATCCGGATGATCAAGAGAAGACCACTTTCACTTGTCCATGGGGGACATTCACTTACAAGAGGAGGATGCCATTTGGATTATGTAACGCACCTACTACTATTCATCGTTGTATGATGGCTATCTTTTCCGAGTACATTGAGGAGATCATGGAGGTATTCATGGATGACTTTTCGGTATATGGTTCCTCTTTTGATAATTGTTTGACTAACCTTTCTCTAGTACGTGCTACAATGTTGTAAAGACACTAACCTTGTTCTGAATTGGGAGAAGTGTCACTTTATGCTTAGTGAAGGAATTGTGCTAGGACACCTTGTTTCCAACCGAGGTATTGAGGTCCATCGAGCTAAGATTAAGACTATTGAGAAACTTCCTCCCCCTTGTTCTGTAAAGGGTGTGCGGTGTTTTGTCGGGATTGCAGGTTTCTACAGGAGGTTCATTAAAGATTTCTCGAAGATTTCTAAACCACTCACTAATCTCTTGAATAAGGATGTTGTTTTTGAGTTTTTGCAAGAATGCCTTGATGCGTTTTACAGGATAAAGGAAGCATTGATCACCGCTCCTATCATTCAATGTCCCGACTGGACTTTGCCCTTTGAGATCATGTGTGATGCGAGTGATGTGGCCGAATGAGCGGCACTTGGACAAAAGAAGGATGACCGGACCAACGCCATTTACTATGCTAGCAAGATGCTAGATGAAGCTCAACTGAACTACACCACCACCGAAAAGGAGCTTTTGGCGGTTGTATACGCTTTTGAGAAGTTTCGCTCTTACTTAGTGGGAGCGAAAGTTATTGTTTACACTAACCATGCAGCTAGCGACCTTAAATCAAGCGCTTCTTGGGAGGTTGTATTGCATAGTAAATCATACTAAAATTTATTGTTTACACTGACCATGCAGCTTTTGAGAAGTTTCGCCGTATGAGAAGTTTCGCTCTTACTTAGTGGGAGCGAAAGTTTTGCTCTTACCTAGTGCGAAGCCTCGTCTTATTCATTAGATTCTGTTGCTTCGCGATAAGAAGGGGTCCGAGAATTCTGTTGCGGATCACCTCAGCGGGCTACCTCTCTCCTCGCCCGAGAAGGACGACCTACCCATAGATGATTCAATCCCCGATGAGCACTTGCATTTGCTGGAAAGTTTGATAGACTTCTTTATCTCACCCCATGATGAAGGTGAAGTATGGGGTGAGGACACCTTCCAGCATGTTTAAGGATGATGTACGGTCAAGCTAGCGACCTTAAATCAAGCGCTTCTTGGGAGGCAACCCAAGTCATTGCTTTCTTTTCCCTTTTTCTAGCTTAGTTTCAGATAGTTTGCTTTGCTTTGTTTTTAGCGTCCTCTAGACAGAAACCATGTACTTTTTAAGGAAGGATTACAACTCAGGAGCTACACTGGAAGGACAGAAGTTCGAGAAATTGAGAGGACGGAGCTTGACTAAGACACATTGTTCATGATAGCATGAATTATAGTCTATATTTTGGGGTTTGTTTGGACGTTTTATCTTTCATAATCTGCATGTTTGTATGTATATTATGTGATTATATTACCATTTCATCTACCTTTGCGAGAATCGAGGTCTACACCTAGTTTTGTTGTAATCGTAGGTAAAATGTCACGTTTTGCATCGAAAAGGAGCAAAACGAGCTATGGAGTCATTGGAGCTACATTGAGGAACATAAGGAACCATCCAGGAAGCATAGCCATGGATTAAGAATTCACTTTGGACCAGTTTTGAGAGATTTCACATTCAGTTATGACTCACCTCGGTTGACCACAGATTCATCTCGACCGAGGTGATCCAGAGAAGCCGACTCGACCGAGGCGAATACCTAGGACGCGGCGAGAATATTTTATTCTTGGCTGAGATCTTTCATATTTGGAAAGTGATCTTATATTTTGGGGCTTGGCTCCTGGAAGGAAGAAGATATGCTAGATCATATATTTTACCATATTTATGGGAAAAGATCTCTTCTAAGATATCTTTTCTTTGGAGGGTTATTTTCCTATAAAAAGGGTTGGATTTCCACAAATTCAAGATCATGCTATACCATCGATCAGGGTTTATACGCAGCAGCAGCAGCCATACTCCAGTTGGGAGATTTGAAGAACCTTTTTGAAGGTTGAAGGAAGATTGAAGATTGTAGCTTTTATAGCTTTTGGAAGGTTTTCTTGTAAGATTACCTTAGATTCTCTTCCTTGTTGTCTTGCTTGTTGGATTTATATCCAAGGAACGCTTTGTTGTGATATTTGATTCAGTTATTGAAGTCTTTTCATTAAATTCTTCTTGTTCAAATATTCACCTTCTTCCCATATACTTGATTAATACTTTCATGATGATGATGAGTGGCTAATTTCCTTGTGTGATTCTAGGGTGATTGGCTGAAGGTTGTGGGAAAAACAATGATAGAATAATCTTAGATTCCAGTAGGACCTTGAAAGTTCGAGTCTTTAACCTTAACCCCAAGCATCTCGCTCAGTCGATGAACATCTCGGCCGGGGTGGAATTTGGCTTACCGAGGTGATTTATCTGATCCGAAACTGAGAGTTAAGTGTTAGAGTTTGCCAAACCCTATTCTTATTATACCTTTCCTGGTTCAATGCAAGCTTAGGATAAGACTTACCCGGTAATTCCTTAGTTTGTTTACCTAAGATCATAAGTGTAGGTAATAAAGGTTTGTCCTTTATTGGGGTTTGAGTGTGCTTCCATCCCATTTTTGTGAGTTAGCCTGAGACTTACCCGGTAAAGGTTGATTCTATTCCCTTAGGTGGTGTGTTAGTTTGAGGTTATAGTTCTTTATCTTAATTCCTTGAGACTTACCCGGTAATAGGAGTTACGGTTTAGGATTAGTGAGTAGTGAGACTTACCCGGTGATCTATTCCACATTAGTAACGCCTTCCCCATGCAAAAACCTCAACTTTGTCCGCTTATCTTTAGATCTTGAGTTGGAACTACAACTAGATGCTTTAATCCCTAGAATTGCATGTTTGCTTTATTGACTTCTTATTCATCTTTGATTGTTTTAATTGCTCTTGTGGTTAGTATTTACATAAGCATACCATGATTGGACTTTGTTTCACTAACTCCATGTGATCGACCCCTGGAATTCCTTGCTTTTTACTACGATTGACCCGTACACTGCGGGTTCGCATCCTTGTTTTAAGCTTACGTCTAGGGTTATAAATTTAAAGCTTGCACACACCGTTTGGAGCGAACAAGTTTTTGGCGCCGTTGCCGGGGACTTGGTCTAGACCGAGCCGGTTACGGTTTGCTTTTGGGGCACTTGCCCCCGTGTCTACTAACCACTCTACTTGAGTGACTTTTGCAAGTTCCTTTTTTTAGGTATATGCGAAGAACCCGCACTGGTAAGGAAATCGTTCCTTATGATCCCGAACCAGAAAAGACATACAAGCGACGCTAAAGAGAAGCAAAGATGGCCCAACAAGACAACCGCGATCTTGAGGCCGAGTTGAAAGAGGCGTTAGAGCTGCTACGCCTCAGCAGGGAAGAACTAAGGCGAGAGAAGGAAGAAACTCGCACCAAGACTGAAGCAATCGAAGAAGAGATGACCGTCATACGAGATCAGATTCTACTTCGACCGAGGGAAGATCCAGTCCCAAATCCTCGACCGATGCAGGATCCAGTTGCTGACCCTCGACCGCGGCAGGTTCCAGTACCTGACGCCCCGGCCGAGATACTTCCACCTCGGATGCCAGTCCGAAACGTTCTTCTTGCAGGAATCCCACAAACCCTAGGTCAAAGGATGGACCCTAATCAACAACTGAGGCGTCCAGGAGTTAATCTAGGAGATCCAGCGGACCATGACTATGAACTTCGACCGCAAGTTCTATCCATGATTTTCCAATGCTAGTTCGGAGGGCTAGAGATGGAATCACCACATCAACATCTTCAAAACTATGAGATCTTGATGAAGACCTTGAGACCTCCGAGGATTGAAAATAACAACTACAAGCTAAGACCTTTTTACTTTTCTTTAAAAGATAGAGCTCTTACTTGGTATCAATCTCTTCCTCCAGGAAAAATTAGCACATGGGAGGAGATGACGACGGAATTCTTAACCAAATTCTTCCCCCCTCAAAGACAGCCGAAATGAGAGGGAAGATCAATGCTTTCATTATGAAGGACAAGGAGAGCTTGTCCAAGTCATGGGAGCGGTTCAAGGACATTCTTTTGGATTACCCACATCATGGGATTCCAAAGTTAGAGTTATTGGAGATTTACTTCAAGGGACTGGACGGAAGCACCCAGTTCAATCTCCAACTACTCTCCGCCGATACCTTCATGGACATGGCGATTGACGAGGGTTGGGACTTCATTGAGAAGCAAGCCTTGCATATGGAGAAGTACACCCACCAAGGAGCTGAAGGTGGAGTTAAAAGAGTTAACTTCCAAGAAACTCAGCCCAACAACAATCAACTCACGTCTTTGAAGAATGACGTGAAGCAATTGAAGGAACTCTTGGTTGCTCAAACCAAGAAGGAAGAGCAAGGGCAAAGGAACAACAACAACGGATACCGTAACAACAACAACGGTTCCCGGAACAACAATTACAACAACAACAATAGAGGATCCAATAGCAACAATTGGAGGACAAACAACCAAAGTTCTGGTAACAATCATTCAAACTCCAACTCTAACGATTCCTCTAACCCTTTCCTCTCTTCCCCTTCTTCTTCTTCTTCTACTCCATTAAAAAGCCAGGGGCAAGGATCAAGTTCGTCTCAACCAGAAAAGAAAGACGCAGTTCTGGAGGCTATCTTGATCAAGCTCAACGCTGTGGAGACTTCTATGACTTCATTTTCAAAGGCCCAAAAGGCCTTTGAACAAAAACTTGCAAGTAGGGCGAATGAAGCGCCAAGAGATCCAGGGAAGCTTCCAGCAAGGACGGAAAGCAACCCTAAGGGCCAGATCATGGCCATAACTACGAGGAATGGACTGAAAACTGCAGATCTAGTGCCTCGGTCGGTGCCAGTACCGACGAAGACCACCTCGGTCTAGGTGCAGTCGAAGAACACTTCGGCCGAGATGCCAACCGAGGTGGAACCACAGAAAGCGGAGGGGAAAACTGAAGTTTATGTTCCACCTCCTGCATACAAACCACCACTTCCATTCCCCCAGTCAAGAGGCAGAGCACATCTAGACAAGCACTTTGGTAAGTTCCTTGACTTGATGAATAAGCTGCATATTAACATTCCTTTCCTTGATGCTATTTTAGGAATGCCCGCCTATGGGAAGTTCTTGAAGGAAATCCTTTCAAGGAAAAGGAAACTGGAAGACTTTGGTGAAGTTAGGATGACATCTAAATCCTCGGAGCTCATACAAATCATGAAGGAGAAGATGCCACCTAAATTAAGAGATCCCGATTCATTTTGCATCCCCATTCAAGTTGGGGATGTCACTTGTGAAGCCCTTTGTGATCTAGGAGCCAGCGTGAGCATCATCCCGCTGGAGCTATGTGTGAAGATCGGACTTGGAGAGCCCAAGCCGGTCAAGATTCGACTTTATATGGCGGATCGCTCCATCACTCATCCCGTGGGCATCTTGGAGGACGTTCCGGTCAAGTTAGGTAACTTCTATCTACCTATAGATTTTTTTGTACTTGACATTCCCGCAGATTATCCTGTTCCTATCATTCTCGGGAAGCCATTTCTAGCAACTTCGGGTTGCAACGTGGATTGCAAGAACGCCAAGTTGAAATTCAACATTGGTGGCGATGAGGTGGAGTTCGCACTACTTGCAGCCATGAAAGGGGAGCAGCTAAGCGACGATATCTTCAACATCTATGATGAAGAAGAATCAAGAGAATTGGTGAGCTCTATCCTTACTAACGATCCACTCGAAAGAGTTATTAGCTTCAGTTTAATGGAGGAAGGTATAGATGCTTCTTGTGATGTAGATATACGGAGCTTAAAGGCACTGGAAGAAGATTCAGGAGCTAAAACTGAGAAGCTAACCCAGGAGACGAAGATCTCCACTTTCGGTTCCAGTTGCAGTACCTCGACCGAGGCACTTCCTGGACCGAGCGAGGTGACTGAAGAACATCTTGGTCAACGCCTCTACGTCTCGATCGAGGTCGATGGCGAGACGATTTCAACTGAGACTTCCGAAAGTCCAGTTTCTGAAGCCATTCCACTGGAAGGAGGAAGCAAGGATCCCCCTCAGAAAGCACCCCCAGTTATGGAGCTTAAACAACTCCCTAGTCACTTGAGGTATGTCGTGAATCCGAATTGTCTAAGTTATCCCGTTATTGTTAGTGCTTCCCTTTCCGAATCCGAATTGTCTAAGTTAATGCATGTCCTGAGAAAGCATCAAAAGGCTATAGGTTATACCACGGATGATCTTATTGGCATTAAGCCTTCTTTCTGCATGCATAGAATTCTGATGGAGGACAATCATAAGACTTCACGGGAACCTCAAAGACGGTTAAATCCGATCATGAAAGAGGTTGTGAAGAAGGAAATTCTTAAGTTGTTGGATGCAGGTATCATTTATCCTATCTTGGACAGCAAGTGGGTTAGCCCGGTGCATGTAGTTCCGAAGAAAGGAGGGATGACCGTTGTGACAAATAAGAACAACGAGTTGATCCCAACTAGAACCGTTACGGGCTGGAGGGTTTGCATCGATTATAGGAAGCTGAACACGGCCACACGGAAGGACCATTTTCCACTTCCCTTCATTGATCAGATGCTCGAGCGGTTGGCCCAACATTCACACTTTTGCTACTTAGACGGTTATAGTGGATTCTTCCAGATTCCTATCCATCTGGATGATCAGGAGAAGACCACTTTCACTTGTCCATGGGGGACATTTGCCTATAGGAGGATGCCATTTGGATTGTGCAATGCACCCGCTACCTTCCAGCGATGCATGATGGCTATCTTTTCCGAGTACATAGAGGAGATCATGGAGGTATTTATGGATGATTTTTCTGTATATGGTTCCTCTTTTGATGATTGCCTATCTAACCTTTCTTTAGTACTTAAAAGATGTGAAGACACTAATCTTGTTTTGAATTGGGAGAAGTGTCATTTTATGGTTAATGAAGGCATTGTGCTAAGACACCTCGTTTCTAATCGAGGCATTGAGGTCGATCGCGCTAAGATCGAGACTATTGAGAAATTCCCTCCCCCTTGTTCTGTTAAAGGTGTGAGGAGTTTTCTCGAGCATGCAGGTTTCTACAGGAGATTCTTCAATGTTGATTGTTCACTCAGTTTGATGCTTGGATCTTGTAGATGATTGAAAATGCTCCACTTTAGGTTCAATAATCGATCGAATCGGACTCCGAACGAAGAATCACGGGATGAGGAAGGGTGGCGGCGATTTCTGGGTGTGGTGCTGGGCGTGGAAAGAGGTTTTGGTTGTGTTTTTGTGAAGGAAAGTGGGTTATATAGTGGCCGTAAAATTTTTGAAAATCACGGTCACTCGATGCATTCCACGGCCGTGGAAATGTACGGAACCCGTGGTTTTGCTGATTTGTATCATATTTTGGAATATTACGGCCAGCTGTTACTTCCACGACCGTGGTTTAGGGCGTGGAACTCTCTGTTGTTTGCCAAAATCCAAGTTTCGTCAATTCCTTCCAACTTTTTCTTCCTTTCTTTGCCCATTCCTTATTCCTACATCAAAAAACATAACATACCATGAGGTATCGAGGGAAAACAAAACAAAAACAACTAAACTAAACTAATCTAAGAAAGAAAAACAAAAACGCAAATGCAATACCTTGGGTTGCCTCCCAAGAAGAGCTTATTTTGGGTCCGTAGCTAGACTGTTCCTGGGTTTATTCGAGGACTATCGGAGCGATTTCCTCAACTGGGAGCTCCGGTGAATACTTCTTAAGACGTTGGTCATTCACATTGAAACTTCGGCTCTTTTCACCCCATACTTCAACTGCGCCATGGGGAAAAACACGTTTGATTAGATAAGGTCTAGTCCAACGAGATTTGAGCTTACCTGGGAAGAGACGAAGTCTCGAATTGAAGAGGAGAACTTGATCTCCTTCTTGAGGTCCATTGGAATGATATGCTTATCATGCCAACGCTTCACCCTTTCTTTGTAAATCTTGGCATTTTCATAGGCGTTCAAGCGGAGTTCTTCAAGCTCATTAAGGTCCAAGAGGCGCTTCTCGCCCGCTTACTTCATGCCGAAGTTAAACCACTTCACAGCCCAGTACGCCTTGTGTTCTAGCTCTACCGGGAGATGACAAGACTTCCTATACGCCCATAACGCACCATCTAGTCTCAAAGACCAATCCTTCCTTGTCTTTGATACCGTCTTCGCAAGGATGCCCTTGATCTCTCTATTCGAAATTTCCACTTGCCCACTTGTTTGTGGGTGGTAGGGAGTGGCGATCTTGTGAGTCACCCCATACTTAGCTAGTAGAGCTTCGAATCGTCGGGCAATGAAGTGTGAACCTCCGTCACTAATGATGGTCCGTGGTGTCCCAAACCTTGGGAAAACAGTTCTATTAAAGAACTTGACAACAACCATGGCCTCATTAGTTGGAGAGGGAATAACTTCAACCCATCTCGAATCATAATCTACAGCTAGAAGTATGTATTGGTTTCCACAAGATGATGGGAAAGGTCCCATGAAGTCGACTCCCCAAACGTCGAAGATTTCTACCTCCTTAATGTTGTTGAGAGGCATCTCGTTTCTCCTAGAGATATTTCCTGTTCTTTGACAAGCATCGCAACAAGAAACAAAGGTTTGCACATCCTTAAATAAAGTAGGCCAAAAGAATCCGGATTGCAATACATTTGCGCTAGTTTTATTGGAACTAGCGTGTCCTCCACAAGGTAGTGAATGACAATGACGAATGACACTTTGCATTTCGTCTTCCGGCACACATCTCCTAATGATGTCGTCGGGACATCTGTTAAAGAGTAGAGGTTCATTCCAAAAGTATTGCCGGACATCCCAAAAGAACTTCTTCTTTTGTGCATAGGATAATCCAGGAGATATTTCCTGACAAACCAAGTAATTTACAAAATCAGCAAACCAAGGTTCGTTACCTCTAAATATCTTGTCGATGCACTTCTCTATGATGTGTAAGTGCTCATCCGGGAAGGAGTCATCAATAGGTAGATCGTCGTCTTCAATGTTTGGTAGACGACTCAAATGATCCGCAATAGAATTTTCCGAGCCTTTCTTGTCGCGGATCTCTTGATCGAATTCTTGGAGGAGAAGAATCCATCTAATCAGCCTCGGTTTCGCATCCTTCTTGGCGAGTAGATACCGGATCGCTGAATGGTCCGTGTATACAATCACCTTCGCACCTACAAGATAAGAACAAAACTTTTCAAATGCATATACAGTGGCTAAAAATTCTTTCTCCATTGTGGCGTAGTTGAGCTGCGCTTCATCTAGCGTCTTGCTAGCATAATAGATAGCATGGGTTCGGCCTTCCTTCTTTTGCCCCAGCACCGCTCCAACAGCTACGTCACTTGCGTCACACATAACCTCGAACGGGAGATTCTAGTCCGGAGGTTGGATAATCGAGGCTGAGATGAGAGCTTCCCGGATCTTTTAGAAAGCATCTAAACAATCCTGTGAAAAGTCAAAAACTGCATCCTTCATCAATAGATTAGTTAGCGGTTTCGAAATCTTAGAAAAGTCTTTGATAAAAGGTCTATAAAATCCAGCATGTCCTAAAAAACTTCTTATCCCCTTCACCGAAGATGGGGGAGGAAGTTTCTCTATAGTCTCTATCTTTGCCTTATCAACTTCGATCCCTCTACTAGAGATCATGTGTCCTAGTACAGTGCCTTCCCTAACCATAAATTGACACTTCTCCCAATTAAGAACTAGGTTAGTGTCTTCACACCTTTGCAACACAAGAGAAAGGTTAGAAAGACAATTATCAAATGAGGAACCATAAACAGAAAAATCGTCCATAAAAACCTCCATGATTTCCTCAATGTACTCCGAGAAGATGGCCATCATACACCTTTGAAAGGTGATTGGGGCGTTGCAATGCCCGAATGGCATCCATCTATATGCAAACGTACCCCACTGGCACGTGAATGTGATCTTCTCTTGATCGTCCGGATGGATCGGAATTGGGAAGAAACCACTATAACCGTCAAGATAACAGAAATAAGAGTGTTGTGCTAACCTCTCAAGCATTTGGTCTATGAATGGTAGCGGGAAGTGATCCTTCCTTGTTGCATTGTTTAGCTTGTGAGAGTCAATGCACATCCTCCATCCCGTCACGGTTTTTCTAGGAATGAGCTCATTGTTCTTGTTAGTGATAACCATCATTCCTCCTTTCTTCGGGACAACTTGAACGGGGCTCCCCCATGTTTTGAGAGCAACAGTAAGTTACAGCCCAAAACGAACTCAACCTTTTGCAATGGATCCTTGAATAGAATCAAGCTCATTGTGGTTTCACCCAAGCTGCCGTAAAGTTTTTGAGCCATCGTAAAGTTTACGATGGCTCAGAAAACGTGAGGAAGAGTGGTTTCTGAGCCATCGTAAAGTTTTTCACACTCTTCCTCTAGCACTTCCTTTAGCTCTTCCAAAGCTTCAATCTCATCATTTCAATCCGCTTCCTCTTCTTTCTCCATGATGCTCATGTTTATGACCTTTTGCAATGGATCCTTGAATAGAATCGAGCTCACTTCATCCCTAGACGCCTCTTCGTCATAGATGTTGAACATATCCTCTCCAAGAGTTGGCTCTTTCACCAAGGTTGAGAGAACGAACTCAACCTTCTCTTCTCCTATGTCGAAGGCTAGTCTAGCATTCTTGCAATCCACCATACAACCGGATGTTGCAAGAAACGGTCTTCCGAGTATGATCGAAACCGGACAATCTACAGGAATGTCAAGCACAACAAAATCTATTGGAATATAAAACTTACCGAGCTTGACTGGAATGTCTTCAATGATACGGACGGGACGAGTTATGGATCGATCCGCCATGTACAACATCATGTTCACCGGTTTAGGTTCACCTAAACCGACCTTCCTACACAAAGCAAGTGGGATGATGCTAACGCTTGCTCCTAAATCACAAAGAGCGTCATATGTGACTTCTCCTACTCCAATTGGAATGCAAAATGACCCCGGATCTCTCAGCTTTGGGAGCATGTTTTCCGTCATCGTTCTGATGAGCTCCGAAGATTCCGAACTCATCTTGACTTCTCCAAAGTCTTCTAGCTTCCTCTTGTTAGAGAGGAGCTCTTTCAAGAACTTCCAGTAAGCGGGCATACCTACAATAGCATCAATGAAAGGTATATTAATCTGCAGTTTGCTCATTAGTTCAATGAACATACCGAATTGTTTGTCTAGACGCGCTCTTGCTCTAGATTGAGGGAATGGTAGAGGAGGTTTGTAAGCTGGAGGAGGAACATAGACATCTTCCTTCTCCTTCCCCTTTTCTTTCTCCTTCTTGGATGGAACTTGTACAAACTTAGGCTGCGGCTCGGTTGTTGTCACACCGCTCCTAGTTGTGATAGCTATCACCCTTCCCTTTGGGTTATCCCCCGTCTTTCTAGGAAGCTTCCCTTGATCTCTAGGAACTTCTCCGGCGTTGCTGAACATATGGTTTTCCAAAGCTTTATGTGCTTTATCTACCGAACTTATGTAGCTCTCCAACCTTTGGAGCTTTCCTAAGATCGTCTCCAACATAGGATCGGGCTTTTCCTTCTCCTTATTGTTTGAACCATTTGATGTTTGCCTCTGGCTTTTCAGAGTACAAGAAGATTATGAAGCTAAAGCTTTTTCAGCATGTGAATAGGGATTACCTGGATTTTGTTGGTTGGATCTCCAATTGTTGTTTTTGGAGTTCCTATTGTTATTATTCCAATTATTGTTCCGGTTGTTGTTCCGGTAGTCATTCCTATTCCCTTGGTTGTTATCTCTCCTCATATAGTTGGCCTCTTGCTCCTTCGCCTTTTTAAGGCTAGTTTTGATGACTTCCTTCAATTCGTTGATCTCATTGTTGAGGGAGAATATTTACGTTTGCGCAGCTTGATTCAACTTAGCTCCTGAATCTCCTTGGTTCCGGCTATTTGGATCCACCTTCCGGTGGGAATACTTCTCAATCACTTGGGCTTGCTTCTCAATGAAGTCCCAAGCGTCATCTTCTCTCATGTCCATGAATGTACCACAAGAGAGAGATTGAAGATTGAATTGTGTTTCCACATCCAACCCCTTGTAATAGATCTCCAATAATTCCAGCTTTGAAGTGCCATGGTGTGGGCAATCCAATAAGAGATCTTGAAATATTTCTCATGATTGAAACAAACTATCGTTAGCTTTCATAGAAAATGCATTAATCTTACCTCTCAACTCCACTGACTTGGATGGCGGAAAGAACTTGGTGAGGAACTCCGAAGATAGATCCTCCCAAGTGTTAAGCATTCCAGCTGGAAGAGCTTGATACCAAGAAAAGCCTTGTCCTTCAAAGAGAAGAAGAACGGTTTGATCTTGTAGTTGTTGTTGGTAGTCGTCTTCGGCTTCAATGTCTCTATGAGAATCTCAGAATTCTACAAATGTTGGTGTGGAGATTAAGCACTCGTTCCACCAAATTGACTTTGGCAAACCATGGTGATAACTTGTGGGCTAAAACTTAATTCCTGGATATCCTCAGCTCCGAAGTTAACACCTAGACGGCACGGTTACTAAATTGGATCCATTCTTAGCCCAAGAGTCCGTGGTTCATCCCCTTCATGAGCAACTCTCACATCTCCAGCGGGAAATGCGAGGAACAACCGGTGGTCTAGAGTTGTTACGAACGGGATGGATCACCGGATCAATGTCCTCTAGTGGTGGCATATCATCATTCTCATCGTCGGATGATTCAGCTCTAATGGATTTAGTTGGTTTCTTGACCTTATTCTTCTTAGCATCATTCATCTCCAACTTCATGTCCATCATCATAGCCTTGAGCTCATCTATTTGGAATTGATGACGCTCCAATTCTTCCATACGAGCCTTCTCACTCAACTTAAGTTGAAGTTGAACTTCATCCAACTCCGCTTGGATGTTTCTCTCATTGTTTTCAGCCATCTTTTTCTCTTTCAACTTTCTTCTCAAAGTTTTCTCAAGTTCAGGATCAAAAGGAACTAGATCTTTGGTAGACCTAGTCTTTCACATATACCTATAAAATCTGCAAAAACACTCAAAGAGAGATATCAAATAACAAGAGCAAAGCTCCCAAGCTCGACAACCGAAAACCGGAATTGGCTTAGACCAAACCCCCAGCAGCGGTGGCAAAAACTTGTTCGTCTTAAAGCGTGCGTGCAAATAAGTTTTAATTTATAAAAATGAAACAAAAGCAAGCGAACCCGTAGTGTACGGATTGGCGTAGTTAAGCAAGTATTCCAGAGTATCGAACTCTGGGATTTGGTGAGTCAATCAGTTTTGAACAATCGAGCAAGTAAAAGTATAAAAGCTTTGCAAATATTGGGGAAAACAGTAACCCTAAAGTAAAGTATACTAAAGTAAGGTAATGTACGGTGAAGTTCCAAAACCCTATATGTCTCATCCAAGGACTCTCTCTATAAAGGTTGTTGAGGCTGTAGTATAGAAAGGATCTAAGAACAAGAATTAATCTCAAATACCCATGCCCAAACCCAAGGAATCAAAGATAGATTAAAACGGTTAAGGTTGTGATACTCGAAACCAAAATAGAGGATGTTGAGTCTCACTCCTACCTAGGAAAGGCAAGTCAAGGCTAGGTTAAAGCAAATCTTTAACTTTGGATTAAAGCAAAAGCAAAGGTCGTAAAACAGACAAAATCACGGCTAGAGCTTGAGATTCCACGGACGTGGAACTCAAGAAAATGCCGTGATTTAGGGTGTCGACGATGTTTCTCACAGTTTCAGGGTCCAATCAAGTTACGATCGATCTATCATCATCTAAGCCACAACTATCAACCCTTCACCTTAGAATTGCTAAAGGGTTTTACCCAATAACCATCATCATGATATCAAAAACCAATTTAAGAGGAAAGAAAGATGAATACCCTCGAGAACTCAATAACAAAACAAAGTCAATCTCGAATCCGAATAACAAAAGTAGTATGTTTATCAATTCAGGAAATAGAATAGGAATCCTCACAGCGATCTTAGGGAACAATGAAACGGAGTGTCAATCCATCTCCAAAAGTGCAAACCCTAAGAAAATCTCCACAATCACGTCTTTCACAATCGCTAATCTTCCGAAATCTCCAATCCTCAAGGTCAAATGAACCCTAAGCAGCCGTCTTCGAAGCTCTAAGCGAAGATCCTCGAAACTCCCTTCTCAAGCCTTTTTATAGGGCAAAAATAGGGTTACGAGAAAGCCCAATGACGTTGCTGACGTGGCAAATTTGACACGTTATAAAATCATAGAAATCACGGTCATGAACAAATTTCCACGGCCGTGGAATAGGCCGTGTAACTTTCTGTTGTGCTTCAAACTCACTTCCACGATCCAATTGCCAAGTCCACGGCCGTAATTTAGGGCGTGGTTCTCCAAATTCTTGTGAAAGTCTTTATTTTGTAATGTTCTTCACTCATACTCCTTCCTTAGCCTCTCCAAAGCATCTCCTTGCTATCAAGCATGATCAAATACTCCTTTAATTCCACATTTTGCTCCAATCCAAGCCTTTATTCACCTAAGAACAAAACAAAGCTAGTGTAGATCTCTATATCGACAAAGTGGGTGAATGAGCTCACAAATGCCTCAAACTCTTATCTATGTACACATAAAAGAGGGAAAAACAAGTAAAACAAGTGCCTAAAATATAGTCATATTTCATGCTAACACTTACCCAGTGATTCCTTTGTTTGTTTACCTAAGATCATGAGTGTAGGTAATAAACGTTTAACCTTTATTGGGGTCTGAGTGTGCCTTCTTCCCATCTTTGTGAGTTTGCCTGAGACTTACCCGGTAAAGGTTGATTCTATTCCCTTGGGTGGTATGTTAGTTCGAGATTATAGTTCCTCTCCTTAGTACCTTGAGACTTACCCGGTAATAGGAGCTTTGGTTTGGGATAGTGAGTAGTGAGACTTACCCGGTAATCTATTCCCACCTTAGAAACACCTTCCCTTTGCAAACCTCAACTTTGTACGCGTTATCCTTTGAGATTTTGAGTCGGAACCACAACTAGATGCTTTAATCCCTAGAATCCGCATTCCCTTTATCTGACTTTATACCATCTTTGATTGCTTTAATTTGTGGTCATTAGCAATATTTGACAACCTAATTCTGTGCGTTGTTTCACCATAGTCCCTATGTTCGATCCTTGTAATTCTTGCTTTTATTGCAATTGATCCGTACACTGTGGGTTCGCATATTGTTCAAGCATACTTCTTTGGTTATAAATATTAAAGCTTGCACACACCTTTTGGAGCGAACACTAGTTGTTATTATACAAAAACTCCACCAATGGAAGGTGGTCTGGCCATATGATAGGTGATCGAATCACTATCATTTAGGTTAGTTTTTAGAGTCTTTTTCTTACATTAGTGTCGGTTTATGCTACTAACTCCTTGGTCCAGAAGAAGAAGACTAAAAGAAGATAAAGAAGGAGTTATAAGCACTTAGGAGTGAAGATCATTCACAAAGCAAAGCTTTTGTTGCCTCACCGCCCCCGCGGAGAAGTGTCACCGCCCCTGCGGGTGACACCATACTCCGGAGCGCAGCCTACGCCTTCGCCAGTGCCAGGAACGAAGACTGTCACCGCACCTGCGTTAAACCTTGGCACCCCTGCGGTGACTTGCCCTGAAGAAGCGAAGACCAGCACCCCTGCGCCTCTACCTGCACCTCAACCTGGGAGCTGGAAGATAAAGAGTCAGTATCACCGCCCCCGCGTTGACACTGGGACGCCACTACGGCTCAACATCTGAAGCGATAGAAAGTTGAAGAGTTAGACGTTTGAAGACCATTAAATATCCGCCCCTGCGGAAGTGCTAGGCCACCCCTACGGCTACGAAGAAGATCAAACGTTTTTGCCTGAATCGCCCCTGCGGATCTGAAGGCCACCCCTGCGGTTCAGCGACAGAGGCTTTACTCTGGCTGTTTACACCACCTTTACGGCATTAAAGGTGGCTCTTTTGGGCTGGTCATTTACTCCTATTTAGTGGCATGTGTAGTATAAATAGACCTAGGGTTGATTGCTAGAAGGATCCAATTAGGATCCACTTTTTCCATTATAATTATCTTGCTACCTTTGTAATGAGTTGCTAACTCCCTTGCTACATTGGGTTGGTTGGAAGTTGCATTCTTACTTTCGTTGTAAGTCCTTTCTAATATAAGTTTTCATTCAGTAATACTTTGTTTTTCCTTGATCTTCATTATCTAATTGCATGTTTTATCACTTAAGATTGATCACCTTAGGTTCTAAAGTGCATCCAAAGAACTAGGATTAATAGATTCCGGGTTCGGGTCGTTAATCTAGTAGTAAACTCTAAGTAATAATGGGTTGTAATTGCTTAAAGGAAAGGAACACAAATATAAAGATAAGTTTAACGGTTTTAATCTTTTCTTTATATCCCTTAGTCTTTGTTTGAAAGCTAACTTGTTAATTGTTCTTGTAGGTTTACGGAACACTAACCTGTTAAGTTGTGTTGATGCCGGTTGGCTCAACACATATATATGATCAAGATGGGAGATTACTTGAAAACTTGTAAAAAGGAACTGGCCAAAGTAGCAATCGCATGTTTAGAATCAACCTAGTGTAGGTTCACCAATTATTGTCTTACTCGATGTCTTACTTTCTTTCATAAGTTTTATGTGCTTAAACCCACTCAAACCCCCCCCCCCCTTTTTCTCACTTGAATCTATAATCAATAATTGCATTTAATAGGAATAACAAAACTCTCTTGGATTTGACCCTTACTTAACCGCTATACTCGTTTTAGTACTAAGTCGGGATTATATTTTGATAAGATAAAAACGACCATGGATAAAGGTCTTGTCAAATTTTGGCGCTGTTGCCGGGGAGTTTGGTTATATTTTTTTTCATTGTTATTATTGATTATTGGTTTGAACCATTTTCATGGTTCAAACCCGTGCTACTAACTCCAGCTTTGCTTCCTTTGATCAAGAAATTGAGAGGACGCACATCCGGCAACGTAGACAACAACAACTCCAACAAGAAATGGCTGATCGTACTCTTCCTCAACTCACTCAGCCCACTTTGGCTCAAAACCTTCTTGCGGTTACTATACCGGGATTAGGGGAAGGAATCAACTTCGAGCTCAAGCAGGGTCTCATTCACTTGCTGCCATCTTTCCATAGGTTAAGTGGTGAAGACCCCATCCAACACCTTGGGAAGTTCCATACCGTGAGTATGAGCATGAAGCCGGCCAACATTACCGAAGAGCAAATCAAGATGAGGGCATTCGGCTTCATCCTCAAAGATGCAGCGGATGATTGGTATTACCACCTTCCATCCGGGAGTATCGACACCTGGGAGAACCTCCACAAGTCGTTTTTGGAGAAATACTTCCCAACCAAGAAGCCAAATAGCTTGAAGAAAGCTATAAGCAACATTGAGCAAGAGGCGGACGAAACTCTCTATGAGTACTTTGAAAGATTCGCACGCCTCCGATCTAGCCGTCCTTTCCACGGATATTCGACTCAAGATCTAGTCTTGTACTTGTAAAATGGCTTGCTAGACAATGAAAGGAGGATCATTGATGCGGCTTGTGGAGGTAATATTCTTAACTCTACCCCTGACCTTGCTTTGGAAAAGATACAAGAACTAGCTGAAGAGACCAGGAACTTTGGAAGGACCCCTTCCAAGAGAGGTGTTCATGTTGTGAATTCCGGGAAGTGTGAGATCTCCACTGAGCTTACGGAACTGAAGGAAATGGTGAAGAGATTAACACTTATGGGAACCCCACAGCAGCTGAAGGCGTGTGGAGTGTGTGCTGACCCATACCATCCAACGGACATGTGTCCCCAAGTCCAGGATGACGATGTTGAGGTGAATGCAATGGGTTATGGACAACCACAGCAGCAAAGGCCTAGAAACGATCCCTATGCGGAGAATTTCATGCCCAACTGGCGTAATCAATAGAACTTTCGTTGGAGGGATCAACAAAACCAACAACAACAGGCCCAACAAGGTAAGTATCAAACAACTGAAGATATGTTGCAGGTTTTGACTAAACATTTTGCTACTCATGTCCAAACTACAGAATCCAGCATCAAGAATCTTGAAAAATAGGTTGGGCAAATGGCTGAAGCCATAACAAGGATTGAAACTAGGTCCTCTGGAGGATTGCCTTCACAGACTGTTATAAACCCCAAGGTGATGCTGGAGGAGGCTCAATTAGAGAGGTAGAGTTCTTGCGTCGAGACAACGACGTATACAAAGGCGCTGCTCCGGAGGCAACCCGAAGGAATAAGAAGAGGAGCCTCTGTCAAGAAAACCGCCCCTGCGGCACTGTGTCCCCGCCCCCGCGGTGACACCCATGGCCAGCACCGCTCCCAGCGCTGAGTCTAACGTCTAAAACATAGTGGTCACCGTCCCCGCGGTGACTCCCTTACGCCCCTACGGCGGCCATCCTTGACACACATTCTCAGCGCCTCCCCCGGCACTGAGTCTACGTACCCCCTCTTCCTTTTCACCGCCCCCGCGGCGACAAGCCCCCGCCCCTGCGTTTTTTTCAATGAAAGAAAAAAATGCACTTCCCAAAAATAACCTACAATTACCCTCCCCCCTCTCCCCTCTCTCCACTCACTCTTCGAACCCTACACCCCCTCTATCTCCCACGCCCCTACGCCCTCAGCAAGATCTCACACGCCACCTTGTGCAATGCCCCCGCGCCACCTCCGGCGACCCAGCCAAAGCCCGCCCCCTATGTCACCTGCCCTCGCTACCACCAAACACCCCCTCATCCTCCCAAAACTCTAACCCTACAACACCCTTGCCCCTCATACTCTTTTCTCTCCACCGCTCATCACCGCCGGCGACATCCCCACCAACAAGAAGTCGCCAAAACACCCTTCAACACCTCCACCTTCGCAAATCGCCCTCTGCACTTCTCCCGCCCCTACGCCTGCAACCTTCCGCCCCTGCGCCTTGCCGCCCTTACGCATCCTTCAGCCGCCCCTGCGGAAATAGCAACAGAGGGTTCGTTTCTTAATCCAATTTCTGAACTTTTGAATTCCCTTGTTTAATTGCAAGAAATGGAAAAACAGAAGAAATACAAGTTGTCAGAAGCTGAGAAGGGGCGGTATAGGATTGTACAAGATCGGGTTGTGTACGCAACTCGGTTTTTGCACGTTCTTACTTTGGAAAAATTGAGCATGTTGGAGAGCATGCAGACATTCCTCAACAATGTTGGGCTCGGCGACTTTTTGGACATGAACGCTCCGACATACCCCGAGCTCATCCGCCAATTCATTGCCACATTCACCATGGAGAAGGAGGACCATATTTGTGTTGGACTTTCATTTAAGTTCAACAAGAGAAAGTATACATTGGACTACACCCAACTGCAAGAGGCATTTGGGGTTAGTATTTGTGCCTCCGACGACTAGCAGGAACCCGTCCGGACACCCAACTTATGTGAGTTTTGGCAGGCGGCCACCAGATCCGAGTTCCATGCAGGGGGTGAATATTCCAACAAACTCACTCACCCCTGTTTGAGGCTCATCTCCAAGATCTTCATGTGTGTCTTCTATGGACACAAGGATGAGAACAAGGTCGCTCTCAAGGACCTTCTACTGTTGTACGCTTGCCTCCCCACGAAGGACAAGATACTAGATTGGCGATACCTCTTCCTTACCGCTTTAAAGCGGATTAGGAAGAACGAGCCACAAGACATTGTGGGAGGTGGGGTGATCTCTTTGATCTCTGCATAGGTAATGACCCTCTCCGACTTGGAGGATGGGTTAGAGGCCCCACTGTACACGGAAGGGATGTTGAGGAGGTGTAGGCTCCTCAAGAGAGACGGGGAGAACCTTTTCTGGCTCTCATTGGCAGATGGGAGTCACATCACATACCTCCCCGGCCACTTCTACTTGGAGACGAGCTCTCCGAGCTATACATACCAGCCAACCCCTTTCTTCTGAGACGACCTCAGGGGGCCATTCTTGAGAGATATGTTTTCGCCCTAAAACGTGCGTGCAATCAAGTCTTAAATTTATAAAACTAGAATAGAAGCATGCGAACACGTAGTGTACGAATCGGCGTAGATTAGAAAGTATTCCAGAGTATCGATCACATGGAGTTGGTGAAACAAAATCAGTTTCAAGTAATCAAGCAAGTAAAGTGTAAAGCTTTGCAAATATTGGGGAAAACAGCAACCCTAAAGATCCAGGTATCCAATTATGGCAATCGATTCAAGACATACTATAGATATAAAGACAGAGTAGAGAATTGCAAAGGTATGCTAATGTAAGGTAATGTACGGTGAAGTTCCAAAACCTGATATGTCTAATCAAAAGAACTCTCTATAAAGGTTGTTGAGGCTGCAATATAGAAAGGATCTAATGACTAGAATTGATCACAAATACCCAAACTTTTAACCCAAGGATCAAGATAAACTCAAACGGTTAAGGTTGTGACACTCGAAACCGAAATAGAGGATGTTGAGTCTCACTACTACCTAGGAAAGGCAAGCCAAGACTAGGTTAAAGCTAATCTTTAACTTTGGATTAAAGTAAAAGCAAAGTTCGTAAACTGAGGTAAATCACGGGTAGATCTTGAGAACCACGGCCGTGGAAGCCCTAGAACAGGCCGTGATTTAGGGTGTCGACGATATTTCTCTAACTCTCAGGGTCCAATCAAATTACGATCGATCTATCATTATCTAAGCCACAACTATCAACCCTTCACCTTAGAATTGCTAAAAGGTTTTAGCCAATAACCATTGTTATGATATCAATATTCAATTTAAGAAGAATAAAAGATGAAAACCCTCGAATACTCAATAAAACTTCAAAACCAATTCTCAAATCCGAAACACAAGAAGCAATGTTAATGGATTCAGAATATATAACACAAAACCTCACAATGATCTAAGGCAAGTACGGAGAACGGGATGTCAATCCGTCTTCAATATCAAAACCTAAGAAAAAGGCTAAACCTTCGCTGTGAGCAATCTCCAATCTTCAACAATCAGGCGTTTCCACAACTCTCGGCGACTTCCAATCAACCCTAGGCAAGAGTGCTGAAAGCAAGGGTAAGCGGTTGTCCTCGAAACTCTCTTTTCCAGCCTTTTTATAAGACGAGAAAGAATTGGGGCAAGTACGAAGAACGGGATGTCAATCCGTCTTCAATATCAAATTCTAAGAAAAAGGCTAAACCTTCGCTGTGAGCAATCTCCAATCTTCAACAATCCGGTGTTTCCGCAACTCTCGACGACTTCCAATCAACCCTAGGCAAGAGTGCTGAAAGCAAGGGTAAGCGGTTGTCCTCGAAACTCTCTTTTCCAGCCTTTTTATAAGACGAGAAAGAATTGCCGTCAAGGCCCAATATGTAAATGACGTGGCAAGTAATGACACGTCAAAAGATCGCATAAATCACGGTCTCATAGCATTCCACGACCGTGGTTTAGAGCGTGGAAACAGATTACGGTGCCTTGTGACTTCCACGGCCGTAATTTAGGCCGTGTAACTTACTGGAGTGCTCGAAACTCAACTCCACGTTGATGATGCCAAGTCCACGGCCGTGGTTTAGAGCGTGGACTTCAATTCATCTTCTCCACGGCCGTAATTCAGGGCGTGGAACTGTATATTGCTTGTTGTTGCTTTTGTTTCGTGTCATTCTTCATCCTAGCTCCTTCCTTAGCTTCTTTGCTGTATCTGCTAATCCTCAAACATGATCGATTACTCCCTTTTCTCTCTCAAATGCTCCGATTTCAGCTCCTATTCACCTATAATCAACACAAAGCTAGTTTAGATTTCCATATCGACAATATAGATGAACAAGCTAACATTTGCTTCAAAACTTTATCCATGTACACAATAATAAGGGAAAAACAACCAAAATAAGTGCCTAGAATATTGCCATATTTCATGCTAACAAAATACCCCATACTTGTAACTTACTTGTCTCCAAGCAAGGTTTTCAAAAGCTTAGAACACAAGTTAGAATGAAATATGCATGCAAATTCAAAACAAAACCATCCTTTAGACAAATGTGCTTCTAATCAATAGATCATCCTCAAACCTTGCTTCATTCATTCTTGAAAACGCTCACACACATAAACCAAAGAATGTAAAGCAAAGAAACATCATAAATCGCTTAAACTTCAAGACAAACATCATAACCTTCAAGTATTGTCAAAATCAAGCATGTGAAATTTCAATTTAGATCACCAAGTCAAATAACACTATTTTGATCTTAAGGACTTTCAAGTAAGGTCTAGAATGCGGAAAGGAGGGAAACTTGTAAGGGATGTGGTGCATGAAAACGGGAAAAGGAATAATCCACTCTTTTTATTTTGATTTGCAACACCATCAACTTAGAGCTTTGCTCTTTTCTTTTTCACATTACTTTTCGACTTTACTTTTGGAAATATAGATAGAGGTGCACAAAAACCGAAGCCTAGGAGATCGGCGTTTCTTAATTTTGAGATGCCTCAAACCCTTGATGCACATACCATAATCCGTTAGGAATATCCCTCAATCCGACTTTAGCAAGACACAAACACCAGGCTATGTGAATGGTGCCGAGTTACTCATCGTCATGATTGACTTCCCCAAACCTATTAGTTCTATTCTTTGAATCCAAAATTTTGCTTTCATGGCCCTCCCACATCAAACATGCTAAATATCAACTCCTCCAAATTCCCGGATAGGTAAGGGAGGCAATTACTTTTATTGAGGGGCTAAATGATCAAATAAAGAAGTATCAAAATCGAATTACCTTAATCACCTCATAAAGAAGTGTAAGAACTCATTGTGTGATTTCAACCTTAATTTCTCAAAATGATTTTGATAAAACTTTCACATTATGAAACTTGCAAGAAAGGATAAACAAAACATTCAATTTCTTTTCAATTCATAATTCCATTTAGGCATGCAATTGTCATCAAAACTCATTCCACAAGTGAGAATTATCATAGAAATCATCTCTAATCTTAGAAGCACAAAAACTTTTTCAAAATTTTTCAAATTTTTATGGATTTTTCAAAGCCTTTTTCATGAAATGCAATAATGAAACGTCTAATTATGGAATGAAACATGCAAAGTGTCATGAATAGAAGCAAGCAAATGTAGTAGAGTTATTACACATAATAGTCACACCCCACCCCATACTTAAAACATACATCGTCCTCAATGTTCGAAAACAAATAAAGAAAAGAAGAAAAGTAAAATGAACTCAGTAGACGGTGGTGGGACGGCTGAAACTGTCTATCAACAAGCTCGTCACTGCGGAGGGGGCGGTGGTGGAAATGGGCGGAAGTCATGGCTGTAGTACCGCCCGAACTGCTGGCGGTAGATGTCACTCATCATCTCATCATGCTCCCGGCTCCGTGTCTCCTAAGTCTCCCGGTGGATCTCTAAGTCTCCAACTCTCCTAGAAAGTTCGGTGGCCCATGTTGGTAGCTGCTCATACCAAGCTGGTGGCTGACCGTACCATGTTGGTGCGTCCTGTGGAGTCGGTGTTGCTGGTGCTACTGGTGCCTGACTATACCATGGAGGTGGAGCTCCCATCCATGAAGGCTGCTCCCCATACCAAGCGGGAGGAGCGTCCATCCAAGTCGGCCTCTTACTCACGCTAGCACAGCGAGAGGAAGAGGCTCCAAAAGGTCTGGTAGGTCGTGGGGAACGTCTAGAAGGGTCAGGGAATTGCGCCGCCTGATCTGGAAAAGTGCCAAAGTCCTGCTCATCACCTCCTCCCTCAAAACCATCACCTCCTCCTACCTCCTCCTCAACATCTGCAGCAGGAACCTCATCGGGTACATAGGGAGGTGCTACTAGCCTATTCGCATGCATGGCAGCGAAAGTCTGCTTCCAGTTATGGCTTCTGGCCATAATGGAATACTCGGGGAGCCAAGGAATGCCTCTACCTCCTCTCTCCTCCCAAGGCATATCGGCGGTAGGTGGACCGCGGTGTCTAGGAAAGATGATACCTCTAGGCATAAGGCTATTGAGACCCAAAGGTCTCGCCGTTATCCTAGTGCAGGCAGAAAAGTCTATCCCTAGCTGCGTGGTAATGTGTGTAACCATACCACCATATCCTATGTTACCGGCTCTCTTGTTCTTCAATTTACTCATAGTGGAGGCTAGGAGGGTAGCACAATCAGTAGGTTTACCATGGAGCATAGAATAAAGGAGGAAAATCTCATCGGTCTTGATCTTTTGAGGGGTTTCGGTCCAAGGGAAAAGGCACTCGGAAAGGACCCTATGAGCTATCTTCAAGGCTAAGTGGTAGATGAGCTTAGCCTTGGTGTCGGCCGGTCGCCAACGGTCCTCACTAGCATAGATCATAGTTATATCCTCCCAAAAATCCTTAGTGTATACTCCTCTAGGAAAACGACCATTGAAGGTCTCTTGGAACCCAAAGAAGGCTCCAAACTGCAAGATCGAGAACTCATAGTTCTCCTCCATCAACCGAAAAGAGACCGTCCTATCGACGGCGTTATGCTCAAAGTAGATGACGAACTCCCTAGTGATCTCCTCATAAGTGTCTTCTCTAATAGCGGAGAAGACTATCAAACTGGCTCTATCTAGAAGCCATGTCAAATCGTTCACTACATTCAGCGGTTCAAGCTCTTCAAGCACTAAGTATCGCGGTCCTATGACCGCTCTCTTCTCGATCCTTTCTAAGGCATCGAGGTAATCCTCATGAATGGTTAGAATTCTAGGAGGTGGGGGTGATGGTGGCTCACTAGGGGGGACTTGGGAAGAAGAGGAAGTGTCGCCTTTCCTCTTCTTGTTCCTAGTCGACTTTCTCCTAAACAAATCCATTGCAGAGGAAAAATCACGGTCTGTTCTAACAAAACCACAGCCGTGGAACCTTCAGGGACCGTGGTTCGGTTCTGTTTTGCTCAAATATCAACCATTTCACACAAAATTCAGCAGACACAGTCCTAGATTAATTCCAATTCCTATTCCAATCAATTATCCTAAAAATCTTGCAAGAATTGAGCCAAATAGACAAAGTAGAGAAAGAGGAGAAAATGTAGGTTTTGGATTTTTAAAATCCAAATTCCTTTTTGTGCAGGGATTGTTCACCTCGATTGTTCATTGAATCTTGTAGATTGTCGAAAATGCTTCACTTTAGGCTCAAGAATCGTTCAAATCGGAATCCGAACGAAGATTTGTGAGAGGGGGGAATGGTTTCGGCGATATGGGCGTGGAAATGGGGCGTGGTTTGGAGAATTTGTGGGGATTTTGAGAAGGAAGGTGGTTTATTTAGTGTTTGTAAAATTTTTGGAAAATCACGGTCACTCGGGGTGTTCCACAGCCGTGAAATCGTACGGAACCGTGGTTTTGGTGATTTTTCTCAGACTTTGGAAGAATTGTAACACCCCAAATTCTGAGAACTCGGGGAGCTACTCGTTAGGACCTCACAATGGGTCCCGACATTAGTTTGACAACAATTTTACTAGGATCTTACAACAAGGCACAAAAGTATTTAAAATATTTGAAAACTTTAAACAATATATATACATGAAGGATATGTATCAGCCTTACAAAGCAAAAGTACTAAAACGACACATAAGAGGAACAGAAGATATCCCCGTCCCCAACTAGAAGAGTACGTGGACCCGGCTGACCATTCCCTCCGGATCTCTCTACAACTGTCTTAACCTGCAAGGCATCTACAAGCGGTATAAAACCGTTAGCTAACATTCTATGCATAAGTATAAAGGTAAAAGCACAAACACACAACATACACAATCAACATGCACCACTCAATCCTTTTATTATCTTTAATTAGGTGATAGGTTGTTACTAATGATACTTATTTTGTGACACGAGGGAATCCCAAACCTCGCCCCTGTCCCCGTTTACCAACGCGGAATGGTACTAATGCATCTGACCGTCTAACTGACTGGGCTGGTCGCAGGGAACCTCCTACACTCTCACGAGAGCTAGGTAGATGATGTCACGACCCGTTATCATACACTTGGGTCAATTACGTAAATAATAAAGTCGGCCTAATCCGGTTTTGTTATTTATTATAACTAACAAACACCACTCATACACATTACACTCATACAAGAAGCCAGCTAAGTAAGTCCGTGGACTTACCAGAATCAAATCTTGACTCTCTTAATCACAACTCAATAGGTAACTGTAGGAACTCGGTTGCCCGTCAAAGGAGGCAAGTGGGTCAACACATTTCCTAGGTACTTAGAAGTCTAAAACTCCTAAGATGTAAGATCCTATTTGAACAGAAACTATTACAGTACTCATTTAAGGTAAAATGACTATTTTACCCTTGGTCCCGAAACTTCCCAAAATTTCATAATTTAAGCTTAAACTCTTATTTGAGACTAAAAAGCCCTATCCTACTCTTTAGGACGATTTTAGGTAAAACTAGAGAAACTACACACTTTTTTTTATTTCCCGAAAAGTCACTAAGGTCCAACTTCAGCTTCAAATATGAAACTAGAATAAACTTATAAAAATTCCGAAATAATTTTGTTAAGTCATCTATGATATCCAATCTACTCATAGGAGCAAGAATTTCTTAAAACTATTCCACCATCACTTCTACAAAAAATTTCTAAAGTTGGTTACCATACTTAAAATTTCCTATACTTAGCCAAATTTCACTGCAAGAAAAACAGCTCCACTACCTCACTTTGGAACCTTATAACTTTTAATCCGACCATTCATTTCTTCTTAAATTTTGACGAAGTAGACTACATATATCCCTCTATGACCTATTAAATCTTCAACGGTGGATCTTCAATGTAACTCCTTAACATTGGTCTACAAGATACGCAATTTCCCACTTCAAAACTGAAGCAATTAAAATTCATTTACAGCAGTTTATGGTTACAACTATTTTTGATAGCTCACTCAGCAAATACTCTCTACTTATCTCACAACTCACTACTCAAGTTTTAACCTAATTCTATCTCAACAACAAAGTCTACCCCTACTATCAAAGTAGGAAGACGAACTCTTACCCACGAGTCTGCAGTAGCTGAGCGACGTAATAATCCCTTTATCCAACCTTGGCTACCTAGTTCTGGACGACCGGACTGGAGTGAAGATTGGGCGAGCTGTAGTTGTGTCGGAAGTCCTACGACTGAAGGGCCATTAATCCTGGCCTTTACACTAGGCTTACGTTGAAAGAAAGGGTAAACAAAAGATGCCTCACTATACTACCTTTCTCCAATTTGAAGATGGATTGCTGCTGTTTGGTTTGCTCGATTCAATGGGTCTGAGATTGTGAAACTCAAGCCTTCTACACGTGAATGCAGCATTCAACCACGAGATTAGGCTCAGCAGGATGAAGGGAAATAGACTAGCATACCCAGACTCACTAGTGTAAAACACTCGTCTGTGTAGAAGGCTTGCTTGGCCAGAACATCATGTGCAGCACCTCTATCCCAAGGCGTCTGTACGTGTGCCACAACCTTGTTATCGTCTGGATCTCACGGCAAGGAGTGCCCGGCTTTGTTTGAGAGTGTCGCTGTGTATTTGGGATGAAATCTGTACGCAGAAAAGTTAGGAAGGGAGAGTGTAGAGGCGTGGGCGAGCATAGAAGGGGAAAGCACGAGCGTCCCTTGCTGTTATGGTGTGTGATGCCAGAAGAAGGTGTGACTACTAGTGCAAATGAAGAGGGGAACGATGCTGCTTCTCACAACAAGAGAGGGGTGAACCCGGACATCTTTCTGGCGAGATTTGCTGCGTGATTCTCGGGTGAGTGAAGTTAAGAAGATTTGTACGTAGTTATTTGGGTTTGAGCTGGCACATGCTTGCACTGTTGGGCTGGATGGGCCTCTTGCGCTAGTAAGGTTGAAGTTGACGGGCTGGACAAGCTGAAGGAGGAGCATGCCGGTTGGCTGTCTTCTAGGCTAGTGTGGAGCATCACCTGGCTGTGTATTCCTGGGCTGGAGGCAAGGAAGGCTGCGGCTGGCATGTAGTAAGGGGTTCGGCTGCAATAAAACAAGAGAGAAAGTGGGTTGATGTTGTAAAAACAAAAAGTGGGCTGAGTTGTCAAACTTGTCAAAACCTTGTTAACAGCTTGTCATAGCCATGCATGGCTTTGTCACGAATTTTTCATGGCCTCGTCATAACTCGTCATGGTCTCGTCTTGAGCTCGTCTTCGTCACTAGGACGTCATGACTTTGTCAAAGACAAGTCATGATATACACTAGGGTTTGGATTAGGGTTTGCTACTAATAAAATCTTATCATTTTATGTGAAGTGATATTACATAAAATGATAAAATTTTGAGATATAGTGTCCAACTACGTAGACAGCTAAGGATCAACAGATCGAAATCCGGTTTTCTATGGAATTAAACGGAATAAAAATTCCGGATATTACATCAGTACCCCCTTAAAATATGTTTCATCCCGAAACTTAGAACAAGGTATTTAATCAAACGACTTCCAAAATTAAACTTGTATATCCTAGTCTCGCTAAATTTTAATTTCATTTTCTAACGCCTCTAATCCTATCAAAGCGTAACGGAAAAAAATCCGGTCGTTACATCAGTTCCCCCTTAAAAAAAGTCTCGTCCCAAACTTAGGGTATGACAATCCTGATCGGTCTTTAAGGCACCAAATGGGTGTGTTTGATCACTACACAAAAGTCTTGTCGTTTCCACATCTAAGTATCCCGCACATCAAGGTTACCAAAAGAACGCATCACTGACTAAACACTCAATCATGAAATAAAAAAGCAGCCAAACAATATCACACATACAAGATCAAGCCCTAACTCGTCACTCCCGAGGTTACAACTATCGCTACATAGGTCTTTGAAATGTTACGTCTCTTACTATCCCCAATATCTTAGGTAGTCTTATCGGCTTTTCCTAAAACTACTAAATCTTAAATCTTTTCAGGTACTTAGATCACAAGCTTCTACTACAACGTTCTATAGTGGTTACCGGATATCTCACCGGTATCATCCGGCTCAACTGTCTGATCCTCTAATCTGGTGACCTAACTCGTGTCCGGTAGGTATCTCTCCAACTGAAATTCTCAAACTCAGTTCCCAAACTTAGTCTCCGTGGAAAACTGAAGTTGCATTCTCCAATAGGGTGAGGAATATTAGTCCATCAATCACTTTTAAACCGCTTTAAAACTTCTAATAGTTGCCTTACACAACTCACTTCTAGATCCTTTGATGACCCTACGGAAGATGATCTGTTCAACTTTCTTCCCTTCGTTATGACCACTTGCTTCCGGCCTTCTGAAAATGTTCTGACTACACAATCAGGTCAATGGTCTTGGACATCTACCAACACTTACCTAGTGCTCAATGCTCTTCGTATCACGACCCACTTGGTCTTGTCTTTTAATATTACGCAGTCATCTTATTCTTCACGTAAGGAATCGTCACCTTTACCCTTTTCAGGTCTAACACTCGAGACAGCTAAAAATCAAATCTAGTGGTCATTCTCTTTGTTCACCTGGCATTATTATATTATTTAAAGATCTCTAATATGTCGTTTGCTCAAACTTAGGTTTATCACACATTTTCCAAGATCTTAAGCGACCTAGAATATGTCTGGAATGACGGTATTAGACACAAAGTGATCTCCTATCACCGTTATTTGATCACAAATACTCGATAAATGCTAGCACACCGTCAACATTGAACTCTTTTATCCTCCACTTTTATTGGACTAGTAATATCCCTCTAACTCAAAACGCAAATAGGATCTGTTCCGACATAACATCACAAATAAAAACTACTCCGAGATTATGCTTTCTTTAAGCACGGTTACTAGGTTGCAAGTATGCTCTTGTCGCTTCTCTTTCTTTTGTATCTTTGACTCAGGAGGGTAGTTACTTACTTTGAGCTTTCTAGTGCAGGTCATGCAAAATACTTTTGTTACATCATTAATTCTTTTCTAATCCATCCAGAAAACTCACTCTAGAGTATTCTATTAGTATAGAATTCCAAAACTACTTGCCTGCCAACATGTAACAAAGCCATCACTCTTCACTCGGATCCATAATAGGGTACTAGTCTCCTTCTATTACCTCTACATGCACCTAAGTTTCCGTACAACATTTCCAGCCACTCACATAGCATATCTCACGTTTCTTCCAACTAGAATGCATTTCACCAACTATTACCATCTTAAACTCGACACGACATCCATCAGTACCCTTGAGCTTCTTGCTTTGTGGGTTAGGACCCACCACGCTTCCGCTGCGCTACTCTACATATCCTGTTGTCACTCATTAATCCTAAGGACCCTTTTTGAAAGTATAAAATGATTGACCCAAAACTCTTTCTTCCAATTACACCATGAGTCTTATATGGATGAAGTACCAAGTACCTTATTTACTTGCCTTAAGAAAATAAAACAACGATTGACAAACAACTACTTCTGCTTTCTTTCTTAATTCTTCTACCACGGATCCAAACTCCCTGACTTGACCGGAGTTTGATCCTAACTAGCCAAGAAGTAACCCTTAAAACGTTTCTCTTTATGCCTTTAATTCATCCAAGAAGATTGTCGTTGCCTACTTGAAGAAATCCTCTAAGGCGTCGGTAAAGCTACTCCATAGATCCACTGTCACAAATATCTCTTCTTAACGGCACATAAATCGTCAATACCAAACAATACTTGCACATCCTTGGTTGACATCAGGCAGTCTATAATTGACTTATCTCAATTGCATACCTCTACTGGTACTAAACTTTTGGTGCACATCACCTACTAGATTAATCCTTTTATCCTTCTTTAGTTCGTCTTATCTTTCACTCTTCTGCTTCCTTTGGGACAACTCCCTTTCTCAAGTCTCACTGTGCCATTCTCCTGACGTCAAAAGTCGTTCCTAACGCTCCACGTTAGATGGTAAGCGTCTTGTAGTTCCGATGACTTTTAATTACCTCCCAATTGTAGCCCCTTTACTAGGACCGTCTGTGTTGATGACCTATGTTTTGTTATAAATGGGGTTACCCTGGACTCTTGAGTCCAGCAAGGACGTTCTTCCATACACATTTCTTCACTGGTGTTGGTGGTAATATCGCCTTCATGAAACTCCGTTGACCCTTCAACAGGCCTCCATTCTTTGGATATTTGCGTCGCGATTTCTTTCAAACTTCTTATATCTCTGAGGAGGTCAAAACCTCCCCACACTTGTGGGGTCCACCATTTTTCTTTTACAGTCAATTGTAGGTCTTCATTCCGTGCACCTTAGATTCACACACCCGGATTGGCACTCTGTCTCTTCTTGTTTCTCATGCCCATAACGGTCTATGGGGCATCCGCCTCGATTGTAATGTCCTTGATTCCACAATCTTGGTTGTACTCACTTCTACTTGTCTCGTTCCAAAATTGTTATCTCTACTCTGCACTCTTGTAGTCTCTTGCATGGTTCTTCTAATTCCGTCTCTCGGCCTCGTATGCCCGATTTCCTTGGACGACCTTCTATTCCTTCTAACTGAACTGACTCAGGGATTTCTTCCTCGTCTGATTGTGCTTGTGGTAAAAATTATCTTCACAACTTTACTTCCTTGCTCACTTGTTCTTTGGATGATTTGTAAGGATCACCAAGCAGCCTACCCGAGTATAATACTCAATTCAAGGTCCGATTCCATTGCCTCGTGTTGGAGATTCTTCAAGTCCGCAGTTGATTTATCATGAGGCGATAATCGCTTCGTCATATCACGACTAAAGGATATAAAATATCCTGTAGGATACTAACAAGCTAAGCATACACATGTATATAACATATTATAGTAAACATCATAAAAAGTCTATAAGCTAACTCCTATCGATCCAAGTTGCAGAGATCCACGGAGAGCGATGGTGGTCCGACGTACTACTAACCTAACAACCCGACTATGCACGTGTGTAAAAACAAAAACCCGTTTGGAAAATCTTAGACCCCTTTCGGGTTCTAGTTATTTTATACATTCGGTCTATCAGAAGATTTCATGTGCCATTGTTGCCAACCCAGAGCTCTGATACCACATTGTAACACCCCAAATTCTGAGAACTCGGGGAGCTACTGGTTAGGACCTCACAATGGGTCCCGACCTTAGTTTGACAACAATTTTACTAGGATCTTACAACAAGGCACAAAAGTATTTAAAACATTTGAAAACTTTAAACAATATATATATATATATATACATGAAGGATATGTATCAGCCTTACAAAGCCAAAGTACTAAAACGACACATAAGAAGAACAGAAGACATCCCCGTCCCCAACTTGAAGAGTACGTGGACCCGGCTGATTTTCCCTCCGTATCTCTCTACAACTGTCTTAACCTACAAGGCATCTACAAGCGGTATAAAACCGTTAGCTAACATTCTATGCATAAGTATAAAGGTAAAAGCACAAACACACAACATACACAATCAACATGCAACACTCAATCCTTTTATTATCTTTAATTAGGTGATATGGTATTACTAATTATACTTATTTTGTGACACGAGGGATTCCCAAACCTCACCCCTGTCCCCGTTTACCAACGCGGAATGGTACTAATGCATCTGACCGTCTACCTGACTGGGCTGGTCGCAGGGAACCTCCTGGACTCTCGCGAGAGCTAGGCAGATGATGTCACGACCCGTTATCATACACTTGGGTCAATTACGTAAATAATAAAGTCGGCCAAATCTGGTTTCATTGTTTATTATAACTAACAAACACCACTCATACACATTACACTCATACAAGAAGCCAGCGAAGTAAGTCCGTGGACTTACTAGAATCAAATCTCGACTCTATTAATCACAACTCAATCGGTAACTGTAGGAACTCGGTTGCCTGTCAAAGGAGGCAAGTGGGTCAACACATTTCCTAGGTACTTAGAAGTCTAAAACTCCTAAGATGTAAGATCCTATTTGAACAGAACACGTTTAAGGTAAAATGACTATTTTTACCCTTGGTCCCGAAACTTCCCAAAATTTCATAATTTATGCTTAAACTCTTATTTGAGACTAAAAAGCCCTATCCTACTCTCTAGGATGATTTTAGGTAAAAACTAGAGAAACTACACACTTTTTTTTATTTCCCAAAAAGTCACTAAGGTCCAACTTCAGCTTCAAATATGAAACTAGAATAAACTTATAAAAATTCCGAAATAATTCCTTAAGTCATCTATGATATCCAATCTACTCATAGGAGCAAGAATTTTTTAAAACTGTTCAACCATCACTTTTACAAAAAATTTCTAATGTTGGTTACCATACTTAAAATTTCCTATACTTAGCCAAATTTCACTGCAAGAAAAAAAGATCCACTACCCCACTTTGAAACCTTATAACTTTTAATCCGACCGTTCATTTCTTCTTAAATTTTGACAAAGTAAACTACATATATCCCTCTATGACCTATTAAAATTTCAATGGTGGATCTTCAATTTAACTCCTTAACAATTGTCTACAAGATAGGTAATTTCCCACTTCAAAACTAAAGCAATTAAAATTCATTTACAGCAGTTTATGGTCACAACTATTTTTGACAACTCACTCAGCAAATACTCTCTACTTATCTCACAACTCACTACTCAAGTTTTAAACCAATTCTATCTCAACAACAAAGTATACACCTACCATCAAAGTAGGAAGACGAACTCTTACCCACGAGTCTGCCGTAGCTGAGGGACGTAATAATCCATTTATCCAACCTTGGCTATTGAGTTCTGGACGACCGGACTGGAGTAAAGATTGGGCGAGTTGCAGCTGTGTCGGCAGTCCTACGATAGAAGGGCCATTAATCCTGGCCATTACACTAGCCTTACGTTGAAAGAAAGGGTAAACAGAAGTAGCCTCACCTTACTGCCTTTCTCTGATTTGAAGATGGATTGCTGATGTTTGGTTTGCTCAATTCAATGGGTCTGAGATTGTGAAACTCAAGCCTTCTGCACGTGAATGCAGCATTCAACCACGAGATTAGGCTCAACAGGATAGAGGGAAATAGACTAGCATACCCTGACTCACCAATGTAAAACACTCGTCTGTAAAGAAGGCTCGCTTAGCCAGAACGTCGTGTGCATCACCTCTATCCCCAAGCGTCTGTACGTGTGCAACAACCTTGCTATCGTCTGGATCTCACAACAAGGAGTGCCCGGCTTTGTCTGAGAGTGTCGCTGTGTATTTGGGATGAAGTTCTGTACGTAGAAAAGTTAGGAAGGGAGAGTGTAGAGGCATGGGCGAGCATAGAAGGGGAAAGCACGAGCGTCCCTTGCTGTTATGGTGTGTGATACCAGAAGAAGGTGTGACTACTAGTGCAGTTAAAGAGGGGAACGATGCTGCTTCCCACAATAAGAGGGAGGGACAAGAGAGGGGTGAATCTGGACATCTTTCTGGCGAGATTTGCTGCGTGATTCTCGGGTGAGTGAAGGTAAGAAGATTTGTACGTTTTTATTTGGGTTTGAGCTAGAACATTCTTGCACTGTTGGGCTGGATGGGCCTCCTGCACTGGTAAGGTTGAAGCTGACGGGCTGGACATGCTGAAGGAGGAGCTTGCCGGCTGGCTGTCTTCTAGGTTAGTATGCATCATGACCTGGCTGTGCATTCCTGGGCTGGAGGAAAGGAAGTATGCGGCTGGCATGTAGTAAGGGGCTAGGTTGCAATAAAACAAGAGAGAAAGTGGGCTGATGTTGTAAAAACAAAATGTGGGTTGAGTTGTCAATACCTTGTCAACAGCTTGTCATAGCCATGCATGGCTTTGTCACGAATTTGTCATGGCCTCATCATAACTCGTCATGGTCTCGTCTTGGGCTTGTCTTGATTTCGTCACTAGGACGTCATGACTTTGTCAAAGACAAGTCATGATATACACTAGGGTTTGGATTAGGATTTGCTACTAAAAAAATCTTATCATTTTATGTGAAGTGATATTACATAAAATGATAAAATTTTGAGATATAGTGTCCAACTACGTAGACAGCTAAGGATCAAAAGGTCGAATAAACAGAATAAAAATTCCGGATATTACAAGAATTACGGTCACTGTAGCTTCCACGACCGTGGTTTAGGGCGTGGAACTCTCTGTAATGTGCCAAAATCTAAGTTTCGTCAATCCCTTCCAACGTTTCCTCCTTCCATTGCCTATTCCATTGCTTCTACATCCAAAAACACGACATACCGGGAGGTATCGAGGGCAAAACAAAGCAAAAACAACTAAACTAATCTAATCTAAGAATGAAAAACATAAGCATAAGTGCAATACCTTGGGTTGCCTCCCAAGAAGCGCTTGTTTTAGGTCCGTAGCTGGACCGTACCTGCATCTATTCGAGTGTGGTGGGTGCGAACTGCTCAGCTTAGAGCTCCGGTGTATACTTCTTAAGTCGTTCACCGTTCACCTTGAAACTTCCGCTCTTTTCATCCCATACTTCAATTGCACCATGGGAAAAAACATGTTTGATTAGATAAGGTTCAGTCCAACGAGATTTAAGCTTACCTGAAAAGAGTCGAAGTCTCGAATTGAAGAGGAGAACTTGATCTCCTTCTTTGAGGTCCTTTGGAATGATATGCTTATCATGCCAACACTTTACTCTTTCCTTATAGATGTTGGCGTTCTCATAAGAGTTTAAGCGGAGTTCTTCAAGTTCGTTAAGGTCCAAGAGGTGCTTCTTGCCTGCTTCCTTCATGTTGAAGTTCGACCACTTTACCGCCCAATACGCTTTATGTTCCAGCTCCACCGGTAAGTGACAAGACTTCCCACACACAAGGTTGTATGGTGTTGTTCCTATGGGGGTCTTGTATGCAGTCCTATACGCCCACAATGCATCATCTAGTTTCAAAGACCAATCCTTCCTTCTATTCGAAACTGTTTTCTATAGGATGCCCTTGATCTCTCTATTCGAAATCTCCACTTGTCCACTCGTTTGTGGATGATAAGGAGTGGCGATCTTGTGAGTCACCCCATACTTAGCTAGTAGAGCTTCGAATCATCGGGCAATGAAGTGAGAGCCTCCGTCACTAATGATGGTCTGTGGTGTCCAAAACCTTGGGAATATAGTTCTATTAAAGAACTTAACTACAACCATGGCATCATTAGTTGGAGAGGCAATTGCTTCAACCCATCTCGAAACATAATATACAACTAGAAGTATGTATTGGTTTCCACAAGATGATGGAAAGGTCCCATAAAGTCTACTCCCCAAACGTCGAAGATCTCTACCTCCTGAATATTGTTAAGAGGCATCTCGTTTCTCCTGGATATGTTACCTATTCTTTGACAAGCATCGCAGCAAGAAACCAAGGTTTGCACATCCTTAAACAAAGTAGGCCAAAAGAAACCAGATTGCAATACCTTAGCGCTAGTTTTGTTTGAACTAGCGTGTCCTCCAGAAGGTAGTGAACAACAATGACGGATGACGCTTTGCATCTCGTCTTCCGCCACACATCTTCGAATGATGCCGTCGGGACCTCTCTTGAAGAGTAGAGGTTCATTCCAAAAGTATTGCCGGACATCCTTAAAGAACTTCTTCCTTTGTGCATAGGATAGTCCGGGAGGTATTTCCTGACAAACCAAATAGTTAACAAAATCAGCAAACCATGGTTCATTACCATTAGTTATCATGTCGATGCACTCCTCTATAATGTGTAAATGCTCGTCCGGAAAGGAGTCATCTATATGTAGATCGTTGTCTTCAAGATGTGGTAGACGACTCAAATGATCCACAACAGAATTTTCCGAACCTTTCTTGTCACGGATCTCTAGATCGAATTCTTGAAGAAGAAGAATCCATCTAATCAGCCTTGGTTTTCGTTCTTCTTGGCAAGTAGATACCGGATCGTAGCATGATCCGTGTATACTATCACCTTTGCACCTACAAGATAAGAACGAAACTTTTCAAAGGCATAAACAATAGTTAAGAATTCTTTTTCAATTGTGGCATAGTTAAGCTGCGCTCTATCTAGCGTCTTGCTAGCGTAATAGATAGCATGGGTTCGGCCCTCCTTCTTTTGCCCAAGCATAGCTCCAATAGCTACGTCACTTGCATCACACATAACCTTGAACGGGAGATTCCAGTCCGGAGGTTGGATGATCGGGGCTGAGATTAGAGCTTCCCGGATCTTATGAAATGCATCTAAACAATCCTGCGAGAAATCAAAAACTACATCCTTCATCAATAGATTAGTAAGCGGTTTTGATATCTTAGAAAAGTCTTTTATAAAACGTCTATAAAATCCAGCATGTCCTAGAAAGGTTCTTATCCCCTTTACCGAGGATGGAGGAGGGAGCTTTTCTATGGTCTCTATCTTAGCTTTATCAACCTTAATCCCTCTATTAGAGATCAAGTGTCCGAGTACAATGCCTTCCTTCACCACGAATTGACACTTCTCCCAATTAAGAACTAGGTTAGTGTCTTCACACCTTTGTAGCACAAGAGAAAGGTTAGAAAGACAATTATCAAAAGAGGAACCATAAACAGAAAAGTCATCCATGAAAACCTCCATGATCTCTTTTATGTACTCCGAGAAGATAGCCATCATTCACCTTTGAAAGGTGGTTGGGGTGTTGCAAAGCCCGAACGGCATTCTCCTATAAGCAAACGTACCCCATGGGCACGTGAATGTGGTCTTCTCTTGATCATCTGGATGGATCGGAATCTGAAAGAAGCCACTATAACCGTCAAGATAGCAAACATGAGAATGTTGTGCTAACCTTTCAAGTATTTGATTAATGAAAGGTAATGGGAAATGATCCTTCCTAGTTGCATTGTTTAGCTTCCGGTAATCAATGCCCATACTCCATCCAGTCACGGTTCTTGTAGGAATGAGTCCATTGTTCTTGTTGGTGATAACCGTCATTCCTCCCTTCTTTGGAATAACTTGTACGGGGCTCACCCACTTGCTATCGGAGATAGGATAGATGATACCTGCATCAAGTAGTTTAAGAATTTCCTTCTTGACAACCTCCTTCATGATCGGATTTAACCGTCGTTGACGTTGTCGCGAAGGCCTAAAATCTTCTTCCATTAGGATCTTGTGCATACACAATGAAGGTTTAATTCCTACAAGATCCTCTATAGTGTAACCTAAGGCTTTCCTATGTTTCCTTAGAACAACCATAAGTTTGTTATTCTCATCTCCACTTAAATCGGAACTAACAATTACCGGAAAAATAGAATTAGTTCCTATAAATGTGTACCTTAGATGTGTGGGAAGTGGCTTCAATTCCATCACCATTGGAGTCTCTAATGGCTCTTGAGGACCGTCCAATGCTTCCTTAGAAGTCTCTAAGGGTGTAGGAGTTGTTAAAGAAGACTCAAGAGCATTGGTGGAAAGAACGTAATTGTTCTCAGAATTTCCCAAGATCACGGCACCACTGTTACTTCCACGGCCGTGGTTTAGGGCGTGGAAGTCAGTTACGGCACCAATGGTAGTTCCACGGCCGTGGTTTTGGCCGTGTAACTTACTGGAGTCCTCTGAATAGCTGATTACGGTCATCATGGGGGAAACCACGGCCGTGGAATAGCACGATTGGCCGTGATTCCTCACAATCTCTGACCCATCGTAGAGTTTTTCAAACTCTTCTTCATGCACTTCCTTTAGCTCCTCCAAGGCTCCAATTTCCTCATTGCAATCCTCTTCTTCTCCTTTCTCCATAATGCTCATGGTAATAACCTTTTGCAATGGATCCTTGAATAGAATCGAGATTACTTCCTCTCTAGATGCCTCCTCGTCATAGATATTGAACATATCTTCTCCAAGAGTTGGCTCTTTAACCAAAGTCGAAAGAACAAACTCTACCTTCTCTTCTCCTATGTCGAAGGCAAGTCTAGCATTCTTGCAATCCACCATACAACCGGATGTTGCAAGAAACGGTCTTCCGAGTATGATCGGGACCGGACTATCTGCAGGAATGTCAAGCACAACAAAATCTATTGGAACATAGAAATTACCAAGCTTGACCGGGAAGTCTTCAATGATACCGACGGGACGAGTTATGGATCGATCCGCCATATAAAACGTCATCTTCACCGGTTTAGGTTCACCTAAACCGATCTTCCTGCATAAGGCAAGCGGGATGATGCTAACGCTTGCTCCCAAGTCACATAATGCATCATAAGTGACTACTCCCACTCCAATTGGTATACAAAATGACCCCAGATCTTTCAGCTTTGGGGGCATCTTTTCCTTCATCGTTTTGATGAGATCCGATGATTCTGAACTCATCTTGACTTCTCCAAAGTCTTCCAGCTTCCTCTTGTTAGAGAGGATCTCCTTTAAGAACTTCTCGTAAGCGGGCATACCTACAATTGCATCAATGAAAGGTATGTTAATGTGTAGTTTGCTCATGAGTTCAATGAACTTACCGAACTACTTGTCTAGATGCGCTCTTGCTCTAGATTGTGGGAATGGTAGGGGAGGTTTGTAAGCTGGAGGAGGAATGTAGATGTCTTCCTTCTCCTTCCCCTTTTCCTTCTCTTTTTCGACGGGAACTTCAACAAACTTAGGCTGCGGGTCGGTAGTTGTTGCTCCGCTCCTAGTTGTGATAGCCATCACCCTTCCCTTCGGGTTATCCTCCGTCTTTTTGGGAAGCTTTCCTTGGTTTCTAGGAACTTCCTCAGCATTGCTTAACTTTTGGTTTTCTAAAACTTTTTGAGCTTTATCAACCTTAGTGATGTGATTCTCCAGCCCTTGAAGCTTTCCCAAGATCGTTTCCAGCATGGGATCGGGCTTCTCCTTTCCCGAAGTTCTTGAGATATTAGATCCTTGCCCCTGGCTTTTCAAAGGAATGGAAGAAGAAGAAGATGGTGGTGTTAGTGAATTTCCTGAATTGGGATAAGAATTAACAGAATTTTGCTGTTGGTTGGAACGCCAATTGTTGTTTGAATTCCGATTGTTGTTTCAATTATTGTTCCGGTTGTTGTTGTTCCAATTGTTCCGGTTGTTGTTCCGGTTTTTGCGGTTGGTGTTCTCATTCCCTTGGAGATTTTCCGGATCAGCCGGCAGAATTCCAGGACCCGCCTAGGAGACCTACCTACCAGTAGTGGCCTTCCACTTCTTCTTCCTCCCGGCGTGCCAGCATTAGTGAGCAACCTACTTGGATGGACGCACCACCGACTTGGATGGGTTCTCCTCCAGCTTGGATGGGAGCACCGCCGGAGTGGATGGCGCAGCGGCCCGCATGGATGGATGAGAAGCCGACATGGGTCACCGGACTTGCGTAGAGGATGGATGCTCTTGAGACCCGCTTTGATGAAGATAAGGATGAGCGTCATGAAAACACCACCTCCTATGGGATGAGCAGATTTACTTGGTTTGAGTTGCTCCACCGCCTTTTTGAGTTTCTTTGTTCTTTTCCTATTTATTTTTCCGCACATTAGGGACAATGTGTATCTTAAGTATGGGATGGAGTATGATTCTCATGTGATATAATAACTTGACATATTTGTTTCGTTCTTATCCATGAACACTTGCATCTTTATTTTCTTGTCACGCGTTTCCTTTTTGCATTGCATTTTTAAGCTTTGAAAAAGCCATAAAAAAAACTTTGAAAAATATTGTGCTTCTAGGATTGGAAAAGACCTCAATGATGAATTTACTTGTGGATTGAATTTTTCATGACATTTATGTGCTTGATTTGAATTGTGAATTGTGGAGAAATTGAGTATGTTGTTTGATCTTCTTGCAAGTTTCATAATGTAAAAATTTTAGTCTAAATCATGTCGAGGAATGAAGGTTGAAATCCCGTTATAAGTTTTTGCGCCTCTTTTTGAAATGATTAAGGCACCTCGTTTTTTCTTGCTTTTACTTTATTCATTCAGCCCTTCAATGAAACCTCACAATGGGTTCCGACCCTTAGCCTGACAACAATTTCACCGGGCCTTTCCAACAAGGCACAAATAAAGGCCAAAACCGAAAACAAGTTTAGTGCAATGATATGATTCCCGAATACAACATGAAAGGAAAGACATCAGCCGTCTATACAACAATGCCAAGAATACACAATATACAACAATAATACATGGACTCAAATCCCCAAGCTCGACCTATGATGTACGGAATCCCGGCTGCCCACTCCTCCGGATCACTCGGCCACACCTAACCTGCACGTCAACTACAACAATCGGTATAAAACCGTTAGCTCACATTCTAGGCATTATAAAGATAGCAAAGGCACAATCACACACAAAAGCACACACAACACACATCATGCTCATATACATACACTTCTGGTTCTTATTCTCTTTTTAAGTTATTCCATTTCTAATCCATTCGTTCAAGTGTGACACGAGAGTCTTATAACTCTCGCCTCTGTCCCCGTGTAACAAACAGGAATGATGCGGCGCTCAACCCGTATACCCTGAGGGAGTGATGAAGAATCCCACTTGTATACCATGTATGGCCTGGTCGTAGAGATCCTCCCAGTCTCCCTCAAGAGCTGGGTAGTGATGTCACCACCTGCTAATAAAACACAATGGGCCAAATATATATAACCGAGTTGTCCTAATCCGGTTTCATGATTATAAACAAAGGTAAAGCACACACCACCATCACATATCCCAATAATGCGTAAAAGCGAGCTAAGTAAGTCCGTAGACTTACCTCGTCCCAACGATCAGCCCAATCACATTTCCCGTAGGAATATAACCAAAGCCTGTTCAAGACAAGGCACAATAATCAATAACCACTCATATAAGCTAGAAGGCTAAGACCTATATGATTTCACAAGGTCATAACCCATACCCATATTAGGACAATGATCCTAGTCTCACCAAAGGCAACGGTAACAACTATATGCATATCCTAGCTCACAAACTCACGACCATGTACTCACCTTCTAAACCCTCACAAAGCCTCACAATGCAACCATACCCTGATCCCATGAACTAACTCAGAATCATGCAGCCCTCAAGCTATAGATCATTCCAAAAACCTCACAAACTCGCTTAAGGTTCACAAGCCACTACATGGCATTCAAACTATCCTAGGTCCAATCCTAGCATACTTTTAATCATCAACACTCTCTAAGGTAATCAATGAACCTATACTCGAGGGAGGGAACTCACTAATCAAAGACACGGGTGCGGAAGAAGGAAGAGCATCTGCGGAAGGGAGAAGAAGACCGCAAGGGAAGGCCGACAGAACCAGCAGCCGCCCCTGCGACCTGGGCTGGCCGCCCTTGCGGCTCAGGCTGGCCGCCCCCGCGGTCGAACAACAGTGGTCGATTCTTCGATGGTTCTTCGGTGGATCCTTGATGTGTTGATGCCTCCTAGCTTCCTTGATCCACCATATATGTTCTCCACACACCACAACATCACATAAGACATACCAAACTCGATTCCAATCATATGCAAGTCAAAGGGAAGAAAACAAGGTGAAGCTATGGCTTCGACCATTGAAGCTTGAGGAAGAAGGTGAAGGTGAAGGAATGAAGAAGGAGGGAAGGGCTTACCATCACCAATCCGGATCTGTAGCTCAACTCATTGTTGGACATCAAACAAGAGGAAGAGAAGGGAGGTCATCAAGGAAGTTCTCAAGAGTATCCAAGCCAAAGAGAGTGTGGAAGAGGAGGAACCATTTCATGTAAGAGTGGAATGAGAGAGGAGAGAGAGAAGGGACAAGTCTTCCATAAAAAAGGATGCTCAAGGGTCAGCTGACCCATTCTCCCAAATACGCTAGCAACTGAGGGGTCCAAAAGCAAGGGTGGAACACTTTCGGACTCATTAAGAAGGAAGCTAGGAGCTAAGGAGAATACAGCTAGGAGCAAAACCACGGTCCAGACCCAGATTCCACGCCCGTGGTTTTGACCGTGATTCTCTCTGGACAGCTGTGACAGCTGTCCCACGATCTCCATAACCGACTCTTGCCCTTGATGGAGGATATAAGTGGTCCAGCAGGCTGATGCTAGGGATCCTCTCCCACACTCTCTCATTCTACAATATTCCATTTGAGGCTACTCTTGGAGGGGAGCAAAAACACTCTCATTTGGAGAAGAAGAAGAAGAACATTAGTTTTAGTGTTGTTAGAGTTTTTGAGAGATTTTTTAGTGAACTTGTCGAAGACATTTGCAAGGCTTTGTAAGGAACGATTTGTACCTTCTTTTGAAGGGTTGTAAGTCTTTCTTAACATTCATTCAGCTTGGTTTTCTTGTTCTACTTGTTTCATTTCTCTTTCATTTCATTTTCTTGCTATGGAAGCCATGAATGTATGCTTGTTGAGTTTGATTATTAAAATGCATGTTGTTGGCTAAATAGATGCGATTCTAGGGTAATGGAATGATGGTTATGGCTAGGACTATGATAGAATAGACTTAAATGTATCTTTGGATGATTTGCTTGCTTGAACTTAACTGTTGTAGAAAATTACGGGTTGTTCTTCATCTTCCACGGCCGTGGTTCTAGATGATATGCCTGTGATTTTGTTTGTTGTGTTTGTATTGATAAATCTAAATGTTAGGATGTTAGATTATTGAAATCCTAGTGTTTGTTAAGCATAATCTAGCCTAGGGTGACCTAATTCTAGCAATCTAAGTGAGAGAAGAGACTTACCCGGTAATTCTCGCTCTTAGTTACTAAAGATGATGAACGCTAGGTAATAGTGAGCCTCATAAGCCGCTATTGGATTGAGTGTGCTAGGATTGATGTTTAGGACTTGCCTTCCCGAGACTTACCCGGTAAGGAGAAGTTAGACCCCTAGATAACATTCCAGTTTGTGTAGATTTTCCAACCTTAGGCTCCTAGAGACTTACCCGGTGATAGGACCTGAGTTGGATGATGCTTTAGAGAAAATTAGGTTAAGAGATGAACTCTTGGAGAATGAGAGGAGACTTGCCAACGAGAGGCAAGAAGCAACTAGGAGGGAAATTGAAGAGATTAGGCAAGCTCTTGTGCAAAGGGAGCTTAATCGTCAACAACCTCCACCACCACCACCGCAGCCGGCGGTTAATGTTCGGTTCGAGCCGATCATGATTGAGGGGCCACAAACGTTAGGGCAGCGTATAGATTCAGCCCAAAGAGTGCACCGTCCAGGTGTAAACTTAGAAGATCCCGCAGCCCATGATTATGAACTCCGCCTTCAAGTGCTACAAATGATCCGGCATAATCAATTTGGAGGGATGGAAGGAGAGTCTCTTCATCAACACTTGATGAACTATGAGATTTTGATGGAGACTCTAAGGCTACCTAGATTGGAGAACAACAACCATAAGCTTAGAGCTTTCTCCTTCTCACTGAAGGATAAAGCTTTGGCTTGGTACCAATCCATTCCACTAGGACGTGTGAGTACTTGGGAGGAGATGGAAACCGAGTTCTTGACAAAGTTCTTCCCACCTTCCAAGACAACCGAGCTAAGAGGGAAGATCAATGCCTTCGTGATGAAGGACAGGGAGAGCCTATTCAAATCTTGGGAAAGGTTCAAGGACCTCCTCCTAGATTGTCCACACCATGGTATACCGAAGATAGAGCTATTGGAGATCTATTTCAAGGGGCTAGATGAAGATAGCCAATTCAAGCTCCAATCACTTTCCGGTGAAAGGTTCATGGAGAAGAATGTGGATGAGGCTTTGGAGTTTGTAGAGAAGCAAGCCTTGGTGATAGAGAAGTATGTTCGCTCCAAAAGGTGTGTGCAAGCTTTAAATTTATAACCCAAGAAGTATGCTTAAAACAAGGATGGGAACCCGCAATGTACGGGTCAATTGTAATAAGAAGCAAGAATTCCAAGGGTCGATCACAGGGACTTAGGTGAAACCTAAGCAAGTATAGGTAGTCAATGTAATTACTAACCACAAGAACGATTAAAGCAATCAAAGATGAATATAAAGTCAATTAAGGGAAATATGCAATTCTAGGGATTAAAGCATCTAGTTGTGGTTCCAACTCAAGATCTAAGGATAAAGCGGACAAAACTGAGATTTTGCAAAGGGAAGGTGTTTCTAAAGTGGAATAGATCACCGGGTAAGTCTCACTACTCACTAACCCAAACCAAAGAACCTATCACCGGGTAAGTCTCAAGATACCAAGGAAAGGAATTATAATCTCAAACCAACACACCAACTAAGGGAATAGAATCAACCTTTACCGGGTAAGTCTCAGGCTAACTCACAAAGATGGGATGAAGGCACACTCGAACTCCAATAAAGGATAAACCTTTATCACCTACACTTATGATCATGGGTAAACAAACAAAGGAATCACCGGGTAAGTCTCATCCTAGGCTTGCATTGAACCAGGAAAGGTGTAATAAGAATAGGATTTGGCAAACTTTAACGCTTAACTCTCAGTTACGGATCAAAAGGTCACCTCGGTCAGTCAAATTCCACCCCGGCCGAGATGTTCATCGACTGAACGAGATGTTCTAGAGTTAAGGATAAAGACTCGAGCTTTCAGGGTCCTACTGGGATTAAGATCATTCTATCATTGTCTTTCCCACAACTTTCAGCCAATCACCCTAGAATCGCACAAGAAACTTAGCCAACAATCATCATGATAACAATAATCAAATATATGGAAAAGGAATCAATATTCAAACAAGAGAACTTAAACACAAAGATCTCAATAACTCAAACAATCAATCAAGCAAACAAACAGTATGCATTCTTCAATAACAATCAGTAAAGACAACAAAACCAAAAGCCAAACTAAGAAGATCTTACAAACTCCTTCAAAAGCCAACTTCAACTTGATTCCTTACTTCCTTGAACTTCAACCTTCTAAACTTCCTTCAATCTTCCTTCAAAACTCTGTCCAAAAATCCTCAGAAAATCAGTTATCCGAAGATGGTTGAATTGTAGAAAATCCAACCCTTTATATAGGAGAATTATCTTCCAAAGATAAAATATCTTAAAAAGATAATTTCCTATAAAATATATCCATATCTCTAAAATAGATCTCCCAAAAATAATATCTTTCTTCCAAAAATCCAGCCCATAAATATAAGATCTCTCCTTCCAAAAATAAAAGATCTCAGTCAAATAAAATATATCTCGCCGTGCCAGGGTGTTCGCCTCGTTTGGGGCGGTCCTCAAGATCACCTCGGTCGAGGTGTTACTGTAGCTGACCGAGGTGAATCTCAGCTGAAGGTGAAATCTCTTAAATCTGATCCAAAGTAAATCTTCTTTGTTAATTCCAAGCTTCCTGAGTTCTCTTTTAAGCTCCTAAATGTAGCTCAAATGACTCCTTAGCTCCTTAGCTGCATTTCGATCCAAAATGTACCATTTTACCTACGATTACAACGAAACTTGGTGTAGACCTCGATTCCCGCAAAGGTAGATGAAACGACAACATAATCACATAATATACATCCCAACATGCAGATTATTGAAGATAAAACGTCTAAACAAGTCCCAAAATATAGACTATAATTCATGCTATCAAAATACCCCATACTTGTCCCTTGCTTGTCCCCAAGCAAGTTCCAAATCTTAGATACAGATAGAATGGATTATAAGTCATGAAGATCAATGAAAAGTATTTCAAAATATTTTTTTGTGGTGTACTCCACTCATAGATCACTCTAAGAGAATGCTTCATGGTAATTAAAATCAAGATATGATCAAAACATTTTATAATTATAAGAAAGTTGTTCATCTTTGCATAAAATCATAGAATTCATAATAAATCATAATTATCGAAATTAATCATGTATAATCCAGTTTAAACCACCAAGCCAATCAACAAGCTCGAGGTCTCAAGGGCTTTCCAAATGAAAGGTCAAGAAACGTGTGAGGGCGGGATGTATATAGGGAATGTGGTGCTAGAATCCGGGAAAAGGATCTTCACTTCACTTGCTTTGAACTTCAACACCTCCACCAAGGTGAAGCACCTCGTTTGGTCAGAATCACTTCGGTCGAGGTCAAAAAAAATTTTCTTAACTAGTTTTTGACGTTTTTCTCAATCAAATAAGCTATATGCATGCATGTAATCTCAGATAAACACATAGAGCATAGGAGAAATCATAAATAGTCATACAAGTCATACATAGTGTCAAATAAGATACATCCATACCCCATACTTGGGACACATTGTCCCAATGGGTGAAAATAAGTCTGAAAATAGAGTACTCACCGGATATAAGCTGAACTGCATAAAGAAATAAGAAACAACTCCCAGATAAGATCATCTCGGTTGGTGAAGAACATCTCGGTCGAGGTCTTGTGACTGCACCCGAGATGTGTCTCAGTCAAGCTTTGTCCTCTCAATTTCTCAAACTTCTGTCCTTCTAGTGTAGCTCCTGAGCTGTAATCCTTCCTTAGAGAGTACCTGGTTTTTGTCTAGAGGACGCCAAAAACAAAGCAAAGGCAAACTATCTAAACTAAACTAGAAAAGGGAAAAGAAAGCAATACCTTGGGTTGCCTCTCAAGAAGCGCTTGATTTAAGGTCGCTAGTTAGACCTTTCTTCATGGATTTACTCAATGTACCTCGAATATCTTGGGGTGCTCATCATATCCATCATAAAATTCTGCCAAGAAGGTTCCGGTTCCTAATTTCACCGGCAAATGGTAGGATCTCCCACGTACAAGCTTGTACGGTTTAGTTCTCACCGGAATTCTACCGGTCTTCTTATGCCTTCATGGGACATAACTCAGTTTTGCATCCCATCCTTTCCTGGATCGGGAATTCAGCTTCTCGAGAATCCACTTAGCTCCCCCATTTTCAGCTTGGGGATAGAACAAGGTCTTTGTCACGTGAGTGACACCATACTTGAACAAAAAACACTTTGTTGCCTTAGCGGTGAAGTGCTTATTAACTCCACTCCTTTCAGTCCAAGGAGCATTTACCTTCGGTAAATTCAAGGGAGGTTTCATCTTGATCTTAGGAGGTTCTTTCGGAAGAGACCTCCAACTCTTTGGTGCATCCCTGAAAAAATCTAGAACTTTAGTAGGAATTTCAAAGGGAGTAAGAGAAGGCACCTTATAAAGTTCTCCAAAGCTTGGGACAAGTTTCATGTTAGGTTGATAATCCACACATGAAATCTCTCCAAACTCAGCTGATCTTTCTTCCACCTTGGCCACAATCTTAGTAATTTGGCCAAGGTTCTCTGCATCTTCCACTTCCAGTTCTACATATTCTTCTTCCATCTCGACCGATCTCTCTTCCACCTCGGCCGATCTCTCTTCCACCTCGTCCGATCTCTCTTCCACCTCGGCCGATCTATCTTTCACCTCGGCCGAAGTCTCAACAGTTGGATCGAGATCTTCCACATCTTCTTCTTCCTTAAAAGCTTCAGGAGAAACTTCTGGTTCGATTGGAGGAATGCTTAAAACTTGCAGTACTTCCTTATGCTCCTCTTTCGGCTTAGCATATGATAGGGTACTTTCCTTGAGCTCCTCCAACTTCTTCATCATCTTCTCCAATTTTGAATCAAGCGAATCTTCAAGAGGTTGCTCATAAATCTTTCTAGGGACATTCAGCTCATCCCATATCGCAAGCTCCTCCTTAATGGCCTCTTCTCTTTCCCTTTCATTGTCAAACCAATAGAAGGAATATTTCTCTTCCAAGTATTCATAATGGTCCGCCCTAGCACTTTGCCTTGCTATCCAGGCCGGATCAAATGTAGTCATCGAACATCCTGAAAACTACAAAACTCATAGGAAAACTTGTTCTTTGGCGAAACTTTGTTCCGTTGAGAACTTCGTATGTACCTAAGAACACAAATCTGCAAGAATACTCAAGTAATAGAAACAGGGGCAATCGCCCCGAAAGACTACCGCAACCGGCTCGTTCTAGACCAAGTCCCCGGCAACGGCGCCAAAAACTTGTTCGCTCCAAAAGGTGTGTGCAAGCTTTAAATTTATAACCCAAGAAGTATGCTTAAAACAAGGATGCGAACCCGCAGTGTACGGGTCAATTGTAATAAAAAGCAAGAATTCCAGGGGTCAATCACAGGGACTTATGTGAAACCTAAGCAAGTATAGGTAGTCAATGTAATTACTAACCACAAGAACGATTAAAGCAATCAAAGATGAATATAAAGTCAATTAAGGGAAATATGCAATTCTAGGGATTAAAGCATCTAGTTGTGGTTCCAACTCAAGATCTAAGGATAAAGTGGACAACGCTGAGATTTTACAAAGGGAAGGTGTTTCTAAAGTGGAATAGATCACCGGGTAAGTCTCACTACTCACTAACCCAAACCAAAGAATCTATCACCGGGTAAGTCTCAATATACTAAGGAAAGGAATTATAATCTCAAACCAACACACCAACTAAGGGAATAGAATCAACCTTTACCGGGTAAGTCTCAGGCTAACTCACAAAGATGGGATGAAGGCACACTCGAACTCCAATAAAGGATAAACCTTTATCACCTACACTTATGATCATGGGTAAACAAACAAAGGAATCACAGGGTAAGTCTCATCCTAGGCTTGCATTGAACCAGGAAAGGTGTAATAAGAATAGGATTTGGCAAACTTTAACGCTTAACTCTCAGTTACGGATCAAAAGGTCACCTCGGTCAGTCAAATTCCACCCCGGCCGAGATGTTCATCGACTAAACGAGATGTTCTAGAGTTAAGGATAAAGACTCGAGCTTTCAAGGTCCTACTGGGATTAAGATCATTCTATCATTGTCTTTCCCACAACTTTCAGCCAAGCACCCTAGAACCGCACAAGAAACTTAGCCAACAATCATCATGATAACAATAATCAAATATATGGAAAAGGAATCAATATTCAAACAAGAGAACTTAAACACAAAGATCTCAATAACTCAAACAATCAATCAAGCAAACAAACAGTATGCATTCTTCAATAACAATCAGTAAAGACAACAAAACCAAAAGCCAAACTAAGAAGATCTTACAAACTCCTTCAAAAGCCAACTTCAACTTGATTCCTTACTTCCTTGAACTTCAACCTTCTAAACTTCCTTCAATCTTTCTTCAAAACTCTGTCCAAAAATCCTCAGAAAATCAATTATCCGAAGATGGTTGAATTGTAGAAAATCCAACCCTTTATGTAGGAGAATAATCTTCCAAAGATAGAATATCTTATAAAGATAATTTCCTATAAAATATATCCATATCTCTAAAATAGATCTCCCAAAAATAATATCTTTCTTCCAGAAATACAGCCCAAAAATATAAGATCTCTCCTTCCAAAAATTATAGATCTCAGTCAAATAAAATATATCTCGCCGTGTGAGGGTGTTCGCCTCGGTCGGGGCGCTCCTCAAGATCACCTCGGTCGAGGTGGTACTGTAGCTGATCGGGGTGAATCTCAGCTGAAGGTGAAATCTCTTAAATCTCATCCAAAGTAAATCTTCTTTGTTAATTCCAAGTTTCCTGGGTTCTCTTTTAAGCTCCTAAATGTAGCTCAAATGACTCATTCGCTCCTTAGCTCCATTTCGATCCAAACTGTACCATTTTACCTACGATTACAACAAAACTTGGTGTAGACCTCGATTCCCGCAAAGGTAGTTGAAACGACAACATAATCACATAATATACATCCAAACATGCAAATTATTGAAGATAAAACGTCTAAACAAGTCCCAAAATATAGACTATAATTTATGCTATCAAAGTACTCCCATAGGAAGAGAGTTGGGAGGAAACCGGGAGTTTATGAAGTGAGTGAAGTCACCATGAGCAACTACAAGCTCGATGCAATCAACAATGAGATAAAGTCTTTGAGGGAGTTGTGTGCTACAACATTGAAGAATCAAGCTAGTCCTCAAGTGAAAGTGCAAGCCAATTTGGCTTCCAAAGAGGAGGATGTTAACTACATGGGAAGGGGCATTTACAACAATTATCAAGGTCCTAGGAACTTCAACAACAACAGCCGGCAATTCAACAATTACCGGCCTAATCACAACCATCCCGGGTTCTCCTATTCTAACCCGGATGGTGCCTTGAACCCTCCAGCTTCCACAAGCGCAGCACCACCACCTAAGGCTTCACAAGAGCCTCAACCCGGTTTTGCTCAACCTCCAAAGAATAGAACTGAGATGATGTTTGAACAATTGCTTGGAAGGTTGAGTGAACTTGAGAGCACGGTGACTTCCATTTCTAAAGCTCAAAAGGTGCTATAAGCGCAAGTGTTCCAAAAAGGCGGGTGAAGCACAAAGGGATCCGGGAAAACTTCCCGGAAGGACCAAGGATAACCCAAGAGGCCAAGTGTTGGCCATTACAACAAGGAGTATACTGAGCATAGAAGATCCTTTACCTAAGGGGAATGCTAAGGGAAAGCAATTAGTAGTGGAGGAAGAGCCATTGCAAGAAGAAGGAGGCAAGAGCAAGGATGATGAGCCAACATATGTGGCACCTCCTCCATACAAGCCACCACTACCATTCCCACAATCACGAGCAAGAGCTCGCTTGGACAAACATTTCGGTAAATTCCTTGAACTTATGTCTAAATTGCATATTAACATTCCGTTCATGGATGTTATTCTAGGTATGCCGGCCTATGGAAAGTTTTTGAAGGAGATACTCTCCAACAAGAGGAAGTTGGAGAAATATGGGAAAGTGAGGATGACGAAGAGATCTTCCGAGTTGATACAAACCATGAGGGAGGAGATGCCTCCTAAACTAAGAGATCCGGGATCTTTTTGTGTGCCAATTGGGGTTGGAAAAGTGCAATATGAAGCCCTATGTGATCTTGGAGCAAGTGTAAGCATTACCCCGCTTGCACTTTGCAACAAGGTTGGGCTAGGAGAGCCAAAGCCGGTCAAGATGACCCTCTACATGGTAGACCGTTCAATCACTCACCCCGTAGGAGTCCTAGAGGACATACTGGTTCATCTTGGGAAGTTCTATGTGCCAATTGATTTTGTAGTTTTGGACATCCCGGCGGACTACCCGGTTCCTATCATCTTAGGGAGGCCATTCTTAGCCACATCCGGATGTTTAGTGGATTGCAAGAATGGAATTCTCTCCTTCAACATAGGGGAAGAGAATATTAAGTTCAAGGTATCCACAATGATGAAGGGGCCAGCCTTGGTGAAGATATCTTCAACATTGTCGAGCAAGAGGAATGTAGAGAAGTTATGAGCTCCATCTTGATCAAGGACCCTCTTGAGAAGGTTCTTAGCTTGATTTTGATGGAGGAAGGAGTTGAGGATGATTGTAATGAAGAAATCAAGGTTTTGGATCCATTTGAAAAGGAGACACAAGTGCTGAATTTGAAGTGCACGAAGTTGTGTTGAACCACTGTAGGAACCACGGCAAGGGAGAGGGAACCACGGCCGTAATTTTGCCCGTGGAACTCTCTGGAATGCTCAAATGTGCCAGCTTCTCAGATTCCACGACCGTGGTTTTGCTGGAGGCCGTGGTTTTGCCCGTGGTTTCTCCAGAAAGTGCCTTAGTGGTTGATCAAGCTTCAAGGAGCCTTGGAGTGTATTCCATGGCTTTGGAATCATCTCAACCTACATTGTATGGAGCATCTCCAACCGATAAAGGTCCTCCTAAACTTGAACTTAAACTCCTCCCTTCTCATTTAAAGTATGCTTTCCTTGGTGCAAATTCTACTTATCCGGTTAATGTGAATGCATCTTTGAATGATGATGAGATTGATAGATTGTTGCATGAGTTGAGATTGCATAGGAGAGCTATAGGTTATACCATTGATGAATTAGTTGGCATTAAACCTTCCTTATGCATGCATAAAATCTTGATGGAAGATAATCATAAACCTTTAATTGAACCTCAAAGGAGATTGAACCCTGTAATGAAAGAGGTAGTAAAGAAAGAGATCCTTAAATTGCTAGATGCGGGAATTATTTTCCTGATTTCGGATAGTAAGTGGGTTAATCCCGTACATGTTGTTCCAAAGAAGGGTGGTATGACCGTAGTAACTAATGAGAACAATGAACTAATCCCGACTAGGACGGTTACGGGGTGGAGAATGTGTATTGACTATAGGAAGCTTAATGTTGCATCTAGGAAGGATCACTTCCCTCTTCCCTTCATTGACCAAATGCTAGAGAGATTAGCTCAACATTCACACTTTTGTTACTTAGATGGTTATAGTGGGTTTTTCCAATTCCCTATTCACCCCGATGACCAAGAGAAAACAACAGTTACATGTCCTTGGGGAACATTTGCATATAGAAGAATACCATTTGGGTTGTGTAATGTACCCGCCACCTTTCAAAGGTGTATGATGGCCATTTTTTCTGAATATATTGGAAATATTATGGAAGTGTTTATGGATGATTTCTCGGTTTATGGATCTTCATTTGATGATCGCTTAGCTAACTTGTCTTTGGTGCTGAAAAGATGTGAGAAAACTAACCTTGTTTTGAATTGGGAGAAATGCCACTTCATTGTGAGTGAAGGCATTGTGTTGGGACATTTGGTTTCCCAACGAGGCATTGAAGTTGATAGGGCAAAGATAGAAACAATAGAGAAGTTGCCACCACCTACCTCGGTGAAGGGGGTAAGGAGTTTCTTAGGGCATGCCGGTTTTTACCGGAGGTTTATTAAAGATTTCTCTAAAATTTCTAAGCCTCTCACTAACCTACTAATGAAAGATGTTTAGTTTGTTTTCTCCAGGATTGTCTTGAAGCATTTTATAGGTTGAAGAATGCCTTGATCTCCGCCCCTATAATGCATCCTCCGGATAGGAGCCTTCCGTTTGAGATCATGTGTGATGCAAGTGATGTGGCCGTTGGGGCTGTTTTGGGACAAAGGAAAGATGGGCTTACACATGCCATCTATTATGCTAGCAAGACGCTAGATGATTCCCAACTCAACTATGCCACAACCGAGAAGGAGTTGCTAGTAGTAGTGTATGCCTTTGAGAAGTTCCGGTCATATCTTGTGGGAGCCAAGGTCATTGTGTACACGGATCATGCTGCGATCCGTTATCTCCTCACAAAGAAGGATGCCAAGCCTCGCCTCATTCGGTGGATCCTTGTCCTCCAAGAGTTTGACTTGGAAATTCGGGACAACAAGGGTTCCGAAAATTCAGTGGCGGACCATCTTAGTAGGCTACCACCATTGGAGATTGAAAGAGATGACATCCCGATCGATGAATCATTCCAGGATGAGCAATTACAAATGGTGGAGGAGTGCTTGCTTTAAGTGTCTAGAGGGAGTGAGCCATGGTATGTCGACATAGTGAACTACCTTGTGTGTGAGGAGGTTCCACCCAGTTTGTCATATGCCCAAAAGAAAAAGTTCTTCAAGAATGTGAGGCATTACTATTGGAGCGAGCCTCTCTTGTTCAAGAGAGGACCGGACGGAGTCATTAGGAGGTGCATCCCGGAGGATGAGGTGGAGAGTGTGATCCACCATTGTCACTCCTTACCATGTGGAGGCCATGCTAGCTCACACAAGACGTGTGCAAAGGTATTGCAATCCAGCTTTTATTGGCCTCACTTGTTTAGGGATGTGCAGAATTTTGTGGTAGCATGTGACGCTTGCCAAAGAACGGGCAACATCTCAAGGAGGAATGAGATGCCCTTGAACAAGATACAAGAGGTTGAAGTATTTGATGTGTGGGGTGTGGACTTCATGGGGCCATTCCCCTCTTCGTGTGGCAACCTCTACATTCTATTGGCGGTGGATTATGTGTCGAGATGGGTAGAGGCAATCGCCTCTCCCACAAATGATGCCAAAGTTGTTGTGCGGTTCTTCAACCGAGTCATCTTCCCTAGGTTTGGAACACTAAGAGTGATCATAAGTGATGGAGGGAAGTATTTCACCAATAGGAACTTTGGGACACTTTTAGCTAAGTATGGGATGACTCATAAGGTGGCAATACCTTACCATCCCCAAACTAGTGGCCAAGTGGAGATCTCCAACCGGGAGATAAAGGGGATACTAGAGAAGACGGTTTCTAGGACAAGAAAGGATTCGGCTATGAAGATTGATGATGCTTTGTGGGCTTATAGAACCGTCTTCAACACACCGATTGGCACCACTCCCTACAAGCTAGTTTATGGCAAGTCTTGCCACCTTCCGGTGGAGATGGAGCATAGGGCGTATTGGGCCATAAGGTGGCTGAATTTTGACCTCAAAGAAGCCGGTAAGAAGAGATTGCTATACATCAATGCTCTTGAGGAGATCCGGTTGGATGCCTATGAAAACGCCCGGATCTACAAGGAAAGGACCAAGTGTTGGCATGAGAAGCGTCTCATCCCAAAGGAGTTGAGTGAAGGTGACCTTGTCCTTCTCTTCAACTCGAGGCTGCGGCTCTTCCCCGGAAAGCTAAAGTCAAGATGGACGGGTCCTTATGTGGTGAAGAAGATCTTTCCCCATGGAGCGGTTGAGATAGGAGGGGAGCATTGTGGAGATTTTAAGGTGAATGGGCACCGTTTGAAGAAGTATATCCCGGGAGCTCCGGTGGATATGATTGTCCCACTTCACCTTGAGTGAGACGCCCCCGAATTTGGTCAAGCTAATGACCTTAAAGAAGCGCTTAATGGGAGGCAACCCATTGGTACATGTCTTTCCCTTTTCATTTTTGTTTTGGTTTTCATTTTTCTGTTTTTGTGTGTGTTTGGTGTTTGTGTGCTAGAGTCTAAGTAGCATGGAAGCCTTGCAAGGCATGAGGAGGATGATGATGATCCCGCATCAAATGTGGGTGGAGCGGACGTGGGACTTGGATGGCTAGCGTTGCTTAGCGCTGGTCCCGATGCCATAATGAACATCAAGAGCTGTCTACCACCTTTGATTGATCATCCACCATCACTCCACAGGAGTGAACCAAAATACCAAAGCAACACCATTTTTACATTGTGATGACTCTCTTTCACTCTTCTTTACTTAAATTGCACATTGGGGACAATGTGTTTCTAAGTATGGGGTGAGGTTTTCATGATCATTTGCATGATTAGCATCTAGGATAGTTTCATATTTGTCACATGTTTCATCATGTTTTGCATTGTACATATATATTTTGTTTGGATTAAGCTTTTTGAGCTTAATCTAAACCAATAATCAATAATAGAAATAAAATAAAAACACAACTAAACTCCCCGGCAACGGCGCCAAAATTTGACAAGAGTTTTTCCTTAAGTCGTTTTTATCTTATCAAAACAAATTCCCAACTTAACATTAACACAAGTATAGTGGTTAAGCAAGGGTCGAACCCAAGAGAGTTTCGTGATATTTTTATTAGATTAAATTATTGATTATAGAACAAAGTAAAGGGGGGGGAGGTTGGACTAAATTCATACCAAACAAAATAAGAAAGCAAGAAATAAGATAATAAGACGATGATGAATGGACTACACTAGGTTGATTCTTAGCATGTAATACTACTTTGGTTGGTTCCTTTTATAAGTTTTCAAGTAATGTTTCCGTCTTGATCATATGTATGTGTTGAACCAACCGGCATCAACACAACTTAACAAGTTTAGTGTTCCGTAGACCTACAAGAACAAATCACAAGTTAGCTTTCAAACAAAGACAAAGGGATATGAAGAAAAGATTAAAATCATTAAACTTATCTTTATAATTGTATTCCTTTTCCTTTAAGTAATTACAACCAGTTTTTACCTAAAGGTTTCTACTAGATTAAAGACCCGAACCCGGAATCTATTAACCCTAGTTCTTTACATGAAATTTAGCCACTAAGGTGATCAATCTTAAGTGATAAGAAAACATGTAATTAGACAAATAAAGCTCAAGGAATACAAAACATGAAGTGAATAAAACTTATAATAAAAGGTACTTACAACCAAAGCGGCCAATACAACTTCAAAACAACCCAATGTTGTAATGGATCTAGAAGCTCATTACACAAAGGAAGCAAGAGAAAAAAGAGAGAACAAAATGGGGAAATGATGGATGATTCTAGTAATCAGCCATAGGTCTATTTATACTACAAATGGCACTAAATGGAAGTAAATGACCGGCCTAAACAGCCACCTTTAATGTCATAAAGGTGGTGCAAACAGGCGGAGTAAAGTCTCTGTCGCACAACCTTAGGGGCGGCCTTCAGGACCGCAGGGGAGGTTTAGGCGAAAACGCTTGAAGTTCTTCGTGGCCGTAGGGGCGGCTTGGCAATTCCGCAGGGGCGGATCTTTAATGTTCTTCAAACGTCTGACTCTTCATCTTTTTGTCACTTCTGATGTCGAGCCGCAGGGGCAGCCGAATGTCACCGCAGGGGCGGTGACACTAGCTCTTCGGCTTCACAACTCCGCAAAGTGGTCCACAGGTAGAGGAGTAGGGGTGCCGGTCTTCGCTTCTTCAGGATAAGTCACCGCAGGGGCATCATGGAGGGACGTAGGGGCGGTAACAGTCTTCGTTCCGGGCGCTGGCGAAGGCGAAGGCTTTTCTTCGTGGATGGTCCGCGGGGGTGGTGTAGCACCAAAGGCTTTTCTTCGTGGATGGTCTTCAACTCTCAAGTGCTTCTAACTCCTCTTTTAACTTCTTTTCATCTTCTTCTTCGGGATCAAGGAGTTAGTGGCACAAAACGACTCTAATGCAATAAAAAGACTCTAAAAAACTAACCTAAATGATAGTGATTCCATCACCTATCAACAACACATCTAACCAAAATAGCACAAACAATTCTGGATTCAAGGGTTATACAAGTAATAGTGGGTTGTGGCAGGGCTTTGGGTAGAAGAAACTGTTCTTTGGCCAATTGAATGGTTCTAGCAGGGGTAGGATGATCAAAGAGATCATAGCAAGGAAGACCAAAGATATCAGCGATAATCTCAGTAGTAATGGAGATTTTCTTACCTTTGAGAATCGAGTCCAAAACCCATTCTCTCCTTTCTCTTCTGGCGGTTAAGTTGATGTAGAACAACTTGGTTAATCTGGGGAAGGAGACTTGTCCTAGGTTGAGCATTATCCAGATAGAGCTTGCTTGGAGTACTTCAAGCCTTGGTAAGGAAAAGCATGTGAAGATTTCTCTATCGACAAGTTCACACATGCATTCATGTCGTTCTTCAAACTCAGTCAGCCACTTCTTGACGGCTGTTTGACTTCCAAACTAGTGTGAGGGAAGGCCCGCCTTGGCAACAATTTCAGCGTCATTCAGATGAACTGGAGCACTGGAGATTGAATCTGACCTTGAGCTCGAGTCAGAGTTTGAGTCGGAGGAAATCTAAACCACTCTTTGTCTCTTGGGGCCGATGATGTTACCTTATCAATTGAAGATCTCTTGGATGTCATGAGAATTTTTAAGAGAAAGATGAAGAGGGTTTGTGAAAATTGAAAGAGTAAAGCACAGAGTTTGCAAAGAGAATATGAAGCGGAAGAGATAAAGAAAGAAGAGAAATGGTATTTAAGGAAAGAAGTCACATTAACGTCAAATCACTTAGATATTGAGAAATTCAAAATCTTGGGAGAATCATTTTTGATTAAAATTCTTTCCATAAATTTTGGTAACCACTTTTCAAAATTCTACGAATTAGAAAATAAAGCCTTTTGAAATCCCTTTTAAAGAAAAATCTTAAAAAATTAGAAATTTGCATATCTAAAATATATGAATTCCTAATTGATCTGTATTTTAAATTACCCTTTGAAACGTGTTTCAAGGCCCTTGAAAACATTAATTGAGTTGTATACGTAGGAACAAATAAAATGATTTACTCCCCCTACGTTAATGCTTCCTTGTTCAACATACCAAGCTCTAATCTAATGAAATTAAATTGTTCCTCAAGAAGAGGCTTGGTAAAGATATATACAAGCTGCAAGTTAGTAGATATAAAAGAGATTGAAACATCACATTTCTCAACATGGTCACGTATGAAGTGATGCCTTACATCAATATGATTAGTCCTTGTATGCTGCACAGGATTTTTGGTTATAGAAATAACACTATTATTATCACATTTTATGGGAATACCTTTCAAGTCAAAGCCAAGATCACGAAGTTGTTGAGCAATCCATAGAATTTGTGCACAACAGGCTCCCGCAACTATATACTCGGCTTCAACTGTGGATGGTGCGACAGAATTTGCTTCTTCGAGTGCCAATTGATTAGGGATGACCCTAATAGTTGGCAACATCCAGAAGTGCTTTTCCTATCGACCTTATAACCCGCAAAGTCTGCATCTAAATAGCCAACAAGGTGAAACGAGCTTTGATGTAGGTACCATAACTGTAGATTCTTTTCACACCTATCAAGTGTGACTCTTTAGGATCAGCTTGAAACCTTGCACACATGTACACGCTAAACATAATGTCAAGTCGACTAGAAGTTAAATACAATAATGAACCGATCATACCTCGATACTCCTTTTGTACTACACTTTTTCCATCCTTGTCATGGTCAAGCGAAAGTGTTGAACTCATAGGAATCTTTGAGACCTTAGATTGATCCATTTTATACTTCTTAAGCAAGTCCTTAGTATACTTGCTTTGATTGAGAAAAATTCTTTTCTTTGCTTGTGTAACTTGAAGTCCAAGAAAGAAATTTAGCTCACCCATTAAGCTCATTTCAAATTCCCTGCACATAATATCTGAAAATTCTTTGCAAAGAGAATCATTAGTAGCACCGAATAATATATCATCAACATAGATTTTTACTACTAATATATCGTTGCCTCTGGTTTTGATAAATAAAGTTCTATCAATCAAACCTCTTTTGAATTTGTTTTCAAGAAGATATTGAAAACTCCACCTTGTTTATAATGTTTTACAAGTGTTGATGATGGAAGACTTAACACAAATGTAGTAGTTGGATATACTAAACAATGTATTAATTATATTCTCTAGATGCTTGGTTGGTTTGAATTCAGTGCAGGTATTATCAAAATGTCAAGGGCCTTGAAGTATAACTTAAGGACAAGGAAGATAGTGTTTACAAAGGGACTCTTTGAAAGGCCTTGGAGTTATAGATGCACGAAACAAGGATTCAAATGCAAAGAAGATTTTCCAGGAAGATTTGCTCAACCAGAAAGATTTTTATGGAAGATCTTTTTCAACCGAAGATCTCAACCGAAGATTTTCAAAAAACTGAAGCGGGAAAATATCTTCTCTTTCGATTCAACAGAGGACGAGAAGATCAAGGAGCTAAGGGCTCGACGTGTTTTCAGGAGTTGAATATTTGCAACGTCTACCTTATCTCGAAATAAGAAACGATCTTCATGGAGAAGAAGATTCATCTTCAAATGGTCATATCTCCAACGGCTAGAAGACCTATCCATAGAAGAGTATAAATGAAGATGATGGTCGAAGAAGAAAGAAACACAAGCATTCACGGAAAACATCTTTACGTCTTCAAGCAACTAATTATCTTCATTCATTGTTTTTCTTTCTCTCATTTACGCAAAAGTTTTATCCCCTTAGAGAGAGAAAACACAAGAGCTCCATTGGAAGATCTAAATAGTGTTCTACTAGAGTGTGTGTTACTCTGTGAAGTAACTAGGCTATTATAGATAGGTTGAAAGTTGGAGCTAGATCGTAGCATTGGCTATAGTGAGAGAAGAAGGGGATTTCTTCCAGTTTGTATCTAGGACTCTTTGAAGCTGATAATAGATAGTTAAATCCTAAGGCTATACCCTGGGACGGAGAGTAGGCTATTTAGAGCCGAACTTCGTAAACGTATCCTCGTGTCAATCTTTTACATTCCGCACTATATTTTGCTATTGTGACTAACTTTATTTTGCAGGAGGAAGTAGTCAAGGCCCTGGAAAGTTGTTTCAAAGACCTTGAAATCAAAGTTTGCTAAAGAGCAGAGATCGACATCAAGGCCCTTGAAAGGAGTTTCAAGGCCTTGAGATTTAGTTTGCGAAAAGTTCCCATACTCTATTCAACCTCTCCCCCCTTCTAGAGTATCTTTAAGTTATTTATTTATCCTACTGGTTCTTCAATTGGTATCAGAGCTAGACTCACGTTTATTAATTTAACCATCAGTGAGACTAATCATGAATCTTGTAGGTGATGGTGTATTTGCTCAAGGAAGATCCTTATCTCGACCACCACTCTTCTATGGCAAAAACTTTGCTCACTAGAGAGCACTCATGCGTATGTTCATTATTAACCAGGAAATGGAGCTTTGGAGCCTCATTCAAAATGGACCAAAAGTTCCAATGACAACGGTTGAAGGTGTCCAAGTCCCAAAGAAGGAAGATGACTTCACACAGGCTGACCTGGACAGTGTGTCAAAGAATTACGAAGCAATGAACCTACTATAATGTGGATTAGATGCAAATGAATTCAACCGCATCTCATCATGCAAGAGTGCTAAAGAAATATGGGACAAGCTTGTTGTCACTTACGAAGGAACAAGTCAAGTCAGGGAAACAAAGATTAGCATCTTTCTCAAACAATACGAGCTATTCAAGATGAATCCAAATGAAACAGTCAAAGAAATATTCACCAGATTCACTGAGATCGTGAACAACTTGGACTCACTAGGAAAGATCTTCACAAATGAAGAAAAAGTTAGGAAGGTTCTAATGAGTCTACCTAAAGCTAAGTGGGGATCAAAGATGACTGTTATTGAAGAAGCTTAGAATCTCACAAATCTTCCTCTTGATGACCTACTTGGAAAACTCATCACACATGAAATGATTCTTGGTGAAGAAGATGAAGAGCTCCCATCCAACTCCAAGAATTTGGCATTAAAATCAAGAAGAGATGAATTACCATCTGATGAAGAGGACAGTGGTGACGATGATGAAGAAGATGCAATCGCCATGATTTCTATGGGTCTCCTAAGAATTCTCAAGATTAAGAAACAATCTACTAATAGAGAATATACACGAGCATCAAAACCCCGAGGTAAGTTTTCTAACTCTAATAAGAAAACTAGAGTACTGACTTGTTTTGAATGTGGTGAAACTGATCATCTTGTGAAGGATTGTCCACAAAAGAAGAGGACCAACTTCAAGAAAAATGATCGAAAGAAGAAAGCTATGGTTGCTTCATGGAGTGATTCAGAATCAACAAATGAATCAGAAGACGAAAAAGAACAAGCAAACTTGTGTCTCATGGCCGATCATGAAGAAGATTCAAATCTATATGTTGACAATGTGGTAAGTACAATTATGTCTCAACCTGAAATTGACCTGAAAAAATTCCTTAAAGATATCATCATATGTGATAAGGAACAAAGAATAAGGATAAATTCTTTACAAGAAAAACTTCTTGAACTAGAAAAACAACTAAGTGAAATGTGTTTGGAAATTGAAAATCTCAACACAGAAAAAGTAGACCTTGATGACAATATCAAGGCCTTGGAATCAGAGAACCTGATTCTCAAGGACAACCTCTCTTCTCTTCATCGAAACTATATCGATCTAGAGAAAGAGGAAGTTGATCTAACTTTTACGTGTCAAGACCAGAAGGCTGCACTTATTAAGTTTACTCATTCAAAAGCTAATCTTGAGAGAATGATGGGTGAACAACAGTCCTCCCTTAACAAAAATGGTATAGGTTATCATAGGAACTTTCCTAGAAAACCTATCACCACCTTTGTCAAGGCCAAAGGAAGCATTCATATGCCTACTTGCTTCTACTGTTGTAAAAAGGGTCATGTTAAATCTACATGTCCTTATAGAAGAAATGATCCTTATATAATTAGAAATACCTATCCTTTATGTTTAAGGAAACAGGTCAAAAAAATCTGGGTTCCTAAAGGTACTAGACCACCAAATATGTTCGAACTTGAGTATGAACCAAAATATGCCATTTGGTCGACCCGGAAAGATTGATGTTTGCTGTTTTCCAGGATATCACCAAGGTAAAGGAGCACAAATGGATATTAGATAGTGGTTGCTCAAGACCCATGAGTGCAAAAAGCTCTTTATTCTCATATTTAAAGAAGCAATCATCTGGAACCATTACTCTTCGTGATAAAGGAAAGTGTGACATAATTGATATTGGTAAAATTTGCTATAATTCATCTAACTTTATTGATGATGTTTATTTGGTTGATGGTTTGAAATATAATCTACTAAGTATATCTCAAATTTATGATAAAGGCAATAATGTCATGTTTGATTCAAATAAATGTGAGGTTCAAGACAAAAAGACGGGTGAAGTGTTGCTTACTGCTCCTAGATGTAATAATCTTTATTCTATGAGTAGAACCAAGTTTCAGGAACTAAGCTAAAATGTCTAAAGGCCTTGACTGATGATCCAAGCCTTTGGCATAGAAGACTTGGTCACGTAAGCATGCACACCATGCAGAAGCTACTTACAAAAGATTTGGTACGTGGTTTGCCAAACCTAAATTTCAAGGTTAATGATCCATGTAAGGCGTGTACACAAGGTAAACAAACAAGAGGTTCATTCAAACCTAAGAAAGATGTAAGTTCTTCTCGACCTATTGAACTTTTACACATGGATCTTTGTGGACCTATGCGTGTCAAATCTCCTAGAGGCAAGCAGTACATCCTTGTTATAGTAGATGATTTTTCTTGTTTCACATGGATTTCTTTTCTACGAGAAAAATCTGAAGCTTTGTTTGAGTTTTCAAAATTGTTTAAGGAGTTACAAACTTGAAAAACCATCCAATTGTTTCTATAAGAAGTGATCATGGTAGAGAATTTGATCAACTGAAGTTTGATTTGTTTTGTGCAAAATATGGCATTTCACATAATTTTCAGCTCCTATTACTCCTCACCAAAATAGAGTTAATATAAGAACCGTACTCTTGAGGATATGTCCAGGACAATGCTTTTAGAAAGCAATTTGCCAAAAAGTTTTTGGGCTGAAGCAGTAAACACTGCAAATTATATTTTGAATAGATGTTTAATTCGCCCTATTTTGAAAAAGACTACTTATGAACTCTTTACAGGAAGAAAACCAAATATTTCATATTTCAAACCCTTTGGATGTACTTGTTTTGTTCATAACAATGGCAAAGATAATCTTGGGAAATTTAATGCACGTAGTGATGAAGCTATATTCATTGGATATGCTTCAAATAGCAAAGCTTATCGTGTAGATAACAAATGTACCAAAACGGTTGAGAAAAGCAATCATATTATTTTTGATGAAAGCAATAATGGTACTTTGAGTGAGAGTTTTGCAGATATAAATCTAAATCAAAGAGAAGATCATAATTCGGATGAAAAGGAAGATCCTAAAGATCGAGACAAGAATATGCAGGAAAAGATTCAAGATACCGAAGAAAACCCTCCAGACCTTGAAACACACCTTCAAGACCTTGAAATATGAAATTGTGATAACAGAACTCCGCTTCAAGGGCTTGAAACCCAACTTCAAGGCCTTGAGATTGGATCAACAGGTAATATACTAACGATACCTGAATCTAGTCAAACATATGAAGCTCAACCTTAAGGATCTGCTCTATCTTACATCTAGGAGCAGTAAGCACAACTTCACCCGTCTTTTTGTCTTGAACTTTACATTTTTCTGAAACAAATAATACTTTGTTGCCTTTATCAAATATTTGAGAGATGATAAGCAGATTATACTTCAAACCATCAACCAAATATACATCATCAATGAAGTTAGATGAATTATAACATATTTTACCAATGCCAATAATGTCACACTTCCCTTTATCACCAAGCGTAATGGTTCCAGATGATTGCTTCTTTAACTCCGAGAATAAAGAGCTTTTTCCACTCATGTGTCTTGAGCAACCACTATCTAATATCCATTTATGCTCCTTTACCTTGGTGATCCCCTGCAAAATAGCAAACATCAACCTTTCCGGGTCGACCAAATGGCATATTTTGGTCCATATTCAGGTTCGATCATGTTTGGTGGTCTAGTACCTTTAGGAACCCAGATTTGTTTGACATGTTTCCTTAAACATACAGGATAGGTGTTTCTAATAATATAAGGATCATTTCTTCTATATGGACATGTAGATTGAACATGACCCTTTTCACAACAGTAAAAGCAAGTAGGCATATGAATACTTTATTTGGCTTTGATAAAAGTGTTAGTAGGTTTTTCTAGGAAAGCTCCTATGATAACCTATACCGTTTTTGTTAAGAGAGGACTGTTGTTCACCCATTATTCTTTCAAGATTAGCTTTTGAACGAGTAAACTTAAGAAGTGTAGCCTTCTGGTCTTGACATGTCAAAGTTAGATCAACTTTCTCTTTCTCTAGATTGATATAGTTTCGATGAAGAGAAGAGAGGTTTTCCTTGAGAATCGCATTTTCTGATTCCAAGGCCTTGGTATTTTCATCAAGATCCACTTTTTCTATGTTAAGATTTTCAATTTCCAAAGACATCTCACTTAGTTGGTTTTCTTGTTCAAGTAGCTTTTCTTTAAAGAATTTATCCTTATTCTATGTTCCTTGTCACATATAATAATATCTTTAAGGAATTGTTTCAGGTTAGATTCGGGTTGAGACATAATTGTACTTACCACATTGTCAACATATAGGCAATGAGACACAAGTTTGCTTGTTATTTTTCGTCTTCTGATTCATTTGATGATTTTGAATCACTCCATGAATCTACGATAGCTTTCTTCTTTCGTTCATTTTTTTTTGAAGTTGGTCCTCTTCTTTTGTGGACAATCCATCAAAAGATGATTTGTTTCACCACATTCAAAACAAGTCAGCACTCTAGTTTTCTTGTTAGAGCTAGAAAACTTACCTCGAGGTTTTGATATTCGTGGATATTCTCTATTGTTTGCAGATTGTTTCTTTAAATTGAGAATTATCACGGGACCCTTAGAGATCATGAAAATTGCATCTTCTTCATCATCATCATCATCACTATCTTCCTCATTTGATGGTAATTTATCCTTTCTTGATTTTAATGTCAAATTCTTGGTGTTGGATGGGAGCTCTCGATCTTCTTCACCAAGAACCATTTCATGTGTGATGAGTTTTCCAAGGAGGTCATCAAGAGGAAGAGTTGAGAGATTCTGAGCTTCTTCGATGGCAGTCATCTTTGGTACCCACTTAGCTTTAGGTAAGCTCCTTATAACCTTCCTAACTTTTTCTTCATTTGTGAAGATCTTTCGTAGTGAGTCCAAGTTGTTCACGATCTCAGTGAGTCTTGTGAACATTTCCTTGACTGTTTAATTTGGATTCATCTTGAATAGCTCGTATTGTCTGAGGAAGATGTTAATCTTTGTTTCCTTGACTTGACTTGTTCCTTCGTAAATGACAACGAGTTTGTCCCATATTTCCTTTGCACTCTTGCATGATTAGATGCGGTTGAATTCATTGGAATCTAATCCGTAGTAGAGTAGGTTCATTGCTTTGTAGTTCTTTGACACACTGTCGAGGTCAGCTTGTGTGCAGTCGGCTTCTTTCTTTGGAACTTGGACACCTTAAATTGTTGTAGTTGGGACTTTGGGGCCATTCTGAATAATGCTCCATAGTTTCATGTCATGATCAATAATGAACATACGCATGAGTGCTCTCCAATGGCCAAAGTTGTTGCCACAGAAGAGTGGTGGTCGAGATGAGGATCTTCCTTGAGCAAATCCTCCATCACCTACAGGATTCATGATTAGTCTCACTGATGGTTAAATCAATATATGTGAGTCTACCTCTGATACTAATTGAAGAATCGTTAAGTGAATATAAAGGATAAAGATACTCTAGAAGGGGGATTGAATAGAGTATGGGAACTTTTCGCAAAACCAATCTCAAGGCCTTGAAACCAATTTCAAGGGCCTTGATGTCGATCTGATTTCTTTGTGAAACTTTGGTTTCAAGGGCTTTGAAACAACTTTCAAGGGCCTTGACTTTGTACTCCTGTAAAACAAAGTTAGTCACAATAAAACAAGATATAGTGCGGAATGTAAAATATAAACACAAGGATATGTTTACGAAGTTCGGCTCTAAATAGCCTACTCTCCGTCCCAGGGTATAACCTTAGGATCTAACTATCAATTATCAGCTTCAAAGAGTCCTAGATACAAACTAGAAGAAATCGCCTTCTTCTCTCACTGTAGCCAATGCTACGATCTAGCTCCAACTCTTCACCTTGCTATAATAGCCTAGTTACTTCACAGAGTAACACACACTCAAGTATAACACTCTTTAGATAAGCCAATGGAGCTCTCGATTTTTATCTCTCTCTACGGGATTAAGCTTTTTAGAGAAAGAGAGAAAGAAAAACTATTTGATCGAATGAAGATGTTTTTGGATTACTTGAAGACTATTGATGTTTCCGTGTAAACGTGTGTACTTTATCTTCAACTCCATCTTCATTTATAACCTTCTTTGGAGAGGTCTTCTAGCCGTTGGAAAGATGACCGTTTGGAGATCACTCTTCTTCTCCATGAAGATCGCTTCTTGGTTGAGATGAGATAGGCGTTATGCATCTTCGTCTCCTGAGAACACGTTGATCTCTCGCTCCTTGATCTTCTCATATTTGTTGTAACAATATTCAATTACATAGGAGAAAATATTCGTTCTTTTCGGTTGAGGATCTTTGTAAGATCCCCTTTAATGGCCGGTTGAGATCTTCACTTGATCATATCTTCTTGTTTGAGCAAATCTCTCGTGGAAGATCTTCTTAGTGATTTGAAATCTTTTTAAGTGCGGCCTTGACTTCTTTGTTCCCTTGGAATTCATTTCAAGGCCTTCGTCGTTTGAACACTTTAAACTCCTTGTCTTTCAAACTCTTCCAAGGTCCTTTGAAGTCTCTTGCAAACCATGCACTTTATTTAATCCAAACCACCATACCAAACCAAGCAACTCGATATAGAATCAATTCATTTGCTAGTGTATCAAACTACTTCATTTGTGTTTAAGTCTTCCATCATCAACACTTGTATAAGTTTATAATCAAGGTGGAGTTTTCATAGCCAATAGTGCAAACTCTACATGATCGCCACCAATGTTGAATTTCAACTTGGCGTTCTTACAATCAACATTGCAACTCAATGTTGCTAAAAATGGTCTTCCAAGAATGATAGGGATGGGATAATCTGCGGGAATGTCCAACACAACAAAGTCTATAGGTATGTAGAAATTACCTAACTTGACGGGAACATCCTCCAAGATACCAACGGGACGGGTAATGGAGCGATCCGCCATGTATAACGTCATCTTCACGGGCTTGGGGTCTCCAAGGCCGATCTTCTCACAAAGTGTTAGAGGAATGATGCTCACACTAGCTCCTAGATTGCAAAGTGCATCATAAGTCACATACCCAACTTGGATGGGAATGCAAAACAAACCGGGATCTCTCAACTTAGGTGGCATCTTCTCTTTCATGATTTGAATGAGCTCCGAATATCTAGAGGTCATTTGTACTTCTCCAAAGTCTTCCAGCTTTCTCTTTCTTGACAAGATCTCTTTCAAAAACATCCCATAGGCGGCCATTCCTAGGATAGCATCAATGAAAGGGATGTTAATATGTAGCTTATTCATAAGGTCAAGAAACTTACCGAAGTGCTGGTCTAGATGTACCCGCGCCCTAGACTGAAGGAACGGGAGTGGTGGTTTATAAGCAGATGGTGGAACATAAACTTCAGCTTTTTCTTTCGCTTTCTGGGGCTCTATCTCGGTTGTCGCCTCGATCGAGGTGTTCCTCGTCTGATCGTGGTCCGACCGAGGTACTAGATCTGCTGTCTTCAATCCACTGCGTGTTGTGATTGCCATGACTTGCCCTTTTGGGTTGTTCTCTATCCTTCCTGGAAGTTTTCCAGGATCTCTTGGTGCTTCATTAGCCTTGTTGAAAAATTGTTGTTCTAAGGCTTTTTGTGCCTAAGAAAATGAGTTCATAGAAGTCTCCATAGGGTTGAGCTTGATCAATATAGCCTCCAACACAACGTCCGTCTTTTTGGGTGGGTTGGGCGAGCTTGATGACGGCTCCTGGCTTCTCAAGGGAGTAGAAGAAGAAGAAGGGGGGTTAAGAGCATTCAGCATGAGAATAAGGGTTACCGGGATTTTGTTGATTTGATCTCCAATTGTTGTTGAAATTCCTGTTATTGTTATTGTAATTGTTGTTGTTCTGCAGCCCTTGATAATTTCCTCTTCCTAAATATCCAGCATCTTGCTCCTTTTTAGTTTGAGCTACCAAAAGCTCCTTTAATGCCTTGACTTCATTGTTGAGCGTGGTGAGTTGAGCAGCATTTGAATTTGTATCCGGAAAGCTAACTCACCTTGCTCCATCTTCAACCCTTTGATGGGAATATTTCTACATGTGTAAGGCTTGTTTTTCTATGAATTCCCAAGCTTCGTCCACCGGCATATCCATGAAAGTGCCGTGAGAAAGTAATTGGAGTTTGAATTGAGTGTCTCCATCCAAACCCTTGAAGTAGATTTCTAGCAACTCGATCTTTGGAATCCCATGATGAGGGCAATCCAACAAAGGGTCTTTGAACCTTTCCGATGATTTGGACAAACTTTCTTTTTCTTTCATGATAAAAGCATTGATCTTACCCCTCAATGCAGTGGTCTTTGATGGGGGGAAGAACTTAGTAAGAAACTCCGTAGTCATCTCTTCCCATGTGTTAATTTTTCCAGCTGGAAGAGATTGATACCAAGCAAGTGCCTTGTCTTTCAATGAGAGGTGGAAAGGCCTTAAATCGTAATTGTTGTTCTCCACTCTTGATGGTCTCAAAGTCCCCATAAGAATCTCATAATTTTGTAAATGTTGACGTGGAGATTCTCTTTCCAAACCTCCAAACTGACATTGTCGAATCATGGTTAGAACTTGAGGTCGAAGTTCATAATCATGCTCAGTTGAATCTCCTAGATTAACTCCTAGATGCCGTACTTGCTGATTCAGGTCTATCTTTTGACCTAGGGTTTGCGGAGCTCCAACAAAAAGATCACCTCGGTCTACCATGGCCGGCATCCGAGGTGGTGGGTGTATCTCGGGCGGTGCAACTAGCGCTGGATCCTGCCTCGGTCAAGCAACTAGGACCGGTCAAGGTTGAATCTGAGCTCATAGAGCGGCCATATCATCTTGAATCTCTTCAATTCTTGCACGAGTTTCGTCTCTTTCTCTCTGCAATTCTTCTTTACTGAGGCAAAGTTGTTCCAATGCCTCCTTCAATTCGGCTTCAAGATCTCGATTATCTTGATCAGCCATCTTAGATATTTCAATCTTCTTTTGTATGTCTTTTCTGGTTTTGGATCGTAAGATATGATTTTCTTTCCAGCACGAGTTCTTCGCATAAACCTAAGAAAATATCTTGCAAAATCACTCAAGTAAAGCAATCAATAGCAACAAGGGCAGCAGCCCCAAAAGACAACCGAAACCGAACTTGGTCTTGACCAAGTCCCCAGTAACGGTGCCAAAAACTTGTTCACTTTCAAACGTGTGTGTATAGTGAACGATATAGCTTTAAGTTTATAACCTAAAACATAAGCATGAAACAATATGCGAACCCGTAGTGTACGGATCAATTGTAATAACCGCAAATACTTCAGGGTCGAACACAAGGACTATGGTGAAACAAAGATCGCTAATTCAGGTTGTTAATAAAAAACAAGTAGCAAAACAAAGATAACAAAGATGATGTAATAATCAGGTAAAGAAAATGCGGATTCTAGAGATTAAAGCATCTAGTTGTGGTTCCGACTCAAGGTCTCAAAGGATAATGTGGACAAAGTTGAGGTTTGCAAAGGGAAGGTGTTTCTAAGGTGGGAATAGATCACCGGGTAAGTCTCACTACTCACTATCTCAAACCAAAGATCCTCTCACCGGGTAAGTCTCAAGGTACTAAGGAAAGGAATTATAATCTCAAACCAACACACCATCCAAGGGGATAGAACTAACCTTTACCGGGTAAGTTTCAAGCTAACTCTCAAAGATGGGATGAAGGCACACTCAAACCCCAATAAAGGATAAACCTTTATTACATAACACTCATGATCTTGGGTATACAAGCAAAGGAATCACCGGGTAAGTCTCATCCTAGGCTTGCGTTGAACCAGGAAAGGTATAACAAGGATAGGATTTGGCAAACTGGAACCTCAACTCAGATAAGGATCATTAAAGGTCTCGCCTCGCTCAGTTCATGTTCAATCTTGGTTGAGATGTTCTATGACTGACCGAGGTGTTCGTCGGTTAATGTAAAGGCTCGAGCTTTCAAGGTCCACTGGGGTAAAGGCTCATTCTTTCATCGTCTTTCCCACAACCTTCAGCCAATCACCCTAAAATCGCATAATGAACTTAGCCAACAATCATCATGATAACAATAATCAAATATATAAGAAATGAATCAATATTTAAACAAGATTACCTTAACACAATGGTCTCAATAACACAATCAAACTGCGTTCCTCAGTCACAAACCAAAAAGAGAACAAATCAAACAAATATAAGAAAACCTTACAACTTCCTTCAAAGTCTTCAACCTTCCTTCCTTGGAATATCCTCCATTTTCCAACATCCTTCAACTTCCAGCTCCAAGACATCCTTTACATCCAGAAAATTCATCCTAATATATAGGAGAATTTCTTGCCAAAAATAAAAGATCTTCAGCCAAGAATAAAAGATCTTGTGGGTTGTGGGTCGTTCGCCTCGGTCCAGCCCATCACAAAGATCACCTCGGTCGAGGTGGTACCATAGCCATCCGAGGTGTATCTCAGCTGCGTGTAAATCTCTCTAATCTGGTCCAAAATCAATCTTCCATCCAACTTCCATGGTTCCTGAGCCTTTCTTGTAGCTCCTTAATGCTCCATAATGTAGCTCCAATGACTCCTTAGCTTCCTTAGCTCCATATTGTTCCAAAATGTGCTATTTTCCCTACAATCACAATCAAACTAGGTGTAGACCTCGATTCTTGCAAAGGTAAACAAAAAAACATAATGATCAAAGAATACATATCCATACATGTAGATTTATGAAGATAAAACGTCTAAACTAATCCCAAAACATAGACTATAATACATGCTATCACTAATAGAGAAACAACACACATCACCACTTCAAGGTTGGCTCAACACAAGCACAGCAACGTCCTCAATCATCATCATCAACAAACCAACATCAAACTCTCTTCCAAACTCTCACAAGTTCAAGGAAATCAAGATGAATATTCAAAGCAAGAAGAAGAAGAAGAAGAAGAAGAAGAAGAAGAAGAGAAGAGCTTAAGGGAGAAGATGAAGCTGTAAGATAGGTAAAACCCTCATCATGAGGCAAGAGAAGATACTTATAGGGTAAGGAAAGGTAAGGCACGGGTCAAGAGTCAACAAAGCCGGCTGCAGCACACCACAAACCACAGGGGCGGATCATGGTGGCCGCAGGGGCGGATCAGGTAGGCCGCAGGGGTGGGCTCTGCAAACCGCAGGGGCGGTTTAGGCAATCTTCAGCACACTTAGCAACTCATGCACTAAGGCTCTTACACTACTTGTAAGAGCATTAGTCCTTGAAGCCTAGGAGCCTTGTTGAGCCTTAGCTGAGTCCTAGTTGGACCCTGTTAGCCGCCCCAGCGGACCAGGACGGCCGCCCCTGCGGCTAGGCGCCCCTGCTCCTAGGATGAGCCGCCCTTGTGGCTCTGTGTCGGTGTGGCCGCTTTCGTTGACTCTTTGACCCGTGCTTTGCGGCTGGCTTCCTTCATAAGCCTCCAATTCCTTCAGATGAGGGGTTTCCTTACCTCATTCCAGCTTCTTCATCTCCCTTACGCTCTTCTTCTTCTCCATCTCCACTTTTTGATCTTCCTTTGAGTTTGTGAGAAGGTTTTTAGAATTTGCTGAGGTTTTTGAGCTTGGATGATCATGAGGATGATGTTGAGTGTTGCTGTTGTGGTGCTAAGGTTGTGAGGTGGGTAGATGCTCTTGGTTGCGGCCTAGGATTCTGCTGAGGTGAGACCTTCATCTCCATCTTCCTTTCTTCTTCTTCTTGCTTCTTCCTTCCTATTATAGCTTAGGCTCACAAGTTAGACATGTGTTGGATACTTTCCTGAGTATTTTGATGATCATATATGTGTATGTATATATATCTGTTGTTGTGGTGTGTTGAAGATGTGAAGAGAGTCAAGAAAGAGATCGAAGAGAAGTCGGGGCCAACATTCTGCACAGACAGCCGCCCATGAGCCTGACTTTGGCCGCCCTTGCGCCTACCTGTGAGCCACCCCTGCACTTGGAGTGAGCCGCCCTTGCCCCTGTGCCTGACTTTGGAGTTCCTTGCTTCTATTGGTACATTCAGGGCATACCTTGTCGGTTTGCTTCCTTCCTTCCTTTCCTTTGGCCATGGCTTAGATGTTGGCTAGGCTAGCTTGGTTAGGATGAGTGGTATGATAGAGATGTACCTTAGGCACTCATGTTTATGTTGAGGTTATGATCTTGAGGTTTAGATTGAGGTTGTGGGTTGGTTATGGTTATGGAGACGAGTCTCCTAACCCTTGCAGTATGTGATGTTGTGTGCCTTGCTATTGCAGGCGTTGGTTTCTTCCCCAAGGGGTAGGTGTGACGTGGTATTGGATATGAGTGTTACAGGTAAGTCCATAGGACTTGCTTAGCGTTCAGTTGTGAGTTTGTGTGATTGTGATGGTTGTGTGTGTTCATATGATTGTGCATTTATAACCTAAATCGGACTAGGATGACCTTTATTACTTTAAATGGCCCAAGTGTATTATAACGGGTCATGACCACTTGCCTCCGCCTGCGGGTAGGAGGAGGTGCCCTGAAGAGGATCTCACAAGAGGAGACGAGTGATGATCACCCCCATGCAAAACTCTTGTGTTATGTTGGATGGGACGGGGGGTTCTTGAGGCTTCTCGTGTTACAAAAGAAGTTGAATTAGTAATGGAATAACGTAATGAAAGATAATAAATGAATGTGTGTTGCATAGCATGTATGAGATGTTGATGTGTATTTGTGTTATTACTTTCATACTTATTCATTGTTGTAGCTAACGGTGTATACCGTGTTGTAGATGATCTGCAGGTTAGGAAGACTGCAGAGTGAGCCAGATGGTGTGACCAGCCGAGGACTTCTGTACATTAGGATGCGTGGGAGATGGGATATTTTGTAATAGATATTTATGTTTGATGTTTTGTACTCGGCTTTGTGTTTGTAATCTCCTTTGATGCATCATATGCATCTTTTATGTATTTGATTTTAATCTACTTGTGCCTTGTTGTAAGATCCAGTGAACTTGTTGTCAAGCTAGGGTCAAGATCCATTGTGAGATCCTAGCCCAATGTAGCACTCCAAGTCCTATGGATTTGGGGTGTTACAGAGTTGGTATTAGAGTCTTAGGTTAACAACAATGGCACTTGCTATCTGCAATAATGGTAGAGTGGATAAATAAACATAACCCACATGGGGTTTGATTTTTCAAAAGGTTTTTGCTTTAAAGCGAGTACAGATGTTTTGGGATAGTATGTAGTCAAGCCGTCACCCATTTGAGGATCTCGACAGTATATATATATATAGATATCTCTTATGTGCTGATGTGTATGCATGTACTATTAAGTATTATATATATATACATATGGCCTATATAGAGCCTTATACGTTAGGTGCGCATACCCCGCAGATGGCTCAGACTAGAGCTACTACTACTGCAGGCCGAGGTAGAGGTAACCACCTCTCCTCCAGGAGGGATTGGACAGGGACCAGCTCCTGCTGCAGATCCACCAGTGGTGGAGGAGGCTTTTGAGGAGGTTGCAGAGAGTGTAGTTCCAGCTACGAGGAGTGGTAGGTCCAGAAGACAGCAGGCCCATCTAGGCTAGTCTGATGGCTCAGAACGTTTCTCCATGGGTGGACCAGAGTTCAGAGAGTACCTCAGGCATTTTGAGGAGGCCATTAGAGAAGGTAGACGAGCCCCAGATCTGCAAGGGCAAGAGGGATCATCTGAGAGATCCCATGGAGCTACTCATGTGCCAGCTATGCCGGCACGTGCTGCTGAGGTTGTTCGAGCTGTAGAGGAGACTAGAGGGCCTCGACTAGATGCCTGGTTGAAGGCATTTCATCAGCAGGCAGTACCACACTTCTCAGGGGAGATAGGCTTAAAGACTGAGGTACGGATAGAGCTAGTACAGTCTATATTCCGTGACCTGGCACACCAATGGTGGAGGACAGTTAGAGCACGACTTACCAGCTATCAGTAGATGAGGACTATGTTGAGGGAGCAGTTCTTCCCTGCCTCACTGAGGAGAAGTTGCAGGACTTTGTGGAGGCGGGTTTTGATGACGTACCCATTACAGACGCTATTCGCCGCTTCCAGACTGAGTTAGCATTGTTGGGTCCAGCTGTACCAGCTGAGGACCAGCATGTATACCTATTCGCCCGTCGTTTGAGGGCGAGCACACGCTCATACATGGCGGGATTGCACTGTGACTCATTGGCAGACTACCAGAATTGGGCCTCTACCTATGAGAGAGAGAGAGCTAGCCAGAGGAGGACTTCTCAGACAGGACGGTCTGAGAAGAGACGGCATACAACACCGACTGGTGTAGGAGCATCTGGATACGGGCAAGGTCAGACTCAGGGTCGCTCGAGAGTTCCAGTGTCTGAACAGACTATTGATAGAGGCCAGTACTGTTACAATTGTGGGGCCTATGGGCATTTGAGGGCTGATTGCCCGAGGGCACCACTGACTTGCTTCTCATGCGGGAAGCCAGGACACAGAGCTACATTTTTCCGTCAGCGCAAGGCGTCATCACAGCAGGGTTCTTCCCTTGTAGGTGAAGGAGGAGATGGGCAAAGACCGCCTCAGCATCAGACACGGGGACAACAGAGAGTCCTAGACACACCTGCTACTCAAGGGTCAGCTCCAAGACCGAGTAGAGGTAGAGGTAGAGAGGTTGGTACCAATGATGCCCGAGGAGCTCGAGGCAGAGTTTTTGAGCTAAGGAGTGTTGTGGAGGTGCCAGCACCAGTTGCTACATGTACCATTCTATTACATGGTTTATCTGTTAGAGTTTTATTTGATACGGGTGCTACGCATTCATTTATTTTTGCTGCTTGTGTTGAGCTTTTGAGTTTATCATTCATAGTGGGGGCACCCTTTACTATAGGGTTACCTGATGGTAGTAGGGTCAGAGGTACCCAGGAGATACGTAGTTGTCCCCTACGCTTAGGGACTCGTATATTGCTTGTTGACTTCTTAGTCATGCCCTTGATGCATGAAGATGTCATATTATGTATGGATTGGATGTGTAGACACCCTGCGGTGTTAGATGTGGGTAAGAGAACTGTTATAGTCTCTACCGACATAGGTCCGATAGAGGTCTTCTAGGGTTGGGACCTTGGGAAGACAAGATCTGTCATCAGTGCAGTACGAGCAGCTAGACTGATTGCATAGGGATGTGATGCCTTCTGGTGCTACGCCATGAAGGATGGAGAGAGTCCGGCTTTGGAGGACATACCAGTGGTCTGTGAGTTTACAGACGTATTTATAGAGGCGTCTAGCTTGCCACCTCAGAGGAGCATAGATTTTGGCATTGACTTGGAGCCTGGTACGAGATCCATCTCGAAGGCCCCATACCATATGGCACCTGTCGAGATATTGGAGCTGAAGAAGCAACTCGAGGTGTTGGCTGAGAAGGGCTTCATACGCCCTAGCGTTTCACCATGGGGTGCACCTGTCCTCTTCGTGCGGAAGAAGGCCAGATCGTTGAGACTATGTATAGATTACAGAGAGCAAAACAAGGTGACCATCAAGAACAAGTATCCACTACCTCGTATTGATGATCTACTTGATCAGCTTCAAGGAGCGACAATCTTCTCCCGGATCGACTTGCGTTCAGGATATCACCAGCTGAGGGTGAGAGAGCAGGACATGCACATGACGGCATTTTGTACCCGTTATGGACACTACGAGTTTGTAGTGATGCCATTTGGGTTGACGAATGCCCCAGCAATTTTCATGGAGTTGATGAATAGCATCTTCATCGACTTCCTGGATCAGTTTGTGGTAGTCTTTATTGATGACATTTTGGTATACTCTCGTAGCAAAGAGGAGCATGCCAGTCATCTGAGGACAGTTTTACAGATTTTGAGGGATAGAGAGTTGTACGCCAAGCTCTCTAACTTTGAGTTCTGGATGTCTGAGGTTGCTTTCCTTGGACATATCGTCTCTGCCGACGGGATTATGGTAGATCTGGCGAAGATCGAGTTTGTTGCTGCATGGACGACACCGACGAACGTCAAGGAAGTGCGTAGCTTTCTTGGCCTAGCCGGTTACTACAGGCGCTTTGTGGAGGGATTTTCTGTGATTGCCCGTCCATTGACGAGTATTCTGAGAAAGACTACCAGATTCGTATGGACCGACCAATGCGCTCAGAGTTTTGAGGAGTTGAAGAGGCGTTTGACTTCTGATCCTGTCTTGGCACAACCAGAGGGTTTTGATGATTTTTTGGTCTATAGTGATGCATCCAAGATGGGCTTGGGATGTGTACTGATACAGAGAGGCAGAGTGATTGCATATGCGTCTCGACAACTGAAGACGTGTGAGGAGAACTATCCGAATCATGATTTGGAGTTGGCAGCGGTAGTTCATGCTTTGAAGATCTGGAGACATTACATGTATGGTGCCACATGTCAGATCTTCACAGACCATAAGAGTCTAAAGTACATTTTCACGCAGCGGGAATTGAATAACATCCAACGTCGATGGATTGAGTTGATCAAGGACTTTGACCTTGAGATTTTGTATCATCCTGGCAAGGCGAATGTTGTAGTTGACGCCTTGAGCAGGAAGACGCCTTGAGAGAAGGCGGTTGCCAAACTTACTGTACAACCTCATCTTTAGAGAGATCTAGCTTGGCTAGAGATGGACATACAGTTTCTTGATGAGGATGCCCAGTTGTTTGCTTTAGAGGTTCTACCTGATCTGTTGGATGAGATCTAACAAAAGCAGGGGACCTTCCCAATCTTGATGAGGATTAGAGAGAGGATGTCTCATGGGGAGGCACCACAGTTCTCCATTGGAGCAGATGGCGTTATGAGGCGAAATGACCGTATATGTGTCCCTGTAGACACAGAGCTAAGATAGCGGATCTTACAGGAGGCTCACTGTACACCTTACTCAGTACACCCAGGTACGAGTAAGATGTATCATGATGTGAGATGCTCATATTGGTAGGGAGGGATAAAGCCCGACTTAGCCAAATTTGTGGCTTAGTGTGCGACGTGTCAGCAGGTCAAGATAGAGCATTTCAGGCCTGGAGGTAAGCTCCGTCCATTGTTTGTGCCGCAGTGGAAGTGGGAGGACGTCTACACGGATTTTGTGACCGGGTTGAGGACCAGTAGGAGCTTTGATGCAATCTGGGTGATCGTTGACAGACTGACGAAGACGGCCCGTTTCATTTCTATGAGAGAGACGTGGCCAGTGAGCAAATTAGCTAAGGAGTACACTAGACAGATAGTGAGACTCCATGGGGTACCGAGGACGATCGTTTCTGATCATGATGGACCTACTTTGAGATTCTGGCAGCAGATTCAGACTGCTTTGGGGACGAGTATACACTTCACGACTGCGTTTCACCCCCAGACAGATGGTCAGTCAAAGAGGACCATCCAGACCTTAGAGGATATGCTACGAGCCTGTCTGTTTGATTGGGGACAGGGATGGTCTGATTACCTCTCATTCGTTGAGTTCTCATACAACAACGGCTGACATGCATCTATAGGGATGGCTCCCCATGAGGCACTGTATGGACATAGGTGCCGTACACCTTTATGCTAGGATGAGCCTAGCCGTATCAGTGGGATAGCGCCAAAGCATATTCAGGATGATATGGCTCGAGTAGCGCTGATCAGAGAGACGATGCTGGCTGCACAGAGTCGCTAGAAGTCGTATGCAGATAGGAGGCGTCGACCTCTAGAGTTCAGGGTAGGAGCTCATGTCTAGTTGAGAGTATCTCCGACGCGAGGCGTCAGATGTTTTGGCATAAAGGGGAAGCTGAGTCCCCGATATGTTGGTCCTTTTGAGATACTGGATAGAGTTGGGAGAGCAACCTACAGATTAGCATTGCCTCCGGGGTTAGAGGGTGTTCATCTTGTGTTTCATGTATCTCAGCTGAGGGAGTATATACCAGATCCGAGGCACATCGTGAGTTATGATGATCTGGTGGTTGAGCCAGACCACACCTTTGTAGAGCACCCTATTGCAGTCCTAGAGCGAAGTGTGAGACGCCTGCATACGAAGGACATTCCTATGATGAGGATACAGTGGTCGAGACGAGGACCTAATGAGGCTACTTGGGAGACAGAGGATAGTATCCAAAGGAACTATCCAGAGTTCTATGCTGAGTTAGAGGCACCAGTAGGATCCACGAGTAGATCTTAGTGCCATCTTGGTGAGTGCATGCTATGTTATGTGCTTATGTGATATGTTGTGTTTTCGTGCTAGCTGTGATATGTGCATATGATTTGTTAGATCTTGTTTGCTAGCGCGAGATAGGTATAGCTGGAGATGCTTCTTTCCTTCATGCTATGATTTGTGTTAGGATTAGCTGGAGATGGTTCTTTCCTCCATGCTATCTCTGTTGCACATAGTGTTAGTGGAGATGGTTTTCCTCTACATAGTAGTGTTATGTGTACGTTTTGGCTGAAGACGGCCTTCCTCCATGCCAGTTGTGATGTGGTTAGTGTTTGGCTAGAGATGATCTTCCTCTAGGCCTTGTTGAGAGTTGATGATAGTGCTCAGAGTTATACCTCGGCTTATGGGTCCGAGAGGTTTTGGGATCTTGCAAGTTTCGGGATGAAACTTGTTTTTAGGGGGGTGTGATGTAAGAGCCTTAGTCCTTGAAGCCTAGGAGCCTTGTTGAGCCTTAGGTGAGTCCTAGTTGGACCTTGTCAGCCGCCCCAGCGGACCAAGATGGCCGCCCCTGCGGTTAGGCGCCCCTGCGTCTTGGGTGAGCCGCCCCTACGGCTCTGTGTAGGTGCAGCCGCTTTCGTTGACTCTTTGACCCGTGCTTTGCGGTTGGCTTTCTTCATAAGTCTCCCATTCCTTCAGATGAGGGGTTTCCTTACATCATTCCAGCTTCTTCATCTCCCTTATGCTCTTCTTCTTCTCAATCTCCTCTTTTTGATCTTCCTTTGAGTTTGTGAGAAGGTTTTGAGAATTTGTTGAGGTTTTTGAGCTTGGATGATCTTGAGGATGATGTTGAGTGTTGCAGTTATGGTGCTAAGGTTGTGAGGTGGGTAGATGCTCTTGGTTGTTGCCTAGGATTCTGTTGAGGTGAGACCTTCATCTCCATCTTCCTTTCTTCTTCTTCTTGCTTCTTCATTCCTTTTCTAGCTTAGGATCACAAGTTGGACTTGTGTTGGATCCTTTCCTGGATATTTTGATGATCATATATGTGTATGTATATATATGTGTTGTTGTGGTGTGTTGAAGAAGTGAAGAGAGTCGAGAAAGAGATCGAAGAGAAGTCGAGGCCAACATTCTACACAGACAGTCGCCCTTGCGCCTGACTTTGGCAACCCCTGCGCCTGCTTGTGAACCGCCTCTACGCCTGGAGTGCGCCGCCCCTGCGCCTCACTGGGTTAGCTTGGAGTTTGCTTCTATTGGTACATTCAAGGCATACCTTGTTGGTTTACTTCCTTCCTTCCTTTCCTTTGGCATTGGCTTAGATGTTGGCTAGGCTAGCTTGGTTAGGATACGTGGAATAATAGAGATTTGCCTTAGGCACTCGTGTTTATGTTGAGGTTATGCCTTAGGCATTTGTGAGCATGTTATGATCTTGAGGTTTAGATTTAGGTTGTAGGTTGGTTATGGTTATGGAGACGAGTCTCCTAACCCTTACAATATGTGATGTTGTGTGCCTTGCTATTGCAGGCGTTGGTTTCTTTCCCAAGGGGAAGCTGTGGTGTGGTATTGGATACAAGTGTTACAAGTAAGTCCATAGGACTTTCTTAGCGTTTAGTTGTGAGTTTGTGTGATTGTGATGGTTGTGTGTGTTCATATGATTGTGCATTTATAATCTAAACCGGACTAGGATGACCTTTATTACTTTAAATGGCCCAAGTATATTATAACGGGTCGTGACCACTTGCCTCCGCCTGCGGGTAGGAGGAGGTTCCCTGAAGATGATCTCACAGGAGGGGACAAGTGATGATCACCCCATGCAAAACTCCTATGTTACGTTGGATGGGACGGGGTTCTTGAGGCTCCTCGTGTTACAAAAGAAGTTGAATTTGTAATGGAATAACGTAATGAAAGATAATAAATGAATGTGTGTGGCATTGCATGTATGAGATGTTGATGTGTGTTTGTGCTATTACTTTCATACTTATTCATTGTTGTAGCTAACGGTGTATACCGTGTTGTAGATGATGTGCAGGTTAGGAAGACTGCAGAGTGAGTCAGATGGTGTGACTAGCCAAGGACTTTTGTACATTAGGATGCGTGGGATATGAGATCTTTTGTATAAGATGTTTATGTTTGATGTTTTGTACTTGGCTTTGTGTTTGTAAACTCTTTTGATGTATCATATACAACTTTTATGTATTTGGTTTTAATCTACCTGTGCCTTGTTGTAAGATCCAATGAACATGTTGTCAAGTTAGGGTCAGGATCCATTGTGAGATCCTAGCCCAATGTAGCACTCCAAGTCATGTGGATTTGGGGTGTTACACTACCGGTACGTGAGTCTAAAATATCTCATCGTATTGAGTAAGACTATCATTTGAGAACTTATAAATAGAAGGTTTATTATTTAACAAATCCTGCATTTCTTGGCTTTTTGGCTAAGATCAAGTATATTACGTATTCCCTATTATGTGATATAAATTATGCTACAACGATTATGAACTAATACTAACATTTGGAGAACTCGTATGAATAGAAGGTTTGCATATTAAACAAATCATATATTTATTGCTTTTTTTCTTTTGAAATCAAGTATAATAATTATTCATATTGGATTAATCTTCTAGTATGTGGTTCTAAATTATCCAACATCGGTTATCAAGTATGACTAACATTTTGATACATTGTATAAATATTTATTCATATTTGTTTAATGTCTTGTATGTGGGTAAAACCAAGAATAATATTTATTCATATTGGATTAATATTTGATATGTGGATTGTTGACTTGTTGTAAGACTAACGTTTTGAGAACTTGTATAAATAGAAGGTTTGCAAATCAAACAAATTATACATTTATTAGTCTTTTGACTAAAAGACTAAGAAATCGACTATAGTATTTATATGTGGTAGGTGGGTCGTTGATCTAGTGATATGTTTGTCTAAATTATGTCACGTTGATTATCCATTAAAATTGACGTTTTGAGAACTTGTATAAATAGAAGGTTTGAATATTTAACAAATCAAAGTATAATATTTATTCATATCGGATTAGTATTTGATATGTGTCGACAAACCACACTAGTAATCTTATTTGACTAATTATTTGGGTTATGATTCAGATTTTCGTATTACATCTATGTTAGTGTCATCAACAGAAGAATACTCCTAAATCAAGACTGTTTTTTAGGCCTTCATGCCAACCGTGTTGGATGCTTAGTCTTCAAAGCTGAACTGTGGGCGGTGATACATGGATTCGAGATTGTAAAGAAAATGAAAGTGAGTCATCTTCTAATTGAGACGGATGTTGACGAAGGGGGCTTTGCTAATGGAGGAGACGAACACTAATATTCATCATGCTAGGCTGTTTCAAAGGAAGAAGATCTATAAGAATTATACGTGATAGAGAGATGAGCATGTATGAGGCGGCTAACAAAGCGGGGATTGGTTAGGAAAAAAAAATTTGGAATTTACCAGGAACTATATCTTGTTAGATCATCCACGTACGGATCTTGAAATGATCATCAAAATGATTTAATGGTGAGTTTTGATACGTAATTCCAATTTTCGTATGAATAAAGACTTTAAATTTAAACCATTCCTTGCAAAAATAAATAAATACACGTGCAAAGCAATGACTATAAACTAGTTCATTCAATAATTGACGAGCTTCCTCAGGAGGTAATTTTTCTAGTAGGATGAAAACCGGATGATAAACATGTTTACTTTCCAAGTTATATCCGGCTAATTGCCATTGTCTTCACCAAACCCTTCTGTTCCATAAGTTTTCTCACCTCAACCCCATCTCCCCATCTTCCCCCAGCAGCATACATGTTAGCTAAGGTCACATAACACCCAGCATTTTCGGGTTCCAACATAAGTAGATTCTCAACAGCTAACTCAGCACCCTCAATATTCATTTGGGCCTGGCTAGCAGCTAGGAGAGCTCCCCATATTTGCTTGGAGGGCCTTACGGATATTGTTCTGAGGAGCTCAACCGCCTCGCTGAGCCTACCAGCACGCGAAAGCATATCAACAAGACAAGCAATGTGCTCGTTCTTGGGGACGAAACCTGATTTTCTATTCATGCTGTTAAACATGTGTAACCCTTCATCTACAAGCCCCGAGTGACTACAAGCTGAGAGTCCTGAGGTTAAGGTAAAAGAGTCTGGTGAATGACCAGAAGACTTCATCTCCTCGAGAAGCTTTAGAGCGTCTTTTCCTCTTCCGTGCATTGCCAGTCCTGCTATCATCGTGTTCCATGACACCAAATCCTTTGTTTCCATCTTTGAGAACAAGAGAGACGATGCGTCTATGCAACCACATCTCGAGTACATGCAGATCAGTGCATTTAAGATGAGCATCTCAAGATTGAAGTTGTTCCTGATTGTATAGGCATGAATTTGCTTGCCCAGCTTCAGATCAGAGATGGGTAACAGCACTGATATTGTGGTTTGGTCAATCTTGATTCCTGAGAGTTGCATTTTCGTCAAGTACTCGAGTGCCTCGTTTTCCATACCCAAATCGACAAAGCCTAGTATCATAGCATTCCAAGTGACCACATCAGATTTGTCCATTAATGGAAACAGACTTCGGGCATTATGAACTCTTCCAAATCTAGTATATGCTGTCAATAAGGCGGGTCCGATGGACTTGTAGAGGGCGCGATTATCATGTATTTTGATCCCATACGCTTGTATTTCCCGTGCTTTATTTGAACATTGTAGAAACCTTGAAGATGCCATTGCACTTGAGAGAGAATCCAGATCTGGAATGACTTTTCCAGACCTCATCATATCTCTGAATATCATCAAGGAAGTTTCTTGCCTTCCAGTCCTTGAGAAACCGGATACAAGAGTGGTCCATGAGATAATGTTGGGTTCCTTAATGCGAGCAAACACTCGAAGAGCCTCGTCACACATCTCACTTCGACAATAAGCATCCATGATGGAATTCCAGGTGACAACATCAGGGTCAATTCCATCAGACTCTATAGCTTCCACCATATCCAAAGCTGAGGCATAATAGCCGTTGGATACGTACCCTGAAATCATTGAATTCCAAGAGAGCATGTCCCTCCTTGGATGAATTCCATCGAACACGCGCCTAGCACTCTGCACATCCATCAAGCTGGAATACATGCTAATCAATGAATTGGAGACCTGCAAATTGAACTCAGCCCCAAAGATAATGACATCCTTGTGGACCAATGTCCCTGCACGAACAGATGTGGAATGCGCACATCCCCTTAAAACGACAGGGAACACGTAGCTATCAGGCGAAGAACCCGCCAATCTCATCTCACGATAACCCTGCAAACACCCTTCAAATCGCCCATTTCGTGAGTGGAGAGCAAGGATTGCAGTCCAAGCAAAGACATTTGGGTGGGACAATTCATCGAACAGCTTGTGTGCATACGAGTGGTTGCAGTCAGCATAAAACTGGACTAATTTGGTGAGAACAAATGGGGTCTGATTCATCCCATGCTGTACGATCTGCTGGTGGACTTGCTTGCCGGGCTTCAATACTCTTGAATCGCAACATTGTCTGAGGAGATCGATTAGCTGGGAAGGATAGAGAAAGTTGGAAACGGTGAGTGGGGGAGTTGATGTTTGTGTGTGAGAAAGCCATGCTCTCATCTCTCACCATGAGGGTTGTCTCTATACTTCGAGTTCGATAGCAATTGGAAAATGTTGCGAAGAAGAATGAGCTATGGCACCGTTATTATGTGTCATTGGACTGGTTCGCCTGGGGCCTTGGACTGCACACATCATCTATTATGACGACATATTTTCTTCCACATAGATTGAAATTTTAATCCAAAAAAAAAACAGGGTAAATTCCTATAAAAAGCCTAAACTTTTATAGAACGTGGAAAATAACACAAACTTTCATTAATTTATAAAATAATCTAAACTTTACATGATCTTTCATTAATTGGCACCAAAGAAATCTTCCGGTTAAATTCTTCGGTAGAGGTAGATTAATGATAATTGTGTATGCATATATGGAAATTATAGATAAAAAGGCAAAGTAAATAAATTAAAATGTAACATCCGTTATTCCGAATGGTGAGCGGGTTTCGACCTTTCCACAGACGCGGCTCAGTTTTCCCGCAGGCACGGGATGCTGATAACGAGTTTTTATTCCGTTCTGACCCCTCATTCTCCCTCTTATACTTGGACCCCTCGTTGCTTGTGTCTAGAGGGACTAGAGGTCATTTGACCCCTTGGTTCCGTCCCACCTTTTTGCAGCCTAAAGATTCTTCTCTCCCTTTGGCTTTCATTTCACGTTCTTCTTTTCTCCCATTTCCTCTCTTCTCTCTCGTTTCCCTCTTCCATCTTTGGAGCTCTTGCATGTGTGGACTGTAGAAAAAGAGGATCAAATTCATTGTGGTAAGCTTCTTCCACTTCCTTCCTTCTGCATCCTTGTTGTTTACCCTTTCTTCTTCCCTCTTCCATCCATAGCCATGGATGAAGCTTTTGATAAATTTGTTCATCAAATCCTTTGCAAAAGCTTGTTCTTAGCTCGTTTAGGTCGGGGAGAGGAGCCTAAGATCAGTGGTTGGTGTTTTGAGAAGACCTAGCAAGAAGAGGAGGGCATTGGAGCCGATCCACAGTCGACGACGGAGAAGACAACGTTCTGCTGCTTAAGCCGCGGGGTAGATCCAGGCCACCGCAGAGGCGGCTCAAACAACCGCAAGGGCGGCTCCAAGACTCAAGGAAGCCGTAGGGGCGGCGCCAGGGACCCGCAGGGGCGGTGACAGGGCCACGCAAGGGGCGCCATCTTGTTCCGCGGCCGCGTTTCCTTCAACAGTAGGCTCCTCTCTCCCTTCCTCTTCGTTCCTTCCTTAGCTTTGTAGTTGTATCATGTTAGTATCATGCCTAGGATGGCCTAGAGTAGCTTGAGAATGCCACCTAATGGTTGAGAACCTAGGAGCCCTTATGGCTTTATGTAGTTGATGGCTTTGAGTTGGTTGAGCATGTTGGACCTTCTAGGCTAGGTTGTCCTTCCTTGGCTGTGGTTTAAGTTCCTGTGAGGTTATAAGTTGTTATGAGTTCTATCATGTATTGAGAGAGTGGGTTGTTGGTAGATCTCCTCATGCGTTGAGTGAGAGGTGAGTGTAGGAATTATAGGATGCGGTCCTAGAATTGAGATTCAAATGATCTTGCGTAGATCATTTGTATAGAAGTCTAAGACTTCTTGTGTGTGTGGGTTGTTGACATATATCTTCGTATGAGCAGGTTGTGGGCTTCTTCCGAAGGGAAGCGAGAGTGTTCTGAGTTAAGTGTGGAGACAATGTAAGTCTTCGGACTTACTTAGCTTGTAATCTTCGTATTAGTTTCGATGTGTGTTTGGTGGTATGTGTTTATTGTTTATGTTATAACAACCATGAAACCGGAAATAGGACGACCTTACATTATATTATTGGGCCAAGTGTATGATAACGGGCGGTGACAACACTACCTAGCTCTTGCGGAGAGTTGGGGGTTCTCGGCGACTAGCCGGGCAGGTAGACGGCCAAATGCATCAGTGTCATTCCTTGACGGTGAGTAGGGACCAAGGCAAGATCATGCGGTGATTCTCGTGTCACAAACGGAAGTTGAATTAGTAACGGGATATGACTTAATAAATAAAAAGATAATGAACCGAACTTGTGTGTTTTGATCATGTTGTGTGCTTTGCTTACTTACGTATGTTTGTACCATCACCTTGTTTCTAATGCCTTGAATATTAGCTAACGGTTTTAAACCAATTGTGTAGATGTCTTGCAGGTTCGGGAAACCGCCGAGTGAGGTGGAGGAGTGGACAGTCCGGGTCTCCATACATTATAGGACGGGAACGTTTTTGGGGTTATGTCTTTTTTTTGTTAGTTGCGGTTTATGTTGTACGTTTTGGATTATCATTTTTGGAGTTGTGTTGTTTTGAGGACTTGACTGAGTTTCCAAGTTGTATCTTTTTTTTTTGGATTATTCGCATTACATTAAAATGATTTCGGTATTTGCCTTTATTTGTGCCATGTTGGAAAGATCCGGTGAAATTGTTGTCAAGCTAAGGGTCGGAACCCATTTGTGAGGTCTCCGCCCGTAGCGCTCCGAATCTTGCGGATTCGGGGTATTACAAAGTGGTATCAGAGCCCTAGGTTGAGAACAATGGCACTCGCAATCTTTTTAAGGCCGAATGAGGAATAAACGGAACCCCCTAGGGTTCCAACTTTTCGGTTTCAAAATCATATGCATGAGTTGGGCATGGGATAGAATGCACGGGATCACCACTCATTCCGCATACCTCGGTGACGTAGATTTCTGGATTTGTGATATGTATATACTTATATAGTTATATACATATATATATATATATATGGCCTTAGGATGTTTATGGATTTGTATGTACTTAGTTATGTATGTGACCTTAGGATGTTTTGGACTTGTATGCCCTGGATGTATTTTGTGAGCATGCTTATTATTTTCGCTTTTCAATACCATACGAGATATACACACATATGTTTATACGAATACGACATACAATATCAAATGACACGCACGAGAGCTACCGCTTATGTAGGACCCACTAGGGGTAGGCCCCTCTTCCTCCTACCATCCCGAGGCAGGGACGAGTAGGAAGACCTCTAGGCGCGAGAGGTCGGGGACGTATCCCCATTGAGGACCCACTAGTTGTGGATCCACCGGCAGTTGAGATTCCCGTCGAGGACGTCGCGGAGAGCATTATCCCGGGGGCTAGGGATAGGACCGTTGCAAGGTCCGGGGCGTAAAGTCGTTCATCCGCCGAGACTGATGAAGCGTCGATAGGAGTTTCGGTGTTTAGAGAGTATGTTAGGCAGGTCGAGAAGGCGTTTAGGACGGGAGCACCACCTCCCGCGCAACCGGTACCTGCACCCGCACCTGCGAGATCAGTTGAGGTCTCGTAGAGAGTGACTCAAGTTAGGGCCGCACCAGAGATAGCTACACCAGAGATAGTTGCACCAGCGGTAGTTGCACCCGAGCCGGTTATGGATGTTGTTAGGGCGAGAGACGAGTTGAGGTCTCCGAGACCGGATTCATGGTTGAAGGCTTTCAACCAACAGCATGTACCCAACTTCGACGGGAAAGTGGGATTAGAGGTGGAGCATTGGACTGGGCACGTATAGTCCGCTTTAGAGGCAATCCGTTGCCCTGAGGAGAGGCAAGTTGAGGTAGTCCATACGCTAGTCCAGGATCAAGCCCAGTACTGGTGGAGGACAGTTAGAGGAGGTGTGACCAGGATGGATCAACTGTTGAGCCTCGTTAGGGAGACCATTTGCCCGGATTCACTGAGGAGAGACAGAGTCTAGGACTTCCTGGAGGCGGTAGTTGAGGATGTCCCTGTCATCGAGGCTATTAGGCGATTTAGGGTAGAGTTAGCCTTGTTGGGTCCTACCGCACCTTCGGCAGACCAACATGTCTATCTCTTTTCACGGAGATTAGGGAGTCCACCCGAGCTTACCTTGTGCGATTCCGATGTGACTCCCTGGTGGAATACCAGGACCGAGCTTTGGCATACGAGAGGGACCACCCGGGCCCTAAGAGAGTTGCTCAGGCCGAGGGGCCGGACAAGAGACGGAGGACAGAGCCCGCTTGTTCAGAAGTAGGAGCCTCAAGATATGAGCGGAGCCAAGTGTAGAGCTGTCCTAGTCCTCAGACTACCGCCCCGATATCCGTCGGGGGGTTATTGTTTCAATTGTGGAGGGTATGGATACATTAGGAATGCATGTAGGAAGCCAACCGTGACTTGTTTCACTTGTGGCCAGGTGGGCCACCGAGCTACTTTTTGCCGTCAGGGCAAGGAACAATTGCAACAAGGTTCTTCACCTGCTAGCGTGGCGGGAGGTGGCAGAGGCCGCCTCAGTACGAGACATCGAGCCACCGGAAGAGGTTCCAAGGTAAGGCTCGTTTGCAGGGATCGACCCCTGGTCAAGGCCTAGGTAAGGGGCATGGTGGAGCCACCACGGGGGCCATAAGTGCTCATGCCAGGGTGATATCAGAGTTCAATTTATGGTATCGGAGTCCACTTTGGCGTGTTCATATCTTCCTTTTATGCTCGATCATGATCTAATCCTTAAATTTATCATTTTACTCCATAATTCGCCAAGTAGACGGGGAATCTTTCAGTCTAGGATAGTAGACGAACGCGCCTAGATCAAATAAGCCTCTCTCTCTATATATATATATATATATATATATATTCTATTTCTCCTCCCAAATCAAATAAAAGTTAGGCTTTTAATTGTTAGATATTAATTGTAGATTTTGTGTAATCAAAAGTCCAAATTATAATTTACATGTTATTCAAACTCTGGTTAGAAGTGAAAAAAAATTAAAAGATAAATAATCTTAAAGATAAACCATATCTTAAAAATAAACTGCAACTTAGGGTTTTTTTACTTGTAGATGAGCTTTTTTTGGGTTTTTTTTTATTTAAATGAGGTTATTTAGGGTTATAGGTTATTTTGGGTTATTTGTTGTTTACTTGTATTTTTTGGTTATTTTCTATAAAAAAAGGAATATATAAAATGTAACGTTGGGGAGAAAGTTATAATTTGAAGTTTATAAACTGAAATAAACCACCCAAAATATTTTCTCAATCAATCAGTAAACAACCCAAAAATTAATCTACTACAAAATAAAGTCAAATAACCACCAACAATCTACAACTAAACAGACCCTTAAAGATAAACCCCATCAAAGTTTACTCGAGCGTCGTATTAGCGTTCACTCCAACGTAATATCAGAGTTCATTCTGTGGTATCGGAGTCCACTTTGGCGCGTTCCTAGCTTCCTTTTATGCTCGATCATGATCTAATCCTTAAATTTTTCATTTTACTCCATAGTTCGCCAAATAGACGGGGAATCTTTCAGCCTAGGATAGTAGCCGAACGCGCCTAGATCAAATAAGTCTATATATGTATATTATATTCCTCCTCCCAAATTAAATAAAAGTTGGCCTTTTAATTGTTGGATATTAATTGTGGGTTTTGTGTAATCAAAAGCCCAAATTATAACGTACAAGTTGTTTAAACTCTCGTTAAAAGTGAAAAAAAAAAATCAAAGATAAATAATCTTAAAGATAAACTTACAACTTAGGACTTGTTTAGATGAGCTTTTTTTGCAGTTTTTTAATTTAAATGAGGATATTTAGGGTTATAGGTTATTTTGGATTATTTGGTGTTTAATTTGTATTTTGGGTTATTTTCTATATAAAGAAAAAGTAATATATAAAATGTAACCTTGGGGAGAAAGTTATATTTCGAAGTTTATACCCAAACATATATTTCTCAATCTACAAGTAAACAACCAAAAAAGTTAATTTATTACAAAATAAAGTCAAATAACCCACAACAATCTACAACTAAACACACCCTTAAAGATAAACTTTATATACTTGGGCCAAAAAATAATGTTGAGCCCGTTCGTATCAGAGTCCACTTTGCCGCTTATCAAAGCCCACTCCGTAGTATCAAAGTTCGCTTTGTGCAGTATCAAAATTCATTCCAGCGCGGTATTAGAAATCACTCCAGCGTAGTATCAGAGTTCTATCTGCGGTATCAGAGTCCACTTTGACGCGTCCCTAGCTTCCTTTTATACTCCGTCATGATCTAATAACTCAATTTATCATTTTACTCCATAAATCACCAGGTACTCAGGTAGACGGACAATCTTTCAACCTAGGATAGTAGGCGAATGCGCCTAGATCCAATAAGCGTATATATGTATATTCTATTCCTCTTACCAAATCAAATAAAAGTTGGGCTTTTAATTGTGGGCTATTAAATGTGGGTTTTGTGTAATCAAAAGCCCAAATTAAAATTTACATGTTATTTAAACTCTGGTTAAAAGTAAAAAAAATTAAAAATAAATAATCTTAATGATAAAACCTATCTTAAAGATAAACTGCAAATTAGGACCTATTTACTTGTAGATGGCCATTTTTTGTATTTTTAAATCTAAATGAGGTTATTTAGGATTATAGGTTATTTTGGGTTATTTGGTGTTTACTTGTGTATTTTGGGTTATTTTCTATATACAAAAAGGCATATATAAAATGTAACCTTTGGGAGAAAGTTATATTTCGGAGTTTATAAACTCAAATAAACGACCCAAATTATTTTTTCAATCTACAAGTAACCAACTCAAAAGTTAATATATTACAAAATTAAATCAAATAACCCCCAACAATCTACAACTAAACAGACCCTTAAAGATAAACTTTATATTTTTGGGCCGAAAAATAATGTTGAGCCCGTTCGTATCAAAGCCCACTTTGGCGTGTTCCTATCTTCCTTTTTCTCTCTTCTCTCTCTTTTCCCTCTTCCATATTTGGAGCTCTTGCATGTGTGGACTGCAAAAGAAGAGGATCAAATCAAGTGTGGTAAGCTTCTTCCCCTTCCTTCATTCTGCATCCTTGTTGTTTACCCTTTCTTCTTCCCTCTTCCATCCATAGCCATGGATGAAGCTTTTGAGAAGCTTGTTCCTCAAATCCTTTGCAAAAGCTTGTTCTTAGCTCGTTTTGGTCGGGAACAGGAGCCTAAGATCAGTGGTTGGTGTTTGGAGAAGACCCAACAAGAAGAGGAGGACATTCGAGCAAAGGATCCACAACCGAAGACGGAGAAGACGACGTTCTGCTACTTAAACCGCGGGGGCGGATCATCACAGCCGCGGGGGAGGATCCAGGCCGCCGCAAGGGCGGCTCAGACCACCACAGGGGCGGCTCCAAGACTCCAGGGAGCCGTAGGGGCGGCTCCAGGGACCCGCAAGGGCGGTGACAAGGCCACACAAGGGGCACCAGCTTGTTCCGCGGTTGCATTTCCTTCAACAGTAGACTCTCCTCTTCCTTCCTCTTCGTTCCATCCTTAGCTTTGTAGTTGTATCATATTAGTATCATGCCTAGGATTGCCTAGAGTAGCTTGAGAATGCCACCCAATGGTTGAGAACCTAGGAGCCCTTATGGTTCGATGTAGTTGATGGTCTTGAGTTGGTTGAGCATGTTGGACCTTCTAGGATATGTTGTCCTTCCTTGGTTGTGGCTTAAGTTCATGTGAGGCTATAAGCTGTTATGAGTTCTATCATGTGTTGAGAGAGTGGGTTGTTGGTAGATCTCCTCATGCGTTGAGTGAGAAGTGAGTGTAGGAATTATAGGATGCGTTCCTAGAATTGAGAGTGAAATGGTCTTGCGTAGATAATTTGTATAGAAGTCTAAGACTTCTTGTGTGAGTGGGTTGTTGACATATATCTTCATGTGAGTAGGTTGCGGGCTTCTTGCCAAGGGAAGCTAGAGTGTTGTGAGTTGAGTGTGGAGACAAGGTAAGTCTTCGGACTTACTTAGCTTGTATTCTTCGTATTAGTTTCGATGTGTGTTTGGTGGTGTGTGTTTATTGTTTATGTTATAACAACCATGGAACCGAAAATAGGACGACCTTACATTATATAATTGGGTCAAGTGTATAATAACGGACGGTGACAACACTGCCTAGCTCTTGCAGAGAGCTTGGGGGTTCTCGGCGACTAGTTGGGCAGGTAGACGGCCAGATGCATCAGTGTCATTCCTTGACGGTGAGTAGGGACCGAGGCGAGATCATGCGGTGATTCTCGTGTCACAAATGGAAGTTGAATTAGTAACGGGATATGACTTAATAAATAAAAAGATAATGAACCGGACTTGTGTGTTTTGATCATGTTGTGTGTTTTGCTTAGTTACGTGTGTTTGTACCATCATCTTGTTTCTAATGCCTTGAATATTAGCTAACGGTTTTAAACCAATCGTGTAGTTGCCTTGCAGGTTACGGATGCCGCCGAGTGAGGTGAAGGAGTGGACAGCCGGGGTCTTCGTACATTATAGGACGGGGACGTTTTTGGTGTTATGTCTTTGTTTTCTTAGTTGTGGTTTATGTTGTACGTTTTGGATTATCGTTTTTGGAGTTGTGTTGTTTTGAGGACTCGACTGAGTTTCCAAGTTGTATCTTTCTTTTCGGATTGTTTGCATTGCATTAAAACGCTTCCAGTATTTGCCTTTATTTGTGTCATGTTATAAAGATCCGGTGAAATTGTTGTCAAGCTAAGGGTCAGAACCCATTGTGAGGTCTCCGTCCGTAGCGCTCCGAATCATGCGGATTCGGGGTGTTACAAAGTGGTATTAGAGCCCTAGGTTGACAACAATGGCACTCACATTTTTTAAGGCCGAATGAGGAATAAACGGAACCCCCAAGGGTTCCGATTTTTGTTTTCAAAATCATATGCATGAGTTGGTCTTTGGATAGAATGTACGGGACCACCACTCCGTCCGCATACCTCGGCGACGTAGATATCTAGATTTGTGATATGTATATGTGTGTGTGTGTGTGACCTTAGGATGTTTTGGACCTGTATGCCCTAGATGTACTTTGTGAGCATGCTTATTATTTTTTTGGTTTTCAATACCGTACGAGATATACGCACATATGTTTCTACAAATACGCCATACGATATTAGATGGCATGCACGAGAGCTACCGCTTACGTATGACCCGCTAGGGGTAGACCTCCTCTTCCTCCTACCGTCCCGAGGCAGGGACGAGTAGGAAGACCTCCAGGCGCGAGAGGTTAGGACGTATCCCCATTGAGGACTCACCAGCTGTGGATCCACCGGCAGTTGAGATTCCCGTCGAGGACGTCGTGGAGAGCATCATCCCCGGGGCTAGGGATAGGACCATTGCGAGGTCCGGGGCGCAAAGTCCTTCATCCGCTGAGACTGATGGAGCGTTGATAGGAGTTTTGGTGTTTATAGAGTATGTTAAGCAGGTCGAGGAGGCGTTTAGGATGGGAGGACCACCAATACCTGCACTCGCACCTGCGAGATCAGCTGAGGTCTCGTAGAGGCTGACTCGGGTTAGGGCCGCACCAAAGATAGCTACACCAGAGATAGTTGCACCAGCGGTAGTTGCACCCGAGCCGGTTATGGATGTTGTTGGTGTAATAGCTAAGATTTTCGAATTCTAATTAATGTTGATTAACTTAACCTGTGATAGTAATTGATATATAACTCGCAAAGATTGCGTAAGTATTTTTACCCTCCGGTATTATTTGGAGCATTTGGGAGCTCCAATTAATAAAAATGCAGTTGAGAGAAATGATCAGGACATCGGACATGTCCTAGATATGAAACACCATGGAAAGGCAAAACGGCCAAAAAAGTTGCTATTTCGTTTCTTAACGGCTAGGAAAGACGGATGAGGAATACACGTTTTTCGAGGCAATTGCGGAATAATTATCCCTACAATATTCAAGATTTATTGTTCCAATTTCGAGAAGTTTGGAGAAGGGGGTTCAACCCGCCATTGAATCGGTTAAAGGATAATTATCGACTTCGCTAAAGGATAATTATCGACTTCAGTATAAATACCGGAAAATCGTTTATTAATTCATTTCCTTTCACGTTTCCTCGTAAAAGCTCTGATTTCTCTCAAACTTCATACTCAAATCTACTCTCTGTTTCTAATCCGATTTCAATTCCGTTTGAGTTTCTGGATTCCTCTCTTCATTCTCTTCATATCGGTACCAAATTTTTGCATTTCCGAGCAGATAAGGACCTGGTCGAGCATATATGTCACTAGGACAGTTCCGTCGCTCAGATTCCGGTGAATTTGATGTTGTACATGCGTAGCCTGCATCGTTGTGATTCCGAATTTTCTTTCAGATCGTCAATCGGGTTAGTAACGAATAAGCTATGAATTTATTCGTTTTCCGTACTACGATTTGGCCTAAATTGAACTTAGGCTTTTCAAAATGGATAATTAGAAATTCCATTATGATCATTATATTATTATGGTGTTTATGGGTTGTTTGTTTGATGAAATCTGATGACAGGTGGGTTTAGAAATGGCCTGTGGGCAAAACGTTATTTTGGTGAAATTTAATTAGGATTAAATTTGAGATTGAGGAATACTGAGTAGATGCATGCTAGGTGTCAAAATGAGTTGAGGATCATGATGATGTTATGGATATCGGTTATGGCTTTAAGGTTTAGTGTGTGTACGAGTATGATGAGATGTTATGTTGAGGATATGCCTTAGGCATTTATGAATGTGTTGAGGATCTGAGGTTTAGATTTGAGATATAGGTTGGTTGTGGTTAGTAAGACGAGTATCCTAACCTTTGTAGTATGTGATTGTGTGTGTCTTGCTATTGCAAGAGTTGATTACTTCCCCAAGGGAAAGCTGTGACGTGGTACAGGTTACGAGTATATCAGGTAAGTCCATAGGACTTACTTAGCGTGCAGTTGTGGATCGTATGATTGTGATGGTTGTGTGTGTTCATATGATTGTGCATTTATAACCTAAACCGGACTAGGATGACCATTTATTACATTTATTTTGCCCAAGTGTATTATAACGGGCAGTAACCACCGGTCTCCGCTTGTTGGTTAGGAGGAGGTGCTTGGATGCCAGTAACACAAGGGGGACGAGTGACGATCACTGTTCGCCACTTAGCGTGCGTGCAAATAAGCTTTAAATTTATAAAACTAGAATCAAGCAAGCGAACCCGCAGTGTACGGATCGACGTAGTTAAGCAAGAATTCCAGAGTATCGAACACAGGGATTTGGGGGGAACAAATTCGATTTCAGATTATCAAGCAGGTAAATGTAAGAGCTTTGCAAATTATTGGGAAAACAACAATCTTAAAGATCCAAGTATCCAGCTGTGGCTATCGATTCAAGATATACTAATGATATAAGGACAGAGTTAAGATATGCAAAGGTATGCTAATGTAAGGTAATCGTACGGTGAAGTTCTAAAAACCTTATATGACTCACCTACAAGACACTCTCTATAAAGGTTGTTGAGGCTTCAATATAGAAAGGTTCTAAAGGTAAGAATTAATGTCAAATACCCAAACTTGTAATCCAACGATCAAGACTAACTAAATCGATTAAGGTTGTGACACTCACAATCGAGGTAGAGGTTGTTGAGGCTTCACTACCACCTAGAAAAGACAAGCCTAAACTAAGTTAAAGCAAATCTTTAACTTTGGATCAAAGTAAAAGCAAGTTCGTAAACTTAACGGAAATCACGGTTAGTTCTCGAGGTTCCACGGCTGTGGACTCAAGAACAGGCCGTAATTTAAGGTTGTCGGCGATTCTCTCTAACTCTCAGGGTCCAATCTGTTTATGATCGATCTATCATCATCTAAGCCACAACTATCAACCCTTCACCTTAGAATTGTTAAGGGTTTTTAGCCAACAATAGTCATAATGATATCAAATTCAAGGTTTAAAATATTGAAAGATGAAAACTTCCGAAAACTTTCAATAAACTTCAAACCAATCTCAAAGTCACAATCAAGAACAAATATCGGCACTAGATTCGGAATAGAACAAACAAACACAATTCTTAGATAAGAAGGAAGAACGGGATGTCAATCCGTCTTCTAAATCAAACCTAAACAAGAAAAGGAATCTTCTTGCGAATACTCTTCCGAATCTTCGATCTTCCGTCAATCCGGAAATCTCAATCACAATCTCCACCAAAGTGCGAGATTAGGGCAACTCCAAAGATGAGCGCAAGTAGTCTTTTGCAAGAATCACAAAGATCTCTAAGTCGCGGCGTGAGCGAAAGTGCGTCAAGCGGAGTTGTAAGCGTAAACCTAAAGCGAGGTGACGGAATCTCTCTTCGTCCGTCCTTTTATAATGTATGATGAAATAGCGGCCCGGCCCAATCTTTTAAAAGATCGTGGCTTAAAGTGTGGCGAAAAAGATCGCCAAGATCATGGTCGTGGAAGGTTCCACGGCCGTAATTTAGAGCGTGGGGATCAACACGGTTTGAACACATGATTCCACGACCGTAGAAGCCACTGGAATGAATGACGCTTCACTTGCTAGGGTTCCACGGCCGTGGAACTGAACGTGGAAAGTAGTACGGCCGTATTTTAGAGCGTGGTTTAGGGCAAGAACGTGATTCTTCCCTAGACTCGTGCATTCCCCAAGTTGACACTCCTTTTTCTCCTAAGAATGTCCTCAATCCATGGACATGTCAAACAATTCCATCCTTGCTCGATTCCGTTCGAAAATAGCTCTCAATCACCTATAATCAACATAAAGCTTGTGTAGACATCCATATCGACAATATAGGCAAACTAGCTCACAAATGCAACAATGCTCAATCAATGACTATCAATATGAATCAAATACGCTTAGAAAACGTGCCTAAAATATCACAATATTTCATGCTAACAAATAACCCCATACTTAACACTTGCTTGTCCCTAAGCAAGGTCTTTCAAAAGCTTTAAAACAAGAGTTAGGATGAAATATGTGTACCTTCTCAAAGCAATACTTCTTTTGGTTGAATGTGCCTTCCAAACAATAGATCATTCTCAAATCTTGCTTCAATCGTTTATAAGACTTTCATACACTTAATCAAAGAGTAAAAAGTAAAGAAAGCTCACGAATCAATCAAACTTCTATACAAGCATCATAACCCTTAAACATTATCAAAATCAATCATAAGAAACTTCAATTTAGATCACCAAGTCATATAACATTCTTTTGATCTTAAGGACTTTCAAAGAAAAAGGTCTAGAATGTGGAAAGGGAAGGAAACTTTAAAGAATGTGGTGCATGAATCCGGGAAAGTGGACAACTACTCCTTCTTCTTCTCTTGCGGTTTCTGCAACAACTTCAACTTAGAGCTTCGCTCTCTTCCTTTCATTTTTCGACTTTACTTTTGGAGTTATGGACAAAGGTGCACAAAAACCGAAGCCTAGGAGATTGGCGTTTCTCAATTTTTATGAGATGCCTCAAACCCGTAGCGCACATACCATAATCCGCTAGGAATATCGCTCAATCCGACTTTGGCAAGACACAAACACCCGGCTATGTGAATGGTGCCGAGTAACTCATCATCATGATTGACTTCCCCAAACCTACAATTTCTTTCTATTCTTTTGATTGCAAATAATTGCTCTCATGGCCCTCCCACATCAAACATGCCTTTTTCATTCACTTCTCCGAAATCCCGGATAGGTAAAGGGGGTCAATATTTCAATGAGGAGCTAAAATGATCAAAGAAAGAAGAAAGAAAAATCGAATTGCATTAATCATCTCAATCAAGAAGTATAAGAACTTATAGTGTGATTTCAACTTCAATTTCTCAACATGATTTAAGTAACATTCATCACATTATGAAACTTGCAAAAGAGGTATAATCGACTTATTTATTTCCTTTTCAATTCACTATTCGTTTAAGCATGCAATTGTCATCAAACTCAATCCACAAGTAGCGATTATTATAGAAATCATCTCAATTCCTTAGAAGCACAAAATTTTCAAAATTTTTCAATTTTTATGGGTTTTTCAAGTTCTTTTTCATGCAATGCAATAATGAAACGTGCAACAATATAATGAACATGCAATGATAGTCTCGATAGAAGCAAACATAGTGAGTAAGAGTTATTACAAACTTTTAGTCACACCCCACCCCATACTTAGGACGAACATTGTCCCTAATGTTCAAATAAAAGTAAGAAAAGAAAGAAAAGAAAAAGAAACTCACAAAATGGCGGTGGAGCGGCTAAAGCAAACGGTCATGCAAATCAATCACTGCGGCGCTGGTGGAGGCGGGAATGGAGAGAAGCTAGGATCATAAAACCGCCCAAACTGCTGGCGGTAGACATCTCTCATCATGTGATCGAGGTCGTCCAAGCGTCCATTTCTAGCATCGGCTCGTATCTCCAATGCTCCTACTCTCTCCGAAAGACCAGTAGCCCAATCCGGCATCTACTCATACCATCCCGGAGCCTGGCTGTACCATGCTGGAGCGTCGGATGGTGCTGGTGCTGGTGCTGGTGGTGTCTCTGTAGCCCATGGAGGTGGAGCTCCATACCATGCAGGAGGTGTCTCTGCCCATGTGGGTCTCTTACTCACGCTGGCACGGCGAGAAGACGAGCCTGAAGCTCTGGCGGGACGTGGAGAACGTCTAGGCACATCGGGGGCCGCATCCGGCTGATCCGGAAACGTGCCAAACTCCTGCTCGGCTCCTCCTCCACCCTCAAACTGATCCCTCATCTCCTCCTCCTCGACTACGGGTGGTGGTGGAACATACGGTGGAGCTGCAATCCTGTTCGCATGCATAGCAGCGAACGTCTCCTTCCAATTATGGCGTCCAGCCATAATGGAGTACTCCTGTAGCCACTCAATACCCCTACCCGTCCTGCTCTCCCAAGGCATGGCCGCATAAGGCGGACCTCTATGTGTGGGGAAGATGAGACCTCTAGTCATGAATGCATGAAGTCCTAAAGGTACGGCTGGTATACGGGTACAGGCAGAAAAATCAACACCCAAACTCCTAGCAAGGTGGGTAACTATCCCACCGTATCCAATGTTGCCCTTCCTCTTGTTCTTGAGCTTGCTCATAGTAGCAGCTAAGAGGGTGGCACAGTCAGCTCGGCGCCCATACAGCATAGAATACAACAAAAATAGCTCATCCGTCTTGATCTTTTGGGGCGTCTCCGTCCTAGGAAAGAGACACTCCGAAAGAACACGGTGAGCAATCTTCAAGGCTAAGTGGTACATCAACTTAGCCTTGGTGTCAGCAGGTTGCCAGCGGTCCTCGCTGGTGTAGATCATTGCTACCTCCTCCCAAAAGTCCTTGGCGTAAACGCCACTAGGAAAACGACCGTTAAAGGTCTCATGGAACCCAAAGAAGGTCCCGAACTCACGAATGGTAAAATCATAGTTTCTTTCCATAAGGCGGAAAGAAACTGTCCTATCCACATGGCTGTGCTGAAAAGACGTCACAACCTCCCTCGTAATCTCCTCATACGCGTCTTCTCGGATAGCCGAGAAGACAACTAGTCCGGCTCTATCCAAGAGCCAAGTGAGGTCATCTATGATGTTAAGAGGAGCTAGATCCTCCAACAATAGGTACCTAGGTCCAATCACAGCTCTCTCCTGGATCCTCTCGAATGCATCGAGGTGATCCTCATGAATGGTCGGGACTCTAGGACTAGGAGGTGAGGGTGATGAAGGTGATGATGGAGGTGAAGGGGAAGAAGGTGGTGGTGCTCTAGAGGATGAGGAAGAAGAGGGATTACCCTTCCTCTTCTTGTTCTGGTCATTCTTTTTCTCCTTAATCCTCCCTGAAACTCTCCTCACGAAATCCATTACTGGTCAAAATTACGGGCTGTTCTTGCCTTTTCACGGCCGTGGTTCTCCCAGGAACCGTGGTTTGTCTGTTTCTTTCGCAAATCTCAGCAAACAACTCTCAAACTCAACAATCAGGTAGCCCTAGTCTAATTCCTTCCAGTTTCGATCAGTTCTTCCTAAAATTTCTAACAAAAACGAACCAAATCGACAAAGATCAAGAGGAGTGGAAAAACCTAGGTTTCGGATTTTAAAATCCGAATTGCGCGTCCCTTGGTGAATTGCCGCTCGATTCGTCGCTTGGATCTTGTTGGTGGTTGAATTTGCTTCGATTTGGGAAGAAGAATAATTGAAAACGATTAAGGAACGAGGATTTGGGAGTAGGTCGTGGATTCGGCGTTTTGGTCGTGGAAGAGGGTTTTGTGGAGTGGTTTTTGTGAAGAACGTGGTTTATATAGTCACAGGCAAAATTTTGTAAATCACGGTCTGTCGGGGTGTTCCACGGCCGTGGAATTGTACGGAACCGTGGTTTTGGTGATTTTTCAAAGGCTTTTGGAAATTACGGTCACTATAGCTATCACGACCGTGGTTTAGGCCGTGGAACTCTCTATAATGCTCCAAAGTCCAAGTTTCGTCACTTTTCTTCAACATTATCCTTCCCTTTTCCTTTTCCATCGTTCCTGCATCCAAAAACACGAACATACCGGAAGAAATCGAGGCAAAATAAAGCGAAAAACGTCTAAACTAATCTAAACTATGAATCGAAAACTAAAATGAAAATGCATTACCTTGGGTTACCTCCCAAGAAGCGCTTTGTTTAAGGTCCGTAGCTAGACCAATCTCGCACTTATTCGAGTGCGGTAGGCGCGAACTCTTCATCTTGGAGTTCCGGTGTATACTTCTTGAGTCGTTGGCCGTTCACCTTAAAGCTTCCGCCCGCTTCACCCCATACTTCAACTGCACCATGGGGGAAAATACGTTTAATTAGAAAAGGTCCGGTCCAATGAGACTTAAGCTTAGCTGGAAAGAGACGAAGCCTTGAATTGAAAAGGAGAACTTGATCTCCTTCTTTGAAGTCCTTTGGAATGATATGCTTATCATGCCAACGCTTTGCTCTCTCCTTATAGATCTTGGCGTTTTCATAAGCGTTCAAGCGGAGTTCGTCCAGCTCATTAAGGTCTAGGAGACGCTTCTCTCCCGCTTCCTTCATGCTGAAGTTCAACCACTTGATAGCCCAAAACGCCTTGTGCTCCAAATCTACCGGCAAGTGATAAGACTTCCCATACACAAGGTTGTATGGTGTGGTTCCTATGGAATCTTGTATGCAGTCCGGTATGCCCACAATGCATCGTCAAGCTTCAAAGACCAATCCTTCATAGTCCTTGAAACCGTCTTCTCTAAGATTCCTTTGATCTCCCTATTTGAGATCTCAACTTGTCCACTTGTTTGTGGATGGTAAGGGGTAGCGATCTTGTGAGTAACTCCATACTTAGCTAGAAGAGCTTCAAAGCGCCGGGCAATGAAGTGAGAACCTCCATCACTAATGATAGTCCTTGGCGTCCCAAATCGCGGGAAGATGGTCTTGTTAAAGAACTTAACCACCACCATGGCATCATTGGTGGGAGAGACAATTGCTTCCACCCATCTAGAAACGTAATCTACCGCCAATAGTATGTATTGGTTTCCACAAGAGGATGGGAATGGTCCCATAAAATCAACTCCCCAAACATCGAAAATCTCCATCTCTTGGATGTTGTTGAGGGGCATCTCATTCCTCCTAGAGATATTGCCTATTCTTTGACAAGCATCGCAGCAAGAAACAAAGGATTGCACATCTCTAAATAATGTAGGCCAAAAGAATCCAGATTGCAATACCTTTGCGCTAGTCTTGTTCGAACTAGCGTGTCCTCCACAAGGTAGTGAATGACAATGGCGGAGGACACTTTGCATCTCATCTTCCGGCACACATCGCCGAATGATGCCATCCGGACCTCTCTTAAAGAGGAGAGGCTCGTTCCAAAAGTATTCCCGGACATCCTTGAAGAACTTCTTCCTTTGTGCGTAGGATAATCCGGGTGGTATCTCCTGACAAACCAAATAGTTAACAAAATCAGCAAACCATTGTTCGTTACCTTTGGAGATCACGTCGATGCACTCCTCTATAACGTGTAGGTGTTCGTCCGGGAAGGAGTCATCGATGGGTAAATGGTCGTCCTCTAGATGTGTTAGGTGACTCAAATGATCCGCAACAGAATTTTCTGAACCTTTCTTGTCGCGGATCTCTAGATCGAATTCTTGTAGGAGAAGAATCCATCTAATTAGCCTTGGCTTCGCATCTTTCTTCGCAAGGAGGTACCGGATCGCAGCATGATCCGTGTAGACAATCACCTTTGCACCTACAAGATAAGAGCGAAACTTGTCAATAGCATAGACAATGGCTAAAAACTCTTTTTCGGTAGTGGCGTAATTGAGCTGCGCTTCATCTAGCGTCTTGCTAGCATAGTATATGGCATGGGTTCACCCTTCCTTTCGTTGTCCAAGAACAGCTCCTATAGCTACGTCACTAGCATCGCACATAACCTCAAAGGGAAGAGTCCAATCTGGAGGTTGGATAATAGGTGCTGAAATTAGAGCTTGCCGAATGGTGTTAAACGCATCCAAACATTCCTGCGAAAACTCAAAAACCGCATCCTTCATCAATAGATTAGTGAGAGGTTTTGATATCTTAGAAAAGTCTTTAATGAAGCGTCTATAGAATCCAGCATGTCCTAGAAAACTTCTTATCCCTTTCACCGAAGTTGGGGGAGGAAGCTTTTCTATGGTCTCTATCTTAGCCTTATCCACCTCTATCCCTCTACTAGAGATTAGGTGTCCTAATACAATTCCTTCCTTAACCATAAATTGACACTTCTCCCAATTAAGAACTAGGTTAGTGTCTTCACACCTTTGTAAAACAAGAGCAAGGTTAGAAAGACAATTGTGAAAAGAGGAACCGTATACGGAGAAGTCATCCATGAAGACTTCCATGATTTCCTCAATGTATTCGGAGAAGATGGCCATCATGCACCGTTGAAAAGTGGCTGGGGCGTTACAAAGCCCGAACGGCATTCTCCTATAAGCGAACGTACCCCATGGGCACGTGAATGTGGTCTTCTCTTGATCATCCGGGTGTATCGGAATCTGAAAGAAACCACTATAACCGTCAAGGTAGCAAAAATGTGAATGTTGTGCTAACCTTTCAAGCATTTGATCAATGAATGGCAATGGGAAGTGATCCTTCCTCGTTGCATTGTTAAGCTTGTGGTAGTCAATGCACATCCGCCATCCCGTTACGGTTCGGGTAGGAATGAGTTCGTTGTTCTTGTTGGTGATGACCGTCATTCCTCCCTTCTTCGGAACTACTTGAACCGGACTCACCCACTTACTATCGGAGATAGGGTAGATGATACCTGCATCAAGAAGTTTAAGAACTTCCTTCTTGACAACCTCCTTCATGGTCGGATTCAACCGCCTTTGAGGTTGTCTTGAAGTCCTAAAGTCTTCCTCCATTAATATCTTATGCATGCATAGGGAGGGTTTAATTCCTACTAAATCCTCAATAGTATATCCTAAAGCTTTTCTATGTTTCCTAAGGACAACCATGAGTTCATTATGTTCATCTATGCTTAAATCAGAACTAACAATAACCGGAAAGGTAGAATTAGATCCTAGAAAAGCGTACCTTAGATGAGTAGGAAGCGGCTTTAGTTCCATTGCTTTCGGAGCTTCCAGCGATCCTTGAGGAGCATACGATGTCTCCTTAGAAATTTCTAAGGGTGTTGAATGTGTGGGAGAAGAATCGGAAGAAGTTGAAGAGGTGTCTCGATCACCCCTTTCCACGCCCAAAATTACGGGTTCCCCATGTCCTCCACGGCCGTGGTTTAGGGCGTGGAAGGGAAATACGGTTTCTCTGCTTTCTCCACGACCGTATAACCCCCTGGAGTGGGACACGGTTTTGTTGGTGAAATCCACGGCCGTGGAATATAGTGTATGGCCGTGGATTCTCACGTTTTCTGCCTCGTCGTGGAGTTTTTCAAACCCCACTTCACCCATCTCTTCTTGTGCTTCTAAGGCTTCAATTGCCTCATTGCACTCTTCTTCTTCCCCTACATTTGTTAGACTCATAGTAATAACCTTTTGTAAAGGATCGTTGAAGAGAATAGCACTTACCTCCTCCCTAGACAACCCTTCTTCATCTTGGATATCGAATATATCCTCATCAAAGATGGGCTCCTTTAGTAGAGTGGAAAGAACGAACTCTACTTTCTCTTCTCCTATATCAAAAGCGAGTCTACCATTCTTGCAATCGACTATGCAGCCGGAAGTTGCAAGAAACGGTCTTCCGAGTATGATCGGGACCGGACTATCTGCAGGAATGTCAAGCACGACAAAATCAATGGGAACAAAGAATTTACCTAGCTTGAGTGGGACGTCTTCTACAATACCGACGGGGCGAGTGATGGATCGGTCCGCCATGTACAACGTCATCTTCACCGGTTTAGGGTCGCCTAAACCGATCTTCCTACACAATGCAAGTGGTATGATGCTCACACTTGCTCCTAAATCACATAACGCATCGTATGTGACATCTCCCACTTCTATGGGAATGCAAAATGACCCCGGATCCTTTAGCTTTGGGGGCATTTTCTTCTTCATGGTCTTGATGAGATCCGAAGAATCCGAACTCATCTTAACCTCACCGAAATCTTCTAGCTTCCTCTTGTTGGAGAGGAGCTCCTTCAAGAACTTGCCATAAGCCGGCATACCTACAATAGCATCAATAAAGGGTATATTAATATGCAGCTTGCTCATGAGTTCTATAAACTTACCAAACTGTTTATCTAGGTGTGCTCTCGCTCTAGATTGAGGGAATGGTAGGGGAGGTTTGTAAGCTGGAGGAGAAACATAGACATCTTCCTTCTCCTTCCCCTTCTCTTTGTCCTTCTCTACGGGGACTTCAACAAACTTAGGTTGCGGATCGGTGGTAGTCACTACGCTCCTAGTTGTGATTGCCATCACCCTTCCCTTAGGGTTGTCCTCCGTCTTTCCTGGAAGTTTCCCTTGATTCCTAGGAACTTCCTCCGCATGGCTGAACAATTGGTTTTCTAAAACCTTTTGGGCTTTGTCAACCTTAGAAATTTGATCATCAACCTTAATGATGCGGTTCTCCAATCCTTGAAGCTTTCCCAGAATCGTTTCCAACATGGGATCGGGCTTCTCCTTCCCCGAAGTGTTTCCTCCACTAGATGTTTGCCCCTGGCTTTTCAAAGGAGTAGAGGAAGAGGAAGGTGGAGTTAGTGAATTCGAATTGGAAGGATAAGAGTTACCGGAATTTTGTTGATTGGAGCGCCAATTGTTGTTGTTTGAACCCCTATTGTTGTTCCAATTGTTGTTGTTCCGGTTATTGTTATTGCCATTCCAATTATTCCGGTTGTTGTTCCGGTTGTTGTTGTTGTTGTGGTTTGTGTTCTCACCGCCATTGTTGTTGTTGCCCAAATAGCCAACATCCTTGCCTTGTTGCTTTGGAAAGTTGGTCTTGATAGCCTCCTTCAACTCTTTGATCTCATTGTTGAGGGAGAAAATCTGATTTTGAGCTTCATGTGTGAGCTTTGCTCCTTGCTCCACACGATTTCCCTCCACTTTCCGGTGGGAATACTTCTCTATGACTCTTGCTTGCTTCTCAATGAAGTCCCAAGCGTCATCTTCTCTCATGTCCATGAATGTTCCACATGAGAGGGATTGGAGGTTGAATTGCGTCCCCGTATCCAGCCCCTTGTAGTAAATCTCCAGTAATGCAAGCTTGGATATGCCATGATGAGGGCAATCCAATAACAAGTCCTGAAATCTTTCCCATGATTAAAACAAACTTTCGTTAGACCTCATGGAGAATGCATTGATCTTACCTCTAAGTTCCGCCGTTTTGGATGGCAGAAAGAATTTGGTGAGGAACTCCGCGGAAAGGTCTTCCCACGTGTCTAGTTTCCCACTAGGAAGAGATTGGTACCAAGACAACGCTTTCCCCTTCAAGGAGAAAAAGAAAGGCTTGAGCTTATAGTTGTTGGTAGTAGCGTTCTTCGGCCTCATTGTCTCCATCATACACTCGAAGTTTTGCAAGTGTTGGTGTGGAGATTCAGCGCTTGTCCCGCCAAATTGGTTTTGGCGAACAAGAGTAATGACTTGAGGGTTGAAGCTAAACCCTTGTACATCATCAGCATCAAAATTCACGCCCAAACGGCGCGGTTGTTGTGTTGGATCCATCCTTTGGCCAAGAGTTCTTGGCTCATCATCTACACGGTTCACCCTTACATTCCTAGGTGGAATGCGTCGGTTTGCAGCTCCCCGTGGATGGAAAGGATTCACATTGATCGTGGGATCAATCTCCTCTAACGGTGGCATGGAAGAATCACTATCATCAGCGGATGAATGGCTTCTTCTTCTTGATCTTGATCCCCTCCTTGAGGATTTCTTGCTCCCCTTATTCTTAAGGTCGCTTATTTCTATCCTCATCTGGAACATCATATCTTTTAGATTGTTAACTTCAGATTGATGACGATCCATCTCATCCCGGCGAATGTTCTCATTCCATTGGAGTTGAGCTTCTTTCTCCGCTAGCTCCGCTTGAAGATCACGTTCGCGTTCTTTAGCCATCTTCTTTTCCTTACGCTTCTGCCTTAAAGTCCTCTCAAGCTCTTGATCAAGAGGTAAGAGGTCTCCGGTGTTCCTAGACATGCGCATGCACTCAAAAAGATATCAAATAACGAGAGCAAGCTCCCAAGCTTGACAACCGGCTACCGAATTCGGCCTAGACCAAATCCCCGGCAACGGCGCCAAAAACTTGTTCGCCACTTAGCGTGCGTGCAAATAAGCTTTAAATTTATAAAACTAGAATCAAGCAAGCGAACCCGCAGTGTACGGATCGACGTAGTTAAGCAAGAATTCCAGAGTATCGAACACAGGGATTTGGGGGGAACAAATTCGATTTCAGATTATCAAGCAGGTAAATGTAAGAGCTTTGCAAATTATTGGGAAAACAACAATCCTAAAGATCCAAGTATCCAGTTGTGGCTATCGATTCAAGATATACTAATGATATAAGGAAAGAGTTAAGATATGCAAAGGTATGCTAATGTAAGGTAATCGTACGGTGAAGTTCCAAAAACCTTATATGACTCACCTACAAGACACTCTCTATAAAGGTTGTTGAGGCTTCAATATAGAAAGGTTCTAAAGGTAAGAATTAATGTCAAATACCCAAACTTGTAATCCAAGGATCAAGACTAACTAAATCGATTAAGGTTGTGACACTCACAATCGAGGTAGAGGTTGTTGAGGCTTCACTACCACCTAGAAAAGACAATCCTAAACTAAGTTAAAGCAAATCTTTAACTTTGGATCAAAGTAAAAGCAAGTTCGTAAACTTAAGGGAAATCACGGTTAGTTCTCGAGGTTCCACGGCCGTGGACTCAAGAACATGTCGTAATTTAAGGTTGTCGGCGATTCTCTCTAACTCTCAGGGTCCAATCTGTTTATGATCGATCTATCATCATCTAAGCCACAACTATCAACCCTTCACCTTAGAATTGTTAAGGGTTTTTAGCCAACAATAGTCATAATGATATCAAATTCAAGGTTTAAAAGATTGAAAGATGAAAACTTCCGAAAACTTTCAATAAATTTCAAACCAATCGCAAAGTCACAATCAAGAACAAATATCGGCACTAGATTCGGAATAGAACAAACAAACACAATTCTTAGATAAGAAGGAAGAACGGGATGTCAATCCGTCTTCTAAATCAAACCTAAACAAGAAGAGGAATCTTCTTGCGAATACTCTTCCGAATCTTTGATCTTCCGTCAATCCAGAAATCTCAATCACAATCTTCACCAAAGTGCGAGATTAGGGCAACTCCAAAGATGAGCGCAAGTAGTCTTTTGCAAGAATCACAAAGATCTCTAAGTCGCGGCGTGGGCGAAAGTGCGTCAAGCGGAGTTGTAAGCGTAAGCCTAAAGCGAGGTGACGGAATCTCTCTTCGTCCGTCCTTTTATAGTGTATGATGAAATAGCGGCCCGGCCCAATCTTTTAAAAGATCGTGGCTTAATGTGTGGCGAAAAAGATCGCCAAGATCACGGTCGTGGAAGGTTCCACGGCCGTAATTTAGAGTGTGGGGATCAACACGGTTTGAACACATGATTCCACGACCGTAGAAGCCACTGGAATGAATCATGCTTCACTTGCTAGGGTTCCACGGCCGTGGAACTGAACGTGGAAAGTAGTACGGCCGTATTTTAGAGCGTGGTTTAGGGCAAGAACGTGATTCTTCCCTAGACTCGTGCATTCCTCAAGTTGACACTCCTTTTTCTCCTAAGAATGTCCTCAATCCATGGACATGTCAAACAATTCCATCCTTGCTCGATTCCGTTCGAAAATAGCTCTCAATCACCTATAATCAACATAAAGCTTGTGTAGACATCCATATCGACAATATAGGCAAACTAGCTCACAAATGCAACAATGCTCAATCAATGACTATCAATATGAATCAAATACGCTTAGAAAACGTGCCTAAAATATCACAATATTTCATGCTAACAATCACCCCAATGCAAACCCCTGTGTTAACGGGGAAAGGGACGAGTTTCTTTAGGTTCCTCGTGTTACATAAGAAGTTGAGTTCGTAATGGAATAACGTAATGAAAGATAATAAATGAATGTGTGTGGCATTACATGTATGAGATGTTGATGTGTGGTTGTGCTATTACCTTCATGCTTTTCATTGCTGTAGCTAACGGTTTCATACCGTGTTGTAGATGATCTGCAGGTTAGGAAGACTGGAGGGTGAGACAGATGGTGTGGCCAGTTGAGGACTTCTATATATTAGGATGCGCAGGATATGGGATCTTTTGTATCAAATGTTGTGGTTTGATGTTTTGTACTCGGCTCTGAGTTTGTAAACTCTTTTGATGTATCATATACAACTTTTATGTATTTGGTTTTAATCTACCTGTGCCTTGTTGTAAGATCCAATGAACTTGTTGTCAGGCTAGGGTCAAGATCCATTGTGAGATCCTAGCCCAATGTGACACTCCATGTCCCGTGGATTTGGGGTGTTACAGAGTTGGTATCGGAGCTTAGGTTGACAACAATGGCATTTGCTATCTGCAATAAAGGTAGAGTGGATAAATAAACAGCACCCACATGGGGTTTGACTTTTTAAAGGATTTTTATTTTAAAGCGAGTACATATGTTTTGGGATAGTATGTACAGAAGTTGTCGCCCATCTGAGGATCTCGACAGTGTAGATATATATATATATATATATATATATATATATAGATATATATATATATATATATATATATATATATATATATATAGATATCTTTTATGTGCTGATGTGTATGCATGTAATAATGAGTATTATATATATATCGATACATATGACATATATATAACCTTATAAGTTAGGAGCGTATATTCTGCAGATGGTTGAGACTAGAGCAGTATCTGTAGTGGGACGAGATAGGGCTACGCCCCCTCTTCCTTCAGTAGCATCAAGTCAGGGACCAATATCCGCTGGTGTGTTGCCTATGACATAGAACGAGTTTGAAGAGGTTGACCGTGTCTCCATGAGTAGATTCGAGTTTCAATAGTATATGCAGCAAGTATATGAGGTGGTGATAGTGGGTAGATCTACACCGGATTTACCAAAGATCGACTGAAGCTTCTGGATTAGAGAAGAAACAACGGGTTGAATCAGTGAAAGACGAGGTTGGATATCCGGGTCGCAAATCGAGCCCGACTTGTGGACGTTTGAGTACTTCTTGTTTCACACGGACTTCTAGTGAAACGAGGACCTGTTACAACTGTGGGAAGCCTGGACATATACGACCACAGTGTCCAAGATTGTCAGTGACTTGCTTTACCTGTGGTAGACAGGGTCATAGAGTTGTCTTCTGTAAGCAAACTGGAGTGGCATCGCGACAGGGTTTTACTTCTGCTAGTGTGACGGGAGGTGGTCAGAAGACACCTCAGCAGCAGATGTGGGGACAACAGAGTGTCCCAGATCATCCTTTTACTCAGGGATCCATTCCTAGGCTGAGTAGAGGTAAGAGTCGTGGTAGGAGTACCAAAGACACTAGATGAGCTCAGAGTAGAGCCTTTGAGCTGGGCAATGCAGAGGAGTCACCCGTACTAGTGGCAGGGATGGGACATATATGTCTCAACTATGGTTATCCATATCATTTGTGCTCTGAGTGCCCCATGGCACCGATAGCTTGCTTTACTTGTGGTGAACTAGGCTATCTGGCCCCTTTTTGTCAACAAGATAGTGTTTCTTCTCATTAAGACCTTCCTCTTTCCGATGCAGAAAGAGTGGAAGTGGAGGCTATGGCGATGACCTCAGTGATACCTGAGGAGCATAGGTTTGAGATTGAGTAATGATATGCAGTAGAGCTTCGGGCGTTAGCTGTTAAAGGTACCATTCTTGTTAATGGTTTACCTAGTGGAGTTTTGTTTGTTGTGAGTGCTATGAACCTCTTGTCTTTCGATGCATGTTGATAACACGATTTATGACTTAGGTTTAGGCAATCATTTAGATAGATTTCTCACTCATTCATGCATGGTTTAGCACTAGTTCACGACGTTTGCACTCAATTCACGTATTTTGTCGAGATAGACGTCTACACGGACTTGTGCATTGCTTCGTAGGTATTTTGGGAGATTTAGGAGCTAAATCGATACGTTTGAGGATCGTTCATCGAGATGACACACCCTCGGACTCATTAGGATGCAAGCTAAAGGCTAGGGAGGACTCATGGAACCTTGCCAACACAAGCCATGCACCAAATCGAAGCTTAATGATCAAAGGCAAAGCTGAAGCACAAAATCACGGTTCACTGACACTCCACGGCCGTGATTCTGTCCATGGATTTTGCCAGGTTTTCGTGACAGTTGTGCCACGATCTCTTGGCCAGCTCTTGCAAAGTTGTAGTATAAAAGTGGTCCTGCATTGGCTGAGAGGGCATCTTGGAGCAGCTCTCCATTTTCCACTATCATCCAATCAAAAATATTCTCTCAACAAGAAGATTCTCAAGGAGGAAAACTCCATTGGAGGCTTGAAGAGCTCCATTGGAGAGAAGAAGAAGGACACACCATTGATAGACTTGGATAGCTTTTGTAGTGAAGAATTCCCGGAATCGATTTCTATAGTTGTATGAACCATTTAAACCTTCTCTTGGAAGGGTTGTGAGTGATTCTAATACTATTTTCAGCTTGGTTTTGTTTGTTTCACTTACTTATCTCTTTCTCTTCATTACCTTGCAAATGGAAGTTATGATTGTATGCTTGATGATTTCGATTGTTATGATGCATGTTGTAGGCTAAATAGATGTGATTCTAGGGTAAGGAAAGGATGGTTATGGCTAGGACTATGATAGGATGGACTTAGATTTGCCCTTGGATGAGTCACTTACTTGGACGTAGCTTCTGTTGGAGTCCACGGTTTGTTCTTGCCTTTCCACGGCCGTGGAAGGTGTAGAACAACCCGTGATTCTCCCTGCTTCGATGGATCTAGTTTTAGATTGTTAGAATGTTGAAATCCTAAGTGTTTGTTGAGTTAAATCTACCCTAGGGTGACCTAGTGTTAGCAACTAAGTGTTAGAAGAGACTTACCCGGTGATTCTACTCTTAGATTTCAAAGATGACAAACCCTAGGTAATGGTGAGCCTCATAAGCCGCCATTGGACTAAGTGTGCTAGGATAGCTGTCTAGGACTAACCCTTTCGAGACTTACCCGGTGAGGATAGGTTAGATCCCTAGGTGACAATCCGGTTTGTGTAGAATCCCATCCCTTAGGTACTTAGAAACTTACCCGGTGATGAGACTTTAGGGACGGACTAGTGGACCATGAGACCTACCCGGTGATTGATCCCAATCTAGAAACACTAAATCCCAACATATCATAGTTAATCCAAGGAATGATTAGGTAGCTTGAGTCCTATGCCATAACCGGAACTTCCAACCCCTAGAATCCGCTTTTCTTTCTTTGATCTATATCTCGTGTCTAGCTTGTTTGTTTGCATTGATTGTTAGTTTAGTTGATTGTTCACTTTGCATCAATTGTGATCCTTGATTGATCACCTAAAAACCAACCAAAAACATTGAAGTTTTCATTTCTTTATTTCTTCTCTTTTCTTAACCTAGATCTTCACTAATCTTAATCATAAATCGAATCAATCTCACCTTAGTCTTTGTGTTCGACCTCAGAATACTATCCCTACTACAAACGTCCCGTACACTGCGGGTTCGCTAGGAGTTAGGATAAATATAACGAGAATATAAATTTAAAACCCATTGCGTATCGCATCCTGAGCGTAACAAGTTTTTGGCGCCGTTGCCGGGGACTAGGTCTAGATTGAGTCTATTTTGTGATTGTTTATAGTGTAGATCTTTCTTGTTGCTTTTGATCTCTCTTTGGTTTGTGTCTTTGCTTTTCAGGACACCTCTTACTCTTTAAGTGTATGCGAAGATCTCGTGGCAAGGATTTAGCTCCATTCGATCCCGAACCGGAGAAAACCCTTAGATCTAGATCCAAGAGCATTCGAAAAGAGAAGGAGATGGCCGGTAGAAACCTCCAAGCTGAGTTGGACGAAGCCTTAGAGCAAATAAGGCTAAGAGATGAGCTCTTGGAGGAAGAAAGGAGACTTTCCAATGAGAGGCAAGAAGCAACTAGAAGGGAGATTGATGAGATTAGGCAAGCCCTTGTACAAGGAGAGCTTAATCGCCAACAACCTCCACCTCCTCCACCGGTAATACAACCGCATCCGGCGGCTAATGTTAGGGTTGTGCCCATTGCCATTGAAGAGCCACAAACCCTAGGGAGACGTATGGATCCGGCACAAAGAGCACACCGTCCGGGTGTGAACTTAGGAGATCCCGCTACCCACAATTATGAACTCCGCCCTCAAGTTCTACAAATGATCCGGCATAATCAATTTGGAGGGATGGAAGGAGAGTCTCCTCATCAACACTTGATGAACTATGAGATTTTGATGGAGACTCTTAGACCGCCAAGATTGGAGAGCAACAACCATAAACTTAGGGCTTTTTCCTTCTCTCTTAAGGATAAAGCCTTGGCTTGGTATCAATCTATTCCACAGGGGCGAGTCGGTACTTGGGAGGAGATGACAACCGAGTTTTTGACTAAGTTCTTCCCACCTTCCAAGACTACCGAGTTAAGAGGGAAGATCAATGCCTTCATGATGAAGGATAGAGAGAGTTTGTTCAAATCTTGGGAGAGATTCAAGGATCTTCTCCTAGATTGTCCACACCATGGTATACCAAAAATCGAGCTATTGGAGATCTACTTCAAAGGACTTGATGAAGATAGCCAATTCAAGCTCCAATCTCTTTCCGGTGGGACTTTCATGGAGAAGCATGTAGATGAAGCTTGGGAGTTTGTGGAGAAGCAAGCTCTAGTAATTGAGAAATACTCCCATAGGAAGAGTGAAGGGAGAAAGGCGGGAGCATATGAGGTGAGCGAAGTCACCATGAGCAATTTCAAGCTTGACGCCATCAACAACGAGCTAAAGTCCTTGAGGGAGTTGTGTGCTACAACTTTGAAGAACCAAGCAACTCCTCAAGTGCAAGTGCAAGCTAATCTATCTTCCAAGGAGGAAGATGTGAATTACATGGGAAGGGGCAATTACAACAATTATCAAGGCCCAAGAAACTTCAACAACAACCGGCAATTCAACAATTACCGGCCTAACCACAACCATCCCGGATTTTCCTACTCTAACCCGGATGGAGCCTTGAACCCTCCCGCTTTCACAAGCACAACTCCACCACCAAAAGCTTCACAAGAACCTCCACCCGGATTTACTCAACCTCCAAAGGATAGAACCGAAAGGATGTTTGAGCAATTGCTTGGAAGGTTGAGTGGTCTTGAGAGCACGGTGACTTCAATTTCTAAAGCTCAAAAGGTGTTGGAAGCACAAGTGTTCCAAAAGGCGGGTGAAGCCCATAGAGATCTGGGAAAGCTACCCGGAAGAACCGAAGACAACCCAAGAGGCCAAGTGTTAGCCATTACAACGAGGAGTGGGTTGAGCATGAAAGATCCTTTGCCCAAGGACAATGCTAAAGGGAAGCAAGTGGTGATAGAGGAAGAGACTTTGCAAGGAGATGGAGGCAAGAGCAAGGATGTTGAGCCAACATATGTGGCACCGCCTCCATACAAGCCACCACTACCGTTCCCATAATCACGAGCAAGAGCTCGCTTGGACAATCACTTTGGAAAATTCCTTGAACTAATGTCTAAATTGCATATTAATATTCCGTTCATGGATGCTATCTTAGGAATGCCGACATATGGCAAGTTTTTGAAGGAGATACTCTCCAACAAAAGGAAGTTGGAGGAGTATGGGGAGATAAGAATGACCAAGAGATCCTCGGAATTGATCCAAACAATGAAGGAGGAGATGCCTCATAAGCTAAGAGATCCGGGTTCTTTTTGTGTCCCAATTGGAGTGGGAGATGTGAAGTATGAAGCCCTTTGTGATCTTGGGGCAAGTGTAAGCATCATACCGCTTGCACTTTGCAATAAAGTTGGATTGGGAGAGCCTAAACCGGTCAAGATGACTCTCTATATGGCGGACCGTTCTATCACTCACCCGGTTGGAATCTTAGAAGACATCCCGGTGCAAGTAGGAGGATTCTATGTGCCAATTGATTTTGTTGTCTTGGATATTCCGGCGGACTATCCGGTTCCCATCATCTTAGGAAGACCTTTCCTAGCCACCTCCGGATGCCTAGTGGATTGCAAGAATGGGACTCTCTCCTTTAACATTGGAGAAGAGAACATCAAGTTCAAGTTGTCCACAATGATGAAAGGGCCAACCCTTGATGAAGATATCTTCAACATAGTCGAGCAAGAGGAATCTAGAGAAGTTGTGAGCTCGATCTTGATCAAGGATCCCTTGGAGAAGTTTCTTAGCCTAAGTATAATGGAGGAAGGTGATGAGGAGGCTTGCAACGAAGAGATCAAAGCCTTGGAAGCACTAGAAAAGGAGACAAGAGTTGAAGATGAAGACCACGAAGAAGTGCTGAACAACTGCATGTTCCACGGGCGTGGAAGTGGTTCCACGGCCGTAGAACTCTCTGGACAACTCCGAGAAGCAAGCCAGGCAAGGTCCACGGCCGTGGAAGTGGAGCCAACCGTGGTTCCAACCGTGGTTTCCCCTGAATCAGACCTCATTGATGATCAAGCTTCAAGGAGCCTTGGAGGGTCTTCATTTGCTTTGGATTCATCTCATCCAACCTTATTTGGATCGTCTACACTCGACAAAGGTCCTCCTAAACTTGAACTTAAACCCCTCCCCTCTCATTTAAAGTATGCTTTCCTTGGTAATAATTCAACATATCCGGTGATTGTTAATGCATGCTTGAGTGATGATGAACTTGCTAAGTTGTTGCATGAGCTAAGATTGCATAGGAAAGCCATTGGCTATACTATTGATGATTTGGTTGGCATAAAACCTTCTTTGTGCATGCATAAGATATTGATGGAAGATAATCATAAACCCTCTATTGAACATCAAAGGAGATTGAATCCCATAATGAAAGAGGTAGTCAAAAAGGAAATCATTAAGTTGCTAGATGCGGGAATTATCTACCCTATCTCGGATAGTAAGTGGGTTAGTCCCGTTCATGTAGTACCTAAGAAGGGTGGAATGACCGTAGTGACCAATGAGAACAATGAACTAATCCCAACTAGGACGGTTACGGGGTGGAGAATGTGCATTGACTATAGGAAGTTGAACATGGCTTCTAGGAAAGATCACTTCCCTCTTCCCTTCATTGACCAAATGCTAGAGAGGTTAGCTCAACATTCTCATTTTTGCTATTTAGATGGCTATAGTGGATTCTTTCAAATCCCTATCCACCCCGATGACCAAGAGAAAACCACCTTTACATGTCCATGGGGAACTTTTGCATATAGGAGAATGCCATTTGGGTTGTGTAATGCACCCGCCACCTTCCAAAGGTGTATGATGGCTATCTTTTCGGAATACATTGAAAATATCATGGAAGTGTTTATGGATGATTTCTCTGTTTATGGTTCTTCCTTTGATAATTGCTTGGCTAACTTGTCATTAGTATTGAAAAGATGTGAGGAGACAAATATTGTCTTGAATTGCGAAAAATGCCACTTCATGGTAAGTGAAGGCATTGTGTTGGGACATTTAGTGTCCAACCGTGGCATTGAGGTTGATAGGGCCAAGATTGAAACGATAGAGAAGTTGCCACCACCTACCTCGGTGAAGGGGGTAAGGAGTTTCTTAGGGCATGCCGGTTTTTACCGGAGGTTTATTCAAGACTTCTCTAAAATTTCTAAGCCTCTTACTAACCTACTAATGAAGGATGTTGATTTTGTCTTTTCCAAAGATTGCCTTGAAGCTTTTTGTAGGTTGAAGAACGCCTTGATCTCCGCACCTATCATGCAACCTCCGGATTGGAGTTTACCGTTTGAGATCATGTGTGATGCAAGCGATGTAGCCGTTGGGGCTGTTTTGGGGCAAAGGAAAGATGGGCGCACTCATGCCATTTATTATGCTAGCAAGACGCTAGATGATGCCCAACTCAATTATGCTACCACCGAGAAGGAGTTACTAGCGGTTGTGTATGCATTTGAGAAGTTCTGCTCATATCTTGTTGGAGCGAAGGTCATAGTGTATACGGATCATGCTGCGATCCGTTACCTCCTTACAAAGAAGGATGCCAAGCCTAGGTTGATTCGATGGATCCTTCTTCTACAAGAGTTTGATTTGGAAATCCGGGACAAGAAGGGATCCGAGAACTCAGTGGCGGATCACCTTAGTAGATTGCCTCCATTAGAGCTTGAGAGAGATGACATCCCTATTGATGATTCATTCCGGGATGAGCAATTGCAAATGGTGGAGGAGTGCTTGTTCCAAGTGTCTAGAGGAAGTGAGCCATGGTTTGCCGACATTGTGAACTACTTAGTCTGTGAGGAAGTTCCTCCCGGTTTGACATATGCCCAAAGGAAGAAGTTCTTCAAGGATGTGAGGCACTACTATTGGAGTGAACCACTTTTGTTTAAGAGAGGGCCGGATGGAATGTTTAGAAGATGCATACCGGAGGATGAGGTAGAGAGTGTGATCCGCCATTGTCATTCCTTGCCATGTGGAGGGCATGCTAGCTCACACAAGACATGTGCTAAAGTGTTGCAATCGGGCTTCTTTTGGCCAAGTTTGTTCAAGGATGTACAAAGCTTTATGGTAGCTTGTGATGCTTGCCAAAGGACGGGCAACATCTCAAGGAGGAATGAGATGCCCTTGAACAACATACAAGAAGTGGAAATATTTGATGTGTGGGGTGTAGACTTCATTGGACCATTTCCCTCTTCTTGTGGCAACCTCTACATCCTATTGGCGGTTGACTATGTTTTAAGATGGGTGGAGGCAATCGCCTCTCCTACAAATGATGCCAAGATGGTGGTGCGGTTCTTCAACCGGGTGATTTTCCCTAGGTTTTGTACACCAAGGGTGATCATTAGTGATGGAGGGAAGCACTTCACAAATAGGAATTTTGGAGCACTTTTGGCTAAGTATGGGGTGACTCATAAGGTGGCAACACCTTACCATCCCCAAACTAGTGGCCAAGTAGAGATCTCCAACCGGGAAATAAAGGCCATTCTTGAGAAGACGGTATCTAGGACTAGAAAGGATTGGGCTATGAAGCTCAATGATGCCTTGTGGGCATATAGAACCGCTTTCAAAACACCAATTGGCACCACTCCCTACAAGTTGGTCTATGGCAAGTCTTGCCACCTTCCGGTAGAGATAGAGCATAGAGCTTATTGGGTCATCAAGTGGCTAAATTTTGACCTCAAGGAGGCGGGAGAGAAGAGGTTTCTCGATATGAATGCACTTGAGGAGATCCGATTGGATGCATACGAGAATGCCCGGATCTACAAGGAGAGGACCAAGCGTTGGCATGACAAGAGGATCATCCCCAAGGAGTTGAGTGAAGGAGATATTTTCCTTCTCTTCAACTCAAGGCTGCGGCTTTTTCCCGGAAAGCTCAAATCAAGATGGACCGGGTCATATGTGGTGAAGAAGATCTTTCCCCATGGCGCTATTGAGATAGGAGGGGAGCATTGTGGAAACTTTAAGGTGAATGGGCACCGGTTGAAAAAGTATATCCCGGGAGCTCCGGTGGATATGATTGCCCCACTTCACCTTGAATAGACGCCCCCGAGTTTGGTCAAGCTAATGACCTTAAAGAAGCGCTTGGTGGGAGGCAACCCATTCGTAACGTTTTCCCTTTCTCGTTTTGTTTTTGTTTTAGATTTCTCTGTTTTTGTGTGTGTTTTGTGTGCTTTGTGTGTGCTAGAGCCTTAGTAGCATTGGAAACCTTGCTTGGCATATGAATGATGATGATGAAACCCTCATCAATTATGGGTGGAGCGGACGCGGAACTTGGACGGCTAGCGGTGCCTAGCGCGGGTCCCGACGCCTTGATGAATACTTAGAGCTCTCTACCATGGTTGATAGGATCATCCAACATCAATTCCACTTGGAATCCCAAATACCATAGCAAACCATTTTTACATTGTGAGAGCCTTCTTTCACTCTTCTTTACTTCATTTACACATTGGGGACAATGTGTTTCTAAGTATGGGGTGGGGTTCGCATGATACTTTGCATGATGAGCATCTAGGATAGTTTAATATTTTCACATGTCTTGCATTGTATATATTCATTTCGAAAATCCCATAAAAATTCAGAAAATTTAAAAAAAAAAAAAAAAATTTGTGCTTTCTAGGCTTGGATATGACCCTAATGATGAATCTTGTCTTGTGGATTGGCTATGGATGGCCTTATGTGTTAAATTGATAAATGCATATATGGACTTGAAGTACTTCTCTTGAATCCCATGAATGATTTGTGATCATGATGTTTGCCTAGAATGGATTGAGTATTGAAGGTCGAAATTACATGCTAGTTCTTGCACATCATCTAGGAATGAATGAGGCAATTCATCTTCCTCTAATTCTCATCTTTATCATGATTGTTTGAGCACCTCAATTGATATAAATTTGACCTCTTTTGACCCATCCGGGAATAGGAGCATGTTAGTGTGTTGATGTGTGTGGAAAGCAAGTGTGGGGTGAAGTTGTTGATGAAAAGAATGTCATGCATAAAATGCTGAATTTGTTGTGAAAGTGTAGACAAAAATATGGGTTTGGGGACGTTGGCTTAAATGACAAGTAACTCGGTACACTTCACATAATCGGGTGTTGGTGCCTTGCCAAAGTCAAATAAACCAATAGTCCTAACGAGCTTTGGTATGTGTGCCCGGTGTGGATGCACCTCTAAAAATAGAAAAAGCCCGAGGATGGCTAATCACCAAGGTTTCGGCTTTTGTACACCAATGCCATTGTCTCAAAAATAAGTCAAAGAAAAGAAAGAAAAGATAGAGAAAATATACACTTGAGGGAAGTTGATCGAGGACAAGATTGTGGAGTTAGTTCCATTCCCGGATTAGCATCACATAGCCTAGAAAAATCCCCACCTAATCACAACGTTTCTCGGCCTTTTAGTTCATAAGACCTTATGACCTATTTGCATGTTTTGTAAGACTTAGTAATCTAGATTGGATATGCTCTTGATCATCTTGACTTCTTCATCTTTACATTTCATTGCATGCTATCAAGTTAAGTGTAATTGTCTTTCCATGCTTTCATTTATTTGATACATAATTGCTTGTCCATTGCCATGAAACATGACTATGAGGGTGATCCAATATTAGAAGCATAACTCCAAAAAGATTTTGCCATTTTTCTGCATACATAAATCATGTCATCTCTTAGTCTATAGTTGGGAATTTGCTCGGGGACGAGCAAATCTTAAGTATGGGGTATTTTGATAACACGATTTATGACTTAGGTTTAGGCAATCATTTAGATAGATTTCTCACTCATTCATGCATGGTTTAGCACTAGTTCACGACGTTTGCACTCAATTCACGTATTTTGTCGAGATAGACGTCTACACGGACTTGTGCATTGCTTTGTAGGTATTTTGGGAGATTTAGGAGCTAAATCGATACGTTTGAGGATCGTTCATCGAGATGACACACCCTCGGACTCATTAGGATGCAAGCTAAAGGCTAGGGAGGACTCATGGAACCTTGCCAACACAAGCCATGCACCAAATCGAAGCTTAATGATCAAAGGCAAAGCTGAAGCACAAAATCACGGTTCACTGACACTCCACGGCCGTGATTCTGTCCGTGGATTTTGCCAGGTTTTCGTGACAGCTGTGCCACGATCTCTTGGCCAGCTCTTGCAAAGTTGTAGTATAAAAGTGGTCCTGCATTGGTTGAGAGGGCATCTTGGAGCAGCTCTCCATTATCCACTATCATCCAATCAAAAATATTCTCTCAACAAGAAGATTCTCAAGGAGGAAAACACCATTGGAGGCTTGAAGAGCTCCATTGGAGAGAAGAAGAAGGACACACCATTGATAGACTTGGATAGCTTTTGTAGTGAAGAATTCCCGGAATCGATTTCTAGAGTTGTATGAACCATTTAAACCTTCTCTTGGAAGGGTTGTGAGTGATTCTAATACTATTTTCAGCTTGGTTTTGTTTGTTTCACTTACTTATCTCTTTCTCTTCATTACCTTGCAAATGGAAGTTATGATTGTATGCTTGATGATTTCGATTGTTATGATGCATGTTGTAGGATAAATAGATGTGATTCTAGGGTAAGGAAAGGATGGTTATGGCTAGGACTATGATAGGATGGACTTAGATTTGCCCTTGGATGAGTCACTTACTTGGACGTAGCTTCTGTTGGAGTCCACGGTTTGTTCTTGCCTTTCCACGGCCGTGGAAGGTGTAGAACAACCCGTGATTCTCCCTGCTTCGATGGATCTAGTTTTAGATTGTTAGAATGTTGAAATCCTAAGTGTTTGTTGAGTTAAATCTACCCTAGGGTGACCTAGTGTTAGCAACTAAGTGTTAGAAGAGACTTACCCGGTGATTCTACTCTTAGATTTCAAAGATGACAAACCCTAGGTAATGGTGAGCCTCATAAGCCGCCATTGGACTAAGTGTGCTAGGATAGCTGTCTAGGACTAACCCTTTCGAGACTTACCCGGTGAGGATAGGTTAGATCCCTAGGTGACAATCCGGTTTGTGTAGAATCCCATCCCTTAGGTACTTAGAGACTTACCCGGTGATGAGACCTTAGGGACGGACTAGTGGACCATGAGACCTACCCGGTGATTGATCCCAATCTAGAAACACTAAATCCCAACATATCATAGTTAATCCAAGGAATGATTAGGTAGCTTGAGTCCTATGCCATAACCGGAACTTCCAACCCTAGAATCCGCTTTTCTTTCTTTGATCTATATCTCGTGTCTAGCTTGTTTGTTTGCATTGATTGTTAGTTTAGTTGATTGTTCACTTTGTATCAATTGTGATCCTTGATTGATCACCTAAAAACCAACCAAAAACATTGAAGTTTTCATTTCTTTATTTCTTCTCTTTTCTTAACCTAGATCTTCACTAATCTTAATCATAAATCGAATCAATCTCACCTTAGTCTTTGTGTTCGACCTCGGAATACTATCCCTACTACAAACGTCCCGTACACTACGGGTTCGCTAGGAGTTAGGATAAATATAACGAGAATATAAATTTAAAACCCATTGCGTATCACATCCTGAGCGTAACACATGTGTTAATAGTTAACTGTGGATACAATAGAAGATAGATCTTCCTTTATAGGATTACGAGTTACGGGTCTTAGGTACCCGCGAGATATGTGGTTGTTCCCTTTGTTCAGGGACTTGTGTATGGCTTGAAGACTTCTTTGTCATGCCTTAGGTGCATGAGAAGGTCTTTATGCGTGCGGTGGACGAATAGATATCATGTTGGTTTAGATAGCAGTAGGAGGACTATTATAGTCTCTACTGAGATCGACTAAGTAGAGGTTTTCCGAGGTTATGACCTTTGAGGAGGTGAATTATCTTTAGTGCCGTATGAGCTGCGAGGTTGATAACACCAGAGGGTGGTGTTTTTTTATGTTGTGCCATGAAGGAAAGAGATAGTTGCACACTGAAGAGTATTCCAGTGGTATATGATCTTATAGACGTGTTACTGAACCGTATAATCTATCGCCTCAGCGGAATGAGGACTTTGATATTGTGTTAAAGTATGGTACAAGACTGGTTGGGGAGAAGGCCTATGAGGTATATGGCTTGTTGAGTTGTTAGAAATTGAAGAAGCTTTTTTGAAGAGTGGTTTGAGGCGGGCTCCGTTCGCCCTAGCACGTTCATTGCTACGTATGGACGACATGTTGGATCAACTAAGAGAAGCAATTGTGTTTTTAAGATTTCCGTATGGTTAGGATATCATCAGCTAAGGATGAGAGAGCAGCGTGGGCATAGGACAGCATTCCATACCCGTTATGGACAATACGAGTTGTAGTGATGTCATCTGAGTTGAGGAACGTCTTAGTAGTCATTATAGGAGTTGATGAACAATGTCTTCATCTACTTCCTTAATCAGTTTGTGGTAGACCTTATTGATGACGTTTGGTGTACTCTCACAACGGAGAGGAACGTACCGATTATTTGAGGACGGTTTTGCAGAATCCGAGGGATAGAAGCCAGTGTGCTATGCTCCCTAAATGCGAATTGAGGTGCCCGAAGCAGCCTTCAAGATCATGTTGTTTCGCTTGTAGGATTATGGTTGATGTCGCGAGGAATGAGTATGAAGTCTTATGGATGATACTGATGAACGTTAAGGTAATGCGTGGTTTTCTCGGCCCAGCCGATTGTTACCAACGCTTTGATGGAAAGATTTTATGTGATTGCGTATATAATTACGAGTCTTCAGAGGAAGACCACTATAAGTGCGTGGTTGAAGTAGTATGTCGAGGTTCTGAAAAGTAGAAAAAGCACTTGACATCTGCTTCTATCCGGTGATAATCAGAAGATTTTGGGAATTATGGGATTACAGTGGTACATTCTAGTTAAGTTTAAGACGTGTATATATACAGTGGAGTAGATAATATGTGTGTTATAGCTGAGAACGTATGAAGAGAACTGCCCGACTCATTATTTCGAGTTAGTGATGGTAGTTCAAGTTTCAAGACTGGAAGACAATATCTGTGTGACATTTCATGTCAGATTTCCACCGATCATAGAGGTTGAAGTATATTTTTATACAATAGAAATTGAATAATCGACAACGTCGATGGTTTGAATTAATCAAGGATGCTGACCTTGAGATTTGTACTATTCTGGCAAGGAGAATGTGGTCACTGATGCCTTGAATAAGAAGACGCCTCGAGAGGAAGTGATTGTTAGAATTGTTGTACACTCTCGGTTTCAAAATGATCTAGCTTGGTTAGAGTTGGACCTTGCCTGACCCTGAGGGAACTTGATGGAAGGATGCCTCATGGCGAGGCACCACAATTCTTTAATGGAACAGAAGGAGTATGAGGCGCCGCAACTGCATCAATATAACCGCTTATGCGGAGTCGAGTGGAGAAGATTACAGTACACTCATAGTACACCTTCTTTAGTACATCCATGTACGAATAAGAGGTACCACGAAGTAGTAAATCAGGTTAAAGTGTTATTGACCTGGAGATGAGTTCATCCACTACCAGCGCTGTAGTGGAAGTGAGAGGACTTTTCTATGGACTTGTGATGGGATTGAGACCCAGTAAGAGTTTTGGTGTTATCTAGATTATTAGTAACATATTTACGAAGGCGACACGTTCCATCTCTATAGAGAGACGTGGCCAGTGAATGAAGTAACAAAGGAGTACACTAGACAGATGGTGGGACTCCATAAGTGTACCGAGGATGATCGACTATGATTGTAGTAGACGGTTTACTTTGAGGTTTTGATAGCAGATTCAGACTGCTTGGGGAACGCGTCCACATATCATGATTAGGTTTTACCTCAGACAGACGGTCAGTCTGAGAGAACCCTCCAGACCGTAGAGGACATGTTGTGAGCTTGTGGGATGGATTGGGAACAGGGACAATCTGTTTATCTCCCACTCGTTGAGTTCTTATACCACCACCGTTGGTATGCATCTATAGGGATGGCCCCTATGAGGCGTTGTGTAGACATAGGTGTCATACACCTTTATGTTGGGAGGAGCCTAGCAGTACCAGTGGGATAGCGCCAGAATAGATTCAGGATGATATGGCTCGAGTATTGCTGATCAAAGAGAGGATGCTGGCTGCACAGAGTCGCCAGAAGTTGTATGCATATAGGAGGCGTCGACCTCTAGAGTTCAGGGTAGGAGCTCATGTCTGGTTGAGAGTAACTCTGACGCGAGGCGTTAGACGTTATGGCATAAAGGGGAAGTTGAGTCTCCGATATGTCAGTCCTTTCGAGATACTGGATAGAGTTGGGAGAGCAGTGCACAGATTGGCTTTGCCACCGAAGTTAGAGGGTGTTCACCCAATGTTTCATGTGTCTCAACTGAGGGAGTACATACCAGACCTGAGGCACATTGTGAGTTATGATGATCTAGTGGTTGAGCCGGACCACACTTTTGCAGAACAACCTTTTGCAGTCCTAGAGCGAGGTATGAGACGCCTGTGTTCGAAGGACATTCCTATGATGAGGATACAGTGGTCGAGACGAGGACCGGATGAGGCTACCTGGAAGACAGAGGATAGTATTCAGAGGAACTATCTAGAGTTCTATGTGGAGTTAGAAACACCCGTAGGATCCACGAGTAGATCTTAGTGCCTTTTTGGTGAGTGCTTGTATGCTATGTGCTTATGTGATATGATGTGTTTTCGTACTAACTTTGATATGTGCATCTAATCTGTTAGATCTTGTTTGCTAGCACGATATAGGTATAGCTGGAGATGGTTCTTTCCTCCATGCTATTATTGATGGACATAGTGTGAGTGGAGACGATTTTCTTCCACATAGTTGTGTTACGAGTACGATTGGCTGGAGACGGCTTTCCTCCATACCTTGTGACGTGGTTAGTAGTTGGCTAGAGATGACTTTCCCTCTATGCCTTTGGGATAGCGTTATGATCTTGTTGTTGGAGTTGGTGATTCCTCCATGTTGTGTTTTGAGGTTATAGAGTGTTATAGGTTGATACGTTTGAACGGAGATGTGATACCTCCGATAGAGAGAGTGTCTATACCTCGGCGTATGGGTCCGAGAGGATTTGAGAATCAAGTTTCGAGACGAAACTTTTTCTTAAGGGGTGTATGATGTAATAGCTAGGATTTCCGAATTGTAATTAATGTTGATTAACTTAACCAATGATATTAATTGACATATAACTCGCGAAGATTGCGTAAGTGTTGAGTATAAGTCCCACCGTTATGTTCCTGACGTAATTTTGGGCTTATGGTGAAATTTTCACTTTTTCCCCCGGGTAATTATTTTTACCCTCCGGTATTATTTGGAGCATTTGGGAGCTCCAATTAATAAAAATCCAGTTGAGAAAAATGATCAGGACATCGGACATGTCCTAGATATGAAATAACATGGAAAGGCAAAACGGCCAAAAGAGTCGCTATTTCGTTTCTTAACGGCTAAGAAAGACGGCTTAGGAATACACGTTTTCCGAGGCAATAGTGGAATACTTATCCCTACAATATTCAAGATTTATTGTTCCAATTTCGAGAAGTTTCGAGAAGGGGGTTCAACCCGCCATTGGATCGGTTAAAGGATAATTATAGATTTCGTTAAAGGATAATTATCGACTTCACTATAAATAGCGGAAAATCGTTTATTAATTCATTTCCTTTCACGTTTCCTCGTAAAACTCAGATTTCTCTCAAACTTCAAACTCAGATCTACTCTCCGTTTTTAATCTGATTTCAAATCCGTTTGAATTTCTGGATTCCTCTCTTCATTCTCTTAATATCGGTACCAAGTTTCTGCATTTCCGAGCAGATAAGGACCTGGTCGAGCATATATGTCACTAGGACAGTTCCGTTGCTCAGATTCCGGTGAATTTGATGTTGTACATGTGTAGCCTGGGGCGAGCATATATGTCACCAGGAAAGTCCTCTTCATTTTGGTACCGAGTTTCTACGTTTCCGTTGAAGTTAAGGTCAGGTCGAGCCTCCCCCTTATATGGCCGGTTCTGTCGCTCAGATTCCGGTAAATTTGACGGTGTCCGAGGGTAGCCTACGTCGTTGTGATTCCGAATCTTCTTTCAGATTGTCAATCGGGTTAGTAACGAATAAGTTATGAATTTATTTGTTTTCGTACTGCGATTTGGCCTAAATTGACCTTATGTCTTTCAAAATGGATAATTAGAAATTCCATTATGATCATTATATTGTTATGGTGTTTATGGGTTGTTTGTTTGATGAAATCTGATGACAGGTGGGTTTAGAAATGGCCTGCGGGCAAAACGTTATACTGGTGAAATTTAATTAGGATTAAATTTGAGATTGAGGAATATTGATTAGATGCATGCTAGGTGTCAGAATGAGTTGAGGATCATGATGATGTTATGGATATCGGTTATGGCTTTAAGGTTTAGTATGTGTACAAGTATGATGAGATGTTATGTTGAGGATACGCCTTAGGCAATTATGAATGTGTTGAGGATCTGAGGTTTAGATTTGAGATATAGGTTGGTTGTGGTTAGTGAGACGAGTCTCCTAACCTTTGCAATATGTGATTGTGTGTGCCTTGCTATTGCAGGCGTTGATTACTTCCCCAAGGGGAAGTTGTGACGTGGTATAGGTTACGAGTATATCAAGTATGTCCATAGGACTTACTTAGCGTGCCGTTGTGGATCGTATGATTGTGATGGTTGTGTGTGTTCATATGATTGTGCATTTATAACATAAACCGGACTAGGATAACCATTTATTACATTTATTTGGCCCAAGTGTATTATAACGGGCGGTAACCACGGTCTCCGCCTGCTGGTTAGGAAGAGGTGCCTGGAAGCCAGTAACACAGGGGGGGCGAGTGACGATCACCCCCAATGGAAACCCCTGTGTTAACGGGGAAAGGGATGAGGTTCGTTAGGTTCATCGTGTTACAAAAGAAGTTGAATTAGTAATGGAATAACGTAATGAAAGATAATAAATGAATGTGTGTGGCATTGCATGTATGAGATGTTGATGTTTGGTTATGCTATTACCTTCATGCTTTTCATTGTTGTAGCTACGGTTTCATACCGTGTTGTCGATGATCTGCAAGTTAGGAAGACTGCTGGGTGAGACAGATGGTGTGGCCAGCCGAGGACTTCTGTACATTAGGATGCGCGGGATATGAAATCTTTTGTATCAGATGTTGTGGTTTGATGTTTTGTACTCGGCTCTGAGTTTGTAAACTCTTTTTATGTATCATATACAGCTTTTATGTATTTGGTATTAATCTACCTGTGTCTTGTTGTAAGATCCAGTGAACTTGTTGTCAGGCTAGAGTCAGGATCCATTGTGAGATCCTAACCCAATGTGACACTCCAAGTCCCGTGGATTTGGGGTGTGACAGTTAGGGCGAGAGACGAGTTGAGGACTCCGAGACCGGATTCATGGTTGAAGGCTTTCAACCAACAGCATGTACCCTACTTCGATGGGAAAGTGGGATTAGAGGTGGAGCATTGGATTGGGCACGTACAATCAGCTTTAGAGGCAATCCGTTGCCCGGAGGGTAGGCAAGTTGAGGTGGTCCAGATGCTATTCCAAGATTAGGCCTAGTACTGGTGCATGACAGTTAGAGGTGGTATGACCAGGATGGATAACCTATTGAGCCTCGTTAGGGAGACCTTTTGCCCGGATTCACTGAGGAGAGACAAAGTCCAAGACTTCTTGGAGGCGGTATTTTAGGACGTCCCGGTCATCGAGGTTATAGGAGATTTAGGGCAGAGTTAGCCTTGTTGAGTCCCGTCGCACCTCCGTCGGACCAACATGTCTATCTCTTTTCACGGAGATTGAGGGAGTCCACCCGAGCTTACCTTGCGGGATTCCGCAGTGAGTCCCTGGTGGAATACCAAGACCGAGCTTTGGCATACAAGAGGGACCACCCGGGCCCTAAGAGAGTTGCTCAGTCCGAGGGGCCGGACAAGAGATGGAGGATAGAGCCCGCTTGTTCACGAGTAGGAGCCTCAAGATATGAGTGGAGCAAGATGCAGAGCCGTCCTAGTCCTCAAACTACCACCCTGATATCCGATTGGGGGCGTCAATGTTTCAATTGTGTAGGGTATGGACACATTAGGAATGAATGTACGAAGCCACCCGTGACTTGTTTCACTTTTAGGCCTGGTGGGCCACCGAAATGCTTTTTGCCGTCAGGGCAAGGCATAATCGGAGCAGGGTTCTTCACGTGCTAGCGTGGCGGGAGGGGGCAAAGGCCGCCTTAGTACCAGACGTTGAGCCACTTGCAGAGTTTCCTGATAGGTGAATAAAAAGGATAAAAGATACTCTAGAAAGGGGGGTTGAATAGAGTATAAGAACTTTTTGCAAAACCAATCTCAAGGCCTTGAAACCAATTTCAAGGGACTTGATGTCGATCTGAGTTCTTTGTGAAACTTTGATTTCAAGGGCTTTGAAACAACTTTCAAGGGCATTGACTTTGTACTCCTGCAAAACAAAGTTAGTCACAATAAAACAAGATATAGTGAGGAATATAAAGGATCGACACAAGGACATGTTTACGAAGTTCGGCTCTAAGTAGCCTACTCTCCGTCCCAGGGTATAGCCTTAGGATCTAACTATCTATTATCAGCTTCAAAGAGTCCTAGATACAAACTAGAAGAAATCCCCTTCTTCTCTCACTGTATCCAATGCTACGATTTTGCTCCAACTCTTCACCTTGCTATAATAGCCTATTTAATTCGCAGAGTAACACACACTCGAGTATAACACTCTTAAATATGCCAATGGAGCTCTCGATTTTTATCTCTCTCTAGGGAATAAAGCTTTTTATAGAAAGAGAGAAAGAAAAACTATTTGATCGAATAAAGATGTTTTTGGATCGCTTGAAGACTATTCATGTTTCCGTGTAAGCTTGTGTTTTATCTTCAACACCAACTTCATTTATAACCTTCTGTAGAGAGGTCTTCTTGCCGTTGGAAAGATGACCGTTTGGAGATCACTCTTCTTCTCCATGAAGATCGCTTCTTGGTTGAGATGAGATAGACGTTGTGGATCTTCGTCTCCTGAGAACATGTTGTTCTCTCGCTCCTTGATCTTCTCATATTTGTTGTAACAATATTCAATTCCAGAGGAGAAAATCTTCGTTCTTTTCGGTTGAGGATCTTTGTAAGATCTTCTTGAATGGCCGGTTGAGATCTTCACTTGATCATATCTTCTTGTTTGAGCAAATCTCTCGTAGAAGATCTTCTTAGTGATTTGAAATCTTTTTAAGTTCCGCCTTGACTTCTTTGTTCCCTTGGAATTCATTTCAAGGCCTTTGTCGTTTCAACACTCTAAACTCCTTGTCTTTCAAACTCTTCCAAGGTCCTTTGAAGTCTCTTGCAAAACCTGCACTTTATTTAATCCAAACCACCAAACCAGACCAAGCAACTCAATATATATTCAATTCATTTGTTAGTATATCAAACTACTTCATTTGTGTTTATGTCTTCCATCATCAACACCTGTATAACTTTATAATCAAGGTGGTGTTTTCAATCTCCCCCTTGATGGAAGACAACACATATGTTTTCGTACCTGCATTTGTAAGGTTAGCGATGCAAATAGGAATATCATAACCTAAAATGCAAAATGCAGAATATCGAATGTCGGATCACATTCATTTCTCCCCCTTTGTCTTTCAACAAGGGAAAAAATAGTTAAAGCACAGGAGTTTTAAAACATTACAACCCAAGGAAAAAGATTATTTCCACAAAACCACAAAACAAATAAGTTTTTTTTCCAGAAAACAAGCCTTTGATATCAGAATCAAGGACCTTGACAGTCTTGGACATCCCGAGAACTTCATTCTTTATACCACTTGGATGAGCTCCCTTTCCCAAATGCTCCTTCAAACACATTTTCCTCCAACGATTTTGAACATGAACGAGGTCAAGTTCTTTGCGAGAAAGGTCTGTTCGCCTCTGATCAGAATTCTTATCATATTTCTTGACTACTCCAAATTCTTCAATATTCAGAATGTTTGGATCCTCAGATGATGATTGGCGAATAGGACGGTCTTTGACAATCTTATGGAATTGTGTCATGACCTGTTCAACATCCTTTGTGGTAGCTTGTCCATCTTCTTTTGTTAAGGGCTTGATGCTATTGGTAGTTGTAATAGAAAGCGCGTTGACATGAAACATTTGATTAATTTTTTGATTTAAAATACCCAGTAAATCTTGTGTTTCATCCATCCTATCAGTCACCGTTGACCGGAAGAAGACAAGATCGGTTCTCAAAGAGTCCATTGCGCTCTCTACAGCTTCCAGACGTTGTATCGTGGTATAATTCCAAGCTGGTTGCTCCTTTAGAACCCATACTGTTCTATAGTGAACTTATGTTCTCTTAATCCCTAAACTGTCAAAGAATTTATCATCCAATTCTCCACACACAATATGTTCCACCTCATCAGAATAGTCAATAGAAAAATGCTGAAAGATTTTTGGAAGCAAATTTCCATATGGCAGGTGATAAACACTGGGAGAATTTAACACATTGACCATATGAGACAGAATAATGTCTGGAAGATTAACCTTTAGCTCATTCAGCACATGACACACAAACGCAAGTAATGTATTTGTCACCACATCTCTGTTGTTAATCCTTTGTATCACACATCTAACCAAAATAGCTCAAACAATTGTGGCTTCAAGGGTTAGACAAGTAGTAGTGGGTTGTGGTAAGGCATTGGGTAGAAGAAACTGTTCTTTGACAAATTGAATGGTTCTAGCAGGGGTAGGATGATCAAAGACATCATAGCGAGAAAGATCAAAGATATCAACAATAATCTCAGTAGTAATGGTGATTTTCTTACCTTTGACAATCGAGTCCAAAACCCATTCTCCCCATCTCTTCTGGCAGTTAAGTTGATGTAGAACAACTTGGTTAATCTGGGGAAGGAGACTTGTCCTGGGTTGAGCATTATCTAGTTAGAGCTTGCTTGGAGCACTGCAAGCCCTGGTAAGGAAAAGCATGTGAAAAGTTCTCTATCGACAAGTTCACACATGCATTCATGTCGTTCTTCGAACTCAGTCAGCCACTTCTTGACGCCTGTTTGACTTCCAAACCAGTGTGAGGGAAGACCCGTTTTGGCAAAAATTTTAGCGTCATTCAGATGAATTGGAGCACTGGAGCTTGAATCTGACCCTGAGCTCGAGTCAGTGTCTGAGTCGGAGGAAATCTGAACCACTCTATGTCTCTTGGAGGCCGATAATGTTGCCTCATCAACTGAAGATCTCTTGGATTCCATGAGAATTTTTTGAGAGAAAGATGAAGAGGGTTTGTGAAAATTGAAAGAGTAAAGCACAAAGTTTGCAAAGAGAATATGAAGCCGAAGAGATAAAGAAAGAAGAGAAGTGGTATTTAAGGGAAGAAGTCACAACAACGAAAGATCACTAAGATATTGAAAAATTCAAGATTTTGGAAAAATCATTGTTGATTAAAATTCTTTCCATAAATTTTGGTAACCACTTTTCAAAATTCTTTGAATCTGAAAATAAAGCCTTTTGAAATTCCTTTTAAAGAAAACTCTTTTAAAAAAATTAGAAATTTTCATATCTAAAAGATATGAATTTCTAATTGATCCGTATTTTAATCTACCCTTTGAAACGTGTTTCAAGACCCTTAAATTGCCTTTCAAGGCTCTTGAAAACATTAATTGGGCTGCATACGTAGAAACAAATAAAATGATTTACTCCCCCTACGTTAATGCTTCCTTGTTCAACATACCAAGCTCCAATCTAATAAAATTAAATTGTTCCTCAGGAAGAGGCTTGATAATGATATCTGCAAGCCGCAAGTTAGTAGATATAAAAGATATCGAAACATCACCTTTCTCAACATGATCACGTATGAAGTGATGCCTTACATCAATATGCTTAGTCCTTGAATGCTGCAAATGATTTTTGGTTATAGAAATAGCAATAGTATTATCACATTTTATGGGAATACCTTTCAAATCAAAGCCAAGATCAAGAAGTTGTTGAGCAATCCATAGAATTTGGTCACAACAGGCTCCCGTAGCTATATAATCGGCTTCGGCTTCTTGGAGTGCCAACTGATTAGGGATGACCCTAAGAATTGGCAACATCTAGAAGTGATTTTCCTATCGACCTTATAACCTGCAAAGTCTGCATCTGAATAGCCAACAAGGTGAAACGAGCTTTGACGTGGGTACGATAACCCTAGATCCTTAGTGCAATTGAGATACCGAAAAATTCTTTTCACAGCTATCAAGTGTGACTCTTTAGGATCAACTTGAAATCTTGCACACATGCACACGCTAAACATAATGTCAGGTCGACTAACAGTTAAATAAAACAATGAACCGATCATATCTCGATACTTCTTTTGTAATACACTTTTGCCATCCTTGTCATGGTCAAGCGAAAGTATTTAACTCAAAGGAGTCTTTGCGACCTTAGATTGATCCATTTTGTAGTTCTTAAGCAAGTCCTTAGTATACTTGCTTTGATTGAGAAAAATTCCTTTCTTTGCTTGTGTAACTTGAAGTCCAAAAAATAAATTTAGCTCACCCATTAAGCTCATTTCAAATTCCCTGCACATAATATCCAAAAATTCCTTGCAAAGGGAATCATTAGTAGCACCGAATAATATATCATCAACATAGATTTGTACTACTAATATATCGTTGCCTCTGGTTTTGATAAATAAAATTTTATCAATCAAACCTCTTTTGAATTTGTTTCCAAGAAGATATTTGGACAAACTTTCATACCAAGCTCGAGGAGCTTGCTTAAGACCATAAAGAGCTTTGTCCAATTTAAAAACGTTATCCGGAAATTCATCATTTTCAAAACCAGGGGGTTGAGCAACGCAGACTTCTTCTTCCAAGAAGCCGTTTAGAAAAGCACATTTTACATCCATTTGAAAAAGTTTTATGCTCATACAAGATGCAAGTGCAAGTAGCATACATATGGCTTCTAACCTGACAACCGGAGCAAAAGTCTCCTCAAAATCAATACCTTCTTCTTGGTTATAGCCTTGTGCTACAAGTTGTGCTTTATTTCGTATGACTTTTCCACTTTAATACAATTTATTTTGAAAAACTCATTTCGTGCCGATGACAGATTGATGCTTTGGTCTTGAAGTAAGATTCCAAACCTTATTTCTCTCAAACTCATTTAGTTCGTTTTGCATGACAATGATCCAATCGGGTTCTTGAAGTGCTTGAACATAATTCTTTGGCTCAATAAGAGCGAACGCGGAGAAAGCACATAGATTATTCACTTTAGATCGAGTTTGAACTCCAACGTTTGGATCTGAGATCACATTCTCTTGTTGATGGTATGAAGAGTGTTGAAATTTTCTTCGTTTGTAAGAGGGAGCAGATCCTGAAGATTGAGCCTCATATGCTTGACTAGATTCAGGTACCGTTGATATATTGCCCTTGGATCCTATCTCAAGGCCTTGAAGTTGAGTTTCAAGCCCTTGAACCGGAGTTTTGACATCGTAGTTTTCGGTTTCAAGGTCTTGAAGGTGTGATTCAAAGCTTTGAGGGTTTTCTTCGGTATCTTGAATCTTTTCTTGCACATTCTTTTCTTGATCTTTAGGATCCTCATCTTCATCTGAATTGTGATCTTCTCGTTGATTCAGATTTGGATCTGCAAAACTCTCACTCAAAGTATCATCATTGCTTTTATCAAAGATAACATGGATATTTTCCTCAACAATTTTGGTACGTTTGCTATAGACACGATAGGCTTTGCTATTTCAAGCATATCCAATGAATATTGCTTCATCACTACGTACATCAAATTTTCCAAGGTTATCTTTGCCATTGTTATGAACAAAGCAAGTACATTCAAAAGGTTTGAAATATGAAAGATTTGGTTTTCTTACTTTAAAGAGTTCGCAAGTACATCCACCTTGATTAAAATGGTTTACAGATGCTGATGATGGAAGACTTTACACAAATATAGTAGTTGGATATACTAACAATGTACTTGATTAGATTTCTAGATGTTTGGTTTGAATTCAGTGCAGGTTATATATATACATGTCAAGGGCCTTGAAGTTGGATGGAAGAACAAGTTTAAACAGACGAAGATCAAGGGCATTGGAATCTAAAGTGCACGGAACAAAGGATTCAAATATATTGAAGATCTTCGTTGAAGATCTTTTCAAACAAAGATTTTGTCAACCAAAGGAAGATCTCAACCGAAGGATAGAGAATCATTTCGAGAAGATTATCTAAACAAGAAAAACGGCACAAATATCTTCTCTTTCTTATCCAACAAAATATGAGAAGATCAAGGAGTAAAAGACTCAACGTGTTCGTAGGATCGAAGGCGTGCAACGTCTATCTTACGATCTTCATGGAAAAGAAGGCTGATCTTCAAACGGTCATCTCTACAATGGCTAGAAGATCTTTCCATAGAAGATATAAACGAAGATGATGGTCGAAGAAGAGAAGACACAAGCCTACATCGGAAAAACATCTTTGCATCCTAAAGCAACTTAATCATCTTCATTCGTTGTTTTTCTTTCTCACAATTACGTAAACGTTTTATCCCCCTAGAGAGATAGAAAACACAAGAGCTCCATTGGTAGATCTAAAAAGTATTATACTAGAGTGTGTTACTCTGCGAAGTAACTAGGCTATTATAGCTAGGTTAAGAGTTGGAGCTAGATCGTAGCATTGGCTACAAGTGAGAGAAGAAGGGGATTTCTTCTAGTTTGTATCTAGGACTCTTTGAAGATGATAATAGATAGTTAAATCCTACGGATATACCCTTTGATGGAGAGTAGGCTATTTAGAGCCGAACTTCGTAAACATATCCTCGTGTCAATCTTTTCAATTCCGCACCATATAAGTTTTACTGTGACTAACTTTGTTTTGCATGAGCAAGAAGTCAAGGCCCTTGAAATTGAGTTTCAAAGCCCTTGAAATCGAAGTTTCACAAGTAACACAGATTGACATCAAGGCCCTTGAAAGGAGTTTCAAGGCCTTGAGATTTGGTTTGCGAAAAGTTCCTATACTCTATTCAACCCCCCCTTCTAGAGTATTATCTATATTATTTATATCACAAAACGGTTCTTCAATTGGTATTAGAGCTAGACTCACGTTTATTGATTTAACCATCAATGAGACTAATCATGAATCCTGTAGGTGATGGTGGATTTGCTCAAGGAAGATCCTCATCTCGACCACCACTCTTATGTGGTAACAACTTCGCTCATTGGAGATCATTAATGCGTATGTTCCTGATTGACCAAGATATGGAGCTTTGGAGCATTATTCAAGATGGACCAAAAGTTCCAATGACAACGGTTGAGGATTCTGAATCACTCCATGAAGCTACCATAGCTTTCTTCTTTCGATAATTTTTCTTGAAGTTGGTCCTCTTCTTTTATGGACAATCCTTCACAAGATGATTTGTTTTACCACATTCAAAACAAGTCAGCACTCTAATTTTCTTGTTAGAGTTAGAAAACTTACCTCGGGGTTTTGATGTTCGTGGATATTCTCTGTTGTTTGCATATTGTTTCTTTATCTTGAAAATTCTCGCGAGACCCTTAGAGATCATGGCAATTGCATATTCTTCTTCATCATCATCATCATCATCATCACTATCTTCTTCGTCTAATGGTAATTCATCCTTTCTTGATTTTAATGTAAAATTCTTGGTGTTGGATGGGAGCTCTCCATCTTCTTCACCAAGAACCATTTCATGTGTGATGAGTTTCCAAGGAGGTCATCAAGAGGAAGAGTTGAGAGATTATGAGCTTCTTCGATGGCAGTCAAGCGTCCTGCATATGCATGACCTCATAACACCGAGGGAATTTGTGGATTCCACATACAACCCTCACTGTCCATTAATTTTTCCTCTTCAATTTGTGTTTCTTCAAGTTGAAACAAACACAAACACTTTTTTGAGTTTTTTTATCGGCTAGAACTTGGAACATAATCGGGATCAACGCCTTTCTCTTTTCTAGGTCCTCCGTGTCTATCACATGGCAATTGTAAGATACGAAAACCCTTTTTATCCAACCATGATTTTTTAATGACCAACAACATATTTATTGAATTTGAAACATACCGAGCCCAACCCAATAAGTTTTCTCTATCCTCAAAATATCCATGAAGCTCAAATTTTGACAAATAATCGGTACCGATTGCACGAGAATATTCTATAAGATCCTAAATAAAATAAGATAGAGTATTATTTCTAAAATACACATTTTATATTCTTAAATGTCTAAAGCTATTCCGACTAATTCTACAATTCCGATTCTCTATTCTTAAATGTCTAAAACTATTCCGACTAATTCTACAATTTCGAGTCTCTATTCTAACATGAATTAATTAGGAAATTAGGACCCGTTGAAATTCTCTTTTGCAAACTAGGTCTCTATACAAAAAGAAGAAAAAGTAGGTATGAAAATTAGAAAATAGGGGCAATAATTTTTCTAATTGTAATGGTGGTGATTATATATTTACTTTTAGTTTAAGTATCTTTTTCACATGTTTTTTTTATTTTTGGTTAATGTAGCTAGTTTGATGAAACTTTCAAGTCCATCAATGTTTAATTTTTTTGGTGACATTGTTTTCGTTACCCAAATATGAAATGTATTAATTTTTAATTATTGGGTATATGTTTATTGTTTTTGTGGTATGTTTCTTATTGTTAAGTATGCTTAAAGTGATATTTTTTTGGGTATGTTTTATGATTACCCAAACTGTGTTACAATGATCAAATGTCATTTGGTATTGATGTTTGTGTACAATATCGATTTGTGTAAATTTTGGTTATGACAAATTCAAATTGGGTATGTTTTTATACATGTATTGGCTTTGTAGTATATTTCTTATTATTAAGTATATTTAAAGTGATATCGTGGGTATTTTTATGGTTACCCAAACTGTGTTATAATGATCAAATGTCAAGCGGATTTTTGGGTAATGACCAAATGTCATTTGATATTGATATTTGTGTACAATATCGAGTTTTGAAAATTTTGGGTATGACAAATTTAAATTGGGTATGGTTTCTTTATTAAGTGATGTTTAAACTGGGTATAAATATAAAATATTATCCAATTTATGGATATGCTTTTATTTTGATATTTGATTTTTGAGTATGTTGTTTTCGAGTATGTTTATGTACTTTGACAAATTTATTTTTTGGTATGATTGTGACATTATTTGGGTAAACGGATTTTTTAGTAATATGTGAAAAAGTAAGGATGTCGAAAATTTCTGTTTCTGATTGATGTGACATGTAAGATAATACAACATGTCACATCCGATGGGTTGCCAAACTTTGCTTTTCTTTTTGTACTATATTTCCTATACTCTATTTTATAGGGGGTCAAAATATCAATCCCAAATACTAGGGGGGTCTTCTTTCTCAATTAATTTGCTTAAAAGGGCTAGTTTGCCAATTTTGCCTTCTAACATTGTCTAAAGCTATTTCGACTAATTCTACAATTCCGATTCTCTATTCTAACATTGTCTAGAAGTAAAATATAAATGAGTTTGTACACTTACTTCAAGTTGTGGGAGAAGTTCTTCCGGATCACTATATTTATCAACTTCGAACGGCATAATAGAGCTTTCACCATTAGATTCTACATCGCCGTCTTTGGAAAACATCGACATTTTAACGAATTTGTTTCTTTACGTTGTGGTGATTTTGGATGTGAATAGTAGAATGATTTGGCATGTAATATATAGGCTCGTAAATTTACAACGGCTACTTCCCAACGGATCTTTTTCGAACGAGTAACGCCAAGAGGGAGGCGGACTCCGCTTGTGTTAGCGAGATGTCCGCCCCAATAGTAACCTTGTAAATAAAATAATACCGTCAATGTATATAATTGGTTTGATATAAAGATCTATGAACAAAATATTTTTTATTTGCAATAACATAGGTATCGATAAAATTTTATACGACTTAAAGAACCGATAACATACTACTAATATATCACCGATACTTAATTTTGTTGAACCCTTTAAAATCGAATGGCAATGAGATTTATTAAGGTGACACAACAATGAAAAAAATTATGTTTTAAGATTAAACCAATTGAAATTTACCTAAAATAACGAAAAGGATTTATGCTTATAAAAACGTGAGAGGTTGATCCACCACAATTAGGTAATCCATATAGCATAAAGTAAAATGAAATTTAAACTTTTTCTATAAGTTTTAGTATTTATTTAAACGGTGGATGGTTATCATGTCTTTGCAAGGGTGAAGTTTTATGAGGGTGCAAGCATTAAACCAACATATAAGTTGATTGAAAATGAACCTAAAACCAATTTACAATAGATAATCATCTTACATACTAGGCTTCAAAACTCTCCATCATTTGCGAAATCTGCACACCCCAGGCCAACCATGCACCAAACAATCAATTAAGGACATTTTAAGTTTGAAGACACCATGCAACCGGTTAAAGGCTTCTCCCTCGAAACACACCTTTAGTGTCGATCTCTAGCTAATACCACTCGCTAGGGGGTGAAGTGTCTGCTAAAATTTGACAACTCGTTACGCGACACGTGTATATATCTTGTTCTTTCGTTCAAGGAGCCCCTGCATGACCACTTTTTTCCGGTAGGCATCGGAATCAAGCTCTGAATTCTCGTCTTTTGCATCATTTGACGACTCTAACTTGAATGATGCTCTTGGCTTGGAAGTCTTCATCAAATGCGGCGTACAGTAGAACCAAATTGAAGCACATAAAATGGCACATAATCGACCACAAACTAGCAAGATGGTCAATATCACCATTAGAACCAACATGGCTGCAATGGCGTCCCACTCAAACCTGGTACGACTGTGTCGTCGTTTGGCTTGTTTATTGGCTGCTGACTTCTTCTGTGAAGTTGGTTTTGAAAAGCTGTTGAGTTCATCAATATGGTCATAGCTGCATTTATCAAACCTTGGTTGCTGTTCAAACTGCTTCATGCATTTTCCACTCAAATCTTTTTTCTGTACGTCATCATGCAAAGAGTTATGTAAGTTTATAAACAACGAAACCGATATACATTGAATTTAATTATGGCCGTTTGGTTTTGACTCCGAAAAAAAACCGGAATGAAAACGAATCTATTTCATACATTTACCTTTGTTCATCAAATTTTTTGAATTATTCCTTATAGTTTGAAGTAATTGTAATACAATTTGATTAGTTTTGATGTCTTATCGAGAAACACATGCAATTTGCTTGAAACCATAAGTAATGATTCCAAACAATTTGATGAACAAAAAAAATATATGGATTAGATTCATTTCCATTCCATTTTCGTTTCCAAAGTTACAACCCAACTGGAACTTCTTATATATCCGTAGGCCGGCATGCTTGATCTGAAAGCATGGTTTTAATTTTTTTTAGATTAAATATATATTAAATTTAATGGATGATGGAAGGACTCTAATCCAAATTTTGGTGATACTCGTGTTTTTATTTTTATATGAATAATATGAAGCTTTTTGTCTTTTCAAGGGAAAAAACACAGTAGACCTGAAGAAAAATGATTGATGAAAAACTAACCATGTCCAAGTGTGGTTGATTGACGAGGAAGCAAGGATGGTGTTGAAGCAGGGTGCCCCAGTGTTGTAACGGTGCGTCTTTGGAAAAGCATGGCTTCTTCGTCTGCTTTGACCCGAACCCGAAAGAAGGCAGGTTGTTCATCAACCCCGGGTTTGGTTTCTTCTGGGGTGGGGCCATGGGGAGGCATACAAATACAATAGAGCGTCTCCCCCGCTTTTATAATCAACATCAATGCTTAGCTACTTCTAAGCTGGACAAGAGCTGTACTACTACTACTCCCACACTCTACGTGCCCAACACTTTTTCCCTTTTATTAATATGACCATTCTTTTTATATTATTTGTTTTTATAAATAAATCCATACTTGGTATGGGTGGAAAACAATAATCAAACACTTCCCTAGTGAACGGGCATACATCTCTCTCATTTATTTATTTATTTATATATATATATATATACTAGACGGGACGCGACCGCTAATCCAGCACGGAATATTCCGAATGGTGTGTTAACTTGGTATAAGCAAACAAAATTTAGGATATATACCGAGTTAACACAACATTCACATGATCTTAATCAAGATTAGGCTGAAAGGCTTCACTTTTCATCATCATCGGTATATACAACCATCATCTCTCAATTACTGCATACTTACTGTTAAACTGCTGATTTTTAGGGTTTCGAAAATCTCTTAATTACATTACTGAAATCTAGTATTCTATCTGCTAGCTTAATGTCAAGCTTCTGATTTTTATGGTACTATAGCGCTGCAACAATTAAGTACGATGCACTTTCATACATACAACATTTGAGTTGAGTGAGAGACTATGTCATTTTGGCATCGCAACAAGTTTGATCATATAGATCACAAAGGTAATCCATCAAGACATCGGACTGCAGCCAAGAACATCAGGTGTTACGGTCATGACGCCCTTGCTCGGAGGCTTCTTAGCTGATGCTTACATTGGACGGCTCCATCTTCTACTTTATGGTATGATATGTTGCTTCATTAAATTATCAATAATGAATATATATGTATCATTAGATAGTTGTCATTTTGGCCTTGGCACCCACCAAAGGAGAAAAAACTCAAGTCCATGAGACACTCTTCTTCCTTGCAATCTACTTGATCTCTATCGGAACCGGAGGACACACCTATGCTTCATGTTTTTGTAGCTGCTTTATCAAAAAGAAGTCTACCTTCCCCTTCGAGCCACCAAAATCTCTGAACAAGTACCATGAAATCCAATCAGCTCCCAACAGTTGCAACAACATAAGGAAAATCCAGTTTGCGGCAAAATTATTATCTAAATATATAAAATACAAGAATAAAGCATTTTAGGAATGATCGACCATAGTGACTGATTGCTAATTGCATTACAAAATTTTAAATAATACCTTGTTAACTGTTTGTATTTTGGTTGTAAATAATGTTTGCAGCTCCAATGTCTCCGCGAGTAGACAACTTATCTCCCTCTTTAGTAACAGGTATGACAACTGCGTACACCAACATCAAAAGGTCTTAATTGATCTACATAAATGTGAGTTAACAGAAGGAGCAACATCAAAAGTCTATCACAATTGGGCTTGCTAAGCAAAAAATGCAAAAATCTCATGTTGACTTAGATCTCACGCTTAGTATTAACCTAAGAGAGTAATCTAATTTGTATACCTGTGACTGGACAATTGTAAGGGAAAAAGTGACATATCCATCTCACAATGGTGCTCCTTCTGTCAATCAAAAAATGTGTAAATCATAAAGCAAGTAAGCATAACTTCTTTGAAATATTTTAACCTAAATCAATCCAGATTTGAAAGAAATGAAACAAGAAGAGCTAAAGTGCTAACACTCAAATTTATAAGTGACAATTGGCAGATTTTTCATAACATTCACAAAATTTCAGACCAAAATAAAGGAGTAGCAACAAGATCTTCGAGCAATGGATGTACAAACTCTTTATTTCCTACGGGATCAGACAATCAAAATCACTTTACTTTTTGAATTTATATATATTACTTTTTGAATTTATATATATTAGCTTATGAATATGAGCAATAGCTGAAAATGGAGTGAATATATGGTGACTGTTTCAATAAAAAAGAAATTGTGTTAAATGTTAACTTTAAGATCAGGAGGTGTACATCATCATTATGTCTTAATTTTCACTCGTATACGACCAAAATCAAATGATTCAAACCATCATTAAAGTGGTAACTTATTCTCACCCCATATTAGTCCCATCAACCCAATTTTTTTAACCCACAATATTTTAGAATTTATATTTAAGGTAACTAGTTTATAATAAGTTGCATTTATATTCTTTTTAAAAATTTTAAGTCATATTTTGTAATTTTTGTGTGATCCTGTCATTTGGTATCAACGCCTAGTAGTTATATAAAATCAAAAAATTATATAAAAATTCCAAAATATTAAGTAAAAAGTGAAGATTTCCGAAAATTGTCCACATAAACTAGCACCATATGCAAACCATTTAAACACTGGACAAGGTCATCACAAAGCTATTTTAAATACTATAATCAACGTTTATTGCAAATTTAAAAGTGAGATTAATTAAGTTGCGAACAACCCTTACAAAATATAGGGGGGAAATATATGCTACCTTATTATCTATCAGAGAAGAAAATAAAAAACTATTTCTTAAAACTATCAACAAAATTATACATCTTTGGTGTAACAACGTTCTTAAACCCTCAAACAAAAATGCCAGTCAGTTTTCCTTATAATTATCCTTTCCAAAACAAAAATTCGTAAAAGAAATTTCCATTACCAAATTTAACTGAAAAACCCGAAACGAAAGAAGAACCAAAAGAAGAGTCAGAAAATCAAGGAAACACTTGACATGTTTGACAAATAAATGAATTCTTTGAGTAGTGACGAATCTGGTTACTACATTGATGAACAAGAAATGTATCAGCAAATGGGGTTAATCAAACTAAATGACCTAGAGACCATACCCTTAAGTGAAGAAAGTTAGAAAAAAAAAAGATGAGAAAAGAGTAATTGATGTTAATGGAATGGAAGAAGAAATAGTTCCAAAACAAAAGGTTAACAAGGCCACTAGATCTTGATATCGAGAATATGAACAAGGGTCAACGAGTAAACAAAGAGTTAATCTAAAACCCAAAGAATTTATAGATAAAACAACTAAATTCGGAGTTAGGATTGTGCCAAACCATAGACCTAACAAAAGAGAACTTTTTCTTGAACCCACCAGTGAAATTGGATATAAGCTTAATCTAGATGGAGTAAGAAACCGAGAGGATGTGCTAGACATTTGAAAGAAAAGTATGATGAGCTCTTAAATATGAATGTTGAATGGAGATCTGCAAATTTTCTAAATTATATCGAGCATAGTTTGTATGGGATTGTGGACAATTGGTATGAAGCAATCGATGAAGAAATCAAAGAAACCTTAAGGACAATAGTTACACCAGATATTATGTTTAGGCAATTATACAAAGCATTATAATCTGATTTTATTGGAGACAGAGATGATAAAGATAAAAATTAATCGAATGGCAAAGAAAATTAAATACTCTTGAAATTTGTAATATGAGATATTTGGATAATTATCTTTCAGAGTTTGAATATTATTACTATAAGGTGAGAGAAAACAGGATAAACCTTCAAATGTTATTCGATAAACTCTCCGAACCTATAAATGAAGAAATTAGTGAAGGGTACAAAGAATGGATGGAAAAATATAACTCGAAGGATATCCTAGGAAATAGATTAAGGTTCGTTAGAAAATGGGTAGAGAAAAAATGTCGAGAAGTTAAGGGAACTCAACACATGAAAAGACAATTTTTGAATTGTTGAGATCTTCCTAGAGAATGAGGATGTAACCGAAGAGATAATCAGAAAATTGGTTATGGAAGAAAGTATTATAGGAAGATAAGCTTACATAAACAAAAAATATAAGAACAAATATTAAAAAAGAAGATTTTTTAGAAAAGCACCGTATTGAACCGAGAAGAAAAAGAGTTTCAAATGTTGGGCATGTGGAGAAATAGGTCATTATGCTAATGAATGCAAAAATATAAAGAATTAATAAACTTGCCGAAGCTTTAGGGAGCTTAGACTATATTGAAATAACAGAAGAAGAAGCTTTTGACCTAGACTTAAATAATAATAATAAAGGAATTGTAGAAGTGGTGGAGAAAGAGGAAAAATATGAAAGGTCAAATTATGAGAAAGTATGTCTAATGATGCAAGGAGAAGATAGCAAAGCTCAAAGAAAAATAATAGAAATGTTTTCTTCAGAAGAAACAACTACTCTAGCCCAATTGCAAGAAGTTGATACTTCCATCAACGAAGAACAATTGGAAAAAATCCATAGATCAGGGGTTGAATACCCGATCATTGCTAAAGAATAGTTCTTTAAAAGAACATTTATTCCAATATTCTCAAAGTACGTATGTGAAGAAATGGCTGGAGATATCGTAGTAAAAAAATGAAAATCAAGCTATTGAGATAAACCTGATTGATTGGAAGAATGTCCATTACAAGATTTTGGTAAGAATGTGCATTGCATTAACTCTGTTTGTGACACTAGGCACAAAATATTTAGTGATCAAACGATTAGTGGAGAAATATGCAATCTAAGTCAAGAACCGGTATCATGGGCATGTACACCAAATTATTATGTAAGTCTTGAAGATTAGTTTGCTCATAAATTCCTAGAATTAAAATTGCTAATTGAAGGAATTATCATGCACAAAGGAACTTGTCCGTTGAAGTTAAAATGGAATGTCATTTATAAACTAGAAAATACTAATAACCCACCTCCTAAAACTCAAATGGTAGAAGGTGATAAATATGAAGTAGTTGGATCAGAACAAAAAGTGGTACCAATTAAAGTAAGGCCAGAACAAATAAGTTTAAGACAATTTGGATCAATGCCTTTGAAAATCCTTCTACTCCTAACCAAGGAATGATTTTAACTGTTGATGAACAAGGGAGAATTCACACGAATTCTCAGCCACCTCCAATATATAGAAGTCTTTCCAAGAGTCAAAGTTATAGGGGTAATCCTCATTTCAACTTGCCTCCACAAAATCAAGTTATTCATCTAACTAGAAATCCTAGAGAGGAACCTTCCTTTAAAGTTGATGATGAAATATCCAGCCTATTAATTAGCAGCCTTAAATAGAAAATTAGAGGCCAATAACTTGGGAAGTCTTGGCCTTAATAGCTCACTTGACCGAACAGATGAACACAATGGAATCTCGTCCCAACGAGATATCTCCGCCTAGTAATCTAGCCAAAATTACCCGAGATTCTAACCGAGATTCCAGACAATGGAAGTTTGTGGAATTTTTAAGCAAAACATCAATACTCCAGCCCTGGAATCATCTCAAAAAGTGCCTCAAGGCCCGGGTATGAATTATTCGAATCCTCTTTTGAATACACCTAAATTTCGCATGTTGGTGATGATTTTCAGGAAAATGAGGATGAGAATGAAGAGGACATGTGGAGAGATTACTCTAGACGTCATCATCGTCTAACGATGAGACGAGCTTATGAGCAATTTCGACCTTCCCAAAAGAATGATGGGATTGGGAAAGTGAAGATTAAAATTCCAAGCTTTGAAGGCAAGTGTGATCCGGACGTTTACATGATTTGAGAGAATAAAATTGAACAAATTTGGTCTTGTCATAACTTTAGTGAGCAAAGGAAGATCCAACTTGTTGCGTTGGAATTCCAAGAATATGCCTTAATATGGTGGGATCATCTTGTTAAAGAAAGAAGAAGAACGCTAGATCCGGACATCAACACTTAGGAGAAAATGAAAGCATTAATGAGATCAAGATTTGTGCCTTCACATTATGCTAGGGAAGTAAGGCAAAGATTGGAGAACCTCAAGAAATGTTATATGAGTGTAGAAGAAGTTTACACCACCATGCAAATCGCAATGGTGAAAGTCGATGTTATAGAGGATGAGTAGTTTACTATGTCTCCATTTTTAAGAGTTTTTCATCCATCCTTAGCTAATGAAATTGATTTATATCCCTATGATACTATGACTAATTTGTTGGATTTGGACATAAGGGTCGAAAGGACGTTCAAAGGACGGGACCAAGGAGAAGACTCGTGGAAATCACAAAAATCTCGGCCCAACAGTGACGATATCACCCAAGAATTCCACAAAGACGAAAACAAAGGCCGGAATATTGGCCAAAGAGCTTTGAAAATCTTGCCCCAACAATGACCATATCGCTCTTTGAATGAGTCTTCGAAGGATCCTAAAGGGAGCACTTCTAACTCTTCTTTACGCTCTAGAGATATTGTAAGCTTTAAATGTCGGGTAGAGGTCTAACAAGAGCTTTTTCACGGTTATTAATCCTTCTCAATGTAAAATTCGAACTCAATATTAAAACAAGTATAGTCATAACTCCACCTTGATTATGAATTGTTTTATGTGAATGATGGAAGACTTAACATTTATATGTGGTTTTATAAACTAACAAATATCGATTATATTTCTAGATTGCATGTGTTTTGGTTTGTTTGTTCAATGTGTGCAAGCCTTGAAATGTATTTCAAAGAAAGAAATCAGGCCTTGAAAAGCATTACAAATGATGAACTCGAAAGCCTTGAAAAGAATTACAAAGGAATGATTCGGCTAGGGGCTTCACTTCAAGATATGCATATCCCAACAACCAAAACAAGAACATCTCAACCGAAAGAGTTAGAAGATTTGAGAAGATTCGAAGATCTCGGCATAACAAGAAGATAAGATAAGATCTCGGCAAATCAAGATAAGAAGATCTTCAAACGGTTTCTCTAGGAGAAGATCTTGGCACATCTACAACAAGAAGATCTCGGCTGAAGATCTCCAACCGATTCCAAGCAAGAAGATCTCGGATCTTGAGAGAAGATCTTTAACGGCTGTAAAGATCTTCAAATGAAAAAGATATTTAACGGCATTTCCAAAGAGAAGATCACGATGATGAAGATTCTCAACGAGCGTCAAAGAGAAGAAGTAGAAGAGAGAAGATCTAGAAGAAAGGAGATCTTACAACGGCTACTTCACCTCAACCAATCAGCGTATTCCATGGAGATTAAAGAACGTTACAACGGCTAAGAAGATCTCCATAGAAGAGTATAAATGAAGATGGTGACTAAAGAAGTAAACAATGAGCTTACACTGATAAGAAACCAAGTCTTCAAGCGATCAAACATCTTCATTCCAAAATTTTATCTTCCTCTTTAGTTACAAGCGTTTACATCCTTAGAGTGAGATAAACACTAGAGCTCCATTGGCATATCTAGAGAGTGTTATAATCGAGTGTGTTACTCTGCGAAGTAACTAGTCTATTACTGCTAGAATAGAGTTGACTAGATCGTAGCATTGAGGCTACATTGAGATAAGAAGGGTAGTTCTTCTAGGTTGTATCTAGGACTCACAAAAAGCAGATAATAGATAGTTAGAATCCTAGGGTCGGAAACCCTAGGTGGAGAGTAGGTTGTTAGGGCCGAACTTCGTAAACATATCGTTGTGTCGATCTTTTCTATTTCACACTTTCTATCGCTTAAATTGTGACAAACCGTATTCTATAGGTTTCAAAGTCAAGGCATTGAAATCCCTTTCAAAGCCTTGAGATCCAGTTTTGTCTCTAAGTGCACAGATCGACTTCAAGGCCTTGAAATCACTTTCAAAGCCTTGATATACGATATTGCGAAAAGTTCCCATACTCTATTCAACCCCCTTCTAGAGTATTTATATCCTTATTATTCACCTATTCGGTTCTTCAATTAGTATCAGAGCTAGACTCACATATATTGATTTAACCATCACTGAGATAATCATGAACTCTATAGGTGATAGAGGATTTGCTTAAGGAAGATCCACATATCGTCCTAGCCACCTTCTATGTTTGATGGCTCGTCTTGATCAAGGCTTGGTTCTTCTACAATAGGCAACAATGTCACCAAAGGATTCCTGACAGTGAGTAGGGTCTCTTTGAGTGTACATGTTGTGAATATGCTTGTAACTTCATCTTGAATGGCCTTTGTTCTTGATCTTGTGATTGCTCCTTCCATGATAGAATTTGAAGAAGGTGTAGCTGGATTGTCCTTCAATGCTTTAGCCCTTGATCTAGTTATTGTTCCTTGAGGTACAATTGGGGATGGTCTCTCATCACTCAAAGTGTAAAAATGAAGGAGAAAATATAAATGCAGAAGGGAAAATGATAACTCACTGATGAGATGGTCGAGGTGGACCATTTCGGTGCTACGGTGGATATGGGAAGTGGGAAAATAAGTGTCTGTCTCTGTTAGAGTTGGGCGATCCGGCAACTTTAATCATCCACCGAGCAAACATACGCTCCTCATAGTCGGGTTGTCATGTATGTTGTTGCTACTCAATGTGCTCACGCATCCTCTGCTCATAACCGGACTATCACTCCTCCTGGGTGGCGGGTGAGCAATGAGGTCACTCTTTGCTTGAAGTCAATCTGTTAGTCGCCTTGCTAAGTGGCTAGGGCTCTGATATGAGCAAGCATGTGCTCCTGAAATGGATCAAGACCAGCCAACATCTCCTCGTCATCTGGGATAGGATCATAAGAGTGAGCTGGAGCTCCACTTAAACTCACGTCATGCCTCTCTACTAAGGCAACATGCCTCGGTCTCGAACCAAAAGGGTCGGCACTCATGTAGAAATCCGCCAACTCATGTCCGTATGGCAGGGGACATGGCAAGTAGGTCACATGTCTTCCATCATGGAAGGAGGTCCAGAAATGGTGCTCGCCCTCGGTCTTCAACATCTTGTAACGCTGAAGGAGGGTAATGGTGAAGAAAGGTCTCTACACAATGTCCTCTAGGTTTGAAACATCCATCACCTGAGCCGCAATGAGAGTAATGAACCCTCCTCCCATAATTTCCCGAGGCTCGCCTCTCTGAACCCGCTTCAAAGTGGTCACGAAGAGCTGAACCCAATCCGGTACAACATCACAATCCGGGATGCACGCATAAAGATAGTGTTCGCTCTCAGACGTGTGCGAAATATGAACGAATATAGTCTTAAATTTATACTTGAAATAAAAGTTTGAACAATATGCGTACCCACAGTGTACGGATCAATTATAGCAAAAATCAAATATTCCAAGGGCGGTCTAAGGGATTGTGGTGAAGTCAATTGTGGAAAATCAATAGCATAATAGATCAATGCTAATTCTGAGAAATAAAAAGACAAAAAGTAATCAATATGAAAAATACAAAAATCAGACAAATGCAGATTCTAGAGATCAAAGTATCCAATTGTGGTTTCCATTCAAGACTTCTATAAACTTGGATAAAGATGGGATTGCTAAGAAAAGGTGTTTCTTAAGGAGGGAAATATCACAGGGGAGGTCTCACTATCCACTATCCCAAACCAAAGCTTCTATTACCAGGTAAGTCTCGGGGATCTAAGGAAAGGAACTATAAACTCAAACCAACAACTCAACCTAAGGGTCAAGAACTAGCCTTTACCAGGTAAGTCTCAGGTTAACTCACTCAGGCAAGAAGAAGGCACACTCAAACCTAATAAAGGATTTTGAAACCTTTATACCTAGAACTCATCATCTTTGGTAACCAAAAAAGGGAATCATCGGGTAAGTCTCTTCCCAAGCTTAGATGTAAGCTTGAAAGGCTCAACAAGGCTCTGATTTGGACAATCTATAATCTAAACATACAAATATATCAAAAACGGATCAACAGAAGAAATCTCGGGTTGGTCTTGGCAAAATCTCGGCCGAGATTCCTGAAGAACAAACCGAGATTTGCCAACTCAAAGGTTAAAGTAACTTTCAGGTTTCAATCTAAACATAAAGGTTCGGTCTATCATCATCTATACCACAACCATCAACCAATCACCCTAGAATCGCAGGGGTTTAGACAACAACACACATATTCAAATCAAGAAAGATATACAAATTCAAGAAAACCATAAACGAATAGAACCAAAAGAAAAGTAAGAAAATACTTAGCAATATGTCTTCAATAATCAAAAGCCAAACCAACACAGTAACAAAGATCCAATCTTGTATCCAAATGCAATGAAATCTAAAACTACTCTTTCTCTTCAAGAATCCTCTTTAATCTCTCAATCCAAAGTGTTGATCTTGATGTTTCAAAATGCTTCCTTCCAATCTGTAAAGAGAGCCTAATGGTATGTAGAATGTGAGAGAGAGCTCTAAATGTTGCAGTCATCCTAGCCTCATAAGAAAAATTTTGGGTGTTGAACTTGGGCTTTGGGCCGTTTTTAAACTATATCTCGGATGACTACGGTATTAATCTCGGACGAGATTCCTATAACTTAGGTCGGGATTTCTATTTTGTAACGTGTTTCCTTAGCTCTTTTCTTGTATCCTTTTGATGATGTCATCACTTCCTTTTTATGCTCCACATGCTCCAATGTGATCAACCTTGATGCTTTGTCCTCATATGTTCTCTTTGGTCCAAAATCCACCAAATTTCCTACAATTGCAATTCAACAAGAACCCGTGTAGACATATATTCTAGCAAAATATTCCAATATGAGTTCAAATGCTATGGATTCATGTCTATGCATGCAAAAGAAAGGGATACCTATATGAATGTCTATACTAAGGTCATATTTCATGTTATCCGATAGTCAAGGTCCTTGAGGGCTACTTTGTTGTCCTCTTTGTGGCCACAAAATATACTCATTATCACCTTGCACAAGAGCCTCAAGTAAGGGTGAGTGAGCTTATTATTATACTTACCACCTCCACAATAATCAGACATAGTAGGAGTAGACTAGAATGCAAATAAATCACTAGTAGGAGAACCTTCCTTTCAATCCTTAATTGGGTCCTTAGTGACCCCAAACACATCTCTCACCTGTCCCACATCAATTGAATATTGTCTATTCTCAAACTTGAACGTCAAACTTGTAAAGACATGATCTTCCAATTCACATTGGAAGGTGGCAACGAATTGCCTCACAAGCTTGGGGTATCCATCAACATGCTTCCCTAGAAAGTTTTTGAGCCAAACATGCTCGAGAAACTGTTGCATGCACTCTAATATTCCCAACTTCTCCAAAGTTGGAATGTGCATGAATTTCGTTGAAAGCGCATCTCTGTTATTCACAATCTCATACCTCTGACTGTCTTAAGAATTCATCCTACTCTTTCGTCCTCCATCTATCAATAGCAACAGTTTTTAACAATCTATCAAAATTCAGCGAAAAAGGATGAAATATGGAACTTTATGTCAAAGATTCGCGGGCGCAAGGAGCTGGTGTCATGGTGGCGGAGTCTTCAGCGTTGATGTCGTGGGGGCGGCGAAATCTGGGCGCGGGTGCGTAGAACTGCAAAGGCACGGTCGCGAGAATTTCTATCCGCGGTCGCGGGAGAACATATATGGGCGATTTGTGAAGCTTCAAGCGGTAGGTACTGGAGACTCTGCATGGAGGGATCCTCAATGGTGTCTTGGTGTTGTCGTTGGTGGAGGTGGAGCAAAGGTTGTGGTGACTGATGGTGATGGTGGTTGACGGTGGAGCTTGGTGATGGCTAGGATTTGTGTGAATAGAGGGTAAGTTTGAGATTGGAAAGGGTTATGGAGGTTGTAGTGATGGTCGTGTGATGGTGTTGTGGCTGGAGGTGGCCGGAGTAAGGTGTTGTAGCGGGGGCGGCAGGTGGTCGCGTGTCATGGCGCAGGGGCGGTCACAAGGGTGGTGGTGAGGTGCGTGAAAATAAGATGGGTGAGGGATGTGTGAGTGGGAATCGGGTAGGTTAGGGTTAGAAGAATGGAATTTTTTTAGCTACATCATGTAGTCACGGGCGCGGCTCCTCCAAGCCACGGGTACGGGTTCACCTAGGTTGGCTGCGGTCGTTGTTTTATAAACCGCGAGGGTGGGGACTTCTAGTCTTGATGCGGGGGGCGGCAAAATGAGAGAATCTTTTACTTGGCTCCTCCAAGACGCGGGTGCGGGTTCACTTGGGTTGGCCGAGGTCGTTGTTTTATTAACCGCAGGGGCGGGGACTTCTGGTCTTTCCGCGGTCGTTGTTTTATCCGGAATTTTTATTCCGTTTAATTCCGAAGCAAACCGGATTTTAATCCGTTCATGCCTACCTGTCTACTTAGTCGGACACAAAATCTCAAAAATTTTATCATTTTATGTAATCTCATTTCACATAAAATGATAAGATTTTCCTTTAGCAAACCCTAATCCTTTAAACCCTAGGTATAACATGACTTGGCCTTGACAAAGTCATGACGAGCACAAGACGAGGTCAGGACGAGACAATGACGAGTTATGATAAAACCATGACAAATCCGTGACAAGGCCATGCATGGGCTTGACAAGGCCATGACGAGTTTTGACGAGTTTTGACAACCCAACTCACCTTTGCTTTTTACAACTTCAGCTCACCTTGGTTCAGCCCAACCTTGCCTTGTTTAAGGCTCATTCCTTTACCTGCTTCTTGCTCCGTAGCTCGGCCAGGGAGTGCCCTGAAGACGCTAGCCCAGCGCTGCTTTGATCCAGTCAGTGTAGCTACCATTGGGTGCGGCCCAACAGCGTGTCCAGCCCAGCAAGGAGAAGCAGAACAACCGGCCTCATCTTCTCTTCAGCCCACGTAACAACATCTCCCTTCTCACCTCCTTTCTTCACGTAACGGCTGAGGAGAAATCGCACAGTAACGGCCTGAATGGACGCTAGAAGGTCTCCCTTCTTTCCTTCTGGACTGCAGTCATCGTTTTTGAGTTGTTTTGTTTCTCTTCTGAGTCACCTTGCTGAACTAGGGCGCTCTCTACAGATCGCCAAACCCTAGAACGTCTCCCCAGCCTTCTGCACACGACATCTTCTGAGCAGGTGAGTCGTTGTTTTCCCCTTTCCCCTATCTGCTCCTGCTTTCCAGCACATTATCAACCCTCCTAACTGTCGAAAACCAGGTGAGAGAGAAGCTTACACAGACTTGCCACAGACGTGAAGATCGCGTAGTGGCCAGCTCTCCCTTACAACCTCATCAGAGCCAAGCACTGCTAGATCGAACGAGACTCGTCTTCCCTCTGTCCATCCGGGTAAGGAGTCATCTACCTTCCGGTCTTCATCTTCTTTTACTGACCTTGAAGGCTCTTGCGTCCCTTCCTTTGTGCCCAGTTTATAAAGATCTATCCCACCGGAACGAACCTCTCACCTTTCCTGATGCACTCGGTCCAAGTTTGAAGCTGCAGCCCTTGTTGACAAGCCATAGAACCAGTGCAGTCATGTAATCCATCTAACCTTGGACCCTTACTTACCTTGCTCCATCATCTCAACCATCTTCCCTTTTGCAGCGTCGTTGGTGGGAAGTAGGGGGCCTGTCTGCAGCCAACACACCAGCAAAGGACAAACAGTGCAAACTGAGTGGTAAGGACCTCTTCACACCTCCTTAGACCATATCAAGAGAGGTTGATTGTGTATATACGATAATGCTCTCCATAAGAATCGAACTAGGGATTTCTGGGTAGTGTAAAGGATGAGATATGCTGACAACAGGATTCGAACTAGAGACCTATAGGAATGTTGTTATTGTTGTAAATTTGAGTAGTAGAAATGGAAGTGAGAAACTCATTTTTTTTAAATCTCAATTTGTAAGTTGGAAATGGTCATTGTTGTAGATCCATGTTAAAGAGTTAGGTTAAAGATCCACCGTTGAATTTTTAATAGGTAATAGAAGAATATATGTAGTTTACTGTGTTAAAATTTGAGAAGAAATGAACGGTCGGATTAAAAGTTATAAGGTCCCAAAGTAGAGTAGTTGAGCTGTTTTTCCAGCAGTGAATTTTGACCAAGTATAGGATATTTCTAGTGTTGTAGCCAACTTTAAGGATTTTTGTAGAAGTGATAGTTGAACAGTTTTAAAAAATTCTTGCTCCTATGAGTTGATTGGATATCATAGATAATTTAGAGAAATATTTCGGAATTTTTATAAGTTTATTCAAATTTCATATTTGAAGGTGAAGTTGGACCTTAACGATCTTTCGGAGAATAGGAAAAGTGGGTAAATTGCCAGTTTGTAACCAAACTCATCTTTATGAGTTAGAATATGACTTTTTAGTCTCAAATAAGAGTTTAGGCATGAATTATGAAATTTTTTGGAAGTTTCGAGACCAAGGGTAAAATAGTCATTTTATCATAAATTGGGATTGTATTAAATTCTGTTCTAATAGGATCTACTATCTTAGAAGTCTTAGACTTCTAATTACGTAGAAAGTGTGCTGACACACTTTTCTCCTTTGACAGGCTACTGAATTCCTACAGTTACCGATTGAGTGGTGATTAAGAGAGTCGAGATTTAATTCTGGTAAGTCCACGGACTTACTTAGCTGGCTTCTTGTATGAGTGTAATGTGTATGAGTGGTGTTTGTTAGTTATGATAAACAACGAAACCGGATTAGGCCGACTTTATTATAGTATGTAATTGACCCAAGTGTATGATAACGTGTCGTGACATCATCTGCCTAGCTCTTGCGAGAGTCTAGGAGGTTCCCTGCGACCAACCCAGTCAGGTAGACGGTCAGATGTATTAGTACCATTCCTCGTTGGTAAACGGGGATAGGGGCGAGGTTTGGGAATCTCTCGTGTCACAAAATAAGCATCATTAGTAACGACGTATCACCTAATTAAAGATAATAAAAGGATTGAGTGTTGCATGTTTATTGTGCATGTTGTGTGTTTGTGCTTTTACCTTTATACTTATGCATAGAATGTTAGCTAAGGGTTTTATACCGCTTGTAGATGTCTTGCAGGTTAAGACAGTTGTAGAGAGATCCGGATGAAATGGTCAGCCGGGTCCACGTACTCTTTTAGTTGGGGACGAGGTTGTCTTATGTTATTCATATGCATCGTTTTAGTATCTTTTCTTGTAAGGCTGATACACATTTACCATGTATATATTGTTTAAAGTTTTCAAATGTTTTAAATACTTTTGTGTCTTGTTGTAAGATCCTAGTATAATTGTTGTCAAACTAAGGTCGGGACCCATTGTGAGGTCCTAACTAGTAGCTCCCCGAGTTCTTAGAATTTGGGGTGTTACAATATGGTACCAGAGCTCTAGGTTGGCAACAATGGCACTTGAAATATTCTGAAAGACCGAATGTATAAAATAACTAGAACCCGAAAGGCATCTAAAATTTTAAAACGGATTTAAGTTTTTACACGCACGCATAGTCGGGTTGTTGGGTTAGTAGTACGTCGGACCACCATCGCTCTCCGTGGATCTCTGCAACTTGGATCGATAGGAGTTAGCTTATAGACTTTTTATGATGTTTATTATAAGATGTTATATACATGGGTATGCTTAGCTTGTTAGTATCCCTACAAATCATGAAGCGATTATCGCCTCATGATAAATCAACAGCGAATTTGAAGAATCGCCAACACGAGGCAATGGAATCAGACCCTGAATTGAGTATTATACTCAGGTGGGTTGCTTGGTGATCCTTACAAATCATCCAAAGAACAGGTGAGCAAGGAAGTAAAGTTGTGAAGATAAATTTTTACCACAAGCACAATTAGATGAGGAAGGAATTCCCGAGTCAGTTCATTTAGAAAATCGTACAAGGAAGTCGGGCATACAAGGCCGAGAGATGGGATTAGAAGAACCATGCAAGAGACTACAAGAGTGCGGAGTTGAGATAACAATATTGGAATGAGACAAGTAGAAATGAGTACAACCAAGATTGCGGAATCATGGACATTATAATCGAGGCGGATGCCCCATATACCATTATGGGCATTAGAAATAAGAAGAGACAGAGTGTCAATCCGGGTGTGAGAATCTAAGGTGCACGGAATGAAGACCTACAATTGAGTGTAAAAGCGAAAAGACAGACCCCACAATTGTGGGGAGGTTTTGACCTCCTCGAAGATATAAGAAGTTGAAAGAAATCGCGACGCCAATATCCAAAGAATGGAGACCTGTAGCAGGGACAACGGAGTTTCGTGAAGGCGATATTACTACCAATACCAGTGAAGAAACGGGTATGTGAAAACGACCTTGGTGGACTCGAGAAGTGAAGTTAGCCCAAAGGAACAGGAAGAATGGAAGATAGAACGAACTAAATGATTATAAAAGGATTAATCGAGTAGGTGATGCACGCCAAGAATTTTAATGCTGGTAGAGGTATGAGAAGAGTAAGTCCGGGATATTGAGATAAGTCAACTATGGAATGACCGGCATCAACTAAGTACGTGCAAGGGTTATTTGGTATTGACGAGCTATGTACAATTAAGAGGAGATATCTATGATTGAGGATTATTAAATTAACTATACCGATGCTTTAGAGGATTTCCTCAAGTAGGTAACGTAAATCTTCATAGACAACTAAAGGTATAGAGAGAATCGTGTTAGAGGTTACTGTTTGGTTGATTAAAATCAAACTCCGGTCGAGTCAGGGGGTTCGGATCCGTGCTAAGAGAATTAAGAAAGTAAACGGAAGAAGTTGTTCTCCAATCGTTATTTTGTTTCATTAAGGCAATTAAGGAAGGTACTTGGTACTTCATCCGGTTAGGACTTATGGTATAATTGGAAGAAAGAGTTTGAGGTTAATCACTTAGGACTCACAGAAAATATCCTTATGATTAATGAGTGTTTACAGAATTATCAGAGTAGCGCATCGGAAGCGTGGTGAGACCTAACCCACAGAGCTGGGAGAAATGGTACAGAAAAACGATGTGTCGAGGTCAAGAAGATGGTAGTTGGAGAAATGCGTTTTGATGAGAACAACCATGAGATGGGCTATGCGGAGCGACTATAATTTTGTGGAAGAGTTTTATCACCATCAAGATAGACGGGAAATTATGTGAATATAAGAGGTTATAGAAGGAGATTAGTACCCTATTATGGATTCAAGTGAATAATGATGGCTTGTCAGATGTTGTCAGATAACTAGTTCGGAATCCAATACGTAACGGAGTATTCTAGAGTGAGTTTTCTTGATGGATTGAGGAAAGAATTAACGATGTAATAAAAGTTTTGTGCATGGCCTGCACAAGAAAGCTCAAATGAGTAACTACCATCCTGAGTCGAAGATACATAAGAAAGAGAAGCGACAGGAGCATACTTGCAACCTAGTAACCGTGCTTAAAGAAAGCATAATCTCGGAGTAGATTTTATGTGTAATACTATATCGGAACAGAGCCTAGTTGCGTTTTGAGTCAAAGGGATATTATCGGTCTGATAACCATGGTGGATAAAAGAGTGTACTGCTGATGGTATGTTAACAATTATGGAGTAGTTATGATCAAATAACGGTGATAGGAGATCACTTTGTGTCTAATAACGTCATTCTGGATATATTCTAGGTCACTTAAGATCTTGGAAAATGCGTGATAAACCTAAGTTTGAGCAAACGATATATTAGAGATATGTAAATAATATAATAATGCCAGTTGAACAAAGAGGACGACCACTAGATTTGATTTTTTAGTTGTCTCGAGTGTTAGACCTGAAAAGGGTAACGGTGACGATTCCGTACCTGAGGAACATGATGACTGAGTAATATTAAAAGACAAGACCAAGTGGGCCATGATACGAAGAGCATTGGGCACTTGGTAAGTGTTGGTAGATGTCCAAGACCTTTGGCCAGAGTGTGTAGTTAGAACCATTTCAGAAGGCCGGAAGCAAGTGATCATAACGAAGGGAAGAAAGTTGAATAGATCATTTTCCGTAAGGTCATCAAAAGGTTCTGGAAGTGAGTTGTGTAAGGCAACCATTGGAAGTTTTAAAGCGGTTTAAAAGTGACTGATGGACTAGTATTCCTCACCCATTGGGAGAGTGTAGCTTCAGTTTCCACGGAGACTAAGTTTGGGAAATGAGTTTGAGAATTTCAGTTGGAGAGATACCTACCAGACCCGAGTTAAGTCATCAGATTAGAGGATCAGACAGTTGAGACGGATGATACCGGTGAGATATCCGGTAAGCACTCTAAAAAGGGGTAGCAGGCGCTGGTGATCTAAGTACCTGAAAAGATTTAAGATTCAGTGGTTTTATGAAAAGCCGGTCGTTACATAAGATTGAGACTAGAGACGTAACATTTCGAAGACCTATGTAGCGATAGTTGTAACCTCGGGAGTGTCGAGTTAGGGCTTCACCTTGTATGTGTGATATTGTTTGACTACTTGTGTATTTCATGTTTGAATGTTTATTCAGTTATGTATTCTTTTGGTAACCTTGATGTGCGGGATACTTAGATGTGGAAATGACGAGACTTTTGTATAGTGATCAAACACACTCATTTGGTGCCTTTAACGCCGATCAGGATTGTCTTACCCTAAGTTTCGGGTCGAAACTTATTTTTAGGGGGATCTGGTCTAACTACCGGATTTTTCGTTACGCTTTGATAGGGTTACAGGAGTTTAGAAAACGAAATTAAAATTTAGTGAGACTAGGATATACAAGTTTAATTTTAGAAGTCGTTTGATTAAATACCTGGTTCTAAGTTTCGGGACGAAACTTATTGTAAGGGGGTACTGATGTAATATCCGGAATTTTTATTCCGTTTAATTCCGAAGCAAACCGGATTTCAATCCGTTCATCCCTACCTGTCTACTTAGTCGGACACAAAATCTCAAAAATTTTATCATTTTATGTAATCTCATTTCACATAAAATGATAAGATTTTCCTTTAGCAAACCCTAATCCTTTAAACCCTAGGTATAACATGACTTGTCCTTGACAAAGTCATGACGAGCACAAGACGAGGTCAGGACGAGACCATGACGAGTTATGACGAAACCATGACAAATCCGTGACAAGGCCATGCATGGGCTTGACAAGGCCATGACGAGTTTTGACAACCCAACCCACCTTTGCTTTTTACAACTTCAGCTCACCTTGGTTCAGCCCAACCTTGCCTTGTTTAAGGCCCATTCCTTTACATGCTGCTTGCTCCGTAGCTCGGCCAGGGAGTGCCTAGAAGATGCCAGGCACCAGCCCAGCGCTACTTTGATCCAGCCAGCGTAGCTACCATTGGGTGCGGCCCAGCAGCGTGTCCAACCCAGCAAGGAGAAGCAGAACAACCGGCCTCATCTTCTCTTCAGCCCACGTAACAACATCTCCCTTCTCACCTCCGTTCTTCACATAACGGCTGAGGAGAAATCGCACAGTAACGGCCTGAATTGACGCTAGAAGGTCTCCTTTCTTTCCTTCTGGACTGCAGTCATCGTTTTTGAGTTGTTTTGTTTCTCTTATGAGTCACCTTGCTAAACTAGGGCGCTCTCTACAGACCACCAAACCCTAGGACGTCTCCCCAGCCTTCTGCACACGACATCTTCTGAGCAGGTGAGTCATTGTTTTCCCCTTTCCCATATCTGCTCCTGCTTTCCAGCACATTATCAACCCTTCTAACTGTCGACAACCAGGCGAGAGAGAAGCTTACACAGACTTGCCACAAACATGAAGATCGCGTAGTGGCCAGCTCTACCTTACAACCTCATCAGAGCCAAGCACTGCTAGATCAAATGAGACTCGTCTTCCCTCAGTCCATCCGGGTAAGGAGCCATCTACCTTCCGGTCTTCATCTTCTTTTACAGACCTTGAAGGCTCTTGCGTCCCTTCCTTTGTGCCTAGTTTATAAAGATATATCCCACCGGAACGAACCTCTCACCTTTCCTGATGTAGTCGGTCCAAGTCTGAAGTTGCAGCCCTTGTTGACAAGCCATAGAACCAGTGCAGTCATGTAAGCCATCTAACCTTGGACCCTTGCTTACCTTGCTCCATCATCTCAACCATCTTCCCTTTTGCAGCGTCGTTGGTGGGAAGTAGGGGGTCTGTTTGCAGCCAACACACCAGCAAAGGCCAGACAGTGCAAACTGAGTGTTAAGGACCTCTTCACACCTACTTAGACCATATCAGGAGAGGTTAATTGTGTATATACGATAATGCTCTCCATAAGAATCGAACTAGGGACTTCTGGGTAGTGTAAAGGATGAGATATACTGACAACAGGATTCGAACTAGAGACCTATAGGAATGTTGTTATTGTTGTAAATTTGAGTAGTAGAAATGGAAGTGAGACACTCATTTTTTTTAAATCTCAGTTTGTAAGTTGGAAATGGTCATTGTTGTAGATCCATGTTAAAGAGTTAGGTTAAAGATCCACCGTTGAATTTTTAATAGGTACTAGATGAATTAATGTAGTTTACTGTGTTAAAATTTGAGAAGAAATGAACGGTCGGATTAAAAGTTATAAGGTCCCAAAGTAGAGTAGTTGAGCTGTTTTTCCATCAGTGAATTTTATCAAGTATAGGATATTTCTAGTGTTGTAGCCAACTTTAAGGATTTTTGTAGAAGTGATAGTTGAACAGTTTGAAGAAATTCTTGCTCCTATGAGTAGATTGGATATCATAGATAATTTAGAGAATTATTTCAGAATTTTTATAAGTTTATTCGAATTTCATATTTGAAGCCGAAGTTGGACCTTAACGATCTTTCGAAAAATAGGAAAAGTGGGTAATTTGCCAGTTTGTAACCAAACTCATCTTTAGGAGTTTGAATAAGACTTTTTAGTCTCAAATAAGAGTTTAGGCATGAATTATGGAATTTTTTAGAAGTTTCGGGACCAAGGGTAAAATAGTCATTTTACCATAAATTGGTATTGTATTAAATTATGTTCTAATAGGATCTACTATCTTAGAAGTCTTAGACTTCTAATTACCTAGAAAGTGTGTTGACACACTTGCCTCCTTTGACAGGCTACTGAATTCCTACAATTACCGATTGAGTGGTGATTAAGAGAGTCGAGATTTAATTCTGGTAAATCCATAGACTTACTTAGCTGGCTTCTTGTATGAGTGTAATGTGTATGAGTGGTGTTTGTTAGTTATGATAAACAACGAAACCGGATTAGGCCGACTTTATTATAGTATGTAATTGACCCAAGTGTATGATAACGGGTCGTGACATCATTTGCCTAGCTGTTGCGAGAGTTTAGGAGGTTCCTTGTGACCAGCCCAGTCTGGTAGACGGTCTGATGCATTAGTACCATTCCTCGTTGGTAAACGGGGACAGGGGTGAGGTTTGGGAAACCCTCGTGTCACAAAATAAGTATCATTAGTAACGACGTATCACCTAATTAAAGATAATAAAAGGATTGAGTGTTGGATGTTGATTGTGTATATTGTGTGTTTGTGCTTTTACCTTTATACTTATGCATAGAATGTTAGCTAAGGGTTTTATACCGCTTGTAGATGTCTTGCTGGTTAAGACAGTTGTAGAGAGATCCGGAGGAAATGGTCAGCCAGGTCCACATACTCTTTTAGTTGGGGATGAGGTTGTCTTATGTTATTCATATGCGTCATTTTAGTATCTTTTCTTGTAAGGCTGATACACATTTACTATGTATATATTGTTTAAAGTTTTCAAATGTTTTAAATACTTTTGTGTCTTGTTGTAAGATCCTAGTAAAATTGTTTCAAACTAAGGTCGGGACCCATTGTGAGGTCCTAACCAGTAGCTCCCCGAGTTCTCAGAATTTAGGGTGTTACATCGGGGACTTCTAGTCTTGCCGTGGGGGCGGCCAAATGAGAGAATCTTCTACTTGGCTCCTCCAAGACGCGGGTGTGGGTTCACTTAGGTTGGCCGCGGTCGTTGTTTTATAAACCGCAGGGGCAGGGACTTCTGGTCTTTCCGTGGGGGTGGCCAGACGAGAGAACCTTCTACTTTATCGGGTTGCCTCCCAAGAAGCGCATTTGTTTTACGCCGTTGACTCAACGTAAGACCTTGTTCACTGTATGTTTTCTTCTTCTAGAACCATCTCGTCAATCGGATCATTGAATAATCCTTCATGGTACATCTTGAGTCTTTGTCCATTGACCTTGAAGACCTTGTGTGTTTGTGGATCATATAGATCCACAACACCGTAGGGACACACCTCGGGCAATGTTGTATGGACTTGTCCATCGAGAATAGAGTTTTCTTGCAAAGAGCTTTAGTCGAGATTGAAAAAGGAGAACATTGTTGCCTGGTTGAAAATACTTTCGGAGGATGTTCCGATCATGCCACACATTTTTTCCTCCTTGTACGCCGTGGCATGGTCATAGGCATCGAGGCATAACTCTTCCAATTCTTGCAATTGCAACTTCCTAAATTCTCCTACCTTGTTGATCTGCATGTTGCACTTCTTCACCACCCACCAATCCTTGTGTTCCAGCTCCACAGGTAGATGGCAAGGTTTGCAAAATACAAGCCTAAACGGTGACATAGTAGTGGGCGTCTTGTAGGCCGTATGGTATGCCCACAAAGTGTCATTGAGTCTTAGACTTCAATCTTCATAGGGGTCACCGTCTTCTCTAGGATGGTCTTGATCTCCCTATTGGACACTTCCACTTGTTCCTTGGTTTGGGGATGGTACGCCATGGATACTCTTTGATTGACATGATACTTCTTTAGTAGGGCGGTAATGGTCTTGTTGCAAAAGTGAGTCCCCCTATCACTAATTAGAGCCTTATGAAGCCCAAATCTTGCAAAAATGTTATCCTTAAGAAAATTTTTCACCACTTTAGAATCATCAGTTTTGGCGGCCTTTGCTTCCACTCACTTGGAAACATAGTCCACCGCAAGCAAAATATAAGTATAACCAAATGAATAATGAAAAGCCCCCATAAAATCAATTCCCCAAACATAAAATATTTCACAAAAAAATAAGTGACTATTGTGGCATTTCATTTCTCCTAGATATGTTACCTATACGTTGATACCTATAACACACTTTACAAAATGAAAAAGCATCTTGAAAGATGTGTGGCCAAAAGAATCCAGCATCCAATACTTTCCTAGTAGTTTTGTTAGCCCACAAATGTCCTCAACATGCTTTGGAATGACAAAATGTTAAGATGGATTGTACCTCATTGTCCGGGATGCAACGGCAGATTAATTGATCGCTACAATGCTTCCACAGGTAAGGATCGTCCCAAACGTAGTGCCTAGCCTCGGCTTTCACCTACTCCCTATGATCCTTACTGAAGTTTGGTGGATATTCTCCTATGACAAGAAAGTTAACAATGTCACCGAAGCAAGGCTTGAAGGAATGGAGTTTATACAATACATCTACAAGGTTCTCCGTGGGGGCGGAAAAGTCAAGCCGTAGGGGGCGCCTCAAGTGCCGCGGACGTAGTGACATTCAGCCGCGTGGCGGCGACTTTGCTCGGTCATGGTCCTCACTGGCCGCGGTGCGGCGATACAATAGAGAGTTATGAAAAGTGTGTCGTCCGGGAAATCTCAAAGAATTGCCTTTTGATTTCCTGGCTTGTCTTCTTCTTTCAGCAGCCTAATCAAGTGGCCTGCCACCAGGTTATCTGCTCCTTTCTTGTCACAAATTTCTAAGTCAAACTCAATTAGAAGTAGGACCCATCGAATCAATCTTGGATTGGTCTCCTTCTTTGTCATTAGATAGCGCAAAACTGCATGGTCAGTGTAAACAATTACCTTAACACTAACAAGAACTGCCTGAATTTCTCCAAGGCAAAGACCTCCGCCAACATCTCCTTTTCGGTGGTGGAGTTGTTCCTTTGGGCTCCATTCAACGTCATCGATGCATAATGGATCACATGGGATGCTCTTCCTTATTTTGTCCTAAGACCGCTCCTACAGCGTAGTCACTTGCATCACACATTATCTCGAATGGCTTCTCCCAATTCGGTGATTGAATTATGGGAGCACTTGTGAGGCACTTCTTCTTTCACCGACCATTTGTCCAACTTTCTTTTCCGAATTCTTGATGCTTGATTTTGTGCTTTGGACATGAGTGGAAAAAAATGCTTAGTTTGAATTTGCAACATTTCTTTAGTGAATTCAGACTTACATGGACAATATTGTTGTTGTGGATTTGGTTGATCCCTCGACCTAAAGTTGGGATGATCACGCCATCCCAGATTGTAATTTTTTGCGTATGGATCGTTCCTTTGACGTTGTTATTGTTGTCCATACCCCATGACATTTACCTCAGGGTTGTAGTCTTCTTGAACTTACCGGCACAAGTCCGTTGGGTGAAATGGATCCGCACATACTCCACATGACTTCAATTGTTGTGGAGTTCCCAACAAAACAAGTCTTTTCACCATTCCTTTTAGCTCGGAAATCTCACTAGACACTTCCGGGCGGATGGGGTGTAGAACATGGACCCCTCTCTTGGTAGTAGTCCTACCAAAGTTCCACGTTCCTTCCACCATTTCCTGAATTTTTTCTATAGCAAGTTCAGGAGTCGATTGTTCGCCACTTAGCGTGCGTGCAAATAAGTCTTAAATTTATAAAACTAGAATCAAGCAAGCGAACCCGCAGTGTACGGATCGGCGTAGTAAAGCAAGAATTTCAGAGTATCGAACACAGCAAGTAAATGTATAAGCTTTGCAAATATTGGGAAAACAGCAACCCTAAAGATCTAGATATCTAATTATGGCAATCAATTCAAGATATACTAAAGAACTAAGGACAGAGTTAAGAGTTGCAAAGGTATGCTAAGGTAAAGCAATGTACGGTGAAGTTCCAAGGCTTTATATGACTTATCTAAAAACACTCTCTATAAAGGTTATTGAGACTTAAGTATAGAAAGGATCTAAAGACAAGAATTAATCTCAAATATCCACACTTGTAACCCAAGGATCAAGACTAACTAAAATGATTAAGGTTGTGACACTCGAAATCGAAGTAGAGGTTGTTGAGGCTTCACTACTACCTAGAAAAGGGCAAACCTAGACTAGATTAAAGCTAATCTTTAACCTTGGATCAAAGTAAAAGCAAGGTTCGTAAACTAGGGTAAATCACGGGTAGTTCTTGAGAATCACGGCCGTGGAAACCTAAGAACAGGCCGTGATTTAGGGTGTCGACGATATTTCTCTAACTCTCAGGGTCCAATCAAATTACGATCGATCTATCATTATCTAAGCCACAACTATCAACCCTTCACCTTAGAATTGCTAAAGGGTTTTAGCCAATAACCATCATCATCAATTCAATAATCAAGTTTAAAGAGAAAATGGATGAAAACTTCAAAAAACTCAATGACTATCAAATAACCAATCTCAAATCCAATAACAAATATTTGTATTGAATGAATGCAGAAAAAAAGAATAGAAAACCTCACAACAATCTTAAGGAACAATGAAGAACGGAGTGTCAATCCGTCTCCAGAGGTAAACCTTAAGATAATCTCGAAGTACACAATCTCCAAAATGCGTCCTTCTCCAAATCTTCCATGTACGCAATAAAATCTTCAACCCTCCCTCTCTTTGGGGATCCAAATCCTGGGGGTGTCACCGTCCGCCTTTCAATGTTGAAGGCTATCAAATATATGTAGGGATAAATCTAGGGTTTAACGATGAAACCCTAAATAATTGGGCTGAAAAGAAGTCGAGCCGCTGGTATCAGAAAATACTCTGGGCCGCGTCAGCAGGTATCAGAAAATATTTTTGTAATATCCGGAATTTTTATTCCATCTAATTCCGCCGTTGACGGTTTCCCATTCTATCTTGTATCTCTCCCTTCACAAATTTTATTATTTTATGTAGAATTTAATTCACATAAAATGATAAAATCATATCAAACTCTAATCCTTAGAATTATCTATTATTTTATGTAGAAGTTAATTCACATAAAATAATAAAATTATATCAAACTCTAACCCTTATAACTATCTATTATTTTATGTAGAATGTAACTCACATAAAACGATAGATTTATATCAAACCCTAGTTATTATAATTCATTCTTATTGAGGACAAGCTGTGACGAGCTCATGACAAGCTGTGACGAGGCCATGACTAAGTTGAGACGAGATCATGACTAAGCTGAGACGAGACCCTGACAAGTTGTGACGAGTTTTGACAGATTTTTGACAAGTAATTCAGCCACCTTTCTTGCATGCTTCAGCCCACGTTTTTTTCTACCTTAAACAGCCCAGTTTTGCTTACCCATAACAGCCCAGCAGGTGACTTCGAGCCCAGCCTGCAGCAGTCCGGGAGAAGCTAGTTACGAGCCCATTAACAGCCCCTCCGGCCCAACACATTCAGCTCCCTCCAGCCCAGCTTGCAGCCCTCTCCAGCCTGTGATTTACGTGTGAACAGCCGGCCTCCTCTCCTTCCTCTCTTCACTTTGTAACAGCTGCATAAATGGGATATTTAAGGAGATAATTAAGGGCTGTAACAACCCTATATTCACGCTAGAAGAGAAGCACTGCAACGCCTATTCTGTGCTCCAGATTCACGCCAGAAGAGATGAACTGCAACGCCTTTCCTGTGCTCCAGATTTACGCCAGAAGCGAGGGAACTATAGCAGCCAGTCGTCCTTTCTGTGCTCCAGGTTCACGCAGCAAACCCTCTTGTTGTTGCCCACATTCTGCACACACTCAACAACGTTCCAACCACAAGAAATTGCAAGGAAAAGAGCCAGCAGCCGGAGTAGTGTAAGTAATTTCAGTCAGCCCTTCTACACTTAAGTTCCTCTCTAAATCTAACTCTCAGTACACACTCCTTCCCAGAAGATAACCAGTTGGAGGGCTGTTCGTTCGTGGCCTGCGGTGACAAAAGAAGAGACGGCCACCTTGGAATCGGACCCTCCCACACTAGTGCAACAACTTACCTTCTGCAATCATCAAAACCTTGGGTAAATGATCAATCATTCTCCCTTTATCTTGGCTGCAGTTCAATCTTTAAACTATAGATGAAATAGACATGTGTGTACTTAGGTTTTAAAATGTTTTAGTGTGGTGATGAGGATAGATCGAACTAGAGAAGTGATGAGTAGTAAGCGAGTTGTTGTAGCTTCCTAGAGTGTCCAGTTTATGGCCATTAGATGACCCAGTGAAGTAGATCAGATTATCATATAAATTGAAGTGAGAAACTCCCTTTAAAACTTCAGTTTTGAAAGTAAGAATGGTCACTGTTGTGAACCAATGTTAAAACGATTGGTTAAAGATCCACCGTTGAATTTTTAATAGATCATAGATAGATATACATAGTTGACTCTATTAAAATTTGGGAACAAATGAACGGTCGGATTGAAAGTTATAGGGTCTCAAAGTGGAGTAGTTGAGCTGTTTTTCCAGCAGAAAAATTTGACTAAGTATGGGAACAATTGTAGTGTTGTAGGCAACTTTAAAGATTTTTGTAGGAATAACGATTGAACAGTTTTAAGAAATTATTTCTCCTATGAGTAGATTAGAGATCATAGATAAGTTAGAAATTTATTTTAGAATTTTTATAAGTTTATTTTAATTTTATATTTAAAGCTGTAGTTGGACTTTAGTGACTTTTCGGGAAATAGAAAATGAGTAGTTTTTATAGTTGTCACCTAAAATCATCCTAGGGAGTAGAACTTGATTAGTTAGCCTCAAGTAAGAATTTAAGTACTTTTTACGGGTTTTTGGAAGTCTCGGAACCAAGGGTAAAATAGTCATTTTACCTTAAATAGACACTATAATATTTTCTGCACATAGAATCATACACCTTAGGAGTTTTAGACTTCTAAGTATCCAAGGAAAAATGTTGATCCACGTGCCTCCTTTGACAGGCAACTGAGTTCCTGCAGCTACTGTTAGTGTTGTTAAGAGAGACGAGTTTTAATTGTGGTAAGTCCACTGACTTACTTAGCTAGCTTCTTGCATGTGTGTGATGCGTATGAGTGGTGTGTGATAGTTAAGATAAATAACAAAAACGCAATAGGCCGACTGTAGTATCTTATAATTGACCCAAGTGTATGATAACGGGTCGTGACATCATCTGCCTAGCTCTTGCGAGAGTCTAGGAGGTTCCCTGCGACCAGCCCAGTCCGGTAGACGGTCACATGCATTAGTACCATTCCGCGTTGGTAAACGGGGACAGGGGCGAGGTTTGGGAATCCCTCGTGTCACAAAATAAGTATCATTAGTAATAACGTATCACTTAATTAAAGATAATAAAAAGGAATGAGTGTTACATGCTGATTGCGTATGTTGTGTGTTTGTGCTTTTACCGTTATACTTATGCATAGAATGTTAGCTAACGGTTTTATACCGCTTGTAGATGCCTTGCAGGTTAGGGAGGCGATCGAGTGATCCGGCGGTAGTGGGCAGCCGGGGTTCCGTGCATTATAGGACGGGGCTGTTATATTTCATTTTATGACTATTGAGACTGATGTTGGTATTTCGTGTTTTTGAGACTTGGCTGTATTGTTTTCAGAATTTGGATTCTTATTATTTCCGCTCATGTTATAAAACTCTTTGTTTTGCCTTTTTATTTGTGCCGTGTTGTAAGGTCCGATGAAGTTGTTGCCAGGCTAAGGGCCGGGACCCATTGTGAGGTCCCGGCTCGTAGCATTTCGAGTCCTCTAGGATTCGGGGTGTTACAATATGGTATCAGAGCCAGGTTGGCAACAACGGCTTTCGCCATCTTCAAAAAAGCCGAATAAACAAATAAACGGAAACCGCAAGGGTTCCGAACTTTTAAAATGAAATTTTTGTTTTCCAAACCATGAGCATAAACGGGTTGGGATAGAATGCACGGACCGCCACTACCTCCGCTAAACTCGATAGCATAGTTTATTGGAATTCTGTTATAACTTGTAATTTTAGTAACTTTGTGACCTTTAGAAGTGACCTAAAGTAATAAGATAGTCATGTCCTTACTAGGAACTAAAGTAGTCTTATATTGATCACGTCATTACCAGATGGCACGTACGAGAGCGACAGCTTACGTTGGACGAGGAGAGGGCCGACCTCCCCTTCCTCCTGGAGCCCCAAGACAGGGACGTGTGGGCAGGCCTCAGAGGGGCCGAGGTCGAGGACGTGTCCCTGTTGTAGATCCGCCAGCTGCGGATGTACCTGCTGAGGAGGTGGCCGAGAGTATTGTTCCAAAGGTTAGGGATGAGACTGCTACTAGGTCCAGAGTACGGAGTGCAGGGCCTGCTGATTCTGGCCGCGTATCGATTGGAGCATCGGAGTATCGAGCTTATGTCCAGCAGGTACAAGAGGCATACAGGGCCGGAGCACCACCTCCAGCACCGCCAGTGCCAGCTAGGTCAGCAGAGGTCTCTCAGAGGGTGACTCAGGTGGTAGTTCCACCGGTGGTAGCTGCACCAGTGAGAGCTGTCGAGGATGACCGAGTGAGAGATGAGCTGAGGGTACCGAGACCAGATGAATGGTTGAAGACATTCAACCATCAGCGAGTTCCCACCTTCGACGGGAACGTTGGACTTGAGGTGGAACATTGGATCAGTCATGTGGAGTCCGCGCTAGAGGCGATTCGCTGCCCTGAGAGTCGTAAGGTGGAGCTGGTTCAGACATTGTTTAGGGACCAGGCACAGTACTGGTGGAGGACAGTGAGGGGCGGAGTGTCCCGATTCGAGCAGTTGCTGAGTCTCGTGAGAGAGACCTTTTGTCCTACCTCACTGAGAAAGGACCGAGTGCAGGACTTCTTGGAGGCAGGTTTTGAGGATGTTCCGATAGCTGAGGCTATTAGGAAGTTCCGGGAGGAGCTGTCACTTTTGGGTCCTGCTGCACCACCTGTGGACCAGCACGTGTATCTGTTTTCCCGGAGACTGAGAGAGACTACCCGCTCCTATTTAGCAGGGTTCCGCTGTGATTCCTTAGCTGATTATCAGGATCGGGCTTCAGCGTATGAAAGGGACAGACTGGGTCACCGTAGAGCTAAGCAGTCTGGAGGGTCAGACAAGAGACAGAGGACCGGACCAGTCAATACTGGAGTAGGAGGGTCAGGTCATAGGCGTGGTCAGTCCCAGGGCCGTTCTAGTCACCAGGTGGCACCGCCGATGGGATCTAGAGTACGTCAGTGCTACAATTGTGGGGAGCAGGGACACATTAAGCCGGAGTGTAGGAGGCCACCAGTTACATGTTTTACTTGCGGCCAACTGGACCACAGGGCTACCTTTTGCCGACAGGGCAAGGTAACGTCACAACAGGGGTCCTCACCAGCTAGTACCCCAGGAGGAGGACAGAGGCAGTCTCAGTATCAGGCTCGGGGTCAGCAGCAGCGGGCTCCGGGTCAGGCATATTCACAGGGTTCTGCTCAGATTCCAGCTAGAGGTAGAGGGCGTGGTGGAGGCACTTCAGAGACTAGGGGTACTCAGGCTCGAGTCTTTGAGTTGAGGAGTGCCGTAGAGCCAGCAGCACCCGCAGCCACAGGTATTATCACGATTCATGGCTTTCCAGTCCGAGTACTTTTTGATACGGGTGCGATGCACTCTTTCATATCTGATGATTGCATAGATAGGCTGACCTTAGATACCGTAGAGGGGGAACCTTTCCTTATAAGGTTACCCGATGGGAGTAGGGTTCGTGGTACTCGAGAGATTCACGATTGTCCTATCCACTTGGGAGGTCGTGACTGGCTAGCCGACTTTCATGTCATGCACTTAGTGCATGAGGAAGTCATACTTGGGATGGACTGGATGGACCGCCATAGAGTTGTTCTGGACGTAAGGAGGAGGACAGTGACGGTCACTACGGAGTCTGGGCAGGAGGAAGTCTTTCGAGGGTGGGACCTCGGGAAGATAGGGACAGTCATTAGTGCGGTCCGAGCCGCAAGGCTCATAGGTCAGGGATGTGAGGCCTTCTGGTGTTACGCCATGAAGGAGGAGACGAGTTCATCATTAGCAGAGACCCCGGTAGCTTGTGAGTTTGAGGATGTCTTTGGCGAGCCACCTGGCTTACCACCACAGAGGAGCGTAGATTTTGGGATTGAGTTGGAGCCCGGCACGAGGCCGATCTCTAAGGCTCCATACCGCATGGCACCAGTCGAGATGCTTGAGCTTAAGAAGCAACTTGAGGAGTTGGCAGAGAAGGGTTTCATCCGACCCAGTGTGTCTCCCTGGGGTGCACCAGTCCTCTTCGTCAGGAAGAAGGACGGATCCATGAGGCTTTGTATCGACTATCGAGAGTTGAACAAAGTCACCGTCAAGAATAAGTACCCGCTGCCGCGTATTGATGATTTGCTGGATCAGTTACAGGGACCTACGGTGTTTTCACGTATTGACTTGAGGTCAGGATACCACCAGCTGAGAGTGCGGGAAGAGGACATACCAAAGACAGCATTTCGGACCAGATACGGTCATTATGAGTTCGTGGTGATGCCTTTCGGGCTCACCAAATGCTCCTGCTGTCTTCATGGAGTTGATGAATGGTATCTTCATTGATTTCTTAGATCAGTTTGTGGTAGTTTTCATCGACGACATCTTAGTGTACTCCCGGAGTAGAGAGGAGCACGCCGGACACCTGAGGACGGTGTTGCAGGTTTTACAAGATAGAGAGCTTTATGCTAAGCTCTCTAAGTGTGAGTTCTGGATGCCTGAGGTTGCCTTCCTTGGCCACATTGTCTCTGCCGAAGGAGTCAAGGTGGACCCGGCGAAGATAGAGTCAGTTGCATCATGGCCGCCCCCTAAGACGGTCAAGGAGGTACGCAGTTTTCTAGGTCTGTCCGGTTACTACCGTAGGTTTGTGAAGGGTTTTTCTGTGATTGCCAGACCACTTACTTCCTTGTTAAGGAAGTCCATCAGATTTGCATGGACCGAGCCCTGTCAGCGGAGCTTTGAGGAGCTGAAGGAGAGATTGACTTCTGCTCCGGTACTAGCACAGCCAGAGGGCGTTGAGGACTTCGTCGTTTACAGCGATGCGTCCAAGATGGGCTTGGGATGCGTCCTGATGCAGAGGGGTAGGGTCATTGCGTATGCGTCTCGATAGCTGAAGACGTATGAGGAGAATTACCCTACGCATGACCTTGAGCTAGCTGCAGTTATTCACGCCTTGAAGATCTGGCGTCATTACCTCTACGGGGCCACCTGTCAGATCTTTACAGACCACAAGAATCTGAAGTACATATTCACTCAGCGGGAGTTGAATAACCGCCAGAGGAGATGGCTAGAGCTGATTAAGGACTTTGACTTAGAGATCCTTTATCATCCGGGGAAGGCGAATGTGGTCGCCGATGCCCTTAGTAGGAGGACACCTCGCGAGGCTGCGATTGCTAGATTGACTGTTCAGACCCAGTTGCAGAGAGATTTGATTTGGTTGGAGGTAGACATCCGGTTTCCCGATACTGACGGGCATTTGTCGGCATTAGAGGTTTCACCGGATCTGACGGAAGAGATCCGGCATAAACAGGAGGGTTGTCCAGCACTGACGAGGATCAGGGAGAGAATGTCCAGAGGGGAGGCACCACAGTTTGTGGTGGGTGTAGATGGGATTTTGAGGCGCCAGGAGCGCATATGTGTACCCTCTGACAGAGAGTTGAGGCAGCGTATACTGCAGGAGGCCCATTCTACACCTTACTCCGTCCACCCCGGCGCGAGTAAGATGTATCAGGATATACGACGATCTTATTGGTGGGGCGGGCTCAAGCCCGACGTGGCTAGATATGTAGCCCAGTGTGCGACCTGTCAGCAGGTCAAGATTGAGCACCACAGGCCCGGAGGAGAGCTCCAACCACTTCCAGTTCCCCAGTGGAAGTGGGAGGACATTTCCATGGACTTCGTTACTGGCCTGAGGTTGAGTAGAGGTTGTGATGCGATATGGGTTGTAGTTGATCGGTTGACGAAGACGGCACGATTCATTCCTATTAAGGAAACGTGGCCGGTGTCTCGTTTAGCCGAGGAGTTTACCCAACAGATTGTGAGGTTCCACGGAGTGCCGAGGACGATCATTTCAGATAGGGATGGGCGTTTTACCTCGAGGTTCTGGCAGCAGGTACACGCCGCCTTAGGGACGAGCTTACAGTTCACCACGGCTTACCATCCTCAGACGGACGGGCAGTCTGAGAGGACTATTCAGACCCTTGAGGACATGTTGAGGGCGTGTGTGCTTGATTGGGGGCAGGTATGGCCCGACCACCTCCCTTTGGTGGAGTTTTCTTATAACAATAGTTGGCACGCGACTATTGGGATGGCTCCTTACGAGACACTATATGGGCGGAGGTGTCGTACACCTCTATGTTGGGATGAGCCTGGGAGGATGAGTGGGGTAGCACCCGAACAGGTGCAGGATGAGATGGCTCGGGTAGCATTGATCCGAGAGCGGATGTTGACCGCACAAAGCCGTCAGAGATCTTATGCTGATAAGAGGCGCAGACCTCTGGAGTTCAGGGTTGGCGCCCAGGTATGGTTGAAGGTGTCACCGACGAGGGGTGTTCGACGCTTCGGCATTAAAGGGAAGTTGAGTCCCCGATATGTCGGGCCCTTTGAGATCCTAGAGCGGATAGGAGAGGTGGCTTATAGATTGGCATTGCCACCCCGATTGGAGGGAGTCCATCCAGTCTTCCATGTATCTCAGTTGAGAGAGTATGTGCATGACCCGAGACACATAGTGAGCCATGACGACCTAGTGGTCGAGCCGGATCATACATTTTCCGAGCACCCGATAGCAGTTTTGGAGAGAGGTATGAGACGCCTTCGATCGAAAGTAATACCCATGTTGAGAGTACAGTGGTCGAGACGAGGGATTGATGAGGCCACTTGGGAGACGGAGGATAGTATCCGGCGGAACTATCCCGAGTTTTATGCGGATCTAGAGACGTCTATAGGACCGTCAGGTAGTTCTACATCCTTGTTGGTTACTTTTAGTGATTGTATGTGTGATATGTTTGATGTGCTTGTGTGTGAACCATATGTGTCTTGTTGTGGTAACTTGTTAGTCATAGGGCTCACTTACGTTTCATGATCTTGGGAACCACCCTAAGTTTCGGGACGAAACTTATTTTGAGGGGGATCTGATGTAACGACCATTTTTTTCGTTACGCTTTGATAAGGTTAGAGAAGTTTAGAAAAGGAAACTAAATTCTAGTGAGACTAGGACATACCAGTTTATTTATGGAAGTCGTTTAATTAAATACCTTGTCCTAAGTTTCGGGACGAAACTTATTTTAAGGGGGTAGTGATGTAATATCCGGAATTTTTATTCTGTCTAATTCCGCCGTTGACGGTTTCCCATTCTATCTTGTATCTCTCCCTTCACAAATTTTATTATTTTATGTAGAATTTAATTCACATAAAATGATAAAATTATATCAAACTCTAATCCTTCGAATTATCTATTATTTTATGTAGAAGTTAATTCACATAAAATGATAAAATTATATCAAACTCTAACCCTTATAACTATCTGTTATTTTATGTAGAATGTAACTCACATAAAACGATAGATTTATATCAAACCCTAGTTATTATAATTCATTTTTATTGAGGACAAGCTGTGACGAGCTCATGACAAGCTGTGACGAGGCCATGACTAAGCTGAGACGAGATCATGACTAAGCTGAGACGAGACCCTGACAAATTGTGACGAGTTTTGACAGATTTTTGACAAGTAATTCAGCCACCTTTCTTGCATGCTTCAGCCCACGTTTTTTCTACCTTAAACAGCCCAGTTTTGCTTACCCATAATAGCCCAGCAGGTGACTTCGAGCCCAGCCTGCAGCAGTCCGGGAGAAGCTAGTTACGAGCCCATTAACAGCCCCTCCGGCCCAACACATTCAGCTCCCTCCAGCCCAGCTTGCAGCCCTCTCCGGCCTGTGATTTACGTGTGAACAGCCGGCCTCCTCTCCTTCCTCTCTTCACTTTGTAACAGCTGCATAAATGGGATATTTAAGGAGATAATTAAGGGCTGTAACAACCCTATATTCACGCCAGAAGAGAAGCACTGCAACGCCTATTCTGTGCTCCAGATTCACGCCAGAAGAGAGGAACTGCAACGCCTTTCCTGTGCTCCAGATTTACGCCAGAAGCGAGGGAACTACAGCAGCCAGTCGTCCTTTCTGTGCTCCAGGTTCACGTAGCAAACCCTCTTGCTGTTGCCCACATTCTGCACACACTCAACAACGTTCCAACCACAAAAAATTACAAGGAAAAGAGCCAGCAGCCGGAGTAGTGTAAGTAATTTCAGTCAGCCCTTCTACACTTAAGTTCCTCTCTAAATCTAACTCTCAGTACACACTCCTTCCCAGAAGATAACCAGTTGGAGGGCTGTTCGTTCGTGGCCTGCGGTGACAAAAGAAGAGACGGCCACCTTGGAATCGGACCCTCCCACATTAGTGCAACAACTTACCTTCTGCAGTCATCAAAACCTTGGGTAAATGATCAATCATTCTCCCTTTATCTTGGCTGCAGTTCAATCTTTAAACTATAGATGAAATAGACATGTGTGTACTTAGGTTTTAAAATGTTTTAGAGTGGTGATGAGGATAGATCGAACTAGAGAAGTGATGAGTAGTAAGCGAGTTGTTGTAGCTTCCTAGAGTGTCCAATTTATGGCCATTAGATGACCTAGTGAAGTAGATCAGATTATCATATAAATTGAAGTGAGAAACTCCCTTTAAAACTTCAGTTTTGAAAGTAAGAATGGCCACTGTTGTGAACCAATGTTAAAACGATTGGTTAAAGATCCACCGTTGAATTTTTAATAGATCATAGATAGATATACATAGTTGACTGTATTAAAATTTGGAAACAAATGAACGGTCGGATTGAAAGTTATAGGGTCTCAAAGTGGAGTAGTTGAGCTGTTTTTCCAGCAGAAAAATTTGACTAAGTATGGGAACAATTGTAGTGTTGTAGGCAACTTTAAAGATTTTTGTAGGAATAACGATTGAACAGTTTTAAGAAATTATTTCTCCTATGAGTAGATTAGAGATCATAGATAAGTTAGAAATTTATTTTAGAATTTTTATAAGTTTATTTTAATTTTATATTTAAAGCTGTAGTTGGACTTTAGTGACTTTTCGGGAAATAGAAAATGAGTAGTTTTTATAGTTGTCACCTAAAATCATCCTAGGGAGTAGAACTTGATTAGTTAGCCTCAAGTAAGAATTTAAGTACTTTTTACGGGTTTTTGGAAGTCTCGGAACCAAGGGTAAAATAGTCATTTTACCTTAAATAGACACTATAATAACTTCTGCACATAGAATCATACACCTTAGGAGTTTTAGACTTCTAAGTATCCAAGGAAAAATGTTGATCCACGTGCCTCCTTTGACAGGCAACTGAGTTCCTGCAGCTACTGTTAGTGTTGTTAAGAGAGACGAGTTTTAATTCTGGTAAGTCCACTGACTTACTTAGCTAGCTTCTTGCATGTGTGTGATGCGTATGAGTGGTGTGTGATAGTTAAGATAAATAAAAAAAACGCAATAGGCCGACTGTAGTATCTTATAATTGACCCAAGTGTATGATAACGGGTCGTGACATCATCTGCCTAGCTCTTGCGAGAGTCTAGGAGGTTCCCTGCGACCAGCCCAGTCCGGTAGACGGTCACATGCATTAGTACCATTCCGCGTTGGTAAACGGGGACAGGGGCGAGGTTTGGGAATCCCTCGTGTCACAAAATAAGTATCATTAGTAATGACGTATCACTTAATTAAAGATAATAAAAAGGAATGAGTGTTACATGTTGATTGCGTATGTTGTGTGTTTGTGCTTTTACCGTTATACTTATGCATAGAATGTTAGCTAACGGTTTTATACCGCTTGTAGATGCCTTGTAGGTTAGGGAGGCGATCGAGTGATCCGGCGGTAGTGGGCAGCCGGGGTTCCGTGCATTATAGGACGGGGCTGTTATATTTCATTTTATGACTATTGAGACTGATGTTGGTATTTCTGGTTTTTGAGACTTGGCTGTATTGTTTTCAGAATTTGGATTCTTATTATTTCCGCTCATGTTATAAAACTCTTTCTTTTGCCTTTTTATTTGTGCCGTGTTGTAAGGTCCGATGAAGTTGTTGTCAGGCTAAGGGCCGGGACCCATTGTGAGGTCCCAGCTCGTAGCATTTCGAGTCCTCTAGGATTCGGGGTGTTACAATTTTGGCGCGCCAGATGGTATCAGAGAATACTTTGGGCCGCGTCCGACGGTATCAGAAAATACTTTGGCGCGTCAGACGGTATCAAAATATACTTTGGCGCGTCCTAAATTCCTTTTATGCCCCTTTTTGTCCCGCTTCAAGGCTTGATCCTTAAATGTGTCATTTTTGCTCCATAATTCGCCAAATTACCTACAAATGTAATAAAACTCTATGTAGACCTTTATTCTTGCAAAGTATGTGAATATAACCATAAATGTCATGAATGTATGTTTATGCATGCAAAATAAAGGGAAAATCTATATAAATACATGCCTAAAAATAGGTCATAATTCATGTCATCAAAATACTTCATACTTGCCTCTTGCTTGTCCCCAAGCAAGGTTTAAACTTAAGATACAAGATGATATGGATTATGAATATGCAAAAATAAAGAAAAACCACAATATTTTGGTTGTGCTTCTATTCATAGATCACCCTCAAATGGTTGCTTCATAGCTAATGAAAATCATCATATGATCAAAAGGAATTATATCATGAAAAAGATAATCACACTTTGGAAGAAAATCATAACATGCATCATAACTTGCAATATATCAAAATCAATCATGAGGAATCCAGTTTAGACCACAAAGCCAAACAACATACTCAAAGATCTTAAGGTCTTTCAAGCAAAGGTTAAAAAACGTGAATAGGTAGGAAACTTATAAAGGATTGTGGTGTATGAATCCGGGAAAAAGGAACAACACAAACTCTTTTTCTTTTTACTATTTGAACTACCACCAATTTAGAGCTTTGCTCTTCACTTTTTTTTTTTGCACAAATTCTTTTTCGACTTTACTTTTGGAAGTATGGACAGCGGTGCACAACAACCGAAGCCTAGGAGATCGGTGTTTCTCAATTTCGAGATGCCTCAAACCCTTGATGCACATACCATAATCTGTTAGGAATATCGCTCAATCTGACTTTGGCAAGACACAAACACCCGGCTATGTGAATGGTGCCGAGTTACTCATCATCAAGATTGACTTCCTCAAACCTAGAATTTCTATACTTTGAATGCAAACAATTGCTTTCATGGCCCTCCCACATCAAACATGCCAAAATTCAACACTTCCTAGTTCCCGGATAGGTAAGGGATGCAATTATTTCATTGAGGGGCTAAATGATCAAAGAAAGAAGAAAGAAAATCGAATTGCCTCAATCATCTCAAAAAGAAGTATAAGAACTTATCATGTGATTTCAACCTTGATTTCTCAATATGATTTAAGTAACTCTTATCACATTATGAAACTTGCAAAAGAGGAATAATCAACTCATTCAATTTCTTTTCAACTCACTATTTGTTTATGCATGCGATTGTCATCAAAACTCAATTCACAAGTAGTGATTATCATAGAAATCATCTCTATCCTTAGAAGCACAAATTTTTCAAAATTTTTCAATTTTTATGGGTTTTTCAAAAGCTTTTTCATGCAATGCAATAATAAAACGTGTAACAATAGAATGAACATGCAAGGTAGTCTCGATAAAAGCATACAAAGTGAGTAAGAGTTATTACAAACTATTAGTCACACCCCACCCCATACTTGGAACAAACATTGTCCCTAATGTTCAAAAAGAAAAAGAAGAAGAGAAAGAAAGAAAAAGAACTCACAAAATGGTGGTGGAGCAGCTAAAACGGTCGATCATCAAAGGTCATCATTGAGGTGGAGGCGGTGGTGGAAACGGGAAGAAGCCTGGATCATAGTTCCGCCCAAATTGCTGGCGGTATATATCTCTCATCATGTGGTCATGATCTTCGGCTCGTGCATCCCTAGCATCTGCACGGATCTCCAAAGCTCCGACTCTATCGGAAAGGTCGGTGGCCCACTCTGGCAACTGCTCATACCAACCAGGCGGCTGGATGTACCACGCCGGTGCATTTGAAGGTGTTGGTGCAGGTGGTGTCTGTGCATGCCAAGGCGGTGGAGCTCCCATCCAATCCGGCTTAGTGCTATACCATGAAGGAGGATCTGCCATCCAAGTAGGCCTCTCGCTCATACTAGCACGGCGAGAGGAAGAACCTGAAGCTCTAGTAGGGCGGGGAGAGTGTCTAGGAAGGTCAGGAACTGCATCCGGCTGATCCGGGAATGTACCAAAGTCATGATCAACTCCTCCTCCCTCAAACTCGTCATCCCCTCTCATCTCTTCCTCTACAACTGGTGGTGGTGGAACATAGGGAGGGGCTACTAATCTGTTCGCATGCATGGCAGCGAACGTCGCCTTCCAGTTATGGCGTCCAACCATAATGGAATACTCAAGAAGCCACTCAATACCTCTCCCTGTCCTACTCTCCCAAGGCATAGCAACATACGGTGGACCTCTCTGTGTGGGAAAAATGATGCCCCTAGTCATGAGGGCCTGAAGTCCTAGGGGTCTAGCTGGAATGCGGGTGCAAGCTGAGAAGTCTACCCCTAACTGTCTAGCGATGTGGGTGACCATCCCACCATATCCAATGTTGTCAGCCCTCGTATTCTTTAGCTTGCTCATGGTAGCAGCTAAGAGGGTGGCGTAGTCAGCAGGCCTGCCATATAACATGCTGTAAAGCAGAAACAGCTCATCTGTCTTAATCTTCTGAGGTGTCTCCGTCCTAGGGAAGAGACACTCAGAAAGCACTCTGTGGGCAATCTTCAAGGCTAGATGATAGATCAATCTAGCCTTGGTATCAGCAGGTTGCCAGCGGTCCTCGCTGGCGTAAATCATGGCAATCTCCTCCCAGAAATCCTTGGCGTACACGCCACTAGGGAATCGACCATTAAAGGTCTCCTGAAACCCAAAGAAGGCTCCAAACTCTCTAATCGAAAACTCATAGTTTCTTTCCATCAGCCGGAAAGAAACTGTCCTGTCAACATGACTGTGCTCGAATGAGACTACAAACTCCCTAGTAATCTCCTTATAAGCATCTTCCCGAATAGCGGAGAAGATGACTAAACCGGCTCTATCCAAAAGCCAAGTAAGGTCTCCTATCACATGTAGAGGCTCTAACTCCTCAAGCAGTAAGTATCTAGGTCCTATGACCGTCCTCTCCTCGATCCTCTCTAAGGCATCTAAATGATCCTCATGGATAGTAGGGATCCTATGGGGAGGTGGTGATGGTGATGAAGGAGGTGATGGAGGCTCAGCGAGTGGTGCTCTAGAAGAGGAAGAGGGTTTGCCTTTCCTTTTCTTATCCTTGTTTTTACCAGACACTGTTCTCACAAAATCCATGTTCTGTCGAAAACCACGGCCTGTTCTTCAGATTCCACGGCCGTGGAATGTACAAAGACCGTGGTTCGTCTCAAAAAATCTCAAAACTCAGCAAAATCACACCAAACTCAGCAGCAAGCAGTTCTAGACTAATTTCCGTCCAATTCCAATCAGTTCTCCTAAAAATTCTATCAAAAACGAAGCCATATCGACAAAGAGAAGGAAAGAACGAAAAACCTAGGTTTTCGGATTTTGGAATCCAAATTCCGTCTTCTCCGGTGATTTGCCGCTCGAATTGTTGCTTGGATCTTATTGGTGATTGGATTTGCTTCAGTTTTGGCCAAAGAATCGTTAAAAACGATTAAAGAACGAGGAATTGGGAGATGGGGAGTAGATTCGGCGAAATGGGCGTGATTTTGGGTTTTGTGGTGTGTTTTGTGAAGAAACGTGGTTTATATAGTGGCCGTAAAATTTTTTGAAAATCAAGGTCTGTCGGGGGGTTCCACGGCCGTGGAAATGTACGGAACCGTGGTTTTGGTGATTTTTTTCAGGCTTTTGAAAATTACGGTCACTGTAGCTGTCACGGCCGTGGTTTTGGCCGTGGAACTCTCTGTAATGTCTCAAAGTCCAAGTTTCGTAAATTTTCTTCAAACTTTTCCTTTCCCCTCTCTTTTTCACTGTTCCTACATCCAAAAAAACGAACATACCGGAAGGTATCGAAGGCAAAACAAAGCAAAACGTCTAAACTAAACTAATCTATGAATCAAAAACAAAAAAACGTAAGTGCAATACCTTGGGTTGCCTCCCAAGAAGCGCTTTGTTTAAGGTACGTAGCTAGACCAAATTTGCACTTATTCGAGTGCGGTAGGCGCGAACTCTTCAGCTTGGAGTTCCGGTGTATACTTCTTGAGTCGTTGACCGTTCACCTTAAAGCTTCCGCCCTTTTTACCCCATACTTCAACTGCACCATGGGGAAAAACACGTTTGATTAGAAAAGGTCTAGTCCAACGAGATTTAAGCTTACCTGGAAAGAGACGAAGCCTTGAATTGAAGAGGAGAACTTGATCTCCTTCTTTGAGGTCCTTTAGGATGATATGCTTATCATGCCAACGCTTCGCTCTTTCTTTATAGATCTTGGCGTTTTCGTAAGCGTTCAAGCGAAGTTCTTCAAGTTCATTTAGGTCCAAGAGACGCTTCTCTCCCGCTTCCTTCATGCTGAAGTTCAACCACTTGATTGCCCAAAACGCCTTGTGCTCCAACTCTACCGGTAAGTGACAAGACTTCCCATATACAAGGTTTTATAGCGTAGTTCCGATGGGAGTCTTATATGCAGTCCGGTACGCCCACAATGCATCATCTAGCTTCAAAGACCAATCCTTCCTAGTCCTTGAAACCGTCTTCTCTAGGATTCCTTTGATCTCCCGGTTTGAGATCTCCACTTGTACACTAGTTTGTGGATGATAAGGGGTGGCGATCTTGTGAGTCACCCCATACTTAGCTAAGAGGGCTTCAAAGCGCCGGGCAATGAAGTGAGAACCTCCATCAGTAATGATAGTCCGTGGTGTCCCAAATCGTGGGAAGATGGTCTTGTTAAAGAACTTAACCACTACCATGGCATCATTAGTGGGAGAGGCAATTGCTTCAACCTATCTTGAAACATAATCTACCGCTAAAAGTATGTATTGGTTACCACAAGATGATGGGAAAGGTCCCATGAAATCTACCATGGCATCATTAGTGGGAGAGGCAATTGCTTCAACCTATCTTGAAACATAATCTACCGCTAAAAGTATGTATTGGTTACCACAAGATGATGGGAAAGGTCCCATGAAGTCTACTCTCCAAACGTCAAAGATCTCCACCTCTTGGATGTTGTTGAGTGGCATCTCATTCCTCCTAGATATATTTCCTGTTCTTTGACAAGCATCGAAGCAGGAAACAAAGGTTTGCACATCTTTAAATAGAGTAGGCCAAAAGAATCCAGATTGCAATACCTTAGCGCTAGTCTTGTTCAAACTAGCGTGTCCTCCACAAGGTAGTGAATGACAATGGCGGATGACACTTTGCATCTCATCTTCCGGCACACATCGCCGAATAATGCCATCCGGACCTCTCTTAAAGAGAAGAGGTTCATTCCAAAAGTATTCCCGAACATCCTTAAAGAACTTCTTCCTTTGTGCGTAGGATAATCCGGGCGGTAATTCCTGACAAACCAAATAGTTGACAAAATCAGCAAACCATGGTTCATTACCTTTGGTGATCACATCGATGCACTCCTCTATGATGTGTAAATGCTCGTCCGGAAAGGAGTCATCTATAGGTAGATGGTCGTCCTCTAGATGTGTTAGATGACTCAAATGATCCGCAACAGAATTTTCCGAACCCTTCTTGTCGCGGATCTCTAGATCGAATTCTTGTAGGAGAAGAATCCATCTAATTAGCCTTGGCTTCGCATCCTTCTTTGCAAGGAGATACTGGATCGCAGCATGATCCGTGTATACAATCATCTTTGCACCTACAAGATAAGACCGAAACTTGTCAATTGCATATACAATAGCTAAGAATTTCTTTTCGGTAGTGGCGTAGTTGAGCTGCGCTTCATCTAGCGTCTTGCTAGCGTAGTAGATAGCGTGGGTTCGTCCTTCCTTTCTTTGCCCAAGAACCGCTCTTATAGCTACGTCACTTGCGTCACACATAACCTCAAAGGGAAGATTCCAATCCAGAGGTTGGATAATCGGGGCTGAAATTAGAGCTTCCCGAATCATATTAAACGCATCTAAGCATTCTTGCAAAAAATCAAAAACTGCATCCTTCATCAATAGATTAGTTAGCGGTTTTGATATCTTAGAGAAATCCTTTATGAAACGCCTATAGAATCCAGCATGTCCTAGATAACTTCTTATCCCTTTCACCGAAGTTGGGGGAGGAAGCTTTTCTATTGTCTCTATCTTAGCTTTATCCACCTCAATCCCTCTACTAGAGATTAAGTGTCCTAGTACAATGCCTTCTTTCACCATGAATTGACACTTCTCCCAATTAAGAACTAGGTTAGTGTCTTCACACCTTTGTAACACAAGAGCAAGGTTAGAAAGACAATTGTCAAAAGAGGAACCATAAACGGAGAAGTCATCCATAAAAACCTCCATAATTTCCTCTATATATTCCGAGAAGATGGCCATCATGCACCTTTGAAAGGTGGCTGGGGCGTTGCAAAGCCCGAACGGCATCCTCCTATAGGCAAACGTACCCCACTGGCACGTGAACGTGGTCTTTTCTTGATCATCCGGGTGTATCGGAATCTGAAAGAAACCACTATAACCGTTAAGATAGCAAAAGTGTGAATGTTGTGCTAACCTTTCAAGCATTTGATCGATGAAGGGTAGTGGGAAGTGATCCTTCCTCGTCGCGTTGTTTAGCTTGCAGTAGTCTATACACATCCGCCATCCTGTTACGGTTCGTGTAGGAATGAGTTCATTGTTTTTGTTGGTGATGACCGTCATTCCTCCCTTCTTCGGAACCACTTGTACGGGGCTCACCCACTTGCTATCGGAGATAGGATAGATGATACCTGCATCAAGTAGTTTAAGAATTTCCTTCTTGACAACCTCCTTCATGGTCGGATTCAACCGCCTTTGAGGTTGTCGCGAAGTTCTAAAGTCCTCTTCCATTAAGATCTTATGCATGCATAGGGAAGGTTTGATTCCTACTAAGTCCTCTATAGTATATCCTAAGGCTTTCCTATGTTTCTTAAGGACAACCATAAGCTTACTATGTTCATCTATGCTTAAGTCGGAACTAACGATTACCGGAAAGGTAGAATTAGGTCCAAGAAATGCGTACCTTAGATGTGTAGGAAGTGGTTTCAATTCCATCACTATGGGAGTCTCCAATGGTTCTTGAGGAGCATCCGATACTTCTTTAGAGGTGTCTAAGGATGTAGAAGGTGTTGGAGAAGAATCAAGAGAAGTTGTAGAAGAGACACAATTTCCTTCGAACTCACCCAAAATTACGGCACCCCTGCCTTCTCCACGGCCGTGATTTTGGGCGTGGAAAGTAATTACGGTGGCTCTGCTTCCTCCACGGCCGTGTAACTCCCTGGAGTGCTCCACGCTTTTGTTGGTGAAATCCACGGCCGTGGAATAGGCCGACTGACCGTGGATCCGTACGTTTTCTGCCTCATCGTGGAGTTTCTCGAACTCTTCTTCACACACTTCTTCTTGTGTCTCTAAGGCTTCAATTGCCTCATTACACTCCTCTTCTTCCCCTATATTCATTATGCTCATAGAAATAACTTTTTGCAAGGGATCTTTGAAGAGAATAGAACTTACCTCCTCTCTAGATAGCTCTTCGTCTTGGATATTGAATATATCCTCATCAAAGGTTGGTTCCTTCACCAAAGTGGAAAGAACGAACTCTACCTTTTCTTCTCCTATGTCAAAGGCGAGTCTATCATTCTTGCAATCGACTATACAGCCGGATGTTGCAAGAAACGGTCTTCCGAGAATGATCGGGACCGGACTATCTGCAGGAATGTCCAGCACAACAAAATCTATAGGAACATAGAACTTACCAAGCTTGACCGGAACGTCTTCAACTATACCGACGGGACGAGTTATGGAACGATCCGCCATGTACAACGTCATCTTCACCGGCTTAGGGTCGCCTAAGCCGATCTTCCTGCATAAGGCAAGCGGAATGATGCTCACGCTTGCTCCCAAATCACATAATGCATCATATGTGACATCTCTCACTCCTATAGGAATACAAAATGACCCCGGATCCTTTAGCTTTGAGGGCATCTTCTCTTTCATGGTTTTGATGAGATCCGATGAATCCGAACTCATCTTAACCTCTCCAAAATCCTCTAACTTTCTCTTGTTAGAGAGGATCTCCTTTAAGAACTTTCCATAAGCCGGCATACCTACAATTGCATCAATGAAGGGTATATTAATATGCAGTTTGCTCATGAGTTCAATAAACTTACCGAATTGCTTGTCTAGGCGCGCTCTCGCTCTAGATTGCGGGAATGGTAGGGGAGGTTTGTAAGCTGGAGGAGGAATGTAGACATCTTCCTTCTCCTTCCCCTTTTCTTTCTCTTTCTCAACGGGGACTTCTAAAAACTTAGGTTGCGGGTCCGTAGTTGTCACTCCGCTCCTAGTTGTGATTGCCATCACCCTTCCTTTTGGGTTGTCCTCCATCTTTCTTGGAAGTTTTCCTTGATTCCTAGGAACTTCCTCTGCATGACTAAACATTTGGTTCTCTAAAAACTTTTGGGCTTTATCAACCTTAGTTATGTGATCATCAACTTTGATGATGCGAGTCTCCAATCCTTGAAGTTTCCCCAAAATTGTTTCCAACATGGGATCGGGCTTCTCTTTCCCCGAAGTACTTCCACAATTAAATGTTTGCCCCTGGCTTTTCAAAGGAGTGGAAGAAGAGGAAGGTGGAGTTAGTGAATTTGAATTTCCTGAATTGGAATAAGAATTACCGGAATTTTGTTGGTTGGGACGCCAATTGTTGTTGTTTGAACCCCTATTGTTGTTCCAATTATTGTTCCGGTTGTTGTTGTTGTTGTTCCAATTGTTCCGGTTGTTGTTCCGGTTGTTGCGGTTTGTATTCTCATTCCCGTTGTGGTTAGTGTTGTTGCCCAAATAACCTACATCTTGCTCCTTTTGCTTCGGAAAGTTGGTTTTGATGGCTTCCTTCAACTCTTTAATCTCCGTATTGAGAGAAAAGATTTGAGTTTGAGCTGCTTGTGATAGCTTTGCTCCTTGATCTACATGATTCGCCTCCACTTTCCGATGAGAATACTTCTCAATAACTCGCGCTTGCTTCTCAATGAAGTCCCAAGCGTCATCTTCCCTCATGTCCATGAATGTACCACATGAAAGGGATTGGAGCTTGAATTGTGTCTCCACATCCAGCCCCTTATAGTATATCTCCAATAGCGCTAATTTGGATATGCCATGATGAGGGCAATCCAATAGCAAATCCTGAAATCTTTCCCAAAATTGGAACAAACTTTCGTTAGATCTCATAGAAAATGCATTAATCTTACCTCTCAACTCCGCCGTTTTAGATGGCGGAAAGAACTTAGTGAGGAATTCCGAAGAAAGATCCTCCCATGTCTCAAGTTCTCCACTTGGAAGAGCTTGATACCAAGACAATGCTTTCCCCTTCAATGAGAAGAAGAAAGGCTTGAGCTTATAACTGTTGGTAGTTGTATTCTTTGGCTTCATTGTCTCCATCATGATCTCAAAATTTTGTAAATGTTGATGTGGAGATTCAGCGCTTGTTCCACCAAATTGATTTTGGCGGACAATGGTAATAACTTGAGGGTTGAAGCTAAACCCTTGTGCATCATCAGCGTCAAAGTTCACACCTAAACGGCGTGGTTGCTGCGTTGGATCCATCCTTTGGCCAAGAGTTCTTGGCTCCTCATCTACACGTTCGACCCTCGCACCTCTAGCTGGCACACGGCGATTGGCAGCTGGCCGTGGAAAGAATGGATTCACATTGATCGTTGGATCAATTTCCTCTAGTGGTGGCATGGAAGAGTCGCTATCCTCATTGGATGAGTTGGCTCTAACCGATCTTCCCGGTCGCCTTCTTCTCTTTTTCTCCTTGAGGTTGTTTATTTCCAACCTCATTTGGAACATCATGTCCGATAGATCATCAACCTTCGTTTGATGACGATCCATTTCTTCCCTACGAGTCTTCTCACTCCATTGGAGTTGAGCTTCCTTTTCCGCTAACTCCGTTTGGTAATCACGTTCTCTTTCTTCAGCCATTTTTCTTTCCTCAAGCTTTCTCCTCAAAGTCCTCTCAAGCTCTTGATCAAGAGGTAAGAGGTCTTCGTTGTTTCTAGACCTGGGCATACACTCGAAGAGATATCAAATAACAAGGGGAAAGCTCCCAAGCTTGACAACCGATAACCGAATTCGGCCTAAACCAAATCCCCGGCAACGGCGCCAAAAACTTGTTCGCCACTTAGCGTGCGTGCAAATAAGTCTTAAATTTATAAAACTAGAATCAAACAAGCGAGCCCGCAGTGTACGGATCGGCATAGTAAAGCAAGAATTCCAGAGTATCGAACACAGGGATTTGGGGGGAACAAATTCAGTTTGTAAGTTGTCAAGCAAGTAAATGTATAAGCTTTGCAAATATTGGGAAAACAGCAACCCTAAAGATCCAGATGTCTAATTATGGCAATCAATTCAAGATATACTAAAGAACTAAGGACAGAGTTAAGAGTTGCAAAGGTATGTTAAGGTAAAGCAATGTACGGTGAAGTTCCAAGGCTTTATATGACTTATCTAAAAACACTCTCTATAAAGGTTGTTGAGGCTTCAGTATAGAAAAGATCTAAAGAAAAGAATTAATCTCAAATATCCAAACTTGTAGCCCAAGGATCAAGACTAACTAAAACGATTAAGGTTGTGACACTCGAAATCGAAGTAGAGGTTGTTGAGGCTTCACTACTACCTAGAAAAGGGCAAACCTAGACTAGATTAAAGCTAATCTTTAACCTTGGATCAAAGTAAAAGCAAGGTTCGTAAGCTAGGGTAAATCACGGGTAGTTCTTGAGAATCACGGCCGTGGAAACCTAAGAACAGGCCGTGATTTAGGGTGTCGACGATATTTCTCTAACTCTCAGGGTCCAATCAAATTACGATCGATCTATCATTATCTAAGCCACAACTATCAACCCTTCACCTTAGAATTGCTAAAGGGTTTTAGTCAATAACCATCATCATCAATTCAATAATCAAGTTTAAAGAGAAAATGGATGAAAACTTCAAAAAACTCAATGACTATCAAATAACCAATCTCAAATCCAATAACAAATATTTGTATTGAATGAATGCAGAAAAAAAGAATAGAAAACCTCACAACAATCTTAAGGAACAATGAAGAACGGAGTGTCAATCCGTCTCCAAAGGTAAACCCTAAGATAATCTCGAAGTACACAATCTCCAAAATGCGTCCTTCTTCGAATCTTCCCTGTACGCAATAAAATCTTCAACCCTCCCTCTCTTTGGGGATCCAAATCCTGGGGGTGTCACCGTCCGCCTTTCAATGTTGAAGGCTATCGAATATATGTAGGGAAAAATCTAGGGTTTAACGATGAAACCCTAAATAATTGGGCTGAAAAGAAGTCGAGCCGCTGGTATCAGAAAATACTCTGTCCGCGTCAGCAAGTATCAGAAAATACTTTGGCGCGCCACACGGTATCAGAGAATACTTTGGGCCGCGTCCGACGGTATCAGAAAATACTTTGGCGCGTCAGACGGTATCAGAATATACTTTGGCGCGTCCTAAATTCCTTTTATGCCCCTTTTTGTCCCGCTTCAAGGCTTAATCCTTAAATGTGTCATTTTTGCTCCATAATTCGCCAAATTACCTACAAATGTAATAAAACTCTGTAGACCTCTATTCTTGCAAAGTAGGTGAATATAACCATAAATGTCATGAATGTATGTTTATGCATGCAAAATAAAGGGAAAATCTATATAAATACATGCCTAAAAATAGGTCGTAATTAAAACTTAAGCTATAAATCGAATTTAATCCAACAAGGCATAATATATTGCCCTTCAATTATAGGAATATCCCATAAACAAAATCCAAGGTTAAAAACCGCTATCGCATTTTCCAAAAATATCACAACAGAGGGCATAATGTCTCATTCCAAAAATTTGTGTTCAAACAACAATATCAAAATATTGGGCACATTCTGTAATTAAATAGGTGCGGGGGAAATTTGCAAAAATCCAGAAACATGGGGCCAAAACCGCAAATACAAAGTTAGGGTAAAATATTGTAATTACACTTAAATTTAGGCGGGGCCCGATTTAATAACTCATAAGGGTTTCTTAACCCCCTTTCACTGGCGGTGGGAAGGAAACATCACAGGGGGCGGCGGCCAGGGCTCCAGAAAGGTGAGGGTAGGGCGGCGGCTGACACTCCTGGTGGTCTGTGGCTAGGCAAAGCAAGGGCAACTGGTGGCTTCGATTCCCGGTGGCGACGAAGGCCAGACAGGGGCCCTCTCCGGCGGCGAAGGGTAGCAGGAGGCGAGGGAGTGCCCTGCTGTTGTTTCTCGAACCAGAAATGAAGAGGAGCAGAAGAGAGGAGGAAGATAGTGTCGAGGGGTCTAGATCTCCGGTGGATTCCAGGGCAAAGGCGTCGGCGTGCAGTTCCGGTGGTTGTAGGTCCGGGATTCAGTCCACCTGTACAGATCTCGGCAACCACCACCTTGATTCAGAAAATGAAGAGGAAAAGATAGGTCTGACATCGAGGAGGAGAACTTGAAGGGCTTTGCTTGCTCCAATCCAGAGGGTGATGGGTGAAGGAGATCCAGACAGGGAGAGTTGTTCATCAAGGGGTGTTTTACAGAGGATTGAGGGAGAGGGATGCATCGTAGAGAGAAGGTAGACAGAGGAGCTTGCTGGGTTGCTGTTGTGGGTTGCTGTTGCAGAGGTTGGAAGGAGAGGCGAGAGGTTGAGGATTGATGCGCGAGGAGGTAAACAAGGGTTAGGTTGCAGACTTCACCAGCTGCACGGGAAGCAAAGGGTCGTAGAGGCGAGGGGTCGGGTACATGTCACAGAAAAGGGTAGCGGGAAAAGGCGTCCGGCAGGGCGACTGTCAGGGAACGAGAAGAAAGAAAAGTAAACAAAAAGGGGATAAAAATAAAATAAAATAGGAAAACGGAATAGAATAAACTCGATCAAAATATCGGAACGAATATTTTCCTGGATCGGAAAATTTCTCGAAATTTTTCCGTAAAATAAAAATACGGAATATATAACCATATATAAATTCATAAAATATCCCCTGCGACATAGAAGTCGATATCGTACTAATATTACGAGATTCCATTAATAATTAAATACCAAGTAAAATATATACTAATAAAATTGAATTCATGACTTAAAACACTCGTAAAACATCTTTAAGATATTAAAAAGAATATCGGTAGTTGTCGGAAAGATAAAAACACAAACGCCCTAAAAAAAATTGGGGTGTTACACTAGGCTTTCCTTAGGATGTCTTTGTTCCCTCATTTCCTAGTGTGAGTGTATAGGATCATGCTAGGTGTGCGAGGATGAGTTTTGATGAGGTTATGATTGGTTTATACCTTGTACTGCTTTAAGGACTTAGGTTGATGTTAGTTGAGGTATGAGGTTGAGTATGATCCCTAATTATCCCTTTGGGCCTAGGTATGACCCCTTTGATGAATAGAGGTTGATATCTTTCTATGCCTTGTTATTAGGCAATGCCCCTCTCTCAAGATTGGAGGTTGATCGTGTTTGGGTTGTGTACGAGTTTGAGGTAAGTTCGTAGGACTTATTTAGTTACCATCCTTATATTGGGTGGTTGCATGAGTGGTGTGTGCTTTATATGGTTGTTATGATAGCATGAGATGTCGTTTATACCGACCTATGTTTTATTGACTGCCCCACTGCGTGGCTGTGATAACCATTCCCTTTCATCCCGCCGTGGAGTCTGGGAGGTTCTCTGATGTCAGGCCAGACCGGTTTACAGGAAGGGCGCAATCCACTCCCATAGGGTACACTTTGTTGTGTGACCGATACTAGTACGTCTGACTAGCAGGCTCAGAGGCGAGGATTTATTGGTCCTCGTGTCACATACTTTCATTTATATATATATATATACACACACACGATTTGAGTGAAGGACTAATAAATAAAGATGATAAATGGGTAAATGTGTGATAGCATACTGATGTGTTTATCTTTTCCATGATTGTGCTTGTGCTTATGCATTACCTCATATATGTATGGTTAGCTAACGGTTTCATACCGTGTTGTAGATGTTTACAGGATAGGCGTTGTTGAGTGATCTGGCAGGGTGGTAGGCCGAGGACTCTCGTACATTAGGTGGTTGGTTTGGGGTTGTTACATTCCCCTCCTGCGTGAGGATGGTATTTTGTACCTCCTGTGTGAGGATGTTGTTTTATATACTCGGCTATGATGTTGTTGACCTTTGGTTGTACAGTTTATACAGTTTTATGTATTTGTTTTATATCTGTCAGTGTCATGTTGTAAGGTCCAGTGAACTTGTTGTCGGGCTAGGGTCAGGATCCACTGTGAGATCCTAGCGCAATGTGACATCCCGAGTCCCGCGGATTCGGGGTGTTACAGAGTTGGTATCAAAGCCTTAGGTTGACAACAATGGCACTTTCTACCTGCAATAAGGTTTGATAGGTAAAATAAACAAAACCCGAAAGGGTCTGACGTTTTAAAACATTTTTGGTTTTAAGTGTGGTTTTGGGATAGAATGTATCACCTTTGCCATGGATCTCTGCAGCGTAGATATGTATATATAGCCTTATAAGATTAGGTGCGTATATCCTATAGATGGCTCAGACCAAAGCAGTATCTATAGTGGGACGAGGTAGGGATACATCCCCTCTTCCTCCAGTAACGCCAAGTCAGGGACCAGTTTCCGCTGTTGTTTCGCCTATGGCAAAGAACGAGTTTGAAGAGGCCGATCATGTCTCCGTGAGTAGATTCGAGTTTCAAGAATATATGCGCCAAGTATATGAGGCTGTAATAGCGGGTAGACCAACACCGGACTTACCGTCATCTCCGGGACCAACTAAAGCTTCCAGATCAAAGAAGAAACAATGGGTTGAATCAGTGAAAGATGAAGTACGGTCTTCAGGTGGTGAACCAAGCCCGATTTGTGGACGTTTGAGTACTTCTCGTTTCACACGGACTTCTGGTGAAACGAGGACCTGTTACAATTGTGGGAAGTCTGGACATATATGACCAAAGTGTCCAAGATCGCCAATGACTTGCTTTACTTGTGGTAGACCGGGTCATAGACTTGCCTTCTGTAGGCAAGTTGGAGTTGCATCACGACAGGGTATTTCTTCTGCCAGTATGACGGGAGGTGGTCAGAAGACACCTCAGCAGTAGACGCGGGGACAGTAGAGAGTTCAGGATCATCCTTCTACTCAAGGATCTATTCCCGGGCCGAGTAGAGGTAGAGGTCGTGGTGGGAGTACCACGGACACCAGAAGAGCTCGGGGTAGAGCCTTTGAGCTGAGTAATGAGAGGAGTCACCCATACTAGTTGCAGAGATGAGACGTTTATGTCTCAACTATGGCTATCCAGATCATTCGTGCGCTGAGTGCCCCTTGGCACCGATAGCTTGCTTCACTTATGGCAAACTAGGCCATCTGGCCCCTTTCTGTCAGCAAGGTAGTGTTTCTTCTCATCAAGACCTTCCTCTTTCCGGTGTAGAAAGAGTAGAAGTGGAGGTTATGGCGATGACCTCAGTGATACCTGAGGAGCATAGGTCCGAGATTGAGTGATGATATGCAATGGAGCTTCTGGCGTTAGCTGTTACAGGTACCATTCTTATTAATGGTTTACCTAGTGGAGTTTTGTTGTTGTGAGTGCTATGCACTTCTTGTCTTTCGATGCATGCGTTAATAGTTGACTATGGAAACAGTAGAAGGTAAACTTTCCTTTACAGGATTACTAGTTAGGGGTCTGACCCGCGAGATATGTGATTGTCCCATTTATTCAGGGACTTGTGTGTGCCTTGTAGACTTCTTTGTCATGCCTCAGGTGCATGAAAAGGTCATTATGTGTATGGTTTGGACGAATAGATATCATGTTGTGTTAGATGTCAGTTGGAAGATCGTTATAGTCTCAACTGAGATAGAGTGGATAAAGGTCTCCCAAAGTTACGACCTTTAAAGAGGCGAGTTTTGTCATTAGTGTCGTACGTGCAGCGAAGTTGATAGCACAAGAAGGTGATACTTTCTAATGTTATGCCATGAAGGAGAAAGATAGTTCCACGTTGGAGGATATTCTAGTGGTTCATGAGCTTATAGATGTGTCATTAATCCGTCTGATTTGCCGTTTCAACGGAGTATGGACTTTAATATCAAGTTGAAGGATGGTACGAGACTGTTTTGGAAGGCCCATATCGTATGGCGCCTGTTGGAATGTTAGAGCTGAAGAAGCAACTTGAAGAGTTGGTTGAACCGGGATTCATTTGCCCTAGTGTACTTATTGTGCGTGTTGATAACTTGTTGGGTCAACTTAATGAAGCAAGTGTGTTTTTCAGGATTTCTTTGCGCTCAGGATATCACCAGTTGAGGGTGAGAGAGCAGGATGGGCATAGGATAGCACTTCGTACTCGTTATGGACACTACGAGTTGTAGTGATGCCATTTGGGTTGACGAATGCTTTAATAGTCTATATGGAGTTGATGAACAATATCTTCATTGACTTCTTTGATCAGTGGTAGTGGTCTTCATTGGATGACATTTCGGTATACTCTCGTGGCAGAGAGGAGCAAACCGATCATCAGAAATCAGCTCTACAGATTTTTAGAGATAGAGGGTTGTATGTTACACTCTCTAAATGCGAGTTGAGATGCCTGAGGTAGCCTTCTTAGGCCATGTTGTCTCCGCTAGTGGGATCATGGTTGATCTAGCGAGGATTGAGTATGTTGCAGCATGGATGATACTGATGAACATTAAGGGAATAAGTAGTTTCTCGGCTCAGCCGGTTACTACCAATGCTTTGAGGAAGGATTCTATATGATTGTGTATCCATTTACGAGTCTTCTGAGGAAGACCACTAGAATTGCGTGGTCAAAGCAGTATGCTAGAGCTTTGAAGAGTGGAAGAGGCACTTGACCTCTGCTTCTATTATGTTATAGGCAGAAGGTTTTGGGGATCCCGTGATTTACGGTAGAGCACCCCAACTAAGCTTAAGACGTGTATTAATACAGAGAGTAGAGTTATTAATACGTGTGTCTACAGCTGAAGACGTACGAGGGGAACTACCCGACTCATGATCTAGAGTTAGTAGTGGTAGTTCAAGCCTTCAAGATTTGAAGACAATACCTGTGAGATATTTCATGTCAGACTTCCACAAACCATAGGAGTCTGAAGTACGTTTTACGCAGCGGGAGTTGAGATATGATCAGCGTCAATGACTTGAGTTGATCAAGAATCTTTAACTTGGAGATTTCATATCATTTAGAGAAATTGAATGTTGTCGCCGACAACTTGAATAGGAAGACGCCTCAAAAGAAGACTATTGTGAGACTGATTATTCAGCCTCATCTTCAGAAGAATCTAGCTTGGCTAGAGCTGGACATCCAGTTCCCTGATGAGGATACCCAGTTATACGCTTTAGAGGTTCTACCTGGTCTGTTGGATGAGATCCAGCAAAAGCAGGGGACCTGCCCAACCTTGATGAGGTTTAGAGAGAGGATGTCTCATGGTGAGGCACCATAGTTCCCCAATGGAGTAGATGGAATGATGAGACGTCGTGACTACATCGGTGTACCCACTGATGCAGAGCTGAGACAGAGGATCTTGCAATACACTCACTACACACCTTACTCAGTACATCTAGGTACGAGTAAGATGTACCACGAGGTGAGACGATTATATTGATGAAGAAGTTTGAAACTGATGTGATCAGATTTGTGACACAATGCGTGACCAGTTAGCAGATCAAGATAGAGCAATACCGATCTGGAGATGAGCTCCATCCACTACTAGTGCAGTGGTGGAAGTGGGAGGACATCTCTATGGACTTTGTGACGGGATTGAGGCCCAGTAGGCGTTTTGATGTTATCTAAATTATTGGTGACAGATTAATGGAGCCGGCGAATGAGTGAATTGGCGAAGGAGTACCCTAGACAGAGAGGGAAACTCCATGGTATACCAAGGACAATCACTTTTGATCGAGGTGGGCAATTTACCTCGAGGTTTGACATAATACTTTGACTGCTTTGGGGACGAGTCTACATTTCCCAACTGCATTTCACCCTCAGACAGATGGTCAGTCATGGAGGACCATCTAGACCCTTGAGGATATACTACGAACTTGTAAGTTGGATTGGGAATATGAATGGTTAGATTACCTCCCATTAATGAGTTTATTATAACACAATGATTGACATGCATCTATTGGGATGGCCCCTGTGCGGCATTATATAGACATAAATGTCGTATACCTTTATGCTAGAATTGACCTAGCATTATTAGTGGAATAACCCCTTATCAGATTCGGGATTTTATAGCTCAAGTAACACTGATTAGAGGAAGAATATTGGTTGTACAGAGATGCCAAATATCATATACAGATAGGAGGCGTCGACCTCTAAACTTCAGAGTGAGAGCTCATGTCTGACGGAGAGTATCTCCGATGGGAGACATCAGACGTGTTGACATAGAAGGGAAACTGAGTCCCCAATATGTCGGTTTACTTGAAATCTTGAACAGAATTGTGAAGGCAGCATAACGATTAGCTTTGCCTATGAGGTTAGAGGGTGTTCACCCTATCTTCCATATGTCTCAACTGAGGGAGTATATACCAGATCCGAGACGTCTTGTTAGTTATGATGATCTGGTGGTTGAGCCAAACCACACCTTCATTGAGCATTCGATTACATTCCTAGAATGAGATATGAGACGCTTGCATTCGAAAGACATTTCCACATTGAGGACGTAGTGGTCGAGATGAGGACCTAAATAGGCCACGTGAGAGGTTGAGAATGGTATCCTGAGGAATTATCTAGAGTAATATCGGGACAGATTCATCTGTGGGAGCACGAGTAGATCTTAGTGCTATCTTGATGAATGATGTGCTTATGTGCTTATATGCCTTGATGTGTTTTATTCCATGCTAGCTATGATGTGATTTATGATCTTAGTAGATCTTGATGTGCTAGCATGATGTATGTCATAGCTGGAGATGACTATTTCCTCCACGCTATCTGGGTATGATTAGGATATAGCTGGAGATGGTTCTTTCCTTCATGCTATTTTGATGGACATAGTTTCAGTGGAGATGTTATTCCTCCATGCAATGTTTATGAGTATGTTTTGGCTAGAGATGTACTTCCTCTATGCCTTGCGATGTGGTATGGCGAGAGATGTGATTCCTCTACGCCTTTGGGTAGCGTTATGGCCCTGTTTTCTGGAGATGATGATTCCTCCATGTTTACGTTTGAGGTTATAGATTGTTATAGGTTATGATCATTTGAACGGGGATGTGATACCTCCGATAGAGAGAGTGAGAGTTACACTTCGGCTTATGGGTCCGAGAGACTTTGATGTTTTGCAAGTTTCGGGATGAAACTTGTTTTTAAGGGGGTGAGATGTAAGAGCCTTAGTCTTCGAGAGATCCCGCACCTGCGCCTCAGTTGCCATCCACCTTTGGAGCTGTAGTGGCCCGCCCCTGCGGGCCTGTGAGCCGCCTCTGCGGCCAGGCCATCCGCCCCTGCGGTTTGTGGTGGGTTACAGCCGTCTTCTTTGACTCGAGCCCTTGCTTTTTGACCCTCCTTCCTTTATATCTTCTCCTTCTCCTTCAGATGAGGGTTTACCCTATTATCTCTCCTGTTTTATCTCTCTCACGATCTTCTTCTCCTCTCTTCTTACCTTGGATCTCTTCTTGATCTTTGTTGGAGTTTGTGTGCTTGTGAGCTTGGCTTTGTTTGTGATGGAGCCAGCCTTGAGGTGTTGATGGAGTTCTACTCCTGTTTAGGTTAAGCTTGGTGAGATCTCTCTCATTCTTCCCTTCCTTTCTTCTTTTCTTCCTTTCTATGCTCTTTCCTTTCTCCTTAGCTTAGGATCCACAAGATTAATCTTGTGACAGCCTTGGTTGGCTTCCTTTGATGCATATATGTATGTTTATGTATGTGTATGGTTGTTGAATGAAGGAGTAAAGAAGATCGAGTGAAGAAGCAAAGGACAGCCGGAGATGCATCTCCTGCACACCAGCCGCCCCTGCGCCCCTTCTGGACCCCCCCAGTGTCGGCATGAGCCGCCCCTGCACCACCTGTGAGCCGCCCCTGCGCCCACCTACATCAGCAAGGTCCTGCACTTGGTTCTGCAGGTGTGTGTTGCTTCTAGGCTTTCCTTAGGATGCATTTGTTCCCTCTTTTCCTAGTGTGAGTGTATAGGATCATGCTAGGTGTGTGAGGATGAGTTTTGATGAGGTTATGATCGGTTTATGTCTTGTACGTCTTTAAGGACTTAGGATGATGTTAGTTGAGGTTTGAGGTTGAGTATGATCCCTATAGATCCCTTTGGGTCTAGGTGTGACCCCTTTGATGAATAGAGGTTGATATCTTTCTATGCCTTGTTATTAGGCAGTGCCCCTCTCTCAGGATTGGAGGTTGATCGTGTTTGGGTTGTGTACGAGGTTGAGGTAAGTCCGTAGGACTTACTTAGCTAGCATCCTTATATTGGGTGGTTGCATAAGTGGTGTGTGCTTTATATGGTTGCTATGATAGCATGAGATGTCGTTTATACCGGCCTATGTTTTATTGACTGCCCCACTGCGTGGCTGTGATAAACTTTCCCTTTCATCTTGCCGTGGAGACTGGAAGATTCTCTGATGTCAGGCCAGACCGGTTTATAGGAAGGGCGCAATCCACTCCCATAGGGTACACGGTAAGCATGTCCACGGGTCACGGGTTACCCGTGACCCGGCGGGTTTCAACCTGGCGGTAACCCGGCGGGTTACGGGTACGGGTAAGGGTCGAGGTGATCCTTACCCGTGACCCGACGGGTCATTAATTTTGAAAAAAAAAAAATTTTAAAAACTCAATGGCTAAAATAGCCGTCGCCGGGTCATCTTTTTTTTTAAAAAAATCGATTTTTAAAATAAAAGGGCCAACCCGCCGACCCGCCGGGTCTGACCCGTGACCCGGTGGGTTGGCCTTTTACACGGGTCCGGGTCCGGGTCACCCTTCCCGGACCCGTCGACCCAGCGGCTCCGACCCGTGGACATGCTTAGTACACAGGTTGTGTGACCCATACTAGTACGGTTGGCTAGCAGGCTCAAAGGCGAGGATGTATCGGTCCTCGTGTCACATACTTTCATTTACTTATATATATATACACGATTTGAGTGAAGGACTAATAAATAAAGATGATAAATGGGTAAATGTGTGATAGCATGCTGATGTGTTTATCTTTTCCATGATTGTGCTTGTGCTTATGCATTACCTCATATATGTATGGTTAGCTAACGGTTTCATACCGTGTTGTAGATGTTTACAAGATAGGCGTTGCTGAGTGATCTGGCAGGGTGGCAGGCCGAGGACTCTAGTACATTAGGTGGTTGGTTTGGGGTTGTTACGTTCCCCTCCTGCATGAGGATGATCTTTTGTACCTCCTGTGTGAGGATGTTGTTTTATATACTCGGCTATGATGTTGTTTACCTTTGGTTGTATAGTTTATACAGTTTTATCTATTTGTTTTATATCTGTCAGTGTTATGTTGTAAGGTCCAGTGAACTTGTTGTCAGTCTAGGGTCAGGATCCACTGTGAGATCGTAGCCCAATGTGACATCCCGAGTCCCGCGGATTCGGGTGTTACAACAGTGACAGAAGAAGGGGATTTATTATAGTTTGTATCTAGGACTCTTTGAAGCTGATAATAGATAGTTAGATCCTACGGATATACCCTGGGACGGAGAGTAGGCTATTTAGAGTCAAACTTCGTAAACATATCCTCGTGTTGATCTTTTGCATTCCGCACTTTATCTTGCTTTATTGTGACTAAATTTTTTTGCAGGTTTACAAATTCAAGGCTCTTGAAAGCAGTTTCAAAGCCTTGAAATCAAAGTGTGTCACAAAGAGCTCAAACCGACATCAAGGCCTTTGAAATCAGTTTCAAAGCCTTGAAATAGGTTTTTGTGAAAAGTTCTCATACTCTATTTAACCCCCCTTCTAGAGTATCTTTATCCTTTATATTCACCTAACGGTTCTTCAATTTCTCTCAACTGCATTTTTATTAATTGAAGCTCCCAAATGCTCCAAATAACACCGGAGGGTAAAAGTAATTGCCCGGGGAAATAGTGAAAAATTCTCCATAAGTCCAAAATTACACCAATAACATAACGGTGGGACTCATACTCATCAATTACGCACTCTTCGCGAGTTATGTGTCAAATAATATCAATAATTAAGTTAATCATCATTAATTAGGATTCGAAAATCCTAGCTCTTACATCACACACTCCTTAAGAAAAAGTTTTGTTCCGAAACTTTAGAGAAACCCAAATCCTCTCGGTCCCATATACCGAGGTATAAACACTCACTCACACGGAGGCATAAGATCTCCAATGATCCTAAACTCATCCCAAAGGCACGGAGGTAGAACATCTCCAGCAAATCTAAACCCATCACAAAGGCACCGAGGTAAAACATCTCCGGCAAACCGTAATCATAACTCAAAAGCATGGAGCAAGAACATCTCTAGCAACTATAACCACAACATTAGCATGGATGAATAACATCTCCGACAAAATTACAATATCACAACTCGAATCATGGAGGTAAAATCATCTTCAACTATCCTAATCTCACTCTATAACATGGAGGAAGAACATCTCCAATAAAATCACAATATCACTACTCGAATCATGGAGGTAAAATCATCTCCAACTATCCTAATCTCGCTCTATAGCATGGAGGTAGAACCATGTCCAGCTAGACTAATCATAACTCAATAGCATGGAGGTAGAACCATCTCCAGCTATAATCGCAAATCGTGCTAGCACAACAAGATCTACTAAGATCACACATCACAATCTAGCATGACAATAATAACACATATCAAATCACATAATCATATAAGCACATAAATTTCACAAGAACTACCAAAACTCTCTCGTCAATCCCGTAAGGGCAGATATTCCTGCATAACACTCTAGGTAGCTCCACTAGATACTACTCTTCATCTCCCATTTGGCCACATTGGCCACCCATCAAAACCGCTGAATCCTCTCCATCGGAATGTCCTTCGAGCATAATCATCTAATATCTGCTCAAGGATCGCTATTGGATGCTCAACAAGCATGTGGTCCGACTCAACCATTAAATCCTTATAACTGATAATGTGCCTCGGATCTGGTGTATATTACTCCAGCTGAGACACATGAAAAGGGGGTAAGCACCCTCTAATCTGGTGGCAACATAAGTTGGTATAAATACGATCCTGCTAGTATAACCATCCTTCCAAAGATGACCGACTATCATGATACGTAAGCTCGTATCTACAATTGCATGCATCGACTGTAAAATCTTTAAGGAACCCATCCATATCTATCAGAGATAAGAAACCACATTATCCTATGGTGTCATATTATCTTACTATTGAGTTCCTCAACTAGCCGAATCACCGACCACGTATTTTCCTTAGTGGAAATAACGTGTGCGGTACTAGTCAATTTATCTCCCACAATTCAAGTAGCATTAAAGTTCTCGCTCGGTCTCAAATTGATAACACGGTTCATGGAAATAACCTCCCACTTCCACTGCAACACTAGCAGTGGATGGAGTTCTCATCCGGGTCTATAATACTCTATCTTGATCTATTGACAGGTCGCATTCTAGGCCACAAACCGGTCATGTTGTGCTTCAGTCCATCTCACTAGAACGAGCGCCTCACATCCTGATACATCTTACTCGCACCTAGGTGCACTGAGTAAGGAGTGGTGTGTGTCTCCTGTAGAATCCTCTGTCTCAACTCTACATCAGCGGATACACAAACACGCTCACAGCGTTCCATTACTCCATCTACTCTTATGGAGAACTGTAGTGCTTCACCATGAGACATCTTGTCTCGGATCTGTCTCAATGTGGGGCAGGTCTCTTGTTTTTGTTGGATCTCGCTCCACAGATCAGGTAGAACTTCTAGAGCAAACAATTCACAATCCTAATCAGGGAACCGAATGTCCATCTCTAGTCACACTAGATCTCTCTACAACTGGGGTTGAATCGTCGGTTGTGCAATCGCCTTCTCTCGAGGCGTCTTCCTGCTACGGCATCAGTGATTAAATTTATTTTATTGAATGACACAACAATTCCAAGTTACAATCCATAATCAACTCAATCCATCAATTCTGGCAGTTATTCAATCCTTGTTGAGTAAAACTAGACTTCAGATTCTTTTGGCCTTGGAAGATCAGACATGAAACTCCATACAAATAATATCGTCTGGTCTTTAAAGCATGAACTACTACAGCTAACACCAGGTTGTGAATTGGGTAATTCCCTTCATACGTCTTCAACTGCCAAGACGCATAGGAAATTACCCTACCTCGTTCCATCAATACACATTCGAAGCCTTGCTTGAATGCATCACTATACACTACAAAATCATTAGTGTCCTCCGGTTGTGCTAAAATAGGAGCGGAAGTCAATCTCCTCTTCAGCTCCTTAAAACTCTAAGTACACGGCTCGGACCATACAAACCGGGTAGTCTTTCTCAACAGGCTGGTAAGTGGACGGGCAATCACAGAAATCCCTCCACAAATCGACGATAATAACCGGCTAGGCCAGGGAAGCTGCGTACTTCCTTGACATTCGTCGGTGTCGTCCACGCTGCTACAGACTCGATCTTAGCCGGATAATCCTTGATCCCTTCGGCGGAAACAAAATGACCCATAAATGCTACCTCTAACATCCAGAATTCTCACTTAGAAAACTTGACAAACAGTTCTCTATCCCGCAAAACTCGCAACACTGTCCCTAGATGTCCTGCATGTTCTTCTCTGCTACGAGAGTACACCAGGATATCGTCTATGAAGACCGCCACAAACTGATCTAGGAAGTCGATGAATATGCCATTCATCAACTCCATTAAGACGGCGGGCGCATTCGTGAGCCCGAATGGCATCACTACAAACTCATAGTGGCCATACCGAGTCTGAAATGCCGTCTTATGCACATCCTGCTCTCTCACCCTCAACTGGTGATATCCCGAGCGCAAATCGATCTTGGAGAACACAGTCGCTCCCTAAAGTTGATCTAACAAGTCATCGATGCGGGGCAAAGAATACTTGCCCTTGATGGTCACCTTGTTCAGCTCTCTATAGTCGATGCACAGTAGTCTCAACGATCCTTCATTCTTCCGCACAAAGAGGACAGATGCACCCCACAAGGAAACGCTAGGGCGTATGAAGCCCTTATTTGCTAACTCCTCGAGTTGCTTCTTCAATTCTAATAGCGCCATATGAAATAGTGCTTTCAAAATCAGCCTCATCTCCGGCTCTAACTAAACGCCAAAATCCACGCTATTTAGTGGAAATAGACTAGATGGCTTATCAAACGCTTCCACCAACTCGCATACAACAAAATGTCCTCTAACGTTGCACCCGAAGGTGTCACAATCATGTCCAATCAGCGTCACCTCAACTCAAACCGTCAATCCCTTGGATGACGGATCGACTCCAATGATGTCTCTACATTTGCATACCAATACTCTCAAGTAATTGTAAACCTTCAATCGTACATCTGACGTCGGTGTTCCTAGCTTCTCTTGAGCCTTAACAACCTCAGTCATCCTCTTTGGTGTAACTAACACCGAAATCACCTTTTACAACACCTTAGCGGATCTGATGATGCCGAAGGATATGGAACGCATCTTTGCTTCTTCGCCACTTTTGTTACATGTTAGACGTCTTCTCAAGCTTGTTACTTCATCGAGGCGCAACTTGAATCTTCTACTTGGGTATTCTACAATCTAAGTAGGGTAACTATCTCGTTCCTTATTGCGATCCACACGTCGCCGACAGTCTCAGAAATTACATTCTCAACATCTTCCATAATTTGGTCATCCGCCTTTAGTGAATCAGCAATGGGGACTTAACCCCGACCTCTCACGACTGAAGGTCCACCAACTCGTTCACGACTTACGCTTACCGGAGATAGAGGTGGTCTACCTCTTCCCCGTCCTACAACAGATGTTGTTGCTCTAGTCTAAGCCATCAACGATAATATCATAGCTACGTAAAAGGCCATATAATGGCATATATATATATATATATATATAGGAATAGGATCGAGTAAGAACGAGCGTTACAGTAAGAAATGAGAACAGATGTAAACCGTACGATTCAATTCATTCAACGGATATGATACGATATATATATTTGGATAATAATTAATTACCATAATACATCTTTCCATATGTCGATGATATATACTATTTTCCTAATTTAGTTAAGCATGTAATTATTACCAATTTATTTTATAATCTCCGGTAAATTGTTTATTACTTATGGAAATTACAATTGCACGATTAAAATTTAACCATGAATAACAATGATGAAGGTATATATATTAAACTCGTGCTATTTGAATATCGACCTCGTGTCGTATTTGAATATTACATCCGAGTTATTGTTTAAATCGTTTATAATATTAATAGTCGTGCAACAATTCTATTTAAATCATGTATAATATTTTTATATAATATATTTAGTATTATTACTTTATATAGTTTTAAAAATATATAATTTGGGTCATGATTAGCTTATTGTTACGTCTAGGAATAGATGTGCACGCAATAAGCTTTAAATTTATACTCGTTATATTTATCCTAACTCCTAGCGAACCCGCAGTGTACGGGACGTTTGTAGAAAGGTAAGTATTCCGAGGTCGAACACAAAGACTAAGGTGAAATCGAGTCAAGCAATGATCAAAGATAGTGTGAATCTAGACTAAGATAAGATGAGGAATAAAGAAAATGGAAATCACAATGTTTTTGTTGGTTTTTGTGGTGATCAAACAAAGATCACAAGTCAAGCAAGATGATAAACAACTAACAACTCAAGCTAGCAAACGAACAAGCAACACAAAGCACAAGAATATGATCAAGAGAGAAAAGTAGATTCTAGAGGTCAAGATTTCCGGTTATGGCATAGGACTCAAAGTTCTAAGGATTCTAAGGACAAGCTGTGGTGTTTGGGAAAGAATGTTCACTAATGGAAGCGATTACCGGGTAAGTCTCTCACTTCACTAATCCCACATCAAACTCCTATTACCGGGTAGGTCTCAAGGGGTTAGAGTAAGGAATTTCGCACAAACTAGATACTACTTAAGGGTAACCCTCTCCTTACCGGGTAAGTCTCGGAATAGGGAAATCTCAAGCAATAATCCTAGCACACTCGATCCAATAGCGGCTTATGAGGCTCACTACTACCTAGCATTCATCATCTTAGGTATCTAAGGTCGGAAATCATCGGGTAGATCTCTTCCCTCACTTGGATTGGTAGCATTAGGTGATACTAAGCTAAATTAGGCTTAATAAACACTAGGATTTAAACAACCAAACACCCTAGCATGCAGATTTATCATTTAAAGAGCAATAGAAGAATAAATCGGGCTGTTCTACAGATAAATCGGCCGATTTATCTGATGAACAGGTCGATTTTTCCTTCTGTTGTGAGTTTCGTGCATATAAATCATCCTAAACTGACATATAAGCCCATCCTATCATCACCCTAGCCATAACCATCAATCCATCACTCTAAAATCACAAGAAATTAGCCAATAATATGCATATCAAGATCCGAAATCATCAAACAAGCATACATGGTGTTCATAGATGAGTAATGAAAGATGAGTAAGCAAAATCAATAAATCTCAGCCAAATTTAAGTTGTAGCAAGACTTACAAACTCTAAAATGAAGATGCAAAACGTTCTTAACGATCCTTCCAATTAGTTCTTCAATCCAAGACTACAAAATCACTCAAAATCACTCTAAACTCTTAGAATGGTGTCCTTCTTCTTCCTTCAATCCTTGAGAGCTTTTCTTTTTCTCCAATCTTCCTCCAAATTGATGAGCTGTGAATGAGAGTGTGGGAGAGGAGAGATGCTCAGCAACCACCTGAGGGACCACTTATATTCTCCACCAAGAGCAAGGACGGACAAGAGATCGTGGGACACGTGGCTTAAGCTGTCAAAGCCTCAAAAATCGACCCAGTGGACAAAAATCGGCCGATTTAGCTGCTACTTGGTCCGATTTTCTTCAGCAGAAACGTGCTATGATTGTCTAGCCATGAGTTGCTCCATTGCTTGCACCATTAGCGATCTTTGTGTCCTTTGTTGCTCAAATTATGCTCCTCCAAGGCTTTGGATGTGTACCATCATGAGGCTTGGCCCTCAAATGTATCGATTAACGTCCAATAGATCCCCGAATTACCTACAAAACCGATAAAAGGTAGTGTAGACGTCTTTTCTAGAAATGTGTGTGAATTGAGCGAAGACGTCATGAATCAATGCCAAAACTTGTACGAATGAATGAGAAATCTATCTAAGTGACTACCTAATCCTAAGTCATAAATCTTGTTATCAAAAATACCCCATACTTAAGGTTTGCTCGTCCCTGAGCAAATTCCCAACTATAGACTAAGAGATGACATGATTTATGTATGCAGAAAAATTGGCAAAATCTTTTGGAGTTGTGCTTCTAATATTGGATCACCTTCATAGTCATGCTTCATGGCAATGGACAAGCAATTATGCATCAAATAAATGAAAGCATGGAAAGACAATTACACTTAACTTGATAGCATGCAATGAAATGTAAAGATGAAGAAGTCAAGATGATCATTAGCATATCCAATCTAAATCACTTAGTCTTACACACATGCAAGTAGGTCATAAGGACTTGTGAAATAGAAGGCCAAGAAACGTTGTGATTAGGCGGGAGTTTTCTAGGCTTTGTGATGCTAATCCGGGAAAGGAACTAAACAACCACAACTTCAAATTTTCTTATCGACTTCCCTCAAGTGTATGTTTTTCTTCATTTTCTTTTCTTTCTTTTATTTTTGAGACAATGGCATTGGTGTGCAAAAGCCGAAACCTTGGTGATTAGCCATTCTCGGGCTTTTTCTATTTTTCGAGATGCATCCACACCGGGCACACATACCAAAGCTCGTTAGGACTATCGGTTTATTTGACTTTGGCAAGGCACCAACACCCGATTATGTGAAGTGTACCGAGTTACTTGTCATTTAAACCAATGTCCCCAAACCTATATTTTTGTCTACACTTTCACAACAAATTCAGCATTCTATTCATGGCATTCTTTCATCAACACCTTCACCCCACACTTGCTTTTTACACACATCAACACACTAGCATGCTCCTATTCCCGGATGGGTCAAAAGAGGTCAATTTATATCAATTGAGGTGCTCAAACAACGTGATCAAGATGAGAAGTAGAGAAAGATGAATTGCCTCATTCATTCCTAGATGATGTGCAAGAACTAGCATGCGATTTCGATTTTCAATACTCAATTCAATCAAGGCAAACATTCATGATCACAAATCATTCATGGTTTCAAGAGAAGTACTTCAAGTCCACATATACATTCATCAATTTAACACATAAGGCCATCCATAGCCAATCCACAAGACAAGGTTCATCATTAGGGTCATATCCAAGCCTAGAAAGCACAAAAAATTTTTTAAATTTTCTGATTTTTTTGGATTTTTCGAAATATGTATGTACAATGCAAGACATAATGAAACATGTGACAATATTAAACTATCCTAGATGCTAATCATGCAAGTGATCATGAAAACCCCACCCCATACTTAGAAACACATTGTCCCTAATGTGTAAACTAAATAAAGAAGTGAAAGAGAGTCCTCACAATGTAAAATTGGTGATGCTTTGGTATTTCGGTTCACATTGAATGATGATGGTGGATGATCGATCAAGGAAGGTAGAGAGCTCTTGATGTTCGTTATGATGTCGGAACCCGCGCTTGGCACCGCAAGCCGTCCAAGTTCCACGTCTGCTCCACCCATGCTTGATTGGAGATCATCACTTTCCCTTGTACAGAGGAAAAATCGCCCCATAGCCCAGGAAAATCGGCCGATTTATTGATGAACAGGCCGATTTTTCTGGGTGCTTTCCTCTTCGTCCATGTGCTTGGATCTTGTTCCTTCAACTGGTCCATGAGGCTTTCACATGACCTCCAACATCCCATAACTCATGACAATCAACAAGATCTAGCACCCAAAAACACAAAAGAAAAACAAAGCACACCAAGAGTGAGATTAAACAAAAGCAAGACAAACACAAGGAAAAATATATACCAATGGGTTGCCTCCCATTAAGCGCTTCTTTAAGGTCATTAGCTTGACCAAATTTAGGAGCGTTTCAATCGAGGTGAAGCGGGGCAATCACTTCCACCGGGGCTTCCGGGATGTACTTCTTCAATCGATGCCCATTCACCTTGAAGTTACCACAATGATCTCCTCCTATCTCCACCGCTCCATGAGGAAAGACCTTCTTCACCACATATGGCCCGGTCCATCTTGATTTGAGCTTTCCGGGGAAGAGCCGCAGCCTCGAGTTGAAGAGAAGGACAAGGTCGCCTTCACTCAACTCCTTTGGGATGATCCTCTTATCATGCCATCGCTTGGTTCTCTCCTTGTAGATCCGAGCATTCTCATATGCATCCAACCGGATCTCCTCAAGGGCGTTTATGTCTAGCAACCGCTTTTCTCCGGCCTCTTTTAGATCAAAATTTAGCCACCTTATAGCCCAATATGCTCGATGCTCCATCTCTACCGGAAGGTGGCAAGACTTTCCGTAGACCAACTTGTAAGGAGTGGTGCCAATTGGTGTTTTGAAGGCGGTCCTATATGCCCACAAGGCATCATCGAGCTTCATAGCCCAATCTTTTCTCGTCCTTGATACCGTCTTCTCAAGAATGGCCTTGATCTCCCGGTTGGAGATCTCCACTTGGCCACTAGTTTGGGGATGGTAAGGTGTTGTCACCTTATGAGTCACCCCATACTTGGCCAAAAGTGCTCCAAAAATCCTATTGGTGAAGTGCTTCCCTCCATCGCTTATGATCACCCTAGGTGTTCCAAACCTAGGGAAGATCACTCGGTTGAAGAACCGCACCACAACCTTGGCGTCATTTGTAGGAGAGGCGATTGCCTCCACCCATCTCGAAACATAGTCAACCGCCAATAGGATGTAGAGGTTGCCACATGAAGAAGGGAATGGCCCCATGAAGTCCACACCCCACACATCAAATATTTCCACCTCTTGTATGTTGTTCAAGGGCATCTCATTTCTCCTTGAGATGTTGCCCGTCCTTTGGCAAGCATCACAAGCTACCACAAAGCCTTGCACGTCCTTGAACAAACTTGGCCAAAAGAAGCCCGATTGTAGCACTTTCGCACATGTCTTGTGTGCACTAGCATGCCCTCCACATGGCAAGGAATGACAATGGCGGATCACACTCTCCACCTCATCCTCCGGTATGCATCTTCTAAACATCCCATCCGGCCCTCTTTTGAACAAAAGTGGCTCGCTCCAATAGTAATGCCTCACATCTTTGAAGAACTTCTTCCTTTGGGCATATGTCAAACCGGGAGGCACTTCCTCACACACCAAGTAGTTCACAATGTCGGCATACCATGGTTCACTCCCTTTAGACACTTGGAACAAGCACTCCTCCACCATTTGCAGTTGCTCATCCCGGAATGAGTCATCAATCGGGATGTCCTCTCTTTCAAGCTCCGATGGTGGGAGTCTACTAAGGTGATCCGCCACGGAGTTCTCGGATCCCTTCTTGTCCCGGATTTCCAAGTCAAACTCTTGAAGAAGAAGGATCCACCGAATCAACCTAGGCTTGGCATCCTTCTTGGTAAGTAGATAACGGATCGCAGCATGATCCGTATAAACAATGACCTTCGCTCCAACAAGATAGGAGCGGAACTTCTCAAAGGCATACACCACCGCTAGCAACTCCTTCTCGGTAGTGGCATAGTTGAGTTGGGCATCATCTAGCTTCTTGCTAGCATAATAAATGGCATGAGTTCGCCCATCTTTCCTTTGCCCCAAAACAGCCCCAACGGCTACATCGCTTGCATCACACATGATCTCAAACGGTAAACTCCAATCCGGGGGTTGCATGATAGGTGCGGAGATCAAGGCGTTCTTCAACCTACAAAAAGCTTCAAGACAATCCTCGGAAAAGACAAAATCAACATCCTTCATTAGTAGGTTAGTGAGAGGCTTAGAAATTTTAGAGAAATCTTGGATAAACCTCCGGTAAAAACCGGCATGCCCTAAGAAACTCCTTACCCCCTTCACCGAGGTAGGTGGCGGCAACTTCTCTATCGTTTCAATTTTGGCCCTATCAACCTCAATGCCACGGTTAGACACCAAGTGTCCTAACACGATACCTTCACTTACCATGAAGTGGCATTTTTCCCAATTCAAGACAAGATTTGTCTCCTCACATCTTTGTAATACTAAGGACAAGTTAGCCAAGCAATCATCGAAAGAAGAACCATAAACAGAGAAATCATCCATAAACACTTCCATGATATTCTCTATGTATTCCGAAAAGATAGCCATCATACACCTTTGGAAGGTGGCGGGTGCATTACACAACCCAAATGGCATTCTCCTATATGCAAAAGTACCCCATGGACATGTAAAGGTTGTTTTCTCTTGGTCATCGGGGTGGATAGGGATTTGGAAGAATCCACTATAGCCATCTAGGTAGCAAAAATGAGAGTGTTGAGCTAATCTCTCTAGCATTTGGTCAATGAAAGGGAGAGGGAAGTGATCTTTCCTAGAGGCCATGTTCAACTTCCTATAATCAATGCACATCCTCCATCCCGTAACCGTTCTAGTGGGAATTAGTTCATTGTTCTCATTGGTTACTACGGTCATCCCACCCTTCTTAGGTACTACATGAACGGGACTAACCCACTTACTATCCGAGATAGGGTAGATAATTCCCGCATCTAGCAACTTTATGATCTCCTTCTTAACTACCTCTTTCATTATGGGATTCAATCTTCTTTGATGTTCAATAGAGGGTTTATGATCATCTTCCATCATTATCCTATGCATGCACAAAGATGGCTTGATGCCAACAAGATCATCAATGGTGTATCCTATTGCCTTTCTATGCAGTTTCAATTCATTCAACAATCTATTAAGCTCATCATCATTCAAAGATGCATTCACAATCACCGGATAAGTAGAATTTGAACCAAGGAAAGCATACTTTAAATGAGAAGGAAGAGGTTTAAGATCAAGTTGAGGGGGACCTTTTTCGGTTGGAGACGATCCATACAATGTAGGTTGAGATGATTGCAAAGCCATGGAAGCCTCCTTGAAGTCCCTTGATGATTGCTCACACTCAAGTGGTTGATGCTGAAAAGACTCAGGAAAATCGACCCAGGAAGAAAAATCGGTCGATTTTTCTGAAGGGGGGTCGATCTGAGTTTCTGTTTTGGCAAAACTGGCTGAAATTTCAGCATAAGTACAAAAATCGGCCGATTTTTGGCCCCCAGTCCGATTTTTCTGGCAGTTTTCCTCTTCTTCTAGCACTTCAAACCCAACACTTGGTAGCTCGTCCAATGCATTCAAGGCCTTGATCACTTCATTGCTACTCTCCTCAATTCCTTCTTCCATCAAGCTTGAGCTAAGAACTCTCTCAAGTGGATCCTTGAGCAAGATTGAGCTCACAACCTCCCTAGATTCCTCTTCTTCAACTATGTTGAATACATCCTCATCAAGGGTTAGCCCTTTCATCATTGTGGATAGCTTGAACTTGATGTTCTCTTCTCCAATGTTGAAGGAGAGGGTTCCATTCTTGCAATCCACTAGACACCCGGAAGTAGCTAGGAATGGTCTCCCCAAAATGATAGGAACCGGATAGTCCGCCGGGATGTCTAAAACAACGAAGTCTATGGGCACATAGAACTTCCCTAATTGCACCGGGATGTCTTCCAAGATCCCAACCGGATGAGTGATTGAGCGGTCCGCCATGTAAAGAGTCATCTTGACCGGCTTTGGCTCTCCTAGCCCAACCTTGTTGCAAAGTGCAAGAGGGATGATGCTTACACTTGCCCCAAGATCACATAGGGCATCATACTTCACTTCTCCTACTCCGATTGGCACACAAAAGGATCCCGGATCCCTTAGCTTGGGAGGCATCTCCTCCTTCATCGTTTGAATCAACTCCGAGGATCTCTTCGTCATTCTTATCTCCCCATACTCCTCCAACTTCCTCTTGTTGGAGAGTATTTCCTTTAAGAACTTGCCATATGCCGGCATACCTAAGATAGCATCCATGAACGGAATGTTAATATGCAATTTAGACATAAGTTCAAGGAATTTACCAAAGTGATTGTCCAAGCGAGCTCTTGCTCGTGATTGAGGGAACGGTAGTGGTGGCTTGTATGGAGGCGGTGCCACACATCTTGGCTCTACATCCTTGCTCTTGCCTCCATCTCCTTGCGAAGTCTCTTCTTCATTCACCACTTGCTTCCCTTTAGCATTCTCCTTAGGAAAAGGATCCTTCATGCTTAACCCACTTCTTGTTGTAATGGCCAACACTTGGCCCTTTGGGTTTTCTTCGGTCCTTCCGGGAAGCTTCCCCGGATCTCTATGTGCTTCACCCGCCTTTTGGAACACTTGTGCTTCCAACACTTTTTGAGCTTTGGAAATGGAAGTCACCGTGCTCTCAAGACCGCTCAACCTTCCTAGCAATTGCTCAAACATCATTTCGGTTCTATCCTTTGGAGGTTGAGTGAATCCGGGTGGAGGTTCTTGTGAAGCTCTTTGTGGTGGAGTTGTGCTTGTAGAAGCGGGAGGGTTCAAGGCTCCATCCGGGTTAGAGTAAGAAAACCCGGGATGGTTATGGTTGGGCCGGTAATTGTTGAATTGCCGGTTGTTGTTGAAGTTCCTTGGGCCTTGGTAGTTGTTGTAGTTGCCCCTTCCCATATAGTTCACATCCTCCTCTTTGGAAGATAGGTTGGCTTGTGGAGGCACTTGAGGAGTTGCTTGGTTCTTCAAGGTTGTAGCACACAACTCCCTCAAGGATTTCAACTCATTGTTGATGGCGTCGAGCTTGAAGTTGCTCATGGTGACCTCACTCACCTCATACGCTCCCGCCTTTCTCCCTTCACTCTTCCTATGGGAGTACTTCTCAATCACCAGAGCTTGCTTCTCCACAAACTCCCAAGCATCATCTACATGCTTCTCCATGAAAGTCCCACCGGAAAGGGATTGAAGCTTGAATTGGCTATCTTCATCAAGTCCTTTGAAGTAGATCTCCAATAGCTCAATTTTCGGTATGCCATGGTGTGGACAATCTAGGAGAAGGTCTTTGAATCTCTCCCAAGACTTGAACAAACTCTCTCTATCCTTCATCACGAAGGCATTGATCTTCCCTCTTAATTCGGTAGTCTTGGAAGGTGGGAAGAACTTAGTCAAAAACTCGGTTGTCATCTCCTCCCAAGTACCAACTCGCCCTTGCGGAATAGATTGATACCAAGCTAAAGCCTTGTCCTTAAGAGAGAAGGAGAAAGCCCTTAGCTTATGGTTGTTGCTCTCCAATCTCGGCGGTCTAAGAGTCTCCATCAAGATCTCGTAGTTCATCAAATGTTGGTGAGGAGACTCTCCTTCCATCCCTCCAAATTGGTTATGCCGGATCATTTGTAGAACTTGAGGGCGGAGCTCGTAATCATGGGCTGCGGGATCTCCTAAGTTCACACCCGGGCGGTGTGCTCTTTGTGCCGGATCCATACGTTGCCCCAACGTTTGTGGCTCATCCATAGCAATGGGCACAACCCTAACGTTCACCGCCGGCTGCGGTTGTGGTGGAGGTGGAGGAGGTTGTTGACGGTTAAGCTCCCTTTGCACAAGTGCTTGCCTAATCTCCTCAATCTCCCTCCTAGTTGCCTCTTGCCTCTCATTGGCAAGTCTCCTTTCTTCCTCCAAGAGCTCATCTCTTAGCCTTATTTGCTCTAAGGCTTCTTCCAACTCAGCTTGGAGGTTTCTTCCGGCCATCTCTTTCTCTTTTCGGATGTTCTTGGATCTAGATCGAAGGGTTTTCTCCGGTTTGGGATCGAATGGAGCTAAATCCTTGCCACGAGATCTTCGCATACACCTAAAGAGAGAGATGATGTCCTGAAAAGCAAAGACACACACCAAAGAGAGATCAAAAGCAACAAGAAAGATCTACACTATAAACAATCACAAAATGACTCAATCTAGACCTAGTCCCCGGCAACGGCGCCAAAAACTTGTTACGTCTAGGAATAGATGTGCACGCAATAAGCTTTAAATTTATACTCGTTATATTTATCCTAACTCCTAGCGAACCCGCAGTGTACGGGACGTTTGTAGAAAGGTAAGTATTCCGAGGTCGAACACAAAGACTAAGGTGAAATCGAGTCAAGCAATGATCAAAGATAGTGTGAATCTAGACTAAGATAAGATGAGGAATAAAGAAAATGGAAATCACAATGTTTTTGTTGGTTTTTGTGGTGATCAAACAAAGATCACAAGTCAAGCAAGATGATAAACAACTAACAACTCAAGCTAGCAAACGAACAAGCAACACAAAGCACAAGAATATGATCAAGAGAGAAAAGTAGATTCTAGAGGTCAAGATTTCCGGTTATGGCATAGGACTCAAAGTTCTAAGGATTCTAAGGACAAGCTGTGGTGTTTGGGAAAGAATGTTCACTAATGGAAGCGATTACCGGGTAAGTCTCTCACTTCACTAATCCCACATCAAACTCCTATTACCGGGTAGGTCTCAAGGGGTTAGAGTAAGGAATTTCGCACAAACTAGATACTACTTAAGGGTAACCCTCTCCTTACCGGGTAAGTCTCGGAATAGGGAAATCTCAAGCAATAATCCTAGCACACTCGATCCAAGAGCGGCTTATGAGGCTCACTACTACCTAGCATTCATCATCTTAGGTATCTAAGGTCGGAAATCATCGGGTAGATCTCTTCCCTCACTTGGATTGGTAGCATTAGGTGATACTAAGCTAAATTAGGCTTAATAAACACTAGGATTTAAACAACCAAACACCCTAGCATGCAGATTTATCATTTAAAGAGCAACAGAAGAATAAATCGGGCTGTTCTACAGATAAATCGGCCGATTTATCTGATGAACAGGTCGATTTTTCCTTCTGTTGTGAGTTTCGTGCATATAAATCATCCTAAACTGACATATAAGCCCATCCTATCATCACCCTAGCCATAACCATCAATCCATCACTCTAAAATCACAAGAAATTAGCCAATAATATGCATATCAAGATCCGAAATCATCAAACAAGCATACATGGTGTTCATAGATGAGTAATGAAAGATGAGTAAGCAAAATCAATAAATCTCAGCCAAATCTAAGTTGTAGCAAGACTTACAAACTCTAAAATGAAGATGCAAAACGTTCTTAACGATCCTTCCAATTAGTTCTTCAATCCAAGACTACAAAATCACTCAAAATCACTCTAAACTCTTAGAATGGTGTCCTTCTTCTTCCTTCAATCCTTGAGAGCTTTTCTTTTTCTCCAATCTTCCTCCAAATTGATGAGCTGTGAATGAGAGTGTGGGAGAGGAGAGATGCTCAGCAACCACCTGAGGGACCACTTATATTCTCCACCAAGAGCAAGGACGGACAAGAGATCGTGGGACACGTGGCTTAAGCTGTCAAAGCCTCAAAAATCGACCCAGTGGACAAAAATCGGCCGATTTAGCTGCTACTTGGTCCGATTTTCTTCAGCAGAAACGTGCTATGATTGTCTAGCCATGAGTTGCTCCATTGCTTGCACCATTAGCGATCTTTGTGTCCTTTGTTGCTCAAATTATGCTCCTCCAAGGCTTTGGATGTGTACCATCATGAGGCTTGGCCCTCAAATGTATCGATTAACGTCCAATAGATCCCCGAATTACCTACAAAACCGATAAAAGGTAGTGTAGACGTCTTTTCTAGAAATGTGTGTGAATTGAGCGAAGACGTCATGAATCAATGCCAAAACTTGTACGAATGAATGAGAAATCTATCTAAGTGACTACCTAATCCTAAGTCATAAATCTTGTTATCACTTATGCACTATTAGCATGTATATAGTGCATTGCAAATACAATGAAACGTGCATGTGCATAAATATTAATGAAACGTAAGCACAATTAGTTGCAGTAATTTGGGAATACAATTTAAAAAGCACGTTTAGTTCATTGTCTATAGTAACATTAGTATATAGTTTACAACTCACATAGAATAAGGATTCATAGTACTCGTGCATGCGTAAATGATGAACTTAAATGTGCAATTTATGACACACGAAATAAATGGTTCACACTAATCGTGCATGCATAATGACAAATACAAAATCACAATATAAATAGTGTTATATGATGAATATAATTTTACAATAATCGTGCATGCATAACGATGAATACAAAACCACGTTACTAATTTTTAATCCGAACGCACGAATAATACCAATAACTAAAATATTGTTAATTAAAAGTATATGTAAGCACAAATGAAAGTGTCAGTGACGGACGGAAGATTGTTAAAAGTTCCTTTGAAAATACACTAGTACAAATTACCCCCTAGACCACGGTTATTTTGTACATGGGAACCCGGTTAAGGAAGCGTGGTTAACGGGAGCGAGGTCCGGACATTCGCACCACGGAAAATGTCACCGGGTTAATTTTTTCGGACCCCGGTTTTTTAATAACCGGGGTAATTTTCGGACCCCGGTTATTATAAAAAAACTGGGGTCCGAAAATTCCCCCGGTTATTATAAAATAACCGGGGTCCCAGTTCCAATTTTTTTTAAAAAAAACACCACGGTTCTTAAAGAACCGTGGCTGCAAGGTTTGAATAAAAAAAACTCCACGCTCTGAGATAAATTCAACAGAACAGAAATACTTAATCTGAACATGCAATTACATTTGAGTACATGTAAAAAAGAAATTCAAAACATCATCAAAATAATTAATATATACAGTGGTAGGCGTATGCTGATTTGTAGACCAATCTGTATTGCAATTGGATTCTTGAGACTAGATCATGGATTCAGTTGCCAATTCGTGTGGTGGGTGTGGGTCAACCAATAGCAGCAACCAAGCATTGTTGAATGTCCATCCTTGTTTCTCTAACCAAGACAACACTTGAAACTCATTATTGTCAATTTTCAGCCATGTTTTCAATTGGAAATCACCTGCAGGCTGCAATCTAGAGTGAAAAAAATCAGCAACCATCACAATGTTGAAAAAAAACCCAACAAGCATCACATTGCAGTTTGGTGTTTGAAGGTGAGCAAGTTTGGTGTTTGAAGCACTCACAAAAGTTCACATACTGGTAAAAACAACATTGGCTCTTATGTAATAATTAAGCACATTTTCTATACTGGGTATCAAAATAGAGACAACAACAATTACCAAACTCACTTCCATTAAGAAGAAATTAAGATGTAAATTGCAGGGCCATCTCACAAACTTCATCACTCTGAACTTTAAAAATTCAGCTAAGTCACAAACTATTTAAAATTCAGCTAAGTCATAAATTGTTTAAAATTCAGCTTAGTCACAAACGCACTTCCATTAAGAAGAAGATTGATTGATACTTGCAAGTAATTATAGCAAGCTATTTAAAAATCAAATCGGGCATACTAGCAAGACAAAAGTAATTGCTTGGTTGTAAACCAAAATTTAAGTTAAAATTTTAAGAAAGTAAATTTCCAGATTCTATTTCAAATTATATACTTTGCATTGAATATAACAATTAACACAAATACTCATTACTAGATGCAAAATCATACAAAACTCTCACGAGTAGGTCATATCCACAATAATGTTACTTTTATTTGTTAAGTGAAATCACAGTGATCACATGAACTGTTCTCTAGACAACATCTCCGAGAATGAACCTAAATTTAACCAGATCAGAAGGCTAATTAGAAAGCTAGTAAGTCAAAATCTCAAACAGCCTAGCAACTGAAAATTTTTAGTTGACTTAGCTTCCTTTATTGCCTATGCTTTCAATAAAACTAATAGGTATCAATTGTAGTTTTACTAATACTAGATTAACATATAGTAAAAGATTAAGATGACCTCAATCAGTTTGTACAAAATATACTATCAAACTCTCATGCACAAATAAAAAGTTACATCAAGAACTAAGAAATCTGGATGATAAAGTAAGATAAAAATTTTACTTCATGGTAATCTGTATAAACTATCATTGTGATCCATTTTTCCAATGTCCAGATCTTCAAGCTATTTGCACTTTGCAGTACTAAAATAGTCTAAATAGATATACTACAATCGTGGAGAATGAGTTGGAACCCTGCAAGATATGAACAATAACAAGGATTGCAATTATTTCACCTTTGATCAAAATTCTCGTATATCTTCGAATCAAAACCTGTTATCCCAGAATAAACTTTCAACAGGCAAGTACATAATCAGTATGAAACAATGTTTTTATAAGAACCAAATTCAGCTGGTACCAAATTTTTAAAAAAATGATAAGGATTCCTTCCCATCTTCAAACTACAAATACGAGACAAAAGGAGAGCACTAACATGCAATTGCAGATCTGCACATGAGCTCTTCAAGGAAAAGAAACTGTAGCAGCTTTGGTTGCCTCAGCAGCTTACTCAACAAGATTTCTAGAAACATCTCGTACAATACTCAAATTTGGATGCACCCTACAACAAGGGAACCCAAAAGAACATTCGATTTAATTGGAAAGGAGGGGGAAATCGCATATCTCAGAGAAATATGTTTGGATGAACAACTGAAATAAAAACAAAATAATTAGAAAACAACAAAGAAGAATCATATGATCTTACTATGGAAATGATAAACTTACATTCTTTCACAAATCTTCCAATTCTTCGGTTCTTGAACAAATTTCACTTTTAAGAATATCAACCTTAACAGTAAGAGCAACGATCTCGAATCTGAGACCGGAACTGCAAAACCTAATCGCACAATATCATAAGGAGAAACAAAATTGTTAATGACACTACGTAATCAAGAGATCAATCCTTGCAGATTCACTTCTATTTCCGAAGATATACAAGGTATGGTAGAAGCTGAAGTCTCACCAAACACATTAACAGAGAAATCAAATATGAATTTTACACATTAACAAAGAATCTGAGATTCATTTCTCGTACAATACTCAAATTGCCTTCAAAGCACAATGAATTTCAATTGAAGGTTCCAATGAGCAAACACCAATAAAGTTTCTGCCATAATATCAACAAACAACATACCATGAAAACTCCAACAAAAAAACACTAGAAGTTAATATTAGAGCCACAAAAAATATGAGACGTATTTATCATAGAAATTAGACAAATAGAGAGACATCACAATCTCAGTAAGCTTTGTGAAAGGTTCCTTTGTGAAAGATTCTTACACCTCTTTAGAGTACTAAACAAAACAATGATAAAATGGTCAAAACCTACAAACATAAATTTTTTTCAACAGCTCGGTATAAAACCCAAATCAGGTAAGGCTTTGCCTGGTGATACTCTTGGAATTACAAAGGAAACAGCATAGTGGGTTTCAAGTAATTTATGTTTATCAAGTAAAGGTAAAACCAGACTAGCCTGTGGGTATGACAGACTCGTATCCTTTACATTGCGTAAACCAAATAAGCCCAGTGTACAGGAATCGAAGATAGTCGAGGTCGTCCACTTCACAGGCTTCAACATGGTCGCCATCGCAGTTGAGAATATATTAGCTTTGAGGTTTATATAGTTACTTGATAAAGTCTTTCAGCTGAATGTTTTGTTAGATTTGTTAACACTGATTTTACCCTTGAAATTTCAGAATTGGTTCATCTTGCACTTGCACCTGCACTCATGAATAGGTTTGAAACCAAAATCATAAAAAGGAAAAAACGGGCACATACTCACCGGTAACCAGAAGTAGTCCAGAAGGGAGCTGCTTGAGGAAGACAACTCTCTTGCCCTTGAATCTCCCGGCCAACAAGATCAACACAGTCTCCGGAGTGATGCTAGCCCTAACAGCACAATCCAACTTAAAATTAGAACAGTAGAAAAGTAGATATGGAATGAAGCAGATACATGGTAGAGACGAACCTAAGTTTGGTAGGTTTGGGGTTGGGTTGCGCTTGTTAAGAAGTGGCTTATTGACGTCCGCGGCGGGATAAAACTTTGACGACTTCTCAGCTGGAGATTGGAGATGTATCTTCATCAATATGAAATCATAATTAATTTTACACTTTGCACTTCTTCTGCATAATAATACTATGAATTAACTATAACCTGTAATGTGGGGGAGATGGTTGTTACATAGGATATTCTGCATGAGAATCATATTCAATTGTTCCACACTTTATAATTTAATATGGATGATTTAGGTTGCCCTTTTAATCTCCTGTTACATAATTCTTACTATCTACAGGAAAATAAGAAATTTGATGCGTTCTTCTGAACTACTTGCTTCTTTATTGGCTACTCATTTATGCACATGTCCATGTGATCATAGAGAACTTCATTCATAATCAACTTTGATATTGTACTTACAAATTGGGTCAATTTGCACTTGCTTTCCCTTCTTTTTCGCTTTGTAGATAATGCCCTAATTAAAAGTGAAAGTAAACCAACAGTTGAATTTAGATAAGTAGCTCCATGAAAACTACTTGTCACTACAACAGAGTTATCCACTAACTAAATGCCTGACTAGAACATATGATAATCTATGAATTTGGATTCAAACAAAGAAATCTTGAATGAATTGTGATAAAAACAAGGCAAGATTATACTAAGAAAGGACATGAAGCATACAAATGAGTTCTTGGCCTTTGAACTGCTGCAGCTGAACTTGGAATGCTTGAAACTAATGCAGAAAAAGGGTATTTATCAGTACAAGACTGCAACCATATATATCATCCAAATAAATAAGCTTTTCTTATTCAATAATACAGATTTATATTCAAGTTATCAAAGGATTATGTAAAAACACAAAAACACCTTTACAGTGATATAACTATAGAAATATCAATTAGGCTTCCCTTATCAAATTCATTATATAACAACTACTTATTCACTTCTAGTTATCCTAGGAATCTCCCATCTTTTATACATTGTGGAAACTACCATGTGAAATTATAGTGTACTGTTTATCCCTAAATGCATATTTGAACAGGGAAGTTCAGCTTCTTATTGGTAAAATTGACATTTTTTCTTCTGAATTTTTACCATTATGTTCAGCTTCTTATCCACTTCTAGTTATTAAGGAGGATGTCTTAATATGTAATTGTTAGAATATGTGTTTGATAAAAATTTAGATTACACAATAACTGAGTGAAGAAACTACACAGTCTACACATGAAAGAGATTAAACACGTAAAAATGATGCAGATTCGATGTTGAAGTTGCATAGCAAGAACCCATACTAGAGTATTTTCCACAAAATTTTCAATTACAGCAGTTGAATTGCTCTGAAAGAAGAGAAGTTAACCCAGTTGAGCACCAATCATGTACATATTCTAATACCGTTTCATATGAAAAAGGTTATTTGACAATATGGAGGCAAGTATCTTAACGACCAAAGACTTTAATCCTAAAAAGCGTAATATAGCAATCTTCAAATGAAAAGCGCAATACACCAATCTAATAAAACTATTGGTCTGGAGGTTCACTCAGTTAGAAGAAGAACTAAATCCTTAAAAGCGCAATACAACAATCTTCAAATGAAAGTTTAATAAATACTATCAAGGGAGAGGTTAGCACACTATCAAATCTTCCACCAAGCCTTAACAAATTTGCAATCCTCACCCCTGTACTTACCCCTAATTTTGGCACATTAGTATTACAAGACATAATTATTCAATCCAAACAGTGCATTGTCTCTTGGGAATGCGGGCACTAGATCATTTCCTCAGGATAAATGTGCTAAGTAGGAAGGTGACATGGTGGATGAATATCATTACAATTTGCATTAGTGTGTTTTCTAGTTTGTAGTGAAGTTTAGGTTGAGTTGAAGCTTGGACCAAAGAATGCCATGGAACCTAATGAAGAAGAGGAGAGAAAAATAGTATGGTTGTCACTCACCTGTGAGTCTGTGACGGACTATCTTTGAGAAGCAGCCCCAGCGAGAGATTTAGGTTTCGTAATTTCGGCACTAGTTCGTGGTCTTCTGCTGATCTGCGCGAGAATGGAGAACAAAATTGAATTGAGAAGTGGAACTAGTGGAGAAGAGAAGAGTGTATGGCCGGCGGTCTTCACCAGTTCACCTGTTGAGTAAATGGAGAAGAAGAGTGAAGCCGCAGGAGAAGCGCCCGCTCGCAGTCGTCGGAGAGTGAAATCGATGGTTAGGGTTGGGCAAACGTAACTGCGCTGTCTAATTAGGGATTAAAACGACGCCGTTCAAGTAGGATGGTTTACCACGGTTATTTAATAACCGGGGTCCGAAATCGTTAAGTCACCACGGTTAGTAATATAACCGGGGTCCGAAATTTTAATACCCCGGTTAAATCGTATAACCGGGGTCTAAAAATTTTTTTAAAAAAAAGAAAAATCAATTAACCTCGGTTATACATATAACCGTGGTCCGAAAATATCTTTGATCACGGTTCTTTCAAACCGCTCCAACATAAGCGAGGTCTAGGGGGGTTTTTGTACTAGTGATAATACTACTTATTCGGCACAATTAAATACTAGGTTCCTTTTAAAGTTTTTGTGTATAATATAGTTACCATATGCACAATCAATACAATAAGTTAAAGATTAACGCTACCTTATATAGACAATGAATCTTAGCTGTCCGTGCAACCGTATAATAGGTTCTTACTGGAACCTAACCCTCTATATATATATATATATATATATATATATATATATATATACTCAAATCCATACAAGCATGCTCAAACCAACACATAATATATATATATATATATACACACACACGTAATATATATACTCAAATCCATACAAGCATGCTCAAATCCATATACACACACATATATTATGTGTTGGTTTGAGCATGCTTGTATAGATTTGAGTGTGTGTATGTATATATATATAGATATATATATATATATATGCGGTTCCTATTAGAACAGCCTTATCGTGCAATCATGAGAACAATCTTAGACCGTCGAATGGTGAGTATTAAGGGTTGAGATTTAGAGTAGATATCATAATTAATAATAACTACGAATAATAATAATTAGGAAACCAACAATAACTACGAATAATACATTAAACGATATGACACCTTCGTAACAAAACTAATAATAATTACGAATTTGTTCTCATGATTACACTCTATCCCAAAACAGCTTAAGCATTATTTCAAGTCCGAAGAATTGATAAAAACCGAATTTGATCAAGTTGAAAAGCTATATAAAATTATTAGATTTGTAATTTACATCCTTAGTTTTAAGCTAACGTTGATTTGGATTTTATGGTGACTTATAATTTTGAATTGACAGTCGCTTGGGTAATCGAGTTATCGTATCCGAAGTTGGGATCCGCTTTATCACTCTCGACTAAAAAAAGGGAAATTCCAGATGGTGCCCGTCTGTTTTGGGGTTTTTAAAATTTTGTCCTGAGATTTTTTTAGGTCGAATGATGCCCTTGTATTTTAGTATTTTAGTATTTTTTTGAAAAATGGTTAATTTCGTTTAATTTTTTAAAATGAGAAAAAAAAATTTTAAATGATAAAAAGACTAAATATTTTTAAAAATATTTTAAGTTAACGTCCCCTTACAATTTTAAGAATTAAACATTTTTTAAAAAACACTACACAGACACCATCCAAACTAAAAAAATCTGAACACAAAATTCAAAAATTTCCAAATCACATACCACTATCCATCCGAAATTTTCCTAAAAAGAAAAGTACATGTATCCGGATCCGCTTTAGGCTTTAGCACCCTCTTGGTGCCAACTCCGGAATAAAATTTTCTCCAATTTTCCCTCCGATCATTCCATCTTTGTCTCGCTCCATTTGGATTTGGATAAAGGCTATCTTTGTGTTGAAGATTCCCCAGTTACGATCTTCCTTATTTTCTTCAGATTCTTCTTCTCCCACTGCTTACTCTCTTTCTGCCGCCTGGCGGCTGCCCACAAACTCTCTTCACATTTTAGGTTTTGGGAGTTGACAAACTCATGTGCTGTTAGAGGTCAGCCATGAAGTCCTCCGTCTTTCCGCCTTCAAACCTTGCCACCTCCTATGGCCGCCATAGATGCTCCAAGGTCAGACTTCGCAACTCCCTCTATTCAATTGTTCAATTGGACATGGAATTTGTTTATGATTCTACTTCACATGTCTTAATTTTGGTTTTACTTTCCGGATGAAATTTTGAGGGCTTCAAACCAATAATTACTTCTAGTTTGGTTCCGACTGGTCTGTCCGGTATGTTGGAACCTCTATGCTGGAAAATGTGCTCAACACAATGCCAAAAGGTTCATAGAATTGAATAGATTTAGCTTTTTGGTTGATGATTGGATTGCAATTGGCTGTTTCGAAATAACCCCAGCGACAAAGTCGCTACCTGATTCGAAATATTGAACTAATACGGTGTTGGATGTATGGACTGCCTGTTTTCGGCTTATTTCTATTTATGGATTGGTCAAACTAGGTCTACTCAGTTGGGTGGTTTCTGCGTAACTCCTCTTGTGTAATTATGATTACCTGATGTAGTCATCCTTTTCTCTTGGACACACAAAACTTCAATGCATAAATATGATGGATTTGTTATCTCTTATTTTCCCTTTTGGATTTTGTTGTTTTCCTTTTCAGTAAACTGCATATTACTGACTGATTATTCTTAGCTCATTATGAGTTGGTTGTGTCCCTAAGGCCTAAACATAATCATCGTGCTTGAATATGTTTTCTATCCTTTCTAACTTGTTGGAATGAAGTTTTGATTAAAAGTTAGTGCGATGTTTCAATGCTTTTGCATTCCTCTTCTTTTTCTTAGAAAGACTCATGGTCTGATTTTTCCTTTGCAGTCTTACCCTAGTATACTATTTGGAAAACCAAATCTATTATCGTTGTCGACTGCCCGAAGAAAGCGGCAGTGTCGTCATGTTACCACTGCAGTATATAGAAATAGTATAAGGGACAATGAGGCATCCGGCTCTGCAAGAGCTCTGCTGGATAGTTTGTTTGTACATGCGCAAAATTTGGATGAAAAGATGATAGGAAATGCACAGGTTGCTTATGATATTGATAGGGGCATTAATCTTGGTACCTTGGAATCTGAACTCCGGGCTGCATTGGAAGTTTTGAAGCAGAAGGAGGTGGACCTACACGAGGCTGAAATGACAGTGATGTTGGAGCGTGCTGAACTTAGCTGTGTGAAGGAGGAGGTGGAGGTGCGAGCTAAAGAAATTGCTGTTGTTAGTACTAAGCAGGAAAAGCTGGAAAATGAACTAAGGCAGTCTAATCTCAAGCAGATATCCCAGGCAAAGGAAATAGAAGATCTGGAATCACGAGTCAAGGAGAGAGAGCAATATATTGCGTCTATGCAGTATGTACTATCTTCTAAAGAAGAGCAACTGCATGTGATTAAAAATGAGTTAATGCAAAAGAATGAAGAACTGGCAAAGTTCGAGATTGAGCTTCAAGTCAAGACTCGGCTATTGAATGACACTGAAGAAATTGTTAAAAGACAAAAGACTGAACTCCGAGAATTGCAAGACTCACTCAAGAATAAAGAAAGGGATATTGGCATTGCTGTAACGCATCGTATTCTTGAGGAAGAGAAAGCAAAATCCATGGAGGCCATGTTGTCAACACAGATGGTGGCATGGTTGTTGGCACAAGAAGAACTCAGGAAATTGGGAGAGGAAGCATCTAGGCATATGGAAAAAAGAAATAGTACTATGGAAGATTTCAAGAGAGTGAAAGACCTTCTCGTTGCCATGAGAACAGAGCTAATTTGTTCCCAGAAATCCTTGATTTCTTCTAGGCAGAAGATCGAGGAGCAAGAAGTGCTGCTAGAGGGCCAACTTACCGAACTTGAGGAGCAGAAGAAAAGTATCATGGCACACATGATGAGTCTGAAAGATGCGGATACAGAAGTAGATAATGAAAGATCAAAGCTTACAGCTGCTGAGGCTCGAAACAAAGACCTTGAGCAGAGTTTATTTATGGAAAGGGATTTGGTACACAATCTACAGGAGGAGTTAGAGAAAGTGAAGTCTTCTGCACGTCAAGAGGTTGAAGAGGTTTCATTCCTACGGAAGGAACTGGAAAAGAAAACGGCTGAATTTGAAGAAAGAAGTAGTCTTCTCCATTTAAAAGAGTTGGAGCTTGAAGAAGCTAGACTGGAAATTCAACATTTGAAAATGGAATTGTCATCTCTTGAGCATGCCCTGGAGGATAGGGATTCAGAGCTCTACGTTGCAAGGAAGAGATTGGAGGAAGTAAACACAGAGATAGCAGAACTAAGAACGCTTTTGAAAAACAAAGAAGACCAGCTTATTCAGGTAACTTCTCTACTCAAGGAAAAAGACGATTATGCTCATGAGATGCAGGGCGAGCTGAATGCTACAAAGCTGAAGTATAGTGAAGCTGCACAAGTTGTGGAACGGATGGTGAATCTCAGCAACAAATTGGTTACATCAGCTCAGGAGGAGCATAGCACCTCATTAGGCCTGAATGCAAAGGAGAAGCCAATTGATTATCATCAGTGGCAGGTGAAATATCTTGAAACCGAGCTTGAATCTGCAAGCGATGGCCTCATAATGAAGGAAATGGAAGTTGTAGCAACTCAAAAGTCTCTGAACAATAAAGATGAGGAGCTGAAAGCAGCTGCTATAAAACTAGATGAAAAGGGGGCAGAGGTAAAGCCGGCAACGGAAGAATTGCCTGATGATGCAGATGACTTGAAAACTATGTACTCATTGGTACTAGATGGAATAAAGGGAACAGATGTAGTGGACTCGACAAATGAAGCTGCTGAACTTGAAGCTACAACCACTGCACTTCATAAGCTTGAAGAAATGAGCCGGGAGCTTTTAGGTAAACCGTGTCTCACGACTGAGAACGGCGGTTTAATGGTGTTCTCATCGGAAGTTGCTCGTCTCTCCAAATTGACGGAACAGCTGGTTATTGAGGCCGGTATCTATTGACCAATCTTGAGTCAGCAATCATTTGTAGAATCCGGATAAGCTCTCTGTTTGATCGACTCACTTAATCACGTGCAAATTTCAGTAGTATTGATTCATTAGCTTGCCCTGCATCAGGGTTTCATCTAAGCATACATATGATCTGTTGTCTCCTCTCAATATCTCCGGTTCTCCATAGAGTAGCTTATAATATTTGATGTTGTAAATATGAAGCTGGTGGTAGAGCATTTGAGCAAAGCTTCAATGTCATTGCCAATGTCGATAGTAAACCATTTGTTTGGCGGGCTCTAATATGTAGATACTGGTCTGCTCGGTGGAGTGGAATGAAAATTATTTTTGGAGCGTAGATGGAAATAGAAACGAGAAGATGAGATTAAATTTAGGGTGAATTTTGTATGCAACCTAAACTCATAATAATTAGTTACGAGATAAATAAATAAGTATATAATATCTTTATTGATAAATGGACTAATTTATTCTTATTTAATACATCAATTTTCATTAATATGTTATAAGATTTTGTATTTAACTCTTGTATATGAATTTCAGGTACAAAAAATAATCAAATCAAATGTGTACAAGAAATATAATTTAATAATATTTTTTGATATTTTTTAATTACTTTTATATGATACAATAATACAATAATTGTGTATAAGAAAATTAGTTATAATAATTCTTGTACAAGAAAATAATGAGGTGACATAACCTCAAGAAAATAATACAATAATTATTGTACAATAATTGTGTACAAAAAAATTAGTTACAATAATTCTTGTACATGAAAATAATGAAGTGACATAAGCTCAAGAATAATTCTTGTACAAGAATAATTTATCATTGGGTGCATTTCAATTTTTTTTAAAAATAATATGGTGAGATAACTCAAGACGACATATGAAAAAATAAGAGTGAGTTAATGTAAAGATAATATGCGGTGTATTTAATGTGACGATGATATATATTTTTTTTTTTGTTGAAATGTGACGATGATATCGGATGATATTCACTTTTGTTTTAGTATTATGTAATAGATTTGCCTAATAATCTTTAACTAAAATCTTGGATCTAATATGGTTTTGTACCTTTCATTCCAAACCGAATTGTTTTACAGCTTGAGATATGCATTCATCCAACTAATTTCTAATTTATTGGGTTTGTTATTGGTATGTTTGATCATATATCCATAATTTACAATAATATTATGCTTTCTGAAATAGTTAAATATAATAATGATAATATATTTTTTAAATATCCATGCACTATACGGTCCTAAACTAGTGGAAGGACAATTGAAGAACTTAGCTGACCTTTTAGGATGGCTTTAAAATAAAAATGCACGACAAAGAGAATAGAAATGAAGAAAGTAATTGGCGGAAGCAATTCTTTGCGTCGTTGTGGATGCAAAGCAATCACCTGTGGGTTTATTCGATTCCTCGCAACTTGTCACGTGTGTGTGTTTAGTGTTTACCCTCTCCAAAGTCACTCAAATATTCCAATAAAAATTCGATGCTCAATACCAACCGTTGGATCGAAATGAAAGAAGCAAATCATGGCCATCCATCCTCCCACATTTTTCCACACCATTATCAAAAACTAAGCCAAGGGGCGCAGTGCAGTGGCAGCAGATTGTGACAAGCTACCGGGCTCCTCTTCCATGGGGGAAGCATTGTGAAGTTCGCTCAATTTGGCTCCGTTTTGGGTTTCTCAAGGTAAAGTAGCTAACTTGGGGTCTCTGTTTCGACGCTTTTACTATTTATTATTCATTCATATCATATATATATACTCTTGATTGACCTATTTACATGGCTGAATCATATATATGTATGTTGCCAACAACCCCTCTCTGGTAATTGCAGTTGGGATTTTTGGGAACCCTAATACATAGTTGAGGATTAGTCGAGTGGTGTGATTATTGTTTAGTTTACTCTAACTGAATGAATTATGTAGACTGTTTTTGCCCTACTATTTGGTATGCATTTCCTTGATGAGTTGCAGGTTAGAATTGTGATCACAGAACTGCCACACTCTATAAAGTGTCTTTTGGGTGTTATAAGTTAGTATACTTATAATCCAATAAGGTAACAATTCTTGTAGCTGGTCAATGGTATCCTTATCTGATGTACCTTCTCATGGATGTGAATTAGATTCGTTTTGTTGTAATCGTTTCCTTTTTATTGCACTCAAGTACTAGTGCTTCCGATTTCTAGATATAAACCCTATGCCTATTATGCCATCCTTGCAGGGGGGCAGATTGAGCTTAATTTTGCAAAGTGAATCATGATCATGCTCGGTGGTTTAAGATGAAACTCCGCGTCTTCCTTCAGTTATTTTTCATTTGTGTAACTTTCTTTCCACTTGGAATTATAAGCAAAAATGGTTCCAGACCAGCAGTTGTAAATATTGGAGCAATCTTTACCTTTAATTCCACGGTCGGAAGGGTTGCCAGGATTGCAATTCAAGAAGCTGTCAATGATGTAAACTCCAATCCAAATATACTCCATGGTACCAGACTGAATCTGACGATGCGAAATTCCGAGTACAACCCATTTGTTGGGATGGTTCAGGGTACCAACTTCCTCCCGTTTAATTTTCCTGGTCTTGTGCTTAATTTGTTTCCCACTGGTTTCGTGGAAACACTGCATAAATTGGCTGTCTTTTAAATAGCTGTTTTTGGGTGCAGCTTTACAGTTCATGGAAACGGATGTTGTAGCAATAATTGGGCCACAATCATCAGTAATTGCTCATATAGTTTCCATTGTTGAAAATGAACTGCAAGTTCCTGTTTTGTCGTTTGCTGCTACAGACCCCACTCTTACTCCACTTGAATTCCCGTATTTCGTAAGAACTACACAAAGTGATGCATATCAGATGGCTGCTGTTGCTTCAATCGTTGAATATTATGGTTGGAAACAAGTCATTGCTATATTAGTTGATGATGATTATGGACGGAATGGTGTAGCGGCTTTGGACGATGCACTTGCTGAAAATCGTTGCAAGATTTCCTACAAAGCTAGAATCCGGCCAGGAGCAGGTGTCAGTTGGAGTGATGTAATGGATACCCTAGTTAAGGTCTCAGTGCTTGAGCCTCGAGTAATTGTACTGCACGTAAATGCAGATACAGGTTTCTTGGTTTTTAAGGTGGCACAATATCTCGGGATGATGGATAACGGGTATGTTTGGATAGCAACAGATTGGCTCTCATCTGTAATAGATTCCTCCTCTCCCCTTCCCCCTGATAAGTCGGATATAATGCAAGGAGTCCTTGTTCTACGTCAACACACACCTGCTTCTAGCCTAAAGCAAGAGTTCACAGCAAGATGGAGAAAGCTTAGTGATGGTTCTTTTGGGCTAAATTCATATGGATTGTATGCTTATGATTCTGTCTGGTTAGTTGCTCATGCTCTTGATAAATATCTTAATGAAGGTGGGGTTGTCTCATTTTCAAATGATTCCAAGATACGCTCTCTTCAAGGAAGCGGCCTTCATCTTGAAGCCCTTAACATCTTTGATGGCGGGAAACGTCTGCTAGAGAATGTTTTGCAAAGTGATTTTGTTGGCTTAACCGGGAAACTAAAGTTTGATTCAAGCAGATCGCTGATACGGCCTGCATATGATATCATCAATGTGATTGGGACTGGGTATCACCAAATAGGCTACTGGAGTAATTATTCCGGTTTATCTACTGTCTCACCTGAGAAGCTTTACGAGAAGCCCCCTAATCGATCATCCACGAGCCAACGTCTAAACCCTGTTTTCTGGCCAGGAGGAGTAACAGCGGTGCCTCGTGGGTGGGTTTTCCCAAACAGCGGAAGGCTGTTGAGGATTGCAGTGCCCATACGTGCTAGTTTCAAGGAGTTTGTTTCAAAAGTGCCAGGAAGTAATGATATGTTTAAGGGATTCTGTATAGATGTATTCACAGCTGCTGTCAACTTGTTACCATATGCTGTTCCGTATCAGTTTGTTGGCTTTGGGGATGGCTTTAAGAATCCGAACTATACAAATCTTGTGTCTATGGTGGCAACTGGCGTAAGTAATGAAGGGTAGCTACTGTTTTAGATTCCTGCTATAAAGAGAAGTAATCATGTGAGGAACTTGATATTGTGAAATAATTAGGATAAGAAAAGTACACAGATTTTTCATAAAGTGCATAGTTTTTGTAATTAAAATGCACATTTCACAAGTATGAAGAAGTGCGTTATTTTGTAAAGTGCACATTTAGTGAAAATATTGCACATTGCACTTTTTCAGTACAAAATATGCACATTTTGACAGTTGTTTTTACTTTTCCCCTTCTTGTTTGTCACAATGAGAGAACTTTTCACCAAAACTAATTTCCTGCTGTGTATGTGGATTTTTGAGCTTTATAACTGTTGGGTAGTTGATTGGTGGTCCGGCATTGCAGGAATACGATGCTGCTATTGGTGATATTGCCATTGTCACAAGTAGGACAAAGATTGTAGATTTTACTCAGCCTTATGCTGCATCTGGGCTTGTAGTGGTGGCCCCGTTCAAAAAGCAAAACTCGGGAGCATGGGCTTTTCTCCGACCTTTTACTCCAATGATGTGGGCAGTCATCGTCATTGCTTTTGTTACTATTGGAATCGTCGTTTGGATTCTGGAGCACAGGCTGAATGATGAGTTCAGGGGCACTCCGAGTCAACAACTCATTACAGTTCTATGGTCAGTAACTGAACATAACTCTGACTTCATACTCACACTGCACTAGTAGTACAGTTGGTGATAGGTGTTACTGCTGATAACATCAGCTGCAAATTCCAGTTTGGGTTTTGACTAATCTCTTATACACTATACTTTGCAGGTTCAGCTTCTCTACTTTAACATTTTCCCACAGTAAGTCGACACCAAAACAACATATGATTGAGTTTCATCTTACATTGTTTACTCAAACAGCTTCTCTGTTCGTTCTATAGGAGAGAATACTGTGAATCCCCTTGGTCGAATGGTGCTACTGATATGGCTGTTTGTGGTACTGATACTAACCTCCAGCTACACTGCAAGCTTGACATCAATCCTTACGGTGCAACAACTGTCATCTTATATCAAGGGAATTGACACATTGAAGGCTGGTAATGAGCAAATAGGGTATCAAGTAGGGTCTTTTGCAGAACAATACTTAAGCCAGGAACTCAACATATCAGAGTCAAGACTTGTTGCTCTTAATTCATCAGATGAATACGCTCAAGCTCTTCAAGATGGTCGAGTTGATGCTGTAGTTGATGAACGTCCCTATGTAGAGGTCTTCCTATCAAGTCAGTGTGACTTTCGGGTTGTTGGTCAAGAGTTCACCAGAAGTGGCTGGGGCTTCGTAAGTTGGATTCTATTGTTCGTTTTTCTCATTACCTTGAAGTAATGATCGAAAATGGAAAGCGTGTCTTTTGAGATCAACTGTAAATCTAAACTTGTTATTCTTAATATGTTTGTACTAGGCATTTCCGCGGGACTCGCCTCTTGCTGCTGATATGTCAACTGCAATCCTTAAGCTATCAGAAAATGGAGATCTTCAACGGATACATGACAAATGGCTGACAATAAGCACATGCAGTCTAGACAGTACAGAGATCGAGTCAAGTCAACTCCACCTCAGGAGTTTTTTGGGGCTTTTCCTTATATGTGGAATTTGTTGCTTAATTGCCCTCGGCATATACTCTGTTCAGATATGCCGTCAGTGTCGCCGCAAACTTGAGCTTGATATAGTTCCACGTAGCTCGCATTCAAAACGTCTGCAGACACTTTTGTCCTTGATGGATGAAAGAAAGGATCCATCAGGAAGCTCACAAAAGAAAAGAAAAATGGAGGGAGAATTACCCGAAAATGGAAAGGATGAGGAGTTGAAGAGAGATTCTGCAAAGAATGAAGCTCAAATTCTCTCAGGCAGCAACATTAGCGCAGGCTAGTTATTAGTCTCTTTGTTTCATGTGAATCCATTTCGAGGTTTAATGGCAGGGTATATTTTGTTTGATGTGGGGTATGACGCCCTTGTATGCAATCAAATTTCTCAGGATGAAAGCACAGCGGAAACAAAGACTGTAAAGTTATTGAATTGTGTTGGATGACTTGAATATGATTGAGGTACATGGGTTCAAGTCAAAGTGAAGATTTGTTGATATAGGTTTTGAATGAAAAGATATTCTATTTTGGTCAGGACTTTAGAATCATATAGATTATAGAGTGAAAGAGACGTTTTTAGGCTAATTGATCATCTGCAAATCTGTTCAAAACATCTCTAGAAGCCTATATGTAATATTTTCCAGTCTGTATTGAACTCCAAACAGCATCAACAGACAGCTTTACCGGGCAACCATATCTGTAATGGAAACATCATTATGTGACCTTTCTAAATCATCACAATTGAGATTTGTTTCCATGATTTGATCCCTCCCAAAGAAGAATGCAGGCCGGTTTGGAGCCCTAAGTTGGATCGACTCGTTGCTGATCATGGCTACAACCTCAGCCATCGATGGCCTCTCTTCTGGCTTCTCTTGGGCACAGAGCAGACCCACATGAATGCACCTTATCGCCTCTTTCTTATCACACAAACCGTAATCCAAGCTCTCGTCTAGCACCTCAAATCCCTTATTCTCGCTCCATAGCTCCCACGTCTGCAATAAAACAACGTCAAAATGGGAAGTGGAGATGTCTATGGTTTAAAGAGAACTTACATGTCCAATGAGGTTCACCGGGCAGTCCGTGCGGTAAGAGGCATTGTTTTTCTTGCCACATACAATCTCTATTAACAGTACTCCGAAGCTGAAAACGTCAGACTTCTCGGAGTAGTTCCCGGCCATGACATATTCAGGAGGCATATAACCACTAAATTGAATCCAACATAATGAATTAGGGATGATAAATATTTGTCACTGAACAGCAGAGTTTGATTTGGGTTAAGCTTACTGTGTTCCTGCAATCCTGCTGGTGTTTGCTTGCTTTTCATCTTGTCCGAATATTCTCGCCATACCAAAATCCGAAATCTTAGCGTTAAGATCTTCATCCAGCAATACGTTTGCAGCTTTCAAATCCCTGTGGATGATCTTCAACCTTGAGTACTTGTGCAGGTAAAGCAAGCCTTGAGCAATCCCATCTATGATATGGAAGCGTTTCTTCCAATCAAGATACATTTTTCTATCTGGATCTGTCAGACATTGAAAAACAGAACAAAACAAGATAAAAGCATCATAATCACATCTTGTCAAAAGAGTGTTTAGCTGAGTAAATTCATAAAGAGGCAAATAGCTAACCCAATAGAAAAGAATCCAAGCTCTTGTTGGGCATATACTCGTACACAATGATCTTCACTCCGCGTTCAACACAACATCCAACAATCTTGACAAGATTGGTGTGTTGTAGTTTGGCAAGTACTCTTAACTCGTTCTTGAACTCCATTAATCCTTGCCTTGAATTTCTCGACAGTCTCTTGAGTGCTACTTCTCGCCCGCCTTGTAATCTCCCCTGATACATACGGAAGCGCGCTAAGAAGCATACAGTAAGAGGTAGAAAAGGTCGATAAATGAAAAAAAGATACCTTGTAGACTGTCCCAAATCCTCCTTGTCCTAATTCATTTGAGGGAGAAAATCCATCTGTGGCCTGAAATAGATGTTCAAAAGAGAAAAGTTGCAAACCATGGCTCTTGTAGTAAAGTATCTTAAGATGCCTCTTTTTCCTGAAACTAGCAGACTCTGATGTTGAATTTCCAAGCTCAACAAATGAAGTCTCCTCCTCTGTCAAAAACAAAATGTATGTAAATGAAGCGTTTGATCCGACAATTCAGTTCAACAGAAGGCTTACTTTACCTGTTGCTCTTACTTTCCTCTGCAACGAATTAATCAGTTGCTTAGCAACAATATTTGCACTCGGGGACCTTCCCTTACTGAAGCAACATATGCATATCGACGACAAGATGAGTAGGCAAATCACAGCTCCTGTTATTGATAAACCCTTCAAGTCTTTAAGAGGATGAGCTACAAGAACGTAGAGTTCCCTGTAACCGTCACTGTCATATGTGAACTGTGATCGGTTGGTCCAGAGTTCACAGGCAGTGCCGTTGTGATACAAAGAAGCAAAGGCCACACAAGAGCATTTGCTCAAGCACAGAGCCTCACAATCAGCAATGCTCAAACTATGATTTCTCTTGTATTTGAAGCCGTCGGAAACCACAAAGCCGGGCATCCTCGCAAGCCTTGCCTTACTATGGCACTCTGGGATCAGTGCAGAGGTCACACATCCGGGAGATACAAACCTCTTTGAGTAACCCGCGGCAATGTCATATTGTCGATGGCAATCAATGAGAGAAGTCATGTGAAAACTCGAGTTGATTGGGTACTCAGGATTGGATTTACGCAAGATACCCAACTCGCTAATCATCAATATAGGAGAAGTAATCCGCCAATCATGTACAAAAGACAAGACAAAATATCTTTCCAAGGAATTGGAGTTGTAGCTAAACTTGTATGTGTAATCCCGATAATTCTCGAATCTTCCATGGCTCCATATGCCACTTTTCCAATAAACTTCCCCTCTTCTCCATATTATGAGCTGCGGAGTTCCATTAGGATCAATACCAAGGGTGAAACTTCCAGTTGAAGGTACTTCATCACTCACCCATGAAGTCAAATTCCGGCCAAATCCAGACCCGATTCTCATTCCAGGAAGGAGGGTATCCGTTGGGAAATCAAAGCTTTGCCATATGATAGGGCCTCTTGATCCATCTGAGTTCAGCTCGGCAAGCACCAAATTGCCGGTATCCATGAGAAAAATGCTGGTCTGATTTGATGTTCGGTAGGAGCTCAAAATGAGGAAAGTGTTGGCATCTTGTATGATCTTGAGCACACCATTGTTGTCGACGACGAGGCTTCCGGATCTGCCCGGGATCGGGAAGTTCCTATTGGCTATCCAAACAGGCCTCTTGTAGTCGCTATCCATGTAGAATATACCGAGATAGCGGTTGCGAAGAAGGTCAGGGCTGAAGTAGCCAACCTCCTTCCTTTTGGCTGAAGTAGGGGTGAAAAAGCAGAGGGTAAAGACTTTGCCAGGTGAAACCAGATGGCGTCCATCCTTGAGCTGATGGCCCTGTGGAAGAATGCTAGTTTCGAACTCGAGTTGAGCGTGACATGAATTCAAGTAGAGGAGGAAGATGAAGGATACGACAGTGGGAAAATACATCACTGGGTCTGAGATCAAAAGCTTTGGTCCGCAGAAAGAGCAGGGAAGATGAGGAACCCTTCATTCTCAGTGGACTTTAATGAGCTTGCCTATTTTGTAATGACTTTAAAGTCAAACTTTGAAGTCAAACTTTCTCACTCCGCCAGCTTGCAAACGATGTAAGTGCCAGTCAACGAGAGCCCACGTCAATACACACGATACATCCAGCTCCTGCCTCCTGGTGAGTTCAGAAATCGTCGACTGCGGAAATAGACTAAGGGACCAAGATTTCGGGGAACAAGAGTTTGGGAGGGAATGAGGGGATTAAAAGATTAGATTACGATGATCCTAATAAACTTGAATTATAATCATTATTAACCCAATTGAATTGTTGAGTTCCAACTCAAAATCAACTTGGAAAAATTTAGAGTAAAAATCTGAACATCCTAAGATCAGAAGAACACAGATTCCCTGTTCAATTCTTCTTATAAAAAATGACAAGAATACAAGATCTACAAAAAGCCGTCCCAGAATCCAAATTAAAAAAAAAAAAATAGACAGAGGGTAAGGATTTTACATACAGTTTCTTTACATATGTTTACCGAACTTTGTTGCTACTCTGTTCATCAGTTTTCCGCCCAAAATCAAACTTCATACCAGTTCCATGAGGAGAGGATCTCCAGCGGCCATCAACCTCACCAGCTTTATAAACTCCTGTTCACTCGAAATGCTCCACGGGTGCAGCGCTGGTGCTTGGGCTGAGTACGAGGTTGAAGAATTTGATGGTACAGAGTTTTCCCCGTAAATCATCATGTTCAACACAGAATCGAAATTTGTTGGAGTATCCATTGACATAAATATCATAGGAATTGCGATCTTGTGGTGAATCTCAGATTCGCCAATCAAGGAAACCAAGTCAAGGAAGTCGTCAACATATCTCCTGGGAATGTAAAATACCTCAGAATTGCATATGACTAATTCTTGCTCACTTTTCACAGTTTCCTTGTACTTTACTTGGAAGTGAACGGGCATCATGTTAACGACTTTCTTGACCATCTCTGCCTGTTTCCCTACCCAGTCTTTATTATCCTTGGTTGAGGCCATGCTCCAAGATTTGGACACCTAATGATACAAGACAAAGCGAGGGCAAAAGAAATTGATCAGTCATAGTTCAGCTCATGTGTAGGGAGAGTTCACATGAGAAAAAAGGCAAACTTTGGCAATCAGAATACTTATACATGCAATATGAGGAAAGGTCGGCATTTTCACATTGTAAATGAAATGTCCTTCAATGCTTAATCTATTTTAATCTATCTGATATACATCCTACTTAGTAATACAAGAATACTTGGGGGTCAGTACATATAATTTCAAAAGTTGATAATTGCAGTTGGAAAATTACAATGCCAAGATAATATCCTTTTCCTTTGGACAAAAAAAAAAAACTACTTTAAAATGGCCTAATGCAAGAAGCTCATAGTATACCTTATCAGTGATCCAAAGTTTATTCTTGTCTGCTTCTAGCAAATTCCAGTAATTAAGAATGGTATTATCCTGAAGGAAGAGAAATCCTTCAGCACTTGCATATCTCTTGAATACGGTAGGAAATTTCCTGCAAGCACATCAAAGGAATTGTTTTATACAAAAATGTAAAAGGGACACAAGTACTGCATGATTAATTAACAGAAAGTATTACTGCATCATGCACTAGTAGAAAAGCTTCTTAAGAAAGGGTGAGAAAAGGGGGCGGGGAGATTTCAGATTAGAACTCCTTAATAATGCAAATATCTCCACCCCGTCTTTTGGGCTTTATGATATATGTTCACCATTAATAAATCGAAAGATACACAAAGGTTAGCTAGTGATGGTCATATCTTATTATTACACTGAATCATCATGGCAAGTACCAAACCTTTCATTTAGTCAACTATGGTCAAATTTATAGTATCTTAAAAGACCGGGAGAACTTGACAGTCTTGACCTATAGATAATCATCATGTAAACATAGAATCAAGATCACTTTCCAGGTTACCCAAATCCCACTACTAGCCCCAAAAAAGTTCAGAACATGAAGCAAATACCACATATGAACCTGCCCATATAGTAGGGATAAAATATCAATAATGTAGGGTAACTCACTTGTATATGTAATCCAACTGTCCCTGATGAACTGCAAGATCTTCATTTATGTTTCCTGACAAAATAATAACAGTTTTGAAGATCCGGCCATAGAGTAATCTCCACTCTAGAACAGTACGCTCAACAGGCCCAGTACAGAACATAATAAGAATCACATTTCCAAAATTCTTCCTCCACCGAATCAAGCTCCCAATTTCATAATTCACTATCCCAGTTTCCTCAACCCCAAGATGAACGGATGGCAACTTTTGAGGAACAAATTCCTTCCTATCTCCATGACCAATAGCTGCACGAGGCCGTCCCAGTTCCAAGGACATCAGTCTTGGCTGCTGGTAACCAACAGCAAGCAAGTCCTGCAGCCAAGCAGCTGTTAATTTAACTTCGTTCTCGGACCAAAACCTTTCCTCTGCCATTGCATAGCTCAACTCCAAAATCTTCTCAAACAACTTATTCTTGCTGGATCTCCACGATATCAAAAACTTGATCAGACGGCCCACGTTTACATGAAGATCCTTCTCTTCGGAAAAGGGGTAAGCCCCAGTCATGTCTTGTCTGTGAACTGTGGGAGGATAAACAACAACATGTCCACCAATCTCCCACAGAATCCTCTGGCCCCAATATCCCCTAAGAATATCAGAAGCCATTGTACTGACTGAAACAGGAAGCATCAGTCCCCAGAAAGCAGAAGGGTGATAGAGGGTATTATAAGAGTTAATGGGAACCATTATACCCTGTGGCAAAGCCACTTTGGGCGCGCTGACATCAAACCTGATATCAAAAGCTTCCACCCCCGACTTCCTTGTAAAATAGAAGACGGAGTCCACATCGGGAAGGCCATTAGAAATTCCCTGTTGTATAAACTGCTTCCCACCAAAAATTTCAGTGTAATACTCCTCATGTGCAACCTCACCCACATTTTGGAGGGGCAACCCTCGAGGCCAAACCGATCGTTGCCCAAAATGTATGTACGGATTAACAACAGTTCGGTTCGGGTTCTCATGGCTATATTGCAAGATTATCTCCTGCCTAGCAAGTTCCCCAGTCAACTCAACGTCAAAATGCTTCCCCAAATCCTTATCAATAACATCCACTCTGTCATCAGCGTCAAAAATCTTGGTAGCTCCATGCTGAATAGCAAACAAATACCCGATAGTCTTCCTGACATGAGAATTATAAGGAAGGTAATCGAAAACTCGAAAACCTAACTTTGATTGCATCTCAATAGACAAGTAAATGGCACCTTTGAGCTCCCAGTCCGGGGGCGTCTCGGAATTTCCAACAGCTAGCACCTGCCATCCCTTGAGCTTGACCAGATTATGGAGTGAATCAGAAGGGTATGTAGAGACAGAGACAACAATCCACCGGTCCGTTCGAAAATTAGCAAATGGGGTGAAGTTGTCGACGATGGCCGAGATGGAATTCCAGTGGATTTTGGGAAAATGGATGGTTTCGAGCTTCTGAGCGGTGGACTCAAAGCAGCGGAAGGCGGCGGCATCCCCGATGTTACGGAGGAAGAAGAGTACGGCAACGGTAACGATGATGAGGACGAAGGATACAATCTTGTGGACGTTTTCGGAAGCCCATGCGGAGAAATCGAGATTCTTACTGCGGGTTAGGCGATGCGGGTGGACGTTTGGAAAGCGCCGAACCCTGTCGGGATTGGGAGGGTTTGGTTGTGGGTTTGGAGACTTTGAAGGTAATCTATCTTGGACAAGCATTTGGCAGCTATTGCAAGTCACAACAACAATTAAGTGATAAACAGAATAATGAAAACCCTAGATTGACTGGAAATCGAAATTTGGAGATTGTTGGTGCTTGGCAGAGGATTGGGGAGGGGAAGAGATTGCTTGGGATGAATGCAAAGATGGCACTGGGAAGGTTGCTGGTAACGATTCAATATGACTACACAGATAGTCTGGTCAGGCTCATAGGTTGTTCTTTTTTGCGTTTGCTACCTCTTTCCGTCTACTTTGCAATTTCAAATACAGAACTCTTAATAATTTTAGTTTTTTTTTAATTAATTAAACTTTTATAAATAAATTATTAGAGCAGATCAATTAAGTGAAGTAGTTCATCGGATCAATCAAGGGTGGGTTTGGCACTAGTTTTACACTAGTGTTTCTGAATGTTTCTCATTTTATAGAGTGTTTGGCCTCAAGAGAAACACTAGTGATTAGTGTTTCTCGGAGTGTTTTTAAAACCGTCGTCTGAGCAAGGGTTTTGCTCTTACACTAGTGGTTCTTCGTACAAAATACCCAGACTGTCCTCATCTTTTAACAATATTTACACGTGAAACCGGGTATATAATAAACCCTCTCTCACATCAACACACAAGCTTCTTCCAATCTGAAGCAAAAAGGAGGCGACGCAGGACCGACGAACCACCATTGGCAACGAAGAACGGAAACCCCAGTGAATCTATCCTCCAATCTGAAGCAAAAAGGAGGTACTTGTTCATTGCTTGTGGTTCAATTTTTCCTTCTTGAATCTATTTTTCGTTCCTGTCTCGATTGACTTCGAATCTGTCGTTCGTTTGATTGAAGCATGGTTATCTTGAATATGTCACTCCTTCCAATGTTTATTTAATTACATGTCATTGAAGAACAACCTTCGCATATTGGACATTGAGATGTGATTATTGTGTTGATTTGCTAATTTATTGGTAATTGTAGATCTGGTCCATAGTGCACACCTTGCTTCGAATTAGTTCAATGATACTCTGTACATATATAAGTTTAACTTTCAATTAGTTCAATGCTACTTGTGTTCGTTTATATTGCAGTAGCAAAAACTTATTTTCTTTTGAAAGCTACAAGTTTAACTTTCAATTAGTTCAATGCTACTCTGTACATATATCAGTTCAATGTTATTGTGTACTTTTAATTAGTGGTTGAGGATGCTAATAAACAAATTATGGAGTGATTGGTGTGTTTGGCACTAGTTTTAGTACTTTGTACATATATAAGTTTAAATTGCAGTAGCAAATGGTTGTTGCTGAACACTCTCAAGAATGGAAGTAATGAGTGTTGATGCTTGGCAATAATATAGGGGAGAGAAAAGTAGGGAAAAGGGAAGGATTTGTGTTGTAGGAACAACAACAGTGTTTGGAGAGTGTGCATTATCATAGTCAGGTGTGTTTGGCACTAGGTGTGGAGAGCAGTGTCTGGAGAGCAGTGTTTAAAGACTTTGCCCAGTGTTCTTTACCAACCCTGCAAAAGCGTATCAGATATACTAAAAGCTTCCATTTTCAATTCTACAGACATTTTTATAACTACATTTTTAGGTGTGTTTGGCACTAAAGGTGTGTTTGTAAAATACTTTATTTTAACTACTAGTAACTAGTTGATTCTATTGTGTTTGCATTTGCAATGAGTGTGAGCTCTGAAGCTTTCCTGTTTATTATGTAGCTTAGAAAGAACCTCATGATGTTGCAGTACCCAAATTTAGTGCAAAGATAAAGATTTATGATTTTAGTGATGGGCTTTGCTTTGCCATTCAGTTTATTTTTTGAATTTGCAATGAGTGTTGATGCTTGACATTGAATTGTGTCCTAAATCTTGACATTGATTACTCAATAATTAAAAACTGTGTTGTTGATGCTTGACTTTGATCATACCCTGTTTCAACTAGTAACTAGTAACTACTTGAATCTATTGTACATCAATCTTATTACTGTGTAAGGTAGACAATGTAGTATTTTAATGAGCTGCAATTAGGTTTATGTGTAGTGTAGAATTTTGAGCTGCATTTTTATAGTTCTGTCATTTTTTATTCTAAGATGCAACTTTATCCATGGACATATGATCTTGAGTTGCATTTTTTTTAGATTTTGTCATCCTAACTGTGTTGTTGATGCTTGACATAATTATCCTAACTGTGTTGTTGATGCTTAACATTGATCACACTATCCTGAGCTGCATTTTTTTAAATTCTGTCATTGTTATGCTGTAATAAGTTGTTTGTATAGATATGTCATTTCATTTTGTAGTATACTTGTGTTTGTACTAAACATATGTTATATTGTTTTGAGCGTGTAGATGGACAATAATAATGTCTCACAAAAGTCTAGGGGTCCAAATTTTCCTTGGACATTTGAAATAGTAAAACTTCTAGTGTCAATTTTAAATGAATATCAAAAGAAAAACGGGAGCAAGCAATCTTACAATTGGAAGGACATATCTACTACATTTATTAGTAAGGCTGAAAAGACTGGAGTCAAGGATTTCTGTAGAAATAAATTCGAGTCAATGAAAAAGGAATACAAGGCTTGAAATCATCTTAAGAATTCTAAGACCGGTCTAGGATGGGATGAGAAGACTCGAATGATAACGGCTTCCAATGAATGGTGGGATAGGAAGATAAAAGTAATTTATCATTTTAGTAGCTACGTTGTTACAGCTTGTACAAAATATTAATTTGTGATGTTTAATAAAAAATTTTAACTTGATGTGCTTTAAATGTATTGTAGGAAGATGTAAATTGTAAGAAGTATAAAAACAAGGGGATGGATGCGGACTATGAGGAGTTGTTGACTTCGTTATTTGTTGGAAATGTAGCTACGGGTCATCTAGTCATGTCAGGTAGAATGATTCGTGGGGCAACACCAGAGCCTATCTCGCTTGCAGATGATGCGGAATTAGGTTTAGGTAAAGATGACGGTGAGGGTGTAGATTTTTTTCGTAATTTTGTTGGCATTGTCAATGAAGGTGGCGGTTCTAGCTACTCTGGAGTTCAAGCAAACGTCAATGATGAGCTGATTCAATTTACAAAACCAACACCGGCAACAAAGTGTAATAAAGATAAGGGTCCGATGAAGAGGAAAAGAAGACAATCAGTTGGGTCTTCCAAGTTGGAAGCCTTTTTGGAACGTTCAGAAGAGAATAGTGACATATTGCTAGCAGTACTCCAGGAAGAGGTAAATTCTAAGGCAAGAGATGAGGAGAGAGTGACTCAGAGAGGGTTGGATGTTGTTAAAAGGATGGTCCACAATAACTTGGTTGAGAGCGGAAGTCCATTGTGGTGTTACATTGTTGACATTAGAAAGGATATGAATATACTACTGAACTTGGATAATGATGAGGAGAGGTTGCATTGGTTGACATGGGAGTATGAGCGGTCATTGATGTAGTTGTCCGAGTGTTAGTTTTTTTTTTATGAAAGTACTTTCTTAAGAAAAACATGTTGGATTGTGTGTGTTTTGTTGGATTATACATTGATTTTGAATTTCATGAAACTCCTTTCATTATTACTTATCTTCTATTCATTGAACTTGATTTCATGCACTATCTTTAAATTTCATGAAACTCCTTTCTTTAGTAGTACTTATTTGCACAATTAATTTCAGGTTTTTAATGTCAAGTTCTAGTACTAATAGCCGTGATAGTGATGACAATGAGCGTAGACAAATTTGACGGTTCAACATTATTGAGTCTCATCAAGAATTGCAAAGACAATATGCCATTGTCACTGATCACTACTACAAGCACATATACAAGGAGCCTTATTACACTGAGTATGATTGGGGGAGACTTTGGATGGAGGAGATCTTGAACGGTCATCACATTCGGACAATGAACATGTTCAAAATGGATGCTGAAGTTATCCTACGTTTATGTAACTAGTTGGAGCAAAACTATGGCCTCACTTCTTCTACAGAAGTCTCGGTAATTGAAAAAGTTGGTTTGTTTTTATACACCCTTGCACAAGGGTGCTCGGTTCGTGTTATTGTTGAACACTTTCAAAGGTTAACCGAAGCTGTACACCGCTCGTTCCATAGCGTATTGAACTCTATTACCGGACGTGGACATGAAGTGTGTGGACTAGCAGGTGATGTCATCCGACCCCGGAACCCAAATTTTCCTAGAATACTATCCCACATCACAACTGACCCGAGATACAAGGATTACTTTAAGGTAAAAACGTTATTAATGGTATATTTTTTGGGTCATTTTATTTATTCGTAAGTGGAATTATCGGAACTTTCCGATTCAGGATTGCATTGGATGTGTGGATAGTACTCACATTAGTGCATGCATTGAAGAAGTTTCTCAAGTTCCGTTTGTTGGAAGGAAACATGTTGTGACTTTCAACGTCCTCGCCGTATGTGACTTTAATATGTTGTTCACTTTTGTCTTGTCCGGTTGGGAAGGGTCGGCTCATGACGCCAAGGTTCTCGAAAATGCAATTTGCAACCCCAATCTCAATTTCCCACTTCCACCTCCAGATAAGTACTATCTTTGTGACAAGGGTTATGCAGATAGACCGGGGATCCTAGTTCCACATTCAAAGACTCGGTATCACTTAAATCAGTTTGACAATGAGCATCCAAGCAAGAAAAAGGAAGTGTTTAACAAGGCATATTCTTCTCTGAGAAGCTGCATTGAACGTTGTTTTGGAATCCTAAAGAAGAGATGAAAGTTATTATCTGCTATGCCTTGTTACCCGGACTACACCCAAGTTGACATCCATCTTGCTTGCTTTGCGTTACACAAACTTATTCGTCTATACTCAGGGTACGATGACTTGTCAGAAGATGAAGATGAGTTGCCAACGACTAATCAAGATGAGGTAGAAGAGGTGGAGAAGACCAATGACAATGGAAGAGGAATGGGTCATATTCGTGATCGTATTGCAACAACAATTTGGAATGCAAGAAGGAATATGTAATATGTTTGATTTATTAGTGACATTATCCAGCTTTTATATGTACTCTTTTATGTTGTAGGTGACACTATTATTAATGAACTTATGTTAAGTGTGTAAGTTTATAATTTGTAAACATTGTCTAAACTTACGTCCGTGTATGATGAAATTGCATATGTGTTATGAAAGCAAAGGCAAAGGACGATAACATTTATAACCTAAGGAATACATTTTTCATTCATGGGTCAGAGAACCCTAATAGTACATTACATAAACAACAATTACAACCCCAGAAAGTAACCCCAAGCAAACGATCGTCAACAATTTTCCATTTTAAGTTTCTTGTTCACTTGTTTTTCTTTTTTAAGTTCTTCTTTTATTGACTCAATTATGACAACACCATCTTTTTCCCACATGTGTACTACTCGAACTTCATAATCCAATCTTCTCCTCTCTTCACTTAGTCCTTGCACGAAGTCTCTCAAACTTGATGAAGATCCACTATCATCGAATGTGTACATTAGCATCTCATCTTCGATGGGATCAACCTCTGCGATCCATATCCCACTGTCAAAACTCGAGTCGTCGTTCATTGGTACCTAACACACAAGCATACATTGTGAAACATACACCATCAATGACCAATAACTGTCAAAAACAAGTTGTATTATACACTGTCAAAAACCAGGTTGTACACCATCAATAGTAATCTGATTGTGTGTAATCTGATATTGCATGTATTAGAGAATGCCCAATAACTATCAAAAATGAGTGTAGGTTGCCAATAACTGTCAAAAACAAGTTATAATCTGATGTGGTGCAGAGAATGCCAGAGATAAATAGCCCAAATTCACCCAAGATCAGTTTATGCTCGATATGTAATCTGATATTGCATGTATAAGATATATGCAAATTTTCCAAGTTCAATATGCACAAATATATTAAATTAAACTTATCCATCAAGACACAAAGTTCAATATGCACAAAATGCGCCTAAAGATAAGTAATCTAATATGTTGCATATACCATCAACACACAAGTTCAAACTCGTCCAAATTTGCCCAAGACTGATCTATGCTCGATATGTAATCTGATATCAGATATATGAAAATTTTCCAAGTTTAATATGCACAAATGTATTAAATTGAACTTATCCATCTACACACATGTTCAATATGCACAAAATTTGCCCAAAGATAAGTAATCTGATATATTGCATATACCATCAACACACAAGTTCAAACTCGCCCAAATTCGCCCAAATAGCACAAAATCGCCTAAAATGCCACAGACAAATAGCACAAGTTCAATTTATCCTAAAATCGCTACATAAATCGCTACAAAACTCATCCAGTCTGTGCTCACAAAACTCATTCAGTTCTCGCAATGCAAAATCGGACAAAAAGATTGCTAGAGAGACAAATAACACAAAATCGGTACAAAAATAGGAGAAGAGTGTGATGGTCTAACCTTTGATGATGACGGAAGGGAGTCCAACGGCCGGAGGAGGAAGGACGGCGGAAGAGCTTCGGTTCTATTTATCTCACTTGTCGCGAACGAATCGCCCAAAATCGCCGGCGGACGAGATTCGATTTTTCCTTGTAAAAATGAGGCATTTTACAACACCCCCCAACACAGCCCTAAAAACACTTGTGTTTTTGCCAAACACAGTTTAGTGTTTGAATATCACTAAACACTAGTGTTATATAAAAACACTCCCTATTTATACTAGTGTACCGAATCACTAGTGTAAAGTTAAATGTGACAAGCACATCCTAAGTGTTTGGGTGTTGCGGGTGTGAACGCTTAGTTAAAAAAATGTCAAATTTGTTAAATAGGTTATTTTGAGATTCTCATTTTACTATTCAAATTTCTCAAACCTATTCGTAGATCCACAACCCTAAGGAGTTTCTTCTCGCAAAACCCACTTGGATGGTGGAAATGGTTGTTGTCTCCTCGGCGCTGGTTTTCCGAGGGCTCACTAGGTTGGAGTTCAGTTTGGGCAGTCGTCGGAGGGTACGACACCCCGTCCGGAAAGAAGACAGAGACGGCGCAGGCACAGTCGTTGAAGAAGAGCCGGCGAGGGCCGAGATCGAGGAGCTCTCAAGTGTGGTGATAGAAATCTGCTACCACGACTTCGTTCCTCCGTCTTACCGTATTTCCATCACCAGGCTATTGTCTAATCCGGGCATCCTCTTCAAATCCGAAGCTGCTGAGAAAGCAATGGAGATCAAGAGGCTACAAAAGGAAGTGGATGGATTAATATGGGACACTGTTCAAGAGAGAAACCGTCAAGGAAAGGATTTGATGCAATTGATGTTAGACAATATTGTTGTATAATTGGTGATGCAGGTAAGAGGAAGGAGATGGTAATAGATAATTGTAAGAACAGATACTTTGCAGGACATGAGACGACTGTCATCTCGTCTACTTGGTGTTTGGTGTTGTTCTCGCTTCACCCACCTCCTTCTGCCATTTTCTGGTATGAATTTACGTAACAAATATGACCAAAAAATAAAAAATACGAATTTCTCATGTTCTGCCATTTTCTCTTCCATGATCTTTGTCTTGGTATGACCTTCAGGTATGAATTTTTGGTGTGAATTTTTTTGTATGAATTTTCTTATATGAGTTTCATACCAAAAAGTCATACAAGAAAATAAAAAAGATCAAAACAAAAGAAAATAAAATAAAAAAACAAAGTCAGCAATTATTTTATGTAACAAATTCATGTCTGTTTCTTTTTTTAAATAGAGGGGTTAGTTACTTTTACCTACTATTAATGAAATTGGTAATAGTTGAAAGGGTACACAACACAAAAGGAAATATAAAAAAGTCTATTTGGTCAAAATTATTTCTAAAAAAATTAGGGTGAATCATGTACGTGAAGTAAGTCATCTAAGGCATTATTACCGCATCATCTCTATTTTTCAAGGATATTGGCTCCGTTTGGTAAGCGTATAAATTAAGGGGATTAAGATTATGAGAATTGAAAGGGATAGATAACTCTCTTAAAATTGAAGGAAATTAAAGGGATTAGATTATGGACATTAAGAAAATTAGATTATGAGAATTTTATAATCCTATAAAACTTCGATTATAAGGATTATTGAGGCTAAAATCTAATTTTTACCCCTCTTCTTTTTTTTTTCAACTCTTTCATCTATAAAAAAAATTAACACATACTTTTTTATAATTTTACTCACAATCATAATCATTTTTACCAAACACCCATTTCACTTATTTTCATACTCATCTTCTTAAACAGTTTCATGTCCTTAATTCTTCGTCTAAATAATTCTCTTCATCCTAATTTTCATTTACGTAATCTTACATTGTCAAACGGGCTCATTGGCTCCTTTTGGTAACTGCATAAATTAAGGGGGATTAAAATTATGGGAACTAAAAAGGAGAAGTAATTTTCGCAATATCGTTTGGTAAGGGAACATACGAAATTAATAGGGTTAAATTATGGAGATTAAGAGAATTAGATTATGGAAATGTTGTAATCCTATAAAACTTCGATTACAAGGATTATAAGGATTATTGAGACTAAAATCTCACTTGTACCCCTCTTCTTTTTTTCATCTCTTTCATCTATAAAAAAAATCTAACACGTACTTTTTTGTAATATTACCCATAATCATATTCATTTTACCAAACACTCATTTCACTTATTTTCATATTCATTATATTAAACAATTTCATCTCTTTAATTCTTCATCTAACAATTCTCTTCATTCCCGTCTTCATCTACGTAATCTTACGTTACCAAACGGACCCAATGTCACATTCCTTTCAAGACATTTATCCCCCATAATTATTATATGCTTAGCCCCCGCTTGTTTGTAACTCCGTAAACAAAATCAAAATGTATTTAGTCCATGTAACAACCGGTTTTGTTCTTCACAGTCACCGCAGGGGCGGTGACAGAAGGACGCATGTGCGGTTTGACCCTAGATCACGCAAATATGTTTTATTCCATTTTATTCTTTTCTTTCCTTTCTTAGAAGATCTAATCTTCTATCTTTGGGCCGTCTTTCCTTCTATCTCTAACCCTAATTCTGACCTTCTTTCCTTTCCCAACCGTTTCCCATATATTCCCGCCTTCTCTTCCGTTTTCTTTTTCTTGCTCACGTTCTCCTTCACCCTCGAGTCAAAGCTGCAGCCTTCCGTGCGAGTTCCTGCAGAAACTTTGTGAGTTCTTGATTCCTTTTCGTTCATCTTCTGCCCTTGAATCTTTGTAGCATGCATTCTCTTCTGCCTTCTTCTTTTCTCTTTTCTTCTTAACATGAATCATGATCGAGTCTTGATTCTTGTTGGCCTTCGTTGGTTGATGGTGCATGTGTTATGGGCTCCCTTGGTTGAGTACTGTTATGTGTGGATTGAAGATTCAAGCTTTGGCTCCCTTGTTGTTGTGTTGCTGTCAAAAGAAGGCCCGTCAACTGTTTATATCGCTGAACCGTCCCCGCATCTTGGACAACCCTCCCCTGCGGCTACAAGCTTGAGTCTCCCTACGCCTCTATCGACCGCCCTTGCGGTTTTCTTTGTAGCAACTCCCGTCTTTGGTGGGTTGCTTCCATCCTTGCTTCATTTGCCCTTTCGTTATGCTAGATCATGTTAGGTTGGATCTAGATTATTAGTGTGAATGCCAGTTAGTGGCTTAAGGATCCCCGTGAGTTGGTTTTGGCTTGAGTATCTTGAGTTGTTTTGTTGATGATGTACCTTGAGACTAGAAATCGTTCTTCCTAGCATGTTGAGATCAGTTAACGATCATCGAGACTAGAAGTAGGGAAATTCTAGCACGCTACAGTAGATCTATTAGAGATCATTGAGACTAGAAGTATGTAGACTTCTAGCGTTCGGTTAGTTTCTTATTCGTTATGTCTTGTCTGAACAAGCATTCATCCTTTCCTTCGATAAGCTGAGCAGTTAGCTGATTCTTGAGTTACCTTCGAGTGAGGTAAGTCCCTTGGACTTACTTAGATGCGTTCCGTATATTGTCTTGACCGTATTGGTTGTGTTTGTTGTTTATTAAAATAACGGAAAACCGCTTGTCTAGTTCAAAATAGAGAAATTGGGAGGTGCTCTTATGATCAGTCCAACAGGTGACAGAGGGATGCATTTGCTCTATTCATGTTGGTGAAAGGGGGAAAATGTGAGATCATGGTGATTCTCGTGTGACAATATAAGTTGAATTAGTAAAGTGATTAACGTAATGAAAGATAATAACCGGTTGTGTATGAGCATGCTATATGTTTATGCTCTTATGTGTTTGTGCCTTTATTGTCTTTTTGATATTTAGAATGTTAGCTAATGGTTTATACCGATATTGTAGATGCCCTACAGGTTAGAGATGTTGCTGAGTGATTTGGATGAAGTGGTCAACCGGGGTTTCCGTACATTATAGGACGAGATCGGGTTTATATTTCTGTTGTTGTCTTTTCAGTTTGTTGTGGAACTCGACTACAAGTCCTTTGCTTTTCCCTTTGTTAAATCTTTGGGTTTTATATAGTTTTGGGTTTTCATTTATTTGTGCCTTGTTGCAAGGTCCGATGCTATTGTTGTTACTCTGTGGATCGGGACTCATTTTGAGGTCCTAGCCCATAATGCTTCGAGTTCCCAGAACTTGGAGTGTTACAATATGGTATCAAAGTTCTAGGTTTACAACAAAGGCCCTCGAAATCTTTTAAAGGTCGAATAGATAAATAAACAGAACCCGCAAAGGGTCTACATTTTTAAAAAAGGGGGGTTTTGCTTTAAACTTGTCGGTCTAGGATAGATGTACAGGCGACCACCACTACCTCCACGGATCTAGCAGCTTAGTTCTTTCTTTTATGTTGGCATGTTTTGTGTTTTTCCTAGATTTTTGCAGTAGTTGATAATATGGCCTTATATATATGTATATATATATATATGTGTATATATATATATATATATATATATATATATATATCTGTGTGTGTGTGTGCGCGCCTGTGTGTGTGTATATAGTAGATGGCGCGTACTAGAGCTACATCTGCTATATGGCGAGGAAGGGGTCGAGCACCTCTTCACCTACCGTCCGCGGATGAGGAAGTGCAGGAAGAGCTCCACTAGCTAGAGGTCACGTACAAGCCCCTATCGTTGATCCGCCCATCACTGAGGCGTTTGTTGAAGAAGTTGCTAAGAACGTTATTCTCGAGGCAAGGAATGGGACCGCTGCTAGGTCTGACACGTGTTCGCCACTTAGCGTGCGTGCAAATAAGCTTTAAATTTATAAAACTAGAAATCAAGCAAGCGAACCCGCAGTGTACGGATCGATATAGTTGAGCAAGAATTCCAGAGTATCGAACACAGGGATTTGGGGGGAACAAATTCAATTATAGGTTATCAAGCAAATAAATGTAAGAAGCTTTTCAAGTATTGGGAAAACAACAATCCTAAAGATCCAGATATCCAGCTGTGGCAATCGATTCAAGATATACTAATGATGTAAGGACAGAGTTGAGGTATGCAAAGGTATGCTAATGTAAGATAATCGTACGGTGAAGTTGCAAAAACCTTATATGACTCACCTAAAAGACACTCTCTATAAAGGTTGTTGAGGCTTCAGTATAGAAAGGTTCTAAAGGCAAGAATTAACGTCAAATATCCAAACTTGTAATCCAAGGATCAAGACTAACTAAACCGATTAAGGTTGTGACACTCACAATCGAGGTAGAGGTTATTGAGGCTTCACTACCACCTAGAAAAGGCAAGCCAAGACTAAGTTAAAGCAAATCTTTAACTTTGGATTAAAGTAAAAGCAAGATTCGTAAACTGAGGGAAATTACGGGTGGATCTTGAGATTCCACGGCCGTGGAACTCAAGAACACACCGTGATTTTGGGTGTCGACGATATTTCTCTAACTCTCAGGGTCCAATCAATTTACGATCGATCTATCATCATCTAAGCCACAACTATCAATCCTTCACCCTAGAATTGTTAAGGGTTTTTAGCCAACAATAGTCATATTGATATCAAATTCAAGGTTTAAGAGATTGAAAGATGAAAACTTCCAAAAACCTTCAATAACTTTCAAACTAATCTCAAATCCACAAGTCAAGAACAATATCGTCAATAGATTCGGAATAACACAACAATCACAATCTTAGATAAGAAGGAAGAACGGGATGTCAATCCGTCTTCTAAATCAAACCTAAGCAAGAAGCGAAATCTCCTTGCGAACACTCTTCCGAATCTTCGATCTTCCGTCAATCCGGAAATCCCGATGATAAAGTGCAAATCTCTCAAACACAATCTCCGCCAAATGCGAAATTAGGGCAATTCCAAGCGCAAGCGTAAGATGCGTCTATGCGTAAGCGAAGGTGACGGAATCTCTCTTCGTCCGTCCTTTTATAGTGTAAGATAAAATATCGGCCCGGCCCAATTGCGTAGGAGATCGTGGCTTAAAGTGTGGCGAAAAAGATCGCCAAGATCACGGTCGTGGAAGGGTTCCACGGCCGTAATTTAGAGCGTGGAAATCAACACGGTTTGACACAACTCCTCCACGGCCGTAGAAGTTGCTGGAATAAACCACGCTTCCCTTGCCATGGTTCCACGGCCGTGGACTTGAACGTGGAATGTAGTACGGCCGTATTTTAGAGCGTGGTTTAGGGATAGAACGTGGTTCTTCCTTAGTCTCGTGCATCCTTCAAGTTGGCACTCCCTTAGCTCCTAGGAATGTCCTCAATTCATGGACATGCTCAATCAAATCCATCCTTGCTCCATTCCGTTCGGAAATAGCTCTTAATTATCTATAATCAACATAAAGCTTGTGTAGATCTCTATATCGACATTATAGACAAACTAGCTCACAAATGCATCAATGCTCAATCAATGACTATCAATATGGATCAAATACACTTAGAAAACGTGCCTAAAATATCACAATATTTCATGCTAACAAATAACCCCATACTTGCTACTTGCTTGTCCCTAAGCAAGATCTTTCAAAAGCTTTAAAACACAAGTTAGGATGAAATATGTGTACCTTCTCAAAGCAAAACTTCTTTTTGATGAATGTGCCTTCTAATCAATAGATCATCCTCAAATCTTGCTTCAATCGTTTATAAGACTTTCATACACTTAATCAAAGAGTAAAGAGTAAAGAAAGCTCATGAATCAATCAAACTTCCATACAAACATCATAACCTTCAAACATTATCAAAATCAATCATAAGAAACTTCAATTTAGATCACCAAGTCATATAATATTCTTTTGATCTTAAGGACTTTCAAAGAAAAGGTCTAGAATGTGGAAAGGGAAGGAAAACTTTAAGGAATGTGGTGCATGAATCCGGGAAAGTGGATAACTACTCTTTTCTTCTTCTCTTGCGGTTTCCGCAACACCTTCAACTTAGAGCTTCGCTCTCTTCTTTTCATTTTTCGACTTTACTTTTGGAGTTATGGATAGAGGTGCACAAAAACCGAAGCCTAGGAGATTGGCGTTTCTCAATTTTTATGAGATGCCTCAAACCCTTAGCGCACATACCATAATCCGCTAGGAATATCGCTCAATCCGACTTTGGCAAGACACAAACACCTGGATATGTGAATGGTGCCGAGTTACTCATCGTCATGATTGACTTCCCCAAACCTATAATTTCTTTCTATTCCTTTGAATGCAAAGTATTGCTTTCATGGCCCTCCCACATCATACATGCCTTTTTCATTCAACTCCTCCAAATTCCCGGATAGGTAAAGGAGGTCAATATTTCAATGAGGGGCTAAATGATTAAAGGAAGAAGAAAGAAAAATCGAATTGCCTTAATCATCTCAACAAGAAGCATAAGAACTTATAGTGTGATTTCAACTTCAATTCCTCAACATGATTTAAGTAACATTCATCATATTATGAAACTTGCTAAAGAGGTATAATCAACTCATTCAATTTCTTTTCAATTCACTATTCGTTTAAGCATGCAATTGTCATCAAACTCAATTCACAACTAGCGATTATCATAGAAATCCTCTCTATCTTTAGAAGCATAAAGTTTTCAAAATTTTTCAATTTTTATGGGTTTTTCAAACTCTTTTTCATGCAATGCAATAATGAAACGTGTAACAATATAGTGAACATGCTAGATAGTCGCAAATAGAAGCAATCATAGTGAGTAAGAGTTATTACAAACTTTTAGCCACACCCCACCCCATACTTGGAACAAACATTGTCCCTAATGTTCAAATAGAAGAAAGAAAAGAAGAAAAGAAAGAAAGAAAAAGCAAGAAAAGAAAAAGAAACTCACAAAATGGTGGTGGAGCGGCTAAAACTGTCGGTCATGCAAATCATCACTACAGTGGAGGCGGAGGCGGGAATGGAGAGAAGCTAGGATCGTAGTACCGCCCGAACTGCTGGCGGTAGACGTCTCTCATCATATGGTCGAGGTCGTCTATGCGTCCATCTCTAGCATCGGCTCGAATCTCCAATGCTCCCACTCTATCAGAAAGGCTAGTAGCCCACTCCGGCATCTGCTCATACCATCCCGGAGCCTGACTGTACCACCCCGGTGCATCTGACGGTGCTGGTGCTGGTGGCTGTTGTGCGGACCATGGAGGTGGAGCTCCGTACCATGCAGGAGGTGTCTCCATCCAAGTGGGTCTCTCACTCACGCTGGCGCGGCGAGAAGATGAACCTGAAGCTCTGGCTGGACGTGGAGAACGTCTGGGCACATCAGAAGCAATGTCCGGCTGATCCGGAAACGTGCCAAACTCCTGCTCTGCTCCTCCTCCTCCCTCATATTGATCTCTCATCTCCTCCTCCTCAACTACGGGCGGTGGTGGGACATATGGAGGAGCTGCAATCCTGTTCGCATGCATAGCTGCGAACGTCGCCTTCCAATTATGGCGTCCAGCCATAATGGAGTACTCTGGGAGCCACTCAATGCCTCTCCCCGTCCTGCTCTCCCAAGGCATAGCTGCATAAGGTGGACCTCTATGGGTAGGGAAGATAAGACCTCTAGTCATGAAGACCTGGAGTCCTAGGGGTACGGCGGGAATGCGTGTACATGCAGAAAAATCCACCCCTAACATCCTAGCAAGGTGGGTGACTATCCCACCATAACCAATGTTGCCCGCCCTCTTGTTCTTTAGCTTGCTCATGGTAGCAGCTAAGAGGGTGGCGCAGTCAGCAGGGCGCCCATAGAGCATAGAGTATAGAAGAAAGAGCTCGTCGTCTTGATCTTCTGAGGTGTCTCCGTCCTAGGGAAGAGACACTCAGAAAGAACCCGATGAGCAATCTTCAAGGCTAAGTGATACATCAACTTAGCCTTGGTATCAACTGGTTGTCAACGGTCCTCGCTGACGTAAATCATAGCTACCTCCTCCCAAAAATCTTAAGCATAAACGCCGCTAGGAAAACGACCATTGAAGGTCTCTTAGAACCCAAAGAAGGTCCCGAACTCCCGGATGGAGAAATCGTAGTTCCTTTCCATCAGACGGAAAGAAACTGTCCTATCAACGTGGCTGTGCTCAAAAGACGTCACAACCTCTCTCGTGATCTCCTCATAAGCGTCCTCTCGGATAGCTGAGAAGACGATAAGACCGGCTCTATCCAAGAGCCAAGTAAGGTCATCTACTATGTGAAGAGGAGCTAAATCCTCCAACAATAGGTACCTAGGTCCTATAACAGCTCTTGTGGATCCTCTCTAATACATCGAGATGATCCTCGTGAATGGTAGGTACCCTAGGGCTAGGAGGTGCGGGTGATGAAGGTGATGATGGAGGTGAAGGGGAGGAAGGTGGTGGTGCTCTAGAGGATGAAGAGGAAGAGGGGTTACCCTTCCTCTTTTTGTTCTTATCCTTCTCATTTTTCTTCTCCTTAATCCTCCCAGAAACTCTCCTCACAAAATCCATTACTGTTCAAAACCACGGTATGTTCTTGGTGTTCCACGGCCGTGGAAGTGACAGAGACCGTGGTTCGTCTCGCTCTTTCTCAAATCTCAGCAAACAACAGCCAAATTCCACAATCAAGCAGTCCTAGTCTAATTCCTTCAAATTTCAATCAGTTCTCCTATAATTTCTAGCAAAAACGAACCCGAATTGACAAAGATAGGAAAGAGCGAAAAAAAACCTAGGTTTCGGATTTTAAAATCCGAATTCTGCGTTCCTTGGTGATTTGCCGCTCGATTTGTTGCTTGGATCTCGTTGGTGATCGAATTTGCTTCAGTTTGGGTCGAAGAATCGTTGAAAACGATTAACGAACGGAGAATTAAGGTGAGGGGCGTGGAATCGGCGAAAGAGGGCGTGGAAATTGGGTTTGTGGTGTGTTTTTGTGAAGAACGTGGTTTATATAGTGGCCGGCAAAATTTTTGAAAATTACGGTCTGTCGGGGGGTTCCACGGCCGTGGAAATGTACGGAACCGTGGTTTTGGTGATTTTTCAAAGGCTTTTGGAAATTACGGTCACTGTAGCTGTCACGGCCGTGGTTTAGGCCGTGGAACTCTCTGTAATGCTCCAAAGTCCAAGTTTCGTCACTTTTCTTCACAATTAACCTTCCCCTTTCCTTTTCCACTGTTCCTACATCCAAAAACACGAACATACCGGAAGGAATCGAAGGCAAAACAAAGCAAAAACGTCTAAACTAAGCTAAACTATGAATCGAAAACAAAAAACGTAAATGCAATACCTTGGGTTGCCTCCCAAGAAGCGCTTTATTTAAGGTCTGTAGCTAGACCAAATTCGCACTTATTCGAGTGCGGTGGGCGCGAACTCTTCAGCTTGGAGTTCCGGCGTATACTTCTTGAGTCGTTGACCGTTCACCTTAAAGCTTCCGCCCGCTTCACCCCATACTTCAACTGCACCATGGGGGAAAATACGTTTGATTAGAAAAGGTCCGGTCCAACGAGATTTAAGCTTACCTGGAAAGAGACGAAGCCTTGAATTGAAGAGGAGAACTTGATCTCCTTCTTTGAAGTCCTTTGGAATGATATGCTTATCATGCCAACGCTTTGCTCTCTCCTTATAAATCTTGGCGTTCTCATAGGCGTTCAAGCGGAGTTCTTCAAGCTCATTAAGGTCCAGGAGACGCTTCTCTCCCGCTTCCTTCATTCTGAAATTCAACCATTTGATAGCCCAAAACGCCTTGTGCTCCAGCTCTACCGGTAAGTGACAAGACTTCCCATACACAAGGTTGTATGGTGTGGTTCCTATGAGAGTCTTGTATGCGGTCCGGTATGCCCACAATGCATCATCAAGCTTCAAGGACCAATCCTTCCTAGTCCTTGAAACCGTCTTCTCTAGGATTCCTTTGATCTCCCGATTTGAGATCTCAACTTGTCCACTAGTTTGTGGATGATAAGGGGTGGCGATCTTGTGAGTAACCCCATACTTAGCTAGAAGAGCTTCAAAGCTCCGGGTAATGAAGTGAGAACCTCCATCACTAATGATAGTCCTTGGTGTCCCAAATCGTGGGAAGATGGTCTTGTTAAAGAACTTAACCACCACCATGGCGTCATTGGAGAGAGAGGCAATTGCTTCCACCCTTCTAGAAACATAATCCACCGCCAAGAGTATGTATTGGTTTCCACAAGATGATGGGAACGGTCCCATGAAGTCAACTCCCCAAACGTCGAAAATCTCCACCTCTTGGATGTTATTGAGAGGCATCTCATTCCTCCTAGAGATATTTCCTGTTCTTTGACAAGCATCGCAGCAGAAAACAAAGGATTGCACATCTCTAAATAAAGTAGGCCAAAAAAATCCAGATTGCAATACCTTAGCGCTAGTTTTGTTCGAACTAGTGTGTCCTCCACAAGGTAGTGAATGACAATGGCGGATGACACTTTGCATCTCATCTTCCGGCACACATTGCCGAATGATGCCATCCGGACCTCTCTTAAAGAGGAGAGGTTCATTCCAAAAGTATTCCCGGACATCCTTAAAGAACTTCTTTCTTTGTGCGTAGGATAATCCGGGTGGTATCTCCTGACAAACCAAATAGTTAACAAAATCAGCAAACCATGGTTCGTTACCTTTGGAGATCACATCGATGCACTCCTCAATAATGTGTAGGTGTTCGTCCGGGAAGGAGTCATCTATAGGTAAGTGGTCGTCCTCTAGATGTGTTAGGCGACTCAAATGATCCGCAACAGAATTTTTCGAACCCTTCTTGTCGTGGATCTCTAGATTGAATTCTTGTAGGAGAAGAATCCATCTAATTAGCCTTGGCTTCGCATCCTTCTTTGCAAGGAGGTACCGGATCACAACATGATCCGTGTAGACAATCACCTTTGCACCTACAAGATAAGAGCGAAACTTGTCAATAGCATAAACAATGGCTAAAAATTCCTTTTCCGTAGTGGCGTAGTTGAGCTGCGCTTCATCTAGCGTCTTGCTAGCATAGTATATGGCATGGGTTCGCCCTTCCTTTCGTTGTCCAAGAACAGCTCCTATAGCTACGTCATTAGCATCGCATATAACCTCAAAGGGAAGAGTCCAATCCGGAGGTTGGATAATAGGTGCGGAAATTACAGCTTCCCGGATCATGTTAAACGCATCCAAGCATTCATGCGAAAACTCAAAAACTGCATCCTTCATCAATAGATTAGTTAGCGGTTTTGATATTTTAGAGAAGTCTTTTATGAAGCGTCTATAAAATCCGGCATGTCCTAGAAAACTTCTTATCCCTTTCACCGAAGTTGGGGGAGGAAGCTTCTCTATGGTCTCTATTTTCGCCTTATCCACCTCTATCCCTCTACTAGAGATTAGGTGTCCCAATACAATTCCTTCCTTTACCATAAATTGACACTTCTCCCAATTAAGAATTAGGTTAGTGTCTTCACACCTTTGTAAAACAAGAGCAAGGTTAGAAAGGCAATTGTCAAAAGAGGAACCGTATACGGAGAAGTCATCCATGAAGACCTCCATGATTTCCTCAATGTATTTGGAGAAGATGGCCATCATGCACCTTTGAAAGGTGGCTGGGGCGTTGCAAAGCCCGAACGGCATTCTCCTATAAGCAAACGTACCCCATGGGCACGTGAATGTGGTCTTCTCCTGATCGTCCGGGTGTATCGGAATCTGAAAGAAACCACTATAACCGTCAAGATAGCAAAAGTGCGAGTGTTGCGCTAACCTTTCAAGCATTTGATCGATGAAGGGTAGTGGGAAGTGATCCTTCCTCGTCGCGTTGTTAAGCTTGTGGTAGTCTATGCACATCCGCTATCCCTTTACGGTTCGGGTAGGAATGAGTTCGTTATTCTTGTTGGTGATGACCGTCATTCCTCCCTTCTTCGGAACTACTTGAACCGGACTCACCCACTTACTATCGGAGATAGGGTAGATGATACCTGCATCAAGAAGTTTAAGAATTTCCTTCTTGACAACCTCGTTCATGGTCGGATTCAACCACCTTTGAGGTTGTCTTGAAGTCCTAAAGTCTTCCTCCATTAATATTTTATGCATGCATATGGAGGGTTTGATTCCTACTAAGTCTTCTATAGTATAGCCTAAAGCTTTCCTATGTTTCCTAAGGACAACCATAAGCTTACTATGTTCATCTATGGTTAGATCGGAACTAACAATAACCGGATAAGTAGAGTTAGGTCCTATTAAAGCATACCTTAGATGAGTAGGAAGTGGCTTTAGTTCCATTGCTTTCGGAGCTTCCAATGGCTCTTGAGGAGCATCCGATGCCTCCTTAGAAGTGTCTAAGGGTGTAAAAGGTGTGGGAGAAGAATCAAAAGAAGTTGAAGAAGTGGCACGATCACCCTCTTCCACGGCCTGAATCACGGTTTCCATGCATCCTCCACGGCCGTGGTTTAGGGCGTGGAAGGGAAATACGGTTGCTCTGTTTCCTCCACGACCGTGTAACCCTCTGGAGTGAGCCACGCTTTGGTTGGTGAAATCCACGGCCATGGAATATAGTGTATGGTCGTGGATTCTCACGTTCTCTGCTTCGTCGTGGAGTTTCTCAAACTCCTCTTCACACACTTCCTCTTGCACTTCTAAGGCGTCAATTGCCTCATTGCACTCCTCTTCTTCCCCTACATTCGTTAGACTCATAGTAATAACCTTTTGCAAAGGATCTTTGAAGAGAATAGCACTTACCTCCTCTCTAGACAACCCTTCTTCATCTTAAATATTGAATATATCCTCGTCAAAAATTGGCTCCTTCACTAGAGTGGAAAGAACGAACTCTACCTTCTCCTCTCCTATGTCAAAGGCGAGTCTAGCATTCTTGCAATCGACTATGCAGCCGGAAGTTGCAAGAAACGGTCTTCCGAGTATGATCGGGACCGGACTATCTGCAGGAATGTCAAGCACAACAAAATCAATGGGAACAAAGAATTTACCTAGCTTGACTGGGACGTCTTCCACAATACCGACGGGCGAGTGATGGATCGATCCGCCATGTACAACGTCATCTTCACCGGTTTAGGGTCGCCTAAACCGATCTTCCTATATAATGCAAGTGGTATGATGCTCACACTTGCTCCCAAGTCACATAATGCATCGTATGTGACATCTCCCACTCCTATGGGAATACAAAATGACCCCGGATTCTTTAGCTTTGGGGGCATTTTCTCCTTCATGGTCTTGATGAGATCCGAAGAATCCGAACTCATCTTAACCTCTCCAAAATCCTCTAACTTTCTCTTGTTAGAGAGGATTTCCTTTAAGAACTTTCCATAAGCCGGCATACCTACAATAGCATCAATGAAAGGTATATTAATATGCAGCTTGCTCATGAGTTCTATAAACTTACCAAATTGTTTATCTAGGCGTGCTCTCGCTCTAGATTGAGGGAATGGTAGGGGAGGTTTGTAAGCCGGAGGAGGAACGTAGACATCTTCCTTCTCCTTCCCCTTCTCTTTGTCTTTCTCAACGGAGACTTCAACAAACTTAGGCTGCGGATCGGTGGTAGTCACTCCGCTCCTAGTTGTGATTGCCATCACCCTTCCCTTAGGGTTGTCCTCCGTCTTTCCTGAAAGTTTCCCTTGATTCCTAGGAACTTCCTCCGCATGGCTGAACATTTGGTTTTCTAAAACCTTTTGGGCTTTATCAACCTTAAAAATTTGGTCATCAACCTTAATGATACGGTTCTCCAATCCTTGAAGCTTTCCCAAAATCGTTTCCAACATGGGATCGGGCTTCTCCTTCCCCGAAGTGTTTCCTCCATTAGATGTTTGCCCCTGGCTTTTCAAAGGAGTAGAGGAAGAGGAAGGTGGAGTTAGTGAATTCGAATTGGATGGATAAGAGTTACCGGAGTTTTGTTGATTGGAACGCCAATTGTTGTTGTTTGAACCCCTATTGTTGTTCCAATTATTGTTCCGGTTGTTGTTGTTGCCATTCCAATTATTCCGGTTATTGTTGTTGCGGTTTGTATTCTCACCACCATTGTTGTTGTTGCCCAAGTAGCCAACATCCTTTCCTTGTTGCTTTGAAAAGTTGCTCTTGATAGCCTCCTTCAACTCTTTGATTTCATTGTTGAGGGAGAAAATTTGATTTTGAGCGTCATGTGTGAGCTTTGCTCCTTGCTCCACACGATTTCCCTCTACCTTCCGGTGAGAATACTTCTCTATGACCCTTGCTTGCTTCTCAATGAAGTCCCAAGCGTCATTTTCTCTCATGTCCATGAATGTACCACATGAGAGGGATTGGAGCTTGAATTGTGTCTCCACATCCAGCCCCTTATAGTATATCTCTAGCAATGCAAGCTTGGATATGCCATGATGAGGACAATCCAAGAGCAAATCCTGAAACCTTTCCCAAGATTGAAACAAACTTTCGTTAGATCTCATGGAAAATACATTAATCTTACCTCTAAGTTCCGCCGTTTTGGATGGCGGAAAGAACTTAGTGAGGAACTCCGCGGAAAGGTCTTCCTATGTGTCTAGTTTCCCACTAGGAAGAGCTTGATACCAAGACAATGCTTTCCCTTTCAAGGAGAAGAAGAAAGGCTTGAGCTTATAGTTGTTGGTAGTTGCGTTCTTCGGCCTCATTGTCTCCATCATACACTCAAAGTTTTGCAAGTGTTGGTGTGGAGATTCAGCGCTTGTTCCGCCAAATTGGTTTTTGGCGAACAAGAGTAATAACTTGAGGGTTGAAGCTAAACCCTTGTACATCATCAGCATCAAAGTTCACACCTAGACGGCGTGGTTGCTGCGTTGGATCCATTCTTTGGCCAAGAGTTCTTGGCTCCTCATCCACACGTTCGATCCTTGCATTCCTAGGTGGAACACGACGATTAGCAGCTGCCCGTGGATGGAATGGATTTACATTGATCGTGGGATCAATTTCCTCTAGCGGTGGCATGGAGGAGTCGCTATCCTCATTAGATGAGTTGGCTCTAACCGATCTTCCCGGTCTCCTCCTTTTCTTTTTCTCCTTGAGGTTGTTTATCTCGATCCTCATTTGGAACATCATATCAGTTAGATCATCAACCTTCATTTGGTGACGATCTTTTCTTCCCTACGTGTCTTCTCACTCCATAGGAGTTGAGCTTCTTTCTCCGCAAGCTCCGATTGAAGATCAAGTTCGTGTTCTTCAGCCATTTTCTTTTCCTTTCGCTTTTGCCTTAAAGTCCTCTCTAACTCTTGATCAAGAGGTAAGAGGTCTTCGGTGTTCCTAGACCTGCACATGCACTTAAAAGGATATCAAATAATAAGGGAAGAGCTCCCAAGCTTGACAACCGTAAACCGAATTCGGCCTAGACCAAATCCCCGGCAACGGCGCCAAAAACTTGTTCGCCACTTAGCGTGCGTGCAAATAAGCTTTAAATTTATAAAACTAGAAATCAAGCAAGCGAACCCGCAGTGTACGGATCGATATAGTTGAGCAAGAATTTTAGAGTATCGAACACAGGGATTTGGGGGAACAAATTCAATTATAGGTTATCAAGCAAATAAATGTAAGAAGCTTTTCAAGTATTGGGAAAACAACAATCCTAAAGATCCAGATATCCAGCTGTGGCAATCGATTAAAGATATACTAATGATGTAAGGACAGAGTTGAGGTATGCAAAGGTATGCTAATGTAAGGTAATCGTACGGTGAAGTTCCAAAAACCTTATATGACTCACCTAAAAGACACTCTCTATAAAGGTTGTTGAGGCTTCAGTATAGAAAGGTTCTAAAGGCAAGAATTAACGTCAAATACCCAAACTTGTAATCCAAGGATCAAGACTAACTAAATCGATTAAGGTTGTGACACTCACAATCGAGGTAGAGGTTGTTGAGGCTTCACTACCACCTAGAAAAGGCAAGCCAAGACTAAGTTAAAGCAAATCTTTAACTTTGGATTAAAGTAAAAGCAAGATTCGTAAACTGAGGGAAATTACGGGTGGATCTTGAGATTCCACGACCGTGGAACTCAAGAACACACCGTGATTTTGGGTGTCGACGATATTTCTCTAACTCTCAGGGTCCAATCAATTTACGATCGATCTATCATCATCTAAGCAACAACTATCAACCCTTCACCCTAGAATTGTTAAGGGTTTTTAGCCAACAATAGTCATATTGATATCAAATTCAAGGTTTAAGAGATTGAAAGATGAAAACTTCCGAAAACCTTCAATAACTTTCAAACTAATCTCAAATCCACAAGTCAAGAACAATATCGTCAATAGATTCGGAATAACACAACAATCACAATCTTAGATAAGAAGGAAGAACGGGATGTCAATCCGTCTTCTAAATCAAATCTAAGCAAGAAGCGAAATCTCCTTACGAACACTCTTCCGAATCTTCGATCTTCCGTCAATCCGGAAATCCCGATGATAAAGTGCAAATCTCTCAAACACAATCTCCGCCAAATGCGAAATTAGGGCAATTCCAAGCGCAAGCGTAAGATGCGTCTATGCGTAAGCGAAGGTGACGGAATCTCTCTTCGTCCGTCCTTTTATAGTGTAAGATAAAATATCGGCCCGGCCCAATTGCGTAGGAGATCGTGGCTTAAAGTGTGGCGAAAAAGATCGCCAAGATCACGGTCGTGGAAGGGTTCCACGGCCGTAATTTAGAGCGTGGAAATCAACACGGTTTGACACAACTCCTCCACGGTCGTAGAAGTTGCTGGAATGAACCACGCTTCCCTTGCCATGGTTCCACGGCCGTGGACTTGAACGTGGAATGTAGTACGGCCGTATTTTAGAGCGTGGTTTAGGGATAGAACGTGGTTCTTCCTTAGTCTCGTGCATCCTTCAAGTTGGCACTCCCTTAGCTCCTAGGAATGTCCTCAATTCATGGACATGCTCAATCAAATCCATCCTTGCTCCATTCCGTTCGGAAATAGCTCTTAATTATCTATAATCAACATAAAGCTTGTGTAGATCTCTATATCGACATTATAGACAAACTAGCTCACAAATGCATCAATGCTCAATCAATGACTATCAATATGGATCAAATACACTTAGAAAACGTGCCTATAATATCACAATATTTCATGCTAACAACACGTAGAGAGCACAGTCGACCGAGTTCAGTCGAGTGTCCATCGGAGTATCGGCATATCGCGACTATGTCCAGAGAGTCGAGGAGACCTGCCCCAGTGCCGCCAGTCACTGTGAGAGCTGCTGAGGACGTCAAAGTTCAAGATGAGGCAAGAGAGCCGAGACCCGACTGTTAGTTGAAGTCTTTCAACCAGCTGAAGGTTCCTCCTTTCGAAGAAAAGGCAGGATTAGAGGTGGATCTTTGGCTAGGTCATGTTGATTCAGCTTTGAAGTCGATAACGAGTATGATCAGGGATAGACCGGGTCCTAGGAGAGCTTCTCAGAAAAGAGGTCCTCAGAAAAGATGTTCGCCACTTAGCGTGCGTGCAAATAAGCTTTAAATTTATAAAACTAAAATCAAGCAAGCGAACCCGCAGTGTACGGATCGGCATAGTAAAGCAAGAATTCCAGAGTATCGAACATAGGGATTTGGGGGGAACAAATTCAGTTATAATGTTGTCAAGCAAGAAAAAGGGTAAATCTTTGCAAATATATTGGGAAAACAGCAACCCTAAAGATCCAAGTGTCTAATTGTGGCAATCGATTCAAGATATACTAAAGAATTAAGGACAGAGTTATGAGTTGCAAATGTATACTAAGGTAAAGCAATGTACGGTGAAGTTCCAAGGCTTTATATGACTTATCTAAAGACACTCTCTATAAAGGTTGTTGAGGCTTCAGTATAGAAAGGATCTATGAATAAGAATTAATCTCAAATACCCAAACCTGCAACCCAAGGATCAAGATGAGTAAAAAACGATTAAGGTTGTGACACTCGAAATCGAAATAGAGGTTGTTGAGGCTTCACTACTACCTAGAAAAAGGCAAACCTAGACTAGATTAAAGCTAATCTTTAACCTTGGATCAAAGTAAAAGCAAAGTTCGTAAACTAGGGTAAATCACGGCTAGATCTTGAGAATCACGGCCGTGGAAACCAAGAACAACCCGTGATCTTGGTTCGTCGACGAGATCTCTCTAACTCTCAGGGTCCAATCAATTTACGATCGATCTATCATCATCTAAACCACAATTATTAACCCTTGACCTTAGAATTGCTAAAGGGTTTTAGCCAATAACAATCATTATAATATCAAATTCAAGATTAAGAAGAATGAAAGATGAAAACCTTTGAAAACCTTCAATAAATCTCAAATCAATCTCAAATCCACAAACAAGGGTAATAATGTATATCAAATTTGGAATAAACACAAACCAATAACGATCCTCGATGAGAACGAAAACGGGATGTCAATCCGTCTTCAAATCAAACCTAAGAACAAAGGCGTAACTTCCGCCACAAACAACTTCCAAATCTTTAAACCCTCGTGAATCTCCGTTTGCCAATACAAAATCTCCGGCCATCCAATGCAGCCCTAAGCGCGTATAAGCCGAAGTTAGCGAGCGTAAGCGGGGGTCCCGAATTCTCTCTCTTCCAGCCCTTTTATAAGGAAGGATCAAAAAATCGTCCGGCCCCTATGCGTAAATGATGTGTTAATATCTTATTCGTCAAAAGATCGCCTAAATCACGGTTTCATGGAGTTCCACGGCCGTGGTTTAGAGCGTGGAAGTGGATTACGGTTCTTCATGATTTCCACGACCGTACTTTATACCGTGTAACTCTCTGGAATACTCCACGTTCATGTTGCCAAGATCCACGGCCGTGGTTTTGGGCGTGAACTTCTCTACGACCGTATTTTAGAGCGTGGAAGTGTAAATTTCTTGTGGTTTCCTTTGTGTCGTGCCATTCCTCATCCTAGCATCTCCCTTGGCTTCTTTGATGTGTCCTTAATCCTTGGATGTGCTCAAATCTTCTCCTTTCTCTCTCAATTAGTTCGGTTTTAGCTCTTATTCACCTATAATCAACACAAAGCTTATGTATACCTCTATATCGACAATGTAGACAAACTAGATAACAATTGCTTCAATGCCTTATCAATGAACACTATAATGGATGAAAAAAACAACTAGAAAAAGTGCCTAGAATATCGCAATATTTCATGCTAACAAAATACCCCATACTTGACACTTGCTTGTCCCCAAGCAAGGTCTTTCAAAAGCTTTAGAACTTAAGTTAGGATGAAATATGCGTACAATCTCAAAAACAAAACAATTTTTAGGTAAATGTGCTTCTAGTCAATAGATCATTCTCAAACTTTGCTTCATTCATTCATGAGACGCTCATATACATACCCAAAGAATAAAGAGGAAAGAAACATCATGAATTGATCAAACTTCAATGTAAACATCATAACCTTCAACATTATCAAAATCAATCATAAGAAACTTCAATTTAGATCACCAAGTCATATAACATTCTCTTGATCTTAAGGACTTCAAATAAGGTCTAGAATGCGGAAAGGTAGGGGAAACTATAAGGAATGTGGTGCATGAATCCGGGAAAGTGGATAACTAACTCTTTTCTTTTTCTCTTGTGGTCTTGCAACACTTTCAACTTAGAGCTTTTCTCTTCTCTTTTTACATCATTTTTCGACTTTACTTTTGGAGTTATGGGCAGAGGTGCACAAAAACCGAAGCCTAGGAGATTGGCGTTTCTCAATTTTTGCGAGATGCCTCAAACCCTTGATGCACATACCATAATCCGTTAGGAATATCGCTCAATCCAACTTTGGCAAGACACAAACACCCGACTATGTGAATGGTGCCGAGTTACTCATCGTCATGATTGACTTCCCCAAACCTACAACTTTTTTCTATTCTTTGAATGCAAAATTTTTGCTTTCATGGCCCTCCCACATCAAACATGCCAAAATTCAACTCCTCCAAATTCCCGGATAGGTAAGGGAGGTAATTATTTCATTGAGGGGCTAAATGATCAAAGAAAGAAGAAAGAAAATCGAATTGCCTTAATCATTTCAAAAAGACGTATAAGAACTTAACATGTGATTTCAACTTTGATTTCTCAACATGATTTAGATAAAATTCTTCACATTATGAAACTTGCAAGAAAGGAATAATCAACACATTCAATTTCTTTTCAATTCATTATCCGTTTAGGCATACAATTGTCATCAAAAACTCAATTCACAAGTAGTGATTATCATAGAAATCATCTCAATTCCTGGAAGCACAAAATTTTCAAAATTTTTCAATTTTTATGGGTTTTTCAAAAGCTTTTTCATGCAATGCGATAATGTGACAATGGAATGAAACATGCAAAGTGTTCTCAATCAAGGCAAGCAAAAATGAGTAGAGTTATTACAAACGATAGTCACACCCCACCCCATACTTGAGACAAACATTGTCCCTAATGTTCAAAAAGAAATAAAGAAAAGAAAGAAAGAAAATGAACTCACAAGACGGCGGTGGAGCGGCTAATGCTAACAATCATCCATGGTCATCATTGAGGATCTGGTGGTGGTGGAAACGGGAAGAAGCTGGAGTCGAAGTTCCACCCAAACTGCTGGCGGTAGATGTCTCTCATCATCGTATCATGCGCATCGGCTTGTGCATCTCTAGTGTCCTGCTAGATCTCCAAAGCACCGACTCTCCTGGAAAGGTCGGTGGCACACTCCGGTAGCTGCTCATACCACTCCGGCACCTGACTGTACCAAGCTGGTGCATCCGAAGGTGTTGGTGCAGATGGTGGCTGTGCATGCCATGTTGGTGGAGCTCCCATCCAATCCGGCTGTGTGCTATACCAATCGGGAGGGATCGCCATCCATGTCGGCCTCTCACTCACGCTAGCACGGCGAGAGGAAGAACCGGAAGGTCTAGCAGGGCGGGGAGACTGTCTGGGGAGGTCGGGAAATGTGTCCGGCTGATCCGGAAAAGTACCAAAGTCGTGCTCCTCACCTCCTCCCTCAAAACCGTCATCTCCTCCTCATCTGCAGCTGGCATCTCAGGGGGAACGTAAGGAGGGGCTACTAATTTGTTCGCATGCATAGCTGCGAATGTCTCCTTCCAGTTATGGCGTCCAGCCATAATGGAATACTCGGGAAGCCATGTAACACCTCTACCTCCTCTACCCTCCCAAGGCATGGCAGCGGTAGGTGGACCTCTATGTCTAGGAAAGATCAAACCTCTAGTCATGAGGCTTTGAAGTCCTAATGGTCTAGTTGCTATCCTAGTACATGCAGAAAAGTCGATACCCAGCTGTCTAGCAATGTGGGTGACCATCCCACCATATCCGATATTGCCAGCCCTCTTGTTCTTTAGCTTACTCATGGTAGAAGCTAAGAGGGTGGCACAGTCAGCAGGCCTACCATGCAACATACAATACAACAAAAACAACTCATCAGTCTTGATCTTCTGAGGAGTCTCAGTCCTATGGAAGAGACACTCAGAAAGTGCTCGGTGGGCTATCTTCAAGGCTAAGTGGTAGATGAGCTTAGCCTTGGTATCAGCAGGTTGCCAGCGGTCCTCGCTGGCGTAAATCATGGCAATGTCCTCCCAGAAATCCTTAGCGTATACACCGATAGGGAAGCGACCATTGAAGGTCTCATGGAACCCAAAGAAGGCTCCAAACTCTAGGATCAAAAACTCATAGTTCCTCTCCATCAGCCGAAAGGAAACTGTCCTATCTACGTGATTGTGCTCAAAAGAGATCACAAAATCTCTAGTGATCTCCTCATATGCATCTTCCTGAATGGCGGAGAAGATGATCAGGCCTACTCTATCTAATAACCAAGTAAGGTCACCTACCACATTCAGTGGCTCTAACTCCTCAAGCAGCAAATATCGTAATCCTATGACCGGTCTCTTCTCGATCCTTTCTAAGGCATCGAGGTAATCGTTAGGTATTTTTGGAATTCTAGGGGGTGGGGGTGATGCTGGCTCACTAGGAGTTATTTGGGATGAGGAGGAAGCATCACCTTTCCTCTTCTTGTTCCTAGCAGACATTCTCCTAACTAAATCCATTTTCTGTCCAAAATTACGGCTTGTTCTTCAGTTTCCACGGCCGTGGAATGCCTAGTGACCATGGTTCGGCTCGTAATTTCTCAAAATCCACTCAATCAACACCAAAATCAACAGACAGCAGCCCTAGACTAATTCCAATCCAGTTCCAATCAGTTCTCCTAAAAATTCTTGCGAAATTGACTGAAATCGACAAAGTGAAGGAGAAAGAAGAAAACCTAGGTTTTTGGATTTTAAAATCCAAATTCCGTCTTCTCCAGTGATTGTCCACTCGATTTGTTGCTTGGATCTTATAGATGATTGAATTTGCTTCACTTTGGGTTAAAGAATCGTTCGAAACGATTAACGAACGGAGATTTGAGAGGGATGGATGATTTCGGCGATTTTGGGGCGTAGAATTTGATGTTTTGGTGTTCTTTGTGAAGAAACGTGGTTTATATAGTAACCGTAAAATTTTTGGAAAATTACGGTCACTCGGGGGTTTCCACGGCCGTGGAAATGTACGGAACCGCGGTTTTGGTGATTTTTCTCAGGCTTTTGCAAATTACGGTCACTGTAGCTGTCACGGCCGTGGTTTTGGCCGTAGAACTCTCTGTAATGTGCCAAAGTCCAAGTTTCGTCAATTTCTTCTAACTTTTCCTTCTCCCTTGCCTCTTCCATTGATCCTACATCCAAAAACACGAACATACCGGAAGGTATCGAAGGCAAAACAAAACAAAAATGTCTAAACTACTCTAATCTACGAATCAAAAACAAAAACATAAGTGCAATACCTTGGGTTGCCTTCCAAGAAGCGCTTGTTTAAGGTCCGTAGCTAGGCCGTACTTGCACCTATTCAAGTGCGGTAGGTGCGAACTCTTCAGCTTGGAGTTCCGGTGAGTACTTCTTGAGTCGTTGACCGTTCACCTTAAAGCTGCCGCCCTTTTCACCCCATACTTCAACTGCACCATGGGGGAAAACACATTTGATTAGATAAGGTCCAGTCCAACGAGATTTAAGCTTACCTGGAAAGAGACGAAGTCTTGAATTGAAGAGGCGAACTTGATCTCCTTCTTTGAGGTCCTTCGGAATGATATGCTTATCATGCCAACGCTTCGCTCTTTCTTTATAGATCTTGACGTTTTCGTAGGCATTCAAGTGAAGTTCTTCAAGCTCGTTAAGGTCCAAGAGACGCTTTTCTCCCTCCTCCTTCATGCCGAAGTTCAACCACTTTATTGCCCAATACGCTTTATGCTCTAACTCTACCGGCAAGTGACAAGACTTCCCATACACAAGGTTGTATGGCGTCGTACCTATGGGAGTCTTATATGCAGTCCGGTATGCCCATAATGCATCGTCTAGCTTCAAAGACCAATCCTTCCTTGTCCTTGAAACCGTCTTCTCTAGGATTCCTTTAATCTCCCGGTTTGAAATCTCTACTTGTCCACTTGTTTGTGAATGGTAAGGGGTGGCGATCTTGTGAGTCACCCCATACTTAGCTAATAGAGCTTCGAATCGTCGGGCAATAAAGTGTGAGCCTCCATCACTAATGATGGTCCGTGGTGTCCCAAATCGTGGGAAAATAGTCTTGTTAAAGAACTTAACCACAACCATGGCATCATTAGTAGGAGAGGCTATTGCTTCAACCCATCTCGAAACATAATCTACAGCGAGAAGTATGTATTGGTTTCCACAAGATGATGGGAAAGGTCCCATGAAGTCTACCCCCCAAACGTCAAAGATCTCCACCTCTTGAATGTTGTTAAGAGACATCTCGTTTCTCCTAGATAAGTTCCCTGTTCTTTGACAAGCATCGCAACAGGAAACAAAGGTTTGCACATCTTTTAATAAAGTAGGCCAAAAGAATCCAGATTGCAATACCTTAGCGCTAGTCTTGTTCGAACTAGCGTGTCCTCCACAAGGTAGTGAATGACAATGACGGATGACACTTTGCATCTCATCTTCCGGCACACATCGTCTAATGATGCCGTCGGGACCTCTCTTAAAGAGGAGAGGTTCATTCCAAAAGTATTCATGAACATCCTTAAAGAACTTCTTTCTTTGTGCATAGGATAATCCGGGTGGTAATTCCTGACAAACCAAATAGTTAACAAAATCAGCAAACCATGACTCATTACCTTTACTAATCTTGTCGATGCACTCCTCTATGATATGTAAATTCTCGTCCGGGAAGGAGTCATCTATGGGTAGATTGTCGTCCTCAAGATGTGGTAGACGACTCAAATGATTCGCAACAGAATTTTCTGAACCCTTCTTGTTACGGATCTCTAGATCGAATTCTTGTAGGAGAAGAATCCATCTAACTAGCCTTGGCTTCGCATCTTTCTTTGCAAGTGAATACCGGATCGCGGCATGACCCGTGTACACAATCACCTTTGCACCTACAAGATAAGAGCGAAACTTTTCAAATGTATATACAATTGCTAAAAATTCTTTCTCGGTAGTGGCGTAGTTGAGCTGCGCTTCATCTAGCGTCTTGCTAGCGTAGTAGATAGCATGGATTCGTCCTTCCTTCTTTTGCCCAAGCACAACTCCTATATCTACGTCACTTGCGTCACACATAACCTCAAATGGAAGATTCCAATCCGGAGGTTGAATAATCGGGGCTGAGATTAGAGCTTCCCGAATCTTATTAAACGCATCTAAACATTCCTGCAAAAAATCAAAAACTGCATCCTTCATCAATAGATTAGTAAGCGGCTTTGATATCTTAGAGAAATCCTTTATAAAGCATCTATAAAATCCAGCATGTCCTAGAAAACTTCTTATTCCTTTCACCGAAGTTGGAGGAGGAAGCTTTTCTATAGTCTCTATCTTAGCCTTATCCACTTCAATCCCTGTACTAGAGATTAAGTGTCCTAATACAATGCCTTCTTTCACCATAAATTGACACTTCTCCCAATTAAGAACTAGGTTAGTGTCTTCACATCTTTGTAGTACAAGAGCAAGGTTAGAAAGACAATTGTCGAAAGAGGAACCATAAACAGAAAAATCATCCATAAAAACCTCCATGATTTCCTCTATGTACTCCGAGAAGATAGCCATCATGCACCTTTGAAAGGTGGCTGGGGCGTTGCAAAGCCCAAACGGCATTCTCCTATAAGCAAACGTACCCCATGGGCACGTGAATGTGGTCTTCTCTTGATCGTCCGGATGTATCGGGATCTGAAAGAAACCACTATAACCGTCAAGATAGCAAAAGTGTGAGTGTTGTGCTAACCTCTCAATCATTTGGTCGATGAAGGGTAGTGGGAAGTGATCCTTCCTCGTTGCGTTGTTTAGCTTGCAGTAGTTTATGCACATCCTCCATCTTGTTACGGTTCGCGTAGGAATGAGCTCATTGTTCTTGTTGGTGATGACCGTCATTCCTCCCTTCTTTGGAACCACCTGTACGGGACTCACCCACTTGCTATCGGAGATAGGGTAGATGATACATGCATCAAGTAGTTTAAGAATTTCCTTCTTGACAACCTCCTTCATGGTCGGATTTAACCGCCTTTGAGGTTGTCGCGAAGTTCTAAAGTCTTCTTCCATTAGGATCTTATGCATGCATAGTGAAGGTTTGATTCCTACCAAGTCTTCTATAGTATATCCTAAGGCTTTCCTATGTTTCTTAAGAACAACCATAAGCTTACTATGTTCATCTATACTCAAATCGGAACTAACAATTACCGGAAAGGTAGAATTAGGTCCTAGAAATGCATACCTTAGATGTGCGGGAAGTGGCTTCAATTCCATCACTATAGGACTCTCTAATGGTTCTTGAGGAGTGTCCAATGCTTCCTTAGAAGTATTTAAGGATGTAGAAGTTGTTGGAGAAGAATCAAAAGAAGTGGCGGAAAGAACACAATTGCCTTCAGATTCACCCAAAATTACGGCTCCCCTGTTCCCTCCACGGCCGTGGTTTTGGGCGTGGAAATCAATTACGGTGTCTTTGTTTGTTCCACGGCCGTGGTTTTGGCCGTGTAACTTACTGGAGTCCTCTGAATAGCTGATTACGGTCATGTTGGTGGATTCCACGGCCGTGGAATAGCACGACTGGCCGTGATTTCTCACGTTCTCTGACCCATCGTAGAGTTTCTCAAATTCTTCTTCATACACTTCCTTTTGCTTCTCTAAAGCTTCAATTTCCTCATTGCATTCCTCTTCTTCCCCTATGTCCATAATGCTCATAGAGATCACCTTTTGCAAGGGATCTTTGAAGAGAATCGAACTTACCTCCTCTCTAGATAGCTCTTCGTCATGGATGTTAAATATATCCTCTTCAAAGGCTGGTTCCTTCACCAAAGTGGAGAGAACGAACTCTACCTTTTCTTCTCCTATGTCGAAAGCGAGTCTAGCATTCTTGCAATCAACCATACAACCGGATGTTACAAGAAATGGTCTTCCGAGTATGATCGGGACCGGGCTATCTGCAGGAATATCAAGCACAAAAAAATCTATAGGAACATAGAACTTACCAAGCTTGACCGGGATGTCTTCAACTATGCCGACGGGATGAGTTATGGATCGATCCGCCATGTATAACGTCATCTTCACCGGTTTAGGTTCGCCTAAACCGATCTTCCTGCATAAGGCAAGCGGAATGATGCTCACGCTTGCTCCTAAATCACATAATGCATCATATGTGACATCTCCCACTCTTATGGGAATACAAAACGACCCCGGATCTTTCAGCTTTGGGGGCATCTTTTCCTTCATTGTCTTAATGAGGTCCGACGAATCCGAACTCATTTTGACCTCTCCAAAATCCTCTAATTTCCTCTTGTTAGAGAGGATCTCCTTTAAGAACTTCCCATAAGTTGGCATACCTACAATTATATCAATGAAAGGTATATTAATATGCAGTTTGCTCATGAGTTCAATTAACTTACCGAATTGCTTGTCTAGTTGCGCTCTTGCTCTAGATTGCGGGAATGGTAGGGGAGGTTTGTAAGCTGGAGGAGGAATGTTGATGTTTTCCTTCTCCTTTCCCTTCTCTTTCTCCTTCTCGACGGGAACTTTCACAAACTTAGGCCGCGGGTCGGTGGTTGTTGCTCCGCTCCTAGTTGTGATAGCCATCACCCTTCCTTTTGGGTTATCCTCCGTCTTTCCTGGAAGTTTTCCTTGATTCCTAGGAACTTCCTCAGCATTGCTAAACATTTGGTTTTCTAAAACCTTTTGAGCTTTATCAACCTTAGTAATGTGATTATCAACTTTAGTGATGTGACTCTCCAATCTTTGAAGCTTTCCCAAAATTGTTTCCAACATGGGGTCGGGCTTCTCTTTCCCCGAAGTGCTTCCACTATTAGATGCTTGTTCCTGGCTTTTCAAAGGAATGGAAGAAGAAGAAGGTGGAGTTAGTGAATTTCCTGAATTGGGATAAGAATTACCAGAATTGTGTTGTTGGTTGGAACGCCAATTGTTGTTGTTTGAACCCCTATTGTTGTTCCAATTGTTCCGGTTGTTGTTGTTGTTCCAATTGTTTCGGTTGTTGTTCCGGTTGTTGCGGTTTATATTCTCATTCCCATTGTGGTTATTGTTGTTTCCTAAATAACCAACATCTTGTCCCTTTTGATTTGGAAAGTTAGCCTTTATAACTTCCTTCAATTCTTTAATCTCGGAATTGAGAGAAAAGATTTGAGTTTGAGCGACTTGTGTTAGCTTTGCTCCTTACTCCACTCGATTTGCTTCTACTTTCCGGTGAGAATACTTCTCAATGTCTCGGGCTTGCTTCTCAATGAAGTCCCAAGCGTCATCTTCCCTCATGTCCATGAATGTACCACATGAAAGGGATTGGAGCTTGAATTGTGTTTCCATATCCAACCCCTTATAGTATATCTCCAATAACTCCAATTTGGAAATGCCATGGTATGGGCAATCCAATAGTAAATCCTGAAATCTTTCCCAAGATTGAAACAAACTTTCGTTAGATCTCATAGAAAATGCGTTAATCTTACCTCTCAACTCTGCCGTTTTAGATGGCGGAAAGAATCTGGTGAGGAACTCCGAAGAAAGATCCTCCCATGTGTTGAGTCTTCCATTTGGAAGAGCTTGATACCAAGATAGAGCTTTCCCTTTCAAAGAGAAGAAGAATGGCTTGATCTTGTAGTTGTTGGTGGTTGCATTCTTTGGCTTCATTGTCTCCATCAAGATCTCAAAATTCTGTAAATGTTGATGTGGAGATTCGCTACTCGTTCCTCCATACTAGCTTTGGAGAATGATGGTAATAACTTGTGGGTTGAAGCTAAACCCCTGCATCTCATTAGCATCAAAGTTCACACCTAGATGGCGTGGTTGCTGAATTGGATCCATCCTTTGGCCAAGAGTTCTTGACTCTTCATCTACACGAGCGGCTCTCGCACCCCCAGCCGGGACACGATAATTGGCAACCGGTCTTTGTCTTGGATTAAATTGATTCATGTTGACCGTCGGATTAAGATCTTCAAGAGATGGCATGGAGGAGTCGCTATCCTCATCGGATGAGTTGGCTCTAACCGATCTTGTTAGTTTCCTCCTCTCCTTCTTCTTGAGGTCGCTCAATTCCAGCCTCATTTGAAACATCATATCCGCTAGCTCATCAATTTTCGATTGATGACGGTCCGATTCTTCCTTGCGAGTCTTCTCGCTCCATCTAAGTTGAGCTTCGGTTTCCGCTAACTCTGTTTGATAATCCCGCTCCTTTTCTTCAGCCATTTTTCTTTCTTTGAGTTTCTTCCTCAAAGTCTTCTCAAGTTCTTGATCAAGAGGTAAGAGGTCCTTGTTGTTCCTAGACCTGCGCATATACCTAAAATAACCTGAAAATATCACTTAAGGGAGATATCAAATAACAAGAGCAAGCTCCCAAGCTTGACAACCGGTAACCGAATTCGGCCTAAACCAAATCCCCGACAACGGCGCCAAAAACTTGTTCGCCACTTAGCGTGCGTGCAAATAAGCTTTAAATTTATAAAAATAGAATCAAGCAAGCGAACCCGCAGTGTACGGATCGGCGTAGTAAAGCAAGAATTCCAGAGTATCAAACACAGGGATTTGGGGGCAACAAATTCAGTTGTAAAGTTGTCAAGCAAGAAAAAGGGTAAAGCTTTGCAAATATATTGGGAAAACAGCAACCCTAAAGATCCAGGTGTCTAATTGTGGCAATCGATTCAAGATATACTAAAGAATTAAGGACAGAGTTATGAGTTGCAAAGGTATACTAGGGTAAAGCAATGTACGGTGAAGTTCCAAGGCTTTATATGACTTATCTAAAGACACTCTCTATAAAGGTTGTTGAGGTTTCAGTATAGAAAGGATCTATGAATAAGAATTAATCTCAAATACCCAAACTTGCAACCCAAGGATCAAGATGAACTAAAACGATTAAGGTTGTGACACTCGAAATCGAAATAGAGGTTGTTGAGGCTTCACTACTACCTAGAAAAGGGCAAACCTAGACTAGATTAAAGCTAATCTTTAACCTTGGATCAAAGTAAAAGCAAAGTTCGTAAACTAGGGTAAATCACGGCTAGATCTTGAGAATCACGGCCGTGGAAACCAAGAACAGCCCGTGATCTTGGTTCGTCGACGAGATCTCTCTAACTCTCAAGGTCCAATCAATTTACAATCGATCTATCATCATCTAAACCACAATTATTAACCCTTCACCTTAAAATTGCTAAAGGGTTTTAGCCAATAACAGTCACTATAATATCAAATTCAAGATTAAGAAGAATGAAAGATGAACACCTTTGAAAACCTTCAATAAATCTCAAATCAATCTCAAATCCACAAACAAGGGTAATAATGTATATCAGATTTGGAATAAATACAAACCAATAATGATCCTCGATGAGAACGAAAACGGGATGTCAATCCGTATTCAAATCAAACCTAAGAACAAAGGCGCAACTTCCGCCACAAACAACTTCCAAATCTTTAAACCCTCGTGAATCTCCGTTTGCCAATACAAAATATCCGGCCGTCCAATGCAGCCCTAAGCGCGTATAAGCCGAAGTTAGCGAGCATAAGCGGGGGTCCCGAATTCTCTCTCTTCCAGCCCTTTTATAAGGAAGGATCAAAAAATCGTCCGGCCCCTATGCGTAAATGATGTGTTAATATCTTATTCGTCAAAAGATCGCCTAAATCACGGTTTCATGGAGTTCCACGGCCGTGGTTTAGAGTTTGGAAGTGGATTACGGTTCTTCATGATTTCCACGACCGTACTTTATACCGTGTAACTCTCTGGAATACTCCATGTTCATGTTGCCAAGATCCACGGCCGTGGTTTTGGGCGTGGACTTCTCTACGACCGTATTTTAGAGCGTGGAAGTGTAAATTGCTTGTGGTTTCCTTTGTGTCGTGCCATTCCTCATCCTAGCATCTCCCTTGGCTTCTTTGATGTGTCTTTAATTCTTGGATGTGCTCAAATCTTCTCCTTTCTCTCTCAATTAGTTCAGTTTTAGCTCTTATTCACCTATAATCAACACAAAACTTATGTAGACCTTTATATCGACAATGTAGACAAACTAGCTAACAATTGCTTCAATACCTTATCAATGAACACTATAATGGATGAAAAAAACAACTAGAAAAAGTGCCTAGAATATCGCAATATTTCATGCTAACAAAAGACAAAGGACTGGACCAACCAATACTGGAGTTGAAGCTTTTAGATTCGGGCGTAATCAGATGTCGGGACGCTCTAGTTTCCAACAGACGATGCAGAGTTCCGACAGAGGAAGACAGTGTCATAACTACGGAGGTGTCAGACATATGAGAGCTAATTGTAAGAAGGCCGCACTGACTTGTTTTTCTTACGGCAAGCCCATACATAGAGCTACGTTTTGTCGTCAGGGCAAGAAACCACCACAATAGGGTTCATCATCTGCTAGCATCACATGATGTGGGCAGAGACCACCTCAGTATCAGTCTCAGTAGCAACAACCTAGAGTTCCTAGTTATACTGCTCCCCAAGGTTCTGCTTAAGGACAGGGAAGAGGTAGAGGACGAGGTGGTGGTACTTCTGACACCAGTGGTACTTCAACTAGAGTTTATGAGTTGAGGAGTGCAGTGGAGCCGGCAACTCCAACGACCACAAGTACCATTCATATTAATGGTTTTTCTGTCAGAGTTCTTTTCGATACCGGTGACTACGAAGTCAGGTCTTGTTGAGATTTTCTTAGGATGTGATCTCAGAAAGACCGGTACAATCATCAACGTAGTTCGAGCTGCAAGACTTATTGGTCAGGGATGCGAGGCTTTTTGGTGCTATGTCATGAAGGATAGTACGAGTCCGGCGCTTGAGGAAATTCTGGTAGCGAGCGAGTTTACCAACGTTTTCGGAGAGCCATCAGGTTTGCCTCCACAGAGGAGTAGACTTTGGCATTGAGCTAGAGTCCGGGACGAGACTGATCTCGAAGGCTCCCTACCGCATGGCGCTTATCGAGATGCTTGAGCTAAAGATGCAGCTCGACGAGTTAGTTGAGAAGGGCTTTATCTGCCCTAGTGTATCTTCTTGGGGCACACCAGTACTCTTCGTCAGGAAGAAAGACGAGTCAATGAGGTTATGTATTGACTACCGAGAGCTAAATAAGGTGACAATCAAGAATAATTACCCATTGCCCCGTCTCGACGATCTTTTGGACCAACTGCACAGAGCTTCAATTTTTTCACGGATAGACATGAGATTCGACTATCACCACTGAGGGTGAGAGAGCAGGATATAGCCAAGACGACATTTCGGACCAGGTACGGTCCCTACAAGTTTGTAGTGATGACATTCGGGCTCACGAATGCGCCCGCCGTTTTCATGGAGCTGATAAACAACATCTTTATCAACTTCCTAGACCAGTTCATGGTTGTCTTCATCGATGATATTCTAGTTTACTCTCGCAGCAGAGAGGAGCACGCATGACACTTAAGAATCGTACTCCAAATCCTGCAGGTTAGAGAGCTTTACGCCAAGCTCTCTAAGTGCGAGTTTTGGATGTCTGAGGTGGCCTTTCTTGGTCACATTGTTTCTGCCGAAGGGATCAAGGTAGATCCGGCAAAGATTGAGTTTGTTGCATCCTAGCCGCCTCCTAGGGACGTTAAGGAGGTACGCAACTTTCTAGGATTGGCTGGCTATTACCGCAAGTTTGTGGAGGGCTATTTGGTTATCGTCCGACCACTTACTTCCTTGGTGAGGAAGTCTACGAGATTCTTGTTGTCCGAGCCGTGCCTGCAAAGTTTTGAGGAGCAGAAGAGGAGGTTGAATTCCGCTCCTATAATGACCCAACCAGATGGCATTGAGGATTTTGTGGTTTACAACGATGCCTCCAAGCTAGACTTGGGGTGTGTTCTGATATAAAGGGGTAAGGTTATAGCATACGCGTTGAGACAGTTGACGACGTATGAGGAGAATTACCCTACCCACAATCTCGGGTTATCTGTTTTTGTTCACGCTTTGAAGATTTGGAGGCATTATTTGTACGGAGCCTCGTGCCAAATATTCACAAACCCATAAGAGTCTGAAGTACATATTCACTCAACGAGTGTTGAATAACCGCCAAAGGAGATGGTTGGAGCTAATCATTGATTTGGAGATTTTATACCATTTGGGGAAGGAAAATGTGGTAGGTGATACCCTCAATAGGAAGACTCCCCAGGAGATGGCAATCGCTTGGCCGACAACTCAGCCTCAGTTACAACGACACTTGACATGGCTAGAGATGGATATCCAGTTTCCGGATTCCAATATCCACCTATCCACCTTGGAGATTCTACTTTATCTGTTGGTAAAATCCCGACAAAAACAAGAGCGTTGCCCGGCTTTGACACGGATCCGAGACAAGATGTCTCGAGGAGAGGTGCCTCAGTTTGCAGTCAGTGCTGATGGAGTTTTAAGACACCAAGAGCGTGTATGTGTGCCTTCACATTGAGAGTTGAGACAACGGATCTTACAGGAGGATCACGCTACACCTTACTCAGTACATCCCGGTGCGAGTAACGTGTATCAGGATACCAGACGCTCTTTCTGGTGGGGAGATATGAAGCTAGACGTGACGTTATATGTAGCTCAGTGTGCGGTTTATCAGCAGGTCAAGATCGAGCTTCAACGACCAGGAGGAGCGCTACACCCCCTTACCATTCCCTAGTGGAAGTGGGACGACATCTCGATGGATTTTGTTACATGCTTGAGACCGAGTCGGAGTTTTGACGCCATATGGTTCATAGAGGATCGACTGACGAAGACCGCACGTTGCATTCCTATCAAGGAGACGTGGCCGGTAAGTCGATTGGCAAAGGAGTTCACGAAACAGATAGTGTGACTTCATGGAGTACCTAGGACTATAGTCTCTAACAGAGACGAACGGTTCACTTTGAGGTTTTGGAAGCAAGTGCAAGCCGCCCTAGGTACGAGTCTACAGTTCACGACTGCTTATCATCCTCAAACCAATGGTCAGTCTGAACGGACCATCCAGACTTTGGAGGATATGTTGAGAGTATGCGTGCTAAACTAGGCACAGGTGTTACCAGATCACCTTCACTTAGTGGAGTTTTCATACAAAAACAGTTGGCACGGATCAATCGAAATGGCTCCTTATGAGGCGTTATACGGAAATAGATGTCGTACCTTGCTATGTTGGGATGAGCCGAGTAGTGCTAGCGGTGTAGCACCTGAGCAGATACAAGACGATATTGCTCGAGTAGCGGCGATCAGGGAGCGGATGTTGGCAGCACAGAGTCGTCAGAAGTCTTAAGCTGATAAGAGGCGCATATCTTTGGAGTTTTAGAGTGGGAGCTCATGTATGATTGTGAGTATCCCCGACACGAGGTATTAGACGTTTTGCCGTCAAGGGGAAGCTGAGTCCCAGATATGTCGGACCCTTTGAGATCCTTGAGCGAGTTGTAGAGGCAGCATAGACTTGCTTTGCCACCTAGAATAGAGGGTGTTCACCAGGTCTTCCATGTGTCTTAGTTACGGGAGTACGCACCAGACCCGAGACACATCGTCAAACATGAGGACTTAGTGGTCGAGCCAGACCATACGTTCGTAGAGCACCCGATCGCTGTCTTAGAGTGTAGTATGAGATGTTTATGATCAAAGAACATACCAATGATGAAGATACAATGATGGATGAAAAGAATTAATGAAGCTACTTGGGAGACAAAGGATAGTATCCAGAGGAACTATCTAGAGTTCTATGTGGAGCTGGATGTACCTATAGCATAGACGTATGAGTTCAGTTTTTCCTCTTGTTGAGTGTTGTGCAATTCTGTGTGACGTTTGAGTTGTGTGTCCCGTGAGGGAATATGAGTTGTGAATAGTGGTTCTGCTACGTCGTTGCGTTGGTCTTGTGGGGTTGCTTCAAGTTTCGGGATGAAACTTCTTTTTAGGAGGATCTGATGTAACAGCCGGTTTTGTTCTTCGCTGTCACAGCCCCCGCGGTGCCAGAGGGCCGCATTCGCGGCTAGCTGTGGTCACGCCCGGGTTTAGCCACAGGTGCGGTTTGACCCCAGATTGCGCCGATCTGTTTTATTCTATTTTATTCTTTTCTTTCCTTTCTTAGAAAGATCCGATCTTCTATCTTTTGGGCCGTGTTTCCTTCTATCTCTAACCCTAATTCTGACCTTCTTTCCTTTCCCAACCGTTTCCTATATATTCCCATCATCTCTTCCATTTTCTTTTTCTTGGTTACATTCTCCTTCAACCTCAGTCAAAGCTGCAACCTTCCGTGCGAGTTCCTGCAAAAACTTTGTGAGTTTTTTATTCCTTTTCGTTCATCTTCTGCCCTTGAATCTCTGTTGCATGCCTTCTCTTCTTTCTTCTTCTTCTTTTCTCTTTTCTTCTTAACATCAATCAAGATCTAGTCATGATTCTTGTTGACCTTCGTTGGCTGATGGTGCATGTGTTACAAGCTCCCTTGGTTGAGTATTGTTGTGTGTGGATTGAAGATTCAAGTTTTGGTTCCCTTGTTGTGGTGTTGCTGTCAAAAGAACGCCCGACAATTGCTTCTGTCGTTGAAGTGCCCCCGTGCCTTGAACAACCCGCCCCTGCGGCTGCAAGCCTGTGTCACCCCTGCACCTCTGTCGACCTCCCCTGCAGTTTCCGCTGCAATAACTCCCGTCTTTGGTGAGTTGCTTCCATCCTTGCTTCCTTTCCTTATGCTAGATCATGCTAGGCTGGACCTAGATGATTAGTGGGAATGTCAGTTAGTGGCTTGATGATCCCAGTGAGTTCGTTTTGGCTTGAGTATCTTGAGTTGTGTTGTTGATGATGTACCTTGAGACTAGGAATCGTTGTTCCTAGCATGTTGAGATCAGTTAACGATCATCGAGACTAGAAGTAAGGAATTTCTAGCACGTTGCAATAGCTCTATTAGAGATCATTGAGACTAGAAGCATGTAGACTTCTAGCATTCGGTTAGGTTCTGATTCGATACGCCTTGTCTGAGCAGACATTCATCCTTTTTTTTGGGAAGTTGATTAGTTAGTTGATTCTTGAGTTACCTTCGAGTGAGGTAAGTCCCTTGGACTTACTTATCTGCATTCCGTATATGGGTTTGATCGTATTGGTTGTGTTTGTTGTTTATCGTTATAACGGAAAACTGGACTAGGACGACCTTATACCTTAATTGACCCAAGTGTATTATAACTAGGAGGTGACCGCTTGTCTAGTTCAAAATGGGAAAACTGGGAGGTGCTCTTGCGACCAATCTAACAGGTGACGGAGGAATGCATCTGCTCTATTCTTGTTGGGGAAAGGGGACATAGGCGAGATCACGGTGATTATCTTGTGACAACATAAGTTGAATTAGTAAGTGATTAACGTAATGAAAGATAATAATCGATTGTGTACGAGCATGCTATATGTTTATGTTCTTATATGTGTGTGTGCATTTATTGTCTTTCTGATATCTAGAATGTTAGCTAACGGTTTATACCAATGTTGTAGATGCCCTACATGTTAGAGATGTTGTTGAGTGATCCGGATGGAGTGATCAGCCGGGGTTTCCGTACATTATAGGACGGGATCGATTTATATTTCTGTTGTTGTCTTTTCAATTTGTTGTTGAACTCGACTGCGAGTCCTTTGCTTTTCCCTTTTGTTAAACCTTTAGTTTTTATATAGTTTTGGGTTTTCATTTATTTGTGTCTTGTTGCAAGATTCGATGTTCTTGTTGTTACTTTGAGGGTCGGAACCCATTGTGAGGTCCTAGCCCGTAACACTTCGAGTTCCTAGAACTTGGGGTGTTACAGTCCACATGTGTACCCTTGTTCACGAATTATTTTGGAATCATTCATTATGCTTTCATACAAAATGCGTTAACTTTTCTCATTTTCTTTCCTTATAGGGTATCAAAACTAACAGATTTACTACAATTACTTTAAACCGAATGAATGATTCCAAAAAGTTTCATGAATAAGGGTATACATATGGAATAGATTCGTTTTTTTGTTTCCGTTTCCGGAGTTAAAACCAAATGGACTCTTAATGTTAAGTTTGATTGTTTCTTGTATTCTTAAACAAGGGCGAGAGTTTCAACTCCAAAAATAGATTTATTTAGAATTTGTTGGCCCTAAAATCACAACATTTTAAAATGATCTCTATTCACAAACTCAATTGTAACACCCGAATTTCTTGGAACTCGGGGAGCTACTAGTTAGAACCTCACAATGTGTTTTGACCTTGGTTTAACAACAACTTTACTAGGATCTTACAACAAGGAACAAATGTATTTAAATTCTGTGAAAATATCAAATCGTATTTTTGTGAATGTACAACATATGACAGCCTTACGAAACATAATATATGAATAACATGCATGCCGAACGGAAGACTCCCTCGTCCTCATCAAATGAGTACGTGGATCCGGCTGACCATCCGTCCCGAATCTCTCTGCAACTGTCTATAACTACAAAATCTAACAGCACGGATAAACCATTAGCTAACTATCCAAATATATGTAGAATAAGAATAGCACAAACATAACCAAGGCAAAATAAAACAATTATCATGCTGGCACACAAACCGGTTATTATTAGATACTTAGGTGATTCACTTTATTCCGTTTTTAAAGTTGTGGCACGAGAAATCTAAGATTTCCCGCCTCCGTTCCTTATCCAACTGGTGATGGTTTGACACACCTCCGCCGATAGCGTCCCTGCAAACCAAGTGTGGCTAGTCCCTAAGATCCCCCTAGTCGTCCTTGGGCTTACTGGGCAGAATGCCACCGCCCGTTACTCTTAGGCCAAGATATAGGTCGGTAGTACGTAAAGAATAATTATACTTATACACATATAAGTCAAACACCACTATCATCATTCACACCAATATCTAGAAGTTAGCTAAGTAAGCCCAAAAGACTTACCTGAATCACATCTCAATTCCGTTATCTCAACTCGGTCTGCAACCGCTGGAACTCAACCGCCTATTATAAAAGGTAAGTGGATCTATAATGTATCCCACTTCCTTAGAAGTTTCCAATTTCTAAGATGTTTAAATCCATGAACCGAGAAATAACCAAACTACCCTCTACTCATATAAGCAAAGATTTTCCAAAACGACCCAACCACAACTCCTACCCAAATCTTCAAAGTTGGATAAAAATCCAGGAATTCTATACTTGGCCAATTTCTGCACATTTTCACAAACTACCCAACCAACCATCTTGGGTCTCCTAAAGATCCAGATCCGACCGTTGGATCGATCCCAACTTTTGATACCTCACAGTATACATATCCCTCTATATCATTGTTCGCGCTCAAACGTGTGTGAATAATGAACAAAATAAGCCTTAAATTTATAACCTAAAATAAATTCCTGAACGATATGCGAATCCGCATTGTACAAATCAATCGTAGTACGGAAAATACTCCAGGGTCGAACACAAGGACTATGGTGAAATCAAGCACGATAAACTATCAGGTTGTCAAACAAGAATTAAGCAGCAAAACAAAGATGATATAAACTAGATAAGAGAATGCAGATTCTAGAGGGCAAAGCATCCAGATGTGGTTTCGAATCAGGATTTCTAAGAATAACGTGGACAAAGCTGAGGTTTGCAAGGAAAGGTATTTCTAAGATGGGAATAGATCACCGGGTAAGTCTCACTACTCACTATCCCAAACCAAAGATCCTACCACTGGGTAAGTCTCCAGAAACTAAGGAAATGAACTATAATCTCAAACCAACACGCTACCCAAGGGAATAGAATTAACCTTTACCGGGTAAGTCTCAAGTTAACTCTCGAAGGTAGGATGAAGGAACACTCAAACCTTAATAAAGGATGAACCTTTATTACCTAAAACTCATCATCATAGGTATACAAGCAAAGGAATCATCGGGTAAATCTCATCCTAGGCTTGCGTATAAACCCGGAAAGGTGCAACAAGGATACGATTCGGCAAACTATAATCTAAACTCAAGATTGGTCGAATCAAGTTCACGTCTCGCTCAGTTCTTATCGATCTCGGCCGAGATGCTCAACGAACTGACCGAGACGAGGTTCGGTTTGGTTAAAACTCAAGCTTTCAAGGTCTACTTAAATGAAGGTTTACTCTTTCATTGTCTATACCACAACCTTCAACCAATCACCCTAGAATCACAAGGTTTTTATCCAACAATCATCATAATTATAACAATCAAATATATAATTGAGGAAGCAATAAGGGAACAAGAAAACCTTAACAAAAAGGTTTCCATAATCAAACAAACAATCCAAACTGTATTCCTTAAGAATAGTATCAAAAGACAACAATTAACATTCCCTAATAAAACCTTACAACTTTCCTTGAAAACCTTCGCCCTCAACAATCTTCCTTCAATTTCCTTCTTCTCTTCGCAATATACTCCATTCCAAAGATAATCAGTCGTCCTTCCATCCAAAAACTACATTCCATCTTATAGGAAAATTATAGGGAAAAAACAAATGCCTCATTGGGCAGTGGGCCGGCCGTCTCGATCTACGCCCAATTGGCCACCTCGACCGAGATGCAAATGTGGTGATCCGAGATGGTCGAGTTGTTACGTGTAAATCTCCATAACTGATCCTACATCTTGTTTCTCTCCATCTTCAAGGGTTCCTATGCCTTCATTGTAGCTCCTTGATGCTCCATAATGCAGCTCTTATGACTCCTTAGAACCTTTGGCTCCATATCGATCCATAATGTGTCATATTCCCTACAATTCCAACAAAACTAGGTGTGAACCTCGATTCTTGCAAAGTAAACAAAATGACATAATCATCAAGAATAAATAGCCATGCATGCAGATTTTATGATGATAAAACGTCCAAACTAATCCCAAAATATAGACTATAATGCATGCTATCAAAATACCCCATACTTGTCCCTTGCTTGTCACCAAGCAAGATTCAAATCTTAGATACAAGATAGAATGGATTATAAGTCATCAAAAGATCAATAAAAAAACTTTTTCAAAACATTTGGTGGTGTGCTTCCACTTATAGATCACCCTCAGAGAATGCTTCATAGCAAATAAAATCAACAGATCCCCAAAACATATTATGAATATAAGAAATGTGATCATTCTTTGCATAAAACCATAGAATGTGTAGTAAATCATATTCATCGAAATCAATCATGTCTAATCCAGTTTAAACCACAAAGTCAATCAGCATACTCAAGGTCTCAAGGACACAAAAATAGAGGTCAACAAATGTGTTAGGGTGGGATGTATATAGGGTAATGTGGTGCTGAAATCCGGGAATAGGATCTTTACTTCACACTCTTGAATTCCAAACATCTTCCACCAATAAGCTTTGCTTACTTCTTTCTTGCATAATTTCATTTTTTTACTTTATTTTTGAGAACATGGATAGAGAAGCACAAGAACCGAAGCCTAAAAGATCAACAATTCTCAATTTCTCGAGATGCCTCAAACCTTGATGCACATACCATGACCCGTTAGAACTATCGATCAATCAGACTTTGGCAAGACACAAACACCCGGCTATGTGAATGGTGAGTTACTCATCATCAAGATCAACGTCCCAAAACCTATTTTCTAACACTTTCAACCATAATCTCAACTTCACTTCACACGCCTTTCATCAACTGCATCCATATTCCCGGATAGGTCAAGGGAGGCAAATATATATATGAAGGGCTAAAAGCATGACCAAGAAGAAGAAGAGTAAGTGAAGTGCCTTAATCATCCCATGAAGAACGTGAGAGAACTTATAAGGTGGTTTCAACCTTCAAATTCAACATGATTTTGATAACACAAAATACTAAACATGCTAGAATTTAAAACAAAACATTCAACAACTTAAGCATATCATAAAATCTTTTGAACATATAAAGATTTCAAAGCTAATCTGCAAGCAAATATCATCATCGAGGTCATATCTAGATTAGAAGCACAAAACGTTTCAAAACTTTCTTCAATTTCAAAGTCATTTCGGTCGAGATACTTTGACAACAGCCAAGGTGAACTCCTATTGTCTCTATCTCGGTTGGTCAAGTCATTTCGGTCGAGGTCAAAAAAATTTTCAATCCAGTTTTGACGTTTTTGTCAATCAAAAATTCTTATGCAATGCATGCAGAGAGACATATAAGCACATGTAGGCAAATAAGATCATAGGCGAACTCATGAAGCCAAGTTAACAGTTATTATAGACCCAAATAATTCAAATACCCCATACTTGAGACATATTGTCCCAATGGGTCATGAGTGAGTCAGAACAAAGGATGAAGCTCAATCGTCAGCAGGAGGTGGAATATACCAGTATTGAGTAGGGTCGAAGGGATACCCCATATGCTCCCAAACATCATCATCGTCATTTGACGCTGATAATGTTGGCTCTCCTACATGTCCCGCGCCCAAGTCCTAATAGAACGAGCCTGATCGTCAAAGCATGAGGTCATGTCAGTCCGTAGAGTGCGGAAAGATGCCGTCATTTGTTGAGTGAGGTCATCTATCCTCCTATGCGCCTCGGGATCACGGCGGCGGCGAGCTCGCTGTTGCCTCCAACGGAACAGCTGGTGTCTCTCTCTCATCCTCAGCCGCCTCGTCGTCAATGTCGATGGTGGGAGCACTAGGACCAGCTGTGTTTGGACCAGTATCCATCGTTGCAGCTCCATCAGTACCGTCATCATCATCAGATCTAAGTTCCTCATTCACAACAGCCTCTTGCACCATAGGGTTCCAAATTGTTAACTAGTTTTGAGGATCAAAGATGGTGAATGGGGTGACCATGGAATGCCTCTAGGAGCTTTCGTTTCCCAAGGCATAGCCACATAAGGGGGACCACGACCTCGGGGAATGATAACTCTCTGTGTGATGGAGAGTTCTCATGTATAAGCTGTGTGGGAGGTGATGGATAAGCCTGTCGAGCAGTAGGACGGTCTCGGAGAGCCAACTAACGATCAAAACGACGCAAGGGTTCCATTTCAGGTAGTGATCTCGGGTTGTTCTTGTTGTATCTCGGCCGAGATGAACCCAGTAGACCGAGGCAAAGTACTTCATCGATCGAAGTTCAAAATCTGCAACTTTTTCCCCCTAATCTCACTACCACATGCTTTCTAAGGGGTACTTAAACACTTTCTAACAACAAGCAGCAACAAACGTTCTCTAATTTGAACAAATCAAACCGAAACCTAATGAGAAGGGTTTCAAATGAAATACCCGTATGTTTCTGCAGCTTGAGACGGTTTTGAGTGAGATTTGATGCTGGATATCCATATGCCGTGCTTCCGCCGTTGATAATTTCAATTTTAATTCGGCCGAGATAGTCGCCTGACCGAGATGCTGGACCGAGGTGAGCTCTATAACCTCATTTCGGTTGACCGAACTTAATTTTGGTCAAGATGCTTTGACAACATCCAAGATGTGTGTCAGTCGAAATTCGTTTTCTCAAATTCTCGAACGGCAATCCATCCATGTGTTTCCTGAGTTGTTTTCTCTTGGGTAGTAGCTAATTCATGTCTAAGAGGACACACAAACATGAAGCAAACTATCTTAACTAGTCTAGGAAGGGGAAAAGAAAACAATACCTTGGGTTGCCTCCCAAGAAGCTCTTGGTTTAAGTTCGCTAGCTGGACCGTACTTCACTCTTAAGCAAGATGCAATGGTGCAATCTCCTCAGCTGGAACTTCCGGTTGATATTTCTTCAACCTATGACCATTGACCTTAAAACTTCCACTAGTTTCAACCCATACTTCAACTGTACCATGGGGAAAAAGTTTTTTCACAATGTAAGGTCTTGTCCATCTAGATTTTAACTTACCTGGAAAGAGACGGAGGCGGGAGTTGAAGAGAAGAACGAGATCCCCTTCTTTGAGTTCCTTAGGGATGATGTGCTTGTCATGCCATTTATTGGTTCTCTCTTTATAGATCCTAGCATTCTCATATTCATTCAAGCGTAACTCCTCCAACTCATTGATATCCAAAAGCCTCTTCTCTCCAACTTCCTTGAGTTTGAAATTTAGCCATTTGATCGCCCAATATGCCTTATGTTCCAACTCAACGGGAAGATGACAAGACCTCCCATATACCAAATTATAAGGGGTGGTACCTATGGGGGTCTTGAACGCGGTCTTGTACGCCCAAAGAGCATCGTCCAACTTCACAGACCAATCTTTCCTCGTCCTTGAGACGGTTTTCTCCAAAATTTCCTTGATTTTTCTATTAGAGATCTCCACCTGTCCACTAGTTTGAGAATGATAAGGGGTTGCTATCTTGTGGGTTACCCCATACTTCGACAAAAGTGCCTCAAACTTCCGGGCTGTAAAATGTGTTCCTCCGTCACTAATGATGATTTGAGGCGTTCCAAAGTGTGGAAAGATGGTCCTATTGAAGAACTTCACAACCACTATGGCATCATTAGTGGGAGAAGCAATGGCTTCTACCCATCTAGAGACGTAATTAACTGCCAAGAGAATGTAGAGGTTTCTTGTAGATGATGGGAAGGGTCCCATAAAATCAACGCCCCACACATCGAAGATCTCGACTTTCCGAATATTGTTAAGAGCCATCTCGTTCCGTCGAGATATATTTCTAGTTCTTTGGCATGCATCACAAGAAGCATCAAACATTTGCACATCCTTAAATAATGAAGGCCAAAAGAAACCAGAACGTAATAGCTTAGCGCATGTTTTGTGAGCGCTAGCATGTCCTCCACAAGGAAGTGAATGGCAATGGTGTATGACACTTGTAGTCTCGTCCTCCGGAACGCAACGTCTAAGCATCTCATCCGGTCCTCTCTTGAAAAATAGAGGCTCGTTCCAATAGTAGTAATGTACGTCTTTGAAGAACTTCTTCCTTTGGGCGTATGTCAATCCTGGAGGTATTTCCTCACAAACACGATTATTAACAATATCAGCATACCAAGGCTCATTACCGTTAGAAATTTGTTAAAGCCAATGCTCCACTAGATGCAATTGCTCATCAGGAAAAGAATCATTAATGAGGAGATCGTCCCTTTTGAATGAGATAGGTGGTATCCGGCTGAGGTGATCCGCTACAGAATTCTCGGATCCCTTTTTATCGCGAATTTCCAAGTCAAATTCTTGAAGCAAGAGAATCCAACGAATAAGACGCGGTTTTTCTTCCTTCTTAACTAGCAAGTATCGAATAGCTGCATGGTCAGTATAGACAATAACTTTCGCTCCCACTAAGTAAGAACAAAACTTCTCTAATGCGAAGACAACTGCCAAGAGCACTTTCTCGGTGGTGGCGTAGTTCAGTTGAGCCTCATCTAGTGTTTTTCTAGCATAGTAAATGACGTTGGTCCGGCCTCTTCTGTCCAAGAACTGCTCCTACAGCCACATCGCTAGCGTCACACATGATCTCAAAGGGCAAAGTCCAATCAAGAGGTTGAATGATGGGAGCGGAGATCAATGCTTCCTTTATCCTATAAAAAGCATCAAGGAATTCCTGTGAGAACTCAAAAACAACATCCTTATTCAATAGATTAGTAAGCAGTTAAGAGATTTTAGAAAAATCCTTGATGAACCTCCTGTAGAAACTTGCATACCCAATGAAACTCCCCACACCTTTAATAGAACAAGGTGGGGGAAGTTTTTCTAGAGTCTCGATCTTAATTCGATCGACTTCTATACCTCGGTTTGAAACGAGGTGCCCTAGAACAATTCCTTCACTAACCACGAAGTGACACTTCTCCCAATTCAAAACGAGATTACTTTCTTCACAACGTTGTAACACTAGAGAAGTTAGCCAAACAGTTATCAAAAGAGGAACCATATACAGAAAAATCATCCATGAATACTTCCATGATCCGCTCGATATACTCGGAAAAGATAGCCATCATATAATATTTGCTATCAGACGTGTGTATAACCGTGAACAAAATAACTTTAAATTTATAACCTAAAATATAAGCCTGAAACAATATGCGAACCCGTAGTGTACGGATCAATTGTAATAACAGCAAATACTTCAGGGTCGAACACAGGGACTATGGTGAAACAAAGTACGGTATATCAGGTTGTCAATCAAAGGCAAGCAACAAAACAAAGATATCAAAGATGATGTAATAATCAGATAAAGGAATGCAGATTCTAGAGGTCAAAGTATCCAGTTGTGGTTCCGACTCAAGATCTCAAAGGATAACATGGACAAAACTGAGGTTTGCAAGGGAAGGTATTTTTAAGGTGGGAATAGATCACCGGGTAAGTCTCACTACTCACTATCCCAGACCAAAGATCCTCTCATCGGGTAAGTCTCAAGGAACTAAGGAAAGGAACTATAATCTCAAACCAACACACCATCCAAGGGGATAGAACTAACCTTTACCGGGTAAGTCTTAAGCTAACTCACAAAGGTAGGATGAAGGCACACTCAAACCCTAATAAAGGATAAACCTTTATTACATAACACTCATCATCATAGGTATACAAGCAAAGGAATCACCGGGTAAGTCTCATCCTAGGCTTGTGTATAGACTAGGAAAGGTGCAACGAGGATAGGATTTGGCAAACTAAAACCTAAAATCAGGTATGGATAAGATCTGGGTCACACCTCGCTCAATTCATATCCGATCTCAGCCGAGATGTTTTATGAACCGACCGAGGTGAGGTGAGGTTAAGGTTTGGCTCGAGCTTTCAGGGTCCACTAAGGTAAAGACTCATTCTTTCATCGTCTTACCCACAACCTTCAGCCAATCAACCTAGAATCGCACAAGAATTTAGCCAATAATCATCATGATAATAACAATCAAATATATGTATAAAGAAGCAATATCCAAACAAGAAAACCTTAACACAAAGGTCTCAATAATCACTCAATCAAACAAACAATCCTAACAATCAGCAAACTATGTTCCTCAATAACAAACCAAAAGACAACAAATCAAGGATCTAAGAAAACCTTACAAATTCCTTTAAAAAGCCTTCAACTTTCACTTCAAAGCTATCTTCCTTCAATTTCTTTCCTTCCTTGGAATATATTCAATTTCCAAACTAATCAGTTAACCAGACATACTTCCATCCAGAAAATATCTTCCAATTTATAGGAGAATCACTTGCCAAAAATAAAAGATCTTATGGGCCATGGGCCGTGCGTCTCGATCCAGGCCTAGTAAAGCATCTCGGTCGAAATGATTTTGGGGTCAACCGAGGTGAACTTCACCTACATACAAATCTCTCAAAACTGGTCCAAAATCAAACTTTTGTTCAACTTTCATGGTTCCTATGCTTTCCTTGTAGCTCCTCAATGCTCCATAATGTAGCTCCAATGACTCCTTAGATCCCTTGGCTCCATATCTCTCCAAAACATGCCATTTTCCCTACAATTACAACAAAACTAGGTGTAGACTTCGATTCTTACAAATGTAAACAAAACAACAAAATCATCAAGAATATACAATCATGCATGCAGGCTTATGAAGATAAAACGTCAAACCAATCCCAAAACATAGACTATAATACATGCTATCATACAACGCTAAAAAGTGGCGGGCGCGTTACACAATCCGAATGGAATCCTCCGATAAGCAAATGTTTCCCATAGATAAGTGAAAGTGGTCTTCTCTTGATCATCCGGATGGATAGGAATCTGAAAGAAACCACTATAACCATCTAAGTAGCAAAAATGAGAGTGTTGTGCTAACCGTTCAAGCATTTGATCAATAAATGGAAGAGGAAAATGGTCTTTTCTCGTTGCTAAATTCAATCTTCGATAATCAATGCATATTCTCCAGCCTATAACGGTCCTTGTGGGGATCAACTCGTTGTTCTTATTTTTTACAACGGTCATCCTACCTTTCTTGGGAACTGCATGCACCAGACTCACCAATTTGCTATCCGATGTGGGGAATATAATTCCTGCATCAAGCAACTTAAGGATTTCTTTCTTCACAACCTCTTTCATGATCAGATTTAACCGTCTTTGAGGTTCCCGTGAAGGCTTATGATCATCATCCATTAGTATCTTATGCATGCAAAGAAAAGGCTTAACACCAACAAGATCTTCAATAGTATAACCTAAAGCCTTTATATGTGTTCTAACTCATGCATTAACCTAGACGGTTCATCTTTAGTAAGAGTAGCACCAACAATGACAGGATATGTAAAATCCGGACCAAGGAAAGCATACCTTAAGTGATGTGGAAGAGGCTTAAGCTCTAAGATAGAAGGTGTCTTAAGTGTTGAATTCGTACCTCCTTCCTCTGTTGAAGAGGATTTGGAAACTTCAGAAGAGATGGAAGAATTATTTGCAACATCTTCGATTAATAAGAAAACGTCCTTTGAAGAAGTAAACATTTCGTGTGCCTCTGGTTGGTCTCGGTCGAGGTGTTTTGACAACACCCGAGATGATGGACCAAGGTGAGATCCAGTTATCCTTATCTTGTTTGCTTCAAAAGTCATCTTGGTCGAGATGTTGGGATATGGACTGAAACCTAATGTGCTTTTCGGCTCCTCAACGAGTTTTTAAAATCCTGCTCTTGGATCCTCTTCCAAAGCTTCCAAGCTTCGTATATCTGCATCACAAGAAACATATACACCTTCCTCCATCATACTAAAACTCAAAATTTTCTCAAGAGGGTCTTTAATTAGGATATAGCTCACCAATTCTCGAGAATCTTCTTTATCGTAGATGTTGAAGATGTCTTCTTCTAAGGGTTGCCCCTTCATTGTGGCTGAGAGTGTAAATTCCACATGATCTTCCCCAATACTGACTGACAATGTGGCGTTCTTACAAATAACCATGCAACCCGAAGTTGCAAGGAATAATCTTCCAAGAATGATGGGAATAGGATAATCTGCAGGAATGTCCAACACGAAAAAGTCTATAGGTATGTAAAACTTACCTAACTTGACGGAAATGTCCTCCAAGATTCCAACAGGACGAGTAATAGAACGATTCGCCATGTATAGAGTCATCTTCAATGGCTTAGGATCCCTAAGACTAATCTTCTCACAAAGTGCTAGAGGAATTATGCTTACGCTTGCTCCTAGATCACAAAGTGCATCGTAAGTCATGTCCTCAACTTCGATGGGAATGCAAAACGAACTGGGATCTCGTAGCTTTGGTGGCATATTTTCTTTCATGATTTGAATGAGCTTCGAAGATCTAGAGGTCATCCTTACTTCGCCAAAGTCTTCCAGCTTTCTTTTCTTTGATAAGCTTTTTTTTAGAAACTTCCCATAGGTGGGCATACCTAAGATTGTATCAATGAAAGGTATGTTAATATGTAGCTTATTCATAAGGTTTAGAAACCTACCAAAGTGTTTGGCTAGACGCGCACGCGCCCTAGACTGAGGAAACGGAAGTTGAGGCTTGGAAGCAGGTGGTGGAACATAGACATCGGATGTCTCTTTTGCCTTTTCAGCTTCCGTCTCAACCAACATCTCGACCGAAGTGTTCTTTGACAGAGCGTCGTCCGACCGAGGTACTGGTTCAGTTGTCATCACTCCACTTCGTGTGGTGATTGCCATGACTTGCCCTTTTGGGTTGTTCTCCGTCCTTCCTAGAAGTTTACCTAGATCTCTAGGTGCTTCATTAGCCTTGTTGAAAACTTGATGTTCCAAAGCTTTTTGTGCCTTTGAAAATGTATTCATAGAGCTTTCCATGGCGTTTAGTTTGGTCATTATTGCTTCTAATATAGCATCCGTGTTTTCTTTAGGCTATTGGGACGAACCCGAAGATGGCTCTTGACTCTTTAATGAAGAAGAAGAAGAAGAAGAAGGAGGAGGAGGAGGAGGAGGAGGAGGAGTTAGAGCATTTTCAGCATGAGAATAAGGGTTACCGGAATTATTTTGATTTGATCTCCAATTATTGTAGTTTTTGTTGTTGTTATCGTTGAAATTGTTATTCCTTTGCCCTTGATAGTTTCCTTGCCCTAAGTACCAAACATCTTGCTCCTTGGGTGCTCCTTTAGCTTGAGATAATAAAAGCTTTTTAAAGCCTTAACTTCATTGTTGAGGGTAGTAAGTGGAGCAACGCTAGAAGTGGTGAGATTCATTTCTGGAGGTCCAGTTCGTTTTCCTCCATCTCCAACCCTTCGATGGGAGTATTTCTCCATATGTAGAGCTTGCTTCTTAACAAACTCCCAAGCTTCATCAACTAGTGTATCCATGAAAGTGCCCGTAGAAAGTGACTGGAGTTTGAATTGAGTTTCTTCATCCAAACCTTTGAAGTAAATCTCTAGCAACTCAATCTTTGGAATTCCATGGTGAGGGCAGTCCAATAAGAGGTCCTTGAATCTTTCCCATGACTTGAACAAGCTTTCTCTATCTTTCATGACAAAAGCATTAAATTGTTATTCCTTTGCCCTTGATAGTTTCCTCGCCGTAGTCATTTCTTCCCATGTGTTAACTCGTCCAGATGGGAGAGATTGATACCAAGCAAGTGCTTTATCTTTTAAAAAGAAGTAGAAATGCCTTAACTTGTAGTTGTTGTTCTCCACCCTTCTAGGTCTTAAAGTCTCCATAAGAATCTCAAAGTTTTGCAAGTGTTAATGTGGAGATTCTCTTTCTAGTCCTCCAAACTGACATTGTCGGATCATTGAGATTACTTGAGGTCGAAACTCGTAGTTGTGCTAAGCCGGGTGTTACGTCTAGGAATTGTGACACGCAAAAGTCTTAAATTTATAACTCGATATATTTTTCCTAACTCCTAGCGAACCCACAGTGTATGGGTCGTTTTGTAGTAAGGATAGTATTCCGAGGTCGAACACAAAGACTAAGGTGAAATTGAATCAATAGTGACTAAGGATAGTGTTGATCTAGGCTAAGAAAGGAGAAAGAAATAAAGAAATGAAAATCTCAATGTTTTTGGATTGGTTTTGTGGTGATCAATCAATTCAAAGATCACAAATCATGCGAGATTTAACAAATAACTAAGCTAGCGAGGCAAATAAACAAACACAAACACGAGATAGGTAGTCAAGAGAGAAAAACGGATTCTAGGGGTTAGAAATTCCGGTCATGGCATAGGACTCAAGCTATCTAGTCGTTCCTTGGATCAACTATGGTATGTTGGGAAAGGGTGTTTCTCAAATGGAACCAATCACCGGGTAGGTCTCATGATCCACTAGTCCGTTTCTAAGGTCTCATCACCGGGTAAGTCTCAAAGAGCCTAAGGATAGGAATTCTACACAAACCGGATTGTCATCTAGGGATCTAACCTCTCCTTACCGGGTAAGTCTCGGGAAGGCAAGTCCTAAACATCAATCCTAGCATACTCAATCCAATAGCGGCTTATGAGGCTCACTACTACCTAGAGTTCATCATCTTCGGTATGTAAGAGCAAGAATCACCGGGTAGGTCTCTTCTCATACTTAGTTACTAACACTAGGTCACCCTAGGATAGATATAGCTCAATAAACACTAGGATTTCAACAATCTAACAACCTAACACTTAGATTTATCAATTCAGGCAAGTCAGACAAAACCACGGGCAGTTCATCAAGTCCACGGCCGTGGAACCCCTTAGAACAGACCATGATTTTGAAAAGAGGCTAGGTTCGAGCAAACAAAGCATCCAAAGGTACGTTTAAGTCTATCCTATCATAGTCCAAGCCATAACCATCATTTCCTTACCCTAGAATCACATCTACTTAGCCAACAACATGCATCATCACAATCAAGGTCATCAAACATAAAATCATGGAGTCCATGTCAAATTAATGAAAAGAAAGATAGATGAAGCAAATAGAACAAGAAAAACGAGCTGAATAGATGTCAAAAGAGAGACTACAACCCTTCAAAAGAAGGTTCGATTCGTTCTTACAACCCTAGAAAATGTTTTCAACAATCTTCACTCTAAAAGCTATGAAAAACTAAGAATGGTGTGTTCTTCTCTTCTTCTCCAATGGAAGCCTTTCTTCTCCTCCAAGAGTAGCTCCAATCCAATCTTCCAATGAGAGAATATGTGTGAGGTAAGGTGTGAGAGAGAATGGAGTGATGGGGTCTGCCCTCAACAGCCTACAGGACCACCTTTTATACACCATCAAGGGCAAGGGTCGGTTATGGAGATCGTGGGACAGCTGTCGCAGCTGTGCAGGGAGAACCACGGCCTATTTCCACGCCCGTGAAAGTCCCAGTGGTCATGGTTTTGGTGATTCAGACTTCTATAGATCATCAAGCCACGATTTGGTGCAAGACATGCACCAACAAGGTCCCATGTGTTCTCCTTTGCTCCTAACTTGCTTCCCAATGGGTCCGAAGGTGTGTCATCTCGAGGAACGATCCTCGAATGTATCGATTAAGCTCCTAAAGCTCCCAAAATACCTACAAAACATGCAAAAGTCCGTGCAGACGTCTATCTCGACAAATATACAAGAATTGAATGCAAACGTCATGAACTAGTGCTAAACCATGCATGAATGAGCGGAAAAACTATCTAAATGAGTGCTTAAACCTAAGTCATAAATCGTGTTATCAAAAATACCCCATACTTAAGGTTTGCTCGTCCCCGAGCAAAGTCCGACTATAGGCTAAGAGATGACATGATTTATGAATGCAAGAAAAACTGAAAATATTTTTGGGATTGTGCTTCTAATATTGGATTACCTTCATAGTCATGTTTCATGGCAAATGGACAAGCAAGCATGCATCAAATGAATGAAGGCACGGAAAGACAATTATACTTAACTAGAAAGCATGCATGAAAGGTAAAGATGAAGAAGCCAAGATGATCATGAGTATATCCAATCTAGATCACTAAGTCTTACACACATGCAAATAGGTCACAAGGACTTAGGAAAGAAGAGGCTAAGAAACGTTGTGATTGGGTGGGGATTTTTTCTAGGTCATGTGATGCTAATCCGGGAATGGAACTAACTCCACAATTTCATTTTTTATCAATTTCCCACAAGTGTATATTTTCTCCTTCTTTTCTTTCTTTTCTTTTCTTTTTTCTTTCACTTATTTTTGAGACAATGGCATTGGTGTACAAAAGCCGAAACCTTGGTGATTAGCGGGCCTCTGGTTTTTATTTTATTTTTCAAGGTGCTCCACACCGGGTACACATACCAAAACTCGTTAGGACTATCGGTTTATTTGACTTTGGCAAGGCACAAACACCTGATTATGTGAATGGGGCCGAGTTACTCGTCATTTAAACCAACGTCCCCAAACCTATATTTTTGTCTACACTTTCACAACAATTTCAGCACTTCATTCACAACATTCATTCATCAACAACTTCACCCCACACTTGCTTTTCACACACATCAACGCACTAGCATGCTCCTATTCCCGGATGGGTCAAAAGAGGTCAAATTTTTCATTAATTGAGGTGCTCAAGCAACATGATCAAGATGAGAAATAGAGGAAAATGAATTGCCTTAGTCATTCCTAAATGATGTGCAAGAACTAGCATGTAATTTCGACCATCAATCCTCAATCCAATCAAGGCAATCATTCATGATCACAATTCACACATGGGATTCAAGATAAGTACTTCAAGTCTACATATACATTCATCAATTCAACACACAAGGCCATCCATAGCCAATTCACAAGATAATCTCATCATAAGGGTCATACCCAATCTTAGAAGTACTTAAAATTTTTTAAATTTCTGATTTTTTTGGGTTTATCGAAATGTCTATGTACAATGCAAAACATGTGACAATATTAAACTATCCTAGATGCTAATCATGCAAGTGATCATGAAAACCCCACCCCATACTTAGAAACACATTGTCCATAATGTGTAAATGAAGTAAAGAAGAGTAAAAGAGGGTCCTCACAATGTAAAATGGTTTGCTTCGGTATTTGGGTTCACTCAAATGGAGTGATGGCGGATGATCCTATCAACGATGGTAGAGAGCTCATGATGTTCGTTATGGCGTCGGGATCCGCGCTAGGCACCGCTAGCCGTCCAAGTCCCACATCCGCTCCACCCATAATTTATGAGGGACTCATCATCATCATCCACATGTCATGCAAGGCTTCCATGCTACTTGGATTCTCGCACACAAACTCCAAACACACAAAAACACACAAAAACAGAAAAAATCAAAACCAAAACAAAACGAAAAGGGAAAGATATCTACCAATGGGTTGCCTCCCATCAAGCGCTTCTTTAAGGTCATTAGCTTGACCAAATTCGGGGGCGTCTCACTCGAGGTGAAGTGGGGCAATCATATCCACTGGAGCTCCCGGGATATACTTCTTCAAACGGTGCCCATTCACCTTAAAATCTCCACAATGCTCCCCTCCTATTTCCACCGCTCCATGGGGAAAGATCTTCTTCACCACATAAGGACCCGTCCATCTTGACTTTAGCTTTCCGGGGAAGAGCCGCAACCTTGAGTTGAAGAGAAGGACAAGGTTGCCTTCACTGAACTCCTTTGGGATAAGACGCTTGTCATGCCAATGTTTGGTCCTTTCCTTGTAAATCCGGGCGTTTTCATAGGCATCCAACCGGATCTCCTCAAGAGCGTTCATGTCTAGCAATCTCTTCTCACCGGCCTCCTTGAGGTCAAAATTCAGCCATCTAATGGCCCAATATGCCCTATGCTCCATTTCCACCGGAAGGTGGCAAGACTTGCCATAAACTAGCTTGTAGGAAGTGGTGTCAATCGGTGTCTTGAAAGCAGTTCTATAAGCCCACAAAGCATCATCGAGCTTCATAGCCCAATCCTTTCTCGTCCTAGAAACCGTCTTCTCAAGTATCCCCTTTATCTCCCGGTTGGAGATCTCCACTTGGCCACTAGTTTGGGGATGGTAAGGTGTTGCCACCTTATGAATCATCCCATACTTAGCCAAAAGTGCCCCAAAGTTCCTATTAGTGAAGTGCTTTCCTCCATCACTTATGATCACCCTTGGTGTCCCAAACCTAGGAAAGATCACTCGGTTGAAGAACCGCACCACAACCTTGGCAGCATTTGTCGGAGAGGCGATTGCCTCCACCCATCTTGACACATAGTCCACCGCCAATAGGATGTAGAGGTTGCCACATGAAGAAGGGAATGGTCCCATGAAGTCCACACCCCACACATCAAATATCTCCACTTCTTGTATGTTGTTCAAGGGCATCTCATTTCTCCTTGAGATGTTGCCCGTCCTTTGGCAAGCATCACAAGCTACCACAAAATTCTGCACGTCCTTGAACAAACTTGGCCAATAGAACCCGGATTGCAACACCTTTGCACATGTCTTGTGTGAGCTAGCATGCCCTCCACATGGCAAAGGCAAGGAGTGACAATTGCGGATCACACTCTCCACCTCATCCTCCGGTATGCATCTCCTAAAGACTCCATCCGGCCCTCTCTTGAACAAAAGCGGTTCACTCCAAAAGTAATGCCTCACATCCTTGAAGAACTTCCTTTAGGCATAGGATAAACCGGGTGGCACTTCTTCACACACAAGATAGTTCACAATGTCCGCATACCATGGCTCATTTCCCTTGGACACTTGAAGCAAGCACTCCACCATTTGCAATTGCTCATCCCAAAATGAGTCATCAATTGGGATGTCATCTTTCTCAATCTCCAACGGTGGGAGTCTACTAAGGTGGTCCGCCACATAATTTTTGGATCCTTTCTTATCCCGGATTTCCAAGTCAAACTCTTGAAGAATAAGGATCCACCGGATCAACCGAGGCTTGGCATCCTTCTTTGTAAGGAGATAACAGATCGCAGCATGATCCGTATACACAATGACCTTCGCTCCAATAAGATACGAGCGGAACTTCTCAAATGCATACACAACCGCTAGCAATTCTTTCTCGGTGGTAGCATAATTGAGTTGGGCATCATCTAGCGTCTTGCTAGCATAATAGATGGCATGTGTATGCCCATATTTCTTTTTCCCCAAAACAGCCCCGACGGCTACATCACTCGCGTCACACATGATCTCAAACGGTAAACTCCAATCCGGAGGTTGCATGATAGGTGCGGAGATCAAAGCATTCTTCAACCTACAAAAAAGCCTCAAGGCAATCCTTGGAGAAAACAAACTCAACATCTTTCATTAGTAGGTTAGTAAGAGGCTTAGAAATCTTAGAGAAATCTTTAATGAATCTCCGGTAAAAACCGGCATGCCCTAGAAAAGTCCTTACCCCCTTCACCGAGGTAGGTGGTGGCAACTTCTCTATCATCTCTATCTTAGCTCTATCAACCTCAATGCCACGGTTGGACACCAAGTGTCCCAACACAATGCCTTCACTTACCATGAAGTGGCATTTTTCCCAATTCAAGACTAGATTAGTCTCCTCACATCTCTTAAGCACAAAGGACAAGTTAGCTAAACAATCATCAAATGAAGATCCATAAACAGAGAAATCATCCATAAATAATTCCATGATGTTTTCAATATACTCAGAAAAGATAGTCATCATACACCTTTGAAAGGTGGCGGGTGCATTACACAACCCAAATGGCATTCTCCTATATACAAATGTACCCCAGGGACATGTGAATATAGTTTTCTCTTGGTCATCGGGGTGGATAGGGATTTGGAAGAATCCACTATAACCATCCAAGTAGCAAAAATGAGAATGTTGAGCTAATCTCTCTAGCATTTGGTCAATAAAGGGAAGAGGGAAGTGATCTTTCCTAGAGGCCACATTTAGTTTCCTATAGTCTATACACATCCTCCATCCCGTAACCGTTCTAGTCGGAATTAGTTCATTATCTCATTGGTCACTACGGTCATCCCACCCTTCTTAGGAAACACATGCACGGGACTAACCCACATACTATCTGAAATCGGGAAAATGATTCCCGCATCTAGCAATTTAAGAATCTCTTTCTTCACTACTTCTTTCATGATAGGGTTTAGTCTTCTTTGAGGTTCAATTGAAGGTTTATGATTATCTTCCATTAAGATATTATGCATGCACAAAGAAGGTTTAATGCCAACTAAATCATCAATGGTATAGCCAATAGCCTTCCTATGCCATCTCAACTCATGCAACAATCTATTCAACTCATCATCATTCAAGCATGCATTAACAATCACGGATATGTAGAATTATCACCAAGAAAAGCATACTTAAGATGAGAGGGGAGGGGTTTAAGTTCAAGTTTAGGAGGATCTTTATCGATTGGAGACGCTCCATATAATGTAGGTTGAGATGATTCCAAAGCTTTGGAAGGCTCCTCAAGGCTCCTTGAAGCTTGATCAACAAGTAAGGCAGTTTATGGAGAAACCACGGGTGAAATCACGGCCTCTGGCACAATCACGGCCGTGGAACTTGCTAAGCTAGCATTGTGGAGCACTCCAGAGAGTTCCACGGGACAAACCACGGGCGTGGTTTCCCCTACCTGGCTGTGGTTCACACAGCAATTCAGCACACCTTCGTGTACTTCAAATTCAGCTCTTGTCTCCTTTTCTAATGCATCCAAAGCCTTGATTTCTTCATTGCAAGCCTCCTCAACTCCTTCCTCCATCAAACTCAAGATAAGAACCTTTTCCAAGGGGTCCTTGATCAAGATCGAGCTCACAACTTCTCTAAACTCCTCTTGCTCGACAATGTTGAACACATCTTCACCAAGGGCTGGCCCCTTCATCATTGTGGATAGTTTGAACTTAATACTCTCTTCTCCAATGTTGAAGGAGAGAATTACATCTTTACAATCCACCAAGCATCCGGAAGTGGCTAAGAACGGCCTTCCCAAAATGATAGAAATCGGGTAGTCCGCCGAGATGTCCAAAACAACGAAGTCTATAGGCACATAGAACTTCCCGAGTTGCACCGGTATGTCTTCTAAGATTCCTACGGGGTGAGTGATTGAACGGTCCGCCATGTAAAGGGTCATCTTGACCGGCTTTGGCTCTCCTAGCCCAACCTTGTTGCAAAGTGCAAGCGGGATAATGCTTGCACTTGCCCCAAGATCACATAGGGCTTCATACTTCACTTCTCCCACTCCAATTGGCACACAAAAAGATCCCAGATCTCTTAGCTTAGGAGGCATCTCCTCCTTCATAGTTTGAATCAACTCCGAGGATCTCTTTTTCATTCTCACTTCCCCATACTCCTCCAACTTCCTTTTGTTGGAGAGTATCTCCTTCAAGAATTTGTCATATGCCGGCATACCTAGAATAGCATTCATGAACGGAATGTTAATATGCAATTTAGACATAAGTTCAAGGAATTTACCGAAGTATTTGTCCAAGCGAGCTCTTGCTCGTGATTGTGGGAACGGTAGTGGTGGCTTGTATGGAGGTGGCGCCACATATGTTGGCTCATCTTCCTTGCTCTTGCCTCCTTCTTCTTGCAATGTCTCTTCTTCTACCACTACTTGCTTCCCCTTGTCATTTCCCTTAGGTAAGGGATCCTTCATGCTCAGCCCACTTCTTATTGTAATGGCCAACACTTGGCCTCTTAGGTTATCTTCGGTTCTTCCGGAAAGCTTTCCCGGATCTCTATGAGGTTCACCCGCCTTTTGGAGCACTTGTGCTTCCAACACCTTTTGAGCCTTAGAAATGGAAGTCACCGTGCTCTCAAGACCACTCAACCTTCCAAGAAATTGCTCAAACATCATCTCGGTTCTATCCTTTTGAGGTTGAGTAAATCCGGGTGGAGGCTCTTGTGAAGCCTTAGGTGGTAGAGCTGCGCTTGTGGAAGCGGGAGGGTTCAAGGCTCCATCCGGGTTAGAATAGGAAAACCCGGGATGGTTGTGGTTAGGCCGGTAATTATTGAATTGCCGATTGTTGTTGAAGTTCCTAGGGCCTTGATAATTGTTGAAGTTTCCCCTTCCCATGTAATTCACATCTTCCTCCTTGGAAGACAAGTTTGCTTGCACTTGTACTTGAGGGCTTGCTTGACTCTTCAAAGTTGTGGCACACAATTCCCTCAAGGACTTAAGTTCATTGTTGATTGCATCAAGCTTGAAGTTGCTCATGGTGACTTCACTCACCTCATATGCTCCCGGTTTTCTCCCATCACTCTTCCTATGGGAGTACTTCTCTATCACCAAAGCTTGTTTCTCTACAAACTCCCAAGCTTCATCCACATTCTTTTCCATGAAAGTCCCACCGGAAAGAGATTGAAGCTTGAATTGGCTATCTTCATCAAGTCCCTTGAAGTAGATCTCCAAAAGCTCTATTTTCGGTATACCATGGTGTGGACAATCTAGGAGAAGGTCTTTGAACCTCTCCCAAGAATTGAATAGGCTTTCTCTATCCTTCATCACGAAGGCATTGATCTTCCCTCTTAGCTTGGTAGTCTTGGAAGGTGGGAAGAACATAGTCAAGAACTCGGTTGTCATTTCCTCCCAAGTACTCACACGCCCTAGTGGAATCGATTGGTACCAAGCCAAGGCTTTATCCTTAAGAGAGAAGGAAAAGGCCCTAAGATTATGGTTGTTGTTCTCCAATCTAGGCGGTCTTAGAGTCTCCATCAAGATCTCATAGTTCATCAAGTGTTGATGAGGAGACTCTCCTTTCATCCCTCCAAATTGATTATGCCGGATCATTTGTAGAACTTGAGGCGGAGCTCGTAGTCATGGGTTGTGGGATCTCCTAAGTTCACACCCGGACGCTGTACTCTTTGAGCCGGATCCATACGTTGCCCTAACGTTTGTGGCTCCTCAATCATTATCGGCTCAAACCGAATATTAACCGCCGGCTGCGGTTGTGGTGGTGGTGGAGGAGGTTGTTGACGATTAAGCTCCCTTTGCACAAGAGCTTGCCTAATCTCTTCAATCTCCCTCCTAGTTGCTTCTTGCCTCTTATTGGCAAGTCTCCTTTCATTCTCCAAGAGCTCATCTCTCAATCTAATTTGCTCTAAAGCCTCATCCAACTCAGCTTGAAGATCTCTTGCGGCCATCTCTTTCTTCTTCTTAATGCTCTTAGATCTAACTTTAAGGGTTTTCTCCGGTTCGGAATCGAATGGAGCTAAATACTTGCCACGAGATCTTCGCATGCACCTAAAGAATGAGAGATGTCCTGAAAATGCAAAGACATAAACAAAACAAGATCAAAAGCAACAAGAAAGACCTACACTATAAACAATCACAAAAATGACTCAATCTAAACCTAGTCCCCGGCAACGGCGCCAAAAACTTGTTATGTCTAGGAAGTGTGACACGCAAAAGTCTTAAATTTATAACTCGATATATTTTTCCTAACTCCTAGCGAACCCACAGTGTATGGGTCGTTTTGTAGTAAGGATAGTATTCCGAGATCGAACACAAAGACTAAGGTGAAATTGAATCAATAGTGACTAAGGATAGTGTTGATCTAGGCTAAGAAAGGAGAAAGAAATAAAGAAATGAAAATCTCAATGTTTTTGGATTGGTTTTGTGGTGATCAATCAAAGATCACAAATCATGCAAGATTTAACAAATAACTGAGCTAGCGAGACAAATAAACAAATACAAACACGAGATAGGTAGTCAAGAGAGAAAAGCGGATTCTAGGGGTTAGAAATTCCGGTCAAGGCATAGGACTCAAGCTATCTAGTCATTCCTTGGATCAACTATGGTATGTTGGGAAATGGTGTTTCTCAAATGGAACCAATCACCGGGTAGGTCTCATGATCCACTAGTCCGTTCCTAAGGTCACATCACCGGGTAAGTCTCAAAGAGCCTAAGGATAGGAATTATACCCAAACCGGATTGTCATCTAGGGATCTAACCTCTCCTTACAGGGTAAGTGTTAGCATGAAATATTGTGATATTTTAGGCACGTTTTCTAAGTGTATTTGATTCATATTGATAGTCATTGATTGAGCATTGATGCATTTGTGAGCTAGTTTATCTATAATGTCGATATAGAGATCTACACAAGCTTTATGTTGATTATAGGTAATTGAGAGCTATTTCCGAGCGGAATCGAGTAAGGATGGAGTTGTTGAGCAATGTCCATGGATTGAGGACATTCATAGGAGCTAAGGGAGTGCCAACTTGAGGAATGCACGAGGCTAGGGAAGAATCACGTTCTTGCCCTAAACCACGCTCTAAAATACGGCCGTATTACTTTCCACGTTCAGTTCCACGGCCGTGGAACCATGGCTAAGGAAGCGTGGTTCATTCCAGCAACTTCTACGGCCGTGGAGAAGATGGTTCAAACCGTGTTGATTTCCACGCTCTAAATTATGGCCGTGGAACCCTTCCACGACCGTGATCTTGGCGATCTTTTTCGCCATACTTTCAGTCACGATCTCCTACGCAGTTGGGCCGGGCCAATATTTTATCTTACACTATAAAAGGACGGACGAAGGGAGATTCCATCACCTCTGCTTAGACCTTCGCTTACACCTTGCTTTTGCCCTAATTTCGCATTTGGCGGAGATTTTGTTGAGAGATTTTTGGCGCATTGCTATTGGCGATTTCCGGATTGACGGAAGATCGAAGATTCGGAAGATTGTTCGCAAGGAGACTCGCTTCTTGCTTAGGTTTGATTTAGAAGACGGATTGACATCCCGTTCTTCCTTCTTATCTAAGATTATGTTTGTTTGTTCTATTCCGAATCTAGTTACGATAATTGTTCTTGATTGTGACTTTGAGATTGGTTTGAAGTTTATTGAAAGTTTTCGGAAGTTTTCATCTTTCAATCTTTTAATCCTTGAATTTGATATCAATATGACTGTTGTTGGCTAAAAACCCTTAACAATTCTAAGGTGAAGGGTTGATAGTTGTGGCTTAGATGATGATAGATCGATCGTAAACAGATTGGACCGTGAGAGTTAGAGAGAATCGCCGACGAACCCTAATCCACGGTCTGTTCTTGAGCTTCCACGGCCGTGGAACTCAAGAACTAGCCGTAATTCTGTGTTAAGTTACGAACTTGCTTTTACTTTAATCCAAAGTTAAAGATTTGCTTTAACTTAGTTTAGGCTTGCTTTTTCTAGGTGGTAGTGAAGCCTCAACAACCTCTACCTCGATTGTGAGTGTCACAACCTCAATCGGTTTAGTTAGTCTTGATCCTTGGCTTACAAATTTGGGTATTTGACATTAATTCTTTCCTTTAGAACCTTTCTATATTGAAGCCTCAACAACCTTTATAGAGAGTGTCTTGTAGGTGAGTCATATAAGGTTTTTGGAACTTCACCGTACAATTACCTTACATTAGCATACCTTTGCATATCTTAACTCTGTCCTTATAACATTAGTATATCTTGAATCGATTGCCACAGCTGGATACCTGGATCTTTAGGATTGTTGTTTTCCCAATAATTCGAAAAGCTCTTACATTTACTCGCTTGATAATCTATAACTGGATTTAACCCCCCAAATCCCTGTGTTCGATACTCTGGAATTCTTGCTTAACTACGTCGATCCGTACACTGCGGGTTCGCTTGCTTGATTCTAGTTTTATAAATTTAAAGCTTATTTGCACGCACGCTAAGTGGCGAACAGTAAGTCTCGGGAAGGCAAGTCCTAAACATCAATCCTAGCACACTCAATCCAATAGCGGCTTATGAGGCTCACTACTACCTAGAGTTCATCATCTTCGGTATGTAAGAGCAAGAATCACCGGGTAGGTCTCTTCTCACACTTAGTTGCTAACACTAGGTCACCCTAGGATAGATATAGCTCAATAAACACTAGGATTTCAACAATCTAACAACCTATCACTTAGATTTATCAATTCAAGCAAGTCAGACGAAATCACGGGCAGTTCATCAAGTCCACGGCTGTGGAACCCCTTAGAACAGACCGTGATTTTGAACAGAGGCTAGGTTCGAGCAAACAAAGCATCCAAAGGTACGTTTAATTCTATCCTATCATAGTCCAAGCCATAACCATCATTTCCTTACCCTAGAATCACATCTACTTAGCCAACAACATGCATCATCACAATCAAGGTCATCAAACATAAAATCATGGAGTCCATGTCAAATTAATGAAAAGAAAGATAGATGAAGCAAATAGAACAAGAAAAACGAGCTGAATAGATGTCAAAAGAGAGACTTACAACCCTTCAAAAGAAGGTTCGATTCGTTCTTACAACCCTAGAAAATGTTTCCAACAATTTTCACTCTAAAAGCTATGAAAAACTAAGAATGGTGTGTTCTTCTCTTCTTCTCCAATTGAAGCGTTTCTTCTCCTCCAAGAGTAGCTCCAATCCAATCTTCCAATGAGAGAATATGTGTGAGGTAAGGTGTGAGAGAGAATGGAGTGATGGGGTCTGCCCTCAACAGCCTGCAGGACCACCTTTTATACACCATCAAGGGCAAGGGTCGGTTATGGAGATCATGGGACAGATGTCGCAGCTGTGCAGGGAGAACCACGGCCTATTTCCACGCCCGTGGAAGTCCTAGTGGCCGTGGTTTTGGTGATTCAGACTTCTATGGATCATCAAGCCACGATTCGGTGCAAGGCATGCACCAACAAGGTCTCATGTGTTCTCCGTTGCTCCTAACTTGCTTCCCAATGGGTCCGAAGGTGTGTCATCTCGAGGAACGATCCTCGAATGTATCAATTAAAGTCCTAAAGCTCCCAAAATACCTACAAAACATGCAAAAGTCCGTGCAAACGTCTATCTTGACAAATATACAAGAATTGAATGCAAACGTCATGAACTAGTGCTAAACCATGCATGAATGAGCGGAAAAACTATCTAAACCGGATCTCCTAAGTTAACGCCCGGACGTCGCACTTGTTGATTCAGGTCCATCCTTTGACCCAGGGTTTGTGGTTCATCTACAAACGGCTTGACTCGGTCAACCCTAGTTGGAAACCGAGGTGTTGGAGGTTGCACCTCGACCAGTGCAGGTGGGTTTAGGTTAACTCTTGGCTCGACAACTATCTCGGGTTGAGGTCGTATATGGGCCTGTAATTCGGCCATATTAGCTCGGATCTCCTCTGTTGTTGCACGAGCATCCTCTCTTTTCCTTTGTAAAGCTTCATTACTAAGCCGAAGTTTCTCTAGTGCGTCTTTCAATTCAGCTTCAAGATCTCGATTCTTTTGTGCTGCCATCTTAGCTTCTTTCAATCTTCTTTTGTAAGACTTTTCTGGTTCGGGATCGTAGGGAACAATTTCTTTTCCGACGCGAGTTCTTCGCATAAACCTAAAGAAGGATCCTGCGAAATCACTCAAGTAAAGCAATCAGTAGCAACAAGGGTAGCAGCCCTAAAGGACAACCAAATACCGAACTTGGTTTTGACCAAGTCCCCGACAACGGCGCCAAAAACTTGTTCGCTCTCACGCGTGTGTGAATAATGAACGAAACAAACCTTAAATTTATAACCTAAAATAAAAGCCTGAACGATATGCGTACCCGCAGTGTACGGATCAATCGTAGTACGACAAATACTCCAAGGTTGAACACAAGGACTATGGTGAAATCAAGCACGATAAAATATCAGGTTGTCAAACAAGATTTAAGTAGCAAAACAAAGATGATATAAATCAGATAAGGGAATGCAAATTCTAGTGGTCCAAGTATCCAATTGTGGTTTCGACTCAAAATTTCTAAGAATAATGTGGACAAAGCTGAGGTCTGCAAGGGAAGGTATTTCTAAGATGGGAATAAATTACCGGGTAAGTCTCACTACTCATTATCCCAAACCAAAGATTCTATCACCGGGTAAGTCTCAAAGAACTAAGGAAAGGAACTATAATCTCAAATCAACACGCTACCCAAGGGAATAGAACTAAACTTTACCGGGTAAGTCTCAAGTTAACTCTCGAAGGTAGGATGAAGGCACACTCAAACCCTAATAAAGGATGAACATTTATTACCTAACACTCATCATCCTAGGTATACAAGCAAAGGAATCACCGGGTAAGTCTCATCCTAGGCTTGGGTATAAACCAGGAAAGGTGCAACAAGGATAGGATTCGGCAAACTATAACCTAAACTCAAGATTGGTCAAATCAGGTTCACATCTCGCTTAGTTCTTATCGATCTCGGCCGAGATGCTCCACGAACTGACCGAGACGAGGTTCGGTTTGGTTAAAACTCAAGTTTTCAGGGTCTACTCAAATGAAGGTTTACTCTTTCATCGTCTATACCACAACCTTCAACCAATCACCCTAGAATCGCAAGGTGTTTAGCCAACAATCATCATAATTATAACAATCAAATATATAATTGAGGAAGCGATAAGGGAACAAGAAAATCTTAACAAAAAGGTCTCAATAATCAAACAAACAATCCAAACAAATAGCAAACTGTATTCCTCAAGAATCGTATCAAAAGACAACAATTAACGTTCCCTAAGAAAACTTTACAACTTTCCTTCAAAACCTTCAAACATTCGCCCCCAACAATCTTCCTTCAATTTCCTTCTTCTCTTCAGAATATACTCCATTCCAAAGATAATCAGCCGTCCTTTCATCCAAAAACTACATTCCATCTTATAGGAAAATTATAGAGCAAAAATAAATAACTGATTGGGAGGTTGGACGGCCATCTCGATCTAGGCCCAGTTGGTCACCTCGATCGAGATGCAAATGTGGTGATCCGAGATGGTCGAGTTGTTACGTGTAAATCTCCATAACTGATCCTACATCTTGTTTCTATCCATCTTCAAGGGTTCTTATGCCTTCCTTGTAGCTCATTGATGCTCCATAATGCAGCTCCTATGAATCCTTAGATCCTTTGGCTCCATATCGATCCATAATGTGCCATATTCCCTACAATTCCAACAAAACTAGGTGTAGACCTCGATTCTTGCAAAGTAAACAAAATGACATAATTATCAAGAATATATAGCCATGCATGCAGATTTTATGATGATAAAACGTCCAAACTAATCCCAAAATATAGATTATAATGCATGCTATCAATCATACTAAAATTTGAACGGTGGATGTTTGATCTACAATGTCTAAACATAGGCTTAAAGTCAGCAGTTTCATACCCATCTATTGAAGCAAACAATTTTCACTAGGTCCTTACTTCGATTCCTTTGGACATCAGTCTCCTTTAATTAAGCCTACCTATTGATCCAAGGTTCTAAACACAACAACAGCCATAACATCTCACTCTAACCTATTATCATGTAAGAGTTTGGCTTACATATCATCGATTTAAGTGGAAAAGGTAAGATCTTGTGTTACCTAGGATTTGAAGCAATGTGGAGCCCTGCAGTCCGATGCCAAGGTTCGATCCCCTCCCCTGTGCAAGTAAGTTGTCCAACTACTCCTTCTTCTTCTATTGTTAACACTACAACACAAGGAGAAGTTGGCTCACTACTTCTACTTACAGAACCCAGAAGAGCAACGGAGAAAGAGGACTCACACCTTGCGTCTATAGTCAGGTCCGATGAGCCAAAGTGTTCCTTGTTGATATGGCGTCCGTGTGTCTCTTTCCTGACTGGATCCACGAAGGGAGAGCGGAGGTCTGTAGATCTGCGAGGGCATTCAGGGTCGAGTCTAGGCTTGTGCAAATTCTATGGTTTGAGGGAGGTCGTACCTGCGTCTTTCTAGTGTCGTAGATCAGTGTAGGAGTCGGCCCATTGCTGCGGCGATGGCCCTGAGATTGTACGTTGTCTTGATGGTTAAGCTTGCAACCGGTAACGGCGAGCAGCATGGCGTTCTGGTGAGGAGAATACCCGGTGAGTGTAAACAGGAAGGAGGGAGGGTGAAGTTGTGGCCACGGTTCTACCTGCTGGAAGATCAAAGAAGGAGGCAGAATGTGCAGTCTATGCTATCCGATCATCTAGAATATGGAGCGTTGGAGAAGTTACAACTTCAGAGCGAAAATCATGCAGCAGGATCCGGTGGTATTGAAGGAGGCGATATACGTAACGGCTGGGAGCATGGGGAGTCAGCAACGTCTTCTAGATGGAGTGATAAATGGGCTGATGTGGTTTTTGGGCTGGAGAGAAGGTGTTGTATGGGCTGGAGGAGAAGAAGGTTGTGGGCTGGCGTGATTAATTAAGGGGAGGAAAGTGGGTTGAAACAAGTGAAGGTAATGTGGACTGAAGTTGTATGGCCTTGTCAAGATCATGTCATGACTTTGTCAAATGTCGTCATGGCTTCGTCTTGGTCTTGTCATGGTCTCGTCTAAAGACGCTAACTAGAAGTAGAATATTTACACTAGTACAAAAACCCTCCTAGACCTCGCTTATGTTGGAGCGGTTTGAAAGAACCGTGATCAAAAGTATTTTCGGACCACGATTATATGTATAACCGAGGTTAATTGATTTTTTTTTAAAAAAAAAATTTAGACCCCGGTTATATGATTTAACCGGGGTATTAAAATTCGGACCCCGGTTATATTACTAACCGTGGTCTCAAAATAATTTCGGACCCCGGTCATAAAATAACCGTGGTAAACCCATCCTCATTGACGACGTCGTTTTAAGCCCAAATTAGGCAGTTGTGCACGGAGTTAGGCTTGGCCAGCCCTAGATTTTCACTCTCCTTCAACTGGGAGCGGGCGATTCTACTTCGCCACTTCCACCCTCGTTTCGCTCCTCCCCAACATCCCTCTCTCTTCCACCCCTCGCCGCATCCTCGAGCTCAGATCCGGCACCGAACTCGTCGGGAAAGCCGCAGTCTCCGTTCTCTGCACCGATGTTACAGTCACGGATCTAGGGCATCTACTCCCCAATATCCAATACAATGTGGATGCGAACGCCAATATTGTGGCATATAATGGTGGAAGAGTCGAGGTTGCAGAGCTCGGATGGGAGATTAAGGACCATATGGAGACCAATGGTAGAGACTTCGATCTTATCCTAGGTTCCGTCATAGTTTAGCACGACTATCTGTATGAGCCCTTGCTTGACACGCTCAGTGAAGAATGGGTCTTATGGGCTTCAGAAGAGTTTTGGATTTTTAACTTCTCAAACGTATTCCGTCACAGACTCACATGTGAGTGCCAGCCATACTCTTCATCTTCATAGCTCGATAGTTTCCAGTTTGAATTGACTCTGCTTCTATTTTGCAACTGATTTTGCATATTTGCTTCTGTATTGCTTCATTTTCATATGTAGTTTGGTGTTGTTGATTGTATAGTTGAATCAGTTTGAAATTTGGAGTTTTTAGTTTGGTTTTTAAGTTCAATTTTTTCTCTGTAGTCAGGTTTCTCTTGGAACAAATCACCAAAGTACATGTGAAAATGAAGGTTCTGTTTGAATTAAAATCATTGTACCAATATGTCATGGTCTTTCAGGTATTTGGTGGTGTGTTATAATGTATAAAGCTTCCTTATTTATTGTGTTGTGATCTGCTGAAGACTTTATAAAGCTATATGCATGAGATTATATAATTGTTGGCCCTTTTTACAATCCTCAATTGTGGAAAATTTCACCTTTTCTTGTTGTGATTAATCTTGTAGATTTTGTAGCCTCCTGCTAGAACAATTGCAATTCATTCCATCCATGTGTGTTACTAGCACTATTGCAGCTGCTTCTTTTCCTTAGTTGTGCCCTTGTATGCTCAATATGTATACATTGCATGACTATTAGCTCTTCATAGTAACTGTCAATTATTTTGGTTTTAGATTTCAAGTGAGAATAAGCTGAAATTTATGTGTCAATGCAAATGTAAGTGAGAACAAGCCATCTGCTATATCGTATTTCATTTGTTTGACTACAAACTACTTCTAAATATATACTACTGAATGATATGTTTTACAAAAAATAGGTGATTTGGTTTTGGGAGTTCAAGATTACTTGTACATATAGTCCAAACCAAACCACACTTGCTCTCCATTCAAGGTTAGAACAATCAATATATGAATTAATGTATTACTTTTGGAAAGGCTTTTTTCTGTTTATTCTTCATTCAGCAAAAAAACAAGAACTTTTTCTTTTACCACAAAGTTTCTTAAATCAAGGACTTTTTATTTCAAATTATGGGGACCTCATAAAAGTTGATATATTAACTGAAACATCACTATATACAAGGACTACAGTTATTGAACCAAACTAAGGACTAAATTAATAGATTTTATTTACGAGTAATTTTTATCATTTTCATAATCATTATACAAATAAGAAGGAAATTTGAATGAAAATGAAATTGTATTAAGGTGAGGAAAGAGAAGCCGGAAGACATAATTGCAGCTCTACATCAACTAGTCTCACCTTTTGGCAAGGTACAAGTTCCACTCTCCTGCCCACTATTTCAGAGTTAGACTAGTATTTTATTTTAAAGACCATACTTCATATGCATAATTTTAATCAACTGGTTATATATGTATATCAATAATATATTAATTTTGTAGACAGATACTGCTTCTGTGTTGATAGAAGCTATTGGGTATATTCAGTACCTTCAAGATTAGATCCATGTGAGTTAGTCCATACCACTAGTGTTTTTGTCTTTTTAAATTATGGTTTTGATTGTAATTATGATCTAATAATTAACTATTCATGCATATATTTGTGAAATAGTATAAAATATTAAGCTCAAGAAATTAACATGCTGAATCTAACTTATGAAAATTTTTGAATCTCTTTTGTTGCAAACACTGTGAAAGCCTAATGTTAAGCCATTGAGGAACAAACCTTGTAATAGGATAATGCAGCCGGTAAGAATTTCATTTTCAAGCAGCAGTACAACATACAAACTTATGATAGTAACTGGGTTTATATATGTTGTGACAGATGCCAAGTAAAGATCATCAACAGTACATCATACTTTTAAAGCTTCAACTAGTTAAGTTAGTTTACATGATTGTTTTCTTGTGATAGTTCTAGTTATGCCCTAGCTAGTTTGCATCTCCATTTGCATGCTTTGAAGCTATCCATGCATACAGTTCAACACACTTTGATCCCCATTTTTTTCTTTAGGACCATCTACATTTAGATAATGTATGTTTATTGAGATAAGTTTGGGCAATGACATCTTGGTTTACATTTGAAATTTTGAATGATACTTGGTAAATTAAATTTGAAGTTTGATGTAAAGTTCGATCATTGTGTTTGGTTAAATCTTTGCTCATTTCAAAGCTTCTCCACTTCATACTCTGCTATGGATCAAAGCTCTTTTCTGACTGAGAACTTGTGTGTTCTTTTTGATTTTTAGTTTCTTTCATTTTCTCATTTTGGTTATTGTAAATGTGTGTTTAAAAAAAACTTGTGTGTTCTTTTTGATCAAAGCTCTTTTTGATTTTTAGGACTAGATCTCATGCTTTTTGATTTGGATGACTATCAGCTAATCTTGTGAATGTGTGTTTCAAAACACACATCTTGTTTGAGTATGCTTTCTTGAGTGTTGATGTGATTTGTCAGTACTTGTAACGAGGGAGTCTAGACTCTAGTAGACCAGAACTATGACTATCTTGATTATTGAAAAGCTTGCTGGCTTCTAACACTTTAGTTTGCATAATTTTTTGGTCGGCATGCAGAGGGTGGGTTGCTGCATATAAGTTCAAATTCTTGTATCCTCTTTTTATATCTCGTTTGGTTTCTCTTAATCTTCTCTTCTTATCTATGATCTGGGAAGCCATTGAAGCTGTTAATTTTCTAGATGATTCTAGTTTCAAGTTAGACACATAAAGTTTTCTGTACTTATCTATTTTTTAATTGTATTACTGCTTGGATTCCCTTCTGACTATTCTTGTTGTTCTATTTCGAAGGCCATTGCTGGTGAAGCTGGGGTACCATTCTTCTACAGAGCAGGTTCTGAGTTTGAAGAGAAGTAAGTTATATTGATTTTCTAGTGGTTATATGTAGAAGAAAACTTAGTAAATTACGCACCTTTAACTTAATTATCATCGCAACCTCATCTCACAACCTCATCTCACAATGGCCTTGAACGTATAGGACGCGGAGGAGCAAGCCAAGGATGATGATGATTGTTGGTTGGAGTGTGCAGAAGGTACATTTTGTGGAGCCTCTCATTCAAGAATGCGCAAAGAGTGGCTCAAGTTTGTGGTGATCGACAAAGACTATCTTCATGAACTAGACAAGGAGTGGCTCGAGTTTGTGAAGCTTCTCATTCAAGAATGCATCGACATTGACTGACTTGTCTTAGCTTAGTTTTCCATGTAGAGACAATTGGTAAAAAGGGTTTGTTATCTTTTGTGAAGATACATAAGCTACTATCGGAACGAAGAAAGATAGAAACTTGATTTTTTGATGTTACTTTCGGATTATATAATTGGAAATTTGGAATATTAATTACATGATAATTTTGCTGAAGCGTTTTAACTTAATATTATTTATTTTTGATGAATAATTTTCGGTTACATACAATACGTATTGTGTAATTTAAGCAGTTGCAAAATTACCAATTTACATTTTAAAAATAATAAATTACGGTTAAAAAATTACCACGGTTTTATGTAGAAACCGGAAATAAAATATTTAAAACTGGTAAAAAAAAATACCCCGGTTATTATACTAAAATCGTGGTCCGAATATTACTAATCTTTTATGAAAATTACCCCGGTTTTTTTAAAAAAACCGGGGTCCGAAAATGACCCCGGTTTTTTTATAATAACTGGGGTCCCACTTTTACCCCGGTTATTTTAAAATAACCGGGGTCCGACTTTTTACCCCGGTTTTTTAAAATAACCGGGGTCCGACTTTTTACCCCGGTTATTAAAAAACCGGGGTCCGAAAATTTTAACACGGTGACATTTATCGGGGTACGAACCGTCGGACCTCGCTCCCGTTAACCACACTTCCATAACCGGATTCCCATGTACAAAATAACCGAGGTCTAGGGGGGTATTTGTACTAGTGTTAGGGTTAATTTTGTGGTATTTTATCATTTTATGTGAGTTTAGAATCACATAAAATGATAGGGTTGGTGATGGTAGACAACACTTGGTAACATGTACACGGTCAATGAGTCTAAAATTCGGTTAGACTCAGAAATAACCAAAAATTTTTTTTTTTTTTTGGATATTACATCAATCAAGATTTTTCCAAAATTAAGTTTAGAATTAGTTGCTTGTTAAGGTGGAAGAAGATCCGGTATCATCTGCGCATCTAGTCGCGTTTTATTATTAATAGCGAAATGGGATAAGTATTCCTCATCGGGATAGTCCGGCTTCTTACATCATTACAAATAATACCCATTATACCCTTGAGAAGGTCAAGCAACGCATTTAATCCCAATGGAAAATTGAAAGTAGAACTCGTTATTGAGTTTGTTACTCTATTTGCCTCTCTAAAGGCATGATGAAATTGGATAATTCAGTCTTTATTGAGGAAGTCTTGAGATCTTTGCGCGGAGAACTAATATAAATTTTTTTTATCGGTTTTCAAGATCGCCGAGCTATATCCATCCTCCTAGGCCACTCGTAATTATGTGTTTGTTGCTCATCAAATACCATCCACCATCCGTGTTGATTTTGAAACTTCTAGGGGAGGTAATTCCGATTTGACATACACTACTAAAGTAAGGTGTTCACCATGCATACTATGGCATTTACCTTTGATCCAAGCACCAACATACTCCGAGGCTTTCTCTCTAACACTACGATGACTCTCTATCTGTTGGTGACAACGTTTTTGAAGACTTTCTCATTTCTCCACATCCAAGTCCACTAAAGTCAACTTCAAAAATTGCATCCAACCTACAAGAGCTATAAAAAAAAGTTGAGAAGAGAGAAGATTCATTCGGATCCATGTCGCAAATGGAGTCGTACAAACCTCTTTCACAAACAAAATAGAGTTCAAGAGTTGCTAGACGCATCGCCAAGGATAACGAGACGGAACATCCTATAAAATCTCAATCCCCTTTGCTAGACTCTATCCAGAATTTTCTTACCGATCTATACCTTAGACTCACGTAAACCCTAATCGAAATAGAGTTCAAGAGTGGATCGTCTCCTAACCAAACATCCTCCAAAAAACGAATGCTTAGTTTAAAATTTGATTCATTTAATTTTTCCCATTTAATGTTTGTTCTTCTTAATTGATATGGTTTTATTACTTTTTTTTCCTTCCTCCAAATTTCAATGATTATTCAAGTCTTTATTTGATCATTTACAACTTCATTTGTGCTTAAGGCTATTCTATTCATTTTATTTGAAAATTAATATTGCTTATTAAGTACCAAACAACCATCTCGGTGACAACTATTTTATATCGAAAATACCTATTTTTATTTCAAGTTTATGAAAAGATGTTTGGTTTTATGTTTTATAGTTTTGTTGATTCGATGATATTAAGAATTTTTGGGTCTATTTTGTTAAAAACTTGTCTACAGCATAGACATTGGAATAGAATATGAAGTAGGTCTGTTTTTTTTTTTGTTACGAGTGAAAAAATCACAATACATGGTGATAATTATTCTTCGTTCATCCAATTTTTCTTAGGCCGGTAGTCTATTTTGTTGATATTTTTCATAGAAAGTTACCAGGCTGAATGTGCCTATTATAAATTCAACTAATATAATTCTCGTGCTTCGCACCGAAAGCTTTTAAAATTGACTTTAAAAATTATAATTGAAGACATACATTTTATTTATTTCTTATAAAGTTTACTTGTTTTAATTTTCGATTAATTAAAAATTGAGTTTTAAACAAATTCACTCAATCTATTATATTAAGAAGCATATAAAGGTGAAATTTTTTTATTAGAACTAAATTTTCGTTCAAATACCAATTGATTGGATGATTGTCATTTTTAGTTAGTTGTATTTTATTATGGCATATATGATAAAATTCTAATTTGATGAAGAAATATATATATATATATATATATATATATATATATATATATAGAATCTAATCTACAAGTAAGATTATGATACTTGTAGTAAACTTTATTACAATTAATGTAATTACTATTAATCTTTTTTTTTTTAAATCAATCCTAAATTGTATCCTATATATAAGGTAAATGTTCAGGTACGACCCTTATATTGCGGTACGGTCGTACGGCCGACCGTACGGGCAACACGTGTCCCGAAAAAAAAAAAAAAAAATTTTCTTTTCTGAAACTTTTTTTTCCCGGAAACTAATGAAAATTTATTTGAACTACGATGTTATAATTTATGCACTATTCTCCTATAAACTTTGAACTATTCTCATATAATCCATGAACTATTACTTTTTAATATAATCCATGAACTATTCTATTATAATTCATGAACTATCCCATAATAAGTTTTGAACTATTACTTTCACTCCTTTATAAATTTTGCACTATGAACTATTCTATTATAATTCATGAACTATCCTTTTAGAAGTTATGAACTATTACTTAATAAGTTTTGAACTATTACTTTCATTCCTTTATAAATTTTACACTATGAACTATTCTATTATAATTCATGAACTATCCTTTTATAAGTTATGAACTATTTCATAATAAGTTTTGAACTATTACTTTTACTCGTTTAAAAAAAAAATAAAAAAAAATTTTCCGGGACACGTGTCGGCCGTACAGACGGCCGTACCGGAATAATGGGCCTTACTTGAACACTTCCCCTATATATAATGACTATAATTTTCATCACAATTAATTCTATTAATTATAAAAAAAATTTGATAAATTAATTCTATTAATTATAAAAAAAATTTGATAAATAAATTACAAATGTAATGATCTTTAAAGATTATAAGCAATAGGGTTATATATTACGATTAATGTATTTCGTCAAAGCATAATTGCATGTATCGGCTCATATATGTGTATCACTTGTTGTTTTTGTAAGGAACTACCACCCTTGAAATTGTCAAAATTCCGACAATACTTTTATAAACAAGTCAGATAAAAAAGAGATTATAGTGATTCTCATATGTGCAATTTAATTAATTAACATGCACAAAAGCAATAAAAAATTTAAGTGAAATTTATTTTTAAAAGTTTTGCACATAAAAATAATAAAGTAAATATATTTGTGGACCCGTGCGTAGCGCAAGACTATTTTTCTTAGTGATATAAAAAAGATACGGTGTGTCATTAAATATAGCAAATAGATTCCACGTGGGGCCGATACATTAGAGGCTTTTACTTTTTTAGAACAATTTTGTTTATAGATTTGGGATGAATATATTTTATTTTGCTTACAATTTCTTGTTCGTTTAATTCCTCCAATCCCCCTTTGAGTTTGTGATATTCCAATCTATATTTTCATTTATGAAGTGATTTAGTCTTCGTTGTGTTAATGGTATTCTACTTATAAGAAGGAAGGTTTCCAAAGGTCGAAGGCTTGACACATTTTCACTTCACCAATTAGTTAAAGTAACTAATTATTTTTATCTCTCCTCTTAATTATAGTAAATAAAAGATTGTGTCAAACTTAGAATTCGAAATCTGGATGACAAACTCTCCCTCTCACCCTTATACTAGTTGGACTAATTAAACTTTGTATATTTTTTTGATTATACACAGTATTGATATACAATTTCAACTACACAATGTTAATACATAATTTCAAAAAGACTTGTGTAACCAAACCTTGCGTAAATGCCGAACTTGTACTACCAAACCTTGTGTAATTGAATGACTTGTGTAACCAAACCTTGTGTAAATAACAGACTTGTGTACGTGACATAAACAAACGGAACTTGTGTAATTGAAAAATGATCGAATGTCTTAACTACATAAATTGGCATGACAAATGAAATTGTGTAATTGAAATTGTGTATGAACATTGTGTAATTGAAATTATGTATTAACGTTGTGTAATTGAACTTGTATATTAATAATGTGCATCATTAAAAGAATATACAAAGTTTAATTAATCCGGTTGATATAAGAGTGGGTGGGAGGACAAGAATCCTAAATTTGACACAATCTTTTATTTATTATAATTAAGAAGAGAGAAGAGTAATTAGTACCCTATTAACAAAATTAATTGATTATTAATAGGAGAGAAAATTCTTCAAATTTCCATAATCGGGGCCTAGTTTATACTCAATTTTAACTATGGGATCTTATTTAAGCTCATGATTACAAAACCTGCCTACACACCCAATGGGGGATATTAAAGGCACGGCGCTCGATTTTGTATACGCACCACGTAGATGCGATGAGTGACCTTCACGGTTACGCACTCATCGCGTCTACGTGGGTTTTTGAGCGTTGAGATTTGAACGTTGTAATCCGAACGTTGTAATTCGAACGTTATAAAAGTGACCGTTGTAATTTAAACGTTATTGATTTCCTTTGGTTATATATAGATAGTAATAGAAGAGGTGAAAAACGCTCACAACATTTCTTCGAAAAAACAACACAACATCTTCTGGAGAACAGCTGCGAGAATGTCAACACACGAGGATGATGAAGTGATGATTCCGTTCGACGATACAAAATTTAGTGATCCAGACGAGTTTCTTCGACATTTCGAGGTAAGTACTTTATAACCGAAAATATAGAAAAACTAGAATTGTTGTATATAATGTATGTTTAAGTTAGATATAGTTGTATATAATGTTTGAAACATTTGTTATAATTCCTGTTTTTATTATTTGAAAATTAGTAAACCGAAAAGTAGTAATTTTATATATTTTTTCTATGTGAACTACGATCTTCCAAATTATTCTCGTGACGAAGGGAGTGATTATTCGCGAATGTTTGAAATTCGCGGTATTTTCCATGATCGCGAGACGATGGTGGATTGGGCTCGATTCATGGGAGGAACTATGAACATGGTGTTGGTTACTAGTAGGTCATGGAGAAATTCTTGGGGGTTCGTTATGTTTCGTTTGACATGCGAACGTTTTGGAGCCCCTCGTAAGAAGAAAGATGTGGATTCTGATACCGAGTCATCTTCTAGCCGTGCACATAAATCAAAGAAGGACGGATGTTGTTTTGAGCTTGAGGGCGTACAAAGCAAGGCTAAGAAGTGGACGTTGCATGTTATAAATGGAGTGCACAATCATACACTTCCCGAGCAGTTGAAGGGACACACATATGCTGGCAGATTGACGGAGAAACAATTTTGGAAGGTGGGACGTGAGCTTGGGTCGGGTTTCAAGCCGAGAAAGATATTGAAGTCAATAAAGTTAGATGATCCATACAACGTCAGCACAATCGAACAAATATACAATGTTGGAATGAAGATTAGGAAGCTATAAGCCGAAGGACGGAGTCCTCTCCAACAAGCACTACATATGTTAGAGCAGTGTCGTTATTACATAAATGTGAGCAGATGCTCGGAATCGGAAGAAATTTCAGATTTGTTCATCATGCATCCGGATTCAAGACATCTCCTCAACCTATTTCCTTATGTCATCGTAATGGACACGACGTACAAGACGAACGAGTAAGTTTTAATATACATGTTATTATGATTTTTTTATTTTTCATGCACTTTTAGTTTAATATAAATGTAAACTCTTAATATATTCTATATAGGTACAAGATGCCGTTGTTAGAGATTGTCGGTATCACTAGCACGAGGTTGACGTTTCCAATAGCATTTGTTTTCATGGCCAAGGAACCCAATCACTACGAGTGGGCATTACGGAGACTCCGACATGTGTGCGAAGATGTTACACCGGGGGTGATTGTGACGGACAGAGAGCTATGACTCATAAGTGCACTCGGTGTTGTTTTTCCGGATGTGAAGCACATGATTTGCACCTTTCATATAAAGTGTAACATCCAACATAGATCTTGGGCAGTGACACGGTCAAAGGAATTACAAGTTGTTTTTGCATCACACTACCATGCTCTTATTGAATCTAGATCTCTTGAGAGTTACGAGCGGCGTTTGGGTGAAATGAAAGTGCATTGGCAAGTGTATCCGAGGTTGATGGAGTATTTGGAAACTACATGGCTAATCCCCTACAAGGAAGCAATTGTTCGATATTGGTGTGACTTGCATCTACACTTTGGAACGAGGACAACGAATGCGTAAGAACTTATTTCTATATTGTTTACACTTGTTTTCTAATAATTGTTGTAGATTAATTTATTGAATTGATATTGGTTGTTAGGTGTGAGTCCGCACACTCATTGTTGAAGGGTACATTGCGTTCTACCATTCAAGGATTTCAGTTGGTCATGGAGAACATTGACTTGATGGTAAATGATCAAATTGATAAGATTCAAGCGTCAATAGAGATGTCACGTAAGAGGATGTTGTTGGTTGTGCGTGTGCCTATATTTGATTTGCTCCGAAACAAAGTAAGCAACGAGTGCTTCCTGGAGTTGTTGGAGATCTACGAGAAGGCAAAGCAAATTAGGAGCTTGACAACATGTAAGGATTCATATTGGAGGGAAGCTCATGGGTTGCCTTGTGCGCACGAGTTCTATATTGCTATTAGACATCGGGAGCCAATACGTTTGGATCAGATTCACCCTTATTGGAAGCAAGTACGATGGGAAAAATTGAATCTGACGCATGAAGATGAGGTTCTCCATATTGATCCATACATGGAGTCACTCAATGACTTTAGGGAGCGATTGGGCAATAATTTGCTTCCGAGAGATGTGCTTGAGCGGATGGCTTCATCATATGAAGATATTACAAGTCCGGGCAATTCAACGTTGAGAGTACCAGAGTGGAAAGTCAGAACTAAAGGAAGACCACCAAAGTACGGCATTCTTTCAACAAGGAGAGAACCAAGTCGGTTTGAACATAGTTCTAGATCGACACGTCCTCGAGGTCGTCCACCTAAAGCAAACATGTGGAAGTTAAAGTGGAGGAGCCCGAGCCTAAAGAGGCCAAAGTTGAAGTTAAAGTTGAGGAGGCTAAGCCACCTGGTAAGAAAAGCACCACCAAACATTCTAAGAACTATCGGTTCAAGGGTGATCAGATGCAGAAGCTCATGAAACCCTTCATCCTTTCCGCCTATATTGTTAAAGGAGATGGGCATTGTGGATTTAGATCTCTTGCCGTGGTTTCGGGATACTCGGAAGAAGATTACTTGATTGTTAGAAGGGAAATAGCTACAGAGTTGTTGATGAGAAAGGACTTGTACGCACGTGTGAGTATTTTTTGTTGATAAACCCTTCATCCTTTTCTTAGATTTAGTATATTTTGTTGATAAAATGATAAATTTCACTTATAATTGTATTTTTTGTCAACAGTCGGCGGTAAAATGGACGGTTGATGAAGTTATCAAGACCACTTGGTGGTCTGATCCTATACCTTGTGGGCCGGAGAATTGGATGAAGTGTCCACTTATTGCAACGGTAGCAGCGACATATTACCGGTGTGCAGTTGTTATACTTGGCTCAACCCCCGAGACATGTTTACCAATTGTTGCAACGGTTGAGAACCAAGAACCCCCAATAGAGATTCGTGCAATAGCGTGGGTCAATGGCAATCACTTTGTAGTCGTAAGTTTTCTTTCTTTCTACACCTTTTATATCTCATATATTCTGTTACTTTTATTCAAGAATGACAAAAAAAGGTAATGAATTTTCATTTGTCAATCATCTTTCGTTAGGTTTGGCTTAAACCAGACTCTCCATTACCACCTTTGACCCTTCCATGGAGGCGTGGACATGATTCTAGCGTTGATGGATGGGATGCACACTTCCGTGATAGATTCAAGCTGTTCGACGACCTCCGGCGCAAAGAGTGTCCTAGACAAGTGATAGTCAATCTCGTATCTTATTCAGAGTGATAGGTTATATGTGTTTCAGGGTTTCATTTGGTTGATGGATGTTGGTTTTATATGTAATTCATATGGAGTACTATAAAACTTGTGTTTCTTCTTAGGTTAAACAAAGTTCAAGGTTATATGTGGTTCATGGATGTTTGTTTTATAATAAGCGAGATTATTGATGAACCTTAAAAACAATGTAAAAGGTAAAGCACATAACATTGCAACATATAAAATGTAATATATACAACAAAAGGTAAAGTACATCACATGTATGTCCTCCATACAACAAAAGCTAGAGTGGTGCAACAAAAGGTAAGGTACATCAATCTCGTCTCGGCTGTGTCACCCTGACCTGAGATTGTGCTATATGAACGTCCTGGCCAACGGACTCGTCATACATCGCATGTATGTCCTCCATAGTCACTGAGTCACGACTAATAATATCCCATAGGCGGGCCTGAATAATGTGTAGCCTCTGCATTGGAAAATAAAGTTGTCAGCGGTAAAGGTAAAGTATAAAACTTTAAAACTTTAAAGGTAAATATATCAACACATACCCGAGTATCTGAAACAGGGACCGGAGGAGGACGATCTACCGGTGGAGACTGTATAGCCGAGCCAGGAAGGAGAAATGAATGGCACTGCTCGCTAAACCAGGACATGTAGTCCTGAAATAGTGTCCATGGTAAAGGGGCCCTAGTCTGACCCTGAAGCGCAAATTTGCTCGTCTCCTCGTGTCTAGCAGCCCAACGATCATCTGCGCCATGGAATCTCACCCTATACCCTCTACTTCCAGAAGCGGGGCGCTGCTCCAAATAAGGGACAATCTTCTGAAGTGGGATCGTCTGAATGTACCCAAACTGTCGGAGGACTCGATCCGGCATGTATGCCTCGATGATATCTCCTATCTGGATCGTCCCTCGGTACGTCGACACAACAAACTCGCCCTTAAAATCTAACACTCTATCGCTATATGACATGAACTTGATGTCCTCCACTCTCATCTGATCTAACTGTGAGCGCAAGGATCTCAGCCTCTCAAGGGTGGGTGCTGGTGTCCTCGGGACAGAGAGTCTAGAAGCCCATATGACCGATCCATGACGTCTTGGATCCTCTGCCGCAGAACAACCCAAGGACGGGAAGTGGGCATAGATCTAGAACTGTAAATATTAAAATAAATGAAAGATATTATTAATAAGAATAACAAATGAAAGTTCTTATCTAAAGTGACTAATTACAATAAATGTTCTTACCTGTAGTAGTGATGTACATCCTCCTATCGTCTTTACCTTCAGTCATGAGACATCGCCCAACATACTGTAGATAAAGTCCAAATTTGTCATTTTATCATAACAGTAACAATAAGAAGATATTAATTATTGAAGTAGAGTGATAGTTATACGTACGAGTACAAGTACGCTAACACGCCGGTGCCCCAAGCATAGTCTCCAGTCCGGCCATGATCACGCACCAAGTCGATCAACCAAGGTCGAATCTTGTTCGTCGATTTATCGACGAACAAGGATGAGCCTAGAAAGAAAAGAAGAAATACATAAGCCACCTCCTCAACTGGGGTAGCTGGGTCGCGCCGAATGACATCACACGCAGTCCTCAGCAAGTCAACTGGTAGAGTTGTCTGGTGACTCCTAGCCTCCGCCTCTGATATATGAAATGTATCACTCAGCCACCTAACCCTCTCTCGTGCCAGCATAGGTGTGACCATGGCCTCTCCATCAATCCTAATGCCTAGGATGATGGCTACATCGTGCAGGGTGATGGTCATCTCACCCCAAGGTAGATGGAAGTTGCTAGTCTCTGGATGTCAACGCTCCACGAATGCATGTATGAGGGCGTGATCAACTCCAGCAAACGAGACGTCTAGCAAACCCATCAATCCACTCTAAGATGCAAAAGCAAACCAGGAAGTGAGGTTGGCTCTATCAGCGTCTGAAATCCATCTACTAAGCGTCTGAATGTGCTCTATCCGCTGTAAAGCTGTCATCGGCCTCCTGTAATCCTCCTTCATAACACAACGAATATTCAATTAAACATTTTATTAATTTAGTTTTTGTAACATAATGTGTTATAATTGTGATTAGTTATCTACCTCTCCCATCCAGACACCGCGAGCATGGTGTCCGGCGTAGCAAGTGAGCACATCGCTGATCAATGGTGCCCTTGTATCAGCAACTACAGGGCCTCGATCAGCCGGTACAAATGGCTCCTGCGGCGGCACTACAGGATCTGCAACTGGAGCATCAAAGTCAAAATCTCGCTTCTCCGTATGATCGTCAACTGGTGGCTCTACCTGCTCCTCAGCAGGAATATCTGTAGCTGTCTCCATGTGTGTAACACCCCGATTCCGCGGGAATCGGGATGCTACGGGCGGAGACCTCACAATGGGTCCCGACCCTTAGCCTGACAACAATTTCACTGGATCTTACAACAAGACACAAATAAAGGCAAAACCGAAATTCATTTTAATGCAATGATATGAACCCCAAAAGAAAACAACGAAAGACTTCAGCCGATATACAACGCTAAAGGCAACCGCCATACACGCGACATACATAATACCCTAAACAATACATAACAACAACCCCCAAAACCCATCCTAAAATGTACGGACCCCGGCTGCCCACTCTTCCGGATCTCTCGGCCGCGTTCCTAACCTGCAAGGCAACTACAATAATATCGGTGTAAAACCGTTAGCTAGCATTCAAGGCATTAGAATCATGGTATTGGCACACACACACATAAGGCATCATAAACACACAACATGTTCCAAAACACACAATCCGGTTTATTATCTTTTTATTATTAGGTCATATCCCGTTCTAATTCAACTTCTTTTGTGACACGAGAATCTTAAAGATCTCGCCCTTGTCCCCTTTCACCATACGGGTTTGTACTTGATGCGGATCAGCATCACCCGATGGGCTAGTCGCAAGGCACCTCCCAGTCATCCCCATTTTGGATTGGACAAGCGGTCACCGCCCGTTATCATACACTTGGGCCAAATATAAACATATAAAGTCGGTGATCCTATTATCGGTTTAGATGTTATAACGTAAACAATAAACACACACATAAACAATAAACACACACCACCAACACACATAGATGCTAATACAAAGAATACGAGCTAAGTAAGTCCGGAGACTTACCTCGTCTCAAAGATAGCCAAAGACCGATCTCACTTCCCGTAGGAATACAATCAAGGCTTGTTCAATACACGGCATGATAATCAACAACCACTCACGCAAGCTAGAAGTCCTCAGACTTCTAGTCCTATGTACTCTTGCAAGATCATACACTCTCATAAACTAGGATAGCATTCCCTAGTCCTCACAAATCACAAGATCATGACTATAGTCACATGTGCCATGATACTCTCATCCTAAACTCCACAACCTAAGCCAACATATAAATACCACCTCAAGTCTCACAAGATCAACCACGAGGCTCACAACTGTATAACAACTCAAGATTAACACACTACATGTCATAGATCATCAATCCATCCTCAAACACTCGCCAAAGGTTCCAAGCCACTACTTGGCATTCACTCTAAGTTATGCTAGATTCACCTAGCATGATATACTACTACTATCATAACTAAACAAGGGAAAAGGTACTCACACGCGATCCAAAGTGGAAGACGATCTACGGAGATCGAGTACGGGTTCGTTGGTTTTTATCGGGCGCTTCCGAACCTAAGACCAAAGCTAAGCAAATTTAGCTTACATGCTAAATTTGATTATATATATATATATAATATAACTCAAAGGTAAAACTCATTTTCTAAATGCCAACGTTAAAAACCCATAAAATATTTTTCGAGACAAATTATCCGGTTATATAAACATGGATCGAAATTCGCAATTAAATCTTCGTGCCATAAATATGGAACTCAAGAACTTAGGCCATTTTCCGAAAATAACTTTGGGTCAAAACAATAATTTACTCACAAGGGCAAATCTGCACAATTACAAAACATAGGACCAAAACTGCAATTTAATATATGGGTCAATTTATGTAAATAGTTCTGCAGGAGGGTATAAAAGTTCGTTTCAAAAAGTATGGGTTCACCACTGCAAAAATCCAGAAATTGGGCACAAAGTGTAATAAACAGCAAAGAGAGGGTTGAAATTAAAATGACCACAAAGGGTCTTCTTCAACCTAATTCAAACGATGCAGAGACGGGGAAAAAAAAGAGGGGGCAGCCGGCGTTTCTACAGAGTGCACTCGGTGGCGGGGCTCACTAGCGACGGAGGCGTGAGGCTGCGGCAGCAGGGCGGCCTAATTTCCGGCGGCGGTGGCCCTTCCCTGGAGACAAACAGACAGCGAACAGGGGGAAAGAAAGAGGGCGGCCTTCTGGTGCTTTGATGGGGTCGAGCGGCGGGGTGGAGGCGTCTCCCCTGTGTTCCGGCAGGTCCTGGTGGTGCGGCTTCTCCGGCGGCTGCACTGAGGTGGGAAGGATAAGAACAAAAACTCAAGGGGGCTGCTCGATCGATCCTCACAGGGGAAAGGGAGATGGGGAAAAGGATGGCGTGAAGGGAGAGAGTGGAAGAATGGTGAGACTGTGAGGGAGTAGGGCACGGAAGGCGTAAAACCGAGGGTTCACTGCAGGTGTAGGAACGAGAGGTCACTTGTAGGTGCGGGAACGAGAAGTCGGCACCAAAGGTCAAAAGTGAGGCTGCTCACCAGCCAATGGAGAAACACAAGAAGAATAAACAAAAAGAAAATAAAAGAAATGAAGAAGAAAAGAAATCACAAAAGGGTAGACTTGTTTTCAATGTTCGGAACGAGATTTTCGAATCGGAACAACTTTCCGACCTTCTTCGAAAGTAAACCAAAAATATAATTATACCCGGGAAAGCTATTTTACGTCATAAAATACTTAAAAAGAAAAAAAGAGAAAAAAAAAGAAACTTACTTATAAAAATATCGATAGAAGTACGCAAGAAAGAAAAAATATCAAAACCGGGCGTTACAATGTGCTCGTCAGTAGTAATATCAGTAGGTAGCTCAACCTGCTCATCAGCAGTAGTATCAACGCGCTCGCCAGTTGTGGGATCTATCTCCCCTAGTTGTACAGAAGGACCGGCCACATCCTAGTACGAGTCAGATCCGTTGTCGGTGGTGGAAGAACCTTCCGAGGGAGAGCCGGAGAAGCATTTGAGACGCATGGTCTCTGTGGCTGCTGTGGTGGTGGTGTGTCGGCAGCCGAACCAGCTACCTGGGACCTCCTCTCCCTCGTAGCCCTGGTGGTGGCGAGTCCATCTCTACGAGTCGAGGCCGTGGGACGCCTCCGTCTTTGTCTCTGCATGGCCTGTAATATCTACATTTGATATTACATGCAAATTTAATTAATTTTCTTTTATGTAGTTTCCTTTACTTTCATTTGAATTGAATCTATATTACTTACTAAAACAAAGGACACTAAGTCCACATGTCAATCAATTAGGTATGCCACATAGGATTTTTTCTAAAATATTTACTAAAATGCCATTCTATTTAAATTTTGTGTTATTCATCTTATTAATTAAAATAAAAAGATTTTGTTAACTAACTAGCTAAATTAATAAATTTAAACATACTTTTAAAATATTTTTCGTAAATTCTAAGTAAATTTTCAAATAAAAAAAATATATGATAACCAACTAGCTACTAAATTAATAATTTTTTAATTTTTAACTAACGAATTGCCATTTTAATTAATCTCTAAAGTAATTAGTAAATTATTATTATTATTATTAATTATTTTGATTATAATTTTTATAATAGATCCTAACCCCCAGAATTTATATTAAAAAGTTTAAAATTCATTAAATTTTTTTTTCTTAAAATCCCCAAATATCACGAGAAAATTGATTCAAATTTCTAACCACCACAATTTATAAACAACATTTTCATTAAAATGTGTACAATATTGTACCTATTTACCCATGTACTATATTATGCTATTTTGGTTTTTAAAATTCAAATTTATTTTATTTTTTTTATAAGTTTGGCTGGATATTAATATAAAAAATCTATATTACTTACTAAAACTAAGGACGCTAGTGCCACGTGTCGTTCAACGAGTAATGCCACATAGGATTTTTTGTGATATATTTACTAAATTGCCATTCAAATTTTTTTGTGTTATTCATTTATTAATTGAAACAAAAATATTTTGTTAACTAGATGCTAAATTAATAAATTCTGAAATACTTTTAAAATAATTTCTGTAAATTCTGTTAAAAGTAATTTAAATCTTCAAACAACTTTAAATTAGATAATCTGTGAATATCTACCACACGATTCCCGTTATACGCTAGATTAACTATCAATTTTTTTTGTTGGAAATTTTATAACCGATCTATTTTGAAAAAGACTTAAAATAATTTTAATTAGATAATCTTTGCATTAATCAATATCTACTCAAACGATTTTCCCCACATTTTCTTTATAAATTTATTTTTTTTTGTTAACTACCGTATCTTTTGTTGGAAGATTTTAGTGCATATAGATTTTCTACTAAACGGTTTCCCACAATATAGATTAATTTACGTCTATCATTTTTAAATTTTGGATTCTATTCTAACTAAATTTTACGTTAAACTTATTCAGTAAGTTTCTAAAGATTTTCTCCTCACCTATATATACTTATTCTCATAGGTTAGCTTTCTCGTACTTTCTATGTCATAGCTTTCTCATACTTTCTCTGAGTCATACCAGTTACTGTTTATATATCTTTTCATTTTGTTGACTAACTATAAACATATTTGTTGTTCTTGTATGCAGATTATCGCACTGCGCCAAATCGGAAGGTTAGCAACTGATCATGTAATCAGATTTCGTAATCTTCCCTCATCATTCACATCTCGGCCTTATACTGCTCCATATGCGCCCGATCTTGCTCCATTATGTCGACTTCCTCAGCGAAGAGGTCTGCTGCGTCGTTCAAGTCGTCGTCCAGCGGGAGAAGTTGATTGCTTCGTTCATCTGGAATTGGAAAGCTAAGTCATGATCGGAATGAGCGATATTCGCGGACACGAGCTCTTCGTGTTGGGCCGCGAACATCAACGCTAGGTCATCCTCTTCTACGCATTTCGTCCCCGAGCCCAAAGCTGCCATGGAATCAATGGATACACCCGTATTGAGGGAGCAGAGATGTGGAAAGGAAAGGAGTTGGTGATTTGGATTGTGGTAGCCAAACGAACATCTGATTAGATACTCAGGTCGTGAAAAAGTGACCCTTTATCAATGCATTATCAAACTGCCGTTCAAAAGGTAGTCTCACTGTTGCAAAATCCACCATCAATTTGCAAATCCACCATCAATTAATCTGTACACGCACTTTATTTATAACTTAAATGAGATGTGCCATTTTGTTTATTATTTTTACTTAATTTCTCCTCTTTGCGTGATACCTGTTTTTTTACTTTAATATCAAACCCTACTCTGAATTAATAAAGAGTAGTTTCGTGTGAGACCCCAAGTATTTTAAAATTTAGTGGCACTATTGAGTTATTTAAAATTAAATTTATAAAAATGCACGATTCGAAAATCTAACAAAAATTAAAACTTGTGGGAGAAGTTCAATATAAACCCGTCTAACTTCTAAAGCAATATTTCATGAATAAATACATTACTTAGAGCCCTAATAACACTTTTAATCCATAACTAAATCTTCTCGCACGATCTTCATTTACAAAAAAATTAAATATATTATGAATAAATCAAATAAATAGGTTCAATTCCATCATATCTAAGTTACCTTTAGCTTGATCCATTCGAATAAATCTTTCCGTAATTGCGATTTACTCTCCACTATATATATGGAACACCTAATTGCACTCAATCATAATTGATTTTACAATAAGTACAACTAAAATCTTCCATTTTTACTACATTAATTACTATTGAAATTTGTAAATTTATCAATTATGTTAATTGTGGCATGTAACAACATTTGCTTGTGGTGGATACAGGAATCACTCACGCTCCTATAAACATCAATCGTATAAACATCAATCGTATTCGTTGTTTCGAATAAACATTCAATTCCTGCCTGTAAAATGTTTTTTTTTAACAAATACCCGTGCAAGGCACGGGATATGAACTAGTTTAAAAGAAACTAAAAGAGATTAAATAAATTATAATTACATTAATAAAATTAACTAAATAGTAAAGGTAGAGATTTTAATTTAATATATTTTTAATCCATTTTATTTTATGTATTTTTAATCCAAAGTTTTTTAAATTAAAACGGATAAACTAATTTAATATATTTAATATATTACAATTAAATTAATTAAATATATTGTTATTCTATTTTATTTGAATTAATATACATTAATTAAGATTATTTAATATTAATTATTACAAACTCATATTATATATCATTTCATTTAAATTAATTAGGATAAAATAATTTATATTTAATTCAATATTTTTAATCCCAAAGTTTTTTAAATTAAAATGGATAAACTAATTTAATATATTTAATATATTACAATTAAATTAATTAAATATATTTTTATTCCATTTTATTTTAATTACTATACATTAATTAAGATTATTTAATAATAATTATTATAAATTCATATTATATATCATTTCATTATTAATTAGGATAAAGTAATTTATATTTAATTCAATATTTTTAATCCAAAGTTTTTTAAATTAAAATGAATAAACTAATTTAATATATTTAATATATTACAATTAAATTAATTAAATATATTTTTATTCCATTTTATTTGAATTAATATACATTAATTAAGATTATTTAATAATAATTATTATAAATTCATATTATATATCATTTCATTAAAATTAATTAGGATAAAGTAATTTATATTTAATTCAATATTTTTAATCCATTTTATTTTAAATTAAAAGGGATAAACTAATTTAATATATTACAATTAAATTAAATAAATATATTTTTATTCCATTTTATTTGTATTTAATATTCTTTAATTAAATTAATTTATTTTAAATTAATTAAATGCATGATTGGAATGCATTAAACGATGAACAGTGGCTCCACGGTTTCGCAATGCGTGACCGTGGAGCACTGTTCATCGTCTTCGACAGTCCGCCTTCAATGGCGGACTGTCGAAGCAAATCAAGGCCATTTTTTTGTAATCTACTCTTCAACCAACCTAAAACTAACTAATTCAACAACAATCTAAGCTATTCATGTCCATTTCATGCTCAATTACGAACCGAAAAGTGAAAAACGAAAACCGAGCAAAAACCGAACAAAAACCGAATGAAAATCAAACGATACCTCTCTCGGGTCGTGTTTCCACTTTTGAAATGGCCTTCCTTCGTTACCGTCTTTATCCATTGCTTGATTTTGTGTGAAATGGTGGATTGGGATCGAATCGCCTTCTCGTCTTCTCCGTCACTGCTTTCGGTTTTTTTTTTTTGAATGAAAGCGCTTACGGGATCTCATTCCGTAAGCGCTTTTAGGGCTGAAAACCTCACGCATTCGCAAAGCATGAACGGGAGTTCACGGTCACGCTTTGTGAATGAGTGGTGCAATAATGAAATCGTGAACCGTGCGAATACTACTTCCGTTTTGTAAATGAAAATCATATATGAGATTTGGCGTAAGGCTGTGAAGGTAAAGGCAAGGAAGTCAGATCTCACTTTCGCAATGAAGTATAAAGAGGGTGGAGAAGGGCGACGAAGGCAACGATCCCGGGCTCGAACGATTGGAAGGCAAAGAAGGGTTAGGGTTCTTCTTTGGAAAGCGAAGAAGGCAACGATGAGAAGTCAGATCTCACATTCGCGATGAAGCAAAGAGGGACGGAGAAGGGTGACAAGGACGATGGGTTAGGGTTCTTCTCCGATGGATAATGGTTAGGGTTCTTCTCCGATGGATAATGGTTAGGGTTCTTCTTCTCCAGCGCTTCCTCAAGACGGTAACTAGGTAAAGGCAAGGAAAGAAGTCAAATCTCACATTCGAGACGAAAGGGTGACATACTAGGTTCTTCTCCGACATCGAAGGGTTAGTGTTCTTCTTCTCCGGCGCTTCCTCAAACAGAGGGCTAGGGTTCCTCCGAGTCTCCGACGGCGACGATGAAGGCTAGGGTTCTTCTCGTCTTTATCTCAAATTACGTTCTTTGTAGTTTGTTCTTCTATTTTGCGTCTTCTTCTCAATTTCATGGATTCCGGGCTCCTTCTCAATTTCATGGCTTGATGAGTCTATTTGTTCCCAATTTTAGAACGATTGTTGAATTTTGTTGTTTAATTTATGTTGTTTGAAATTCTTGTTTGTCTTAGATGATTGCGGCCTCAAACGAGCTATAGAGAAATGTAATTGCTGTTAATAAAGTTAACCATGGTTAGGTTTTCTGCTATTAAACTATGGTTACATTTTAGATATTAATAGTTGTAATTGTCTAGACTGTACGGGTTAATGAAAATACAACAGAATTCTCTGTTATTCAATCAATCATCGATTCTCATCTTCTTTCCTTCATTCCTTGCAAACTCTTCATCAATGGAGATTGCATCAATCCCTTCATCCACAATTTACTGTTTCTTATGGTATCAGAGCAACTAGGAGAGGGATTCGAGAGGGAATTTGATTTGCGATTAAAGAGGGATTCACAAATCAAGAGGATAGAAGAATGGAAAGATAATTTCCAACAATCGCGCAATTTCTCCAGGCAAGCGAGAATGCGCAGAATGATCCATTGTATCTGGCAAATTCAGATACGCAAACAGTATTGCTTACAACGATGCAATTTGATGGCCAAAATTATCTGGGATGGAAGAGGTAGGTTCTCATGGCGCTTGAAGCTAGGATGAAGCTAGGGTTTGTAGATGGGATTGTGCCTAGGCCAGAAGATAATTCTAGCAATCTAATCAGGTGGAAGAGATGTGATCGTCTGGTATCATGCTGGATCGTGAATTCAATGAAATCAAATCTTGCCTTAGTTTTCATGTATGCAAATTCATCCAAAGAACTATGGATGAACATTGCCAGCAGGTATAACAGAGGTAGTGCACCTTTATTGTTTCAACTGAAACAAGAATTAATGCGCATATCACAAGTAGGTGATTCAGTAACAGAATATTTCAATCGCTTGAAGAAGTGTTGAGATGAAAGGCAAAGTTTGATTGACATGTCAAGCTGCACTTGTGGACAGTTAGAGAAATGTTCTTGTAAGGTTATTGCAAAATATCAAGAATTAGACACTCAAGATCAGATGATGCATTTTTTGTGCAATCTGAATGCTGAATTTGATGCTGTCAAAAGTCAGATATTAGGAATGGATCCTACACCTGATCTGGACAAGGCATTTGGACTGATTTTGCAAGTAGAATAACATAAACAACTAACAAATAGAACATCAGAAGCAACTGCTTTCATGAAAAGGGGTAATGGAAGAAAAGATTACAAGAAGATGAAGGGAAATGAACAGAGAACTTGCACACATTGTAATGTCAGTGGACATATTGCAGATGAGTGTTTTGAGGTCATAGGTTACCTTGATTGGTGGAAAGGAAAAAGGGAAAGGAGAAGCCAAGGGCAGAGATTAGCTGCTAATGTGACTAGTGAAGGAGATACACCATTAGACATGCAAACTGAGATGAACGCAACAGAGAAGAATTGCAGTTTTGATCCAGATTTCATGCAAGCCATGTGTCAAGAAATGATGAAAATGATGAAAGGGAAGATGATGATATCGTCAGCCAACTTTGCAGGTACATCATACAGTAATCTTGCTACTCTTGATTTGAAAAATGATGAATGGATATTAGATACTGGCGCAACAGACCACATATCTCCATATCTAATGAATTTTTCAAACATAAGAGAACTAGCTATGCCTATTAGTGTGAAACTTCCTGATGGTAGTGTGAAGAAGGTAGAAAGAGTTGGAAATGTTGTGCTAAGTGATCAGTTAGAGCTTGTTGATGTGCTGCTTGTGCTTGAGTTTAAATACAACCTATTGTCAGTACAGAAAGTTATTTCAGATCAGAACTTAGTGGCAGTCTTTGATGAGAAATGTTGTGCATTACAGGGCCGTGTGAATAGATAGAGAATTGCAACAGGAATAGAGAATGGAGGTTTATACACATTGAAGGCAAACAAATACAAACAAAATCAGAAGATATGTTGTTCTAGTAATACAGTTGATGTAGAGCTTTTACATGCTCGATTAGGCCACATGTCTTTCTCAAAAATGTTACATTTGAATAAATGTAATAAAATAGAAAGCATTGTTGGTCATAGTTGTGATACTTGTGCAATGGCCAAATTCCATAGATTACCTTTTATGAGAAGCACTCATAAGTCTGAGCATTGTTTTGAACTTGTACACATGGATTTGTGGGGACCATTTAGAGTTCCAAGTATTAATGGAGAAAATATTTCTTCACTATTGTTGATGACAAAAGTAGGGCTACGTGGACATATTTGTTATTTCAGAAAGAGCAAGTGAAGGAGGTTGTGAAAGATTTTGTATTGATGGTCAGAACACAATTCAAAATTTCAGTGAAAGTAATCAGGTCTGATAATGGTTCAGAAATTGTGAACACAGATTGCCAAGTGTTCTTTGCTCAGATGGGAATTTTGCATCAGAAATCAATGCCGTATAGACCACAATAGAATGGAATTGTGGAAAGAAAACACAGGCATCTACTTGACATAGCTAAAGCTATAATGCTGCATGCTAATTTTCCAAAGAAATTCTGAGGAGAGTGCATATTAACAGCAACATATTTGATCAATAAAATGCCATTAGTTAGCATTGATTGGAAGACACCATATCAAGTGCTATTTGGAAAGGAAATAGTTTATGACAATCTAAGGACTATAGGTTGTCTATGTTATGCTGCAAATGTTGTTAGGGGAAGGGATAAATTTGATCCTAGAGGAAGGAGGTGTGTATTGTTGGGATACCCAGTTAGTCAAAAGGGATATAAGTTGTATGACTTAATCTCAAGAGAAGTGTTCAACAGTAGAGATGTGTTGTTTTGTGAACAATAATTTCCTTTCAAAGATGCCCCTGCAGATAAAGGAAATGAAACAGCAGTTCAGACAAAATCAGATTGTCTACTAGATGATGATATTTTTGTTGATTTCAATAATTTGACAGCAGAAAATGAGGAGAATATTGAGAATGAAATTCAGAATGAGAGAGAAGGCACATATATTGACAGAAATTCAGATCCGATTAACATAGATGAGGAAATACATGGACCAGAAGTGAGGAGATCATTGAGATCAAGAGAAGCACCAGCCTGGACAGCAGATTATGTGATGAGTGTGACAGAGATACCCTCTCCAATGGAGCAAAATAAAGAATTTTTTGTCTCATTTGGAGAAACCTTGAAAATAGAAGAACCTGCATACTATACAGCTGCTAAAGAAAAGCCAGAGTGGGAAGAAGCAATGCAAAAAGAGATAGAAGCTCTTGAATTAAATGGGACATGGGAGATGACAGATCTGCCAGCAGGATACAAAGCTATAGGCAGTAAGTGGGTGTTTAAAGTCAAGTACAGACCAGATGGTTCAGTGGAAAGGTACAAGGCACGCTTAGTGGTGAAAGGTTTCAATCAGAAAATAGGCAAAGACTACAAACACACATTCAGTCCAGTTGCAAAACTAGCTACAGTTAGAATAGTGATTGCATATTCCACTGCAAAAGGTTGGCCATTATTCCAAATGGATGTGAATAATGCCTTCTTGCATGGATTTCTAGATGAGGAAATTTACATGCTACCACCTGATGGCTATAAGAAGGCAGATGGAAATAAAGTTTGTAGATTGAGGAGATCCCTTTATGGGTTAAAACAAGCATCAAGACAGTGAAATTTAGAATTAACACAGTTTTTGCTCAGTTTAGGATACACTCAGTCGATGCATGATTATTCTTTGTTTGTTAAAGGAAAACAAGATCAGATGATTGTGCTACTTGTGTATGTAGATGATATACTGGTGACAGGAAACCATGAAGAAGAAATTCAGAGAGTAAAAGAAGATTTGAATAAGAAATTCACTATAAAGGATTTAAGTGAAGCAAGATATTTTCTGGGATTGGAGATTCTTAAATCTGATCAGGGTACTTTTATCAGTCAGAAGAAATATGCAACAGATATCATAATGGATTCTAATATGAGTGAATCCAAACCAGCATATTTTCCCTTACCAACATGATTAAGGTTGACTGCAGATGAAGGAGAAAATTTTACAGATCCTGAATTATATAGAAGAACAATAGGAAGGCTTCTATATCTATCTCTCACCAGGCCAGACTTGTCATATGCAGTACAACATGTTTCTCAGTTTGTTTCTACACCTAAGCAATCTCATTATCAAGCAGTGCTACACATTTTGAGATATCTTAGGAACACAATTGCAAAAGGATTATTTTATCCTTATCAGCAGGATTTAAGAATCAAAGGATATTCAGATGCTGATTGGGGTTCTTGTTTGGATTCCAGAAAGTCACTCACAGGCTATTGTGTGTTTATGGGGCAGTCTCTTATTTCGTGGAAGACGAAGAAGCAGGCAACTGTGTCCAGATCAACAGCTGAGGCTGAATATAGGAGCATGACAGCAACAACATCTGAATTAATCTGGACAAGCTACATTTTTCAACATCTCCAAATTCAGATCCCTCTACCAGTCACTCTATACTACGACAATCGAGCTGCACAACAAATAGCTGCTAACCCTTGCTTTCATGAATGCACTAAGCATATTGACAATGATGGTCATTTTGCTAGGCATCATGTACAATTGGGTTTTTTGAGGACAACTTATGTTCCAAGCAAGTCACAGCTAGCTGATATAATGACCAAAGCCTTAGGCAGAGAGCAACATTTCTTTTTGTCATCCAAATTGGGACTCATAGATGTTCCAATTTGAGGGGGAATATAGAGAAATGTAATTGCTGTTAATAAAGTTAACCATGATTAGGTTTTCTGCTATTAAACCATGGTTACATTTTAGATATTAATAGCTGTAATTGTCTGACTGTACGGGTTAATGAAAATACAACAGATTTCTCTGTTATTCAATCAATCATCGATTCTCATCTTCTTTCCTTCATTCCTTACAAACTCTTCATCAATGGAGATTGCATCAATCCCTTGATCCACAATTTACTATTTCTTACGAGCTCATACGATCTCAACTAGCCCAAGCTCAAACAAGTCTGAGCTTGGCTCGTGTAAAAAGAGTTATCCGAGCTCCAGCCGAGCTTCAAAAATAGTTCGTACCAAATCCGAGCCTGATCCAAAGCTCCTAAAAATATTTAGGTTCGGCTCGCCTTGGCTCGTTTAGAAACGAGCCGAGCCTTAACACCCAAGGGCTCGGCTTGAGTGGCTTAAATTACAACCCTAATAGCTTATGGATACCAACTTTTCATATTAACTTTGGAGGGAAAATGATATAAATGAAAGAAATTCACCAAAGGACAAGAAACATCACATTATTCTAAAAGATCTCACGAGAGAAACACAATTCAGGAATTCAAGTATACTAAACTCTCCTTGGATACTTATTTTAAAAACCAATTCAATTTTCTCTATTTTCAAAATTGGTTTAATTTGGATGGCTCGAGCCTCAAGTGATGCAAGAGCATCTTCGAACCTACCACACTTCAAGAACATGATTATCAATGCTAGGAAGCAAGGAGTGAAGAGCATTTCAAGGAGGAGAAGAGGAAAAGTTAGAAGCTTCAGGACCACAACTATGGAAGCTAAAAGATAAGAAGTAAATAACACTTTTAAAAAAAGATGGAAGCTAAAGACAGAATGAAGAACATTTTTAGAAAAAAAAGGAAGAGTCAAAGTTTTTTCCAAGAGAGAAATGAATAACATTTCTAGGAAAGAAATGGAAACAATTTATAGGAAATAAATGAAAATCATTTTCCGCAAAGAAATGAAAACAATTTCTAGTAGAAGAATTAAGAACATTTCTAAAAAGGAGATGATGCCCATTTTTCGGAACATTTCTAGAAGAGAAATGATGATCACTTTTCGGATCATTTTTAAAAGGAGATGAAAACCATTTCTTGGAAAAAGTTGATGAACATCCCTGAGAAGGAAATGAAAGTCATCTCATGTAAATATTTGTGTGTGGAAGGAAGAGATGATGGATGGATCGTATACCGACATTAAAACATCACGAGTCCATACACGCAAAAGTTGAATGATTCTCGTGGCTGATTTTCGGTCCAAATTATATTATTTTCCAACCCTTAAAAACATGTTTAATTATGAGCTAATTTATGCGGGTTTTATTTTATTATATTATATTCGACTCAAGAATGGTTTTTCCAAGGCTACATGAGTGTTGGGTCACCACTACATTTGGATAAACAGGCCCTGGCCCAAATAAAGCCCCATACAATATTACAGTGGTGGTAAGTTGGGGACGCTAGTGGCATTTGAACCCCAAGGCCGAAGATTCATTTTGCGTTGATATGGGCCCCTACCGGAATCTCACTAGAGGAGCAGCCAGCCATTAACCAACTTTCTCTGTCTACGATCAGCCTCCGAGATCATCTTCGTCGGAAATGGAGGTGTTGAACCTCAGTTTCGATATCGGCCGGCCATCTCTCTCTCCATTGACTAATGGTGATTGGAAAGTCAATCTGATGTTGCCTCTAGGTGTGAGCAGGAGGTTCAGAGCAGAGTTTTCGCGAGATTCGTTACGTTCTAGCTTTATGAATCCCAAAACTTTGGTTCCTCATCATTCTTACAAAAGAATTGGTGAATTGATGGCCAAATCTGCTTTCAATTTTGCCGCCGGAGCAGCCGCCTTTTTGTCGGTGTATTGTGGTGATTCGTCTGCTGCTCTCGCCGAGTCTCTCACCGTTGCTTTCCCAGTATCGCGTACCAGCGAGGTTACAAGTTCTGAACTCTTTCAGGCCTTTTTTTATACTTGTAGTTGTTGATCACTTTATTCATCCCTACCTTGTTTATTTATTTATTTATTTATTTGTTGATCATATTTATTCATCCCTACCTTTTTGTCGGTGTACTGTGGTGATTCGTCTGCTTCTCTTGAACTCAAAATTTGATAGCGGAAAGTGATGAGGTGATGATGATAGAACAATAAATGGCAATAGATTGTAACGATGTAATTGTATTCGTTGTGCAAGTGAGCAAGTCCATCATGTGGTGGGCTAGTGATTCCTAGTTTGAAGAACTATATGATTTTCTACCATTTGTTAAGAATAAACTCGAGTGATTATGCAGCCGTATGAATAAACTCAAGTGATTATGTTTTCCACTGCAAATATTCTTCTCCTTGTACGTTTCTGTTTACACTTAAGTTGGTAATTGACCTATGAATTATAAAGATGTTATCAGACATGCTAGAGGCATGGTCATGCTTATATGCTTCTTTATCTTTCGGCAATGGTAGGTGAACAAAGTACAAAGAACCCTGATAGAAGCTTGGGGTTTAATTAGAGAAACTTTTGTTGATCCAACCTTCAACCACCAAGGTACTTTTAACTACATCCATGTAATTTTGTTTATCACTATGATGATGCAAGAATGAAGAATATCTTATCTCTAACTGGAACAATGAAATTTGCTTTGATTTTTTAGACTGGGATCTAAAGCTACAACAGACGATGGTAGAGATGTTCCCGTTAAAGTCAGCTGATGCAGCTTATGCAAAGATTAAGGCAATGCTGGCTAGCTTAGAAGATCCTTTCACAAGAATTATCAGCCCAAAGGTATTTCTTGTATCAACACGAAATTTCATATTTTCTTCCATTGAAGTGATCGAGTCTTGTTGACCTATCTAATTGATTACTCTACCATCAAAGTGGATGTGCAATTTTGGATTAGGACAATAATAATCTGACAAAAAATGGTACTGAATCAAATTTGTAATCTTCAAATAGATTGTCATAAATCAGCCAACTATTCATTTGAATCATGTAGTACCTTATTTAATAGTTAGATTAGGAGACTGGATCTGATAAATATTTTCTGTTTAAAAGGAATACCAAAGTTTTCGAATTGGAAGTGATGGGAATCTGCAAGGAGTTGGCCTCTTTATCAATGTTGATCCTGCTACTGGGCATTTGGTAAGCTTATTCATCATATTTGGGTATATGATCCCTCATAATTTCCACATATAGCACGTCAATATTTTATTTTCAAGTATCTACATGCGTCAAGAGTTTTATAGTATAAACTTATGCCTTTTGAGTTTGACATTGCTTGCACACTAATATTATTATTGTCTATTTTGAAGGTTGTTTTGTCATGTGTGGAAGGTAGCCCAGCTGCTCGAGCCGGCATACATCAAGGAGATGAATTAGTTGAAATCAATGGTGTGATTTTTCTTTCTTAAAATGCCCATTTTTCATTACATCAAGTCAGAAATGCTGAAATATATGTCTTCCACCATAGAAGCTTCTTATTTTTCATATCCTCTTTTCACCATATAAATAATACCACAGGCCTTCAACATCCTACCTATTGATGCATCAAATATTTTGCCTATAAATTTTTCCCATTACATATTGTCACTCATCTATAGACATTTTGTTTACATAACACCTATTCACTTAGATTTATTTTGATGCGGTTATCTAATGTTTTTTTTTTCTTTTCTCACATATGTATCTTGCATTCTTATTATACCCTTTAATTCTGAAATTAAAATTTGAATGCAAATTTTGTATCTAAGGGTTGTTGAACATCTTCATTACTATCGGAACAGTTGTGTAAACAAAGTCATGAAACACTGATCCTGGAATTGACAGGAGAAAAACTTGATGGAATTGATAGTGAGACAGCGGCACAAAAGCTTCGAGGACGGGCTGGAACAACTGTTAGAGTAAAAGTCCGAAATGTAATATTAGTTTATATTATTTTTCCTTGTTCAAATATTATTTATTCTTTCATTTTTCGTATCTAGAAGTTAAAGCCTGTTAAGTTTGTCATCATGGATGTGGACGTTATAACTCGTACAGCTCTTTTATTGCCTTGCAATAGTTCAAAGGAAAAATAGCATTATCTGCATGGAGTCTTGTGAAAAATTAGTTAGTGATATGTTTTAACAAGTTTTTTATAGACGAGGACAAAACTTTCAGCTCCTACCAGAGGCTAGAAAAAGGGTTATTATGTTTTAGTTTTATAATACTATTGATTTATTTGTGCTAAGAAAGGAATGAGAAACGTGTAGTTGGATGTTTATATGGCTGTTTTATAATTTGCTATGCTAAATGGATGCAAAATACAATCATTTACAGTAGTTGGATTGTCAAAACGTGTGTGTTCTAGTGTCTTCCCTTACATAATTTCGCTAGATCACTGATGTAGAGCTTTTGTATGCAGGTTACAGTTGATCAAAGCATTCCTAGGTTCCGAGAGGTGTGATTTCAATTTGTTAAAATTGGAAGCAACTTTTATAGTTTTGTTGTTAAAAAATAAAATCTTTAATTTTGCCTTATAAAAAGGTAAACCTTCCTCGTGAGTTCATCAAATTTTCGCCTATATCCAGTGCCATCATCTCACACGTATCCCCAGATGGGCATTTGTCTAGGATGGGGTATGTAAGGCTAGCTACCTTTTCTCAGGTGATAAACACTCATATCTTGTGTTCCATGCTAATGTCTGTGTTAATATTCAAATATATTTGGACTGCAATGTCCATGGTTTTTCCATTGTATGAGTATCATCCACTGCATATTTCATTGATAAGCACTTGTGGTGAAACTACTTGTATTTCAGAGTGCTGCTCCAGATATGGAAAAGGTAATTCATCAACTGGAAGATCAGGATGTACACTCTTACATATTGGATTTGAGAAACAATCCGGTTAGTCTTGATTTCTTTGGATGCAGCTCCTAACTACGGAAGCAGGTTCATTTCTTAACCTCTGTATAGTTGAATCAAATATAACAGGGAGGCTTGGTTAAAGCTGGCCTTGATGTTGCTCAAATGTGGCTTGATGGAGACGAGACTCTTGTGAATACAATTGACAGGGAAGGAAATATGATACCTATAAGCACAGTAAATAGACATGCTATAACACATGACCCCCTTGTTGTACTAGTAAGTTCCTAGCTGATCAAACTCTTTAGTTCACTGAAACTACATAAAACATAATGCAATTGTGCACTTTATCAAGCGACATGCCATCACTTGGTGAATCAGGAAAAAACTTGAGATTGACATGATCAATGGCAAGATCCCGTCTGATGTTAGTTTTCATTGTCTAAAGTTGTATAGGGATTACACTTGACTAAAGTATGAATTTTTTGACAATTAGTCTTATTTTAGCTATTGTTTCTTTTACTAAAAAAAATTGAAAAGCTCCATTTGGAAGTTAACCTTGTCTTGGAATAGGTGAATGAGGGAAGTGCAAGTGCAAGTGAGATTTTGGCCGGGGCACTTCATGATAATGGCCGTGCTATCCTCGTTGGAAACCGAACCTTTGGCAAGGGAAAAATACAGGTACCTTCTTGCTGAACATATAAGTCGGATTCCAACTCTTTAGTTTGGCATAAGAAATAGCCTAGTCGAATTCAGACTCTTTTCAAGAAGTCTCACTAGACGTGCTTGGATGTTTGAAACAATTACTGGTGCAGAGTGTGACTGAGTTGCATGATGGTTCAGCTCTATTTGTAACGGTTGCAAAGTACTTATCACCATCACTGCATGAAATTGACAAAGTTGGTATAGCGCCAGACGTCAAGTGCACTGCCGAGATGCTTAATCCTTCAAAAGAATTCGTAGAGAAGAATAAACGTGATGGTGGATCTGCCTTAGAAGCTGATTCATGTATCATGGTAGCAGAGCATGAGTTGGATATTCAGGAGTCCAGAGGAACTGCCTCTTGAAAATCACTACAGTGTTTTATGTAATGTATGTAATCATATGAAAATCCATATTGTAAGTATCCGTACAAAAAAGTAGACCTAGTAAAGAAATATAAGTTTGTTTTACTAAGGTAAGCGTATTAATCCCGGCCGCGGCATACTTACGGATGAAGATATCGAATTCGTGAACAGTCTTTTAACCAACTGTACGGATGAAGATATCGAATTCGTGAACAGTCTTTTAACCAACTGTAGGGCAGTCATGGTTGCCTCTTACATCTTGGCAATCTATCCTAAAGTGTTAGCCCGGAGATTCGAGTTCGAATCCTCCTGGAGACATGTATAAGTGTGTTAATACATTTTAACTAATATTTATACATTCAGCCAACCCAATACATTGGTATTGTATAAGTGTGTTAGTAGACTACCTTTTTGTGAACTCTCTTTAACAAAAACGTTATTTGTGTTTTGAACTTTAAACTAATTTAGTTCCATGTCAAGACATGATAATAACTTTAAAACTTAATACTTAAATTTTTTTTATTTATAAAATACTTTTAAATGTATCATAATGATTTAAGTTAATTAACCGAAAAGAAATTGAAATTAATTTTGTATGTTATCGTTTAATTAATTATATTTTAGATAAACAATAAAATAGTTTAATTTATGAAATACAATATATTCTAATTTTTCATTTCTTATATAACATAAAATAAATTAATACTAGATAACTATTTATGAAGATTGTAAAGTAAAATAAATATTTAAGATGGAAAATAAAATAACTTCAAAATTGAAATGTAAATCTTAAAAAATAAAAGTTATAAAATTTTCAATTTAAAAAATTATCTTTAAATACTATCCTTACAAAAATAAAGACCGATTTAACATTTTTATTGTAATAGTTTATACATTTGTTAATTTGGTGAACACTTACTACTTAATATAAGCACTATATATTTATATATATGCTGTCTGTTATGCCTCACATAATCAAACACCTCGATCTCGACTATCATTTTGTTCAGCAAAAAGTCCAGAACAATTCCTTGCTGGTAGCTTTCATATCTTCAAAAGATCATGTCGCATACCTTCTCACCAAGGTTGTGTGTGACCTACCAACGATTGGCTTTGCTATGCTCCCAACTAGGAGTGTTCATAGGTCCGGACCTGGACCGGACCTGGACCGGACCGGACCGGACCGGACCGGAAGAATGCGGACCGGAAATGGACCGAATAATTCGGTCCAGGTCCGGTTCAGGTCCGGTCCAAAACCGGTCCAGGACCGGATGGACCGAAAAACTGGTGATATTTACAAAATTTTAGGTCCGGACCTGGACCGGACCGGACCGGACTTGGACCGGACCGGACCGAACCTGGACCGGAACAATATCAAAACAAGTTTATTTTATTTTTTTTTAAATATAGGTCCGGACCGGACCGGACCGAATGTGGACCGGACCGGACCGGACCGAATGTGGACCGAATTGGTTGGACCGAAGACCGGACCTGTTGTTTTCGGTCCGGTCCGGTCCGGTCCGGTCCAGGTCCGGTCCGATCCAAAAACCGGACCGGACCGGAAAATGCTCACTCCTACTCCCAACTACGTCTTACGGACTTGGGATCGACAGGTGATGATGCTAGAGTAGCTAGCCCATAGTTGAAAGCCCAAATGAATGGCCCAATCTAACATTGTCTCACAGACAGTTTTCAATATATTTGTACTCATGCTTTATCAAATGAAGAAGACAAACAAACATATTCACAGTAGAATCCTCTGATTCAATACATTTCAATTGGTTCAACATTGTCTATCCTCTTGCCAATTCAACCATCTTCTTCTCTTATCTTCCAATCAAGAGCGAGTTTTGGTGTTGAAGATCCTTACAATTATCCTTGTATCAAATTGTTGTTCTGTTTAGCTTCAAAGTAAAATGACTTCATCTAGAAACCTGATTTTACTGGCTACTTGAGCTTCGGTTTCTTAGCAGATTTTCGCGTCTTCTCTAGACTTTCCTGTGCAGCTTTGAACTCCTCTTCAGTTGGTTCTTCAGCCCCACCATACTTGGAGATCATACATGAAAACATCGAGTCAAACTTGTCTTTCCTCTCATTTCGTCGCTGAGCTATGATTGCATATAAATCTGCATTCGACTTCTTTGGCCTGTCACAGCAACTCACAAGCTTCAATTTCTGAAAATGTCACGACTTAAACATAAATTCAAGAATTGAAGAGCTGGTTTACTTATGCCTACGCCTTATAGGGCTTGTGGGTGGTTTTGTTTCAGACACCTTCTTAGCCCACTTCCTATAGACCTTGGTCTCCTTCACATCGCCTGAAGCTATAGCCTCATCGAGCAAATCTTTGAACCTGTGGGAATCCAACCTGGGATCTGAGCACAGCATTGCGCAGAAGAGCCTGCCATGTCAAGTGGTTATAAACTCTACATTTTTTAAGGGGATGACCAATGTGAATATTAGGGACATGACATACTTGTTCATATTACCCTTCAACTCCTTGTAAAGGTTAATAAGATCATTCTTCTCAGATTCAGAACCCCTGTAGGTTGCTTCAAAATTTTCGATATCAGCTATAGTCACCTACAAAAACACAAAATGACTCTCATTCAACCATACTCACTTGGGACACACTAATTCAACAGAAACCAACACTAACCCTCGTATACATGCTTCTGAAATACTCTCGCAAATTCTGAGCAGCTTCTCCTGCCAGACCCTAAAATTGATACGTGTTCATCTGTATTAATGCTAATTCTTGCATTTTCCTCAATAGAATTTTAATAGTGACTTACATCATCGTCTACAAATCCAGTTTGGTCATAAAGTGCTCGTTTCTCTTCATCGCCAAGAATGGACATCACTTTTTGCAGCTGTTGGAACTTTCCCTTAGCTTCCTGCAGACAATTACAGTAAACTGAAGAGAGAGAAATGGCCAAGGCAAGAAACAGACAGATTAATAGTCTTGAGAGATTTAGTACCACATCATCGGGATTCTTATCAGGATGGAGCCGCAAAGCCAACTTATGGTATGCTCTCTTTATTTCCTGCTGTGTTGCTGTTCTTTCCACACCGAGAATCTACATAACTTTAACAGTTGAGTATCGTAGGAAGAAATGTGCCCAATTTGAGATCGAAATTCGAAAAGAAAGCGAAGACGGTGGTTCAACAGACCTTATAAAGGCCGTCTTCTGGATCATCTTGTGTTTGATGATTTGATTGGTCTTCGCCGGTGAGCTTCTCGTCAACAGAAACCCTAGCCTTCTTCCTCTTTCCCATGGCCTCAATTAGGACGGCGACGGCGCTTTGCCGATCAATTTATACAAGAGTGAATGTTGAGCGGTTGATTTTGGGGTGATTCACATTGGCGCCATATTCAGCTTAAGTCATCCTCTTCCCGCCCTTGCTCATAAACTTTACTCTTCGGGCGGACTCGTGGCTCGATAGAGGCGGAGTCCGCCCGCGCGTTGCCTGTTATAACTTAAAAAAAAGATTGTTAGATTATAGCCGTTGTAGATTTTTCGAGCCTATATAATAACATGTGAAGTAATTGTATCATTCACTTGCATCTAAACCTCAACAACGTAAACAAAGAACTCCGTTAAAATGTCGTCGTTTTCCAAAGAAGTAGATGTAGAATTCGATGGTGAAAGCTCTATTAGGCCGTTCGATATTGAAAAATACAGTGATCCGGAATAAATTCTCGTACAACTTGAAGTAAGTATACAAACTCATTTATATTTTACTTTATGTCGTTTTATTTAGCCGGAATTGTAGAATTAGCAATGTTAGAATAGAGAATCGAAATTATATAATTAGCAATGTTAGAATAGAGAATCGAAATTATAGAATTAGCAATGGTAGAATAGAGAATCGGAATTGTAGTCTTAGACATTTAAGAATAGAGAATCGGAATTGTAGTTTAGACATTTTAGAATAGAGAATCGGAATTGTAGTTTAGACATTTTAGAATAGAGAATCAGAATTGTAGATTAGACGTTTAAAAATAGAGAATCGGAATTGTAGATTAGACATTTAAAAATAGAGAATCGGAATTGTAGTTTAGACATTTAAGAATAAAATGATGTGTATTTTTAAAATAATACTCAATGTTATTTTTATTTAGGATCTTATGGAATATTCTCGTGCTCTCGGTACGGATTATTCGTCAAAATTTGAGCTTCATGGATATTTTGCGGATAGAGAGAACTTATTAGGGTGGGCTCGGTATGTGGCAAACGTAATGAATATGATGTTGGTCATTAAAAAATTATGGTTGGATAGAAGGGGTTTTCGTATCCTACAATTGGGTTGTGATAGACACGGAGGACCTAGAAAAAAAAAAAGACGTAGATCCCGATCATGTTCCAAGTTCTAGCCGGAAAAAAACTCGAAGAAGTGTATGTGTTTGTTTGAGCTTGTTGTAACACCCCGAATTCTTGAAACTCGGAGAGTTACTGGTTAGGACCTCACAATGGGTCCCGACCTTGGTTTAACAACAACTTTACTAAGATCTTACAACAAGACACAAATGTATTTAAATTATTTGAAAATAACAAACAATATTTACATGAATGCTCAACACATGACAACCTTACAAAACCTAGATATATTAATAACATGCATCCTGAACGGAAGACTCCTCGTCCCCATCTAATGAGTACGTGGATCTGGTTGACCATCCGTCTCGGATCTCTCTGCAACTGTCTATCTCTACTACAATACGGATAAACCGTTAGCTAATAATCCAAATATAAGTAGAACAAAAATAGCACAAACACAACTCAAGCAAAATAAAACAATCATTATGCTGGCACACAAACCGGTTATTATTTAATAACTTAGGTGATTCACTTTATTCCGTTTTTTAAAGTTGATGTACGAGAATCTTAAGATTTCTCGTCTCCGTTCCTTATCCAACTGGTGATGATTTGGCACAACTTCGCCGGTGGCGTCCCCGCAAACCAAGTATGGACTAGTCCCTAAAGAAACCCCCAGCGCCCTCGGGCTAACTGAGCAGAATGTCACCGCCGGTTACTCTTAGGCCAATTATGTAGGTAGGTCGATAATCAATATTAGATACACTTATAAACACATCATTCAAACACCACTATCATTATTCACACTCATATCCGAAAGTTAGCTAAGTAAGCCCAAAGGACTTACCTGAATCAAATCTCGACTCCCTTAATCACAACTCGATCCGCAACCGTAGAAACTCAATTGCCTGACATAGGAGGCAAGTGGATAAAAATACATACCATAGTCTTAGAAGTCTATAACTTCTAAGATGTACAATCTCATCCTAAGGGAAATTACTAAAATACCCTCCTAAGGTAAAATGACCATTTTACCCTTGGTACCGAAACTTCCAAAAATTTCGTAATATATACTTAAACTCTTACTTGGGGATAAATATCATATTCTAACTCTTACGAGTGAGTTTAGGTAGAAACTAGAAAACTACACATTTTTTCTACTTTCTAAAAGGTTACTAGGATCCAATTTGGTTCAAGATATGAAGCCCGAATAAAACTATAAAAATTCTAAGGAAATTATCCAAGACTTCTATGATATGCATACTAATCATAAGGCCAAAGATCTCTCTAAAACACTAAACCAAACTCTCTATATAAATCTCTAAAGTTGGTTCCAACATCCAATAATTCATACTTAGCCAAAATAATCACTTCTTTTCCAAAAAACTGTGTTACTACCCTACTTCGAAACATCATAAGTCCAAAACTAACTGTTGTATCATCTTCAAAACTTTACACAATAAACTACAGTATATGAAATCTAATCCATCAAAATTTCATGTTCATCAGAATTATCTAACTCATTCAAATCTAGATCCAAAAACAGCTTTAACACACATTTTTTCCAACACTTGGAATAATTCACCAAAAACAGAAAAACTACTTACTGTCTCAACTTTGAAAAATCATAACTCTTAAACCTCTTGATAAAATCCTCTCAAATTTTGATATATTATATTATGTAATCCTAACTATGACATATCCAAAATCCAAGTCCAACAGAGATCAAAAACCTATTCAAAACTATCTCACAAAACCGCATCAGAAGCAGTTTTTTTCAACACAGAATATTCAACAACAATAGAAAAAAACTGTTTAAGGTCCCAACTTTGAAAAATCATAACTCCTATACCACTCGTTGGATTCCTCTAAAATTTTCATATGTTCTACAATAATATGCCAACTATACCATATCTGAAATTTAGCCAAAAATAATGAGTCTAGCATACCTAAATCTGGTCACAAAGTTGGATGCTCGACAATTTTTGCAACTCAGGAATTTAGCTGTTTGAAGAATTTATTTCTGCTGACCATTCTGTGTAGGTTTAGGAGGATTTTCAGGCATCCATTAGCACATACAAAAGGGGGGAAATACAAGAGAGAAAGGGTGTGGGTCTTACTCAGCCACAAGACTCGATAAGAGGTGAAGATCAGGCTGATGTGTGACTGGTCTAGTGCAGAAGGGAGGAGTCGTTCCAAGAGTTGATTGGTTGTATATGAGGATGGAGAAGAAGATCCCTCTGTTGTTGTCGCCACTAGTTGTACAAATTGTTTTCGCCACTGGTTGTGCAGGCTGCTGTACCACCAGATGAAGCTTGTCTCAAAGTCGACGAGAGGAAGAGAGTTTTTTGGCTGGGCTGTTGTTGTGATCTTTCATTTGCTTCTGAACTGCTGTACATGCAAGCGCAAGGAAGTTTGCTGTAAATTCTCAAATGACGCAAGGATAGTGAGGGAGGATAAGGAGGGACACGTTTGATTTACCAGTTACGTGAGTGTAAATGTAAAAGGTGTTGACTGTTTACAAGAGCAATTAAAGGTTGTTAAGGAAACACAATATTTATTTTGCAATCAATGGTTGCTATCATCATGTGAGAATTGAAGAGAGAGATTTTCATAATATTGGCAAAACTTAGGTTGTTAAATGATGTCCAGCTTGGCAATCCATGTGGGCTGAAGGAAGGCTGCATATGGGTTGTCAAGAGTGGGCTGGAAGAGATCAGCATGCAGGGCCAAAGAGAGGTAAGAGATGCTGTTTGGACGTGAGCAGGTCAGTGCTGGGTTGGACGTGAAGTAAGTTTGGAGGCAAGCAAATCCGAGGTCAAGCAATGCATGAAGATGTAGGCTGAACCAAGGGAAAAAGAGATGAGATGGAAACTTGTCAAGGCCTTGTCAAAAGCTTGTCATGAGTTTGTCAAGTACATGACATGACCTTGTCAAAAGAGTGTCATGACCTTATTAAAGACATATAAATACAAATTAGGGTTTGGTTAATAATTCATCATTTTATGTGAATTTAGGCTCACATAAATTGGTAAAAATAGTGATGGTATATAATCCTAGGTGTCATGTACAAAGATCCACGGGTCGAAATTCGGTTCGATACGGAAATAAACGGAAATAAATTTCCGGATATTACACTTGTAGGAACCCAAATTGAAGAGGAAAAGTGGACGGTGAGGGTTGTATGTGGATTCCACAACTATATTATTCCTTCGGTGTTAAGAGGTCATGCATATGTTGGACGTATGACTCCCAAGCAGAGCCGAAAGTTTGAGCGTGAATTGAATTTTGGCTTATAACCGAGACATATATTAAAATCCGTGCAATTAGAGGATTTTGACAATGTCACCTCCATCCATCAAGTTTACAACACCGGTCTGAAGATTAGAATGGAACAAGCCGAAGGAAGAGGTTCATTACAACAAGCACTTCACACGTTGAGGGAACATGGATATTATGTAAACACTCAAAGAAGTCAAAATTCCGATGAGGAGATTGATTTCTTTATCTCACATCCCGACCCAAGGCATTTGCTCAGCATGTTTCCCTATCTTATTTCCTACATTCAATCATCTTTTCCTTAGAAATTGTAACTCAATCGTTGTTTTGTATTACTTTTAGATACAATATGCCATTGTTGGAGATCGTAGACATCACTAGCACCAAGAAGACATTCGCAATTGCTTTTGTGTTCATGGCACAGGTGAATAGAGATCACTACGAGTGAGCTTTGAGGAGGGTCCGTTATTTGTTATACGGAAAGATGCCGGAGGTGATGGCCACTAATCGTGAGCTAGGTCTTATAAGCGTCTTGGGTGTAGTATTTCCCGATGTGAAGCATATATTGTGCACATTTCACATAAAGTGCCACATAGTTAACAGAGCGGCCCTTGTTTTGCACAATAAGGAAATGGAAGCCGTCTTCATATCTCATTGTCTTGCCTTGTTCGAGTCGAAATCCAATGGAAGCTACCAACACCGTTTGCTAGAAATGAGAGACTATTGACAATCATCTCCGAGGTTAATGACCTATCTCGAGACGAATTGGCTTGACCCGTACAAGGAGGCAATCGTTCGAGCATGGACTGACCTACATCATCATTTCGGCACACGAACGACAAATGCGTAAGTTATTTAAACATTCACTACATTAAAAAACATTTCTTCGTTTTTTATAATAATCCTTTCTTTGTAGGTGTGTGTCCGCGCACAAGTTGTTGAAGCAAACACTAGATTCTAGTGTTGGAGGATTTCAGTTGGTTTGCGATAGCATACATTTGATGGTCACAGACCAAGTCCAGAAGTTACAAGCTTCTCTAGAGATGTCACGGGAGAGGATTCCACGAGAGGTGGGTATACCGAAATTTAAATTGATGTAAACATTGTTAAACATTTATTCGTTATGTAATAAACCTTTTTTTGTAGGTGTGTATACCGATATTTGACTTGCTCCGCGACTACGTAACAAATGAGTGTTTCACGCTCTTGTGGAATAATTACACCAAGGCTCGACATACAAGAGATGATGAATGGTGTCGGGATAGTTATTGGAGAGAGGTTCATGGAGTGCCATGTGTGCATGACTTTAGGCTAGCAATCCGGGCTCGTAGACCTATCTATTTGTCTCAGATACACCCATTTTGGAAGCAAGTTCACTGGATTCCGGTTGATTTTTCCGATGGTGATATTGGTGATGATGATGATGATGATGATCGTTCAAACCCGAGTCAAGCGACGCTGAACAAGTTTAGAGAAAGAATAAACTCAAATATGTTAAGCCCTTATGAGCAAGATAAGATTGCATCTTTTCTGGAGGAAATGGAAAACCCGGGGGTACGACGATGAAGGAGCCGACACAGAAGGTCAAGGAAAAGGGACAACCTCCAACCCCGAGATCAACAAGAAGAGAGCCTAGATCTTTTGAGCATTCTGCTACACGTGGTCCTGGGTGGAAAGGGAAGAAAGCTAAAGATGTAGATTCTACACCGGAGTTGACTCCTACGAGTAGGGCACGTCGTAAAGGAAAACAAACTGCGCAAGCCGGATTTTGTTTGAGAGAAGAAGATTTCCCAAAGTTCATGGAGCCTTATGTATCGAGAGTAAGGATTGTACGAGGAGACGGTCATTGTGGATATAGAGCAATTTCCGCGGTTTTGGGATTCTCAGATGAAGATTACTTGATAATACGGCGGGATATAGTTATATAGTTAAATTCGAGAAGAGCATTGTATTCGAAGATAATTATTATTGCGGTTATATTTAAGTTTTAATTATAATCCATGATGTAACGTAATCTTACTTATTAATCTTTGCAGTGTATCATCCTCAATCAGTTGGACCAAGTCATTCAAAATGTTTATTGGACGAGTAAGTCTCCGTGTCCAGAATAAAATTGGATGGAAATATCGATCATCGCATGTGCAGCAGCCACCTACTATAAGATTGCATTGGTTGTCCTAGGGAACATTCTAGCGACATTCCTACCTATGACTACCACCACTCCCAACAAAGAGGCTCCTACAGTCATTTGTTCAATAGCGTTTATATATAACAACACACACTTTGTGCCGGTAGGTCGACGTTTTACTTTCATTCAATTTATTGTATTTAAACTCAATATTCACTAACCATTTTCTGTAATTTCATATTTGTAGGTATGGTTAAAAGATGCTGCCCTGATACCGTTGTTGAGTGAATATTGGAAACAATACCACGACCCAAGTGTTGATGGATAGGATGCACCGTTCATTGCAAGGATAGCACATCATGAGGAGCTTCGTCGGACATCAGGAGTTGAAGACACTACTGTAGGATATCTTTATCCGTTTTCAGAAATTGGACTGTAATCATGTTTTAGACGTTATCATATATTGTTGACATCATGTTTTAGCCGTTTTGATATATTGGTTGTCATCATGTTTTAGTCGTTTTATATATTTGATTGAAACTTAGATGTAATAAAAACAAAATAAGAATACTCTCAAGTGTAATAAAAACAAAAAAACCATACACTCAAGTGTAATGAAAACAAAATAAACACAACCCATGTGTAATATCCATCCAAAATAAACATAAAAACATAAAACTACAACTACAAATGTCCTTAAGCATGTTGTGAAGCCGAGACCTGAGATGGAGCCACAGGAGGCCTACGTCTAACTGCCTCCTCTATCATGGAATCTACCTCCTCAGCAGAATACGGAAGACCGCGAGCTTGCATATCTCGTAGACGACCTACAGGAATGTGAAGACGCTGCAATACATAAAATAGAATGTTAAAATAATTGTAAATAAAATAAAGTGTAAATTAAGGGTTACAAACAAACGTACTCTAGCCAATGAAACCGGAACAGGTGGGGGACGGTCTATAGGTAACTGGAGTGCAATGGACGTCGGCAAGATGTACGGATGAAAATGGACCGTATACCAAGACATGTACGCATCATCGACGAGCCACAGAGAGGTAGCTAATGATAGCATGAATTATTGTCTATATTTTGGGATTTGTTTAGACGTTTTATCTTCAATAATCTGCATGTTAGTATGTATATTATGTGATTATATTACCGTTTCATCTACCTTTGCGGGAATCGAGGTCTACACCTAGTTTCGTTGTAATCGTAGGTAAAATGGCACGTTTTGCATCAAAAAGGAGCAAAAGGAGCTATGGAGTCATTGGAGCTACATTCAGAAACATAAGGAATGATCCAGGAAGCATAGCCATGGATTAGAGATTCATTTTGGACCAGATTTGAGAGATTTCATATTCAGTTGTGACTCACCTCGGTTGACTACCGAGTCACCTCAACCGAGGTGATCCAGAGAAGTCGACTCGACCGAGGCGAACGCCTGGGACGCGGCGAGAATATTTTATTCTTGGCTGAGATCTTTTATCTTTGGAAAGAGGGTCTTATATTTTTGGGCATGGTTCCTGGAAGGAAGAAGATATGATAGATCATATATTTTACCTATTTTTATGGAAAGAGATCTTTCTAAGATATCTTATCTTTGGAGGGTAATTTTCCTATAAAAAGGGTCGGATTTCCCACAAATCCGACATCCTGCATACATCCACTATCACGCTATACACGCTGCATACATCGAAGATCCGCTGCAGTCATACTCCAGTTGAGAGATTTGAAGAACCTTTTTGAAGGTTGAAGGAAGAAAGTCTATAGCTTTTATAGCTTTTCGAAGGGTTTTTGTAAGGTCATCTTAGATTCCCTTCTTTGTCATTGTCTTGTTGGATTTCTATCCAAGGAACGCTTATTGGTTTGATAATTGATTCAGTTATTGAAGCCTTTTTCTTAAGGTTTTCTTGTTCAATTATTCTCTTTCTTGCCATATATTTGATTAATACTTTCATGATGATGAGTGGCTAATCTCTTGTGTGATTCTAGGGTGATTGGCTGAAGGTTGTGGAAAAAACAATGATAGAATAATCTTAATCACAGTAGGACCCTGAAAGTTCGAGTCTTTACCTTAACCCTAAAGCATCTCGCTCAGTCGATGAACATCTCGGCCGGGGTGGAATTTGGCTGACCGAGGTGACTTATCTGATCCGAAACTGAGAGTTAAGTGTTAGAGTTTGCCAAATCCTATTCTTATTACACTTTTCCTGGTTCAATGCAAGCTTAGGATGAGACTTACCCGGTAATTCCTTTGTTTGTTTACCAAAGATCATAAGTATAGGTAATAAAGGTTTATCCTTTATTGGGGTTTGAGTGTGCTTTCATCCCATCTTTGTGAGTTAGCCTGAGACTTACCCGGTAAAGGTTGATTCTATTCCCTTAGATGGTGTGTTAGTTTGAGGTTATAGTTCTTTATCTTAATTCCTTGAGACTTACCCGGTAATAGGAGTTACGGTTTGGGATTAGTGAGTAGTGAGACTTACCCGGTGATCTATTCTACTTTAGTAACACCTTCCCTTTGCAAAAACCTCAGCTTTGTCCGCTTAACTTTAGATCTTGAGTTGGAACCACAACTAGATGCTTTAATCCCTAGAATTGCATATTTCCTTTATTGACTTTTATCATCCTTGATTGTTTTAATTGCTTTTGTGGTTAGTATTTACAAGGCTTACCTATTCCGACTTTGTTTCACTAAGTCCCTGTGATCGACCCCTGGAATTCCTTGCTTTTTACTACGATTGACCCGTACACTGCGGGTTCGCATCCTTGTTTTAAGCTTACATCTAGGGTTATAAATTTATAGCTTGCACACACCGTTCGGAGCGAACAAGTTTTTGGCGCCGTTGCCGGGGACTTGGTCTAGACCGAGCCGGTTACGGGACGCTTTTGGGGCACTTGCCCCCGGTTCTACTAACCACTCTACTTGAGTGACTTTTGCAGGTTCTTTCTTAGGTTTATGCGAAGAACCCGCACTGGGAAGGAAATCGTTCCTTACGATCCCGAACCAGAAAAGACATACAAACGACGCTTAAGAGAAGCGAAGATGGCCAACCAAGACAATCGCGATCTTGAGGCCGAATTGAAGGAGGCGTTAGAACAGCTACGCCTCAGCAGGGAAGAACTGAGGCAAGAGAAAGAAGAAACTCGCACCAGGACTGAAGTGATCGAAGCAGATATGGCAGCCTTACGAGACCAATATCTACTTCGACCGAGGGAAGACCCAGTTCCCGATGCTGGACCGATGCAGGTCCCAGTCGCAGACCTTCGACCGAGGCAGGTCCCAGTACCTGACGCCCCGGCCGAGGTACTTCCACCTCGGATGCCAGTCCGAGGCGCTCTTTTTACAGGAATCCCGCAAACCCTAGGTCAAAGGATGGACCCCAATCAACAACTGAGGCGTCCAGGAGTTAACCTAGGAGATCCAGCGGACCATGACTACGAACTTCGACCGCAAGTTCTTTCCATGATTCGCCAATGCCAGTTCGGAGGGCTAGAGAAGGAATCTCCGCACCAACATCTTCAAAACTATGAGATCTTGATGGAGACCTTGAGACCCTCAAGAATAGAAAACAACAACTACAAGCTAAGACCTTTTTACTTTTCTTTAAAAGATAGAGCTCTTACTTGGTATCAATCTCTTCCTCCAGGAAAAATCAGCACTTGGGAGGAGATGACTACGGAATTCTTAACTAAATTCTTTCCCCTCTCTAAGACCGCTGAAATGAGAGGGAAGATTAATGCATTTATTATGAAGGACAAGGAGAGCTTGTCCAAGTCATGTGAGAGGTTTAAGGACATTCTTTTGGATTGCCCACATCATGGGATTCCAAAGATAGAGTTGTTGGAGATATACTTCAAGGGACTGGATGGAAGCACCCAGTTCAACCTCCAACTACTTTCCGCCGGTACCTTTATGGACATGGCGATTGACGAAGCTTGAGACTTTATCGAGAAGCAAGCTTTGCATATGGAGAAATATACCCACCAAGGAACTGAAGGTGGAGTTAAAAGAGTCGACTTTCAAGAGACTCAACCTAACAACAATCAACTCACGTCTTTGAAGAATGACGTGAAGCAATTGAAGGAACTCTTGGTTGCTCAAACCAAGAAGGAAGAGCAAGGATCAAGAAACAACAACAATGGATACCGTAACAACAACAACGGTTCCCAGAACAACAACTACAACAACAACAATAGAGGATCCAACAACAATAATTGGATGGCGAACAACCAAAATTCTGGTAACAATCATTCTAACTCCAATTCTAACGATCCCTCTAATACTTTCCTCTCTTCCCCTTCTTCTTCTTCTTCTTCTTCTTCTTCTTCTTCTTCTTCTTCTTCTTCTTCTTCTTCTTCTTCTACTCCATAAAAAAGCCAAGGGCAAGGATCAAGTTCGTCCCAGCCGGAAAAGAAAGATGCGGTGCTGGAGGCTATCTTAATCAAGCTTAGTGCTATGGAGACTTCTACGACTTCATTTTCGAAGGCCCAAAAGGCCTTTGAACAACAACTTGCTAGTAGGGCGAATGAAGCGCCAAGAGATCCAGGGAAGCTTCCAGCAAGGACGGAAAGCAACCCTAAGGGCCAGATTATGGCCATAACTACGAGGAGTGGACTGAAAACTGCAGATCCAGTGCCTCGGTCGGTGCCAGTACCGACGAAGACCACCTCGGTCCAGGTGCAGTCGAAGAACACTTCGGCCGAGATGCCAACCGAGGTGGAGCCACAGAAAGCGGAGGGGAAAACTAAAGTTTATGTTCCACCTCCTGCATACAAACCACCACTTCCATTCCCCCAGTCAAGGGCCAGAGCACATCTAGACAAGCACTTTGGTAAGTTCCTTGACTTGATGAATAAACTGCACATTAACATTCCTTTCCTTGATGCTATTCTAGGGATGCCCGCCTATGGGAAGTTCTTGAAGGAGATCCTATCAAGGAAGAGGAAACTGGAAGACTTTGGTGAAGTAAGGATGACATCTAAATCCTCGGAGCTTATTCAAATCATGAAGGAAAAGATGCCACCTAAGTTGAGAGATCCCGGCTCATTTTGCATTCCCATTCAAGTTGGGGATGTCACTTGTGAAGCCTTATGTGATCTAGGAGCCAGCGTGAGCATCATTCCGCTGGAGCTATGTGTGAAGATCGGACTTGGAGAGCCCAAGCCGGTCAAGATTCGATTATACATGGCGGACCGCTCCATTACCCATCCCGTGGGAATTTTGGAAGACGTTCCGGTCAAGTTAGGTAACTTCTATTTACCTATAGACTTTGTCGTACTTGACATTCCCGCAGATTATCCTGTTCCTATTATTCTCGGGAGGCCATTTCTAGCAACTTCGGGTTGCAACGTAGATTGTAAGAACGCCAAGTTGAAATTCAACATTGGTGGAGATGAAGTGGAGTTCGCATTACTTGCGGCCATGAAAGAGAGCAGCTAGGAGATGATATCTTCAACATCTATGATGAAGAAGAATCAAGAGAATTGGTGAGCTCTATCCTTATTAACGATCCATTTGAAAGAGTTATTAGTTTCAGTTTAATGGAGGAAGGTATAGATGCTTGTTGTGATGCAGATATACGGAGCTTAAAGGCACTGGAAGAAGATCCAGGAGACGAGAATCTCCAGTTTCGGTTCCAGCTACAGTACCTCGACCGAGGCACTTTCTAGATCGAGCGAGGCGATTGAAGAACATCTCGGTCAACGCCTCTGCGCCTCGACCGAGGTCGTAGGCGAGACGACTTCAACTGAGACTTCCGAAAGTCCAGTTTCTGGATCTACTCCACAGGAAGGAGGAAACAAGGATCCCCCTCAGAAAGCACCCCCAGTTGTGGAGCTTAAACAACTCCCAAATCACTTGAGGTATGTCTTTCTTGGACCGGATTCCACTTATCCCGTTATTGTTAGTGCTTCCCTCTCCGAATCTGAATTGTCTAAACTAATGCATGTCCTGAGAAAGCATCAAAAGGCTTTGGGTTACACTATAGATGATCTTATTGGCATTAAGCCTTCTTTCTGCATGCATAGAACTCTAATGGAGGACGATCATAAGACTTCACGGGAACCTCAAAGACGGTTAAATCCGATCATGAAAGAGGTTGTGAAGAAGGAAATTCTTAAGTTGTTGGATGCAGGTATCATATATCCTATCTCGGACAACAAATGGGTTAGCTTGGTGCATGTGGTCCCAAAGAAAGGAGGGATGACCGTTGTGACGAATAAGAACAACGAGTTGATCCCAACCAGGACCGTCACGGGCTGGAGGGTATGCATTGATTACAGCAAGCTGAACTCGGCCACACGGAAGGACCATTTTCCACTTCCCTTCATTGATCAAATGCTCGAACGGTTGGCCCAACATTCACACTTTTGCTACTTAGACGGCTATAGTGGATTCTTCCAGATTCCTATCCATCCAGATGATCAGGAGAAGACCACTTTCACTTGTCCATGGGGGACATTTTCTTATAGGAGGATGCCATTTGGATTGTGCAATGCACTCGCTACCTTCCAGCGATGCATGATGGCTATCTTTTCTGAGTATATAGAGGAGATTATGGAGGTATTTATGGATGACTTTTCAGTATATGGTTCCTCTTTTGATGATTGCCTATCTAACCTTTCTCTAGTGCTACAAAGATGTGAGGACACTAATCTTGTTTTGAATTGGGAGAAGTGTCATTTTATGGTTAATGAAGGCATTGTGCTAGGACACCTCGTTTCTAATCGAGGTATTGAGGTCGATCGCGCTAAGATCGAGACTATTGAGAAACTCCCTCCCCCTTGTTCTGTTAAAGGTGTGAGGAGTTTTCTCAGACATGCGGGTTTCTACAGGAGATTCATCAAGGACTTCTCTAAGATTTCTAAACCTCTAACTAACCTATTGAATAAAGATGTTGTTTTTGAGTTTTCGCAGGAGTTTCTTGATTCTTTTTACAGGATTAAGGAAGCGTTGATCTCCGCTCCCATTATCCAACCTCCGGATTGGACCTTGCCCTTTGAGATCATGTGTGATGCTAGTGATGTAGCCGTAGGAGCGGTGCTTGGACAGAAGAAGGATGGCCGGACCACCGCCATTTACTATGCTAGAAAAACGCTAGATGTAGCCCAGCGCAACTACGCTACCACCGAGAAGGAGTTATTGGCGGTTGTATATGCTTTCGAGAAGTTTCGTTCCTACTTAGTAGGGGCGAAAGTCATTGTCTACACCGACCATGCAGCCATCTGTTACTTGCTTGCTAAGAAAGATGCCAAGCCACGCCTTATTCGATGGATTCTCTTGCTTCAAGAATTTGACTTAGAGATCCGCGATAAGAAGGGATCCAAAAATTCTGTTGCGGATCACCTCAGCCGGTTACCTGCATCTTCCCGCGAGAAGGACGACCCGCCCATAGACGATTCATTCCCCGATGAGCACTTACACTTGTTGGAGCGTTTGATAGACTTACTTACTTCACCCCATTTTGGAGGTGAAGTATGGGGTGAGGGCACCTCCCATCACGTATAGAGACGCACTATGGTCCAGCTAGCGACCTTAAACCAAGCGCTTCTTGGGAGGCAACCCAAGGTATTGCTTTCTTTTCCCTTTTTCTAGTCTAGCTCAGATAGTTTTGCTTTTGCTTTGCTTTGTTTTGTTTTTGGCGTCCTAGACAGACAATAGGTGACATCTAAGGAAGGAGTACAAACCAGGAGCATAACTGGAAGGACAGAAGTTCGAGAATTTGAGAAGACGGAGTTTGACTGAGGCACATCTCAGTTGCTGTCAAAGCACCTCGACTGAGATGATTCTTGAGCAACCGAGGAGACTAGGGTTTCTGAAGATCCACCTCGGTCCATACCACCTCGGTCTAGTCGAAACCACCTCGACCGAGGTGACAGTAGTTCCAGAAAAGGGTATAAAAGGGGGGCTAGAATTCTCTCTCCTCGTTTACCTTCTCCTCGACCGCGGCAACCTCCTCGCCTCGCTTTGCCGTTCTTCGCTCGTTTCCGACGATTCTTGCTTCCAAATTGCAAAGAAAGGATAGAGGATCCCAGTGCAAGCGTCAATCTGCGAGAAAAACGAACCGAATCGACCGATTAGAGGTAAAATCAGAAAAAACTCTAATCTCGTTCTCTTCACTGTTTCGCTTCGAATTGGGCTTTGGTTGCCCTTGCATTTGCTGAGAAACAGATTAAGTACCCCATAGGAACCAGTTGTAGTGATTTTGGGGGAAAAGAACTGGATTTTTGAGAGATTCGTTCGCGTAGTTATTCGCCTCGGTCCAGTCGTTCTGTGCCTCGGCCGAGGTGTTCTTGAGTTGTTTCAGGCCGACCTAGGTGATCTGACAAAGTTTGTTGAGAGATGAGTTCAGATAGACAGCTTGTCCTGAGGGACGGATCCTCCCCTTCCCCTTCTTCTTCTTCCTCTAGACCTTATAGACCGGTGATCCACGAGAGACACCAGGTCGACTATGACCGTATTGCCGCCCGTCTAGTGATTGCACCGCGTTTCCTGGACATTTCACTTTTGATTGTCTCCATGTGGATGGAGATTTGAGGCGGATGATTTCGATGGTAGGGCTAGATCAGTTTACTGAGATCCGTGCACCTGCCTATTTAGAGCCTACTTTGGAGTTCATTAGCTCCTTCACCTACCTCCCCACAGAGCGTTCTGTGAAGTACTTGTTGATGAACCGGAACTTCTTAGTTCCCTTAGAGTACTGGAGAGACATCTTTGGTTTCCCAGCTCCGACTGTTTTAGATTTTCCCTCCCGAGCTGTAGCTAGGGAGTTTTGGGGTCAGATTGCTCATGTAGTTGAGCACGCAGATAGATGGCGCCCTGGAGATTCCAGGGAGCGCATTATTTTTCACCTAGCCTTTAGGTTAGCTCACCGTATTTTCAGTGAGACGCTTCTGGCGTGTACTGAGATGCCCCAGAAGGTCCGACAAGGGGAGCTTTTCAGCCTTTACTGCATGGTGACTGGAGGGATCCCAGACTTTGGCTTGATGCTGGCAGAGGATCTGCACAAGATCAAGGCCAAGACGAAGGGCGATATCTGCTGCGGGGGCATTGTGACCCACATTGCGAGCTATCAGGATATGGATCTCAGCGCATGTACCATGGTGGCGGCTGCCAAGCCGCTAGGACTTCAGGAGATGATCACTCGGCGAATTCTGGTTCCCCGAGGACTCACTACACCGTATGTAGCCATGTCATGGGAGCCGACTACACCACAGGGGATCAGATGGTCACCCCAGTTCTCAGTTTATGATCCTCACTACTGGCAGACTGCTTGGATCCCATTGATGGAGGATGCTAGAGAGGCAGCAGCTGCACCAGCTGAGGAGGATGAGGTAGAGGAGGAGACTTCTGATGATGACAGGGATGGTGGAGTTCCTATGGATACAGGGACTGATACTGCTGGGACGAGTGCGCCGGTCATTGATTTAGATGATGACGATACTGAGACCGCGCCGGCTGCATCACTAGTTCGACCCGCTAGGCGTAGGGTACACCGACAAAGAGATCCAGAGGCTCACCGTCGGATCAGATGATAGACTTTTATGTTGCCCTTACTGTGGACATCGATGAGAGATTTGCCGCCCAACACCAACAGATCGACCGCTGGACTCATCAGATGCTAGAGAGCCAGCACTATCAGCGCCGGATGATGGAGATCCAGTTTCAGCAGACTATGGGTTATCCGTTTGACCCATCCTAGTATCCGTACATGCCACCACCACCACCACCGGATCAGGATTATTGAGAGCTTGCAGGATTTTTCTTTCTTATTTATTATGCAGCTCAGCTTTATGTCCGGTGAGTACTTTATTTCTTTAGACTTATTCTGACCCACTGGGACAGTGTGTCCCAAGTATGGGGTGTTTATGTATTTTATGACTTATGTGATGTATGACTCTACATTATCGGATATTTATGCTTCATTTTGCTTCTATGGTTTTATCTGAGATTACATGCATGCATACAGGTTATTTGATTGAGAAAACGTCAAAAACTGGTTTTAAAAAAAAAAAAATTTTGACCTCGACCGGGGCAGTTCTTGCCGAACGAGGTACTCCACCTCGGTTGACCTAGAACACCTCGACCGAGGTGATTTAACTGAGAGTTTTCGAAACGTTTTGTGCTTCTTATTTGGATATGATCTCAGTGAAGATCTTGTTTACTGACTGGTTTTGAAATCTTTATGTGTTTGAAAGGTTTTATGATATGTTTAAGTTGCTAAATGCTTTGTTTGAAATTTTTGGCATGTTTAATACTTTGTTTTTATCCAAATTATGTTGAATTTGAAGGTTGACACCGCATTATGAGTTCTCTCACTTTCTTCCTGGAAAGACCAAGGCAATTCATTCTTCTCTCTTCTTCTTCTTGATCATGCTTAGCCCCTCATATACATTTTTGCCTCCCTTTACCTATTCGGGAATTTGGAAGCAAGCAAAGTGGTGAAAGCAAGTGAAGTAAAAGTTGAGAAGTTGGCTGGAAGTGAAAGTGTTAGAAAGCAATAAATAGGTTTGGGGAAGTCAATCATGATGAGTAACTCGGCACCATTCACATAGCCGGGTGTTTGTGTCTTGCCAAAGTCGGATTGAGCGATATTCCTAACGGGTCATGGTATGTGCATCAAGGGTTTGATGCATCTCAAGAAATTGATGATTGCTGATTTTCTAGGCTTCGGTTATTGTGCACCTCTGTCCATGCATCCCAAAAAGTAAAGTAAATAAAAAGTGTGAAAGAAGCAAGGCTTATTGGTGGAAGATGTTGAAAGTCAAAGTGAAAGTGAAGTTATCCTTTTCCCGGATTCTAGCACCACATTACCTTACATACATCCCTACCCTACACGTCTCTTGACCTTTCTTTTGGGAAGCCCTTGAGACCTCGAGCTTGTTGATTGACTTAGTGGTTTAAACTGGATTATACATGATTAATTTCGATGATTACGATTTATTATGCATTCTTCGATTTTATGCAAAGATGAACAACTTTCTCATGTTTATAAAATGTTTTGATCATATTTTGATTTTAAATTCCATGAAGTATTCTCTTAGAGTGATCTATGATTGTAGCACACCAAAAAAAATGTTTTTGAAGGACTTTTTCATTGATCTTTATGACTTATAATCCATTCTATCTTGCCTTTTATACGCGGAACTTGCTTGGGGACAAGCAAGGGCTAAGTATGGGGTATTTTGATAGCATGAATTATTGTCTATATTTTGGGGTTTGTTTAGACGTTTTATCTTCAATAATCTGCATGTTAGTATGTATATTATGTGATTATATTACCGTTTCATCTACCTTTGCGGGAATCGAGGTCTACACCTAGTTTCGTTGTAATCGTAGGTAAAATGACACGTTTTGCATCAAAAAGGAGCAAAAGGAGCTATGGAGTCATTGGAGCTACATTCAGGAACATAAGGAATGATCCAGGAAGCATAGCCATGGATTAGAGATTCATTTTGGACCAGATTTTTCAGAGATTTCACATTCAGTTGTGACTCACATCGGTTGACTACAGAGTCACCTCGACCGAGGTGATCCAGAGAAGTCGACTCGACCGAGGCGAACGCCTGGGACGTGGCGAGAATATTTTATTCTTGGCTGAGATCTTTTATCTTTGGAAAGAGGATCTTATATTTTTGGGCTTGGTTCCTGGAAGGAAGAAGATATGATAGATCATATATTTTACCTATTTTTATGGGAAGAGATCTTTCTAAGATATCTTATCTTTGGAGGGTAATTTTCCTATAAAAAGGGTCGGATTTCCCACAAATCCGACATCCTGCATACATCCACTATCACGCTATACACGCTGCATACATCGAAGATCTGCTGCAGCCATACTCCAGTTGGGAGATTTGAAGAACCTTTTTGAAGGTTGATGGAAGAAAGTCTATAGCTTTTATAGCTTTTCGAAGGGTTTTTGTAAGGTCATCTTAGATTCCCTTCTTTGTCATTGTCTTGTTGGATTTCTATCCAAGGAACGCTTGTTGGTTTGATAATTGATTCAGTTATTGAAGCCTTTTTCTTAAGGTTTTCTTGTTCAATTATTCTCTTTCTTGCCATATATTTGATTAATACTTTCATGATGATGAGTGGCTAATCTCTTGTGTGATTCTAGGGTGATTGGCTGAAGGTTGTGGGAAAAACAATGATAGAATAATCTTAATCACAGTAGGACCCTGAAAGTTCGAGTCTTTACCTTAACCCTAAAGCATCTCGCTCAGTCGATGAACATCTCGGCCGGGGTGGAATTTGGCAGACCGAGGTGACTTATCTGATCCGAAATTGAGAGTTAAGTGTTAGAGTTTGCCAAATCCTATTCTTATTACACTTTTCCTGGTTCAATGCAAGCTTAGGATGAGACTTACCCGGTTATTCCTTTGTTTGTTTACCAAAGATCATAAGTATAGGTAATAAAGGTTTATCCTTTATTGGGGTTTGAGTGTACTTTCATCCCATCTTTGTGAGTTAGCCTGACACTTACCCGGTAAAGGTTGATTCTATTCCCTTAGATGGTGTGTTAGTTTGAGGTTATAGTTCTTTATCTTAATTCCTTGAGACTTACCCGGTAATAGGAGTTACAGTTTGGGATTAGTGAGTAGTGAGACTTACCCGGTGATCTATTCTACTTTAGTAACACCTTCCCTTTTCAAAAACCTCAGCTTTGTCCGCTTAACTTTAGATCTTGAGTTGGAACCACAACTAGATGCTTTATCCCTAGAATTGCATATTTACTTTATTGAATTTTATCATCCTTGATTGTTTTAATTGCTTTTGTGGTTAGTATTTACAAGGCTTACCTATTCCGACTTTGTTTCACTAAGTCCCTGTGATCGACCCCTGGAATTCCTTGCTTTTTACTACGATTGACCCGTACACTGCGGGTTCGCATCTTTGTTTTAAGCTTACATCTAGGGTTATAAATTTAAAGCTTGCACACACCGTTCGGAGCGAACAACTAATATTAATCCAACTAGTGAAAATCGGGTCTCCTCCAGATGGCGGGCTGCCCAACGATCGTATGTGAGAGGATATGAAAGCCTAAATCCACGTCCGTTAGCCGGACGTACCTCAACAAGGGGTGGGATTCGGGGTAGAGGCACGGTCTGTACATACCCAAACTGTCGCAAGAACCGATCCGGCATGTACGCCTCCTCTATGTCGGATATCCGTATGATACCTCGATACCGAGAAACACCAAACTCTACCCCAAAATCAAGCACACGATCATCATACGGGGTAAAACACACATCCTTCACCCTCATCTGGTGCAACTGAGCTCGTAATGTGTGTAGCCTCTCTGCGCTAATAGACGGAGTCTTGGGACAGAAAGTCTCAAAGACCACCGTGCATGACCTAGAAAATCCGGATCCTCCACAACTGCACATCCAATGATGGGAAATGTGCGTAAATCCAAAACTGTACAAAAAATTCTATTAGTTTTAATCTTAATAATAAAGTTATGTTATGTAAAGAAAAATATTTATAAAACCACACCTATAAAAGTGTAGTACATCCTGCCATCGTCGTCACCTTCTTTCTGGTGGCGTCCCCCAAACATCTATAAAGAAAAGCAAGGGTCCCGGTGCCCCAAGCATACGCCTCTGTCCTTACATGATCTCCTACTAGATCAATAAGCCAACCTCGCATCCTGTTGGTAGACTTGTCGACTACCAAAGTCGACGATATGAACAATAACAGATAAGCAAATGCAATAGCGTCATGTGGAGGCTCTGGAAGGTCCAACATCTGAGCGGCTCTACTCCTAAAAGTCTTGCAAAATAGTTGTCTAGTCTGACGTCTAGCCTTTGTTGGTGATAACTCAAGACGATGAACCAGCGAATCATGTCGGATACTATCATCGACGGAAGTCAGTAATACATCTCCATCAACTAGTAGTCCAATAATAACCTGAACATCATGCAACGCTATACCCATCTCCCCCCATGGCATGTGAAATATGTTTGTCTCTGGGTGCCACCTCTTGACAAACGCCGTAATCAAACAATGATAAACGCAGCCAAACTGTACGTCCTCCAAATCCGTGAGTCCGCTGCATCTAGTTAAGCCAAACCATGAAAATGGGTCATCTACATCTCGTCACCACTCACGTAATCTACTAAATGTGTCGAGTCTCCTAACAACTCTAATCACGGAGGAATCCATACCGGCCCATATAGCGCTAGCTCTGTGGTCAGCATAGCATGTCAATAAAGGAGGTACGTCCTCCTTTACTTGCTCCTCAACAAGTACATGCTCAGGTAAGTCGTTCTGCTCCCTCTCAAAAGGTACCTGCTTCTGTTGTGGTATGTCCTGCTGCTGCTGCTCTACCTCAACTGGTATCTCCTCATGCTCATCCTGCAGTATATCATCCAAATGAGATATACCGTGCGTTGACTCCTCCGTGTCGTAATCAGCAGTAAGTGAAATATGTACGACATCCTCCTCGCCAAAAGCCTCTGTGGGTGCATGAACTGATGCCTCTACAGGTGCATCCACAGGTGCCTGAACTGATGCCTCTACAGGTGCCTGAACGGATGTTGAGGCAAGTTTAACTCGTCGAGTTGTAGCCTCTCGATGGCCGGATGCTGTGACTAGTCTCGTCGCCTTCTTCCTCTTCTCTCTAATGTTCTTCGTCACAAGGTGAATATTTTTTAAACTAAATTTTTATTTTTTTATTATAATATATATATATATATATATATATATATATATATATATATATTTTAAATTGTGCTATTATTATAATCATAAAATCGATAACAAACATAGTGACTCTCGGAATAATCCAATTTCAATTATTCCTATCTAACCGCATCTAACTAAAATATAAGTTCTTTTTTTAAATTCACATCTTTATTTTTTCTATTATAATATTACAATATTATATATATATATATACATATATATTACATTGTACTATTATAACAATCATAAGATCGATAACAATACTAGCAACTATCGAAAATAATCCAATTTCAATTATTCTTAACTAACTGGACCTAACTAAACTAAGTAGTTTCAAGTCTAATGCAAAAAATAAATAAACGATAAAAAAACAATATTAACTAACCTCAAATCGATCCACAAGTGGACTACTGCTAGAACTCCCAAAATCTGAATCTCTCACCATTGTTGGACGTATCGAAGAAGAGAAGAAATGGATCGAAGAAGAGAAGAAACTCGAGGGCAAAGGAAGGGTGCAACGGCTGCGAAAAAAACAAGGGCAAGGGAAGGGTGCAGCCCGCCTCCACGCGTCTTGCCCTTATAGGGCTGGCACGCAGGCGGGCTGCGCATGCACAGTGGGCCTCACGCAGGCCAACTGCGCGCCAACCCTGCGCCTTAGGCGGGCTGCTCTTGCACGGCCTCCTGCGTGCATGCACCTTGCGAGTGCGCGAGGCCCATGCGCACTCACAAGGCGCCTCCGCTGCCTTCGAACCCGGTCTCGATTAACATCACTCAATTGTTGCCGACTAAAATCTTAAAATAATTCAAAATTAAGCCCTTTATATAATTTTGGAATAAGGCGGCGTTTGGTTCATCTTAATTATTATTTTCAGTCGTAAATCTCAAAATAATTCAATAATCTAACTTATATTGTATAAAAAAATATTTTATATAACCTTCAACATATATCCCTTTTAATACTCCTGAATAATCAATTTGTTTAACTGATTTGAGTCCGTACATTGGTTAATTTCTTTTTAAAAAAAACTAGTTTATATATGTTTGTAAGAGTTTAAATTTTTTCGTGTATTTATGATATTGATAAAATTTAACTTACTATGAGTAGGTCAATGACTCATATATGAGTAGATCAACCACTTACATACCAGTAGGTTACAAACTTACGTATCATATGCATATATTAATCCGATATGTATAAACATTATAATTGATCCGTCAAAATGTCTCCGGATCTTGCATTTATATTCATACAAGTTCTTTGTAACGCCCCAAATTTTTGGCACGTTTGCGATATTTATTTTTCCGGCTTTTAACGATATCTTTTAGCTTAAAAATTTGTAGAAGGTATTTTTATGACACAAAATATTTTTCCGAGTATATTTAAATTTTAGATACGTTTATGTATATCCATTTTATTATTTTCGGAAAATTCAGAAAAGTTTTCCGATCCAAAATTTACATTCCGATAATAACCGATCGAGTTTGTTTGATTCTTGTTTCCCTTATTTTCTTTTCTCCTTTACCTTTTTTCCTCTTTTTATCCTTTACCTTTAGCTGTTCTTTCCTTCTCCAGGTGGCGTATCTCTCTTCCCTTGCCAACCTTGTCAGTTGTCACCCTCTTGCAGCCCTTCTGCCTACCGACCTCTCGTCACCCGCAGATTGCAAGCAAGCAACCCCTCGATCTTTCCCATACATGTCTCTCTCTTGATACATAGGCGCATCTGCTTTTCTGATGGTTCCTCATTCACGTTCAAACTCAAGAGCCCAGAGAGCAACTCTCTTCCTTAGCCTATGTTGCCACCGACCGGAGACCAGGGAGACGCCATCGTCGACATCGTTCCGCTACCAACCTCCTCTCTATCGCGCTTGATCCATCACCATAGACCTATGTGAGTCACCCCATCCTTCTTAGCCTCGCCCAACACTTTCCTCTTCCCGATCTCCCTTTCGACAATCGCTAGCAGCCTTCACCCTCTTCTTGATCTGGATCGAGCCGCCGAGAACAACCACGTGCCTCCTTCGATGCACTTCACCACCGGAGAGCCCTGTCTGCCTTCATCCACCAGAGCTCCACCAAGAGGCCCTAGCCGCCGCCCCTGTGTGTTGCTTCCCCTGTGGCACCTTTATTTGCGTCTTGTTGCAAGATCAGGTGAAATTGTTGTCATGCTAAGGGCCGGGACCCATTGTGAGGTCTCCGCCTGTGGCGCCCCGAGTCCCGCGGATTTGGGGTGTTACAATATGGTATCAGAGCCCTCGGTTGACAACAATGGCACTCCCAATCTTCTAAAGGCCGGGTAGAGGGAAAGAGAACCCCCAAGGGTTCTAAATTTAAAATGATTTTTTTGTTTTCAAAATCACGAACATAGTCAGTCGGGGTTAGAATGTACGGACCACAACTCCTTCTGCGGATCTTGGCAGCTTAGTTTATTGGACTTTGATATATATATATATATATATATATATATATGTATATATGTAGATACGTATAGTATATATGGACTGTATTTGCATGTTGGACGTGATTTATATGTATAATTATATATGTGGACTATAGTACATGTTTGGACCTTGTATTGTTGTAATGGTTTCCCGGATGTGTGATATGAGTAGTAATACGGACATAGGACTTATATAGTCTTATATACGGATTCTTATTATATATAGTAGCATATGGATTTGGGACCTAATAGATAAGATGATAGTATGACATCATCACCTTTAAGGCAACGCTGTTTGGCTCGGGATAATGTTCATATGTGGATGAGTACGCTCAAGTATCAAGTTGAGCATTTCGTGCTGGCGAACACCAGGGCGTTTCTCTGATTCCTTTAAAAGGATGTCGAAGAGGATGATTAAAGATGACATAAACGAAGGACGAACAAGTGGAAGGAAAACTCGAGACAACTAAAGAGAAATTGAGATAGAGACAATACAAGTAAAGAGAGCAACATTAATGTACGGAAGTGGTTCCAAAAAAGCCATGATTGAAAGACGATGAGATCTATAGAGGTAACGAACTTAAGTTCTTCAAGAAGACGCGTGGACAACTAAAGATGCGAATAAGAGAGGAGATGGGTACATTCTAGCAAGGTTAAAGGTAGTACTCCGTTAAGATGTGAAGTTTTTTTTAGGCGCTCCTAAGCATTGGAGTCAAGATGATAAGAGTGATCGAACCATTTGCTAAACATTTAAGATACCGTAAGTTAAGCTTACGAGGTACCAATAAGTGAAGTGTCAACATTACTAGAGTTACGAGAAGAAAGGCATGGTGAGGATTCACGTGGAGTTGACCGGTTTCCGTAATGATGATAAGTCTAAGAAACGCCAAGAAGGACGAAGTGTGTATAAATGATGATCCCAAGAAGATGAAAGACGAAACAAGGAGCTTTTATCGAAGGACTTAAGATACCGACCAAGAATGCGAGAGGATGCTGACTAACGTTAGAGATGTTAAGAAGACACATTTACAAGATATCACGGGAGAATAGTTAAGCCTATGTAAGCAGGGCATGTGAAACAACAAGGCCAACAAGATATAGTTATCTTATAAAGAAAAGGAAGCGTGGAATGAAGAAGGAACTAACGGAGTTTAAGGTAGGGTACCCCGAGGAGGGTGACCTTCATTTGAGAATGGTAACATGAGAAGTGTAGTAGAATAATAAGTCGTTGACTTCTGAGAAGGTCAGATACAAGTTAACCGGTGACAACTGAGAACACATAGGCGCGGGCTATCTATTGGTGAGTGTAGAGGGGATGAGTAAACAAGACTATGGGAATATAGAGGAATGACAACAAGAGCTTAAAGTATTCGCGGTGGATCAATGTCAATGGTAAGGAAGTACGTCAACGGAAGCGCATTTGTCTTAAATCAAATAATGTTGAATGAGTTCAAGCAAGTCATTGTTACAGACCTCCTAAGGGAGGATGAAGATGACCCTTTTGCGACCTTTTTAGGTCATGAGAACGGCATATGATAGAACGACCCGGATTAGAAGTTTTAAGGTTTGATCATGGTAAAGGGAACTAGTAGATCAAGAGGAAGGTGAGGTTTTCATTTTTTGTGGTGAGTAGAGGAGAATATTATAAGAGGATGCATAATATATTCGTTCTAATGAAATGGATGGTAAGTTTTCGCGAGAAAAAGCCAAGTCAGATGTTTCAAATTCACACGGAAGAGCCATGGATGCTATGGCGTGAAAGGGATGACCGAGATTAGGGCAACGGTGCAAGCTTAGAGTTGTGATGTTATTACCTTGTGAAGTAATGAGTAGATCTTTTAGTGATTGTGGTTGGGGAATTTCGCCTAGCGTTCTCCACGGGGCATACTAGTACGGTTGTGAAGATTGTTCATGAAATACCAAGAGATGCTTAAGGTGACCAACAAGCGTAAGAGAAGACCGAAGTTTTGAAGTTTGATGTCGACAAGAGATGTACAAAAAGTATATGGAAGATTGAGGTTAGAACCTCTACCGTCGGGTTGACGTTACATAAGGAAAGTGAAGTATAAATTCTACACCTACTTGGAGAAAGGATGTCTATGGTGAAAGATTATGTAGAATACGAAGAGCTCCTCCCATATGTTGGGATGTCGTTGAAAGTGAAGAAGATAAGGTCAATTGTTTTGAAGCACGGTTAAGTCCTGCAGATTGGACCCTTATGGTTGTACGTAAGTGAGAAACCTTATAATATTTTTACAATCATGTCATCAAAGAGGGAAAATGGGATTAAGTTAAAAGAATACTTAAATAAGACCACAAGAGTCAGAAGACGCAAGCAAATCTTTCCAATTCAAGAAAAGACGAATATTTGGAAGAAGACGGTCAACATTGTAGCTACAGATAGAAAAATACACGTGTTTAAGAGACGTCACCCCAACAAATCGGGGTAGATCATAAGTATCATGACGACTTGTCAAGTTTTAAGACAAGGTTGTGTCGGTCTTATGTATGGGATGATAGATGAAAAAACTGAACCGAGATTTCACAAATTCCCATTTAATTGTGGAATTCCCAACGTCTTTGTGGTGACGTACAAAGACTTTCACTACGTCGGAATGTGGAGTTTGCCACTAAGGTTGAGCTTGACACACCTCAATATCCAATGCACCGTATAGGATGACACATGTGAAGATACGTGAGTTAAAGAAGCATTTGAACGGCCAGTTGCAAGGACTTGTTGATAAAGGTTCATTAGAACCAATGCACTGCCATAGAAGACATTAGAAGTTCTCTTGAACTCTTGATTTGAAGTTTATATTAAAATGCATCTTAAACTCTTGATTTGAAGTTATTGTGGAGAACACCAGTTTGCGAAAAGGGAAACGGTTATCACCATTTGTACATCGATTACCGTGAGCTGAACAAGATAACAATGAAGAACATGTATCCCTAACCATGGATAGATGATCTACTCGACCGGTTGCAAGGGTCGGTAGTCTCTTCTAAGAATGATTTCAGGTCGGATTGTCACCAATTGAGAATTCGAGACCGGGATATTGCAAATACGGCATTCCGGACAAACCATGGTCATTACAAGTTGTACTCCATATGGGCTTACTAATGCACCAGATAAGATATTTTTGTCTACTCTCAAAGAAGAGAAAAGTTATAAGACAAGTTGTCTCGGGATGGCAACCCCTGAAGGATGTGGAAGAAGTTACAAGTTTTTTTGGATGTGCTGGTCATTACCAGATTTGTGGAGAGATTCTCCAGAGTAACACCACCTACGGATAACCTACTCCAGATGAAAATGAAGTAATGAGGAACGATGTAAAAGTAATAACATACGTCTCTTGTTAGTAGAAGCAATCTGAAGTAAAGTACTTCCTTCATTACTTGGAAATTGAAACAAAAAGTGGGGAAACGTAACATCAAATTTTTGTTTGACAAGAACCAAAACTAACAGTGTAAATTAGTAGTTCGATATTCTTTGTAGAGACAAGCAAAGGGAAACATAATGGAAATGCTGCATTGAGAAAGACCCGAGAAGGAAGTTGAATTTCCGATGTATCGGACCTTTTTGAGATCTTAGCGCGAGTTGGGAAAGTGGCTTACCGGTTGGTGTGGCCGTAGAGAGTAGGGGCATGTGTATCAGTCGAGGGAGTATATACATGACTCGAGACATGTGGTCCGTCGTGAGAATCTAGTGGCAGACGAGGAACCGATGAGGCTAGCTGAAAGACGGAGGATAGTATATTTGGTTGAGTTTTACGCTGAGCTAGTAGCATCGATAGAACTGACAGGTTAGAACTAGTTCTTCCCTTAGTTGAGTTATGTGCATGTGTGTTGTTATGTGTAAATGGTGTCTTGTGCAGGAATGTGCTATATGACAAGATATATCTTGCGGTGGTAGTTTGAGTAGATTGTGTGTATATATTAGAAGGTTTAAGCCTTCTTAATTTGAGAGTTCATACCTCGGCCTTAAGGGAGTAAGAAGTTCGGCGTGTGGCAAGTGTCGGGACGAAACTCATTTTTAGGGGGATCTGATGTAACGCCCCAAATTTTTGGCGCGTTTGCGATATTTATTTTTCTGGCTTTTAACGATATCTTTTAGCTTAAAATTTTGTAAAAGGTATTTTCATGACGCAAAATATTTTTCCCGAGTATATTTAAATTTTAGATATGTTTATGTATATCCATTTTATTATTTTCGGAAATGCAGAAAAATTTTCCAAAGTGAAATTTCCGTTCCGATAATAACCGATCGAGTTTGTTTGATTCCTATTTTCCTTATTTTCTTTTCTCGTGATGACATGATTTATGACACTAGTTTAGGCACTCATATAGGTATTTTTCATTTCATTTCATGCATGTTTCCGCATTAGTTCGTGACGTTTACGCTTAATTCATGCATATTGTCGGAATAGACGTCTACACGAGCTTTTGTCGGTTTTGTAGGTGTTTTGGGGACCTTTGAGATGTTATTGGTCATATCCGAGGTTTGAGCCTCATTTTGGTCCGGATCTATGGTTCCAAATGACCCATGTTTGGAGGAAAGAAGAAGGCAAAGACCCTAGTTGGTGCAAGGCTTGGTCTAACTCACATTTAAGTGGTGTTTGGGGCTATTTTTGAGCCATTTCGGTCCATGGGTTGCCCATCTTAGCCGAGATGCTCCCTGGAGCAACCGAGATCCTCTACTAGACCACCACGACACTTGGCACCACCTCTCTTGTTCCGACCCTTTCTTTTGAGGAAGTAGTTAAGCATTGTTGCAGGCTGTTTTTGGGGACCTTCTTCCACATCTTTGGACAACCCCTTTTTGATTCCTTGGACTCTTCCATTGTATCTTCTCTTCCAAGCACCCTTGTGGGTGTTCTTGGAAGAGATTAGTGTAGATTTTAGTTTTATAGAGAGATTTGAGTGGTTCTGAGTGAGGAAGCTTGTAAGAACATCTTGGAGTTGCACTTGGATCCTTTGTAAGATTGTGGTAACTTCTATTCTAGCGTATTTATGTCTTTTCTTTGGTCTTATCTTCATTTTCTATCCATGACTTGCAAGCATGCTTATATGATGAAGTTTGATCTAGAAATGTATGTTGTTGGCTGTGTAGATGTGATTCTAGGGTAAAGGAATGAATGAATGTTATGCCTTGGACTATGATTGTGTGGACTTATATGTTAGCTTAGGATAGATTTGTGTTCTAAAAACTAGCTTAGTTTAGGATCTCGGCCTGTTCCTCATCTCATTTCGGCCAAGATGTGTATGATCCACCCAAGATTGTGAGTTGTTGTTCTATTGTTGATGAATCTTGATGTTAGGATGCAGATGTGTTGAAATCCTATTGTTTGTTGAGCCTAATCTTGTAACACCCTAAATTCTGAGAGCTCGAGGAGCTACTGGTTAGGACCTCACAATGGGTCCCGACCTTAGTTTGACAATAATTTTACTAGGATCTTAAAACAAGGCACAAAAGTATTAAAAATATTTGAAAACTTTAAACAATATATACATGAAAATAAGTATCAGCCTTACAAAACAACGGTACTAAAACGACGCAAATGAAGAACATAAGACAACCTCGTCCCTAACTAAAAGAGTACGTGGACCCGGCTGACCATTCCCTCCGGATCTCTCTACAACTGTCTTAACCTGCAAGGCATCTACAAAGCGGTATAATACCGTTAGCTAACATTCTATGCATAAGTATGAAGGTAAAAACACAAACACACAACATACATAATCAACATGCAACACTCAATCCTTTTATTATCTTTAATCAGGTGATAGGTTATTAGTAATAATACTTATTTTGTGACACGAGGGATTTCCAAATCTCGCCCCTGTCCCCATTTACCAACACGGAATGGTACTAATCCATTTGACCGTCTACCTGACTAGGCTGGTCGCAGGGAACCTCCTAGACTCCCGCAAGAGCTAGGCAAATGATGTCACGACCCGTTATCATACACTTGGGTCAATTACACAATGTACTAAAGTCGGCCTATCCCGGTTTCGTTATTTATCTTAACTAACAAACACAACTCATATACATCACACTCATACAAGAAGCCATCTAAGTAAGTCTGTGGACTTACCAGTCTCCAAGAGCAACCGATCAGTACACTCTCAAGTTCCCCTCGAGAAAACGCATAACGCTTGTTCAAGACAAGGCACACAAATCAAACAACGTTCTAGTCAACTAGAAGTCCCCAGACTTCTAGGCTCAACATCCTCACAAGAACATAAACGCATAAGATTGATTGACACTTAAAATCTAACATAACTCTTCTAAACTAAACTATACTTATACCCAACTTCGGAACATCCTAGATCTGGATTAATCCAACGGATCGTTCTCAACTTTTATCACATGATTCTATATATATCCATCAACAACATATCCAAAAATCAGCACTAAAGGAGGAGTCTAACTTACCCAAATTTGGATCACAAAAACTGTATCGACATGCAGTTTTCCACATTTAGGAAATTCAGCAAACACTTAACAAACAACACACTGTCTTAACTTTGAAAAATCATAACTCCTAAACTACTCGCTGGATTTATCCCAAATTTTGATATGTTCTACTATAAAATCTTATCTATTATATATCCAAAATTCAGAAGCAAAGGAGATCAAAAACCTATTTAAAACTATCTCACAAAACTGCATCACAAGCACCTTTCCTCAACACTTAGAAATTTCAGCACAACAGAAAAACTGCTTACGACCCAATCTTTGAAAAATCATAAATCCTAAACCACTCGCTGGATTCCTCCTAAATTTTAATATTCTCTACAACAATATGTCAACTATATCATATCCAAAATTCAAGCCCAACGGAGATCAAGAGCTTATTCAAAACCATCTTACAAAACAGCATCACCTGTTGTTTTCCCCAACACTCAGCACATTTAAAAAAACTGCATGAGGCGTCAACTTTGGAACACCATAATTCTCAAACCGTAGCTCGGATTCCTTTCAAATTTTAGTATATTTTACTATACAATATCGACTAAAACATATCCGAAAATCAGCAGTAAAGGTGGAGTCTAACCTACCCAAACTGGAGCCGAAGTTGATTGTTCTTCACAGTTTCTGGAATTCAAACTGAACGTGCAAATGGTCCAAGGTTCGGAACTCACCTCTGTCGTTTTGTACCAAGGTAGGGAAAGTCACAAGCTCCAAGTTTGATTCTCTGTACATGACAAAACCATGATCTGAATTTTCCTTCATGTACAGCTATAGAGAGAAGGGAAGAATGGTTTGATCTCTTACCAAAGGAGAGCTGTAGAGGGTTGCTACTGCTGTCAAGGGTGTAGGGAAGTTGCTGATTGTCACCACAGGAGGGGAAACCGGCCGGTCTGCTGGGAATCACGCTGCTGCACAGGAGAAGCCTTTGCTTAGAGGGTATAGCTACCAAGTTGTTCAGATCAGAAGGGGAGAGGAGATGCGAAGACTCACCACTGTTGCACTCGTCTACTGGCTGTGCAGAAGGGAGGCGTCGAAGCTGGGGATCCATTGCTGCGTCCGAGGCTGTTACTGAACGTGTGCAGGAGACGAATCGCTACGACAAGAAAGTATCAGAAGAGGAGACGAGGAGGGTGTGATCTGTGGGGAGTTACGTCCTTCTACGTCTTCAGCCGGCTGTTACAAAAGGACGTAACTCCCCACAAATCACGCCCTCCTCGTCTCATCTTCTAATACTTTCTTGTCGCAACGATTCGTCTCCTGCACACGTTCAGTAACAGCCTCGGACGCAGCAATGGATCCCCAGCTTCAACGCCTCCCTTCTGCACAGCCAGTAGACGAGTGCAACAGTGGTAATTCTTCGCATCTCCTCTCCCCTTCTGATGTGAACAACTTGGTAACTATACCCTCTAAGCAAAGACTTCTCCTGTGCAGCAACGTGATTCCCAGCAGACCGGCCGGTTTCCCCTCCTGTGGTGACAATCAGCAACTTCCCTACACCCTTGACAACAGTAGCAACCCTCTACAACCCTCCTTTGGTAAGAGATCAAACCATTCTTCCCTTCTCTCTATAGTTGTACATGAAGGAAGATTTAGATCATGGTTTTGTCATGTACAGAGAATCAAACTTGGAGCTTGTGACTTTCCCTACCTTGGTACAAAACGACAGAGGTGAGTTCCGAACCTTGGACCATTTGCACGTTCAGTTTGAATTTCAGAAACTGTGAAGAACAGTCAACTTTGGCTCCAGTTTTGGGTAGGTTAGACTCCACCTTTACTGCTGATTTTCGTATATGTTTTAGTCGATATTGTATAGTATAACATACTAAAATTTGAGAGGAATCTGAGCTACGGTTTGAGAATTATGGTGTTCCAAAGTTGACGCCTCATGCAGTTTTTATAAATGTGTAGTGTTGGGGAAAACTGTAGGTGATGCTGTTTTGTGAGATGGTTTTGAATAAGCTCTTAATCTCCGTTGGGCTTGAATTTTGGATATGATATAGTTGACATATTGTTGTAGAATATATTAAAATTTGGAAGGAATCCAGCGAGTGGTTTAGGATTTATGATTTTTCAAAGATTGGGTCGTAAGCAGTTTTTCTGTTGTGCTGAAATTTCTAAGTGTTGAGGAAAGGTGCTTGTGATGCAGTTTTGTGAGATAGTTTTAAATAGGCTTTTGATCTCCTTTTCTGCTGAATTTTGGATATATAATAGATAAGATTTTATAGTAGAACATATCAAAATTTGGGATAAGTCCAGCGAGTAGTTTAGGAGTTATGATTTTTCAAAGTTAAGACAGTGTGTTGTTTGTTAAGTGTTTGCTGAACTTTCTAAGTGCGGAAAACTGCATGTCGATACAGTTTTGTGATCCAAATTTGGGTAAGTTAGACTCCTCCTTTAGTGCTGATTTTTGGATATGTTGTTGATGGATGTATATAGAATCATGTGGTAAAAGTTGAGAACGATGCGTTGGGTTAATCCAGATCTAGGATGTTCCAAAGTTGGGTATAAGTATAGTTTAGTTTAGAAGAGTTATGTTAGATTTTAAGTGTCAATCAATCTTATGCGTTTATGTTCTTGTGAGGATGTTGAGCCTAGAAGTCTAGGGACTTCTAGTTGACTAGAACGTTGTTTGATTTGTGTGCCTTGTCTTGAACAGGCGTTATGTGTTTTCCCGAGGGGAACTTGAGAGTGTACTGATCGGTTGCTCTTGGAGACTGGTAAGTCCACGGACTTACTTAGCTGACTTCTTGTATGAGTGTGATGTGTATTAGTGGTGTTTGTTAGTTAAGATAAATAACGAAACCAAGATAGGCCAACTTTAGTATATTGTGTAATTGACCCAGTGTATGATAACGGGTCATGACATCATCTGCCTAGCTCTTGCGGGAGTCTAGGAGGTTCCCTGCGACCAACCCAGTCAGGTAAACGGTCAAATGCATTAGTACCATTCCACGTTGGTAAACGGGGACAGGGGCGAGGTTTGGGAATCCCTCGTGTCACAAAATAAGTATCATTAGTAATAACCTATCACCTAATTAAAGATAATAAAAGGATTGAGTGTTGCATGTTGATTGTGTATGTTGTGTGTTTGTGCTTTTACCTTCATACTTATGCATAGAATGTTAGCTAACGGTATTATACCACTTTGTAGATGCCTTGCAGGTTAACACAGTTGTAGAGAGATCTGGAGGGAATGATCATCCGGGTCCACGTACTCTTTTAGTTGGGGACGAGGTTGTCTTATGTTCTTCATTTGCGTCGTTTTAGTACCGTTGTTTTGTAAGGCTGATACATATTTTCATGTATATATTGTTTAAAGTTTTCAAATGTTTTTAATACTTTTGTGCCTTGTTGTAAGATCCTAGTAAAATTGTTGTCAAACTAAGGTCGGGACCCATTGTGAGGTCCTAACCAGTAGCTCCCCGAGTTCTCAGAATTTGGGGTGTTACAAATCTTGCCTAGGGTGACCTTTGCTAGCAACCTTTTTGAGGGATGAGATTTACCCGGTAATTTCCTCTCTTAGATACATAAGATGATGAACTCTAGGTAGTAGTGAGCCTCAACAGCCGCTATTGGATTAAGTGTGCTAGGATCGTCTCCTAAGACTTACATTTTCCGAGACTTACACGGTAAGGAGGGGTTTGACCCTTAGGTAGTGGCCGGTTTGTGTAGAATTCTCGATCTTAGTTTCTTGAGACTTATCCGGTAATAGGGCTTAGGTTTGAGACTAGTGGAACATGAGACTTACCCGGTAATTGCTCCCATTAGAGAAACTCCCAACTCCGAACAACCGCGGCTTATCCTTTGATGTTTTGATTGCATGAGTCCATTGCATAACCGGAATTCCAAATCTCTAGAATCCGAATTTCTTACCTCTTATCTCCTATCTTTGTGTTTGTGTAGTTGTTTGCTTGTTGTGTGCATATATCTTGTGATCCTTGTTTGATCACCCAAAACCACCAAAAATATTGTGTTTTGTGTTTCTTTATTCCTTGCCTCTTGTCTCATTTTGGATTTACACTATCTTTGATCATTGAGTGGCTTGATTTCACCTCAGTCCTTGTGTTCGACCTCAGAATACTTTCCTTCCTACATAACAATTTGTACACTGCGGGTTTCGCTAGTTAGTTTAGGATTTTAGACCGAGTTTATAAATGTAAAGCTTTTTATGCTACCTTTATAGCGTGAACAAGTTTTTGGCACCGTTGCCGGGGATTAGGTCTAGATCGAGTTTATAAATATAAAGCTTTTCAGCTCCTTTCGATCCTTTCTTGCTTGCCCGGAGTGCAATCGAAGGTTGGAGTCCCTTTCCTAAGGAGTCTCCCATGTTGAATGAAGGAGGCAAGTATGGAGGATTCATGATGGTTGTGGAGAACTTCAACAAGGATATCTTTCCAAGAACCGGCTTTCTTCGGATCATAGAGGATGAGGATGACAAGCATTTCACCGGTGAGACCGCAGAGTACCAATTGTCTAAGTATTGGGTGGGCCCTATGGTTACAACTCCATACTACCATCAAGGAAGCGGTGATGAAGGAGTCTACTACTCACCGGTGAAGAGAGAACTTAAAGTCTACTTGGGCATCAAGTGGCCCGTGCTTGTCATCATGGATGCCGGTAAAAGATGCTTGCTTGGAATCCTCAAGCAAACCATGGTATTCGAAGTGGATTGACGCATCCATGGAGTTTGGTCAAGCTAAGGACCTAAAAGAAGCGCTTCTTGGGAGGCAACCCAAGGGTAAAAACTCTTTCCCTTTTCTTTTACGTTTTTGCTTTTGTTTTTGTGTGTTTTTGTGTTTTGTGTTTGAGTCTAAGTAATAAGGAGCCTTGCAAGGACAGTTGTTGATCATGATCCCGTTTTCAACCATGGAGCGGACATGAGACTTGGAGGGCTTGAGGTGCCTTTGAGGGATGGAAGAACTCCCATCTCGCATACACCTTGGCGCAGGTCTCGACGCCGGAATGACCATGTTGAGCTCTCTACCATGTTTGACCGATCATCCGTACCACCTCTCCACATGAGTTACCAAAATACCGAGACACCACATTTTACATTGTGAGAACTTCTTTCACTCTTCTTTACTTGATTTCCACATTGGGGACAATGTTGTTCTTAAGTATGGGGTGGGGTTTTCATGATCCTTAGCATGGCATGATCGCATCTAGGATAGTTTCAATTTTATTGAGACACTTTTCATTTTCATGTCTTGCATTGTATATAAATATATTAAAATTCCAAAAAAATCAAAAATTTTTAAAAACTTTTGTACTCGTAAGTAGGGCATGACCCTTATGATGATTTTTGTTTTGTGGATTGGCTATGGATGGCCTTGTATGTTGAACGGATTTATGCATATGTAGACTTGAATACTTCTCTTGAATCCTATGCATGAATTATGATTATGATGCTTGTCTTGATTGGATTGAGAATTGATAGTCGAAATTGCATGTTAGTTCTTACACATCATCTAGGAATGATTAAGGCAATTCATCTCTCTTCTTCTCATCTTGATCATGTTGTTTGAGCACCTCACTTGATATGAAATTTGACCTCTTTTGACCCATCCGGGAATAGGAGCATACTAGTGTGTTTAGTGTGTGAAAAGCAAGTGTGGGGTGATATGAACTGTATTGATGTTGTGAATGAAGAAGCTGAAAATGTGTTGTGAAAAGTGTAGAAAAATATTGGTTTGGGAACTTTGGTTTTGATGACGAGTAACTCGGTACCATTCACATAATCGGGTGTTTGTGTCTTGCCAAAGTCGGATAAACCGAATGTCCTAACGAGCCTTGGTATGTGTGCCCGGTGTGAGGCACCTCAGAAAAATCCCGAGGTCCGCTAATCACAAAGGTTTCGGCTTTTGTACACCAATTCCATTGTCTCAAAAATAAGTAAAATAAAATGAAAAAGAAAAAGAAAAGAAGTAGAAAAAAAATGCACTTTGGTGGATGATGAAAAATGTGAAGTTGTGGTTTCTTGTTCCTATCCCGGATTTTCACCACACGACCGTAGAAAAATTCCCACCTTATCATCACTTTTCTTGGCCTCTTCTTTACTAAGTCCTTAAGACATATTTGCTTATGTGTTTGACTTAGTGATCTAGATTTGATTTTTTCATGATCATCTTGACATCCTCATTTTTGCCTTTCATGCATGCTTTCGAGTTAAGTATGATCGTCTTTCAGTGCCTTCATTCATTTGATACATGATTGCTTGTCCATGGCCATTAAACATCACTTTGAAGGTGATCCATGTTTAGAAGCACAATCCAAAAAGATTTTATGTTTTTCCGCATTCATAAATCATGCCATCTCGTAGCCTATAGTTGAACCTTGCTCGGGGACGAGCAAGTTGCAAGTATGGGGTATTTTGATGACATGATTTATGACACTACTTCAGACACTCATTTAGGTATTTTTCGATTCATTTCATGCATGTTTCTGCATTAGTTCGTGACGTTTACACTTAATTCATGCATATTGTCGGAATAGACGTCTACACGAACTTTTGTCGGTTTTTTAGGTGACCTTTGAGATGTTATTGATCATATCCGAGGTTCGAGCCTCATTTTGGTCCGGATTTATGGTTCCTAATGATCCATGCTTGGAGGAAAGAAGAAGGCAAGGACCCAAGTTGGTGCAAGGCTTGGTCTAACTCACGTTTAAGTGGTGTTTGGGGCTGTTTTTGAGCCATTTCGTTTCATGGCTTGCCCATCTCAGCCGAGATGCTCCCTGGAGCAACCGAGATCCTCTACTGGACCACCACGACACTTGGCACCACCTCTCTTGTTCTGACCCTTTCTTTTGAGGAAGTAGTTAAGCATTGTTGCAGGCTGTTTTTGGGGACCTTCTTCCACATCTTTGGACAACCCCGTTTTGATTCCTTGTACTATTCCATTGTATCTTCTCTTCCAAGCACCCTTGTAGGTGTTCTTGGAAGAGATTAGTGTAGATTTTAGTTTTATAAAGAGATTTGAGTGGTTTTGAGTGAGGAAGCTTGTAAGATCATCTTGGAGTTGCACTTGGATCCTTTGTAAGATTGTGCTAACTTCTATTCTAGCTTATTTATGTCTTTTCTTTGGTCTTATCTTCATTTTCTATCCATGACTTGCAAGCATGCTTATATGATGAAGTTTGATCTAGAAATGTATGTTGTTGGCTGTGTAGATGTGATTCTATGGTAAAGGAATGAATGAATGTTATGCCTTGGAATATGATTGTGTGGACTTATATATTAACTTAGGATAGATTTGTGTTCTAAAACCTAGCTTAGTTTAGGATCTCGGCCTGTTCTTCATCTCATTTCGGCCAAGATGTGTATGATCCACCCTAGATTATGAGCTGTTGTTCTATTGTTGATGAATCTTGATGTTAGGATGTAGATTTGTTGAAATCCTATTGTTTGTTGAGCCCAATCTTGCCTAGGGTGACCTTTGCTAGCAACCTTTTTGAGGGATGAGACTTACCCGGTAATTTCCTCCCTTAGATACATAAGTTGATGAACTCTATGTAGTAGTGAGCCTCAACAGCTGCTATTGGATTAAGTGTGATATGATCGTCTCCTAAGACTTACAATTTCCGAGACTTACACGGTAAGGAGGGGTTTGACCCTTAGGTAGTGGCCGGTTTGTGTAGAATTATCGATCTTAGTTTCTTGAGACTTACCCGGTAATAGGGCTTAGGTTTGAGACTAGTGGAACATGAGAATTACCGGTAATTGCTCCCATTAGAGAAACACCCAACTCCGAACAACCTCAGCTTATCCTTTGATGTTTTAATTGTATGAGTCCATTGCATAACCGGAATTCCAAATCTCTAGAATCCGCATTTCTTACCTCTTATCTCCTATCTTTGTGTTTGTGTAGTTGTTTTCTTGTTGTGTGCATATATCTTGTGATCCTTGTTTGATCACCCAAAACCACCAAAAATATTGTGTTTTGTGTTTCTTTATTCCTTGCCTCTTGTCTCATTTTGGATTTACACTATCTTTGATCATTGAGTGGCTTGATTTCACCTCAGTCCTTGTGTTCGACCTCGGAATACTTTCCTTCCTACATAACGATTCGTACACTACGGGTTTCGCTAGGTAGTTTAGGATTTTAGATCAAGTTTATAAATGTAAGCTTTTGCGCTACCTTTCTAGGGTAACATCTCCTTTACCTTTTTTTCTTGTTTTTTTCTTCCCCTTTAGCTGTTCTTTCCTTCTCTATGTGGCGTGTCTCTCTTCCCTTGTCAGCCTTGTCAGTTGTCACCCTCTTGCAGCCCTACTCATTACAACCCTGTTGCCTACCGACCTCTCGTCACCCGCAGATTGCAAGCAAGGAACCCCTCGATCTTTCCCATACATCTCTCTTTCTCGATACACAGGCACATTTGCTTTTTTGATGGTTCCTCATTCACGTTCAAACACAAGAGCCCAGAGATCAATTCTCTTCCTTAGCCTCTATTGCCGCCGACCGGAGACCAGGGAGACGCCACCGTCGACGTTGTTCCGCTGCCAGCCTTCTCTCTATCGTGCTCGATCCATCGCTAGAGACCTATGCGAGTCACCCCATCTTTCTTAACCTTGCCCAACACTCTCCTCTTTCCGATCTCCCTCTCGACAGTCGGTAGCAGCCCCTCACCCTCTTCTTCATCTGGATTGAGCGTCGAGAACACCCACGTGCCGCTTTCGATGCACTACACCACTAGAGAGCCCTGTTTGCCTTCATCAACCGGAGCTCCACCAAGAAGCCCTAATTTAGCGTTATGCTAAATTTGTTTAGTTTGGTGCTAGGTTCGGAAGCGCCTTGATTAAGGCCAATGAATCCATATCGACATCCATAGATCGTCTTCTGTCTTTTGACGTCACGTGGGTACCCTCTCCCCCGAGATTATGATCTTACATATATCTAGTTACGTTTAGTGGTACCATGCTAGGTTAGATCTAGCATAACTTAGAGTGAATGCCAAGTAGTGGCTTGCACCTTAGGTGAGTGTTTGAGGATTGTGAAATGTTTTAAGGGTTTAGGTGTTGATGTTATCTTGCGAGGTTGTTTATGGCTTTAAGTTGTATGCTGAGGCTTGTGAGGTTGAGATTTGGAGTATATGGTTGAGGTTGTGGGCTAGGATATGCGTATCCTAGCATAGAGTGGTTACCGTTGAGATTGTTGAGACTAGGCATGTTTGTCCTAGTATGTATTATGGGTTATGATATTGCGAGATTATAGGGTCTAGAAGTCTAAGGACTTCTAGCTTGTGTTGAGTGTGATGTGAGCATGAGGTATTCTAGGATGCGGTCCTAGAATGAGAGTCAAATGATTTTGCGTAGATAAATAGAAGTCTAAGACTTCTTGAGTTGAGCAAGTTGTTGATATAGATATCTTGTTGTGAGCAGGTGTAGACTTCTTCCCAAGGGAAGCGAGAGTGTTGCGTGAGTTAGCGTTTGAGATGAGGTAAGTCTCCGGACTTACTTAGCTCGTATTCTTCGTATTAGATCATTTGTGTAGAAGTCTAAGACTTCGTATTAGTTTCAGGTGTAGACTTTATTTGTTCCTTGTTGCAAGATCCAGTGAAATTGTTATCGGGCTAAGGGTTAGGACCCATTCCGAGGTCTCCGCATGTGGCGCCCCGAGTCTCGCGGATTCAGGGTGCTACATTCTCAAAGTGTCATTCTTACGCGATAACCGTTATAGGATAGCAAAATCCATGAATATAAGACTGAATTTAAAAAAATTGTGGACAACAAATGATTTTTAAAAATAATTATGAGAGCTGTTTTATTATGTTTTAGTACGAGTAAAAACAAGTAAATTTATTGTGTGATATATTTGAATATAGAGATTCAACATTATGTATCAGGTTAGGAGATGAATCAAATATTTTACAAGATAATCATGTTTTTGTACGATTTTCAAAATGTCATTCTTACTCGATAACCGATTTAGGATAGCAAAGTTCATAAACATATGACCGAATTTAAAAAAATTCGTGGATTACAAATGGTTTTAAAAGTAATTATGAGAGTTTTTTTTATTATGTTTTAGTAAAAGTAAAAATTCAAGTAAATTTATTGTGTGATACATTTGTGAATTGAGATTCAACGTTATATATTAGGTTAAGAGATAAATAAAATCTCTTACAAAATAATTATGTTTTAGTTAAAAAAAAATTGATGGCTTCATCATGAAATTAGTTACAAAAAAGTACAAGCAAAAACGTGAGGACGTCACGTCAACATTAGTGCCGTTTGTTTTATTATAGCTACAAGTTTTAATACCCGTGTCCTGGACGTATTAGACAATAATTATGTTTATAATTTATTATATTGAGAATTTTGTTACTTATTATGCTTTTGTTTAAGGTTGATGTTTTTCACATTATGAATAGAGAATCCAAACCCCGCAATAACAGTCGTGAAAAGGGGAACTCGAACAATATCTCATGAGCTACTCAAATGTCAAAAGTTAGTATCGACCCAATAAAGAATTAAGGTTTATTATAATAAGTATTGTATTACATATTATGTGATGTTTGGCGTAATGATAAATTTTTTACGATATGAATGAACGAGTATTAAACCAGAAGGTTGATAACGATATGAGCACTAAAAGGCATAACAATCGTGTGAGAGGGCTCTGGGACACTATCCCCGGAGTTGCTCCGATCCAAAAGTGAATATCGATCTAAGTTGACATTATGGTTATATATTTGTAGCAAATTAGTATGGATTCAAGAGAGCATTAGAGTTGATAATATTAAAAGTTGTCTTGCCTATAAAATATGATGCTTGGTGTAAAGACAAATTCTTCATGGTATGAATGTAATAAAATACACAACAAGCTAGGTTGAGAACAAATTCCATATAATAGTCAATTAGTTAATAATTTTTGGAAAAATTATGCAAAAAAAATATATACATCAACTAAGTTATAGGATAAAATTGATTTCACAAAAAAACATTTATTTTAACATTTAACAATTAAGTGTAATAAGAATATTCTAGACAATATGATGAAATACTCATCAGAAATTTACTTGAAATTAATGTATATGTTTCAAGCCAATGAAATATATTTTATAAGGTGGTTTAATTTTAAAAAATAGTTTGTTAAAAAAATTGTATTAAAAAAATATTTTTGTTCAAAAAAATTTAAAGTATAAACTTATCACACCATCAAACAAAATATGTTTAAATAGTATGTTTACCTATGATAAGTGAGGTTTAGAGAATAATAATAATAATAATAATAATAATAATAATAATAATAATAATAATTATTATTATTATTATTATTAATATTTTTATCTTAAAAATGTTGATGAATTATTATTATATAAATCTTTTTGTTATCTTTATTAATATGTGGACATTGTGATAATAAATATTAGTTTTCTTATTTGGTTAGCCGTAAGATATATTCAATTAATTTTTTTTATCAGAATAAACATACTTGTAAGAATATCAAGCATAATAAAATATATTTGAGACCTCAACAAAATAAAAGGTATTCAAAATATATAATTAACTAAATATAAATTTTAGAAACAAAAAATTAAAGGGCAATTTTGATAACAAGACCTTTTTGAAAAACTATAGTAGTAATTAGGCTTTTTAATGTTTCAATTAAGTAAATATACCCAAACCTTTTGTATTTATTCTCAAACTCTACACAGTCTTCTCTCAAGGGGTACATTTACTAAACACAAAACTAGAAAAAACCTAGTAAACCAAATTATTTCAAAAAATTAATTCATCTATAAAATATATCAGTCATATTGTAGTTTTATTATATATATATATATATATATTATATTTATGGTCTACAATAATAAAAGAAATGAAATTGTTAGTTAGGATCTCCAATTTCAATGCGAATTGTTAACATATTAAATAATGAAAGAATTTGACTTACTAGGCTCTTTTTGGTTTTTGTTAAAGAAACTATACTCCATGTTTTTTTACCACTTTCATTTAATGGTAGGTAAAACTAATTAACCCTTCTATTTAAAAAAAAATGTTTGTTATTTGTTATTTAAGTGTAAGTTTTAATTTTTAAAAACTGAATTTGTTTTTTTTTATTTTCTTTTACTAATTTTTTTTCTGTTTTTTATTTTCTTTATTTTTTTTTCTGAATGAAGAATTTTTCACATACCAGAATTTTCATACACCGGAATTTCCAATACCGGAATTTCGCATACCGGAATTTCACATACCGGAATTTCACATACTGGAATTTTCACATACCGGAATTTCCAATACCGGAATTTTGCATACCGGAATTTCACATACCGGAGCTTCACATATCGGAAGTTCACATACCGGAAGTTCACATACCGGAAGTTATCATATCATACCGGAAGTTATCATATCATACCGGACGTTATCATATCATACCGGAAGTTATCATATCATATCGGAAGTTATCATACCGGAATTTATTTTTTTATTTTCTTTTATTTTTTTTGTCTTTTTTATTTTCTTGATTTATTTTTTTGGAATGCATACCGGAATTTCACATACCGGAGCTTCACATACCGGAAGTTCACATACCGGAAGTTATCACACCGGAAGTTATCATACCGGAAGTTATCATATCATACCGGAAGTTATCATAACGATAATTATCATATCATACCGGAAGTTATCATACCGGAAGTTATACCAAACAAACTGATTTTATGTCATAGTTTAGAATTATGAATTACATACCGGAAGTTATAAAAATGGTATGAGCAAAACGCAACAATGAATTATCAACCTTGAAGCAACAAAAATGTCTCTAAAAATGATATAACCTTCTTCTTTGCTCAGAGACGATCAAAACCACTGTCAGTATCACTCTGAGCGAGCAAAGGTTGTAAATTCACTAGTGTAAACATCATTGGTATCCGGTATGAACTTTCGGTATAAAAAATTTCGGTATGAACTTCCGGTATGAAAAATTTCGTTATGAACATCCGATATGAACTTCCGGTATGAACGGTATGAACTTCTGGTATAAAAAATTTCGGTATGAACTTCTGGTATGAAAAACTTCGTTATGAACTTCCGGTATGAACTTTCGGTATGAACGGTATGAACTTCCGGTATAAACTTTCGGTATGAACTTTCGATATGAACTTCCGGTATAAACAATTTCGGTATGAACTTCCGGTATGAAAAACTTCGTTATGAACTTCCGGTATGAACTTTCGGTAATAACTTCCGGTATGAACTTTCGGTATAAAAAAATTTCGGTATGAACTTCCGGTATGAAAATTTTCGTTATGAACTTCCGTTATCAAAAATTTCGGTATGAACTTTTTGTATGAAAAACTTCTTTATAAATTTCCGGTATGAACTTTCGGTATGAACTTTCAGTATGAACTTCCGGTATAAAAAATTTCGGTATGAACTTCCTTTATGAAAATTTTCGTTATGAACTTCCCGTATGAACTTTCGGTATGAACTTCCAGTATGAACTTCCGGTATGAACTTTCGGTATGAACTTCCGGTATGAACTTATGGTATAAAAAATTTTGGTAGGAACTTCCGGTATGAGAAACTTCGTTATGAACTTCCGGTGTGAACTTTTGGTATGAACTTCCGGTATGAACTTCCGGTACGAACATCCGGTATGAACTTCCAGTATAAAAAATTTCGGTATGAACTTCCGGTATGAAAATTTTCGTTATGAACTTCCGGTATGTAAAATGTCCGGTATGTAAATATCCGGTATGTAAAATGTACGGTATGTGAATGCCCGGTTTGTAAAATGTCCGGTATGAAAACAAAAAATAAAAAGGGAAATAAAATAAAATAAAATAAAAAAATAAATTCAGTAATTAAAAATCAAAATTTACATAACAAACATCAAATATTCTTTCTTTTTTAATAGAAGGGTTAATTAGTTTTACCTTACCATTAAATGAAAGTGGTAAAAAAATCATGGGGTATATTTACTAAATAGAAAACTAGAAAAGGCCTAGTTGTTATACAATAAAATAAAAACACCTACTTACTTAATTAGCCCATAAATAATTATTAAATAAAATTTTGTGTGAGGTGAATTAACTATAAGACGACACGTGTAAAATTGATAAGGTGGTTACACGATTACGTTAAGTATTAGTATACGGGTTATTTTAGTGTATAAGATATATATATAGATTATTATCCTTCTCCCACCTTATCATTTTCAAATATTAGTTTTTTGTTACATTTATAGTTTTGAACTCTATCTTTACTTTTATATTTATTTACACTATTTATAATAAATATTAAATTTATACACAATTTTATATATTACATTTCATGTGTCAAACTAAATATATATACAATAAATATAAAAAAATTATTATATAAAGAAAGAATTTGGCCAAATAGGCCCTTTTAATTTCTATTTGGCTTGTGCACCTCTTCAATTTTAATATTTTCATGAAATTGAAGTTGGAAGGTAAGGGTTTTATTAGGGTACCTTTTATTGTATATAAATACCTTACTCCTACTAATTAGTTTTGGCGAAATATTTAATTTATTTATTTATTTATTCTAAATTTATTCAGTTCTAGTCTTTTGCCTATAAAAATAAATTATGACTAGTACTTTCTTTAAATAAATAATTTACTAAAGCAATTTAAGTTAAAATAAAGCATAAAAGATTTTTCTTCTTGGTACTCTCAAGTTTGAACCTTTTCTCTTGATATACACAAAATTTTAAGTTTGCGGTTAGTTTTCTAATTAGCTAAGTTAGACAATCCTACCAAAAATAAAATCGATTAAGAAAGAAGTGAGTTTTTAAATTTACCTAATTGAATTATGAAATTGAAAAACTAACCACCAACTTTTCATGTTTTGTTTTCTAACCACTTAATTAATATTTCTTTTTACAAAAAGTCCGAAATATCTTTTCCATAAAAAAAGATGATAAAATGGACCGTCAACAAAGGTAAATGGACTTTTTATATTTTTATTTGGAAAATTATTTTTCCTAAAATTATGAAATTGAATGTTATGAGAGTTTTTAACACTTGTTGACAATGCAAAATATAAAATGGAATGCACTAAAAGTAAAATGTATTATCAACTAGTGTAAAATTATACCGTCAACAAGTATATTTTTTCTTATTTTTTTTAAATTTACCATCAAAAAGTATTTTTTTAATTTTTGAAACTAATAATAAAGATAAAATGTATAGTAAATAAGTGTAAAGTAAATTGTCAACGAATACATTATATCATAATAGACACTAGAAAACCCCGAAAGCCCATGAAAAAGAGAACAAGCCTAACCACGCGCTGCTCATCTTCCTCTATCCCCCATCAACACAAACAAAACCCTAACTTTACCCCTTGCCGCCGCCTTGCAATCGATCTATGGCCGCTCAACTCAGATTCAAAGACTCAAACCAAAAAATCACAACTCAAGAACGCCTCTCAGTCCATCAAAGCCGTAAAGGACAAAATCGATTGAGTTTACGGTTCCAAAAAAATAAGAGAACAAGGAAAAGGAAGAAGAAATGAAGAAAACGAGAACGGTCCCTATCTATGATGCACATACACTTCTAGAAGGCGGAGTGCCCCGTGTCCTGCTGTGTCGGACACATGGACACGGCAAGACACGACTCGGACACATTCATATATGACATTCCACGGTAAAGAAATATTTCAGAGGTAGGACACGGCGATGACGCGGATTGTGTCCGGTCAAGACACGGTCAACGAATATTTACCCTATATTTTAAGGCTAAAAAAAGTAAAAAAGAAAAAAGAAAATTCATTTGTAAAAAAACTTAAAGAAAAAAAGATTTACCGTAATACTTTTTCTTCTCTCCAATTTTTTCCGGCTAAACCTAGCCCCACATGGCCACCTGCAAGATTGTGGTTGCCGGAAGTAGGACACCAATCTTCTTCTTCGGTTCTAATGTTAAAATGTTGGTGTTCCGCCGAGCGACTCTTCTTTCCATTCTTATTATGATTTCATAAATTATTTTAGAATATTTGATTACTAATTTATTGTGTAATATTTCTTTGTTGAATGTTGAGTGCGTTATTTAATTCTTTCACCTTTTCTAATTTACAAATTTCTATTATTGTTTTTCTTGGTTGATCATGTTGTTCGGTTGTTGTTGATTTGCAAAATGTATGGTTCGTTCATCAATTTTGAAACTAAATATGTTTATTTGACATTGTAAGACGATATATGTTAATTTCTATGTTTTGTAAGACTGAATATGTTTGTATGTAAGCTTTTTTTTCGGTTATTTTGTTGTCATGTTAATATTTTTATCAACTCATATATCATTGATTTTTTCATATATATGTAACTCATTACTATATATGAATTCTACAATTTCAATACATTTAAAATAATATATTATTTGTTTTCCTCGACGTGTCCCCAATTCTTATGTGTTTGAGGATTGCCGCTTCCCCGTTTCTTGCCGTGTCCGTTTTCCGTAGCTGTAACACCCCAAGTTCTGGGAACTCGAAGCGTTACAGGCTAGGACCTCACAATGGGTCCCGACCCTCAAAGTAGCAACGACAATTGTAACACCCCAAATCCGCGGGACTCGGGGCGCTACGGGTTGGGACCTCACAATGGGTCCCGACCCTTAGCTTGACAACAATTTCACCGGATCTTGCAACAAGGCACAAATATAGGCCAAAACCGAAATACATTTTAATGCAAATGATAATAAACCCGAAGGAAAACAACAAAAGACTTCAGCCGATAAACAACACCAAAGATCAAAACGCCATACACACGGCATACCAACATAATAAACGAAGAATAAAACACAACCCGACTCCAACCAAAACCCACTCCTAAAATGTACGGAACCCCGGCTGCCCACTCTTCCGGATCTCTCGGCCGCTTTCCTAACCTGCAAGGCAATCTACAACAATCGGTATAAAACCGTTAGCTAATATTCGAAGCATTAGAATTAAAGGGAAAGGCACAAACACAATTAATTCAACATAGTCACACAACATACTCAAAGCACACAAATCCGGTTTATTATCTTTATTTATTAAGTCATATCCTGTTCTAGTTCAACTTCTTTTGTGACACGAGAATCCTCCGAAACTCGCCTCGGTCCCTTCTTCCGGCAATGGAACGGTCGGATGCCTCCGACCGTCTAACCAGCACGGGCCAGTCGCCGAGATCCCCCTAGCTCTCACGGGGAGCCAGGCAGTGATGTCACCGCCCGTTATCATACACTTGGGCCAAATAATATAAAGGTCGGTAATCCTATTTCCGGTTTAGTTGTTATAAACAGTAAAATAGTAAACATACACCACCCAACACACAATAATGCTAATACAAAGAATACGAGCTAAATAAGTCCGGAGACTTACCTCTTCATCACACTCCACTCACAACACTCTCGCTTCCTTAGGGGAGGAAGACCATAACCTGCTCACAAGAAGATAACTATATCAAAACAACACTCTCACAATAGAAGTCTAAGACTTCTATACAAATGGTCAAAGCAAGAGCATTTGACTCTCAATTCTAGGACCCATCCTAGAATCCCACATGCTCACACCACACTCAACAGAAGCTAGAAGTTCTTAGACTTCTAGACCCTATGATCTCGTAGGATCATAACCCATAGCACATACTAGGAAAATATGCCTAGTCCAAACAAACTCAACGGTAACAACACCATTCTAGAATAAGTCAATCCTAAGCTCCAAAATCCACAAGATCACACCACCCCCAACCTCGAGCCTCATAACGCTCACAAGATCAACCCAACACTCAATGTCTTACAACAATCGACAATCCTCAAAACTCACCTAAGGTCCAAACCACTACTTGGTATTCTAACTAAGTTATGTTAGATCCAACCTAGCATGATACTACTACCAAACATAACTAAATCGAGGGAAAAGAATACTCACACGACGTCAAAAGACGGAAGTCGTTCAACGGATGTTGACTTGGACTCGTTAGGCCTTTATCGGGGCGCTTCCGAACCTAGCACCAAACTAAACAAATTTAGCTTATAAGCTAAATTTGAACGGAATAAAGATCATATATAATCTAAGGAAAACCCCACTTCTAAAACTCAACTTAAAAACCGTAAATATAATATTCCGGGCAAATTGTATAACATAATAAACTCAAGGTAAAACTCATTTTCAAACCCAACGCTAAAATCCCGTAAAATCTTTGAGTCATAACCCGGAATTAATCCAACAGGAGCATAATATATATAGTGTACATATAAATAAGAATATAACTCAAGTGAAACCCAAATTTAAAATCGTAAAAACATTTTTCCGGGCAATATATACAAGTCTAGAAACTTGGGAAAATTTTGTAAATCAAACCTTGGGCCATTTCTGTAATTACACATGCAGAGGGCATTTATGTTAAATTCACAAAGCTGGGTCAATTCTGCAATTATAAAATATGGGTACAAAAGTGTAATTACACTAGATTTAGAGGGGCCCGTTCGCAAATAGCCCAAAACGGTTTTCTTTAACCTACTGGTGAATGTGGCACGCTGGGGAAAACTGTGAAGGCGGCACAGGAGGCGGCGGGAACTCCAGCAGGCAAGGGCGAGGCTGGGCACTTCCCGGTGGCTTTAGACGGCGACGGAGGTGGTGAAGCAGCGGTAACAGGGCGGCAACAGAGGCAGGGAAAACAGATGCACGGCGGCTGAAGGGGGCAGGGTAACGCGGCGGCTAGGGATCCAGCAAGGGGAGATGTGGCGACCGGCGAGCTCTCCGGTGGGTCTGGGTGTTCGACGATAAGGTGACGCAGGGCAGGACGATGGTGCTGGAGGCAGGCACTTCCGGCAGCGCCTGTTGGGTACACAGGTTTCCCCATGTCGGCGGTGGAGAGAAGAGAGGAGAAACGACGAGGAGAGAGACAGCCTACATCCGGCTCTTCACTGGTGGCTCGACAGGAACCCCGAGCCCCCGGCGGCTTGCTTCCCGGTGTCGTCCTTGGAGGTTCGAGAGGTGCGGAAAGGAACATAGGTGGTTCGACAGGGGAAGATCAATGGAGGTGGTGATCTTCGAGCTATCACCGGCTCGAGGTGGCTCGAAGGGTGGCCTTGTGGTGGTTCGGAGTGATGGTTGTTCAGGTGTTGGGAAAGGGTTGCAGTAGAGCAGAGGAGAGGGAAAGAGAGACTGAGGAGTAGAGCAGGTTGCTTGTTGATTTCAAACGAGAGAGTGAATTGATAGAGATTGAGGTTAACGAAGGGTCATGTGCAGACTGCAAGGTATCACGTCACGTTCATCAGCCAAGGGAAGTGAAGAGAAGAAAAAAGAAATAAATAAGAAAAAGAAAAATAGGAAAGGAAAAGGGATTACTATATAAACTCGATTCAACTAGAATCCGAACGGGATTTTTGGATCGGGAAATTTTCCGAATTTTTCCGTTAAAGGTAATACGATGTCAAAAATATAAATATACTCGTGGAAAGATATTTTACATTATAATAATACCATCTTTTTAAAAAAAATAAAAAAATAAAAATAAAATTATTTAAGGTAATAAAATATCGATAAAAGTCGGAACAAATAATATCGAAAACATATCAAAAAATTTGGGGCGTTACATTAGATCCCCCTAAAAACAAGTTTCGTCCCGAAACTTGCCACACGCCGAACTTCTCGGTCCATTAAGGTCGAGGTATGAACTCTCAAACTAAGGAGGCTTAAAACTTCTAATCTATACTCATAAACTACTCGGACTACCACTACAAGGTATATCAAGTCATATAGCACATTCTAATATATATAATCGGTCCTAAAACAAATTGCCGCACGGGCACAAACAACATATAACATCACACACATACACATAACTCAACCAAGGAATAAACTAGGTCTAACCCGTCAATTCTATCGATTCTTCTAGCTCAGCGTAAAACTCACTCAAAGATACTATCCCCCATCTTCCAGTTAACCTCTTTGGTTCCTCGTCTGCCACTAGATCGTCATGACTAACAATATGTCTCGATTCATGTATGACTCTCTCGATTGATACATATCAAACACATGTGAACACCCTCCATTGTCGGCGGCCAAGCCAACCGGTAAGTCACTTTCCCAGCTTGCGCTAAGATCTCAAAAAGGTCCGATACATCGGAACTCAACTTCTTTTTCCGGGTCTTTCTCAATAAAATACTTCCATATGGTTCTTCTTTGCTTGTCTCTAACAAGAAGATCGAACTTCCAATTTACACCGTTGGATTTGGTTCTTGTCGAAGAAAACTTGATGTTACGCTTCCCCAATTCCTGTTGCAAGTTCCAAATAAGGAAGGGAGTACATTACTTCCCACTGCTTCTACTAACAAGGCATGTATGTTGTTACTTCTCACTTTTACATCAGTACTTAACTTAGACCTTGTCTTGAAGAATCACTTGTACAACACCAAATCCATCGTACCTCAAGGTAAATCAAACAGTTGCACCAATGAATACCTCTTAACTCTTAACAACTTCATTGTCAGTTTTCGTCCCACTCAATACTTCATTGTCATCCGGAGTAGGTTAGTCATAGATGGTGTTTAGAAAAACTCCCCACAAATCCGGTAATGACCAACATCCAAGAAATCTTGTAGCTTCTTCCACGTCCTTCGAGGTTGTCATCCCGAGACATCTTGTCATACAACTTCTCTCTTCTTCGAGAGTAAACCAAATATCTTATTCAGGGCATTGATAAGCCCATTTGGAATCTCTACAACTCGTAGTGACCATGGTTCGTCCGGAAGGTCGTATTTGCAATATCCCAATCTCGAATTCTCAGTTTGTGACAAACAGACCTTAAATCATTCTTAGAAGGAGACTGCCAACCCTTGCGACCGGTCGAGTAGATCATCTGTCCGAGGCGAGGGATACTTGTTTCTTCATTGCTATCTTGTTTGGCTCATGGTAATCGATGTATAAACGGAGATAACCATCTCACTTTTCGCAAACTTGTGTTCTCCATAACAACTTCAAATCAAGAGTTTAAGATATATTCCAATATGAACTTCAAATCAAGAGTTCAATATCACGTCTGGTATTTTCTATGGCAGTGCATTGGTTCTAATGAACCTTTATCCACAAGTCCTTGCAACTGGTCGTTCAAATGCTTCTTCAACTGACGTATCTTCACCATCCTATACGGCGCCTTTGACACCGGAAATAAATCAAGCTCGACCTTGGTGGAAATTTCCACATTTTGAGGTATTGGAATCTGTGATATCTCGGGTTTCTTTTTTTTTTTTTTTTCTTTTTTTTCTTCCCGTCACATATCATAATAACCGTCACAATCCTGTTTTATCACTTTACATGTGGTCAAGACACAATTGATCTACCTCGATCTATTGAGGTGACGTCTTCAAGACTCGTGTATTATTCCATCTTCAGCCCTGACCGTGTGTGTTCTCTTTCAAGGGCCCTTCTTTTCTTGAATCCGTATTGTTCCATCCTTTTTCACCTTGAAGGTTTGGTCTTAATAACCTTTTAAGAACCCATACTTATGTGTTGCCATAAGCGTCTTAACTGTAGGGCATAACCACGTCTTATAACCAATCGATCTTATCTTCTTTGCCCTCCCGGTCATCCCGACATGTTGGGAGAGTTCTTCGTATTCCACCTAAGCTTGCATCATTCCTTCGACTAGGTGTAGAAGTACTTCATTTCCTTATGGAACGTTAATCCGACCACAGAGGTTCTAACCTCAATCTTTCATATACTTCTCGTACATCTCATGTTGACATCAAACTTCAAGACTTCGATCTTCTCTTCCTCTGGTTGGTCACCTAATGCATCTCTCGGTATCCTATAAAACCCCACAACTGTACCAGTATGCCTTGTGGAAAACGCTAGAACAAATTTCCCATCCAACACCACTAAAATATCCAACTCAGTACTTCTCAAGTGCTAACGTCGTAAGCTCTAAGCTTGCGGTGTTACTACAATCCAAATTTCTCATTTCACGTCATAGCCACTATGGTTTCGCCATGCGAGTCACAAAAACCTTGACTTAGCTGGGCTCGCGAAAACATGGCATCCATAACCTTAGAACAAACATATCATACCTCCCCTTATAGATTCCCCTTTACGCACAATAACCATAGAAGACTCACCTTTCTCTTCGTCCTTCCAGTCCCCTTTACCCTAATTCGTGTCATTCCTCCATATGACATTCCCATGACCTAAGAAGGTTGCCCATACCGTTACAATCCCTTTTTACACGGTACGTTACTATCACTTGCTGGAATCGATAATTTGCTACATGCTTATGACATTTGCACTTCCCTGTATATACCTCATTATTGTCGACATTCAACCACCACGAATATTCCAAGTTCTTGTTCCCCTTCTTCATGATCTCACATCCTGGGTTACTCTTCTACCTATAGTCACCAGTACACAACCCGCACCCGAACATTCTCAGGGTCACCGATTAACTCATTCATGACCCTCTCCAAGATCAACGACTTACCCTCCTACCGCACTTCCATGTTACCATACTCCTGAAGGATACCCTCTCGGGGTACTTTGTCTTAAATTTCACTTGCTCATTTCACTCTTCCTTCCGCTTTTGTAAGATAAATATACCTTCCCAACTCTTTCGTGTCATATGCCCCATCTTCAAAGGCTTAACCGTCATTCATGATAATTATTTTTTATTTATTTTTTTTTTATTTATTATTTTTTATTATTATATTATTATTATTATTATTTTTATTATTATTATTATTATTATTTTTTTTTCAAGTGCACCTTCCCAAATATTATAGCCTTAGCTAGCATCCACTCGCGTTCCTCTTGGTCGGTATATTTAGTATTTCGATCATATCTCCTTGTTTGATCTTTCATCTGTTGGAGATCATAATCAACACACACCTCCTCCTTCTTAGTGTTTCTTAGTCATATCATCATAACGGTAACTGGTCAACTCCACGTGAATCCCTATCATGCCCTTCTTCTCATAACTCTTGTAATGTTGACGCTTCACTTATTGGTACCTTGTAAGCTTAATTTACGGTATCTTAAATTTTCTGCAAATGGTTCAATCACTTTCTTATCTCGACTCCAATGCTTAGGAGCGCCTAAGGGAACTTTCACATCTTAATGGAATACCACCCTTAACCTTGCTAAGAAGTACCCATCTCCTCCTCGATTCACATCTTTAGTTGTCCACGCGTCTTCTTGAAAAACTTAAGTTCGTTCTCTCCCTTGGTCTCGTCGTTGTTCGATTATGGCCTCTTTAGAACCGCTTCTACACTTTAATGTTCTCTCCCTTGGTCTCTCCCTTGGTCTCGTCGTTGTTCGATTATGGATTTTTCCTTCCACTTGTTCGTCCCGGATTTTTCCTTCCACTTGTTCGTCCCTTGTCATGTCATCTCTACTCCTCCTCTTCGACATCCTCTTAAAGGATTCCGAGAACTTAAGGTGATCTTCAGAGCGTGATACTCAACTCGATACTTGAGCATATTCATCCACGTATGTACACTATCCTAAGTCAAACGACGTCGTCCAAGGATGATGATATCATACTATCATCTTAGCTAAAACGTCCCATAACTTCATATGCTACTATATATATAAGAATACTTATACATAACTATATAAGTCCTAAGTCCATATTACTACTAATATCACGCATTCGGCATTCCATTACAACAATACAAGTATTAAAACATATAATCGTTCACATAGACAACTATACACATAAATCATGTCCATCATGCAACTACAATCCACATATAATAATAGTCCAAAAACATCCTAAGTCCACGATACATATCTACATATATACATATATATACATATATATACTAAAAATCCAATAAACTACGCTGCCGAGATCCACGGAAGGAGTGGTGGTACGTACATTCTACCCCGACTCATGCATGTGATTTTGAAAACAAAAACTCAGAACCCGCGGGGTTCTGTTTTATTCCTTCTTCGGCCTTTAGAAGATTGCGAGTGCCATTGTTGTCAACCTAGGGCTCTGATACCACTTTTGTAACACCCCAAATCCGCGGGACTCGGGGCGCTACGGGTTGGGACCTCACAATGGGTCCCGACCCTTAGCTTGACAACAATTTCACCGGATCTTGCAACAAGGCACAAATATAGGCCAAAACCGAAATACATTTTAATGCAAATGATAATAAACCCGAAGGAAAACAACAAAAGACTTCAGCCGATAAACAACACCAAAGATCAAAACGCCATACACACGGCATACCAACATAATAAACGAAGAATAAAACACAACCCGACTCCAACCAAAACCCACTCCTAAAATGTACGGAACCCCGGCTGCCCACTCTTTCGGATCTCTCGGCCGCTTTCCTAACCTGCAAGGCAATCTACAACAATCGGTATAAAACCGTTAGCTAATATTCGAAGCATTAGAATTAAAGGGAAAGGCACAAACACAATTAATTCAACATAGTCACACAACATACTCAAAGCACACAAATCCGGTTTATTATCTTTATTTATTAAGTCATATCCTGTTCTAGTTCAACTTCTTTTGTGACACGAGAATCCTCCGAAACTCGCCTCGGTCCCTTCTTCCGGCAATGGAACGGTCGGATGCCTCCGACCGTCTAACCAGCACGGGCCAGTCGCCAAGATCCCCCTAGCTCTCACGGGGAGCCAGGTAGTGATGTCACCGCCCGTTATCATACACTTGGGCCAAATAATATAAAGGTCGGTAATCCTATTTCCGGTTTAGTTGTTATAAACAGTAAAATAGTAAACATACACCACCCAACACACAATAATGCTAATACAAAGAATACGAGCTAAATAAGTCCGGAGACTTACCTCTTCATCACACTCCACTCACAACACTCTCGCTTCCTTAGGGGAGGAAGACCATAACCTGCTCACAAGAAGATAACTATATCAAAACAACACTCTCACAATAGAAGTCTAAGACTTCTATACAAATGGTCAAAGCAAGAGCATTTGACTCTCAATTCTAGGACCCATCCTAGAATCCCACATGCTCACACCACACTCAACAGAAGCTAGAAGTTCTTAGACTTCTAGACCCTATGATCTCGTAGGATCATAACCCATAGCACATACTAGGAAAATATGCCTAGTCCAAACAAACTCAACGGTAACAACACCATTCTAGAATAAGTCAATCCTAAGCTCCAAAATCCACAAGATCACACCACCCCCAACCTCGAGCCTCATAACGCTCACAAGATCAACCCAACACTCAATGTCTTACAACAATCGACAATCCTCAAAACTCACCTAAGGTCCAAACCACTACTTGGTATTCTAACTAAGTTATGTTAGATCCAACCTAGCATGATACTACTACCAAACATAACTAAATCGAGGGAAAAGAATACTCACACGACGTCAAAAGACGGAAGTCGTTCAACGGATGTTGACTTGGACTCGTTAGGCCTTTATCGGGGCGCTTCCGAACCTAGCACCAAACTAAACAAATTTAGCTTATAAGCTAAATTTGAACGGAATAAAGATCATATATAATCTAAGGAAAACCCCACTTCTAAAACTCAACTTAAAAACCGTAAATATAATATTCCGGGCAAATTGTATAACATAATAAACTCAAGGTAAAACTCATTTTCAAACCCAACGCTAAAATCCCGTAAAATCTTTGAGTCATAACCCGGAATTAATCCAACAGGAGCATAATATATATAGTGTACATATAAATAAGAATATAACTCAAGTGAAACCCAAATTTAAAATCGTAAAAACATTTTTCCGGGCAATATATACAAGTCTAGAAACTTGGGAAAATTTTGTAAATCAAACCTTGGGCCATTTCTGTAATTACACATGCAGAGGGCATTTATGTTAAATTCACAAAGCTGGGTCAATTCTGCAATTATAAAATATGGGTACAAAAGTGTAATTACACTAGATTTAGAGGGGCCCGTTCGCAAATAGCCCAAAACGGTTTTCTTTAACCTACTGGTGAATGTGGCACGCTGGGGAAAACTGTGAAGGCGGCACAGGAGGCGGCGGGAACTCCAGCAGGCAAGGGCGAGGCTGGGCACTTCCCGGTGGCTTTAGACGGCGACGGAGGTGGTGAAGCAGCGGTAACAGGGCGGCAACAGAGGCAGGGAAAACAGATGCACGGCGGCTGAAGGGGGCAGGGTAACGCGGCGGCTAGGGATCCAGCAAGGGGAGATGTGGCGACCGGCGAGCTCTCCGGTGGGTCTGGGTGTTCGACGATAAGGTGACGCAGGGCAGGACGATGGTGCTGGAGGCAGGCACTTCCGGCAGCGCCTGTTGGGTACACAGGTTTCCCCATGTCGGCGGTGGAGAGAAGAGAGGAGAAACGACGAGGAGAGAGACAGCCTACATCCGGCTCTTCACTGGTGGCTCGACAGGAACCCCGAGCCCCCGGCGGCTTGCTTCCCGGTGTCGTCCTTGGAGGTTCGAGAGGTGCGGAAAGGAACATAGGTGGTTCGACAGTGGAAGATCAATGGAGGTGGTGATCTTCGAGCTATCACCGGCTCGAGGTGGCTCGAAGGGTGGCCTTGTGGTGGTTCGGAGTGATGGTTGTTCAGGTGTTGGGAAAGGGTTGCAGTAGAGCAGAGGAGAGGGAAAGAGAGACTGAGGAGTAGAGCAGGTTGCTTGTTGATTTCAAACGAGAGAGTGAATTGATAGAGATTGAGGTTAACGAAGGGTCATGTGCAGACTGCAAGGTATCACGTCACGTTCATCAGCCAAGGGAAGTGAAGAGAAGAAAAAAGAAATAAATAAGAAAAAGAAAAATAGGAAAGGAAAAGGGATTACTATATAAACTCGATTCAACTAGAATCCGAACGGGATTTTTGGATCGGGAAATTTTCCGAATTTTTCCGTTAAAGGTAATACGATGTCAAAAATATAAATATACTCGTGGAAAGATATTTTACATTATAATAATACCATCTTTTTAAAAAAAATAAAAAAATAAAAATAAAATTATTTAAGGTAATAAAATATCGATAAAAGTCGGAACAAATAATATCGAAAACATATCAAAAAATTTGGGGCGTTACAACAATCACGGATCTTACAACAAGGCACAAATAAATGAAAACCAAAACTCAATATAAAACCAAAGGTTATAACAAAGGAAAGCCGCAAAGACTTGCAGTCGAGTTCAAAACAAAGGGAAAACAATTGAAATATAAACCCAATCCCGTCCTCTAATATACGGGAACCCCGTCTAACCACACCATCCGGATCACTCAGCAACACCTATATCTTGCAAAGAATCTACAACATCGGTATAAACCGTTAGCTAACATTCTAGATATCAGAAAGATAGTAAAAAGGCACAAACACACATACGTTAATACAAACATATAGCATGCTCACACTCAATCGGTTATTATCTTTTATTAATTTATCCATTACTAATTCAACTTCTTTTGTCACATGAAAATCTCACGAAACTCGTCTCCACTTCCGTCTACCAACAGGAATAGATCATTACTATCCATTACCTGCAGCTGCGGGCCTGTGTTGCAAGAGCACCTCCTAGTCTCTTGTAGAACTAGACAAGTGGTCACCGCCCGACTATCATACACTTGGTCCAGTTACGGTTATAAAGGTCAATCCTATTCTGGTTATCCGTTAATAATGAATAACGCAAATAAGTCAATACACTCAAACCAATATGCAGAATGAAGTTAAGTAAGTCTAGGGGACTTATCTCACTCGAAGGTAACTCAAAGGGTAAGAAACAACTCACTTTCCCTTAGAAAGGAGCAAAGGAAAACATGTTCACACAAGGCATCACGAATCAGAACTGAACGTTTGCTAAAAGTCTATAACTTCTAGTATCGATGATCTCTAAAAGATCTCCACATGCTAAGGGCTTGACCTTAGTCTTACAACACTCTCAGGGAGGTAACAACATCAAGAACAAACCAAGGAAGGAACGAGGGAAGCAATGAAGGGAAGCAGCTCACCAAAGATGGGGAAATTGCAGGATAAACCGCAGGGGCGGCACATGGCACTTCCGCGGGGGCGACTCTGGGCAGGCGCGGGAGCGGCGGCGTGACAGCAACAACTGTCGGGGTTTCTCTCGACAGAAACTGATAGTAAGGAATCCAAAGCTCGATCCTTTGATCCACACTCGTCAAGACTCAACCAAGGGAGCTTGTGAACGTCAACATATCAACAACGGAAAGGCCAACAAGAATCAAAGTTTAAACTTGATTCGTGGAGAATAATAAAAGGAAGAATAAAAGGAAGAAACGAACAGAAGGAAAGCGGCATGCAGTAATACATCAACGTGAGAAAGAAACAAGGAAGGATGAGCTTACACATTCAGCAAGATCACATGAAGCAAGACTACAACTCTCAAGAAATGCAAAAAGGAAGGGAAAGAGGGAATTTATAGGAAAGGGGTGAAAAGATAGAAGGAAGACGTTCTAGGGTTTAGAACAAGATAGGAAAACCGGCTCATAAGATAGAAGATCGGATCTTCTGTCTATGGAAGGAAATAAAAACGGAATAAAACAGATCGGGGCGATCTAGGAAAAACCGCAGGGGTGGTTTGCCCTTGCACAGAGTAGGGCGGTTCCCTTCACCGCCCCCGGTGAAGGCAAAAACTAAGGCTTTACATCATATCCCCCTAAAAAGAAGTTTCGTCCCAAAAGTTGAAACAACCCGAAAGATCACACAACAACAAAGAAGAAACACTGAACTCAACTCATATATTTCCACTCGGGGCACGTAACTCAAAACGTCACTAAAGCGTAAACACTGTAACGCCCCAAAATTTTGGCGCGTTTGCGTTATTTATTTCTCCGACTTTTATCGATATTTTTTTACCAACTTAAATGTTTTAATTCTTTTATTTATTATTTTTTTAAAAAAAAAGTATTTTTAAAACGAAAAATATGTTTTCCAAGTATATTTATATTTTTGGATGCATTCCCGTATATTCGTATTATTAATTTCGGAAGAAGTCGAAAAAATTTTCTGGTTCGAAAATCCCGTTCCGAATGCTTTTGGATCGGATTTATTCTTACTCTTTTTCTTTAATTTAGTTCCTTTTTCTTTTGTTTTTGTTCTCCTCCTTCCCCGCTTCCCTTCCCAGTGAAGAGACCTGACTCTGGCCATCCCTACACTTCCGACTCCTCGCTTCCCTTACTTGCAGATGCTAGCCGGCTCCTCGTCCTCACCTTTGTGCCTTACTACCTCACCCACCTCACAGTCTTTCACTCTCTCTCCCTTCACGCCAACTCCTTCCCATATACCCATCTTACCTCTCTTTCCTTTGCAGCTTTGCTCTTGTGAACGGCTGGGAATACACCACCACTGGAGAGGAGGGTGCACCACCAGGGGCCGCCTTGGATCACCGGAGACGTCACCGCAACACCTCCGCCGCCACCTCCTTTCCCCTTTCTTTTCTTTCTTCTCGGCGGTTTCGTTGGGATCCTTGGAGCTGGAGACCTTGCCAATGTCGCAGCCGACTAATACCACCGGAGGGTCACCCTCGCCGCCGCCAAGAAGGAAGCCCTCTGCCTTCGCCGTCGGATCCCGGTGCAGTGCAACCCTGGAGTGCGCCGCCTCCTTCCTCTGTCTCCCCAGAAACGGAGAAGGTCTGGCCGACAAGGAACTCCACCGGAACCGCCGCCTCCACGCTGTGCCGCCCGGAACGACGCCGGGGGAGCCCAACTGCCCTACCCACGCCGCCTGCCGGAGCCACACCTGGGTTGCCGTCCTCTCCGCCGCACTGCTTTCCTTTTCTGTTCCAGGCTGCTTGCGAATCGATTGAGAAGAAGCCTTTAAGGGTATTTTCAATTTAGGCCCCTGAGTTTTGGTATAATTGCAGTTTCTGCCCATGATTTGTAATTGTACCTTTTACCTAGCTTTTCAGAATTTACGATATTGCCCACTGGTGGATTATTTGCTGATTATGGCCCAAGGTTTTATTTTCAAAATATGACCAAAGTTTATGAAATTGCTCACCTTTGCCTAAAAATGTATTTGTCGATTATAAACTCGGATTATAATTACAAGGGTATTCTTACATTTGTTTATATTAGATAATTTAGCCGGTGTGTGTTTTTGAGATTTTGACTCGCTTTTAGTACAAGGTGTATTCTTATTTTATATACGTTATATGCTATGCCCAGATTTAGCGTTACGCTAAATTTGTTTAGTTTGGTGCTAGGTCGGAAGCGTCCCGATTAAGGCCCAACGAATTCATTCTCGACATCTGTAGATCATCTTCCGCATTTGGCCTCGTGTGAGTACCTCCTTTCTCGATCTAGTTATGTTTAGTAGTATCATGATAGGTTGGACCTAGGATAGTGGTGAATGCCATGTAGTGGCTTTTAGGACCTTAGCTGAGTGTGATGAACATGCCGGACCTCATAGGCTTTTACGTTATTCTTGGTTGTTGAGTATGATCATGTGAGAGTTAGTAGAGCATTGAGAGATCTCCTCATGCGTTGAGTGAGATGTGAGTGTTACAGATTCTAGGATACGGTCCTAGAATGAGAGTCAAACGATCTTGCGTAGATCGTTTGTGTGAGATGCCTTAGACTTTTGAGTTGAGAGAGTTGTTGATATATATATCTATCCTCTTTGATCAGGTTGTGGACTTCTTCCAAAAGGAAGCGAGAGTGTTGTGAGTTGAGTGTGGAGACAAGGTAAGTCTCCAGACTTACTTAGCTTGTATTCTACGTATTAGCATTGATGTGTGTTTGGTGGTGTGTGTTTTAGTATTGTTTATGTTATAACAACAAAACCGGAAATAGGACGACCTTTACATTATTATTGGCCCAAATGTATGATAACGGGCGGTGACAACACTGCCTAACTCTTGCGGAGAGTTAGGGGGTTCTTGGTAACTAGCCCGGGCAGGTAGACGGCCAGATGCATAAGTGCCATTCCTTGACGGTGAGGAGGAACCGAGGCGAGATCATGCGGTGATTCTCGTGTCACAAACCTAAGTTGAATTAGTAATGTGATATGACTTAATAATAATAAAAAGATAATGAACCGGACTTGTGTGACTTCGAGCATGTTGTGTGTTTATGTTTATTTATGTGTGTGTGTGTCATCACCTTGATTCTAATGCTTTGAATATAGCTAACGGTTTTATATCGATTGTTGTAGATTGTCCTGCAGGTTAGGAATGCGGCCGAGAGATGCGGAAGAGCGGGCAGCCGTGGTCCGTACATTTTAGGAGGGGTTTTTGGTTAGATTTATGTTTGGAGTTTGTATGTTGTTTTTTTTAGTAGGACACGTGTATGGCTTATGGTCTTCACTGTTGTGTTTTCAGCTGAAGTCCGTTGTTGTTGTCTTTCGGGTTTCTTATCATTGCATTCAAAATGTATTTCTTTTTGGCCTTTATTTGTGCCTTGTTGCAAGATCTGGTGAAATTGTTGTCAAGCTAAGGGTCGGAACCCATTGTGAGATCCCAGCCCGTAGCATCCCGAGTCCCGCGGATTCGGGGTGTTACAAACACAACTCGCAAGAAAACTAAAACTCCAACATCTACGTTATAGGTACAACCACATCAGCATAGAACTCCGGATAGTTCCTATGGATACTATCCTCTATCTCCCAAGTTGCCTCATCTGCTCCTCAGATCGACCACCGAATCTTCATCATTAGTATGTCTTTCGATCGCAAGCGTCTCGTACTACGCTCTAAGACAGCTACCGGGTGTTCTGAACGTGCGGTCTGGCTCAACCACTAGATCCTCATAATTGACGATGTGTCTCGGGTCTGGTACATACTCCCGTAACTGAGACACATGGAAGATGGGGTGAATACCCTCTAGTCTCGGTGGCAATGCAAGTTTGTATGTTGCCTCTCAAACTCGCTCAAGAATCTCGAAAGGTCCGACATATTTGGGACTCAACTTCCCCTTGATGCCGAAACGTCTAACGCTTCGTGTTGGGGATACTCTCAGCCAAACCTGAGCTCCAACTCTGAACTCTAGAGGTCTGCGCCTCTTATCTGCATAAGACTTCTGACAACTCTGCGCTGTTAACATCCGCTCTTGGATCACTACTACTTTGTCCATGTCATCTTGTATCTGCTTAGGTGCTACTTCGTTAGCACTACTCGGCTCGTCCCAACACAACGAAGTATGAATCTTTGTCCTTATAAATCCTCATAAGGAGCCATCGTAATCGAGGCGTGCCAACTGTTGTTATACGAAAGCTCCACTAAGGGGAGGTGATCTGGCCACACCTGTCCCTAGTCCAACACGCAAGCTCTCAACATATCCTCTAGAGTCTGGATGGCCTGCTTTGACGGACCAACAGTTTGAGGATGATAAGCAGTCGTGAACTATAGACTCGTACCTAGGACGACATGTACTTGCTGCCAAAACCTTGAGGTGAACCGTCCGTATCTGTCAGAGACTATAGTCCTAGGTACTCCATGAAGTCGTACTACCTGCCTCGTGAATTCCTCTGCCAAACAACTTACCAGTCACATTTGCTTGATCGGAATGAAACGTGCGGTCTTCGTCAGTCAATTTACTATGACCCGCATAGCATCAAAATCTCGACTCGGTCTCAAGCTGGTAACAACATCCATCGAGATGTCCTCTAACTTCCACTAAGGGACGGGAAGTGGGTGTAGCTCTCCTCCTGGTCGGTGATGCTCGATCTTGACCTGTTGGCAGGTCGCACACCGAGCTACATATCTCACCATATATGGTTTTAGACCTCCCCATCAGAAAGAGCGTATGATATCCTGATACATCTTACTCGCACCGGGATGCACTGAGTAAGGTGTAGAGTGAGCCTCTTGTAGGATCCGCTGTCTCGGCTCTCGATCCGAGGGTACACATACGCGCTCCTAGAGTCTCAAAACTCCATCAACACCAATTGCAAACTGTGGCGCCTCTCCTTGAGACATCCGGTCTTGCATCCATCTCACAACTGGGCAACTCTCCTGTTTCTGTTGTATTTAAACCAACAGATCAGGTAACACCTCTGATAACACGATTTATGACTTAGGTTTAGGCAATCATTTAGATAGTTTTTCCACTCATTCATGCATGATTTGCACTAGTTCGTAACGATTTGCACTCAATTCATGTATTTTGTCGAGATAGACGTCTACACGGACTTTTGCATGCTTTGTAGGTATTTTGGGAGATTCAGGAGCTTAATCGATACATTCAAGGATCGTTCCTCGAGATGACACACCTTCGGACTCATTGGGAAGCAAGTTAGGAGCTAAGGAGGACACATGGGACCTTGTTGGTGCATGCCATGCACCAAATCGTGATTTAATGATCCAAAACAAGCTGAGGCACCAAAACCACGGCCATTGGGACTTCCACGGGCATGGAAATAGGCCATGGTTTTCTCCAGACAGCTGTGACAGCTGTCCCACGATCTTCATGGCCGACTCTTGCAAATTTGGAGGATAAAAGGTGGTCCTGCAAGGCTGTTATGGACAGACACCTCACTCCCATTCTCTCCCACACTCTCAACAACAATATTCTCTCATTGGAAGATTGGATTGGAGCTACCATTGGAGAAGAAGAAAGGCTTCCATAGGAGAAGAAGAAGAAGAAGAACACTAGTTCATAGTTCCATAGTCTTTTTGAGTGATTTTGAGTGAGCTTTGTGAAACGTTTTGCAAGGGTTTGTAAGAAACGATTCGAACCTTCTTTTGAAGGGTTGTAAGTCCTCCTTGAGCCTTGATTTAGCTTGTTTTACTTGTTTCATTTGCTTAATCCATCTTTCATTTCATCTTCTTGCCATGGATTCTATGATTTTATGCTTGTTGAGCTTGATTGTTAAGATGCATGTTGTTGGCTAAATAGATGCGTTCTAGGGTAAGGAAAAGATGGTTATGGCTTGGATTATGATAGAATAGACTTAAATGAATACTTGGATGACTCGCTTGATTTAACCTAGTCACTGTTTAAAACCACGGTTGGATCTTGCCCTTCCACGGCCGTGGAAAGGGATGAACAGCCCGTAATTCTGACTAACTCGTTTAATTTGATAAAACTAAGTGCTAGGATATTAGATGGTTGAAATCCTAGTGTTTGTTGAGCTAATTCTATCCTAGGGTGACCTAGGGTTAGCAACTAAGTGTTAGAAGAGACCTACCCGGTGATTCTTGCTCTTATATACCAAAGATGACAAACTCTAGGTAGTAGTGAGCCTCACAAGCCGCTATTGGACTGAATGTGCTAGGATAAGTGTTTAGGACTTGCCTTCCCGAGACTTACCCGGTAAGGAGAGGTTAGATCCCTAGATAACCATCCGGTTTGTGTAGATATCCCTACCTTAGGCTCCTAGAGACTTACCCGGTGATAGGACCTTAGGTGCGGGATTAGTGGATCATGCGACCTACCCGGTAATTGACCCCATTTGAGAAACATTCTTTTCCAACGTACTATAGTTTATCCAAGGTTGATTAGAAGCTTGAGTCCTATGTCATAACCGGAATTTCCAACCCCTAGAATCTGCTTTTCTCTCTTTGATCTCATATCTCGTGTTTGTCTTGCTTGTTTGTGTTTATTTGCTAGATTGTTAGTTTGTTTTGCATTCTTATATCGTTGTGATTCTTGATTGATCACCACACAAAACCAAACCCAAAAATATTGAGATTTTCATTTATTTGTTTATTTCTCTTTTCTTAGCCTAGATCAACACTATCCTTAGTCACTAATCGGTTCAATTTCACCTCAGTCTTTGTGTTCGACCTCGGAATACTATCCCTACTACAAAACGTTCCGTACACTGTGGGTTCGCTAGGAGTTAGGAAAAATATAACGAGTATAAATTTAATCGATTCAATTGCTTGGAAGGTTGAGTGGTCTTGAGAGCACGGTGACTTCCATTTCTAAGGCTCAAAAGGTGTTGGAAGCACAAGTATTTCAAAAGGTGGGTGAAGCTCATAGAGATCCGAGAAAGCTTCCCGGAAGAACCGAAGATAACCCAAGAGGCCAAGTGTTGGCCATCACTACAAGGAGTGGGCTGAGCATGAAGGATCCTTTGCCTAAGGGAAATGATAAAGGGAAACAAGTGGTGATGGAGGAGACATTGCAAGAAGATGGAGGCAAGAGCAAGGAAGATGAGCCAACATATGTGGCGCCACCTCCATACAAGCCACCACTACCGTTCCCACAATCACGAGAAAGAGCTCGCTTGGACAAACACTTCGGTAAATTCCTTGAACTTATGTCTAAATTGCATATTAACATTCCGTTCACGGATGTTATTCTAGGTATGCCGGCGTATGGCAAGTTCTTTAAGGAAATACTCTCCAACAAAAGGAAGTTGGAGGAGTATGGAGAAGTGAGGATGACAAAGAGGTCCTCGGAATTGATCCAAACCATGAAGGAGGAGATGCCTCCTAAGCTAAGAGACCCGGGATCCTTTTGTGTGCCAATTGGAGTGGGATAAGTGAAATATGAAGCCCTATGTGATCTTGGGGCAAGTGTAAGCATCATACCGCTTGCACTTTGTAACAAGGTTGGGCTAGGAGAGCCAAAGCCGGTCAAGATGACCCTTTACATGGCGGACCGTTCGATCACTCACCCCGTAGGAATCTTAGAAGACATACCGGTGCAACTAGGGAAGTTCTATGTGCCCATAGACTTCGTTGTTTTGGACATCCCGGCGGACTATCCGGTTCCTATCATCTTAGGGAGACCTTTCTTGGCCACATCCGGATGTTTGGTGGATTGTAAAAATTGAATTCTCTCCTTCAAGATTGGAGAAGAGAATATCAAGTTCAAGTTGTCCACAATGATGAAGGGGCCAACCCTTGGTGAAGATGTGTTCAACGTTGTCGAGCAAGAGGAGTCTAGAGAAGTTGTGAGCTCGATCTTGATCAAGGACCCCTTGGAGAAGGTTCTTAGCTTAAGTTTGATGGAGGAAGGAGTTGAGGAGGCTTGCAATGAAGAAATCAAGGCTTTGGAAGCATTGGAAAAGGAGACAAGAGCTGAATTTGAAGCACACAAAGGTGTGCTGAATTTCTGCAAGAACCACGGCCAGGGACCAAGAACCACGCCCGTGGTTTCCCCGTGGAACTCTCTGGAATGCTCAAAAAGGCTAGCTTTGCAAGTTCCACGGCTGTGGTTGTGCTAGAGCCCGTAATTTTGCCCGTGGTTTCTTCAGAATCTGCCTTAGTTGTTGATCAAGCTTCAAGGAGTCTTGAGGAGTCTTCCATGGCTTTGGATTCATCTCAACCTACATTATATGGAGCGTCTCCACTCGATAAAGGTCCTCCTAAACTTGAACTTAAACCCCTCCCCTCTCATCTTAAGTATGCTTTTTTTGGTGATAATTCTACATATCCGGTTATTGTGAATGCATGCTTGAATGATGATGAACTTGCTAGATTGTTGCATGAGTTGAGATTGCATAGGAAAGCCATCGGCTATACCATTGATGATTTAGTTGGCATTAAACCTTCTTTGTGCATGCATAAAATCTTGATGGAAGATAATCATAAACCTTCAATTGAACCTCAAAGAAGACTAAACCCTATCATGAAAGAAGTAGTCAAGAAAGAGATTCTTAAATTGCTAGATGCGGGAATCATTTTCCCGATTTCGGATAGTAAATGGGTTAGTCCCGTGCATGTAGTTCCTAAGAAGGGTGGGATGAACGTAGTAACAAATGAGAATAATGAACTAATCCCAACTAGAATGGTTACGGGATGGAGGATGTGTATTGACTATAGGAAACTAAATGTGGCCTCTAGGAAAGATCACTTCCCTCTTCCTTTCATTGACCAAATGCTAGAGAGATTAGCTCAACATTCCCATTTTTGTTATTTAGATGGCTATAGTGGATTCTTCCAAATCCCTATTCACCCCAATGATCAAGAGAAAACTACATTCACATGTCATTGGGGTACATTTGCATATAGGAGAATGCCGTTTGGGTTGTGTAATGCACCCGCCACCTTTCAAAGGTGTATGATGGCTATATTTTCGGAATATATTGAGAACATCATGGAAGTGTTTATGGATGATTTTTCCGTTTATGGATCTTCCTTTGATGATTGTTTAGACTTGTCTCTAGTGCTTAAGAGATGTGAGGAGACTAATCTAGTCTTGAATTGGGAGAAATGCCACTTCATGGTAAGTGAAGGCATTGTGTTGGGACACTTGGTGTCCAACCGTGGCATTGAGGTTGATAGGGCAAAGATAGAAACAATAGAGAAGTTTCCACCACCTACCTCGGTGAAGGGGGTAAGGAGTTTTCTAGGGCATGCCGGTTTTTACCGGAGATTTATTAAAGATTTCTCTAATATTTTTAAGCCTCTTACTAACCTACTAATGAAAGATGTTGAGTTTGTTTTCTCCAAGGATTGCCTTGAGGCTTTTTGTAGGTTGAAGAATGCTTTGATCACCACTCCCATCATGCAACCTCCGGATTGGAGTTTACCGTTTGAGATCATGTGTGACGCGAGTGATGTAGCTGTTGGGGCTGTTTTGGGATAAAGGAAAGATGGGCTTACACATGCCATCTATTATGCTAGCAAGACGCTAGATGATGCGCAACTTAATTATGCTACTACCGAGAAGGAGTTGCTAGCGGTGGTGTATGCATTTGAGAAGTTCCGCTCGTATCTTGTTGGAGCGAAGGTCATTGTGTATACGGATCATGCTGCGATCCGTTATCTCCTTAAAAAGAAGGATGCCAAGCCTCGGTTGATTCGGTGGATACTTCTTCTTCAAGAGTTTGACTTGGAAATCCGGGATAAGAAAGGGTCCGAAAATTCTTTGACGGATCACCTTAGTAGACTCCCACCATTGGAGCTTGAGAGAGATGTTGATGACTCATTCCGGGATGAGCAATTGCAAATGGTGGAGGAGTGCTTGTTTCAAGTGTCAAGGGGTAATGAGTCATGGTATGCCGACATTGTGAACTACCTCGTGTGTGAGGAGGTGCCACCCGGTTTATCCTATGTCCAAAGGAAGAAATTCTTCAAGGATGTGAGGCATTACTATTGGAGTGAACCGCTTTTGTTCAAGAGAGGGCCGGATGGAGTCTTTAGGAGATGCATACCGGAGGATGAGGTGGAGAGTGTGATCCGCCATTGTCATTCCTTACCATGTGGAGGGCATGCTAGCTCACACAAGACATGTGCTAAGGTGTTGCAATCGGGCTTCTTTTGGCCAAGTTTATTCAAGGATGTGCAGAATTTTGTGGTAGCTTGTGACGCTTGCCAAAGGACGGGAAACATCTCGAGGAGGAATGAGATGCCCTTGAACAACATACAAGAAGTTGAGATATTCGATATTTGGGGTGTGGACTTCATGGGACCATTCCCCTCTTCTTGTGGCAACCTCTACATCCTATTGGCGGTGGACTATGTCTCAAGATGGGTAGAGGCAATCGCCTCTCCTACAAATGATGCCAAGGTTGTGGTGCGGTTCTTCAACCGAGTGATCTTCCCTAGGTTTGGAACACCAAGGGTGATCATAAGTGATGGAGGAAAACACTTCACCAATAGGAATTTCGGGACACTTTTGGCTAAGTATGGGGCGACTCATAAGGTGGCAACACCTTACCATCCCCAAACTAGTGGCCAAGTGGAGATCTCCAACTGGGAGATAAAAGGAATTCTTGAGAAGACGGTTTCTAGAACGAGAAAGGATTGGGCTATGAAGCTCGATGATGCTTTGTGGGCTTATAGAACCGCTTTCAAGACACCGATTGACACCACTCCTTACAAGCTAGTCTATGGCAAGTCTTGCCACCTTTCGGTAGAGATGGAGCATAGAGCGTATTAGGCTATAAGGTGGCTGAATTTTGACCTCAAGGAGGCCGGTGAGAAAAGGTTGCTAGACATGAACGCCCTTGAGGAGATCCGGTTGGACGCCTATGAAAACGCCCAGATCTACAAGGAAAGGACCAAACGTTGGCATGATAAGCGTCTCATCCCGAAAGAGTTGAGTGAAAGCGACCTTGTCCTTCTCTTCAACTCAAGGCTGCGGCTCTTCCCCGGAAAGCTAAAGTCAAGATGGACGGGTCCTTATGTGGTGAAGAAGATATTTCCCCATGGAGCGGTTGAGATAGGAGGGGAGCATTGTGGAGATTTTAAGGTGAATGGGCACCGTTTGAAGAAGTATATCCCAGGAGCTCCGGTGGATATGATTGCCCCACTTCACCTAGAGTGAGACGCCCCCGAGTTTGGTCAAGCTAATGACCTTAAATAAGCGCTTGATGGGAGACAACCCATTGGTAGACATCTTTCCCTTTTTCGTTTTTGTTTTTGTTTTGATTTTTTTGTTTTTGTGTGTTTGGTGTGCCTTGTGTGTGTGCTAGAGTCTTGGTAGCATTGAAGCCTTACATGGCATATGGATGATGATGATGATGAGTCCCTCATCAATTGTGGGTGGAGCGGACGCAGGACTTAGACGGCTAGCGGTGCCTAGCGCGGATCCCGACGCCATAACGAACACTTTGAGCTCTCTACCATCGTTGATAGGATCATCCAACATCACTCCACTTGAATGATCCCAAATACCAAAGCAAACCATTTTTACATTGTGAGGACCCTCTTTCACTCTTCTTTACTTCATTTACACATTGGGGACAATGTGTTTCTAAGTATGGGGTGGGGTTTGCATGATCTTTTGCATAATTAGCATCTAGGGTAGTTTCTTTTAGTCACATGCTTCATTATATCTTGCATTGTACATAGATATCTCGAAAATTCCAAAAAAAAATCAGAAAATTAAAAAAAAAATTTTAGTGCTTCTAAACTTGGGAATGACCCTTATGATGAGATTGTTTTGTGAATTGCATATGGATGGCCTTATGTGTTGAATTGATGAATGCATATGTGGACTTGAAGTACTTATCTTGAATCCCATGAATGATTTGTGATTATGATGCTTGCCTTGATTGGATTGAGTATTGAAAGTCGAAATTACATGCTAGTTCTTGCACATCATCTAGGAATGATTAAGGCAATTCATCTTTCTCTACTTCTCATCTTGATCATGTTGTTTGAGCACCTCAATTGATATAAATTTGACCTCTTTTGACCCATCCGGGAATAGGAGCATGTTAGTGTGTTGAGTGTGTGAAAAGTAAGTGTGGGGTGAAGTTGTTGATGGATGAATGTTATGAATGAAGTGCTGAATTTGTTGTGAAAGTGTAGACAAAAATATAGGTTTGGGGACGTTGGTTTAAATGACGAGTAACTCGGCACCATTCACATAATCGGGTGTTTGTGCCTTGCCAAAGTCAAATAAACCGATAGTCCTAACGAGCTTTGGTATGTGTGCCCGGTGTGGATGCACCTCGAAAAATAAAAAAGCCCGAGGACGGCTAATCACCAAGGTTTCGGCTTTTGTACACCAATGCCATTGTCTCAAAAATAAGTGAAAGAAAAAGAAAAGAAAAGAAAGAAAAGATGGAGAAAATATACAATTGTGGGAAGTTGATAAAAATGTGAAGTTGTGAAGTTAGTTCCATTCCCGGATTAGCATCACATGGCCTAAAAAAATTCCCACCTAATCACAACGTTTCTTAGCCTCTCATTTCACAAGCCCTTGTGACCTATTTGCATGTGTGTAAGACTTAGTGATCTAGATTGGATATGCTCATGATCATCTTGACTTCTTCATTTTTACATTTCATGCATGCTTTCGAGTTAAGTAAAATTGTCTTTTCGTGCCTTCATCTATTTGATGCATGATCGCTTGTCCATTGCCATGAAACATGACTATGAAGGTGATCCAATATTAGAAGCACAACTCCAAAAAGATTTTCTTGTTTTTCTGCATGCATAAATCATGTCATCTCTTAGTCTATAGTTGGGGACTTACTCGAGGACGAGCAAACCTTAAGTATGGGGTATTTTTGATAACACGATTTATGACTTAGGTTTAGGCACTCATTTAGATAGTTTTTCCGCTCATTCATGCACGGTTTGCACTAGTTCGTAACGATTTGCACTCAATTCATGTATTTTGTCGAGATAGACGTCTACACGGACTTTTGCATGCTTTGTAGGTATTTTGGGAGATTCAGGAGCTTAATCGATACATTCAAGGATCGTTCCTCGAGATGACACACCTTCGGACTCATTGGGAAGCAAGTTAGGAGCTAAGGAGGACACATGGGACCTTGTTGGTGCATGCCATGCACCAAATCGTGACTTAATGATCCAAAACAAGCTGAGGCACCAAAACCACGGCCACTGGGACTTCCACGGGCGTGGAAATAGGCCGTGGTTTTCTCCAGACAGCTGTGACAGCTGTCCCACGATCATCATGGCCGACTCTTGCAAATTTGGAGGATAAAAGGTGGTCCTGCAAGGCTGTTATGGACAGACCCCTCACTCCCATTCTCTCCCACACTCTCAACAACAATATTCTCTCATTGGAAGATTGGATTGGAGCTACCATTGGAGAAGAAGAAAGGCTTCCATAGGAGAAGAAGAAGAAGAAGCACACTAGTTCATAGTTCCATAGTCTTTTTGAGTGATTTTGAGTGAGCTTTGTGAAACGTTTTGCAAGGGTTTGTAAGAAACGATTCGAACCTTCTTTTGAAGGGTTGTAAGTCCTTCTTGAGCCTTGATTTAGCTTGTTTTACTTGTTTCATTTGCTTAATCCATCTTTCATTTCATCTTCTTGCCATGGATTATATGATTTTATGCTTGTTGAGCTTGATTGTTAAGATGCATGTTGTTGGCTAAATAGATGCGTTCTAGGGTAAGGAAAAGATGGTTATGGATTGGATTATGATCGAATAGACTTAAATGAATACTTGGATGACTCGCTTGATTTAACCTAGTCACTGTTTAAAACCACGGTTGGATCTTGCCCTTCCACGGCCGTGGAAAGGGATGAACAACCCGTAATTCTGACTAACTCGTTTAATTTGATAAAACTAAGTGCTAGGATGTTAGATGGTTGAAATCCTAGTGTTTGTTGAGCTAATTCTATCCTAGGGTGACCTAGGGTTAGCAACTAAGTGTTAGAAGAGACCTACCCGGTGATTCTTGCTCTTAGATACCAAAGATGACAAACTCTAGGTAGTAGTGAGCCTCACAAGCCGCTATTGGACTGAATGTGCTAGGATAAGTGTTTAGGACTTGCCTTCCCGAGACTTACCCGGTAAGGAGAGGTTAGATCCCTAGATAACCATCCGGTTTGTGTAGATATCCCTACCTCAGGCTCCTAGAGACTTACCCGGTGATAGGACCTTAGGTGCGGGATTAGTGGATCATGCGACCTACCCGGTAATTGACCCATTTGAGAAACATTCTTTCCCAACATACTATAGTTTATCCAAGGTTGATTAGAAGCTTGAGTCCTATGCCATAACCGGAATTTCCAACCCCTAGAATCCGCTTTTCTCTCTTTGATCTCATATCTCGTGTTTGTCTTGCTTGTTTGTGTTTATTTGCTAGATTGTTAGTTTGTTTTGCATTCTTATATCGTTGTGATTCTTGATTGATCACCACACAAAACCAAACCCAAAAATATTGAGATTTTCATTTATTTGTTTCTTTCTCTTTTCTTAGCCTAGATCAACACTATCCTTAGTCACTAATCGATTTAATTTCACCTCAGTCTTTGTGTTCGACCTCGGAATACTATCCCTACTACAAAACGTCCCGTACACTGCGGGTTCGCTAGGAGTTAGGAAAAATATAACGAGTATAAATTTAAGGCTTTTTGCGTGCATCACATTCTTAGCGTAAAAACCTCCAAGGTGGATAAATGGTTGTCGGAATGCGGAAAGTGGATATCCATCTCTAGCCACACATGGTCTCTTTGTAATTGTGGCTGAGCTGTCAACCTAGCGATCGCCATCTCCCGGGGAGTCTTCCTACTAAGGGCATCAGCTACCACATTTGCCTTCCCCGGGTGGTATAAGATCTCAAGATCAAAATCCTTGATCAACTCCAACCATCTCCTCTGGCAATTATTCAACTCCCGCTGAGTGAATATGTACTTCAAACTCTTATGGTCTGTGAATATCTAACACGTAGCTCCGTACAGATAATGCATCCAAATCTTCAAAGCGTGAACAACAACAACCAACTCAAGATCATGGGTAGGGTATTCTCTTCATACATCTTCAGGTGTCTAGACACATATGCTATAACCTTACCCCTCAGCATAATAACACATCCCAAGCCAAGCTTGGATGCATCACTGTGAACCACAAAGTCCTCAATGCCCTCTGGCTGAGCTAAGATAGGAACAGAGGTCAATATCTTCTTTAGCTCCTCGAAGCTATGTAGGTACGGCTCAGACCACACGAATCTCGTAGAATTCCTCAACAAGGAAGTGGGTGGTCGGACGATAGCTGAAAAGCCCTCCGCAAAGCGATGGTAGTAGCCCGCTAAGCCTAGGAAGTTGGGTACCTCCTTGACGTTCCTAGGAGGCGGCCAAGATGCCACTGACTTGATCTTCGCCGGATCTACCTTGATCCCTTCAGCTGAAATGATGTGACCAAGTAATGCTACCTCAAACACCCAAAACTGACACTTAGAGAGCTTGGCGTAAAACTCTCTATCTTGCGGGACTTTGAGTACGATCCTTAAGTGTCCTGCATGCTCCTCTCTGCTGCAAGAGTATACCAAAATATCATCGATGAAGACCACCACGAACTGGTCTAGGAAATCAATGAAGATGTTGTTCATCAACTCCATAAACACTGCGGGCACATTCGTGAACTCGAAAGACATCACTACAAACTCGTAGTGGCCATACCCGGTCCGAAATGCCGTCTTGGCTATGTCCTGCTCCCTCACCCTCAGCTGGTGATATCCGGATCTTAGATCGATCCGTGAAAACACTGAAGCTCCATGCAGTTGGTCCAAAAGATTGTCGATACGGGGAACCGGGCACTTATTCTTGATTGTCCCCTTGTTAAGCTCTCGGTAATCAATACATAACCTCATCGACCCGTCTTTCTTCCTGACGAAGAGTATTGGTGCGCCCCAAGGAGATACGCTAGGGCGGATGAAGCCCTTCTCAACTAACTCCTCGAGCTGCTTCTTAAGCTCAAGCATCTCGATAGGCACCATATGGTAAGGAGCCTTCGAGATTGGTCTTGTCCTGGGCTCTAGATCAATACCAAAGTATACACTCCTGTGTGGAGGTAAACCTGATGGCTCTCCAAAAACGTCGGTAAGCTCGCAAGCTACCGGAATCTCGTCCAAAGGTGGGCTCGTACTATCCTTCATGGCATAGCACCAGAAAGCCTCACAACCCTGACTAATAAGTCTCGCAGCTCGGACTGCACTTATGATTGTACCGATTTTCCCGAGATCCATCCTTGGAAAATCTTCACATGGCCTGACTCCATAGTTATCGTCATTGTTCTCTTGCCGATGTCTAGAACAACCTGATGTCGATCCATCCAGTCCATGCCCAGAATAACTTCTTCACGTAATAAGTACATGACAAAAAGTCAGTTGGCCAATCGCGACCTCCTAGTCTAATAGGGCAATTACGAACCTCTCGTGTACCTCTAATCTTACCATAATCGGGTAATCCTATAAAGAATGGTCTACCTTCTATGGTAACTAAGGCCAATCTATCTACACAAGCATCAGATATAAAAGAATGCATAGCACCGGTATCGAAAAGAACTTTGATAGCAAAACCATTAATATGAATGGTACTTGTGGTTATTGGTGCTTCCGGCTCTACATCACTCCTTAGCTCAAAAACTCTGGCTGATACATCTCTGGTATCTACAGATCCATCAACTCGTCATCTACCTCTCCCTTGTCCTTGAGCAGAACCATAAGAAGCGGTAAACCCAGGAGCTCTCTGTTGTTGCTGCTAGTACAGAGGTCTTTGTCATCCTCCAACAACACTAACAGGTGAGGATTCCTACTGCGATAGCGCCTTGCCTTGACGGCAGAACACAACTCTGTGTCCCGGCTTGCCACAAGAAAAGCAAGTCACTGGGGTCTTCTTACAATCAGCTCGGATGTGACCAACTCATCCGTAGTTATGACGTACACTTCCGTCCTTTGTCAAAACCTTGTGTCGACTTTTGAAAACTAGTGCGTCTCGGGGTCTAACTACGCCCGAACCCAGCTGCTGCAGCTCTAACACAAGCTGGTCCAGTCATCTGCCTCTTCTCAGGACCTCCTGTTAGAGAAGCTCTCCTTTGACCCAATCGATCTCTCTCATAAGCAGATGCTCTATCCTGGTAGTTCGTCAAGGAATCACAACGGAAACCAGCAAGATAAGAGCGTGTCGACTCTCTCAATCTCTGAGAGAACAAATAAACATGTTGACGGACCCAATAAAGACAACTCCTTCTGAAACTTGATGACAATCTCAGCAATCGGTATATCCTCGAATCCAGCCTCAAGGAAATCTTATAATCGATCTCTCCTCATAGATGCAGGGCAATAGTGATCCTTGATCACCTTCTTCATCTTCTCATAGCTGGTGACCTTACTGCGCATGGTCCTTCACCAGGAATGAGCCTAATCCTTCATCAACGTCTGTGCTATGTCGACTCGACGTCTTTCAGGATAACCGATCGCCTCCATAACAGAATCCAGTTGTCCTAGCCACAACTCCACCTCTAATCCAGTCTTTGTCATGAGAGAAGGAACCTTCAGCTGGTTGAAAGCCTTCAACCAACAGTCAGGTCTCGGCTCTCTTGCCTCATCCGGTGCTCTAACAGCCTCAGCAACTTTAGTAGGTGCAACAACAACCTGTGTGACTCTTTGTGAAACCTCAACTGATCTCGTGGGTATTGGCAGTGTTGGTGTAGGTTCTCCAGTCTTGATAGCCTCCTCAACTCTCTACATATAGTCGCGATACATAGTTACTCCTATAGACACTTGACCGGACTCCGTCGAATGCGCTCTCTATGCTCCGGACCTAGCGGCGGTCCCGTTCCCAGCCTTAGGAACAACGCTCTCAGCAACTTCTTCATCGAACGCCTCAGCGATAGGGGGATCAACAACTGGTGCTTGGCCCCGACCTCTAGTTAGTGGAGGTCTTACTGCACATCCCTGTCTAGGGACGGCAGGTGGAAGAGGTGGTCGACCCCTTCCTCGTCCCATGACAAATGTAGCTCTAGTATACGCCATTTGCGATAGGGATATAGAAATATAAGGCCACACTGCAGCCAAAGTAGAAATCCATGAAAAACACATAAAGGCCAACACAAAAGAAAACTACACTGCTGAGATCCGCAAAGGTAGTGGTGGTCGTCCATACATCTATCCCAGACCAACAAGTTTAAAATGAAAATCCCGTTTTGAAAATGTAGACCTCTTGCGGGTTCTATTTATTTATCTATTCGACATTTAGAAAATTTCGAGTGTCATTGTTGCCAACCTGGCTCTAGTACCATATTGTAATACCCCAAGTTCTGGGAACTCGAAACGTTACGGGCTAGGACCTCACAATGGGTTCCGACCCTTAGATTAGCAACAACAATCTCAAATCTTAAAACAAGGCACAAATAAATAAAAACCAAAACTCAATATAAAACTAAAGGTTATAACAAAGGAAAGAGTCAAAGACTCGCAGCCGAGTTCAAAACAAAGGGAAAACAATAAGTGAAATATAAATCCGATCCCGTCCTATCATGTAAGGGAACCCCGGGTGACCATATCTTCCGGATCACTCAACAACACCTATATTCTGTAGGGCATCTACAACATCGGTATAAATCGTTAGCTAAAATTCTAGATATCAGAAAGGCGGTAAAGACACAAACACACATAAGGTAATATAAACACATAGCATGCTCACACTCAACTAGTTATTATCTTTCATTAAGTTATCCATTACTAATTCAACTTCTTTTGTCACACGAGAATCTCCCGAAACTCGCCTCCGCTTCCGTCTACCAACAGGAATAGATCAGTACTATCCGTTACTTGCGGGCTTGGGTTGCAAGAGCACCTCTTAGTCTCCTGTAGAACTAGACTAGTGGTCACCGTCCGGTTATCATACACTTGGGCTAATTACGGTTATAAAGGTCAATCCTATTCCGGTTATCCGTTAACAATGAACAACGCAAACAAGCCAATACACTCAAACCAATATGCGGAATGAAGCTAAGTAAGTCCATGGGACTTACCTCACTCGAAAGGTAACTCAAAGGGTCAGCAACAACTCAGTTTCCCTCAAGAAAGGAGCAAAGGAAAGCCTGTTCACACAAGGCATCACGAATCAGAACTGAACGGTTGCTAGAAGTCTATAACTTCTAGTCTCGATGATCTCTAAAATATCTCCACATTCAAAGGGCTCGACCTTAGTCTTACAAAACTCTCATGTGGGTAACAACATCAAGAACAAACCAAGGAAGGAACGAGGGAAGCAAGGAAAGGAAGCATCTCACCAAAGACGGGGAAACTACAGGATAAACCGCAAGGGCTACTGGACAAAGGCGCAGGGGTAGCACTGAGCACTTCCGTGGGGGCGGCTCTGTACAGGCGCGGGGGCGGCGGCGTGACAACAACAACTATCGGGGTTTCTCTCGACAGAAACTCACAACAAGGAATCCAAAGCTCGATCCTTTGATCCACACTTGTCAAGACTCAATCAAGGGAGCCTGTGAACGTCAACATATTAACACCGGATAGGCCAACAAGAATCAAGGTTCAAACTTGATTCTTGGAGAAGATGAAAAGGAAGAACGAAAGGAGGAAATGAACAAAAGGAAATCGGCATGTAGTGTTCGCTCCAAACGGTGTGTGCAAGCTTTAAATTTATAACCCTAGATGTAAGCTTAAAACAAGAATGCGAACCCGCAGTGTACGGGTCAATCGTAGTAAAAAGCAAGGAATTCCAGGGTCGATCACAGGGACTTAGTGAAACAAAGTCCAATTACGGTAAGCTTTAGTAATCACTAACCACAAAGCAATTAAAACAATCAAAGATGATAAAAGTCAATAAAGGAAATATGCAATTCTAGGGATTAAAGCATCTAGTTGTGGTTCCAACTCAAGATCTAAAGATAAGCGGACAAAGCTGAGGTTTTTGCATAGGGAAGGTGTTACTAAAGTGGAATAGATCACCGGGTAAGTCTCACTACTCACTAATCCCAAACCGTAACTCCTATTACCGGGTAAGTCTCAAGGAATTAATATAAAGAACTATAATCTCAAACTAACACACCATCTAAGGAAATAGAATCAACCTTTACCGGGTAAGTCTCAGGCTAACTCACAAAGATGGGATGAAAGCACACTCAAACCACAATAAAGGATAAACCTTTATTACCTATACTTATGATCTTAGGTAAACAAACTAAGGAATTACCGGGTAAGTCTCATCCTAAGCTTGCATTGAACCAGGAAAGGTGTAATAAGAATAGAATTTGGCAAACTCTAACACTTAACTCTCAGTTACGGATCAGATAAGTCACCTCGGTCAGAAGAATTCCACCCCGGCCGAGATGTTCATCGACTGAGCGAGATGCTTAGGGTTAAGGTTAAAGACTCGAACTTTTAGGGTCCTACTGTGATTAAGATCATTCTATCATTGTATTTCCCATAACCTTCAGCCAATCACCCTAGAGTCACACAAAGAGATTAGCCACTCATCATCATGAAAGTATTAATCAAATATATGGGAAGAAAGTGAATATTTGAACAAGAAGAATTTAATGAAAAGACTTCAACAACTGAATCAAATATCACAACAAAGCGTTCATTGGATAGAAATCCAACAAGATAAGACAACAAGGAAGGGAATCTAAGATAATCTTACAAAAACCCTTCAAAAGTTATAAAAGCTACAATCTTCCTTCTTCAACCTTCAAAAAGGTTCTTCAAATCTCCCAACTGGAGTATGGTTGCTGCGGTGTAAGCGGGATCTCCAACTGTATGCGGATGTATGCAGCGTGTCGGATTTGTGGGAAATCCGACCCTTTTTATAGGAAAAATACCCTCCAAAGATAAGATATCTTAGAAAGATCTCTTCCCATAAAAATAGGTAAAATATATGATCTAGCATATCTTCTTCCTTCCAAGAGCCAAGCCCAAAAATATAAGATCTCTTTCCAAAGATAAAAGATCTCAGCCAAGAATAAAATATTCTCTCCGCGTCCCACGTGTTCGCCTCGGTCGAGTCGACTTCTCTTGATCACCTCGGTCGAGGTGAATCTGTGGTCAACCGAGGTGAGTCACAACTGAAAGTGAAATCTCTCAAATCTGGTCCAAAGTGAATCTTTAATCCATGGCTATGCTTCTTGGATGTTTCCTTATGTTCCTGAATGTAGCTCCAATGACTCCATAGCTCCTTTTGCTCCTTTTTGATGCCAAACGTGCCATTTTACCTACGATTACAACAAAACTAGGTGTAGACCTCGATTCCCGCAAAGGTAGATGAAATGGTAATATAATCACATATTATACATACAATCATGCAGTTTATTGAAGATAAAACGTCCAAACAAACCCCAAAATATAGACTATAATTCATGCTATCAAAATACCCCATACTTAGCTCTTGCTTGTCCCCAAACAAGTTTCGCATATAAAAGGTAAGATAGAATGGATTATAAGTCAAAAAAATCAATGAAAAGTCTTTCAAAACATTTTTATGGTGTGCTACAATCATAGATCACTCTAAGAGAATACTTCATGGAATTTAAAATCAAAATATGATCAAAACATTTTATAAATATAAGAAAATTGTTCATCTTTGCATAAAATCATAGAATGTGTAATAAGTCATAATTATCGAAATTAATCATGCATAATCCGGTTTAAACCACTAAGTCAATCAACAAGCTCGAGGTCTCAAGGGCTTCCCAAAAGAAAGGTCAAGAAACGATTAGGGTAGGGATGTATGTAAGGTAATGTGGTGCTAGAATCCGGGAAAAGGATATACTTCACTTTCACTTTGACTTGCAACATCTTCCACCAATAAGCTTTGCTTATTTCACACTTTTTCTTTTTACTTTACTTTTTGGGATGCATGGACAGAGGTGCACAATAACCGAAGCCTAGGAAATCAGCAATCATCAATTTCTTGAGATGCATCAAACCCTTGATGCACATACCATGACCCGTTAGGAATATCGCTCAATCCGACTTTGGCAAGACACAAACACCCGGCTATGTGAATGATGCCGAGTTACTCATCATCATGATTGACTTCCCCAAACCTATCATTACTTTCTAACACTTTCACTTCCAGCCAACTTCTCAACTTTAACTTCACTTGCTTTCACCACTTCGCTTGCTTCCAAATTCCCGGATAGGTAAAGGGAGGCAAAAGGTATATGAGGGGCTAAGCATGATCAAGAAGAAGAAGAGAGAAGAATGAATTGCCTTGGTCTTTCCAGGAAGAAAGTGAGAGAACTTATCTTGCGGTGTCAACCTTCAAATTCAACATAATTTGGATAAAAACAAAGTATTAAACATGCCAAAAATTTCAAACAAAGCATTTAGCAACTTAAACATATTATAAAACCTTTCAAGCACATAAAGATTTCAAAACCAGTCAGTAAGCAAGATCTTCATTGAGATCATATCCAGATAAGAAGCACAAAAATCGTTTTGAAAACTCTCAGTTAACCCACCTCGGTCGAGGTGTTCTTAGGTCAACCGAGGTGAAACACCTCGTTCGCCCAGAACTGCCCCGGTCGAGGTCAAAAATTTTATTTATTTTTTTTTTAAAAACCAGGTTTTTTTTTTCTGTTTCGACGTTTTTCTCAATCAAATAACCTGTATGTATGCATGCAGTCTTAGATAAACACATAGAAGCAAAAGTGAAGCATAAATATCCAATCAAATAGAGTCATACATCACATAAGTCAAATAATACACAAATACCCCATACTTGGGACACACTGTCCCAGTGGGTCGAAATAAGTCTAAGGAATAAAATACTCGCCGGATATAAAGCTGAACTGCATAAAAATAAGAAAGAAAATCCTGCAGCTCTCAGTAGTCGCGATCCGGTGGTGGTGGTGGTGGCACATATGGATACTGAGACGGGTCGAACGGGTAGCCCATGATGTGCTCAAACTGGATCTGAGCCATCATATGCTGGTTGTGTTGTCGCTCCTGCATCTCGCGGATATCCACTGATAGAGCGGCATAAGAATCAATCATCTGATCCGTCAAATCATCGATCCGACGGTGAGCCTCTGGGTCTTTGTGTCGGCGTGCCCTACGCCTAGCAGGTCTCACTAGTGATGCAGCTGGTGCAGGCTCAGTATCATCATCATCAAGATCAATAACTGGCGCACTCGTCCCGGCAGTATCTGTCCCTGTATCCATCGGAACTCCATCATCCCTGTCATCAGCAGTCTCCTCCTCATCTACCTCCTCCTCAGCTGGTGCAGCTGCTGCCTCTCTATAATCCTCCATCAGTGGGGCCCAAGCGGTCTGCCAGTAATGAGGGTCATAAACTGTAAACTGGGCTGACCACCTGATCCCCTGCGGTGCAGTCAGCTCCCATGGCATAGCCACATATGGTGTAGTCAGTCCTCGGGGAACCAGAATCCGCCGAGTAATCATCTCCTGCAGCCCAAGCGGCTTGGCAGCCGCCACCGTAGTGCAAGCGCTGAGATCCATATCATGATAGCTGGCGATGTGGGTCACAATCCCTCCGCAGCAGATGTCCCCCTTCGCCTTGGCCTTGATCTTGTGCAGGTCCTCTGCCAACATCAAGCCAAAGTCGGGGATCCCTCCAGTCACCATACAGTATAGGCTAAAAAGCTCCCCCTGTCGGACCTTCTAGGGCGTCTCAGTACGCGCCAGAAGTGTCTCACTAAAGATGCGGTGGGCTAACCTAAAAGCTAGGTGAAAAATAACCTTCTCCCTGGAGTCTCCAAGGCGCCACCTGTCTGCGTGCTCAACCACGTGAGCAATCTGTCCCCAAAACTCCCTAGCTACAGTCCGGGAAGGGAAATCAACAGCGGTCGGGGCAGGAAAACCAAAAATGTCCCTCCAATACTCTAAAGGAACTAAGAAGTTCCGGTTCATCAACCGGTACTTCACAGAACGCTCTGTGGAGAGGTAGGTGAAGGAGCTAATAAATTCTAGGGTGGGCTCCAGATAGGTAGGTGCACGGATCTCAGTAAACTGATCCAATCCTACCGTCGATACCATACGTCTAAAGTCTCCATCCACATGGAGACAGTCAAAGGCTGACACGTCCAGGAAGCGAAGTGCTATCACTGGACGGGCTGCTATACGGTCGTAATCGACCCGGTGTCGCTCGTGGATCACCGGTCAATAAGGTCGGGAAGAAGAGGAAGAAGGTGAAGGGGAGGATCTATCCCTAATGGCAAGACGTCTGTCAGAACTCATTTTCAAATCTCTTTCTGTCAGGTCACCTCGGTCGGTCTGACAAACTGAAGAACACCTCGGCCGAGGCACAGCACGTCTGGAGCGGGGCGAAAAACTGTGCGATCTAATCTCTCAGAAATCCAGTTCTTTTCCCCCAAAATCACTACAGCTGGTTCCTATGGGGTACTTAATTTATTTCTCAGCAAATGCAGGGCAATCCAAGCCTAAATCGAAGCAAAAACAGCGAGGTTAGGGTTTCGTTCTCTTTTTACCTCGTTCGGCCGTTTCGGTTCGATTTCTTCGCAGATCGACGTTGCACTGGGATCCTCTACGCTTTAATTGCAGTTTGGAAGCGAAAATCTTCGAAAACAAGCAAGAATCGAAGGGCGAGGTGAAAGGGAGGGCCGCGGTCGAGGGGGTAGGTAAAGAGAAGAAAAATAATTTTTTTCCCTTTTTATACCCTTTCTGGAACTGCTGTCACCTCGGTCGAGGTGGTCTCGACTGGACCGAGGTGGTACGGACCGAGGTGGTTCTTCAGAAACCCTAGTCGCCTCGGTTGCTCAAGAATCATCTCGGTCGAGGTGCTTTGACAGCATCCGAGATGTGCCTCAGTCAAACTTCGTCTTCTCAAATTCTCGAACTTCTGTCCTTCCAGTTATGCTCCTGGTTTATACTCCTTCCTTAGATGTCACCTGTTATCTGTCTAGGACGCCAAAAACAAAACAAAGTAAAGCAAAAGCGAAACTATCTAAGCTAGACTAGAAAAAGGGAAAAGAAAGCAATACCTTGGGTTGCCTCCCAAGAAGCGCTTGGTTTAAGGTCACTAGCTGGACCATACTGCGTCTCTATGCGTGATGGGAGGTATCCTCACCCCATACTTCACCTTCATCATGAGGTGAGATGAGTAAGTCTATCAAACGCTCCAACAAGTGCAAGTACTCATTGGATCCGTAATGAAACTCTCCCAAAAAGGTTCTGGTTCCTAACTTCACCGGAAAATGGTAGGATCTCCTACGTACAAGCTTGTACGGTTTGGTCCTCACCGGGATCCTACCGGTCTTCCACTTTTTCCGTGGGACATAGCTTAGTCTTTCGTCCCATCCTTTCCTTGATCGAAAAAATAGCTTCTCGAGAATCCTAAAAGCTTCCCCATATTTTGCTTGGGGATGGTACAAGGTCCTTAGCATGCGAGGGACCTCATACTTGAACAAGAGACACTTCATCGCCTTAACGGTGTAGTGCTTGCAAACTCCACTCCTTATAATCCAAGGAGTATCTTCTTCCAACAGTTTCAAGGGAGGTTTCATCTTGATCTTAGGAGGTTCTTTCGGAAGAGACCTCCAACTCTCCGGTGCATTCCTGAAAAATTCAGAAATTTTAATAGGGATTTCAAATAAAGTAGGAGAATGTACCTCGTAAAGTTCTCCAAAGCTTGAGACAAGTTTCATGTTGGGTTGATAATCCACACACGAAATCCCTCCCAACTCAGCTGATCTTTCTTCCACCTTGACCATAGTTTCAGTAATTTGGCCAAGGTTCTCTGCATCTTGCAGTTCTACAGATTTTTCCTCCACCTCGGCCGATCTCTCTTTCACCTCGGCCGAGGTCTCAACAGTTAGATCGAAATCTTCCAAATCTTCTTCTCCCTCAAAAGCTTTAGGAGCAACTTCTAGTTTGACTGGAGGGGTGCTTGGAACTTGCAGCACTTCCTTATGCTCCTCTTCCGGCTTAGCATAGGACAGGGTGCTTTCCTTGAGCTCCTCCACCTTCTTCATCAACCTCTCCCATCTTGATTCAAGAGAATCTTCAAGGGGTTGCTCACAAATCTTTTTAGGGATATTCAGTTCATCCCACATTGCAAGTTCATGCTTAATGGCCTCTTCTCTTTCCCATTCATTGTTGAACCAATAGAAGGAGTACTTCTCCTCCAAGTATTCATAATGGTCTGCCCTAGCACTTTGCCTTGCTATCCAGCTGGATCAAATATAGTCATCGGAAATCCTGAAAACTACAAAACTTATAGAAAGAGTAGTTAGTAGCAACAGGGGCAAGTGCCCCGAAAGCAAACTGCAACCGGCTCGGTCTAGACCAAGTCCCCGGCAACAGCGCCAAAAACATGTTCGCTCCAAACGGTGTGTGCAAGCTTTAAATTTATAACCCTAGATGTAAGCTTAAAACAAGGATGCGAACCCGCAGTGTACGGGTCAATCGTAGTAAAAAGCAAGGAATTCCAGGGGTCGATCACAGGGACTTAGTGAAACAAAGTCCAATTACGGTAAGCTTTAGTAATCACTAACCACAAATCAATTAAAACAATCAAAGATGATAAAAGTCAATAAAGGAAATATGCAATTCTAGGGATTAAAGCATCTAGTTGTGGTTCCAACTCAAGATCTAAAGATAAGCGGACAAAGCTGAGGTTTTTGCATAGGGAAGGTGTTACTAAAGTGGAATAGATCACCGGGTAAGTCTCACTACTCACTAATCCCAAACCGTAACTCCTATTACCGGGTAAGTCTCAAGGAATTAAGATAAAGAACTATAATCTCAAACTAACACACCATCTAAGGGAATAGAATCAACCTTTACCGGGTAAGTCTCAGGCTAACTCACAAAGATGGGATGAAATCACACTCAAACCCCAATAAAGGATAAACCTTTATTACCTATACTTATGATCTTAGGTAAACAAACTAAGGAATTACCGGGTAAGTCTCATCCTAAGCTTGCATTGAACCAGGAAAGGTGTAATAAGAATAGAATTTGGCAAACTCTAACACTTAACTCTCAGTTACGGATCAGATAAGTCACCTCGGTCAGAAGAATTCCACCCCGGCTGAAATGTTCATCGACTGAGCGAGATGCTTAGGGTTAAGGTTAAAGACTCGAACTTTCAGGGTCCTACTGTGATTAAGATCATTCTATCATTGTATTTCCCATAACCTTCAGCCAATCACCCTAGAGTCACACAAAGAGATTAGCCACTCATCATCATGAAAGTATTAATCAAATATATGGGAAGAAAGTGAATATTTGAACAAGAAGAATTTAATGAAAAGACTTCAACAACTGAATCAAATATCACAACAAAGCGTTCCTAGGATAGAAATCCAACAAGATAAGACAACAAGGAAGGGAATCTAAGATAATCTTACAAAAACCCTTCAAAAGCTATAAAAGCTACAATCTTCCTTCTTCAACCTTCAAAAAGGTTCTTCAAATCTCCCAACTGGAGTATGACTGAAAAGCGGGATCTCCAACTGTATGCGGATGTATGCAGCGTGTCGGATTTGTGGGAAATCCGACCCTTTTTATAGCAACAATACCCTCCAAAGATAAGATATCTTAGAAAGATCTCTTCCCATAAAAATAGGTAAAATATATGATCTAGCATATCTTCTTCCTTCCAGGAGCTAAGCTCAAAAATATAAGATCTCTTTCCAAAGATAAAAGATCTCAGCCAAGAATAAAATATTCTCGCCGCATCCCAGGTGTTCGCCTCGGTCGAGTCGACTTCTCTGGATTACCTCGGTCGAGGTGAATCTGTGGTCAACCGAGGTGAGTCATAACTGAAAGTGAAATCTCTCAAATCTAGCCCAAAGTGAATCTTTAATCCATGGCTAGGCTTCCTGGATGTTTCCTTATGTTCCTGAATGTAGCTCCAATGACTCCATAGCTCCTTTTGCTCCTTTTTGATGCAAAACGTGCCATTTTACCTACGATTACAACAAAACTAGGTGTAGACCTCGATTCCCGCAAAGGTAGATGAAATGGTAATATAATCACATATTATACATACAATCATGCAGTTTATTGAAGATAAAACGCCCAAACAAACCCCAAAATATAGACTATAATTCATGCTATCATGTAGTAATACATGAACGTGAGGAAGAAACAAGGAAGGATGAACTTACACAATCAACAAGATCATAGGAAGCAAGGTTGCAGCTCTCGAGGGTGAAGAAAATGTATGCAAGAAACAAGAAAAGGAAGGGAAAGAGGGAATTTATAGGAAAGGGGTGAAAAGATAGAAGGAAGGACGTTCTAGGGTTTAGAACAAGATAGGAAAACCGGCCCATAAGATAGAATATCGGGTCTTCTATCTATGGAAGGAAATAAAAACGGAATAAAACATATAGGGGCAGTTTGGGGCAAAACCTTAGGGGCGGTTTGCCCTTGCCGCAGAGCAGGGGTGGCTCACTTCACCGCGGGGTGGTGAAGGCAAAAACTGGGGCTTTACATATCCGTGTCCGTGTCATTGCATCATGTCCTATCCATCACCAGCTTGAATAGAGGCAAGGAGAAGGTTGTAGTGAAAGAGGGTGTTGCTTGGAAGTGCTCTTATTGTGTTGTGCTTCTTTATCCTTTCTATTTCATGAGAAACAAAAAGATACGTTTGATTGAAGACTGTCTTTGTCGGAGGTGACACGGTTTGGGGCCATCCTTGGTGCAGTTGTTTGATTCTTCTCTTTGGTTTCCGGCATCGCTGAAGATGATCCATCCCTCTAACATCTCTTCTCCACCATGCTCGATTCACGTTGAATGGTGGCTTTTGTTCACTATCTGAACCACTAACCTCGATCTGGAGATTGTTGGATGGGTGCGAATCCATCAAATAGCAAGGAACAGAGATCCAAAAAGACAAACCAGGTGCTATCCAACAATCTCTCAAATTACTAATTCTTGTAAGCTTGTTCCTTACTTTGGTACTCAGCTTAAATTATTTCTTGATGTAAGTTACTTGGTACTCAACTTCAAATAATATGCTTGTTCTTTGAGATCTATTTAGTAATGCTGAATTTTTCCTTGAATAAACAAAATCTTATACATTTTCACAATGAAATAGCTATCACTCAGTTTTTTAACTAGTTTGTGAAAATTTTAGATGTTGATTCGACTCTGAGAAGTTATGGTTTATCTTTCGAAAGTTCCATGATTTGTGCTTTTTAGACTATAATGCACCTTCAATTTCAATGAAGCGTGTGTTTCTATTAGAACCTATGAATGATGGATGCATTCTGGAATATGATTGTAATTAAGAAACTTTTAACATTGAACTTTCTCTAGATTACCTTCTCTCTTTCCAGGTCTGCAAGTGGTTTTACTATCTCATTGGATCTTGTTTGACAGTTGTTTTTTCTAGCTTATGGACACAAAATTGGCCTTTGTGGTCAACTTATTCTATTTTGAATCTCCTGAACTATTTTGATCTAATGTGGTTGCAGTTCAAGTGTATACAAATCCAAATCATCCAACAACTTAACGAAGTCTCTGAACATGAAGCTAGAAATAACAAAACACCTATGGACGCTTTCTGTAGAACCGTTTGGAAATTAATAAACTTTGGGTTGCAACATTCCGAATGGTGCTCCACAATGAATGTGAGATCCCGATGGGATTGCGTGGACATAACAGATTGGACTTGTCCGCCTCATAAATCACAAGTTGATCTATAATGGGATCACAAGTTTAATATGAAAATCTGCATATGTTTGTTTAAACTTTGCACTCTCTAAACTCTCTCTTATGTAGTTAATGCATGTGAAGAATCATATTGGTTTATCTTCAAAAAAATTTTAGGTATTCATTACCTTCATTCGTCTCTCATATATTATACGTTTGTCCAGACATGCATCTTGGAATTATAATGGTATAAACCAAAGAAACAAAAAAAACATTCCGACTATTGGTTCGTAGTTAAAACAAAGGGGCCTAGTGACATGATTTATGACACTAGTTTAGGCACTCATTTAGGTATTTTTCCATTCCATTCATGCATGTTTCGGCATTAGTTTTTAACGTTTACGCTTAATTCATGCATATTGTCGAAATAGACGTCTACACGAGCTTTTGTCGGTTTTGTAGGTGTTTTGGGGACCTTTGATACATTGTTGATCATATCCGAGGTTCGAGCCTCATTTTGGTCCGGATTTATGGTTCCAAAAGACTCATACTTGAATGAATAAAGAAGGCAAGGACCCTAGTTGGTGCAAGACTTGGTCTAACTCACGCTTAAGTGGTGTTTTGTGCTGGAATTGAGCCATTTCGCTCCAAGGCCAACCCATCTCGGCCGAGATGCTCCTCTAGGCCAGCCGAGATCCTCTGTTGGACTACCACGATACTTGGCACCACCTCTCTTGTTCCGACCCTTTCTTTTGTGGAAGTAAGTAAGCATTGTTCTAGGTTGTTTTTGAGAACCTTCTTGGACATCTTTGGAAACCCCTTTTGGTTCCTTGGACTCTTCCATTGTAGCTTCTCTTCCAAGCACCCTTGTGGGTGTTCTTGGAAGAGGTTAGTGTAGATTTTAGATTTATAGGGAGGTTTGAGTGGTTTTGAGTGAGGAAGCTTGTAAGATCATCTTGGAGCTGCACTTGGATCCTTTGTAAGATTGTGGTAACTTCTATTCTAGCTTATTTATGTCTTTTATTTGGTCTTATCTTCATTTTCTATCCATGACTAGCAAGCATGCTTATATGATGAAGGTTGATCTTGAAAGGTATGTTATTGTCTGAGTAGATGTCATTCTAGAGTGAAGGAATGATGTTTGTGCTTTGGACTATGATTGTATGGACTTGCATGCTAGCTTAGGATGGATTTGTGTTCGAAACCCTATCTCAGTTTAGGATCTCGGCCTGTTCTTCATCTCATTTCAGCCGAGATGTGTATGATCCACCCAAGATTGTGAGTTGTTGTTCTTTTGTTGATAAATCTTGATTTTAGGATGTAGATGTATTGAAATCCTATTGTTTGTTGAGCCCAATCTAGCCTAGGGTGACCTTTGCTAGCAACCTTTTTGAGGAATGAGACTTACCCGGTAATTTCCTTTCTTAGATATAGATGATGAGTGAAAACTCCACCTTGTTTATAATGTTTTACTAGTGTTAATGACGGAAGACTTAACACAAATGTAGTAGTTGGATATACTAACAATTTGTATTGATTATAATCTCTAGATGCTTGGTTGGTTTGAATTCTGTGCAGGTCTTATCGAATGTCAAGGGCCTTGATATAGACTTCAAGGGCCTTGGAATATCACTCAAGGACACAAGGAAGATAGCGTTACAAAGGAACGATCTCAAAGGCCTTGGAGTTATATAGTTGCACGACAAAACAAGGATTCAATTGGAAAGAAGATTTTCCAAGAACGAATTGCTCAACAGAAAGATTTCAGGAAAGATCTTTTACAACCAAAGATCTCAACAAAATATTAGAGAATCTTTTCAGAAAGATTTTCTAAAATAGAAAAGCGTCAAAATATCTTCTCTTTCGGTTTAACAGAGAACGAGAAGATCAAGGAGCTAAGGACTTGACGTGTTCTCAGGAGTTGAAGATTTGCAACGTCTACCTTATCTCGAAACAAGAAGCGATCTTCATGGAGAAGAATATTCATCTTCAAATGGTCATCTTTTCAACGGCTAGAAGACCTCTCCATAGAAGAGTATAAATGAAGATGGTAATCGAAGAAGAAAAGACCCTGGGACGGCTACAGTGAGAGAAGAAGGGGATTTCTTCTAGTTTGTATCTAGGACTCTTTGAAGTTGATAATAGATAGTTAGATCCTAAGGCTATACCCTGGGACGAAGAGTAGGCTATTTAGAGTCGAACTTCGTAAACATATCCTCGTGTCAATCTTTTACATTCCGCACTATATTTTTCTATTGTGACTAACTTTGTTTTTGCAGGACCACGAAGTCAAGGCCTTTGAAAGTTGTTTCAAAGTCCTTGAAATCAAAGTTTTACTAAGAGCACAGATTGACATCAAGGCCCTCCAAAAGAAGTTTCAAGGCCTTGAGATTTGGTTTGCGAAAAGTTCTCATACTCTAGTCAACCCCCCCCCCTTCTAGAGTATCTTTTAACTTATTTATTTCACCTACCGGTTCTACAATTGGTATCAAAACTAGACTCATGTTTATTGATTTAACCATCAGTGAGACTAATCATGAATCCTGTAGATGATGGTGGATTTGCTCAAGGAAGATCCTCATCTTGACCACCACTCTTCTGTGGCTACAACTTTGCTCATTGGAGAGCACTCATGCGTATGTTCATTATTGATCAGGACATGGAGCTTTGGAGCATCATTCAAAATGGACCTAAAGTTCCAATGATAACGGTTGAAGGTGTCCAAGTCCCAAAGAAGGAAGCTGACTTCACATAAACTGACATGGATAACGTATCAAAGAACTACAAAGCAATGAACCTACTATACTGCGGATTAGATGCCAATGAATTCAACCACATCGCATCATGCAAGAGTGCTAAAGAAATATGGGACAAGCTTGTTGTCACTTACGAAGGAACAAGCCAAGTCAGGGAAACAAAGATTAGCATCTTCCTCAGACAATACGAGCTATTCAAGATGAATCCAAATGAAACAGTCAAAGAAATGTTCACCAGATTCACTGAGATCGTGAACAATCTGGACTCACTAGGAAAGATCTTCACAAATGAAGAGAAAGTGAGGAAGGTTCTAAGGAGCCTACCTAAAGCCAAGTGGGGACTAAAGATGACTGCTATTGAAGAAGCTCAGAATCTCACAACTCTTCCTCTTGATGACATCCTTGGAAAATTCATCACACATGAAATGGTTCTTGGTGAAGAAGATGGAGAACTCCCATCCAACTCCAAGAATTTGGCATTAAAATCAAGAAGAGATTAATTACCATCTGATGAAGAGGATAGTGATGACGATGATGAAGAAGATGCAATCGCCATGATTTCTAAGGGTCTCACAAGAATTCTCAAGATTAAGAAACAATCTGCTAATAGAGAATATCCACGAGCATCAAAACTCCGAGGTAAGTTTTCTAACTCTAATAAGAAAACGAGAGTACTGACTTGTTTTGAATGTGGTGAAACAGATCATCTTGTGAAGGATTGTCCACAAAAGAAGAGGACCAACTTCAAGAAAAATGATCAAAAGAAGAAAGCTATGGTTGCTTCATGGAGTGATTCAGAATCAACAAATGAATCAGAAGACAAAAAAAAACAAGCAAACTTGTGTCTCATGGCCGATCATAAAAAAGATTCAAATTTTTATGTTGACAATGTGGTAAGTACAATTATGTCTCAACCTGAAACTGACCTGAAACAATTCCTTAAAGATATTATCATATGTGATAAGGAACATAGAATAAGGATAAATTCTTTAAAAGAAAAGCTACTTAAACAAGAAAAACAACTAAGTGAAATATCTCTAGAGATTGAAAATCTTAACACAGAAAAAGTAGACCTTGATGACAATATCAAGGCCTTGGAATCACAGAACCTGATTCTCAAGGACAACCTCTCCTCTCTTCATCGAAACTATATCGATCTAGAGAAAGAGAAAGTTGATCTAACTTTGACGTGTCAAGACCAGAAGGCTACACTTATTAAGTTTACTCGTTCAAAAGCTAATCTTGAGAGAATGATGGGTGAACAACAGTCCTCCCTTAACAAAAATGGTATAGGTTATCATAGGAGCTTTCCAAGAAAACCTACCACCACTTTTGTTACAACAAAAGGAAGCATTCACGTGCCTACATGCTTCTATTGTTGTAGAAAGGGTCATGTTAAATCTACATGTCCTTATAGAAGAAATGATCCTTATATTATCAGAAACACCTATCCTCTATGTTTAAGGAAACAAGTCAAACAAATCTGGGTTCCTAAAGGTACTAGACCACCAAACATGATCGAACCTGAGCATGAACCAAAATATGTCATTTGGTCGACCCGGAAAGGTTGATGTTTGCTGTTTTGCAGGATATCACCAAGGTAAAGGAGCACACATGGATTTTAGATAGTGGTTGCTCAAGACACATGAGTGAAAAGAGTTCTTTATTCTCAGATTTAAAGAAGCAATCATCTAGAACTATTACTCTTGGTGATAAAGGAAAGTGTGACATAATTGGCATTGGTAAAATTTGTTATAATTCATCCAACTTTATTTATGATGTTTATTTAGTTGATGATTTGAAATATAATCTGCTAAGTATTTCTCAAATTTGTGATAAGGCAATAAAGTCACGTTTGATTCAGAAAAATGTGAAGTTCAAGAAAAAAAGACAGGAGAAGTATTGCTTACTGCTCCTAGGTGTAATAATGTTTATTCTTTGATACTAACCAAGTTGCAGGAACTAAGCTAAAATGTCTAAAGGCCTTGACTAATGATCCAAGGCTTTGGCATAAAAGACTTGACCACGTAAGCATGCACACCATGTAGAAGCTACTTACAAAAGATTTGGTATGTGGTTTGCCAAACCTAAACTTCAAGGTTGATGGCCTATGTAAAGCTTGTACACAAGGTAAACAAACAAGAGGTTCATTCAAACCTAAGAAAGCTGTAAGTTCTTCTCGACCTATTGAACTTTTACATATGGATCTTTGTGGACCTATGCGTGTCAAATCTCCCGGAGGAAAACAATACATCCTTGTCATAGTAGATGATTTCTCTCGGTTCACATGGATATCCTTTTTACGAGAAAAATCTGAAGCCTTATTTGAGTTTTCAAAATTATCTAAGGAGTTACAAAGTTTGAAAAACCTACCAATCGTTTCTATAAGAAGCGATCATGGTAGAGAATTTGATCAACTAAAGTTCGATTTATTTTGTGCAAAATATGGTATTTCTCATAACTGTTCAGCTCCTAGAACTCCTCAACAAAATGGAGTTGTGGAACGCAAGAACCGCACTCTTGAGGATATGTCTAGGACAATGCTTTTAGAAAATCATTTGCCAAAAAGTTATTGGGCTGAAGCAGTAAACACCGCAAATTATATTTTAAATCGATGCTTAATTCGTCCTATTTTGAAAAAGACTCCTTGTGAACTATTCAAAGGAAGAAAACCTAACATTTCATACTTTAAACCTTTTGGATGTACTTGTTTTGTTCATAACAATGGCAAAGATAATCTTGGAAAATTTGATGGACGTAGTGATGAAGCTATATCATTGGATATGCTTCAAATGGCAAAGCTTATCGAGTCCATAACAAACGTACCAAAATTGTTGAGGAAAGCATTCATATTATTTTTTATAAAAGCAATGATGGTACTTTGAGTGAGAGTTTTGCAGATCTAAATCTGAATCAAAGGGAAGATCATAATTCGGATGAAGAGGAAGATCCTAAAGATCTAGACAAGAATATGCAGGAAAAGATTCAAGATACCGAAGAAAACCCTCAAGACCTTGAAACACACCTTCAAGACCTTGAAATAGGAAACTGTGACAACATAACTCCTCTTCAATGGCTTGAAACCCAACTTCAAGGCCTTGAGATTGGATCAACAGGTAATATACCAACGGTACATGAATCTAGTCAAACATATGAAGCTTAACCTTCTGGATCTGCTCCATTTTTCAAAAGAAGAAAAGTTCAACACTCATCATATCATCCACAAGAGAATGTGATCTCATATCCAAATACTAGAGTTCAAACTAGATTTAAAGTGAACAATCTATGTGCCTTCTCCGCTTTTGTATCACTTGTCGACCAAAGAACTACGTTAAAGCTCTTCAAGAACCTGATTGGATCATTACCATGCAAAATGAATTGAATGAATTTGAGAGGAACAAGGTATGAACTCTTACTTCAAGACCAAAACATCAATCAGTTATAGGCACAAAATGGGTCTTTCGAAACAAATTGGATGAAAGTGGCAAAGTCATAAGAAATAAAGCACGACTTGTAGCACAAGGCTATAACCAAGAAGAAGGTATTGATTATGAGGAGACTTTTGCTGTAGTTGTCAGGTTAGAAGCCATACGTATGCTACTTGCATTTGCATCTTTTATGAGCATAAAACTTTTTCAAATGGATGTAAAATGTTCTTTTCTAAACGGCTTCTTGGAAGAGGAAGTCTACGTTGTTCAACCTCCTGGTTTTGAAAATGATGAATTTTCAGATTATGTTTTTAAACTAGACAAAGCTCTTTATGGTCTTAAGCAAGCTCCTCGAGCTTTGTATGAAAGATTATCTAAATATCTTCTTGAAAACAATTTCAAAAGAGGTTTGATTGATAAAACATTGTTTATCAAAACTAGAGGCAACGACATTCTAATAGTGCAAATCTATGTTGATGATATATTATTCGGTGCTACTAATAATTCCCTTTGCAAGGAATTTTCAGATATTATGTGCAGGGAACTTGAAATGAGTTTAATGGGAGAGCTAAATTTCTTTCTTGGACTTCAAGTTACACAAGCAAAGAAAGGAATTTTTTTCAATCAAAGCAAGTATACTAAAGACTTATTTAAGAAGTACAAAATGGATCAATATAAGGTTGCAAAGACTCCTATGAGTTCAACACTTTCCCTAGATCATGACCAGAATGGAAAAAGTGTAGTACAAAAGGAGTATCGAGGTATGATCGGTTCATTGTTGTATCTAACTGTTAGTCGTCCTGACATTATGTTTAGCGTGCGCATGTGTGCAAGATTTCAAGCTGATCGATAAGAGTCACACTTGATAGTTGTGAAAAGAACTTTTCGGTATCTCAATGACACTAAGAATTTAGGGTTATGGTACCCACGTCAAAGCTCGTTTCATCTTGTTGGCTATTCAGATGCAGACTTTGCAGGTTATAGGGTCAATAGAAAAAGTACTTCTGGATGTTGCCAATTCTTAGGGTCATCCCTAATTAGTTGCCACTCCAAGAAGCAATACTCTGTTGCTCAATCCACAGCTGAAGCTGAATATATAGGTGTAGGAGCCTGTTGTGCACAAATTTTGTGGATTGCTCAACAACTTCGTGACCTTGGCTTTGACTTGAAAGGTATTCCTATAAAATGTGATAATACTAGTGCTATTTCTATAACCAAAAATCCTGTGCAGCATTCAAGGACTAAGCATATTGATGTAAGGCATCACTTCATACATGATCATGTTGAGAAAGGTGATGTTTCGATCTCTTTTATCTCAACTAACTTGTAGCTTGCAGATATCTTTACCAAGCCTCTTCCTGAGGAACAATTTAATTTTATTAGATTGGAGCTTGGTATGTTGAACAAGGAAGCATTAACGTAGGGGGAGTAAACGAGTTTAATTGTTCCTACGCATGCAGCCCAATTGATATTTTCAAGGGCCTTGAGATAAAATTCAAGGGACCTTGAAACATATTTCAAAGGGTATATTAATAAAATGGATCAAATAGAAATTCATATCCTTTAGATATTGAATTATCTAATTTTTATTTTTTAAAAGGGATTTCAAAAGGTTTTGTTATCAAATTCAAAGGATTTTGAAAAGTGGTTACCAAAATTTATGGAAAGAATTTTTATCATCAATGATTTTCCCATGATCTTAAAAATCTTTTGATCTTACGTTGATAAGACTTCTTCCCTTAAAAACCTCTTCTCTTCCCTCTTTATTTCTTCCGCTTCCCGTTGAAAGAACAGTGCTTTACTCTTTCAATTTTCCAAACCCTCTTCATCTTCTTCTCAAAATTTTCTCATGGCATCCAAGAGACCTTCAATGGACGAAGCAACACCATATGTCCCCAAACGACAAACAACAGTTCAAATATCATCTGATTCCGATTCGAGTTCAGGATCTGATTCAAGCTCGAGTTCTTCAAACTATCTAAGCGATGCAGAGGTTTTTTCTAAGACTGGGCTTCCGTCGAGTTGGTTTGCAAGTCTAACGGCAACCAAGAAATTGCTAACAGAGTTTGATGATCGCTACCAATGCATGTGTGAGGCGGTTCATAGCGAACTATTTACCTGCTTCTCATTACTGGGACTAGAAATACTTCAGGCAAGCTCAATCTGGATCATGTTAAACCGAGGTGAATCCGCGTATCCACGACCGACCAGGTTGTTCTACACGAACTTAACGGCAAGAAGAGAAAGAGGAGAATGGATTCTGGACTCAGTCATCAAAGGTAAGAAAATCACCATTACCTCTGAGATTATAGCTGATATCTTTGGTTTTTCTCTACATGACGTTTCAGAACATTCTAACCCTGCTAGAACTATCAGATTAGCCAGAGAATAGTTTCTCCTTCCCAATGCTTTATCACCACCCACTATCACTTGTTTAACCCTGGAAGCCAGAATCATTTATGCTATTTTAGACAGATGTGTAGTACCCACGTTTGCTAACAAGGATATTGTAAACAATATTGTGCTTGTTTTAGTCTACAATGTGATGAATGAGTTGAAAGTAAATCTGCCTGAACTTATCTTGTCTCATATGGTAAATGTCATAAATTCTCCAAGCACTAGTCACCTGCCATATGGGAATCTGCTTCCCATAATCTTTAGGCATTTTTTAAAAATTGTACATTGTCAATGGAGGATTGGATGAATCCTTCTTTGAGACCATAGGAATTCAAAAGACTCAGGTGGCTTTTAGTACTGTATGGGTTTTGAAGGAGCAGCCAAAATGGAATTTCACTATAGAGCAACCTCTGGAAACTGTAGAGAGAGCAGTGAACTCACTAAGATTTGATCTTGTCCTTTTTAGAGCTTTAATGACCGACAAGATGGATGAAACACAAGATTTACTGGGTATTCTTAACTAGAAAATTAACCAGTTGTTTCATGTTAGTGCTCTGTCTCTTACAGCTGCTAGCAGTATTAAGCCCCTCTCAGAAGATGATGGAAAAGCGACCACAAAAGATGCTGAAAAGGTTATGACTCAATGTCATAAGATTATCAAAGATAAACCCATTCGTCATCCTTCGTCAGAAGATCCGGACATTCTTACTATTGAAGAGTTTGGAGTGGTCAAGAAATATGACAAAAATTCTGCACAAAGGGGAACAGATTTATCTCTCAAAGAACGTAAACTTACTGATGTTAAGGACCAATGGAGGAATATGTGTTTAAGAGACTATTATGGGAAAGGAAGTTCCTCCAGATGGTAAAAGGAAAATTGAAGTTCTCTGACTGTGATGACTGTTTTTTAAAAAATCTTTTTATGTGGTTTGTGAAAAATACTCTTTTGGGTCTGTAATCGTGTTTAAAACTCCCGTGCTTTGACTATTTTTTCTCCCTTGTTGAAAGACAAAAGGGGAGAAATGAATGATCCGACATTCGATATACTGCATTCTGCATTTTAGTTTTGATTTTCATATGTATTGTAAACTAACAAATGCAGGTACGATAAAACATTTGTGTTGTCTTCCATCAAGGGGGAGATTGAAAGCTCCACCTTGTTTATAATGTTTTACAGGTGTTGATGATGGAAGACTTAATACAAATGTAGTAGTTGGATATACTAACAATGTATTGATTATATTCTCTAGATGCTTGGTTGGTTTGAATTCAGTGCAGGTCTTATCGAATGTCAAGGGCCTTGATATAGACTTCAAGGGCCTTGGAATATCACTCAAGGACACAAGGAAGATAGTGTTACAAAGGAACGATCTCAAAGGCCTTGGAGTTATATAGTTGCACGACAAAACAAGGATTCAAATGCAAAGAATATTTTCCAGGAACGAATTGCTCAACAGAAAGGTTTTAGGGAAGATCTTTTACAACTGAAGATCTCAACCGAAGATTAGAGAATCTTTTTTGAAAGATTTTCTAAAATAGAAAAGCGTCAAAATATCTTCTCTTTCGGTTTAACAGAGAACGAGAAGATCAAGGAGCTAAGGACTTGACATGTTCTCAGGAGTTGAAGATTTGCAATGTCTACCTTATCTCGAAACAGGAAGCGATCTTCATGGAGAAGAAGATTCATCTTCAAACGGCCATCTCTTCAACGGCTAGAAGACCTCTCCATAGAAGAGTATAAATGAAGATGGTAATGGAAGAAGAAAAGACACACAAGCATATACGGAAAAAATATTTACGTCTTCAAGCAACCTAAACATCTTCTTCATTGTTTTTCTTTCTCTCATTTACGCAAAAGCTTTATCCCCTTAGAGAGAGAAATCACAAGAGCTCCATTGTATGATCTAAATAGTGTTATACTAGAGTATGTGTTACTCTGCGAAGTAACTAGGCTATTATAGCTAGGTTGAGAGTTGGAGCTAGATCGTAGCATTGGCTACAGTGAGAGAAAAGGGGGATTTCTTCTAGTTTGTATATAGGACTCTTTGAAGCTGATAATAGATAGTTAGATCCTAAAGCTATACCCTGGGACGGAGAGTAGGCTATTTAGAGCCGAACTTCGTAATCATATCCTCGTGTCAATCTTTTACATTCCGCACTATATTTTGCTATTGTGACTAACTTTGTTTTTGCAGGAGCACGAAGTCAAGGCCCTTGAAAGTTGTTTCAAAGTCCTTGAAATCAAAGTTTCACTAAGAGCACAGATTGAAATCAAGGCACTTGAAAGGATTTTCAAGGCCTTGAGATTTGGTTTGCGAAAAGTTCCCATACTCTATTCAACACCCCCCCCCCCTTCTAGAGTATCTCTTAACTTATTTATTTCATCTACCGGTTCTACAATGACAAACTCTAGGCAGTAGTGATCCTTAACAACCGCTATTGGATTGAGTGTGCTAGGATCATTGCTTAAGACTTACCTTTTCTGAGACTTACCAGGTAAGGAGGGGCTTGACCCTTAGGTAGTGGCCGGTTTGAGTAGAATTCCTGTCCTTAGGTTCCTTGAGACTTACCCGGTAATAGGACCTTAGGTTCGAGACTAGTGGAGCATGAGACTTACCCGGTAATTGCTCCCATTAGAGAAACACCCAAATCCGAACAACCACATCTATCCTATAATGTTTTGATTGCATGAGTCCATTGCATAACCGGAATTCCAAATCTAAAGAATCCGCATTTCTTACATCTTATCTCCTATCTTTGTGTGTGTGTTGTTTGCTTGTTTGTGTGCATATATCTTGTGATCCTTGTTTGATCACCCAAAACCAACCAAAAATATTGTGTTTTGCATTTCTTTATTCCTTGCTCATCTCTTAGTTTAGATTTACACTATATTTGATCATTGAGTGGCTTAATTTCACCTCAGTCCTTGTGTTTGACCTCGGAATATTTTCCTTCCTACATAACGAACCGTACATTGCGGGTTTCGCTAAGTAGTTTAGGATTTTAGATCGAGTTATAAATTTAAAACTTTTTTTGTGCACGTTTTGCACGAACGAGTTCTTGGCACTCTTGCCTCGGACTTGTCTCACACTCAACGTATAACGTAATAGGGCCCAATTATACGAACCTTAAGAACTTAGGTAATAAAGATGGATACCTACCATCCGACTCCCATATACAATTTATATGAAGATAGCCTATTGGAATTGTCGAGGTATAAGGAAAAAAAACTTTTGGACAGATATCAAAATAACTACACTAAATGAGCATATTGATTGATATGATTATGCTAGCAGAACTAAAAACAAACATTGAACCAAACGAAGCGTGTTGACGGAGTGCAGGGTTTGACAACATATACTTTATCCCATCCGACGGATTAGCAGGTGGCTTTGGAAAAACAATCTGCTCATTAACAAAAAAGTTGAACTTCATCAAAAGGAGAAAAGATACGTTATAGTATACCATACTAACTTTAAATCAAATTTCTCTATGACCATTATCCTAATTTATGCACCACCGAATGAGAGGTCCAAAGAAGAATTTTGGTCTAAAGTCATAGACTCCATAAACTCACAAACCAAACCAGTGCTCCTGATGGGAGACTTCAATGATATTCTCAATCTCTCCAAAAATTTGGGAGGAGCGACATGTAGAACAAACCGCTTTCAAAGACTACAAAATGTTATACAAAATTGAAACCTGGTTGATCTTGTGACCAAAGGAAATGAGTTTATCTGGCGCAAGAGAAAGGATAGAGAGAATAATATGTTTGAAAAATTAGATAGAGCTATGGCACAATTTGAAGTTATAAGTGCCTATGATCAAATTCATGTTTGAAATCATGCATTCACATCATCCAATCATATTCTAATCGCAGTAGATCTAAACAATAAAATACAAAGATTCAAAAATTAACCTTTCCGTTTTGAATTAATGAGGACCAATAGAGAAGATTGTGAAAGAATTATCCAACAATCTTGGAGAACAAAATTTCCGGGGCCGCATATGTTCAACCTTGTTAAAAAACTAAATCTTACCAAAACCAAACTAAAAGTCTGGAGTAAGCTTAAATTCGGAAACATAAATAAACAAGTCCGGGAGACTGATGTCGCCATTGAAAAGTTACAAACAATAAACTTCCGAAACTTTTCCAACCAACAAAATGAGAAACTAAATAGACTAAATAGGAAAAGAGAATGCCTTATAGAATTCCATCAAAAGTATTGGATGCAAAGAGCAAAATCAAAATCACTAGAATGTGGTGATAAGAATACAAAGTTTCACCATAGGAAAGCAAGAGGAAGAAGAAACAGGAAATCAATAACTGCTATCCAAAGATTAAATGGTACGACAATATATACAGAAGAGGAAATTAGCTCTGAATTCTCCAATGACTATAAAGACTGATTTAGGTCTACTAATATTAACGAGACAACCATAAAACAATACTTTTGAGTTATTACAAAAGAAATAACGGAAATAGAAAACAAGGAACTCACTAAACCGTTTTCTAACGAGGATATCCGAGCAGTTGTGAAAAATGATATTGGTAGTGACAAATTCCTAGGTCCAAATGGCATGCCTGCTGGCTTCTTCCAGAAATACTGGAAAATCATAGGACCCACTATTATCCGTGCAGTAAAAAGCTTTTACCATACGGGAAAAATCTTAAGACAAATCAATCATACATCACATTAATACCAAAAACTGATAACCCAACTCTAACCAATCACTACAGACCCATTAGCCTATGTTCAACAATATACAAGATTATTGCCAAAATATTAGCATTTGGGTTGAAGACAACTCTACCCAAACTAATACATCCACACCAAAGTTCCTTATACAAAATAGATCAATCCATGACAATATTCTTATCGCCCATGAGATTTTTCATGGATTCAAATCAAAAAAAGAAAAGGAGGGATATACGGCCATAAAACTTGATATGGAGAAAGCATATGATAGGGTGAAATGACCCTTTATCCTAGCAGTTTTGGAAAAAATTGGTTTCGATAAGGCATTCATTAACTGGATAAGAGAATGTATATCCACAGTCTCGTACTCCATCCTAATCAACGACAAACCTGCAGAACTAATACATCCGAAAAGGGGCTTACGCCAAGGAGATCCACTCTCACCTATGTTATTCAACTTGGGAGCGGAATTTCTCGCATGGAGTATACAAAAAGAATGTAATCAAAATAACACAATAATTGGGTTTCCAATTACAAGAGGATGATCCGTTATTCCCTTTCTAGCCTTCGCTGATGATATAACAATATTTGACAAAGCATCTATAATGGCAAGTACGAAGATTCTTGATATCCTGAATGGATATTGTCATATCTCAGGACAAAAAGTTAATTTCCACAAATCATCTTTCCAAACTACAAGAAATGTGGGGTCTGATATGGAAAGACAAATTCAATACAAAATTGGGATATTTGTTACGAATGACTTGGATAAATATCTCGGATGTCCTATCATTAATGGTAGAGTAAACAAGACGTTCTTTGAAGATGTGATAACAAAATCTAAAAAACAACTAACTACATGAAAAGCTTTCGCACTCTCCTAAGAAGGAAGAACAACTTTAATCAAGGCAAATCTAAATGCTAAACCATATTACATAATGCAAAGCTTTATGCTTCCACTTACATACACAAGGAACTAGACCAAATAAATAGTACATTATTGTGGAACAAAGGACCTAACTACCACCCACTTATAAGTTGGGACAAAATTTGTAGACCAAAGAAATGCGGAGGAGTGGGCATAAGGAAAGCAGAAGATATGAACAAAGTCCTCCAAATGAAATTACTTTGGAAAATAATGGCAGAGCCAAATAACATTTGGGTTAAAATAGTAAATAAAAAACACCTCAAAAGATCATTCCTGTGGAATTACAAAACATCAAAAAATACCTCTTTGCAATGGAAGAGACTAATGAGTCTCAGACCGGAATGTGAAACCGGATTTAGATGAAATGTTGAGGATGGCAATACCATTAAGTTTTGGAAAATCATGTGGGTGTTGGACTAACCTCTCATCAAACTCTGTGGGAACAACATTGACATTGACGAGAATGAATTAGTAAGTAACTATATCATTGAGAACATATGAAATACCTAGAAATTGGATATGAAAATAGGTGATGCCTTACCTATAGAAATTATGACCGCAATTAAGTCATACCAACTCCCGAAATCATTTATCCAAGACCGTCTTTACTGGGCATCCTCGGATAAAGGATCATACACCACAAAATCTGTAATGGACCTCATCCACAAAAATAGAGGTCTAAGAACCAATTCTAACAATTGGATTTGGGAAATAGACATCATGCCCAAAGTCAAAAATTTTCTCTTGAAATTATCAATCAACAGTCTCCCAACGAAGGAAAATCTCGAGAAACAAAGGGTCCCAATGCCAATGCAATGTAGTCTATGCAACCACCCATACGAGTCAGCAAAACATGTGTTATTCACTTGCTCAATCTTAATGAGAAATCTACCCAATGCTACAACCAAAAAGAACTCCAAGAGCCATTAACTTAAATCAAAACATACCTAACATGGTTACTTTCTTAAGGAATAACCTAGATGACAAATCACTGATACAACTGACCGTTACTTGGTGGAATATTTGGTTCGCAAGAAACCAAAACATTTTTAATCACAAGAAATGCCAAAACATTGAAGAACAAGTTCAAAATCAAATTAACAATTAGCAAGAGGCCAACAAAAGAAAGAATCAAACAAAGCAACCCACATTAAGTAGTAAGAGGAAAAGCAGGAACATACACTAGATAAAACCTAAATATGAGTTCAGTAAACTAAGTTTTAATGGATCTAAGTGTGGATCTGGAGAATCAGCCTACGGATTCATTCTCAGCAACCAACATTCATCAACCACCTCCCTTGGTTATGGACAATGTGGAAACATATCAGTCCTCCATGCCGAAGCATGTGCGCTAAGGGAAGGTTTGGTTAGAGCATGTGATCTAGAGATCAATAAACTTAAAATTGAAGGGGATAACCTCACAATTATCAATTCTATTAAACAAACGTGGAAACCTCCATGGGAGTTCGACCTTGCCATTTCGGATATCTTTAACATCATAGCTAGTTACCAACAAGTTAGGATCCACCACGCCTTCAGGGAAGTCAACAGTGTTGCTGATAAACTCGCAGAATTGGTACACGACTACCCACATGGTTACGCATCGACCCCCACAAAGGTGGCCGAACTCATCCACAAGGATCCCTAGGTTGGAGAGTCTCGAGAAGATGATCTAATCTAATTGCTTACCGTATTGTATCAAAAAAAAGTAAATACATTGTATCATAAATTTAATCGGATTATCAACCAGAGTAAAATAGATTGTCATCTTGGTTAACAAGTACATTATTTTCATACGCCATTGTCTCCATCGTCTTTTCCAAAGCCACTTTCTCAAGTCTCATGGAGAATCTAAGGCCTAGACTTGATACTCTTGATGATGAAAAAAGATGAAAAAATTTACGAGGTTGAATGTTGTGACTTGTGAGTATTTCTAACAAGCATCAAAATGCTCCAGTTCATAATCATTTTGATATAGGGTCCGTTTGGAAAGCTCAAAATGGTAGATGAATGAAGGTAGATAAAGGAGATGATAGTAGATGAAGAAATGTGAATTTGCTGTATGGGAACCAAAATTTGAAGGAGATGATGAGAGATGAAGGGAGATGAAAACTGTAACATTTCATCATCTACCAAAGGGTAGATTATGGAGAAGAAGGCAAATCTTCATCTACCATTGTTCCAATTTTGCCCGTAATCTTTCTTTGTTTTTCCTTTATATTTTTAGTGATTAATTTTTAGAAGCCACAAAAAATTAGTTTTAATTTGTGAATAAAAAAATATTATTTTATTTATATTGTTCATTAGTAAATTAATGTTAATATTATTATTTTTTTATTTTTATTATATTTCTACAACGATAAATATAACTATAAAATAAGATATTTATCATAAAATTAAATTTAATCTATTAAATTACAATTAAATAAAGTTACTTATAAATGAACTATTATAACTGCATTTAAATTGTTTAAAAAAATAATTTTTTGTTACATAACTCTTGAAACACAAAAAAAGGTTTAAGATAATTATAACTTGTTGCTTGTTTTATTAAAGGGCTAATTTGGAAACTAGGCCTTTTTGAGATTTTGTTTTAGTAAGTAAGCTTTTAAGTTTTCTAATTAAGTAAGTGTACCCCAATTAAATTTTTACTGTTCAAAGAGTTGAAAAGGTGAAGACATTCCATAACGCACAATGCTCTGACAGTGCTAACACAAACGTTTCATTATATTTGCTTTCCTCAATATTCTTATAGAGAAATAAAACGTAATGTATGTAGAAGCCATTATTGCAAATTTAAAAAATTGGCCCGTAATTAATGGTAAATTATCATCATGATTCATTGTAATGAATTGTATTAAGTTAATCTTTTATTGTATTGTTTCTTTTAGTTTAATTATGTCTTGTCAATGTCTTATACTTTTTTTAGTGGAGAAGTCGTATCATTTATTAGCATTAATAGTAATTAAAATATATAATATTATCTCATGAATAATTCTCTAGTCTCTAGTGGTAAATTTATTATTTTCCGATAATTGTTTGTGTTTTTTTTATTACGAATATATGATATGTGTTTTAGAATATTTGGGTTTTGGGTGGCATTATATGTACGAAGAAGAAGGTTCGGTATCCGGTATATAAAATGTTCGGTATGTAAATGTCCGGTATGTAAATGGGATCATGTACGATATTTACATGTCCGGTATGTACGTGTCTGGTATGTGAAATTCCGTTATGTGAAATTCCGGTATGTGAAAATTCCGGTATGTGAAAATTCCGGTATGTGAAAATTCCGGTATGTAAATTATAAAAAATAAAAAAGGATTAAAAAAAAATTCTGGTATGAATTTCATACCATAAACTCATACCAGAAAATTATGAAAAATAAAAAAGGACCGAAAAAAAAACTTCTGGTATGAAAAAATTATGGTATGAAAAAAATTCTGATATGTGAAAAAATACAATTCTGGTATGTGAAAAAATACAATTCTGGTATGTGAAAAATAAAATTCTGGTATGAAAAATTTCTGGTATGAAATTTCTGGTATAAGAATTCTGGTATGAGAAATTATGGTATGAGAAATTTTGATATGATAAATTCCGGTATGATAAATTCCGGTATGAGAAATTTAGTCCAGAAAATAAAAATAAAAAAAAGTAAGAAAAATAATAAATAAAAAAAATAAATTCAGTAATTAAAAATTAAAACTTATACTTATATAACAAATAACAAACATCATTTATTCCTTTCTTTCTAAATAGAAGGGTTAATAATTTTTACCTATTATTAAATGAAAGTGGTAAAAAATTTGGGGTACACTTTCTTAAACAAAAACTCAAAAAAACCTAGTATGTCAAATTCTCCCTTTATTAAATTCATTTGAAATTAATAATAAATGAAAGAATGTCCTTTTTAGTAATTTTACGTTTACGTCAGCTTTAATAAGCTTCGTTCTCCCAAACGCCAACAAAGCTTATCAAAAACTATCAGCTTGTCAATCACCTACTTACTTCATGTACTCATTCAGCTTCATCTACCAATAAGTTTCAGTTTCAACTTCATCTCTAATAATTTACCATTTTTCAAACGGACTCATAATCTTTATAATCTTAAATGAATAAGATAAGAGACCGGAAGAACTGAATTATATTCACAAGAATTTTACTGGTAAAGTGCCATCGACACAAAACAATGGATTTGAGATCAACTTCATTCAATTATGAAAATAAAATATTAGTTTTTCGATTAGAGAAATTATTTTGGTTAACTATCAATTTTTTGTTCAGGAATGCATGATAAGATACCAATCATAGTGTAAGTTGTGATTCGTGGGCAATTTGCAGCAGTCGAGCTTGAAGGAGGCAAAGTATAAAGAGATGAGAGAGAGCTTTGATATAGTTTACAAATCAAGCTCGAGCCTTGTAAATTTCACACATCTTACCACCACCAAAGCAGTTCTTAATACACATACCCGAAAATATTCAAGTAGCGTTTTTAACCAGACCAAGCCTCACGAATGAGTTCGTACCTCCAATTTTTTCCTTCAACAAGCCGCTGCTTTGCGGGTTTATTACTCACTTCATTTCCATTTTCCGACTTCGTTGGTGTACTCGGCAAGCTCTCGATGACTGAACTCAAAGGATAATCCAGATGATCCAGTTCATCATCGCTTGTATAGCCTTTCCTCTGGACCATAGACGCTATCCTCCCGAATCGATGAGGGTACACTCCAGCCTCCGCCACCTTCTCAGCAACATCGAAGGAGGATGGAGGCCAGTATTCAACTCGCTTGGCAATGCAAGGGAAGCCACCACCCGTCTTACTGTCTCTGTCTCGCTCCACAACACTCTACAACACAGAATGTATAGCCTTCTTAGTCTCATTGCCATTGATGAATCATAGGGTCAAAGTAAAAGCAAGCTACATACCTCAGCATTGAGTGCCTCAAGCACCTCTCCAGGAACGTCCTCTGGACAGAATTCGTCGGGACTGAAGTTGCAGAGTACACGTTTCACCAATGAGAGACTAATACATGGGCAGACCTGAACATATGTGGAGAATTAGTGCATCAAATATTTTAGTTTTAGTAATTTTTGAAACTTTACCTCTTTTCTAATTGATCGATCCGCAAGGAGATCTTTTGGTAGCATCAGTAGATCACTCAATTCATCAAGAAGTTGGAAGCATTTGGTTTGGGATTTCAGGTCTTCATTTTCGTCTTTCGAACTATAACCACACTCAACGCCAAGAGAATCAGCCAGCCACCTAAACCAGTTTCCAACCTGCTCATGGAAATTATACTCTTCTCATCATAAGACTTATCACTTGTATTGTAATCACACATTTATATGATACAGATAGATACAAAAAAAGCAAGCTACATACACAATTTTTTAGCTGAGCGCCAGAGCCAAAGCTCAAGTCCCCCGCAGGAATAGGAAGCACTCTTGGGTCCACGATTGGATCGGAAACGGGATCTGTTGGAATTTGATGTGCTGATTCCCTCAGTATGGCATTGAACATTGCCACATCTAATCGATTAACGCATTGTTCCATAACCTATTCATTCCAACCAATACTTCATTGTTTCTTGTAAGGGGTAATCTCCCAAAGCCCAGAAATTTATCAACTTATGTTCTGAAATGACAAGTAATGGAAACTGTAAATACCCTTTTTGCCAAGACAGGTAAACAGCCACATTCGTGCCCCCCAGCTCGAACAGGACATAGTCTATGAAAAGCATCTTGGAAGGCGTTTTTCCACAGCTCAATGCAAAAGCTTCCTTGTTGCTCATCACCCAACAACCTCCTTCCACTTGTGCTTGCAATTAAATCCTCTACTGGGGATTGCATATTCGGAGTCAATGTCTGTCAACATATAAAGCGTTGATGTTACATGGAAAGAGCCTAGCACAACTCTAAACCTGAATTTTAAGCCATAATAGAATTAAGTATTTCATAATGAATCGTTACCTGCCACCATACTGATTCAACTAATCTAGAGAAAATCCATGATTCAATTTTCTCCAAAGCAGCTGTGAAGGTCCTTGTTTCCTGCCAATCCTCTATGAACTGATTGAGACTAATTTTTGTTCCATGGTCAGTACCATTTAAATCAGCCATCTTCAATGGGCTTAATTGACAGGAACTGCCAAATGCTTGTGATATTATCTCTCTCAGAACAACGATGTTAGAAAGCCAATAAGTTAACCTTGAACATCGATGAGGGAGGGGAAAAAAAGAAGGAAAAAATCATTATCAGTTCATCACAAAGATAATAGGACAATAGGGCCACCAAACAAAAGACTTGAATACCTTGGGACATCATTTCCACAAGTTCTGGCAACCAATATCAGCCCTGAAACCGTGTTTCTTGCAACCGTGGCCTTCCTATTTTGAGTCCAATGCTTGCAAGCATGCATATAAAAGCGAGAGAGACGTCTAGCTGGTGTATGTACCTTGTGTGCAGAGCTTCCATGCTCTGCTGTAACCGAATAAAGAGAAATTTCAAGAGCAGCTACTTCCCTCAGCTCTTCTTCCAGACTCTCAATCCGCTTCTCCATTTCCTCAACCTTTTCCTGCAAGGTTGACGTGCCTTGATCTGTATTTATAGCTTCATCATCACTTTCACAGCTCTTAGTATCATTAAATGCCTCATGAAAGGTCTCCTCGACTTGAGATGATGCTGGCTCCTTCACTATCTCGGTTTCATGGTCATCTTCCTCTATTAGGTCCTCGGCTTCCTTTTCCAGCAAAGCAGAAGTATTTTCTAAACTATCATCATTGGCATCAACAGAGGTGACATGATCTTGAAGTGCATCCTCAAACTTGTAGACATCATCATCCAGACAATGTAGGGAAACGTTTTTATAAACCTCAGGGGCCTCAATGCCTATGAATGCTGTATCATTCACTATAACATTAGCCACTGGCTTATTCTTTGAAACTATAGATTCACTTTCTCTTGAGATGAGTCTTTTGCGTGCATTTTCTTCTTGTGGTTTAGTGTCTCGCTTATTTGGTCTTACAGGACGTCTTGTTTGACTGTTATTTTGAGTTCTCTTCCTCTCGGTCTCTCTCATAGCAATTTAAAGAAGATAACAATGGAATAACACGGAATGAGATTAACTAATCGATAAGCCTTACAAAACTTGGCAATGACACCTTTTCTACTTCTGTTTACGACTGCAGTAAATCCTTACGGCCTTGAGCTTACTCTGCAAGAAAGATGAAAGAGTACATAACAAACTGTCGAGAGAACAAGAATGAAAAAACATCAAAACCGTACCACACTTTTCACAGACATGTAAGAATGTTGAAGAACGAAACTGAAACGCATGAATACATCATGTAATGAAAAATGAGATCAATGATTCTCGCGACAACACTTTGCGATTTTGCATAATCGTACAAGATGACTTGTTTGATTGCTAATTTGGAATCGCTGGTTCTATCTAGTAAAATTCGACCAATTACAATGATAGATTAGGACAAAAAGCTTGCAATCTTAAGACGTACTTGTGTTTCGAATTCAACCGTTGAAGGAGAGAGACTCGTTTCCAGAGTAACTTAAAAATAATGCTTAATAATGAAGACGACAGCGACGTAACAGATCATGTTCCCAGTGAGATCGTAGAAAAGATCACGTGATAACTTTTCAAAGCTATAAGAAAAAGAAAGAAAGGAGGAAGAAGGTTGGATCCTCCGCTGCCCCGACTAAATTCGTTCAAGCATCAGAAAAAGTGAATGAAGATAGGAAAGATGCAATTTAAGTTCCATAATTCACAACCATTCGAGTTCAAGGCTTAATCATTTGGTTAGAGATTTTCCGGATCGAAATCAAAACTCCATCGGATCAAAAAAAAAACCAAATGCGCAGATACTCAAAATTCGAATCCAGATAAACTAATTATAATTACTTCCTAGTTCGTTTGACCTAAATCAAGAAGCACACAGAGACATACGTCGTCCAGAAAGAGCAGGAGAAAAGAAAACGATTACAACAAGATCACGAATACATCGCAGAAACAAGGTGCAAAGCGCTTCAGTAAATATGGTCATAGCAGATCAAAATGACAAAACGTATTGCAAAAACGAGAGGATAATAACCGCAAGTGTTTTGTGAGTGCGTGGGTGAGAAAGATCGTTACCGATTGATAATCAATTTCTTTAGCGGTTACTGTATGCACTCAAACTCCTTTGTGTTTCTTGGTCGATAGACCTCGAATGCCGAGCCTGCTTTTCCTCCCTGTTCTCTGTACTGTTCCTGCTACGCCAGGCTTCTTGTTTTGAAGCGTTTTTTCTCACTCTCTCTAATTATGGCGGAGGAAGACGAAGACCAAGGTTATTCATATATAAATAGATGAGCGAGAAAACAGAGCACGTTCTGTGTTGTTCGAATTGTAATCCACACAAACGACAACGCATCATGTAGATTAGTTGTTCAAGTTTTTACAGTGTCATCTTTCAAAAAAACTTCACTCTAACCGATTAATTATTTTATGAAATAAATATAACCATCAATCCATCATCATAAATTTTTACCCAGCATTTCTTAACTCTCTCAAACTTATATAAATAGCTATCTATATACATATTCTAGATCAACGATTTTGCTGACGTCCGTAGAAATAATTAGGGCTGTGAATACAGTCCGGACCGGTGGACCATAAATTGGTAAAACTCCGGACCAGTCCGGTTCTGGGTTGGATCGGTTTGTACCTAAATTGTCCAATTTTGGTGAGATTTTTCGATCCAAAAACGGACCCGGATCGGACCAGACCGGACCGGATATTCATAGTTTAACGTCCAATCCTGGTTACGATTTTATACTGTCCAAAACCGGAACCGGACCTTAACCCGGGTTTTCAAAAAATCCTGGACCGTAGACCGGACCGTAATTTTTCGGTCCGGTTTTCCTGTCCGATTTCGCACGGACTTCCAAACAATTTTGAGATAAAGCTCCCACAATTTTTTGGCCAATAAATCTTTATTTTATAAACTATTTTTTTAAGAATCTTTATTTATTAAACTAGCAATATGTTATATGAAAACCCATCTATTTTACAGACAATAAATCTTTATTTTTAAACTATTTTTATGTCCGAAAATCTTTTGTTATCCATCTAATCTATTTATAAGGATGATGGTTTTATAACTTAAATTGGGAGTATAAAGAGTATACAAATAATACATTTGTTGACTTTTGGTTAAGAATTATCAACCTAATCTATTTACTTTAAATTTTTTGAGGGATTTTGTTATCATAGAGTATACAAATAATACATTTTTTGTTATACATACTAAAAGAGAGCACGCATTTTGCTGACGTGACGCGTTGTGGAATCATTATTGAAATTTTTTGACTAATAAATCTTTATTTTGTAAACTAGTTGTAGAGAACATTTATTTATTAAACTAACAATTTATTACTGAAAAATTTCACGTAACTTTTTTTTGTTCCAACCAATCTATTTTTTGGACGATAAATCTTTATTTTTAAACTATTTTTTAAGCAAGAAAATCTTTTGTTATCAGTCTAATCTATTTATGTTAATTTTTTTTGAGGATTTTGTTATCCCACACCGATTAACTACTGAGGTTGATGGTTGTAGAAGTTGTATAAATAGGGAATCTAAACAGTATACAAATAATACATTTCTTGATCTTTTGGTTAAGTTCAAGTAAAATTATTATTCATATCGGAGTAATATATTTTATGTGGGATTGTTACCCTACAATTATCAAGGTATTAATGTTTTTTCCTAAAATATATATTAAGTAATTGTGCGCCTGAAGCTTTTTTTGGAACAATTTTTTTCTTCTTTTAAAGGATTATCAACCTAATTTACTTACGTTAAATTTTGTAATCTCGCAGAGTATACTAATAATACATTTCTTGTCTTTTTGCTTAAGTTCAAATATAATTATTATACATATCGTATTAATATATATTATATGGGATCGTTACCCTACAATTATCTAGGTCGTAATGTTTTTTTCTAAAATATATATATTAAGTAATTCCTATTAAGTAATCGGTGTGGGAAAGAGCTGATACTAACCGGGTTCCGGCCGGATCCGGACCGAACTTTTACTATTTTATTGTCCGGATGTCCGGACCGGATTAGGGCTAAGCCCGGGATCCGGGCTTCTATTCGTGTCCGTACCTGTCCGGTTGGCCGGGCCGGGCTGTTCGCCGGGTACCCGGAGCAACTCTAGAATATTTGTTTCAAACAACAAAATACAACATGATTTTAGAGATTCATAAAAAGAAAAGATTGATTGTGAAATAGATAGGAAGATTATGTATCAGCTATTAGAGTATTAGGTCATTCTATTTTGACCACTCGAACTCAAGTGAGAAACAGATTCACATAAGCAAGTGAGACACCAGATACGACAATTATGTAACATCCGGAATTCTATTCCGGCCTTGGAGCATTTTGTCGACCTTCGCGCGTCAGTGGCTCAGTTTTCCCGCAACCTCGGGATGTTGAGTGACTGGATTTTATTCCTATTTCCGTTCCAACCTTCTGTTTCCCCTTTTGCTTTCCGACCCCTCGGTCTCTTGAGTGAGGGGACATATGGGACATTGCCCCTTGGGTCTCCCCACCCCTTTTTGCAGCTCCCTTTTCCCTTCCTCTCTCTTCACTCTTCCTCATTCATCCTTATGCTTTTCCCTTCTCTCCTTTGAGCTTCCTCTTAACCTTCTTCTTGAAGATCTTGTTTGTGTGTGAGCTGCAGTGATGGAGAAGGATCAGATTTGGTTTTGGTAAGCTTCTATCCCTTTCCTCCCTTCTCCTTCCTTTGTGACTATCTCTTCTTCCCCTCCCCTTCATCCATTGCCATAGATGAAGCTTTTCCTTAGATCCGTTACATGCGCTCGTTCTTAGCTCGATTAGGTCGGGGAGAGGTGTACAAGATCAGAGGTTGGTGTTTGGAGAAGGCTCGGTAAGAAGAGGAAGGCATTAGAGTCAAGGATCCACAATTGAAGACGAAGAAGACGACAATCTACTACTCAAACCGTGGGCGGATCATCAGAGGCGCGGGGGCGGACTAGGGCCACCGCGGCGCCAGGGCACAGGTGCGGCGCCAGGGCACAGGTGCGGCGCCAGGAGACCACATGGGCGATGACTGGGTCTTCGTAGGGGCATCTATTTGACTCTGCGGTTGCGTTTTCTTCACCAGTAGGCTCTCTTCTTCCTTTCTCTTCGTTCCTTCCTTAGCCTTGTGGTTATATCTTGTTAGTAGCATGCATAGGATGGCCTAGTGTAGCTTGAGAATACCACATAGTGGTTGTGAACCTAGGAGCCCTTATGGCTCGATGTAGTTGATGGCCTTGAGTTGGTTGAGCATGTTGGACCTTCTAGGCTAGTTTGTCCCATCTAGGTTGTGGTTTGTGAGCATGTGAGGTACAAGTTGTTGTGAGTTACTTTCATGTGCTGAGAGTTGTGGTTAGTATCGTGGGTTCTAGGATGAGTTCCTAGGTTGAGAGTTAGGTGATCTTGCGTAGATAACTAGAGTGAAGTCTAAGACCTCTTGAGCATGAGCATGTGTTGATATGTATATCCTCTTGTGAGCAGGTTGTGGGATTCCTCCCTAGGAAGCAAGACTGTTGTGAGTTGAGTGTAGTGACGAGGTAATTCTCCGGAATTACTTAGCTCGTTTTCTATGTATTAAAATCGTTGCGTGTTTGGTGGTGTGTGTTTTATTGCTTTCGTTATAACAATTAAACCGGAATTAGGATTACTGACATTATATTATTTTGGCCCAAGTGCATGATAACGGGTGGTGACAAGTTGTCTAGCTCTCGCGTAGAGCTAGGAGGTTTTTGGCAACTAGTCCATGCTGGTAGAAGGTCGGATGCATCAGTATCATTCCATGCTGGTAAGTAGGGACCGAGGCGAGTTTTGGGAGATTCTTGTGTCACAAAAGAAGTTGAACTGGAACGGGATATGACTTAATAATATGAAGATAATAAACTGGACTTGTATGTTTGAGCATGTTGTGTGATATGTTGATGTATGAGTGTGTATGTGCCTTCAACTTGTTTCTAATGCTTCGAATATGAGTTCACGGTTTTAAACCGTTTGTGTAGATGTCTTGCAAGTTAGGGACGCCGCCGAGTGAGGTAGAGGAGTGGACAGTCGAGGGCCGCCGTACATTATAGGATGGGGACGTTTTTGGGTTTTGTTGTATTGTTGGATTATGGGTTGTGTTGTACGGTTTCAGATTTCTGTATCGGAGTTTGTGTTGTTTTGAGGACTCGGCTGAGTTTCCACCTTGTATCTTTACATTTCCATTCTCGCATACATTATAAACAGTTTTTAGTTTTGCCTTTATTTGTGCCTTGTTGAAATGGTCCGGTGAAATTGTTCTCAAGCTAAGAGTCGGGACCCATTTTGAGGTCTCGCCCGTAGCATCCCGAGTCTCGTAGATTCGGGGTGTTACAAAGTGGTATTAGAGTCAGGTTGACAGCAATGGCATTCGCAATCTTCTAAAGGCCGAATGAGGAATAAACAAGACCCCCACGAGTTCTGACTTTTTTTTTCAAAATCTTGTGCATGAGTCGGGCTTGGGTTAGAATGTACGGAACCACCACTCCTTCCGCAAACCTCGGCGACGTAGATTTCCGGATTTGATGTATGTATATATATTTACATAGTTATATATATATATATATGGCCTTAGGATGTTTTTGGATTTGTATGTACCTCGTTATGTATGTGACCTTAGGATGTTTTGGGCTTGTATGCCTTGGTTGTATTTTTGTAATCATGCTTACCTTTTATGCTTTTGTAAGTTTTTATCGTATTAAGATCATAAGTATTACATATGTATTTATATATAAATAAACGCGATACACTATTAGATGGCACGTATGAGAGCTACCGCATACGTTGGACCTACCAAGGGTAGACCCCCTCTTCCTCTTACCGTCCCAAGACGGGGATGAGTAGGGAGACCTCCAAGAACGAGAGGTCGGGGATGTATCCCCATTGCAGACCCACCCGTTGTGGATCCTCTAGTAGTTGAGGTTCTTGTAGAGGACGCCGTAGAGAGCATCCTTCCCGAGGTTAGGGATAGAACAATTATGAGGTCCGGGTCACAAAGTTCTCCATATGCTAGGACTAGGGGAGCATCTATTGGAGCTACCGTGTTTGAGGACTATGTACGACGAGTTGAGGAGGCGTTTAGGACGGGAGCGGCACCTCTCGCACCACCGGTTCCTGTACCTGCACCTGCAAGATCAGTCGAGGTCTCGCAGAGGGTTACTCAGATTAGGGCCGCACCAGAGGTAGTTGTACCAGCAGTAGTTGCACCCAAGCCGGTTATGGAGGTTGTTATTACGCTAAGAATGTATAGCCCAAAAGTCTTAAATTTATAACTCGATATATTTTTCCTAACTCCCAACGAACCCACAGTGTATGAGTCGTTTTGTAGCATGGATAGTATTCCGAGGTCGAACTCAAAGACTAAGGTGAAATTGAATCAAATAAGTGACTAAGGATAGTGCAAATCTAATCTAAGAAAAGAGAAAGGAATAAAGAAATGAAAATCATAATGATTTTGGGTTGGTTTTTTGGTGATCAAGCAAAGATCACAAATCATGCAAGATTAACAAATCAAAGGAATAAACTAAGCTAGCAACACAAATAAGCAAAACAAACTCGAAATGTGTGATCAAAGAGAGAAAAGCGGATTCTAGGGGTTAGGAATTTCGGTTATGACATTGGACTCAAGCTTCTAATTAACCTTGGACTAGGTATGGTATGTTGGGAAGGAATGTTTCTCAAATGGGGTCAATCACCGGGTAGGTCTCATGATCCACTAATCCCGCAACTAAGGTCCTATCACCGGGTAAGTCTCTAGGAGCCTAAGGTTGGGAAATCTACACAAACCGAATTGCTATCTAGGGGTCTAACCTCTCCTTACCGGGTAAGTCTCAGGAAGGCAAGTCCTAAACATCAATCCTAGCACATTCAGTCCAATAGCGGCTTGTGAGGCTCACTACTACCTAGAGTTTATCATCATTGGTACTTAAGGTCGGAAATCAGCGGGTAGGTCTGTTCCCTCACTTAGTTTACTAGCATTAGGTCACCCTAGGCTAGATTAAGCTTAACAAACACTAGGATTTCAACAATCTAACATCCTAACATTAAGATTTATCAATACAAGCACAACATAATCAAATCACGGGCAGATCATCAGAACCACGGCCGTGGAAGAGGAAGAACAACCCGTAATTTTCAACAACATTTAAGTTCAAGCAAGCAATTCATCCAAAGATACATTTAAGTCTGTTCTATCATAGTCCAAGCCATAACCAACACTCCATTACCCTAGAATCTCAACTACTTAGCCAATAATATGCATTTTAACAATCAAACTCAACAAGCATACATTCATGGCTTCCTTAGCAAGAAAATGAGATGAAAGAGAGATGAAACAAGTAGAACAAGAAAACCAAGCTGAATGTATATTAAGAAAGACTTACAACCCTTCAAAAGAAGGTTCAAATCGTTCCTTACAAAGCATTGCAAATGTCTTCAACAAGTTCACTCAAAAATCTCTCAAAAACTATGAAAACTCTAAAACTAGTGTTCTTCTTCTTCTTCTTCTTCTTCTTCTTCTCCAAATGAGAGTGTTTTTGCTCCCCTCCAAGAGTAGCCTCCAATGGAATGTTTTAGAATGAGAGAGTGTGGGAGAGGATCCCCAACATCAGCCTGCAAGGACCACTTATATCCTCCATCAAGGGCAAGAGTTGGTTATGGAGATCGTGGGACAGCTGTCACAGCTGTCTAGAGAGAATCACGGTCAGAACCACGGGCGTGGAATCTGGGTCTGGACCGTGGTTTTGCTCAGATAGCTCTCTTTTGATAGTTAAGCCATGAGTTGGTGCAAGGCATGCACCAACAAGGTTCTATGTCTTAGCTCCTAGCTTGCTTCTTAATGAGTTTGGAAGTGTGTCATCGCGAGGAATGATCCTCGAATGTATCGATTAAGCTCCAAAAGCTCCCCAAAATACCTACAAAACCGACAATAGTTCGTGTAGACGTCTATCTCGACAATATGCATGAATTAAACGTAAACGTCATGAACTAATGCCAAACTATGCATGAATATCGGGAAAAACTATCTAAATGGATGCCTAAACTAACGTCATAAATCGTGTTATCAAAATACCCCATACTTAAGGTTTTCTCTCCCCGAGCAAGACCCAACTATAGACTAAGAGATGACATGATTTATGCATGCAGAAAAACAACAAAATCTTTTTGGAATTGTGCTTCTTGTCACGCTAAGAATGTGTAGCCTAAAAGTCTTAAATTTATAACTCGATATATTTTTCCTAACTCCTAGCGAACCCACAATGTATGGGTCGTTTTGTAGTAAGGATAGTATTCTGAGGTCGAACACAAAGACTAAGGTGAAATTGAATTAAATAGTGACTAAGGATAGTGTAGACCTAGTTTGAGAAAAGAGAAAGAAATAAAGAAATGAAAATCTCAATGTTTTTGGATTGGTTTTGTGGTGATCAATCAAGGATCACAAATCATGCAAGATTAACAAACAACTAAGCTAGCAACACAAATAAGCAAACACAAACACGAGATAGGTAATCAAAGGGAGAAAAAGCGGATTCTAGGGGTTAGAAATTTCGGTTATGGCATTGGACTCAAGCTTCTAACCAATCTTGGACTAGCTAAGGTATGTTGGGAAAGGGTGTTTCTCAAATGGAACCAATCACCGGGTAGGTCTCATGATCCACTAATCCCGCAACTAAGGTCCTATTACCGGGTAAGTCTCTAGGAACCTAAGGTTGGGAAATCTACACTAACTGGATTGCTATCTAGGAATCTAATCTCTCCTCACCGGGTAAGTCTCGGGAAGGCAAGTCCTAAACATCAATCCTAACACACTCAATCCAATAGCGGCTTATGAGGCTCACTACTACCTAGAGTTCATCATCTTTGGTACTTAAGATCGGAAATCACCGGGTAGGTCTCTTTCCTCACTTAGATTGCTAGCATTAGGTCACCCTAGGCTAGATTAAGCCTAACAAACACTAGGATTTCAACAATCTAACATCCTAATATGCAGATTTATCAAAACAAGCATAGGATGGCCTAGTGTAGCTTGAAAATACCACCTAGTGGTTGTGAACCTAGGAGCCCTTATGGCTCGATGTAGTTGATGGCCTTGAGTTGGTTGAGCATGTTGGACCTTCTAGGCTAGTTTGTTCCATCTAGGTTGTCGTTTGTGAGCATGTGAGGTACAAGTTGTTGTGAGTTGCTTTCATGTGCTGAGAGTGTGGTGAGTATCGTGGGCTCTAGGATGCGTTCCTAGGTTGAGAGTTAGGTGATCTTGCGTTGATCACTAGAGTGAAGTCTAAGACTTCTTGAGCGCGAGCTTGTGTTGATATGTAATCCTCTTGTGAGCAGGTTGTGTGTAACACCCCGAATCCGTTGGACTCGGAATGCTACATTGGGCTAGGATCTCGCAATGGATCTTGACCCTAGCCTGACAACAAGTTCACTGGATCTTACAACAAGGCACAAGTAGAGTAAAAACAAATACATAAAAGCTGTATGATAAACAAAAGAGTTTACAAACTCAAGCCGAGTACAAAACCATAACAACAACATCACTGATACAAAAGATCCCCAACCCATGCATCCTAATGTATAGAAGTCCTCGGCTCGTCACACCATCTGGCTCACTCTGCAGTCTTCCTAACCTGCAGATCATCTACAACATGGTATACACCGTTAGCTACAGCAATAGATAAGCATGATAGTAATAGCACAAACACACCACAACATCTCATACATGCAATGCCACACACCTTCATTTATTATCTTTAATTACGTTATATCATTACTAATTTAACTTCTTTTGTAATACGAGGAGCCTCAAGAACCCTGCCCCATCCAACGTAACACAAGAGTTTTGCATGGGGGTGACCGTCACTTGTCCCCTCCTGTGAGATCATCTTCAGGGCATCTCCTCCTAACCCAGTAGGCGGAGACCGGTGGTTACCGCCCGTTATAATACACTTGGGCCATATAAATGTAATGAATGGTCGTCCTAGTCCGGTTTAAGTTATAAATGCACAAACATATGAACACACACAACTATCACAATCATACAATCTACAATTGTACGCTAAGTAAGTCCTATGGACTTACCTGATACTCTCGTATCCTCTACCACGTCACAGCTTCCCCTCGGGGAAGAAACCAACGCCTGCAAGAGCAAGGCATACAACATCACAACCTGAAAGGGTTAGGAGACTCGTCTCCTAAACCAGAACCAACTTACAACCTAAAGATCAACACAAGCTCACATATGCCTAAGGCATACTCTCAACATCAACACAAGGGCCTAAGGCAAATCTCTAATATATGACTCATCCTATCCATCCTAACTTAGCTATCAACTAAGCCAAGGCCAAAGGAAAGGAAGGAAGGGAGACATACCAACAAGGTATGCACCAACAGAAGCAAGAACACACCAGCCAGCCCAGTGAGGCACAGGGGCGGCTCACCAGAGACGCAAGGGCGGCTCCACACCAGGCGCAGGTGCGGCTCAGGTCAGGCGCATGGGCGGCTAACTGTGCAGAGAGTTGGTCCCGGCTTCTCTTCGACTCCTTTCTCGATTCTCCTTACGTCATCAACACACCACAACAACACATATGCATACAAACACACATATGATCATCAAAACATCCAGAAAGGATCCAACACAAGTCCAACTTGTGATTCCTAAGCTAAAGAGAGAGATAAGAAGCAAAGGAGAAGAAGAAAGAAAGAAAGATGAAGAGAAGAGCTTACCACACAACCTAGGCTGCAACTAAGGAGCATCCACACTCCTCACCACTTCAGTACATCAATAACAACACACAACAACAGCTCCAAGAGAATTCAAGGCCAAAGAACACTTCAAACTCTCAAGAACTCACTCACAAGATCAAGAAGTAAAGAAGATCAAAGGAGAAGAAGAAGGAGATGAAGGACGTGAGGAGGAAGAGAGAGGCTGGAGAGATGAAGAAACCCCTCATCTGAAGTCTAAGAAGGCTTATAAGAGAAGCCAGCCGCAAAGCATAAGTCAAGAGTCAACAAAAACGGCTGCACCAACCACAGAGCCGCAGGGGCGGCCAGCCTAGGCGCAGGGCGACTCCTCTGTGACGCAGGGGCAGCTCAAGGGATGCGCAAGGGCGGATGACTGGTCAAGGCTAAGGCACTCTAGCTCATCTAGGCTTCAAAGACTAAGGCTCTTACATCTCACCCCCCCTCCCTAAAAACAAGTGTTGTCCCGAAACTTACAGGATCCCAAAACCTCTCGGACCTGTAAGCCGAGGTAACACACTCTCCTCAAAACATCAGGTCAAAACCTATAACATTCTATATCCTCAACACAACATGGAGGTATCACAACTCTAGCATCACAACTCTACACAAGGCCTAGAGTAAGATCATCTCTAGCCAAACACTAACCACAACACACTAGCATGGAGGAAAACCGTCTCCAACCACCACGTACACATAACACTACTATGTGGAGGAAAACCATCTCCACTCACACTATGTCCATCAAAGATAGCATGGAGGAAAGAACCGTCTCCTGCTAATCCTAACACAGACACCATAGCATGGAGGAAAGAACCATCTCCAGCTATACCTATCTCGTGCTAGCAATCAGGATCTAACAGATCATATGCACACACAACTAGCACGGAAACATAACATATCACATAAGCACATAACATACAAGTACTCACCAAGAAGGCGCTAAGATCTACTCATAGACCCTACTGGTGCCTCTAACTCCGCATAAAACTCCAGATAGTTCCTCTGGATACTATCCTCTGTCTCCCAGGTAGCCTCATCTAGTCCTCGTCTAGACCACTGTATCTTCAACATAGGAATGTCCTTCGAACGCAGGCGTCTCACACCTCGCTCTAGGATTGTGATAGGGTGCTCTGCAAACATATGGTCCGGCTCAACCACCAGATCATCATAACTCACGATGTGCCTCGGATCTGGTATGTACTCCCTTAGTTGAGACACATGAAACACGGGGTGAACACCCTCTAACCTCGGAGGCAAAACTAATTTGTAAGCTGCTCGTCCAACTCTATCTAGTATCTCGAAAGGGCCTACATATCGGGGACTCAACTTCCCCTTTATGCCAAAACGTCTGACGCCTCGCGTCAGAGATACTCTCAACAAAATATGAGCTCCTACCCTGAACTCTAGAGGTCGACGCCTCTTGTCTGCATACGACTTTTGGCGACTCTGTGCAACCAGCATCCTCTCTCTGATCAGCGCTACTCGAGTCATATCATCCTGAATCAGCTTTGGCGCTATCCCACTAATACTGCTAGGCTCGTCCTAGCATAACGGTGTATGACATCTACGTCCATACAATGCCTCATAAGGAGCCATCCCTATAGATGAATGCCAACTGTTGTTGTATGAGAACTCAACGAGTGGGAGGTAATCAAACCATCCCTGTCCCCAATTCAACACACAAGCTCGTAGCATGTCCTCTAAGGTCTGGATGGTCCTCTCTGACTGACCATCTGTCTGGAGGTGAAACGCAGTTGTGAAGTGTAGACTCGTCCCCAAAGCAGTCTGAATCTGTTGCCAGAATCTCGATGTGAATCGTCCATCACGATCAGAAACGATCGTCCTCGGTACTCCATGGAGTCTCACTATCTATCTAGTGTACTCCTCAGCTAAACTGCTCACGGGCCACGTCTCTCTGATAGGGATGAAACGTGCCGTCTTTGTCAATCTATTTACGATCACCCAAATGGCATCAAAGCTCCTACTGGTCTTCAGTCCAGTCATAAAATCCATGGAGACGTCCTCCCACTTCCACTGCGGCACTAGTAGTGGATGGAGCTCACCTCCAGGCCTGAAATGCTCTATTTTGACCTGCTGACAGGTCGCACATTGAGCCACAAATCTAGCTATGTCGGGCTTCAGTCCTTCCCACCAAAATGAACGTCTCACATCATGGTACATCTTACTCGTACCGGGGTGTACTGAGTAAGGTGTACAGTGACCCTCTTGTAAAATCAGCTGTCTCAACTCTGTATCTGCAGGAACACAAATACGATCATGTCGCCTCATAACTCCATTTGCCCCAATAGTGAACTGAGGTGCCTCTCCACGAGACATCCTATCTCTGATCCTCGCCAAGGTTGGGCAGGTCCCCTGCTTCTGTTAGATTTCATCCAACAAACCAGGTAGAACCTCTAAGGTAAACAACTGGGCATCCTTATCAGGAAACTGGATGTCCATCTCTAGCCAAGCTAGATCCCTCTAAAGCTGAGGCTGTATAGTAAGTATGGCAATCGCCTTCTCTCGATGCGTCTTCCTACTCAAGGCATCAACTACCACATTTGCCTTGCCAGGATGATACAAAATCTCAAGGTCAAAGTCCTTTATCAATTCAAGCCATCGACGCTGGCGGTTATTCAATTCCCGCTGCGTGAAAATATACTTCACACTCTTATGGTCTGTGAAGATCTGGCATGTAGCACCATACAGGTAATGCCTCCGGATCTTCAAAGCATGAACTACCGCTGCTAACTCCAGATCATGAGTTGGGTAGTTCTCCTCATACGTCTTCAACTGTCTAGACGCAAATGCAATCACTCTACCCCTCTACATCAAAGCACATCCCAAGCCTAGCTTGGATGCATCATTGTAGACCACAAAATCTTCAGAACGCTCTAGCTGTGCCAAAACAGGAGCAGAAGTCAAACGCCTCTTCAACTCCTTAAAACACTGAGCACACTGGTTGGTCCATACAAATCAAGTAGTCTTCCTCAAAAGACTAGTCAGTGGACGGGTAATCACAGAAAATCCCTCCACAAAGCATCTGTAATAACCGTCTAAGACAAGAAAGCTACGCACTTCCTTGACGTTCGTTGGCGTCGTCCATGCAGCAACAGACTCGATCTTCGCCGGGTCAACCATGATCCCATCAGCGGAGACAATATGTTGATAGCATGATTTATAGTCTATATTTTGGGACCTATTTAGACGTTTTATCTTCAATAATCTGCATGTTTGAATGTATATTATGTGATTATATTGTCGTTTCAACTACCTTTGCGGGAATCGAGGTCTACATCAAGTTTTGTTGTAATCGTAGGTAAAATGCCACGTTTTACATCAAAATGGAGCTAAAGGAGCTAAGGAGTCATTTGAGCTACATTCAAGAGCTTAAGGAAGAATCCAGGAAGCAAGGAATTAACAAAGAGATTTACTTTGGACCAGATTTGAGAAATTTCACATTCAGTTTAGAGTCACCTCGGTTGACCACAATACCATCTCGACCGAGGTGATTTTGAGGAGCGTCTCGACCGAGGAGAATAATCTGACGCGGCGAGATATATTTTATTCTTGGATGAGATCTTTTATTTTTGGAAGGAGAGATCTTATATTTTTGGGCTGGATTTCTGGAAGGAAGATCATTTATTTTAGGGATCTACTTATAAGATACGGATATATTTTATTAGGAAATTATCTTTTTAAGATATTATTATCTTTGGAGGGTAATTCTCCTATATAAAGAGCTGGATTTTCCACAAATTCAGCAACCCGCTACCATCACAACAGCTGGGGATTGAAGAAGCTGTAGTTAGGAAGGATTTTTGGAAGGTTGAAGGAAGATTGAAGGAAGGAAGTTCATAGCTTTTTATAGCTTTTGTGAAGGGTTTTGTAAGACTTTCTTAGATTCCCTTCTTGTTGATTTGTCTTGTTGGATTGTGATCCAAGGAACGCTTATTTGTTTGATATTTGATTCAGTTATTGAAGCCTTGTTTTTAAGGTTTTTGTGTTCAAATATTCACTTCCTTCCCTTATATTTGATTATTGCTTTCATGATGATGAGTGGCTTGTGCGATTCTAGGGTGATTGGCTGAAGGTTGTGGGAAAGACAATGATAGAATAATCTTAAATTCCAGTAGGACCCTGAAAGTTCGAGTCTTTAACCTTAACCCTAGAGTATCTCGTTCAGTCGATGAACATCTCGGCCGGGGTGGAACTTGACTGACCGAGGTGATCTTTCTGATCCGAAACTGAGAGTTAAGTGTTAGAGTTTGCCAAATCTTATCCTTATTACACCTTTCCTGGTTCAATGCATGCTTAGGATGAGACTTACCCGGTGATTCCTTAGTTTGTTTACCCAAGATTATAAGTGTAGGTAATAAAGGTTTATCCTTTATTGGGGTTTGAGTGTGCTTTCATCCCATCTTTGTGAGTTAGCCGAGACTTACCCGGTAAAGGTTGATTCTATTCCCTTAGTTGGAGTGTTGGTTTGAGATTATAGTTCCTTCCTTAGTACCTTGAGACTTACCCGGTAATAGGTTCTTTGGCTTGGGATTGTGAGTAGTGAGACTTACTCGGTGATCTATTCCACTTTAGAAACACCTTCCCTTTGCAAAATCTCAACTTTGTCCGCTTATCTTGAGATCTTGAGTTGGAACCACAACTAGATGCTTTAATCCCTAGAATTTGCATATTTCCTTAATTGACTATATTATCATCTTTGATTGCTTTAATCGCTTTTGTGGTTAGTTATGATATTGACTACCTATACTTGCTTTGTTTCACCTAAGTCCCTGAGATCGACACCTTGGAATTTTGCTTTTACTACGATTGACCCGTACACTGCGGGTTTGCATCCTTGTTTTAGGCATACATCTAGGGTTATAAATTTAAAGCTTGCACACACCATTTGGAGCGAACAAGTTTTTGGCGCCGTTGCCGGGGACTTGGTCTAGACCAAGCCGGTTGCGGTAGTCTTTCGGGGCACTTGCCCCTGTTGCTACTAACCACTCTACTTGAGTGACTTTCACAGGTTCTATCTTGTAGGTTTATGCGAAGAACCCGCGCTGGGAAGGAAATCGTTCCTTACGATCCCGAACCAGAAAAGACATACAAAAGACGCTTGAAGGAAGCTAAGATGGTCAATCAAGAAAATAGCGATCTTGAGGCCGAATTGAAGGAGGCATTGGAACAATTACGCCTCAGTATAGAAGAACTGCGATTGGAAAAGGAAGAAACTCGTGCAAGGACGGAAGCGATAGAAGCAGATATGGAGACTTTACGGGACCAATATCTACCTCGACCAGATCCAACTCCTCGATCGAGGCAAGACCCAGCTCCAGCAGCCCCGGCCGAGATACTTCCACCTCGGATACTAGTCCGAGATGCTCTTTTTGCATGTATTTCACAAACCCTAGGGCAGATGATGGACCCTAACCAGCAACTCAGGCGTCCAGGAGTCAACCTAGGTGATCTAGCGGACCATGATTATGAGCTTCGACCGCAAGTTCTTTCCATGATTCGCCAATGCCAGTTTGGAGGGCTAGAGAGGGAGTCTCCTCATCAACATCTGCAAAACTATGAGATCTTGATGGAGACCTTGAGACCTTCAAGGCTGGAAAACAACAATTACAAGCTAAGGTCTTTCTACTTCTCTTTGAAAGATAGGGCGCTTACTTGGTATCAATCTCTCCCTCCCAGAAAAATCAACACTTGGGAGGAGATGACGACGGAGTTCTTGACTAAATTCTTTCCTCCTCTAAGACCGCTGAAATGAGAGGGAAAATCAATGCATTCATCATGAAGGACAAGGAGAGTTTGTCCAAGTCATGGGAGAGATTTAAAGACATTCTTTTGGATTGCCCACATCATGGGATTCCAAAGATAGAGTTGTTGGAGATATACTTCAAGGGACTGGACGGAAACACCCAGTTCAACCTTCAACTACTATCCGACGGCACGTTCATGGACATGCCGATTGACGAAGCTTGGGAGTTCATAGAGAAACAAGCTTTGCACATGGAGAAATACTCCCACCAAGGAGCTGAAGGTGGAGTTAAAAGAGTCAACTTCCAAGAAGCTCCATCAAACAATGATCAACTCACCTCTTTAAAGAATGATGTGAAGCAATTGAAGGAACTTTTGGTTGCTCAAACCAAGAAAGAAGAGGAAGGATATCAAAACTCAAGGAACAACAATGGGTACCGGAACAACAACGGTTCCCGGAAAAACAACTACAACAACAATAGAGGATCCAACAACAATTATTGGAGGACAAACAATCAAAATCTGGGTAACTCTTACTCTAACTCCAATTCAAACAACTCTTCTAATCCTTTCCTCTCTTCTTCTTATTCTTCTACTCCATTGAAGAGCCAGGAGCCTGGATCAAGCTCGTCCCAGCCGGAAATAAAAGATGCAGTGTTGGAGGCTATCTTGATCAAGCTCAATGCTATGGAGACATCCATGACTTCATTTTCAAAGGCATAAAAAGCCTTAGAGTAACAATTCTTTAACAAGGCGAATGAAGCGCCAAGAGATCCAGGGAAGCTTCCAGCAAGGACAGAAAGCAACCCTAAAGGACAGATCATGGCAATAACGACGAGAAGTGGACTGAAAACTGCAGATCTAGTGCCTCGGTCGATGCCAGTACAGACGAAGAACACCTCGGTCCAGGTACAGTCGAAGAACACTTCGGCCGAGGTGCCAACCGAGGTTAAACCTCAAAGAGCGTCGGACAAAACTTAAGTTTATGTCCCACCTCCTGCATATAAACCACCACTTCCACTCCCCCAGTCAAGGGCCAGAGCACATCTAGACAAGCATTTTGGTAAGTTCCTTGACTTGATGAATAAACTACATATTAACATCCCTTTCCTTGATGCTATTCTAGGGATGCCCACCTATGGGAAGTTCTTGAAAGAAATTCTATCAAGGAAGAGGAAGTTGGAAGACTTTGGTGAAGTAAGGATGACATCTAAATCCTCGGAGCTCATTCAAATCATGAAGGAGAAGATGCCACCCAAGTTGAGAGATCCCGGCTCATTTGGCATTCCCATTCAAGTTGGGGATGTCACTTGTTAGGCGTTGTGTGATCTAGGAGTCAGCGTGAGCATCATCCCGCTGGAGCTATGTGTGAAGATCGGACTTGGAGAGCCCAAGCCGGTGAAGATACGGTTGCACATGGCGGACCGTTCCATTACCCATCCCGTGGGCATTTTGGAAGACGTTCCGGTTAAGTTAGGTAACTTCTGTTTACCTATAGACTTTGTTGTGCTTGACATTCCCGTAGATTATCCCGTTCCTATCATTCTCGGGAGACCATTTCTAGCTACTTCGGGTTGCAATGTGGATTGTAAGAACGCCAAGTTGCAATTCAACATTGGCGGTGATCAAGTTGAGTTTGCATTGCTTGCGGCAATGAAAGGAGAGCCGCTGGGAGATGATATCTTCAACATCTATGATGAAGAAGAATCAAGCGAATTGGTGAGCTCTATCCTTATTAATGATCCACTTGAGAGAGTTATTAGTTTTAGCTTAATGGAGGAAGGTATAGATGTTTCTTGTGATGCAGATATACGGATCTTGAAGGCACTAGAAGAAGATCCAGGAGCTAAGATTGAAAAACTAATCCAGGAGAAGAAGATCTCTAGTTTCGGTCCCAGTTGCAGTACCTCGACCGAGGCACTTTCTGGACCAAGCGAGGTGTTCTCGACTGAAGAAAATCTCGGTCACCCTCTCTGGACCTCGACCGAGGTCGAAAGCGAGATAATGTCAACTGAGAATAACAAACTTCTTACTCCCTTTTTTGAAATTCATCCTTAGTTGGTGGAACACTTTCTCCACCAAACTTCTGATAATAAAGGGCCTTGGTATGCTGACATTGTTAATTATCTTGTTTGCCAGGAAATACCACCAGGATTGACGTACGCTCAAAGGAAGAAATTCTTTAAGGATGTACGCCATTACTATTGGGATGAACCTCTACTATTTAAGAGAGGTCCGGATGGGATGCTTCGAAGGTGCATTCCGGAAGATGAAGTTACTAGTGTCATACGGCATTGTCACTCACTTCCTTGTGGAGGGCATGCTAGCGCTCACAAAACGTGTGCCAAGGTATTACGTTCCGGTTTCTTTTGGCCTACATTATTTACGGATATGCAAACGTTTGTTGTCTCTTGTGATGCATGCCAAAGAACAGGGAACTTATCTAGGAGAAACGAGATGCCACTCAATAATATATAGGAGGTTGAGATCTTTGATGTATGGGGAGTAGATTTCATGGGACCTTTTCCATCATCCGGAGGAAACCTCTACATCCTTCTAGCTGTCGACTACGTCTCTAGATGGGTTAAAGCCATTGCCTCTCTCACTAATGACGCCATGGTGGTTGTGAAGTTCTTTAATAGGACTATCTTTCCACGTTTTGGGACTCCACACATCATCATCATCAGCGATGGAAGGACACATTTCATCAACCGGAAGTTTAAGGCACTTCTATCGAAATATGGGGTAACCCACAAGGTAGCAACCCCTTATCACCCTCAAACTAGTGGACAGGTCGAGATCTCTAATAGAGAAATCAAAGCAATCTTGGAGAAGACCGTCTCTAGGACGAGGAAGGATTGGGCCATGAAGTTGGACGACGCTCTTTGGGCCTACAGGACCGCATTCAAGACTCCCATTGGTACCACCCCTTATAATTTGGTATATGGGAAGTCTTGCCATTAGGCCGTTGAGTTAGAACACAAGGCGTATTGGGCAATCAAATGGTTGAACTTCGACATCAAGGAAGCCGGTGAGAAGCGGGTATTGGATATCAATGAGCTGGAGGAGTTGTGTTTGAACACTTATGAGAATGCCAAGATCTACAAGGAAAGGACAAAGAAATGGCACGACAAGCGTATCATCCCTAAGGAGTTCAAGGAAGGGGATTTAGTTCTACTCTTCAACTCCCGCCTTCGCCTCTTTCCAAGTAAGTTAAAATCTAGATGGACAGGACCTTATGTTGTGAAACATGTTTTCCCTTATGGTGCAGTCGAGATCTGGGGAGAAACAAGTAGAAGATTCAAGGTCAATGGTCATAGACTTAAGAAATACAAGCCGGAAGTTCCGGTTGAGGAGATTGCACCACTATACCTTGTTTAGAGACACCGTACGGTCTAGCTAGCGACCTTAAACCAAGCGCTTCCTGGGAGGCAACCCAAGGTATTGCTTTCTTTTCCCTTTTTCTAGTCTAGCTTTAGATAGTTTGCTTTTGCTTTGCTTTACTTTGTTTTTGGCGTCCTAGACAGACAATAGGTAATCTCTAAGGAAGGAATACAACCCAGGAGCAACACTGGAAGGACATAAGTTCAAGAAATTGAGAAGACGGAGTTTGACTAAGACACATCTCGGTTGCTGTCACAATACCTCGACCGAGATGATTCTTGAGCAACCGAGGCGACTAGGGTTTCTGACAATCCACCTCGGTCCGTATCACCTCGGTCCAGTCGGGACCACCTCGACCGAGGTGACAGTAGTTCCAGAAAAGGGTATAAAAGGGGGTTCGAATTCTCTCTCTTCCCTCTCTCACCTTCTCGACCACGGCGCATAGATTCATCTCGTTCTCTGATTTTCTATCGTTTTCGACGATTCTTGCTTCCAAATTGCAAGGAAAGAGTAGAGGATCAGTTTGCAAGCGAAAATAACAAAAACGCTCCGAATCAACCGAATCTGGGGTAATTTGAAAAAAAAAACCCCAACTCCCTCTTCTTCACTGTTTCGGTCAATTTGGGCTTTGGTTGCCATTGCATTGTGTTGGAAAAGGATTAAGTACCCCATAGGAACAATTGGTAGTGATATTGGGGGAAAATAACTGGATTTCTGAGAGTTACGATCGAACAGCCTTCTACCTCGGTCCAATCGACTTGTGTCTCGACCGAGGTGTTCTTGAGGATTGTCAGGGCAACCGAGGTGGTCTGATAGTGAGAGAAAATGAGTTTTGATAGACAGCTGGTTCTGAGGGATGGATCCCCTTCTCCTTCTTCTTCTTCTCGCCGCTCCATACCGGTGATCCATGAGCGTCACCGGATAGATTATGACCGCATTGCAGCACGCCTAGTGATTGCGCCGTGATTTCTAGAAGTTGCTGCTTTTGATTGCCTCTATGTAGCTGATGATTTGAGGTGTATGATTTCTATGGTAGGGCTGGAGCAGTTTATGGAGATTAGAGCTCCAGCCTACCTCGAGCCCACTTTGGAGTTTGTGAGCTCCGTGACCTACTTGTCTACAAAGCAAGCCGTCAAGTACCGGTTGTTGAACCGGAACTACATAGTACCGATGGACCAGTGGAGAGAGGTCTTCGGCTTTCCGACCCCCACAGTTGCTGATTTCCCCTCTCGAGCTGTAGCTCGCGAGTTCTGGGGACAGATAGCTCACGTAGTTGAGCATGTTGACAGGTGGAGACCTGGAGATTCCAGGGAGCGGTTCATCTTCCACCTTGCCTTTAGACTTGCTCACCGTATTTTTAGCGAGACACTTCTGGCGCGCACTGAGACGCCCTAGAAGATTAGACAAGGTGAGCTTCTGAGTCTATACTGTATGGTTACCGGAGGAGTTCCTGACTTCGGAGTGATGCTGGCTGAGGATTTGCACAAGATAAAGGCAAAGGCGAGGGGAGACATCTGTTGTGGAGGGTTAGTGACTCATTTAGTTACTGCGATGGGGCTGGATTTGAGTGCTTGTACTATGGTGGCGGCTGCCAAGCCGCTTGGTCTGCAGGAGATGATTACGAGGAGGATCTTGGTTCCTCGTGGACTTACTACGCCATATGTGGCGATGCCCTGGGAGCAGACTGCCCCTCAGGGTATTAGATGGTCATCTCAGTTCTCAATATTTGACCCTCAATAATGGTACACTGCGTGGATTCCTCTTATTGAGGACGCTAGAGACGCAGCAGCAGCAGCCCAGGAGCAGGATGAGGAGGCTGATGAGGAGGATGATCGCGGTGCTGCCATGGATACAGGGACAGATACAGCTGGGACCAGTGTGCCAGTAGTCGATCTAGACGACGAGGAGACAGATTACGAGCCAGCTGCAGCACCAGCACGTCCTGCCAGGCGTAGAGTTCGGAGGCAGAGGGATCACGTAGCTGACCGCCGGATTGACGATTTGACAGATCAGATGATTGACTCCTACGCAGCCATGATCGTCGATCTAGGGGGACGTTTGGATGACCTTCACCGAGAGTTAGATAGCCGGACTCATCAGATACTGGAGAGTCAACACTATCAGCGCCGGATGATGGAGATCCAGTTCCAACATATGATGGGACATCCATTCGACCCGTCCCAATATCCGTACATACCATATCCTCCACCACCGCCAGCAGATCAGGATTAGAGCTTGTAGGATTTCTTTCTTTATTTATTATGCAGCTCAGCTTATGTCTGGTGAGTATCCTGTTTCTTTAGACTTATTTGACCCATTGGGACAATGTGTCCCAAGTATGGGGTATGCGGATATGTATTTGGCATTATGTATGCTTGTATGACTTGATTTGGATATTTATGATTTTCTTATGCTCTATGTGCTTATCTAAGACTACATGCATGCATACAGGTTATTTGATTGAGAAAAACGTCAAAAACTGGTTTAAGAAAAAAATTTTATGACCTCGACCGAAGTGATTCTGACCAATCGAGGTGTAGTACCTCGGTTGACTTAGAACATCTCGACCGAGGTGGTTTAACTGAGAAAGTTTTCGAAACGATTTTGTGCTTCTTATCTGGATTTGACCTCAGTGAAGATTCTGTTTGTAGACTGGTTTTGAAATTTTTATATGTTTGAAAGGTTTTATGATATGTTTAAGTTGATAAATGCTTTGTTTGAAATTTTGGCATGTTTAATACTTTGTTTTTATCCAGATTATGTTGAATTTGAAGGTTGACACCACATGATGAGTTCTCTCACTTTCTTCCTGGGATGATTAAGGCAATTCATTCTCTTCTCTCCTTCTTCTTGATCATGCTTAGCCCCTCATATACATATTTGCCTCCCTTTACCTATCCGGGAATTTGGAAGCAAGCAAGTGAAAAACAAGTGAAAGAAAAGTTGAGATGTTGGCTGAAAGTTAGAAAGAAACAAATAGGTTTGGGGAAGTCAATCATGATGATGAGTAACTCGGCACCATTCACATAGCCGGGTGTTTGTGTCTTGCCAAAGTCGGATTGAGCGATATTCCTAACGGGTCGTGGTATGTGCATCAAGGGTTTGAGGCATCTCAAGAAATTGATGATTGCTGATCTCCTAGGCTTCGGTTATTGTGCACCTCTGTCCATGCATCCCAAAAAGTAAAGTAAAAAGTGAATAAGCAAAGCTTATTGGTGGCAGATGTTGAAGTTCAAAGGAAGTGAAGTAAAAGATCCTTTTCCCGGATTCTAGCCCCACATTCCCTATATGCATCCCACCCTCACACGTTTCTTGACCTCTTTTGAAAGACCTTGAGACCTCGAGCTTGTTCATTGACTTGGTGGTTTAAACTGGATTATACATGATTAATTTCGATAATTATGATTTATTATGCATTCTATGATTTTATGCAAAGATGAACAACTTTCTTATATTTATAAATGTTTTGAGCATGTTTTGATTTTAAATTCCATGAAGCATTCTCTTAGAGTGATCTATGATTGGAGCACACCACTAAAAATGTTTTGAAATACTTTTCATTGATCTTTCTGACTTATAATTCATTCTATCTTGTACTTAAGATTTGGAACTTACTTGGGGACAAGCAAGGGACAAGTATGGGGTATTTTGATAGCATGAATTATAGTCTATATTTTGGGACCTGTTTAGACGTTTTATATTCAATAATCTGCATGTTTGAATGTATATTATATGATTATATTGTCATTTCAACTAGCTTTGCGGGAATCGAGGTCTACACCAAGTTTCGTTGTAATCGTAGGTAAAATGGCACGTTTTACATCAAAATGGAGCTAAAGGAGTTAAGGGGTCATTGGAGCTACATTCAGGAGCTTAAGGAAGAATCCTGGAAGCAAGGAATTAATAAAGAGATTTACTTTGGACCAGATTTGAGAGATTTCACATTCAGTTTAGAGTCACCTCGGTTGACCACAGTACCATCTCGACCGAGGTGATTTTGAGGAGCGTCTCGACCGAGGCGAATAATCTGATGCGGCGAGATATATTTTATTTTTGGCTGAGATCTTTTATTTTTGGAAGGAGAGATCTTATATTTTTGGGTTGGATTTCTGGAAGATCATATATTTTAGGGATCTATTTGTGAGATATGGATATATTTTATCAGGAAATTATCTTTTTAAGATATTATTTTCTTTGGAGGGTAATTCTCCTATATAAAGAGCTGGATTTTCCACAAATTCAGCAACCCGCTACCATCACAACAGCTGGGGATTGAAGAAGCTGCAATTAGGAAGGATTTTTGGAAGGTTGAAGGAAGGAAGCTCATAGCTTTTTATAGCTTTTGTGAAGGGTTTTATAAGACTTTCTTAGATTCCCTTCTTGTTGATTTGTCTTGTTGGATTGTGATCCAAGCAACGCTTATTTGTTTGATATTTGATTCAGTTATTGAAGCCTTGTTTTTAAGGTTTTTGTGTTCAAATATTCACTTCCTTCCCTTATATTTGATTATTTCTTTCATGATGATGAGTGGCTAATTTCCTTGCGCGATTTTAGGGTGATTGGCTGAAGGTTGTGGGAAAGACAATGATAGAATAATCTTAAATTCCATTAGGACCCTGAAAGTTTGAGTCTTTAACCTTAACCCTAGAGTATCTCGTTCAGTCGATGAACATCTCGGCCGGGGTGGAACTTGACTGACCGAGGTGATCTTTCTGATCCGAAACTGAGAGTTAAGTGTTAGAGTTTGCCAAATTCTATCCTTATTACACCTTTCCTGGTTCAATGCAAGCTTAGGATGAGACTTACCCGGTGATTTCTTAGTTTGTTTACCCAAGATCATAAGTGTAGGTTATAAAGGTTTATCCTTTATTGGGGTTTGAGTGTGCCTTCATCCCATTATTGTGAGTTAGCCTGAGACTTACCCGGTAAAGGTTGATTCTATTCCCTTAGTTGGAGTGGATGTTTGAGATTATAGTTCCTTTCCTTAGTACCTTGAGACTTACCCGGTAATAGGTTCTTTGGCTTGGGATTGTGAGTAGTGAGACTTACCCGATGATCCATTCCATTTTAGAAACACCTTCCCTTTCCAAAATCTCAGCTTTGTCCGCTTATCTTGAGATCTTGAGTTGGAACCACAACTAGATGCTTTAATCCCTAGAATTTGCATATTTCCTTAATTGACTATATTATCATCTTTGATTGCTGTAATCGCTTTTGTGGTTAGTTGTGATATTGACTACCTATACTTGCTTTGTTTCACCTAAGTCCCTGAGATCGACACCTTGGAATTCTTGCTTTTACTACGATTGACCCGCACACTGCGGGTTCGCATCCTTGTTTTAGGCATACATCTAGGGTTATAAATTTAAAGCTTGCACACACCATTTGGAGCGAACATATGTCCAAGGAAAGCAACCTCAAACATCCAAAACTCGCACTTAGAGAACTTGGCGTACAACTCTCTATCCCTCAAAATCTATAATACCGTCCTCAGGTGTCCCGCATGCTCCTCTCTGCTACGAGAGTATACCATAATGTCATCAATGAAAACCACTACGAACTGATCCAGGAAGTCGATAAAGATGTTGTTCATCAACTCCATGAAAACTGTTGGGGCATTCGTCAGCCCAAATGACATCACTACAAACTCGTAGTGTCTATAACGGGTACGAAATGCCGTCCTGTGCACATCCTCCTCTCTCACCCTCAATTGGTGATATCCTGAACGCAAGTCAATCCTGGAGAAGATTGTCGCTCCCTGCAGCTGATCAAGTAGATCATCAATACGAGGTAGTGGATACCTGTTCTTGATGGTCACCTTGTTCAGCTCTTTGTAATCTATACACAGTCTCAAGAATCCATCCTTCTTCCGCACGAAGAGGACCGGTGCACCCCATGGTGAAACGCTAGGGCGTATGAAGCCCTTATCAGCCAACTCCTCGAGTTGCTTCTTCAGCTCCAACATCTCGACAGGTGCCATACGGTATGGGGCCTTCGAGATGGGTCTCGTGCCAGGCTTTAAGTCAATGCCAAAATCTACGCTCCTCTGAGGTGGCAAGCTATATGGCTTTGCAAATACGTTTGTAAACTCACAAACCACCGGTATCTCCTCCAAAGCTGGACTCTCTCCATCCTTCATGGCGTAGCACCAGAAGGCATCACATCCCTGTGCAATCAGTCTAGCTGCTCGTACAACACTGATGACAGACCCTGTCTTCCCAAGGTCCCAACCCCGGAAGACCTCTATCGGACCTAAGTCGATAGAGACTGTAACGGTCCTCTTACCCACATCTAACATCGTACGGTGTCTACGCATCCAATCCATACCTAATATGACTTCTTCATGCATCAAAGGCATGACTAAGAAGTCAACAAGTAGTACACGGGTCCCTAAACATAGAGGACAACTACGTATCTCCTGGGTACCTCTGACCCAACTACCATCAGGTAACCCTATAGTAAAGGGTGCCCCCTCTATGGTAGACAAACTTAAACACTCAATGTAAGAAGCAGAAATAAATGAATGTGTAGCACCGGTATCAAATAAAACTCTAATAGGTAAACCATGTAACAGAATGGTAACTGTAGCAGCTGGTGCTGGGGGCTCCTCAGCACTTCTCAACTCAAAAGCATGGCCTCGAACTCCTCGAGCATCACTAGTGCTAGCCTCTCTACCTCTACCCCTACTCGGTCTAGGAGCTGAACCCTGAGTAGCAGGTGTTCCTGGGACCCTCTACTGTCCCTGATGCTGAGGCGGTCTCTGCCCACCTCCTGCTGCACCTGTAGGGGAAGAACCTTGCTGTGATGGCGCCTTGCCTTGACGGAAAAACGTAGCTATATGTCCTGGCTTCCCGTACGAGAAGCGAGTTAGCGGTACTCTAGGGCAATCAGCCCTCATATGTCCATAGGCCCCACAGTTGTAACACTGCCGGCCTCTATCAGTAGTCTGTGCAGACATTGGAATACTCAAGCGGCCCTGAGTCTAACTCGCCCGAATCCAGATGCTCCTGCACCAGTCGGTGCTGTACGCTGTCTCTTCTCAGACCGTCCGGCCTGAGAAGTCTTCCTTTGGCTGACCTTCTCTCTCTCATAAGTAGAAGCCCGATCCTGGTAGTCTGCCAATGAGTCACAATGAAATCCCGCCATATATGAACGTGTACTCTCCCTTAGACGTCGGGAGAATAGGTATACATGCTGGTCTGTAGAAGGTGCAGCTGGACCCAGCAAAGCTAACTCTGTCCAAAAGCGGCGAATGGCATCTGTAATGGGTACGTCCTCAAAACCTGCTTCCACAAAATCCTGCAGCTTCTCCTTCCTTAGTGAGGCAGGACAGAACTGCTCCCTCAGTAGAGTCCTCATCTGCTCATAGGTGATGACTCGTGTTGTAACTGTCCTCCACCACTGATGTGCCAGGTCATGGAATAGAGATTATACTAGCTCTATCCGTCTGTCCTTTGGGCAACGAATAGACTCTAAAGCTGAGTCTACATGCCCAATCCATACCTCATTATCTAGGTTGATCTCCCTAGAGAAGTGTGGTACTCCCTGCTGGTGGAATGCCTTCAACTAGGTATCTAATCGAGGCCCTCTAGTCTCCTCCACAACTCGTGGTAGCTCAACTACATGAACTGGTGCAGCTGGCACCTAAGTAGCTCCATGGGACTCCTCAGATAATCCCTCCTGCCCTGGTAAGTCTGGGGCTCATCGACCCGCTCTGATGGCCTCCTCAAACTACCTGAGATACTCTCTAAACTCAAGTCCTCCCATAGAAACACGATCTGAACCATCTGAATGGGTTCGATGTGACTGATGTCTCCTGGATCCATCACTCCTCGTTGCTGGAACAAAGCTCTCAGCAACCTCCTCATGAGCCTCCTCCACCACTGCTGGATCTACAGCGGGAGCTGGTCCCTGTCTCCTCTCTCTTGGAGGAAGAGGTGGTCTACCTCTACCTCTGCCTACTGCAGTAGCTCTAGTCCAAGCCATCTGCGGGGTATGCACACCTAACGTATAAGGCTCTATATAGGCCATATGTATAGATATATATATATAATACTTAATAATACATGCACACATATCATCACATAAAAGGTATCTATATATATATATATATATATATATATATATATATATATATATATATATATCTATACTGTCGAGATCCTCAGATGGGTGACAACTTTTGTACACACTATCCCAAAACTATCTGTACTCGCTTTAAAACCAAAACTCTTTAAAACGTCAAACCCCATGTGGGTTCTATTTATTTATCCACTCTACCTTTATTGCAGATAGCAGTGCCATTGTTGTCAACCTAAGGCTCTGACACCAACTCTGTAACACCCCGAATCCGTTGGACTCGGAATGCTACATTGGGCTAGGATCTCGCAATGGATCCTGACCCTAGCCTGACAACAAGTTCACTTGATCTTACAACAAGGCAGAAGTAGAGTAAAAACAAATACATAAAAGTTGTATGATACAACAAAAGAGTTTACAAACTCAAGCCGAGTACAAAACCATAACAACAACATCACTGATACAAAAGATCCCCAACCCACGCATCCTAATGTACAGAAGTCCTCGGCTAGTCACACCATCTGGCTCACTCTGCAGTCTTCCTAACCTGCAGATCATCTACAACACGGTATACACCGTTAGCTACAGCAATAGATAAGCATGATAGTAATAGCACAAACACACCACAACATCTCATACATGCAATGCCACACACCTTCATTTATTATCTTTAATTACGTTATACCATTACTAATTCAACTTCTTTTGTAGCGCGAGGAGCCTCAAGAACCCCAACGTAACACAAGACTTTTGCATGGGGTGACCGTCACTCGTCCCCTCCTGTGAGATCATCTTCAGGGCACCTCCTCCTAACCCAGCAGGCGGAGACCGGTGGTTAACGCCCGTTATAATACACTTGGGCCATATAAATGTAATGAATGGTCGTCCTAGTCCGGTTTAAGTTATAAATGCACGAACATATGAACACACACAACCATCACAATCATACAATCTACAACTGTACGCTAAGTAAGTCCTATGGACTTACGTGATACTCTCGTATCCTCTACCACGTCACAACTTCCCCTCGGGGAAGAAACCAACGCCTGCAAGAGCAAGACACACAACATCACAACCTGAAAGGGTTAGGAGACTCGTCTCCTAAACCAGAACCAACTTACAACCTAAATATCAACGCAAGCTCACATATGCCTAAGGCATACTCTCAACATCAACACAAGTGCCTAAGGCACATCTCTAACATATGACTCATCCTATCCATCCTAACTTAGCTATCAACTAAGTCAAGGCCAAAGGAAAGGAAAGAAGGAAGACATACCAACAAGGTATGCACCAACAGAAGCAAGAACACACCAGCCAGCCTAGTGAGGCGCAGGGGCAACTCACCAGAGGCGCAAGGGCGGCTCCACACCAAGCGCAGGTGAGGCTCATGTCAGGCGCAGGGGCGGCCAACTGTGTAGAGAGTTGGTCCTGGCTTCTCTTCGACTCCTTTCTCGATTCTCCTTACGTCATCAACACACCATAGTAACACATGCATACATACACACATATGATCATCAAAACATCTAGAAAGGATCCAACAGAAGTCCAACTTGTGATTCCTAAGCTAAAGAGAGAGATAAGAAGCAAAGGAGAAGAAGAAAGAAAGAAAGAAAGAAAGATGAAGAGAAGAGCTTACTACACAACCTAGGCTGCAACTAAGGAGCATCCACACTCCTCACCACTTCAGTACATCAACAACAACACACAGCAACAGCTCCAAGAGCATCCAAGGCCAAAGAACACTTCAAACTCTCAAGAACTCACTCATAAGATCAAGAAGAAGTAAAGAAGATCATAGGAGAAGAAGAAGGAGATGAAGGACATGAGGAGGAAGAGAGAGGCTGGAGAGATGAAGAAACCCCTCATCTGAAGTCTAAGAAGGCTTATAAGAGAAGCCATCCGCAAAGCATAAGTCAAGAGTCAACAAGAACGGTTGCACCAGCCACAGAGCCGCAGGAGCGGCCAGCCTAGGCGCAGGGGCGGCTCCTCTGTGACGCAGGGGCGGCTCTAGGGATGCGCAAGGGCGGCTGACTGGTCAAGGCTAAGGTACTCTAGCTTATCTAGGCTCCAAAGACTAAGGCTCTTACATTGTGGGCTTCCTCCCTAGGAAGCAAGAGTGTTGTGAGTTGAGGGTGGTGACGAGGTAAGTCTCCGGACTTACTTAGCTCGTATTCTATGTATTAGATTCGTTCCGTGTTTGGTGGTGTGTGTTTTATTGCTTTCGTTATAACAATTAAACTAGAATTAGAATTACCGACCTTATATTATTTTGGCCCAGTGTATGATAACGGGTGGTGACAACTTGTCTAGCTCTGGCGTAGAGCTAGGAGGTTCTTGGCGACTAGACCGTGCTGATAGACGGTCGGATACATTAGTTCCATTTCATGCGGGTAAGTCGGGACCAAGGCGAGTTTCGGGAGATTTTCGTGTCATAAAAGAAGTTGAATTAGAACGGGATATGACTTAATAATATGAAGATAATAAACCGGACTTGTATGTTTGAGCATGTTATGTGATATGTTGATGTATGAGTGTGTATGTGCCTTCACCTTGTTTCTAATGCTTCAAAGAGCTAACGGTTTTAAACCATTTGTGTAGATGCCCTGCAGGTTAGGGATGTTGCCGAGTGAGGTGGAGGAGTGGACAACCGAGGGGCGCCGTACATTATAGGACAGGGACGTTTTTGGGTTTTGTTGTATTATTTGATTATGGGTTGTGTTGTACGGTTTCGATTTCTTTATCGGAGTTTGTGTTGTTTTGAGGACTCGGCTGAGTTTCCACCTTGTATCTTTACATTTCCGTTCTCGCATACATTATAAACGGTTTTTAGTTTTGCCTTTATTTGTACCTTGTTTGAAAGGTTCGGTGAAATTGTTGTCAAGCTAAGGGTCGGGACCCATTGTGAGGTCTCGTCTGTAGCATCCCGAGTCCCGCGAATTTGGGGTGTTACAAATTAGACGCCGAAGGTTGAGAATCCGGTGAGAGAAGCAAATGAGACATTCAAACTTCAAGATTCCGGTGAGAGAAGCAAGTGAGACGCCGAAGGTCGAGAATCCGGCGAGAGAATGGTGGAGGTCCAGACTAGTGACTTCTGAAAGACGACAAGGTCGAGCGAGGATGAGTGGAGGACTTGTTCGCTCAAAAGTGTGTGCGTCAAAGTCTTAAATTTATATCTAGAACTCAAAGCAAAGGGAACCCGCAATGTACGGATCGGTTGTAGCAAGGTAAGAAATTACAGAGTCGAACTCAGGGATTTGGTGAGAATAAATTCGAACTCAATTATCTAGCAAAATGCAAAAGCTTTTGTGATTAATAAAGGGGGAAATGATTCCAAGGATTCAAGTATCCAACTGCGGCTTTCGATTCAAGACATTTCTAATGGATATAAGGACAGAGTTTATGATGCCAAGATTATGTGTTCAAAGGTAGATATCGTACGGTGAAGTTCCGAAACCCATTTGTCTAGCCCAAAGGTTCTCTCTATAAGGGTTGTTGAGGCTGCAATATAGAAAGATCTAAAGACAAGAATTATGTTCAAACTAACTACCTAAAACCCCAGGATATGACTCTTCAAGGTAAAGAATAGGAAGCACACTTAAAATCTTAATAAAGGATGTTGAGTCTCTCTATTACCCAAATCTTGTAATCTTAATCTATTAAATGTAGAATCAAGGTTGAAGTCTCTTCATACACTCAATTAGAGGTTAAAAAGGTTAAGCAAGGTTGGGGTTTAGGCAAGGATTGACTTTGGTTAAAGATTAATTCAATTAAAGATCGCCAGGGGATTAAATCGACCTGTTCTTGAGAAAATCGTCCGATTTTCCTGAAGAACAACCCGATTTTCCTATGTCGCAAAGTTAAAATCTAAACTCTCAGGGTCCAAATGTTTGAATAAGTTCAGTCTATCATCATCTAAGCCTCAATCTTCAACTATTCTCCCCAGAATCACAATGATTTTAGCCAACCATTTTCAAAATCAAATCAAAATTAAGATTGAGTGAAATAATTCAAATAAACCCGAATCTTGAATAAAAACTCAATAACCTTCAATTCTGTAAACCAATCTCAAAACTAATCAATGTATCTCTCAATTAATTCAATATCGTGTTCAAAAACCACAAAGATCACAATGGAACAAAGAAATCTCACAAATATGATCAAGATTGACTTCCCGGTAATATTGCTTCAATCCCTCTCCAAGAATCTTCAATCTCTCACAAACGTGTAAAGATTTCCCGCTACGGCCGTCCTGTTTTCGTTCCTAGGGTTCCAACCTATAGTTTCTTGCTAATGGGCCGCTTGGCAAAACATTTCTCTAGCCTAAAAGTGATGGGCTTTGAGTCGTCTTTACCATTGGGCCGAAAATAGAGAAAATCGAACTAGTCGATTTACACACAAAACCGTCCGAATTTTAGAGGGAAAAATCGTCCGATTTATGTAGTAAATGGCACGATTTTCTTCAACAGAGAATGCTCGTCTCTTGGCTTGTTTCCTTCCTTCCTTTATGCTTCTTTTACGCAACTCCTTTACTCTTTGTGATTCCTCCAAGACTCCTTTAGCTTCCCTAATGACCTTAGATACTCCTTGCTCCACTTTTACTTCCAAATCCACCCAACTTACCTACAATTCAACTGAAACTCGTGTAGACCTCTATTTTCGAAATATCATTGAATAAAACATAAAAGGTACACAAGTTCTCTCTAAATGCAATGTAAATCGAGGTAAGCCTCTACAATATGCATGATTATAATGGTATATAATTCATGTCATCAGGACTGAAGGAAGGCGGCAGACTGAAGTCTTAAGGGTAAAGGTGATTAGGGTTTCTAGTTTCTTAAGTAGCGCGCGCACACACACACACACACACACACATATATATATATTTTAAATGATCCAGGCCGGACAAGGAGCCCGACCGGGATTTGTAGTCTGTCTGGATCCGGCCCGGATGTCCGGCCGGGCCGGGCTTTTAATATTGTCCGTACCCTCCCGTTTTTGCTGGTGGACGGGCCGGATCGGTCGGGACGACCTGGGGTGTGTTAGCTCTAATGTGGGATATCCCTTTTAAGTAATTGATGTGGGACAATATCCCACATCGATTAACTACTAAGGTTGATGGTACTAAGGTTGATGGATTTAGAGTGGATTTTGCCAACACGTTTAGTAAAGAGTGAATTTTGCATGCATATGACAACTTGTCACATGAACACATGTCGGAGCCATACATCCTTCAAATGGAAACATACTAAAGGAGAGCATCGTTTTTGATGACGTGACACGCTATGGAAGCAGTATTGAAAATTTGAAATGAAGCTCTCACATTTTTTGGCCAATAAATCTTTATTTTTAAACTAATATTTTAACCCAGATAATCTTTATTTATTAAACTAACAATTTGTTATTGGAAAATTTTAAGTAACTTTTTTTTTACTGCAATCAATCTATTATTTGTGACAATAATTCTTTATTTTTAAATTATTTTTTAAGCTAGGGAATCTTTTGTTATCGGTCTGATCTATTTACGTTAAATTTTTTGAGGAATTTTGTTACGCCACATCAATTAGCTACTAAGGTTGATGATTTTGGAACTTGTATAAATAGGGAGTTTAAAGAGTATACAAATAATACAGTTTTTGACCTTTTAGTTAACTTCAAGTACAATTGTTATTCATATCAGAGTAATATATATTATGTGAGATTGTCACCCTATAAGTATCAGGTCTTCATGTTTTTTTCTAAAATATATATTAAGTAATTGTGCCACTGAAGTTTATTGAAATGGAGGTCCCACAATTTTTTGGCCAAGTAATCTTTATTTTATAAATTAATATTTTAAGTTAGATAATCTTTATTTATTAAACTAACAATCTGTTATTGAAAAATTTCACGTAATTTTTTTGGTTTCAACCAATATATTTTTTGGACAATAAATCTTTATTTTTAAAATATTTTTTAAGTAACGAATTTTTGTTATCGGTCTGATCTATTTAAGTTAAATTTTTTGAGGGATTTTATTATCCCACACCGATGAGTTACTAAGGTTGATGGTTTTAGAACTTGTATTAATAGGGAGTCTAAAAAGTATACAAATAATACATTTCTTAACCTTTTGTTTAAGTTCAAGTACAATTATTATTCATATCGTACTAATATATGTTTTGTGAGATTGTTAGCCTACAATTATCACGGTCTTAATGTTTTTCCCTAAAATATATATTAAGTAATTGTGTCCCTGAAGTTTTATTTTTTGGGACGATTTTTTCTTTTTTTAAAAGATTATCAGCCTAATCTATTTACGTTAAATTTTATTATCTCACACATAGTATACAAATAATACATTTTTGGCTTTTTGGTTAAGTTCAAATATAACTATTATTCATATCGGATTAATATATGTTATGTGGGATCGTTACCCACAACTATGTAGGTCGTAACGTTTTTCCCTAAAATATATATTAAGTAATCCTATTAAGTAATTGACGTGGGATATTCCTTATTTAGTAATCGATGTTGGGACAATATCCCGCATCGATTAACTACTAAGGTTGATGGTACTAAGGTTGATGGTTTTACAGTGGATTTTTCCGACACATTTAGTAGAGAGTAAATTTTACATGTATATGAAAGCTTGTCACATGAACCCATGATGGAGCCATACGTCCCTTCAAATGGAAACATACTAAACGAGAGCACCGTTTTTGATAACATGGCACGCTATGCAAGCAGTACTGAAATGGAGCTCACACAATTTTTTGGCCAATAAATCTTTATTTTTTAAGTTAATATTTTCAGGCAAATAATCTTTATTTATTAAACTAACAATATGTTATTGGAAAATTTCACGTAATTGTTTTTGTTCCAACCAATCTATTTTTTTAGGACAATAAGGGTGTGTTTGGTTAGAGATGGGGGTTATTTTGAAGATTAATCTAGATGGAATTTAAAAGGGGTTAAATTTTATATGGGATTTATTAGGGATTATTTGATATAAAATAATTTACGTGAAGCTGTTTGGTTGAAGATCTTTTAATAGGTTTAATTGATATTGATTTACAAATTTACCCTTATTTTAACCTTAAATACGAGACATGAGTGGAATCCTAATTGAGTGGATATGGCCAAAATTATGGAAATTTTAAGATTCTTCTCTCTCCTATTAATAATCAAATAAATTTTGTTAAATCGGGAAACTAAATATTCTTATTTATAATAAGTAAAAGATTGTGTCAAAGGTTGGAATCGAACTCTGGACGAGTTGCCCCACCCTCCGCCCTTATACCAGTTAGACTAATCAAACTTCGTGTATTCTTTTGCCGATACACAATATTTAATACACAATTTTTATACATAATTTCAATTACACAATGTCCGTACACAATTTCAATTATACAATGTTAATACATAATACACAAATATCAGCTACAAAAAATGCATTGGACATACATAACCACGAAATCGTTATGTAGAAAGTCGTTATTTAGAAAGTCGCAAAAGTTATGTAATCGTTATGTAGAAAGTTGCAAAAAATGCATTGGACAATATTCTGTGTAACCAAACATTGTCAAAATGACATACACTTGTACTACATAAACGTAATCGTTATGTAGAAAGTCGCAAAAATTATGTATCAGCATATGTACATAACCACGAAATTATGTATCAACATATGTACATAACCACGAAATTAATAACAACATATTTTTTTAATTATGATAAATAAATAAATAATTAAAGAGCAAACCTCCATTGACGATATTCGAGTTTCTTAAAATCGAAAAAATGGAGATTAGAAAGGTAGACGAAGAAGAAGAATGAAAGATTGTTGTATTTATGTGAGGAGTTATTTTAGGAGCTGTTATAATTTCTTTCCTAATTTGACGTAATAATTTAGTTTATCAATTATTTTAATTTGCCAAATCTGTTACATATTTAAGGAGATAGAATATTAACATTTATGGCAATATCAATTAATATTTATCAATTTATCTTTTTCTACATAAAATAGGGTGCCTAGTTTGTTAATTGAAAACAAAAAGTGCCTACTTTATACACCAAGATACATAAACTACCTACTTACCCTAAACACTCCCTTTTTAATCCCAATTAATCCCTTCTATAATTTTTTTCCATAATCTCCACCTTCATCTAGAGATGGGTCCCAAACCTAAACCGGCGGTTTAGGTTTGGGAACCGGCGGTTTAGGTTTGGCCTAAACCGGCAGATCCCGAACCGCCGGTTTAGGTAAACCTAAACCGGCGGTTTACCAAACTGCCAAACCGCCGGTTTGGCGGTTTGGCACATGACTTTTAAAATATATATATATATATATATATATATATATATATATATATATATATATATATATATATATATATATATATAAATAAGTAATATAAGTAATATAATATATATTTATATATTAATTAAAAATTATACGTTTAATTTATATATATTAAAAAATATTTTATAATTTTATATTTTATACATAGAATTTTTTTTTTGTACAATAGCATTTAAATAGAATTAGTAAGTAAATAAAAGAAAGCAAGTAAAATAACATTACTAACAATAATAAAATAAAGAAAACTCAAATTTTTTATACATTGAATTTTTTTTCATTACATTAGCTTTTGAATAAAATAATTATATACTAAAATAAATTACTAACAAAGTAACAATAATAAAAGAAAGAAGCAACTAAAATAAATTTTATTATACATTGAAATTCAATGTATAATAATTACATAGTAAACAAAATTACTAACTACAATTCTACAACAAAATAAAGCAAGCTAAATTTTTTATACATTTAATTTTTTATATTACATCTTTACATTAGTATTTGAAATTTTGAATATAAATAAATGAAAAAAAAAAGAAAAAAAAAAAGAAAGGGCTTGAACCGGTTTGCCGGTTGCCTACGTATCCTCTTGGGGTTTAAGAGGAATCAAAGCCCACGTAGTTCTCTTACCTTTACTTACCTTTTTTTGGACTTCCGAGTTGTTTTCGTAACCCCATTACCTTTGCGCCTCGGACTCGGAAGTAGTGGCCGGATCATCGGAGTTGGAATCCGATGATCTATCATAAGTGGGTGCATTCCGTTGTAGCCTCCTCTCCGCCCTTATCCAATCTTGAACACAAACTTGAGCCTCCAATTTATCGGGCTTCAATTGACTCCTCTTGTAGCTTAGCATGTTTCCTCCTTGACTAAAAGCTTGCTCCACTGCCACCGTTGATGCGGGAACGGCCATAATTTGTTGCACAATCTTGGCTAATGTTGGATACTTTGGGGCCATCTTCTTCCAATATTGTAAAACTTCAAAACTATCAATATCACCATCAAAACTAAAAGGAGTAGTTAGAAAATCTTCAAATTCCGCACTTGCGGATGAATGTCTAGGTGTTTTAGTTCTTTTAGATAAAATTTGTCTAGCTTTAGAAAGAATAGAAGGAGAAGGAGAAGAAGAAGTGGGTGGAGGAGTTGTTTGTGTAGAAGCACTAGCACTAGCACTAGTTTCAAATAAATTAAGTAATTTAGCAATTTCAACACGAACATTACTAATAATATTATTAACATTCATAATAGTAGATAATCCTAAACATTCATAATAAGCATTTAAAAATTCCGTAACACCATCTATTTTAAGTCTAGGATCGAAAACGGCGGCAATAAGATAAACTACGGGAACCTCATTATAATATTTTAGCCATTTTGTTTTCATTTCGGTTGCCGCATATTTAAGTGATTCTAAAGCTAAACCGGTTTGTAAAGCCTCGGCAACATTTACGGCTATTTCTAAAAAACAACAAGAAGTAGGAATGTAAACATAACTTAATGTATTAGTAGCATCACTAAAAACTTTTAAAACACTACAAATATCAAAACAAGTTTGCCAAATACTTTCATCATCTAAAATAGACCAAGAAATAAATTGTGAAGAAAATTCTTGTAAAACATTTTTATAACGAATAGCTTGAGTTAGTAGTTTATAGGTTGAGTTCCACCGAGTTCCAATATCTTTCGAAAAAGAAATTGGAGGAAATTTTTTTTCAATACAAGTTGATCTCCATTTTCTTCTTAATTCGGTTGAATGCCAAATATGTTCAATTACATCGGTTATAGGTTTTAACATTTCATGTAAAACTTTTAGGCCATCTTGAACACTTAAATTTAAAATATGACATGCACATCTTTGGTGAGTAAAAGAAGTTTTTATAAGTTGACCCGCATTTCCTACTAAATGGTTAACGGCGCGGGTGTTAGCGGAAGCATTATCAAATGAGTATGAAAAAACACGGTTTTGTAAATTAAATTCTTGTAAAACCGTTTTTATTAAATTAGCAATGTTGGCGGCACTATGTCTTTCATTAAAATGTCGATATGCAATAACAAATTTATGCAAGTACATACCATTATCGATAAAATGTAAAGTGATGCCCATGTAAAAATGTTTTTGTGATAAAGTACTCCAAATATCACTACAAATTGAAACTTGATGCGAAAAAGATTGTAAAACCGTAAGAATTTTTTGTTTTTTTTGTTCATAAGAATGAGAAACTAATTTCGAAACTTGTTTACAAGAAGTTGGTTTATAAGCCGGTTGAAGATAATTAGTGTTATATTCTCTAACATTAATAGATTCCGCATAAGAAAATGGAAATGCTTCGGATGCAATTAAGTTGGCTAATGCTAAAGATTCATCAACATGATTATAATTAAATAAAGAAGATTGAGAGGAAGAGGATGCAAACCCGTGGGACAATTGAGTTTGTCCCCGTGATATTCCGAGCTTCTCCGGATGAGTCTTTTGCATGTGGGTTTGCAAAGTTCCGTATCCGCCCTTCGACTTCCACTTGTACACCTTCGTACAATAATTGCACGAAACTTGGCAATAATCGTCCATCACCGGACCCTTGTTGTAATGTTTGGTGAATATGTCGGAGGTGAGCATTTTCGGTGGAGGGGCTTGTCGGAATGGCCCTTCACCTTGTGGAACTTGTGGAACTTGTGGAATTTGTGGCATTTCCGAATCCGGCGGTTGAGTCTCGCTTTCTTGTGTGCTAGGAAAGAAAGCGGGAGTCGGAGTGAAGTCGTAGTCGCTTGGGAAATCCGGGTTTGTCATTTCGAAAGATCGAAAATACGAGAAAGAGAATACGAGATGGAGAATTGGAGATTGAGAGTAGTAGTAGATAGATGAGAATGTTGGTGTGATTTAAATGAAATAATTGTATGGTATTTATAGGAATAGTGGGTATTAATTTTTTTTTTTAATTAAACTAGTAATAAAAAAATAAAAATAAATAAAATAAAATTTAACTTCCAACGGCTATAATAGCCGTTGGAGTGAACGTTGGCAAAGCCAACGTTCAAATATGGCAAAGAGACGTTGGCTTTTGCCAACGTCTCTTTTTTTTGCCAAACCGCCGGTTAAACCGGCGGTTAACCGCCGGTTTGGCCAAAAAATAAATAAAAAATAAATAAAAAAGGGCTCAAACCGGCGGTTAAACCGCCGGTTTAACCGGCGGTTAACCACCGGTTTGAACCGTCGGTTTAGGTTTGAGGTTGAACCAAACCTAAACCTAAACCGCGAACCGCCGGTTCAACCAAACCGGCAAACCTAAACCGCCGGTTTGGTCAAACCGGCGGTTTGAGCCGGTTCACAAACCGCCGGTTCGGCGGTTTGGTTTGAACCGGTCACACCTCTACCTTCATCCAAACATTTACACAAATTTAATTTCCTAAATTTAATCTAAATGAACCTCCTTTAATCTCCAACCAAACACACCCTAAATCTTTATTTTTAAACTATTTTTTAAGCAAGGGAATCTTTTGTTATCCGTCTGATCTATTTATGTTAAATGTTTTGAGGGATTTTGTTATCTCACATCGATTATCTGATGGTTTTAGAACTTGTATAAATAGGAAGTCTAAAGAGTATACAAATAATACATTTCTTGACCTTTTGGTTAAGTTCAAGTACAATTATTATTCATATCGGAGTAACATATATTATGTGGGATTGTTACCCTACCATTATCAATTATCAGGGTCTTAATGTTTTTTCCTAAAATATATATTAAGTGAAGAACCGGTAGGTGAAATAAATAAGTTAAAAGATACTCTAAAAGGGGGTTGAATAGAGTATGGGAATTTTTCGCAAACTAAATCTCAAGGCCTTGAAACTCCTTTCAAGGGCCTTGATGTCGATATGTGCTCTTTGTGTAACTTTGATTTCAAGAGCTTTGAAACTACTTTGATTTCAAGGGCTTTGAAATTTTGCTTAACAAGAAGATTTCAGAGAAGATCTTTTTCAACCGAAGATTTCAGAGCCCTTGAAATCGATCTTCTCTGAAATCTTCTTGAAAAAGATCTTCTCAAATCCTTAGCTCCTTGAAATTAGTTTCAAAACCCTTGAAATGTATCACAAAGAGCACATATCGACATCAAGGCCCTTGAGATTTGATTTGCAAAAAGTTACAATACTCTATTCAACCCCCCCCCCCCCTTCTAGAGTATCGTTTACCTTATTTATTTCACCTAACGGTTCTTCAATTGGTATCAAAGCTAGACTCACGGTGAGACTAATCATGAATCCTGTAGGTGATGGTGGATTTGCTCAAGGAAGATGCTCATCTCGACCACCACTCTTCTGTAGCAACAACTTTGCTTATTGGAGAGCACTCATGCGTATGTTCATTATTGACCAGGACATGGAGCTTTGGAGCATCATTCAAAATGGATCTAAAGTTCCAATGACAACGGTTGAAGGTTTCCAAGTCCCAAAGAAGGAAGATGACTTCACACAAGCTGACCTGGACAATGTATCAAAGAATTACAAAGCAATGAACCTACTATACTGTGGATTAGATGCAAATGAATTCAACCGCATCTCATCATGCAAGAGTGCTAAAGAAATATGGGACAAGCTTGTTGTCACTTACGAAGGAACAAGTCAAGTCAGGGAAACAAAGATTAGCATCTTCCTCAGACAATACGAGCAATTCAAGATGAATCTACATGAATCAGTCAAAGATATGTTCACCAGATTCACTGAGATCGTGAATAACTTGGACTCACTAGGAAAGATCTTCACAAATGAAGAGAAAGTGAGGAAGGTTCTAAGGAGCCTACCTAAAGCCAAGTGGGGACCAAAGATGACTGCTATTGAAGAAGCTCAGAATCTCACAACTCTTCCTCTTGATGACCTCCTTGGAAAACTCATCACACATGAAATGGTTTTTGGTGAAGAAGATGGAGAGCTCCCATCCAACTCCAAGAATTTGACATTAAAATCAAGAAGAGATGAATTACCATCTGACGAAGAGGAGAGTGATGATGATGAAGAAGATGCAATCGCCATGATCTTTAAGGGTCTCGCAAGAATTCTCAAGATTAAGAAACAATCTGCTAATAGAGAATATCCACGAGCATCAAAACCCCGAGGTAAGTTTTCTAACTCTAATAAGAAAACGAGAGTACTAACTTGTTTTGAATGTGGTGAAACAGATCATCTTGTGAAGGATTGTCCACAAAAGAAGAGGACCAACTTCAAGAAAAATGATCGAAAGAAGAAAGCTATGGTTGCTTCATAGAGTGATTCAGAATCAACAAATGAATCAGAAGATGAAAAAGAATAAGCAAACTTGTGTCTCATGGCCGATCATGAAGATGAATCAAATCTGTGCATTGACAATGTGGTAAGTACAATTATGTCTCAACCTGAGATTGAACTTAAACAATTCCTTATAGATATTATCTTAAGTGATAAGGAACATAGAATAAGGATAAATTCTTTAAAAGAAAAGCTTCATGAACAAGATAGACAACTAAGTGAAATGTCTCTGGAGATTGAAAATCTTAACACTGAAAAGGTGGACCTTGATGACAATATCAAGGCCTTGGAATCAGAAAACCTGATTCTCAAGGACAACCTCTTCTCTCTCCATCAAAACTATATCGATCTAGAGAAAATGAAAGTTGATCTAACTTTGACGTGTCAAGACCAGAAGGCCACACTTATTAAGTTTACTCGTTCAAAAGCTAATCTTGAGAGAATGATGGGTGAACAACAGTCCTCCCTTAACAAGAATGGTATAGGTTATCATAGAAGCTTTCCTAGAAAACCTGTCACCACTTTTGTCAAGGCCAAAGGAAGCATTCATATGCCTACTTGCTTCTACTGTTGTAAAAAGGGTCATGCTAAATCTACATGTCCTTATAGAAGAAATGATCCTTATATCATCAGAAACACCTATCCTTTATGTTTAAGGAAACATGTCAAACAAATCTGGGTTCCTAAAGGTACTAGTCCACCAAACATGATCGAACCTGAGTATGAACCAAAATATGTCATTTGGTCGACCCGAAAAGGTTGATGTTTGCTGTTTTGCAAGATATCACCAAGGTAAAGGAGCACAAATGGATATTAGATAGTGGTTGCTCAAGACACGTGAGTGGAAAAAGCTCTTTATTCTCATATTTAAAGAAGCAATCATCTAGAACCATTACACTTGGTGATAAAGGAAAGTGTGACATAATTGGCATCGGTAAAATTTGCTATAATTCATCGAACTTTATTGATGATGTTTATTTAGTAGATGGCTTGAAATATAATCTGCTAAGTATTTCTCAAATTTGTGATAATGGCAATAAAGTCATGTTTGATTCAGATAAGTGTGAGGTTCAAAACAAAAAGACGGGTGAAGTGTTGCTTACTGCTCCTAGATGTAATAATGTTTATTTTATGAGTACTAACCAAGTTTCAGGAACTAAGCTAAAATGTTTAAAGGCTTTGACTGATGATCCAAGGCTTTGGCATAGAAGACTTGGTCACGTAAGCATGCACACCATGCAGAAGCTACTTACAAAAGATTTGGTACGTGGTTTGCCAAACCTAAATTTCAAGGTTAATGATCTATGTAAGGCGTGTACACAAGGTAAACAAACACGAGGTTCATTCAAACCTAAGAAAGTTGTAAGTTCTTCTCGACCTATTGAACTTTTACACATGGATCTTTGTGGACCTATGCGTGTCAAATCTCCTAGAGGCAAGCAATACATCCTTGTTATAGTGGATGATTTCTCTCATTTCACATGGATTTCTTTTCTACGAGAAAAATCTGAAGCTTTATTTGAGTTTTCAAAACTGTGTAAGGAGTTACAAACTTTGAAAAACCTACCAATCGTTTCCATACGAAGTGATCATGGTAGAGAGTTTGATCAACTAAAGTTTGACTTGTTTTGTGCAAAATATGGCATTTCACATAATTTTTCAGCCCCTAGAACTCCTCAGCAAAATGGAGTTGTGGAAGGAAAGAACCGCGCTCTTGAGGATATGTCTAGGACAATGCTTTTAGAAAACAATTTGCCAAAAAGCTTTTGGGCTGAAGCAGTAAACACTGCAAATTATATTTTGAATAGATGTTTAATTCGCCCTATTTTGAAAAAGACTCCTTATGAACTCTTTAAAGGAAGAAAACCAAATATTTCATATTTCAAACCCTTTGGATGCACTTGTTTTGTTCATAACTATGGCAAAGATAATCTTGGGAAATTTGATGCACGTAGTGATGAAGATATATTCATTGGATATGCTTCAAATAGCAAAGCTTATCGTGTTTATAACAAACGCACCAAAATTGTCGAGGAAAGCATTCATATTATTTTTTATGAAAGCAATGATGGAACTTTGAGTGAAAGTTTTGCAAATGTAATTCTGAATCAAAGAGAAGATCATAATTCGGATAAAGAGGAAGATCCTAAAGATCAAGACAAGAATATGCAGGAAAAGATTCAAGATACCGAAGAAAGCCCTCAAGACCTTGAAACACGCCTTCAAGACCTTAAAACTGGAAACTGTGATAACAAAACTCCACTTCAAGGGCTTGAAACCCAACTTCAAGGCCTTGAGATTGAATCAAATGGAAATGCATCAATGGTACCTGAATCTAGCCAAACATATGAAGCTCAACCTTCTGGATCTACTCCATATGTCAAAAGAAGAAAAGTTCAACACTCCTCATATCATCCACAAGAGAATGTGATCTCATATCCAAATACTGGAGTTCAAACTAGATCTAAAGTGAACAATCTATGTGCCTTCTCCGCTTTTGTATCACTTGTCGAGCCAAAGAACTACATTCAAGCTCTTCAAGAACCAAATTGGATCATTGCCATGCAAAATGAATTGAATGAATTTGAGAAGAACAAGGTATAGACTCTTACTTAAAGACCAAAGCATCAATCAGTTATTGGCACGGAATGGGTCTTTCGAAACAAATTGGATGAAAGTGGCAAAGTCATACGATACAAAGCACGACTTATAGCACAAGGTTATAACCAAGAAGAAGGTATTGATTATGAGGAGACTTTTGCTCCAGTTGCCAGGTTAGATGCCATACGTATGCTACTTGCATTTGCATCTTTCATGAGCATAAAACTTTTTCAAATGGATGTAAAATGTGCTTTTCTAAACGGTTTCTTAGAAGAAGAAGTCTACGTTGCTCAACCTCCTGGTTTTGAAAATGATGAATTTCCAGATCATGTTTTTAAATTAGACAAAGCTCTTTACGGTCTTAAGCAAGCTCCTCGAGCTTGGTATGGAAGATTGTCTAATATCTTCTTGATAACAATTTCAAAAGAGGTTTGATTGATAAAAAGCAAAGAAAGGATTTTTTCTCAATCAAAGCAAGTATACTAAAGACTTGCTTAAGAAGTACAAAATGGATCAATCTAAGGTTGCAAAAACTCCTATGAGTTCAACACTTTCACTAGATCATGACAAAAATGGCAAAAGTGTTGTACAAAAGGAGTATAGAGGTATGATCGGTTCATTGTTGTATCTAACTGCTAGTCGTCCTGACATTATGTTTAGCGTGTGCATGTGTGCAAGATTTCAAGCTGATCCTAAAGAGTCATACTTGATAGCTGTGAAAAGAATTTTTCGGTATCTCAATGGCACTAAGGATCTAGGGTTATGTACCACCGTCAAAGCTCCACTACAAAAAATAAATAGATTTGCAACGGTGGCATGCCGTCACAAATGAGGACATTACCGTCGCAAGAGGTCTTTGTGACGGCATTGTGACGGCATGAGTGCCGTCACGTGGTCGTCCGTCACAAAAAGAATATACGACAACAATATACCGTCACATAGATATCTTGTGACGGCATAGTGACGGCAAACTGCCAATGCAAATAATCCTCATTGGTGTCATGAGTTTCTTATTTGTGACGGGAATAGGCCGTCACAAATAGCTTATGTGATGGCCACTCACCGTCCCCAATAATCTTCCACGACAACACGGGTTTTTATTTACAACGGTGATAGTCCATCGCAAATAACTTATATGACGGCAAGTTACTTTTTCCAATTATCCTTCTAGGTGTCACGTAGATCTGAATTTTGCGACGGTCAAGTGTCACAAATAGCTTAAATGACAGCATACTACTGTCGCAATACACGTTTATTGTCGTCGCAATAAACTTTTAATTTGTTACATCCTGCCGTCGTGAATTTTTACAATTATTAATATTTATATTTGCAATGGCAGAAACAATAGCGATATATATTTCTTTGTGGCTAATATTTTAATTTGTAATCGCATTATACTAGTCGGGAAGTAGAAGAAATCGGAAATTGTACTCGTAAATGAAATCACGAATCGTTCATTATTAAATAATTCGGTACAAATACATGTAGTTCTATTCATTTTGTAATAATTCGGTACAAATACATGTTGTCTTTTAGAAATAAATTTACATTGAAGAATGCTAAGGTCGGTACAAATACATGTTGTCTTTTAGAAATAAATTTACATTGAAGAATGCTAAGGTGGAACATGGTGCTCATGCACATGTAGGCGTGTGGTTTGTCGGAAAAACCCATCCCATAACTCCCAGTTAAGCAACTCCTACATAGAACGCATTAACACCTGATGACCCAGAACAACATTGTTGTAAGTGGAACTCCGAATTAAGCAACTCCTGCATAGAACACGTTAACACCTTATATCCCAAAACAACATTTTTGTAAGCGGACAACAAAACTAAAAAGGAGAATTTATCAAATGCCTTGCACACACCTTACTGAAAGATCTCTAAGGTAGACCAAAGTCCACACCTGGAGTAGAGGATTTCAGTGAACTGAATAGAGGATCCGAACATCAACTGCAAGAGGCAAACACATGAGGATAGTACACAAAACATGTCAAACTCATACACTATCTAATCCAATAAAAGCAGAACTTAGTTACATGCAAATATAAAAATGTTCACAACATATTATCCTACACTTGATAGACATCAATACAATGCACATGAGTCTATACGAGCTTCCAATCTGACCAACTAAGTTGTGGACGTCAGATTGATCAGAGCCATACATAAAAGGAGACTGGGTTTAAGCCTTACAAATTAAAAGAACTTCAACAACTATCACTGTACTCACACTTGACAAAAAAAACATAAATAAATAAACGCAGGAATGCAACACGAACATTAGACATTGGCCTCTAGAAAATGCTAATAATTATATAAGAGCTTATCTCCCAATCCAAGAATATGCTAGTTATCACTACAAGCCATACATCCAAGAAAAAGTGACTGAAGCTTATCCATCAGATGTTAGCACACAACTACAGTAAGACACAATAAAGTTCCTTTTTAGTTTAGGAAAAAAGAATATTAACAAAAACTCGGTTTCCAATTGTTCAAAACAAAAGAAGTCACCTAAGCAAGGACAGTTGAAACAAGAATAAGATATCCACTTCTTACTCCTACTAAGGTCCACAACATCTTCCATGTGGAATCCAAGCGATTGATCCATTATCTAGAAGTCAAATATCGGAGTATTGCCCTAAGTTCCCTGCAATAAGTACAAGGCAAAACAGTTAAGATGGCAGACGCAGATAAAAACAAGAAACACGTATTTTGTTGCAATTGACAAGCGTCATCAAAAAGTAGAATAACCAACAATAACATAATCAAGAAACAGGATAACAAAAGCACAAAACTTTCCATAAAACAGACATTTAACTTGTTACCGCTTATTGAACTAGCTCATCACTTGTAGGGCTCACAATGGTTGAACTGTATGGAAATTTGATGCACTAACAAAGGTATAACCGGGTCCAACAAAATGTTAGAAGATGACCTAAACTTGAGAATCTAGATACCCCTCTACTTGAAAAGTTACATAATTTATGATTTTGTATAATTTAAAATTTTTAATTAAGAAATAAAATTTTCTCCATTCCTAAATACCTATTCTCTTAATCACACAGCTAAATATTCCTTTATATACTTTATTTTCTATTTGCAGGTTAATGCTCCATTCCCTTCAATAATAATCTTGATTTCCACAACAATAATGAAGTCAGAAAGTCAAGTGCAGTTCAACAGAAAATCATAGTAGAGAAGTTATTCAAAAAATGCAGTAACATTTCAATTGTAGATCCAGCTATCTGAGTTCTAGGTTGTTGGGAAAATAGTCTTCGAAAAAGGTGCTTCTTTTAGGCTCAATAGTATCTCTCGCCTTCATTTTTGTGCATTGTTCAATCAGCATTTTCACAAATCAGAGACAAATGATGAAGGTTTTGAAAGAGGAAGGGACGCTAGTTGTATTTTTAAAAATACGTGTGACTAGGGTAGAACAAATAACTGTAGACATTGAACATTTAAAAATTTAATTTCGTATGCTTCAATGCTGAGGAAATTAAATTAACAAATGTTCATTTTCAAATACATTGCATACTCTTGTAAAACTGTAATTATAAAGAGATTCCCTCTTCTCTGTTTACCCCATCTTTATTTATTATCCTTGAAGAAAACATACCAAGAGGAAGGATACGGATAAAAGAACACACTACAATCAATATCCCAATTTTTTACCTCTATCACACATGACCAAGTTTCTTTATGTATCCAACCCTGAGCATTCCTTCAATTTCTACACTCTTCTAGTACAACTCTTCTCTTTTATTTCTTGGTTTCTATTCTAATTGGAATTTAGAGAAGAGTTGTTGAAATTTTAGAGAAGAAAAGCAGACAAACATACTCACAGTTCTCAAGAGACAATGAAATTCAAATAGCAAAAGAACCCATAGTAACAGAAAAGGTGTTTACCACTATTGCCTCCCTCCATAATGGCATACAACTCTTCAGCATTCAAAACACCTGAGTATTCAGAAGAAAAGAAAAGAAAAATAAGAGTATACAACACTTTATTGTTTGCTTATTTTCAATGTGACAACCTTAGTAGGAATTGGTGTTACTTATGACGTCTTCAATTAAAATGTGAAAACATTGTTATTGTTGTGGGCATATTTATTATAATTGATTCTAATAACACCTATTATCTTATCCTTAATTTGTATGTCATACATAAATTGGTACAACACTTGCAATGAAATTCCAAATTTACAAATCACTATCATTGCAAATTAAGAACTCATAATAACAATAAGCTTGTTGGCTCTTTGAATGATTACATTCCGATCACGTTTAATACAATTAGACACCAGAAGTAAAAAAAATAGATGCATAAAACTTAGTAAATGATGTAGAGCATAATACTTTATATAACCTATATCATGTTAATTTTAGTGTATATGAATTAATATATTTAGCTCGGATAGCTAATTGACTAAGTTCGTTCCACGTTTATCCCCAGTTCCCGGAACATTTTTCCTCCGCCCAATTATACTACCAGTTGCAAGTGAAAATCATAAATGAAGCATTATCAATTCAGCCATAAAAACACGGTTAAATATCAATGTTTTTCTTCCCGTTTCCCGCACAAGTCATCTCAGTTTACTCTTTACACCAAAGCCAATGCCCGAGTACGGAATCTATGTTTAAGTTAGTAAGCTCCTAGTATACCTCATCTGACTTTCCATTCCACACATGAAAGCAGCAAGAAATTGGTGGAAATAGTTCAGTTCGAAGTTCTAATTGAAAATCGGTTCACTCATCCCATATACTTTTTACATCCCAGCAAAATGAAAATAAGGGGGATCTTGACCAAAGTTCACAAGATAGATGAATAGAGGGGAAATTTCGTACCAAATTAACAAAAAGAAAAGCCCCATTCCTTTCAATAGCATCCGAATCTACAACCGCAAATTCTATTCACAAAGGACAATAAAATCTAGTAAAATCCTATAGAAATCACAAATTTGGTTCTAAACCAAAAATCACGTAGCATGTAACACCCCAAATTTTACAACTTAGGGAGTTACTGGTTAGGACCGCACAGTGGGTCCCGACCTTAGTTTGACAACAACTTAACATGATCTTACAACAAGGCACCGATAAGGAAAAGCTAAAAAAATCATAAAATGGTTTTTATCAATGCATGAATGTGACCAGATCAACTACAGCCGGAAAAGCAATATATCAAGGTACGGAAGGAAACAATGTTCAACAGAAAAACCCACAAATGCAAAACTGCAAAAAGTCCTAAAGTACGACACCCCGGCTGACCACTACCATCTGGATCACTCGGCATCTGCTCTAACCTGTGTCAAATCTAAACAATATATCAACCGTTAGCTAACTAACCAAATATAAGCAAAATGACAACAGCACAAACACAAGCAGAAACAAAAATAAACAAACAACATGCTGGCACTCAACAAATTATTATCTGTTCTTTAAGTGACTCACATTATTCAATTTAAGTTGTGGCACGAGAACTATTTTTAGTTCTCGCCTCCGTTCCTTATCCAACTGGTGTAGGTATAGCTGACTTCCTTTGGTAGCGTCACTACAAACCATGTGTGGACTAGTCCCGAAAGAAACCCCCAGCGCCCGGCGAGCTACTGAGCGGAATGCCACCGCCCGTTACTCTTAGGCCAAAATACAGGTCGGTATTTATATATATCACAACCTATCTCTCTAACATGTCAATCACACACCACCATCATCATTGTACTCATATTTAGCAGTCAGCTAAGTAAGCCCAAAGGACTTACCTGTTATAATGCTCGACTCTTTAGTAATCACTTGCTCTGTAACTGTACCCACTCAGTTGCCTGTTAAAGGCGATAAGTGTATTAACACACTTTCACGTAGATAGAAGTCTAAGACTTCTGAGATTAAATAATTATGAAGACGTACTAGCTACATTGTTAGTTTTAGGGTAAAATGACCATTTTACCCTTCGTTCCGATTTTCTCGAAGACCCTAAAATTTCATGTCCAACTCCTATTTGAAGTTCTAAAATATATCCTAACTCTTAGAATTTTATTAGGTGCGAAACGGACATTTTTTCTTATGTTTAACTTTTCCGGAAGAACCGAAAAAGGTTTAACTTCGGCTCTAAATATAAAATTCTTAACGGCTTATAAAATTTCCGAATTTAATATCTAGATCATCTATGAGGTTCTATCTAGCCTTAGAAGAAAGAATTTCACTAAACTGTTCAGCCGATATTTTTATAATAATTCCCAAAGTCGGTTCTTCACTCTACTTTCCTATACTTAGTCAATTTTATAAGTTTAATAAAACTGCTCAACTACCTAACTTCGGGAGCTCGTAACTTCCAATCCGACCGTTCATTTCTCACCAAATTTTAATATGATAAACTACATATATCCATCTACAACATATCCAAAATTCAACGGTGGATCTTTACCCAAACATTTTATAATTGATCTACAAGATGGCTGTTCGAAACTTTAAAAACTGAAGGATTTAATTTAGATTTACAGCAGCCTTTCCATTCATTTATGCATATACTCAGCAGCTCAATTACGTTATTCATGCTTAGGCTCAACAACAGCAGTTCACAACACATGGGTGACAGCGAAAACGAAGAGGGACGGAGCAAGCTTACGAATTCTGCAAATCCGGCGTTAAGGGTTGGCGGGTTTCGGCGTCTCCTTCGGCTGCAGGGAATTGACTCGTATCCTCTCTTGTTTGTACCGTTCTGCTGGCCGGCTATCACTGCAGGATCCGTGAGGGACCGATCTAGTCGATTAGTCATACGGAATAGGAGATAAAGAAGGGTATGCGCTGCACTTTACTTACGATCGAAGGCTGCGGAGTCGGCTGAAACGATCACAACAGGAGGCACCGGAGGGAGGCTGCAGGCTCGGTGGTGGCTGGCGGCGCACTGGGTGGACGCCGGAAGTAGTGGCCGAGGACGGTGGCGGCTGCGGTGCAGTTTCCTGGAAGCGAACAGCCCTGCTGTGAGTTCCGAACAAGTTCGCGCATCAAAGGAAACCTAGCGGAGGAAGGGATCGGTTCAACTTACCGATGACCGGCGGCGCGGTGGTGTGCCAGGCGTGGCAGCAGGCGGCGGCCCTTCCTTCCTCAGGCGTCGGCGAGCCTTGGCGGCGGTGGTTGCGGTTCCTTCTTCTCAGCGGCAAGGCGAAGCTGTATTGCAGAGATGCGTTCGATTGAGCGATCAATTTACGCAGGATTAGGATTAGGTTTTATTTATTTAGGTTAATTAATTAGGTTAATTAGATTAGTATTAGGAATGGGCTGGCTGGGCTGGACCGGAACTTTGGGCCTAGTAGCGGGTTAATTCCAATCCAACTCTTTTTAGGACGGATCCGGAACTCATTAAAGTGCGGGAATTTATATAATACGGAATTAGTTTCCGTATTTATAAATTATAATTGATTTTATTTTAAAAGCGTAAATTATTCCCGGGAATTTAATTTATCATTTTAGGTGAATCTAGGTCACATAAAATGATAAAACTAAACTCGTTTAATTTAACAGATTTATTTATTTACCATGATCTCCTCGAGCTTGTATGATTTCCCTTACCCGGAACTTAAAATTTTCGGTTATTACATCAGTGCCCCCTTAAAAGAAGTTTCGTCCCGAAACTTAAATTTTTGGTATATTTTAGTTTTCTCAACACCTTTGTTTTCTACCACGCAGTTACTCAGACAGCAAACAAACAGTATCACAAAAGAGAAACAGAAACACTCAAAATCATCATGAAAACCTGAAAGGTCAAACAACACAACATCCGAGTACTAACTCGTCAAACAAGAGTAACCTCTAACCCCGCAAAGAACTCGGGGTAGTTACGTCTAACACTCTCCTCAGTCTCCCAAGTGGCCTCATCAGCTCCTCTCCTAGACCACTGTATCCTCAGCATAGGTATCTCCTTGGATCGCAGACGTCTGGTACTGCGTTCCAAGACAGCTACGGGGTACTCTACAAACGTATGGTCAGGCTCCACTATCAGATCCTCATGGCTGATGACGTGTCTCGGATCCGGAATGTACTCTCGCAGCTGAGATACATGAAAAACTGGGTGTACTCCCTCTAGTCTCGGTGGCAGTGCTAGTCGGTAGGCAACCTCTCCAACTCTCTCTATGATCTCGAATGGTCCGACATACCGGGGACTCAGCTTCCCCTTAATGCCGAAACGTCTAACTCCCCTCGTAGGTGACACTCTCAACCACACCTGTGCACCTACTCTAAACTCCAAAGGTCGACGCCTCTTATCGGCGTAGGACTTCTGGCGACTCTGAGCTGCTAACATCCTCTCCCGGACTAAGGCAATCCGGGCAATGTCGTCCTGTATCTGATCTGGTACTACTCCATCGGCCTTGCTAGGCTCATCCCAACATAGTGGTGTACGACATCTCCGGCCGTACAAAGCCTCATAAGGTGCCATCCCAATAGACGCATGCCAGCTGTTATTATATGAAAACTCTACTAGTGGGAGGTGATCTGGCCATACCTGTCCCCAATCTAGCACACATGCCCGTAACATGTCCTCCAGGGTCTGAATGGTCCTCTCTGACTGACCGTCTGTCTGTGGGTGGTAGGCAGTGGTAAAGTGAAGACTCGTACCCAGAGCGGTATGTACCTGCTGCCAGAACCTCGAGGTAAAACGTCCATCTCTGTCGGATACGATAGTCCTCGGTACTCCATGGAGTCTCACAATATGTCTGGTGAACTCCTCTGCTAGACGACTTACCGGCCACGTTTCCTTAATCGGAATGAAACGTGCGGTCTTCGTCAGACGGTCCACTACCACCCAAATGGCATCGAAGCCTCTGCTGAGCCTCAATCCAGTGACGAAATCCATCGTAATGTCTTCCCACTTCCAGTGTGGTACTGGCAGTGGGTGTAGCTCTCCTCCGGATCTACGGTGCTCAATCTTGACCTGCTGACAGGTCGCACACTGAGCTACATAACGGGCCACATCAGGCTTCAAACCACCCCACCAGAAGGAACGTCTCAAGTCCCTATACATCTTACTCGCTCCTGGATGTACGGAGTAAGGGGTAGTATGAGCCTCACCTAGTATCCTCTGCCTCAACTCACGGTCTGATGGCACACAAACACGGTCCTGTCGTCTCATCACTCCATCGGCACCAATAGTGAACTGAGGTGCCTCCTCTCGTGCCATCCGGTCTCGGATCCGGGTCAACATCGGACAGGCCTCCTGCTTCTGTCGGATCTCATCCAACAGGTCAGGGAGTAACTCTATGGTGGCTAACTGGTGAGCTGTATCCGGGAACTGGATCTCAATCTCTAACCAAGCTAAGTCTCTCTGCAGCTGTGGCTGTACTGTCAACCGGGCTATCGCCTTCTCCTGAGGCGTCTTCCGACTCAAAGCGTCGGCAACTACATTCGCCTTTCCAGGGTGGTAAAGAATCTCAAGGTCAAAATCCTTGATCAACTCTAGCCACCGCCTCTGGCGGTTATTCAACTCCCGCTGAGTGAATATGTACTTCAGACTCTTATGGTCTGTGAAGATCTGACAGGTCGCTCCATAGAGATAGTGACGCCAGATCTTAAGAGCGTGCACTACTGCTGCTAACTCTAGGTCATGAGTGGGGTAGTTCTCTTCATACGTCTTCAGCTGTCGAGACGCATAAGCTATAACCTTACCCCTCTGCATCAAGACACACCCCAAGCCCAGCTTGGATGCATCACTGTACACTACGAAGTCCTCTGTACCCTCAGGTTGTGCTAAGATCGGAGCAGACGTCAATCTCCTCTTCAGCTCATCAAAACTCTGCTGACACGGCTCAGACCAAACGAACCGAGTAGTCTTCCTTAGGAGGGAAGTGAGTGGTCGGGCGATCAGGGAAAACCCTTCCACAAACCGACGGTAATACCCTGCCAATCCAAGGAAACTGCGAACCTCCTTCACATTCTTCGGAGGTTGCCAAGAAGACACTGACTCAATCTTCGCCGGGTCGACCTTAATCCCCTCGGCAGTCACTACATGGCCAAGGAATGCCACCTCTGACATCCAGAACTCACACTTGGATAGTTTAGCATATAGCTGACTATCCTGTAGAATCTGCAGCACTGTCCTCAAGTGTCCGGCATGCTCCTCTCGACTTCTAGAGTAAACTAGAATGTCGTCGATGAAGACCACTACAAACTGGTCTAAGAAGTCGATGAAAATTCCATTCATCAACTCCATAAATACTGCTGGCGCATTAGTGAGCCCGAATGGCATCACTACAAACTCATAATGACCATACCTAGTCCGGAATGCCGTCTTAGGTATGTCCTGGTCTCTCACCCTCAGCTGGTGATAACCCGATCTCAAATCTATCCTCGAGAACACTGATGCTCCATGCAGCTGGTCCAACAGATCATCTATGCGAGGCAATGGATACTTATTCTTGATGGTGACCTTGTTCAACTCTCTGTAGTCGATACACAGTCTCATCGATCCATCCTTCTTCCTCACAAACAGCACTGGTGCGCCCCAGGGAGAAACACTAGGGCGTATGAAGCCCTTCTCTGCTAACTCCTCTAACTGCTTCTTCAGCTCAAGCAGCTCTATCGGGGCCATGCGGTACGGGGCCTTCGAGATCGGTCTCGTGCCCGGCTCTAACTCGATGCTAAAATCCACACTCCTCTGTGGGGGTAGTCCTGGTAAGTCGTCCCTGAAGACCTCTGCGAACTCACATGCGACTGGTATCTCCTCTACTGTCAGGCTCTTGCGCTCCTTCATGGCATAACACCAGAAGGCCTCGCAACCCTGTGCTATCAATCTGGCTGCCCTCACTGCACTGATGACTGTGCCGGACTTTCCGAGGTCCCAACCTCGGAATATAACTCTGTGGCCCTCCTCCGTGGCAACAGTCACAGTCCTCCTACCAATATCCAGGACGGCTCCATGTCTAGTCATCCAATCAATCCCTAGTATCACGTCCTCATGTGCTAGGGGCATGACTAGAAAATTTACTAACCAAATCTGGCCTCCCAGGTGAATAGGGCAATCAAAAATCTCTCGAGATCCTCTAACCTTACCCCCATCTGGTAACCCAACCACGAAAGGTACACCCTCTACTGTAGCTAAGGACAACCTATCTACACATGCATCTGATATAAAGGAGTGTGTGGCACCCGTATCAAATAAAACACGCACAGGTAAGTCATGGATCCAAATGGTACCTGTGGTCGGAGGTGCTGCAGGCTGCTCAGTGCTCCTCAGCTCAAACACTCGCGATGGTCCTCCTCTAGTATCAGTGGTACTACCACGTCCTCTGCCACGACCTGACTCCGGTGCAGCACTGTATGAAGCAGGATGTCCTGGAGCCCGGTACTGCTGCTGCTGGCTCGGAGCTCGGTACTGAGGGGGTCTCTGTACACTCTTCTCAGCACTTGCAGGCGAAGATCCCTGCTGAGAAGAAGCCTTGCCCTGACGGCAGAAGGTAGCCCGGTGTCCCGGCTTCCCACAAGTAAAGCAAGTGACCAGTGGTTTCGGGCAGTCTGGCTTAATGTGATCACGGCCACCACAGTTAAAGCACTGTCGATCTCCACTGGGTGTCCGGACTGTAGAGTGATAGCTGGACCTCCCCTGAGTCTGTCCTCTACTATGGCCTGCTACTGCCCCACTGCTACCAGCATGCCCTGTCCTCTGCCGCTTATCCGGCCCACCAGACTGTGCTGCTTTCCTAGAAGCTGGCCTATCTCTCTCATAAGCAGAGGCCCTATCCTGATAATCAGACAAGGTCTCACAGCGGAAGCCAGCTAGGTAGGATCGGGTACTCTCTCTCAACCTCCTGGAGAAAAGATAAACATGCTGCTCTTCTGGAGGTGCAGACGGTCCAAGCAAAGTCAACTCCTTCTGAAACTTCTTTATGGCTGCAGCAATCGGGATATCCTCGAATCCCGCCTCAATGAAATCCTGGAATCTCTCCCTCCTCAGCGAAACTGGACAGTACCTGTCTCTAACAATGGTCTTCATCTGCTCCCAGCTGGTGACTCGGCTACGAATGGTACGCCACCATGAATGAGCATCATCTGTGAAGCAGGTCTGTATCAAATCCACCTGTCGGTCCACGGGGCAACGTATTGCCTCCAAAGCAGTCTCAATCTTCCCTATCCAGTGCTCCACCTCTAGCCCTATCTCTCCGCTGAATGAGGGGACCTTCTGAGAGTTGAAAGCCTTCAACCACTCATCCGGTCTCGGTGCTCTGGCCCCAGTAGGTGCTCTATCAACAGCAGCCCTCCTCTCAGATACAGCCGGCACCTGAGACACTCCTTGTGTCACCTGAGCTGACCTAGCCGGCTCCACTGATGGTACCTGAGTAAGCCTCTCCACTCTGGCAGCTTCTTCCCTGCGCTCCACATAGGCTCTGAACTCTCTATACTCCGATGCTCCAATAGAGACACGTCCCGACTCAGTAGAACGAGCTCCCTGTGCTCCAGACCTAGCGGCGGGCACAGGCCTGACCTCGGGGCCTACACTCTCAGCTACTTCCTCTACAGCAACCTCTGGTACGTCTGCTGCAGGTGTGTCATCTCGAGGGACTCGTCCTCGACCTCTTCCTAGTGGAGGTCTACCCACACGACCACGCCCTCTGACAGTAGGGGTGCTATCAGCTCTATCCTGTCTGACTGGGGGAAGGGGGGGGACGACCCCTACCTCGGCCAGTCACTTGTGCAGCCCTAGTACGTGCCATCTGCACGAATAGTAATCACTATAGTTATAACTAGCTAATCTATCATAGCATTACAAGTCCATAAATATTCTAAGATTACCGAGATCCGCAGAGGTAGTGGTGGTCGTCCGTACTTTCTATCCCAACCCGACTCGGTATGCATTTAAAACCAAAATTTTTCGTTGGAAAACTCAGACCCCTTTCGGGTTCTGTTTGTTTACTTATACGACCTTTTTAGAAGATTCAAGTGCCATTGTTGCCAACCTAGAGCTCTGATACCAAGTTGTAACACCCCAAATTTTACAACTTAGGGAGTTACTGGTTAGGACCGCACAGTGGGTCCCGACCTTAGTTTGACAACAACTTAACATGATCTTACAACAAGGCACCGATAAGGAAAAGCAAAAAAAATCATAAAATGGTTTTTATCAATGCATGAATGTGACCAGATCAACTACAGCCGGAAAAGCAATATATCAAGGTACGGAAGGAAACAATGTTCAACAGAAAAACCCACAAATGCAAAACTGCAAAAAGTCCTAAAGTACGACACCCCGGCTGACCACTACCATCTGGATCACTCGGCATCTGCTCTAACCTGTGTCAAATCTAAACAATATATCAACCGTTAGCTAACTAACCAAATATAAGCAAAATGACAACAGCACAAACACAAGCAGAAACAAAAATAAACAAACAACATGCTGGCACTCAACAAATTATTATCTGTTCTTTAAGTGATTCACATTATTCAATTTAAGTTGTGGCACGAGAACTATTTTTAGTTCTCGCCTCCGTTCCTTATCCAACTGGTGTAGGTATAGCTGACTTCCTTTGGTAGCGTCACTACAAACCATGTGTGGACTAGTCCCGAAAGAAACCCCCAGCGCCCGGCGAGCTACTGAGCGGAATGCCACCGCCCGTTACTCTTAGGCCAAAATACAGGTCGGTATTTATATATATCACAACCTATCTCTCTAACATGTCAATCACACACCACCATCATCATTGTACTCATATTTAGCAGTCAGCTAAGTAAGCCCAAAGGACTTACCTGTTATAATGCTCGACTCTTTAGTAATCACTTGCTCTGTAACTGTACCCACTCAGTTGCCTGTTAAAGGCGATAAGTGTATTAACACACTTTCACGTAGATAGAAGTCTAAGACTTCTGAGATTAAATAATTATGAAGACGTACTAGCTACATTGTTAGTTTTAGGGTAAAATGACCATTTTACCCTTCGTTCCGATTTTCTCGAAGACCCTAAAATTTCATGTCCAACTCCTATTTGAAGTTCTAAAATATATCCTAACTCTTAGAATTTTATTAGGTGCGAAACGGACATTTTTTCTTATGTTTAACTTTTCCGGAAGAACCGAAAAAGGTTTAACTTCGGCTCTAAATATAAAATTCTTAACGGCTTATAAAATTTCCGAATTTAATATCTAGATCATCTATGAGGTTCTATCTAGCCTTAGAAGAAAGAATTTCACTAAACTGTTCAGCCGATATTTTTATAATAATTCCCAAAGTCGGTTCTTCACTCTACTTTCCTATACTTAGTCAATTTTATAAGTTTAATAAAACTGCTCAACTACCTAACTTCGGGAGCTCGTAACTTCCAATCCGACCGTTCATTTCTCACCAAATTTTAATATGATAAACTACATATATCCATCTACAACATATCCAAAATTCAACGGTGGATCTTTACCCAAACATTTTATAATTGATCTACAAGATGGCTGTTCGAAACTTTAAAAACTGAAGGATTTAATTTAGATTTACAGCAGCCTTTCCATTCATTTATGCATATACTCAGCAGCTCAATTACGTTATTCATGCTTAGGCTCAACAACAGCAGTTCACAACACATGGGTGACAGCGAAAACGAAGAGGGACGGAGCAAGCTTACGAATTCTGCAAATCCGGCGTTAAGGGTTGGCGGGTTTCGGCGTCTCCTTCGGCTGCAGGGAATTGACTCGTATCCTCTCTTGTTTGTACCGTTCTGCTGGCCGGCTATCACTGCAGGATCCGTGAGGGACCGATCTAGTCGATTAGTCATACGGAATAGGAGATAAAGAAGGGTATGCGCTGCACTTTACTTACGATCGAAGGCTGCGGAGTCGGCTGAAACGATCACAACAGGAGGCACCGGAGGGAGGCTGCAGGCTCGGTGGTGGCTGGCGGCGCACTGGGTGGACGCCGGAAGTAGTGGCCGAGGACGGTGGCGGCTGCGGTGCAGTTTCCTGGAAGCGAACAGCCCTGCTGTGAGTTCCGAACAAGTTCGCGCATCAAAGGAAACCTAGCGGAGGAAGGGATCGGTTCAACTTACCGATGACCGGCGGCGCGGTGGTGTGCCAGGCGTGGCAGCAGGCGGCGGCCCTTCCTTCCTCAGGCGTCGGCGAGCCTTGGCGGCGGTGGTTGCGGTTCCTTCTTCTCAGCGGCAAGGCGAAGCTGTATTGCAGAGATGCGTTCGATTGAGCGATCAATTTACGCAGGATTAGGATTAGGTTTTATTTATTTAGGTTAATTAATTAGGTTAATTAGATTAGTATTAGGAATGGGCTGGCTGGGCTGGACCGGAACTTTGGGCCTAGTAGCGGGTTAATTCCAATCCAACTCTTTTTAGGACGGATCCGGAACTCATTAAAGTGCGGGAATTTATATAATACGGAATTAGTTTCCGTATTTATAAATTATAATTGATTTTATTTTAAAAGCGTAAATTATTCCCGGGAATTTAATTTATCATTTTAGGTGAATCTAGGTCACATAAAATGATAAAACTAAACTCGTTTAATTTAACAGATTTATTTATTTACCATGATCTCCTCGAGCTTGTATGATTTCCCTTACCCGGAACTTAAAATTTTCGGTTATTACATAGCACAACCCTAGTTCTCCAACACAAGTGAACAATCGGCGCCGATTAAACACACCAAATTCGAGCCCTTGCGATTGGATATGACACTGTCAACTACAAACAAAGTTGGAAAACCAAAACATTTTAGCTTGGCAAGAACTGAGATAGCGAGAAAAAAAGGGAAAGAGAGTTACGGTGTCTTTGGGCTTCACTTTGATCTCGAAGTTGGTGTTCTTGAGAGTCTTGACGAATACTTTCATCTTATCAAACCTAGACGATTCGTCGGCCGGAACTGGTGGCGTTAGTTCTCCGGTGATGGGCGGCGGAGTCGCGAAGCCTGCAGTTAGACAGAGAGAGGGAAATCGAAAAACCAACCCGACATTTCCTTCGCTTATAAGAAGAGGCGCCGTGAAGAAGTTTAGATGCATTTTTATATAGCAACAAGATAAATACTAGGGTAAATTTTTATGTTACAATTTATCTTTTCAAAATTCTTGGTCCTCAGGATCCGAAAATGCTTAATGTGTTAAAAAACTCTAATAAAGAACAAAGGATCTACTCAAACTATCTAAAATATCTTGGGTTAATTAGATAAGTAGGCTTTTTTATTTTATTGTATACTAACTAGGTCTTTCTAGTTTTCTATTTAGTAAATATACTCCATGATTTTTTTACCACTTTCATTTAATGGTAAGCTAAAACTAATTAACCCTTCTATTAAAAAAAAAGAATATTTGATGTTTGTTATGTAAATTTTAATTTTAATTACTGAATTCGTTTTTTTATTTTATTTTATTTCTCTTTTTATTTTATGTTTTCATACCGGACATTTACATACCGAAAATTAACATACCGGACATTTACATACCAAACATTAACATACCGGACATTTACATACCGGATATTTTACATACCGTACATTTACATACCGGACATTTTATATACCGGACATTTTACATACCGGAAGTTCATACCGGAAGTTCATAACGAAAATTTTCATATCGGAAGTTCATACAGAAATTTTTTATACCGGAAGTTCATACCGGGTGTTCATACCGGAAGTTCATACCAAAATTTTTTATACCGGAAGTTCATACCGGAAGTTATGAAGTTTTTCATACCGGAAGTTCATACCGAATTTTTTTATACCGGAATTTCATACCGGAAGTTCATACCGAAAGTTCATACCGGAAGTTCATAACGAAATTTTTCATACCGGAAGTTCATACCAAAATTTTTTATACCAGAAGTTCATACCGAAATTTCATACCGGAAGTTCATACCGAAAGTTCATACTGGAAGTTCATAACGAAGTTGTGGCATCGCAAATAACCCGATATTTTTACGACGGCACCAATTACCGTCATTCTGCCGTCACAAATACCCCAACCTTTGTGAAGGCACCAATTTCCGTCGTTGTGCCGTCAAAAATTATCCAACCTTTTTGCAACGGCATCAATTACCGTCGTTGTTCCGTCACAAATACTCCAATTTTCGTCGGTGTACCGTCGCAAATAAACCAACCGTTTGTGACAACACCAACTGCCGTCGTTGTGCCGTCACAAATTGCCAACCTTTTTGCAATGCACTAATTACCGTCGTTGAGCCGTCGCAAAAAAGGGCAATAGTTACGACACTAGTTTCCGTCGCTATGCCGTCACAAAAATCACCCCATTAACGACGGCAAATGCTTGTCGTGGCAATGTGCGGTCGCAAATTTTTATTTTTTTTGTAGTGCTCGTTCCATCTTGTTGGCTATTCAGATGCAGACTTTGCAGGTTATAAGGTCGATGGAAAAAGTACTTCTGGATGTTGTCAATTCTTAGGGTCATCCCTAATCAGTTGGCACTCCAAAAAAAAAATTATGTTGCCCTATCCACAGCTGAAGCTGAATATATAGCTGCAGGAGCCTGTTGTGCTCAAATTCTTTGGATTGCTCAACAACTTCGTGACCTTGGCTTTGACTTGAGAGGTATTCCTATAAAATGTGATAATACTAGTGCTATTTCTATAACCAAAAATCATGTGCAGCATTCAAGGACTAAGCATATTGATGTAAGGCATCACTTCATACGTGATCATGTTGAGAAAGAAGCAAGATATCTCCTCCTCTAGCTCCCAAAAAGAAAGTCGTTCAGAATTCCTCAATTGCTAAAGAATAAAAACTTTTTGAAGATTTGGATACATCTCAGACTACCGGTCTTCCCTTATCATGGTTTGTTAATTTTCAAGCTTCTGGATCTTGGCTTGATGGTTTTCACAATCGACCACTCTGTATGTGTGATTTGGTGGGTACTGATTTTCTCGATACTCTGAAGATACCCTGCTTAGACAAGTTGAAGAGTTCGATTATCTGGAAGGTTCTAAAACCTGGAGATTTTGCGTTTTCACGACTCACGAGATTATTCTATGTTAATCTCACTACAAAAAGGGACAAATGATGCATCACTCTTGAATCTTCAGTCAAAGGTACTCCGATTTCACTCACTCCTTCTATTCTAAGTGAGATTTTTGGAATTCCTACAGATGTTGTATTCAACTATCCTTCAAGATCAGAGAGTGTTAGTATTGCTAAGGAGAATTTTCTAGTTCCAAATTCAACCTCACGTCAACTTACTCATACATCTCTAACCTTAGAGGCTAAAATAATGTTTACCATACTGGTTCGATGTGTCGTTACTCGTGCAAACTCAAGAGAGTTGCTGACTGATCAATCTCTGGAATTAATTCATTTGCTTATGTCTGATGTGGACATAGATGTGCCTAATCTGATTCTCAACCATATGATGCATTATGTCAATTCTAAGAGATCTATTCCTTTGCCTTATGGAAATTTGCTGCCTAAGGTCTTTGATTATTACAAAATTGACACATCCTCTGAGGAAAGACAGTCTATTACCAACAAAATTAATGAGAACTGCTTAGAACATCTGGGGATTGAGAAAACTCTTGCAGGAACATGGACTTTAAAAGGAAAAGGAACTACTCAAAATCCAAATGAAGAAGTCAAACCTTCTCCCACTCCAGAAATCAGGTTAGAGGGTTGTGAAAAGGAAATAGTTTGTCTCAATCGCGAATTATCTGATTTTCAGTTTGACACCAAGAGGAGAATTGATACAAATTTCAAGTTGCTAGCTATCATAAATGCTAAATTCAATGAAATGTATTTGATGAATGCTCTTACACTGACTACAATGGGAAGCATTTTGCCCATACCTGAAGATGTCGCTCAACATACTCAAGAGAGGGTTGAGAATGTGCTGATGAACTGTAAAAGGCGTGTACAGAATAAATCAATTCTGTATCCAACTCATGTTGAGCCAATGTTCTTGCCAAAGGTTGAGTATGAAGTAGTTAAGCAGAGACGAGCTGAAGAAAAGAGAAGACGTTTGGCAGCTGAAATGGATGATTGGCGTTATAAGAAATCTTCATCCAAAGGAAAGAGGAAGTTCTATGAGGAGAATTAAGCTGACTGTTTTTTCTAAAAATCTTTCTAAGTGGTTTGTGAAAATACTATTTTTGGGTCTGTGATCGTATTTTAAGACTCCTTACTTTGACTGTTTTTTCTCCATTGTTGAAAGACAAAGGGGGAGAAACATGATCCGACATTTCGTTATACTGCATTCTGCATTTTTAGTTTTGAGATTTTCATATGCATTGCTAAACTAACAAATGCAGGTACGATAAAACATTTGTGTTGTCTTCCATCAAGGGGGAGATTGAAAACTCCACCTTAATTAAAATGTTTTACATGTGTTGATGATGGAAGATTTAACACAAATGTAGTAGTTGTATATACTAACAATGTATCGATTATATTCTCTAGATATTTGGTTGGTTTGAATTCAGTGTAGGTTTTATCTAAATGTCAAGGGCCTTGATATGGATTTCAAGGGCCTTGAAATATAACTCAAGGACAAAGGAAGATAGCGTTTACAAAGGGAAAAATTCAAGGACCTTGAAGTTATAGATGCATGAAACAAGGATTCAAATGAGCTGAAATTTTCCAGGAAGATTATTTAACAGAAAAATCTCATCAACCGAAGAAATATCTCAACCGAAGAGTAGAGAATCTTTTTAGAAGATTTTCTAAACAAAAAGCGGAAAGAATAATATCTTCTCTCTCTCGATTCAAAAGACGAGAAGATCAAGGAGCTAAGGACTCGACGTGTTCTTAGGAGCGAGCTGAAGATTTGCAACGTCTACCTTATCTCGAAACAAGAAACGATCTTCATGGAGAAGAAGATTCATCTTCAAACGGTCATCTCTACAACGGCTAGAAGACCTCTCCATAGAAGAGTATAAATGAAGATTATGGTCGACGAAGATAGATACACAAGCATACACAGGAAAACAGCTTTACATCTACTAGCAACATGATCATCTTCATCGTTGTTTTTCTTTCTCTCATTCACACTAAAGCTTTATCCCCTTAGAGAGAGAAAATATTAGAGCTCCATTGGAAGATCTAAATAGTGTTGGATACAGTGAGAGAAGAAGGGGATTTCTTCTAATTTGTATCTAGGACTCTTTGAAGCTGATAATAGATAGTTAGATCCTAAGGCTATACTTTGGGACGGAGAGTAGGCTATTTAGAGCCGAACTTCGTAAACATATCCTCGTGTCGATCTTTTCAATTCCGCACCATATATACTTTACTGTGACTAACTTTGTTTTGTAGGAGCAAGAAGTCAAGGCTCTTGAAAGGAGTTTCAAAGCCCTTGAAATCAAAGTTTCACAAAGAGCACAGATTGAAATCATGGTCCTTGAAAGGAGTTTCAAGGCCTTGTGATTTGGGTTGCGAAAAGTTCTCATACTCTATTCAACCCCCCTTCTAGAGTATCTTTTAACCTTTTATTTCACCTACCGGTTCTTCAGAAAAGAAGATCCATGCAACTCTAATCCTCGTCAGCTGGTGGCGGTGGTGGTGGATGTGGAACATATGGGATGTAGGGGTGCTGGGTAGGATCAAATGGATACCCCATCATATGATGAAACTGAATCTCCATCATGCGGTGGTGGTAATGATGGCTCTCTCTAATCTGATGCATCCAACTGTCAGTGTGTCGGCGATCATCAGCAAGGCGCTGGGACATATCTACCGTCATAGCTGCATAGGAGTCAATCATCTAATCGTTTAGCTCATCGATCCGTCGGTGAGCCTCTAGATCTCTGCGTCTGTGGAATCTACACTGAGTTGGTCGTGGTGGTGTTGTTGCCTCCTCATCTGTCGCCTCGTCATCAAGGTCGACAACTGGCACACTAGGACCGCCGGTATCAGTATCGGTCTCCATAGCAGCTCCTCCATCAAACTCCTCCTCATCATCAACTGGTGCAACATCTCTAGCATCTTGCATGTAAGGAAACCATGCAGAAGACCAATACTGACGGTCGAAGACTGAGAACTGAGATGACCAAAGAATGCCCTGTGGAGTTGTAGTCTCCCATGGCATAGCGACATATGGTGTACTAAGACCACGAGGAACGAGAATACGCCTCGTGATCATCTCCTGAAGTTCAAGCAGCTTCGCAACCGCAACCACTGTACAAGCACTCAGATCTAAACCCATGGCAGTAGCAATATGGGTCACCAAACCTCCACAGCAGATATCTCCCTTGGACTTGCCCTTGATCCTATGCAAGTCCTCAACCAGCATCCCTCCAAAGTCAGGAACTCCTCCCTTCACCATACAAAACATGCTCAAAATCTCCCCCTGTCTGACCTTCTGGGGCGTCTCAGTACGCCTCAGAAGTGTCTCACAGAATATCCTATGAGCAAGACGGAAAGCTAGGTGGAAGATGATGCGCTCTCTAGAATCTCCAGGTCTCCACCTGTCACTATGCTCCACTACATGGGCAATCTCGAGCTACAGCTCGAGAAGGAAAATCAGTCACGGTGAGGGTAGGGAAGCCAAAGATCTCCCTAAACTGGTCCATCGGTACTATGTAGTTCCGGTTCAACAACCGGTACTTGATGTTGTTCCTCTCAAGCATGTGAGTGACAGAACTCATGAACTCCATGGTCGGCTCTAAGTAGGCCGGTGCTCGAATCTCCATGAACTCCTCCAGTCCCACCATGGAGATCATCTTCCTTAAGTCCTTTGCCACGTAGAGGCGCTCGAAGGCAGCAACATCTAAAAATCGCGGGGCAACAATGGGACGCCCGCAAATGCGGTCAAAGTCGGCCTATTAACGCTCATGGATCACCGGTATAGTAGGATGAGATGAAGAAGAAGTGGAGGAACTATTGGGTCTATCTCTCAGGACCAACTGCCGATCTGATCGACTGCTCATGTTTTTGACAGATGAACACCTCGGTTGCCCTGACAACCACCTCGGCCGAGACACAGCCGACTGGACAGAGGCAAAGTGTTGTTCGATTTTACTCTTTAATTTTCAAGTTATTTTCCCCAAATCACTACCAAATGCTTCCTGTGGGGTACTTATATCCTTTTCAGCAATAATAATCGGCAACTAGAGCCAAATCTATTTTAAATCAGTGAAAGAAAGAAGAGTTAGGGTTTTTGAACGAAATACCCATATTTTGCAGATTCGAAGCGTTTTCCTTGCTGATTGATGTTTGGAAATTGGTCCTCTTGCTTCATTTGGTGAAATCGAACAAAAAATTGTGGAAAACGAGCAAGAAACGAGGAAACGAGGTTAGGGAACCGCCGCGGTTGAGGCTCGGTTGAGAGGGAAAAGTGAGGAGATAGAGAAAAACCGTCTCGCCTTTTATGCCCTTCTTTGATTTTAATTTCACCTCGGTCGAGGTGGTCCCGACCGGACCGAGGTGTCTGATTGGATGTCAGACCTAGTCGCCTCGGTTGCCCCAAGAACATCTCGGTCGAGGTGCTGTGACAGCAACCGAGATGTGTCTCAGTTAAACTTCGTCTTCTCAATTTCTCGAACTTCTGTCCTTCCAGTATAGCTCCTGAGCTGTAATCTTTCCTTAGAATGTGCCTGGTTTCTATCTGGAGGACGCCAAAAACAAAGCAAACTATCTAAAACTAAGCTAGAAAAAGGGGAAAGAAAACAATACCTTGGGATGTCTCCCAAGAAGCGCTTGATTTAAGGTCGCTAGCTGGACCGTACATCATCCCTAAACAAGGTATAGTGGTGCAATCTCCTCAACCTGGACTTCCGGTCGGTACTTCTTCAGCCTATGACTGTTGACCTTAAAGGTTCTGCTTGTTTCTTCCCAAATCTCAACTGCACCATAAGGGAAAACATTTTTCACAACGTAAGGTCCTGTCCATCTAGATTTCAACTTACCTGGAAAGAGGCGGAGGCGGGAGTTGAAGAGTAGAACTAGATCTCGTTCTTTGAATTCCTTAGGAATGATATGCTTGTCGTGCCATCTCTTCGTTCTTTCCTTGTAGATCTTGACATTCTCATAAGCGTTTAAGCGCAACTCTTCCAACTCATTGATGTACAATAGTCTCTTATCTCCGGCTTCCTTGATATCGAAATTCAACCACTTGATTGCCCAATATGCCTTGTGCTCTAGCTCAACGGGTAGATGACAAGAGTTCCCATATACCAAATTGTAAGGGGTGGTACCAATGGAAGTCTTGAATGCGGTCCTATAAGCCCAAAGAGCATCGTCCAATTTCATGGACCAATCCTTCCTCGTCCTAGAGATGGTCTTCTCCATAATTGCTTTGATTTCTCTATTTGAGATCTCGACCTGTCCACTAGTTTGAGGGTGATAAGGGGTTGCTACCTTGTGGGTTACTCCATACTTTGATAGAAGTGCCTTAAACTTCCGGTTGATGAAATGTGTCCCTCCATCGCTGATTATGATGCGTGGTGTCCCAAAACGTGGAAAGATAGTCCGATTGAAGAACTTCACAACCACCATGGCGTCATTAGTGGGTGAGGCAATGGCTTCCACCCATCTAGAGACGTAATCAACAGCTAAGAGAATGTAGAGGTTCCTTGCGGATGATGGGAAAGGTCCCATAAAATCAACTCCCCATACATCAAAGATCTCAACCTCCTGAATATTGTTGAGTGGCATCACGTTCCTTCTAGACAAGTTTCCCGTTCTTTAGCATGCATCACAAGAGACAACAAACGTTTGCACATCCTTAAATAATGTAGGCAAAAAGAAACCAGAACGTAATACCTTAGCGCACATCTTGTGAGCGCTAGCATGTCCTCCACCAGGAAGCGAGTGGCAATGCCGTATAACACTAGCAACTTCATCCTCCGGAATGCATCGTCGAAGCATCCCATCTGGACCTCTCTTGAACAATAGAGGTTCATTCCAATAGTAGTGACGTACATCCTTGAAGAACTTCTTCCTTTGAGCGTATGTCAATCTGGGCGGTATTTCCTGGCAAACAAGATAATTAACAATATCAGCATACCAAGGTTCTTTACCATCATAAGCTTGGTAGAGCCAGTGCTCCATCAACTGTAAATGATTCTCAAAAAAAGGATTAGGAAGTTTGTTGTCCTCAGTTGACGACATCTCGCTTGTTGTATCGGTCAGAGTCCGAGGTGGGTGACCGAGATGTTCCTCAGATAAGAACACCTCGCTTGGTCCAAAGAGTGCCTCGGTCGAGGTACTAGAAATGGGACCGAAACTTAAATTGCTCTTTTTCCTTTGAATTAGTCTCTCAATCTTAGCTCCTGGATCTGCTTCCAATGCTTTTAAGCTCCGTATATCTGCATCACAAGAAACATCTATACCTTCCTCCATTAAACTAAAACTAAGAACTCTTTCAAGAGGGTCATTAATAAGGATAGAGCTCACCAATTCTCTTGATTCTTCTTCATCATAGATGTTGAAGATGTCATCCTCCAGCGGCTCTCCTTTCATTGCAGCAAGCAATGCAAACTCCACTTGATATCCACCAATGTTGAATTTCAACTTGGTGTTCTTACAATCCACATTGTAACCCGAAGTTGCTAGAAATAGTCTCCTGAGAATGATAGGAACGGGATAATTTGCGGGTATATCAAGTACAACAAAATCTATAGGTAAATAGAAATTACCTAACTTAACAGGAACGTCTTCCAAGATGCCCACGGGATGGGTAATGGAGCGATCCACCATGTATAGCCTTATCTTCACCGGCTTGGGCTCTCCAAGTCCGATTCTCTCACATAGCTTCAGTGGGATGATACTCACGCTGGCTCCTAGATCACATAGCGCTTCATAGGTTACATCCCAAACTTGAATGGGAATGCAAAATGAACCGGGATCTCTCAATTTGGGTGGCATCTTCTCCTTCATGATTTGAATGAGCTCGGAGGATTTAGATGTCATACTTACTTCTCCAAAATCTTCCAGCTCCCTCTTCCTTGAAAGAGTCTCCTTCATAAACTTCCCATAGGCGGGCATCCCTAGAATGGCATCAAGGAAAGGGATGTCAATGTGTAGTTTATTCATTAGGTCTAGAAACTTACCAAAATGCTTGTCTAGATGTGCTCTGACCCTTGACTGAGGGAATGAAAGTGGTGGTTTATAAGCAGGAGGTGGAACATAAACTTCATATTTATCCTTCGCTTTCTGGGGCTCCACCTCGGTTGGCACCTCGACCAAAGTGTTCCTCGTCTAATCCTGGACCGATGTGTTCTTCGTCAGTTCTGGCACCGACCGAGGCACTGGATTTGCAGTTTTCATTCCACTTCTTGTTGTTATTGCCATAATTTGTCCCTTAGGGTTGCTCTCTATCCTTGCTGGGAGCTTCCCTGGATCTCTTAGGGTTGTGTGAAAGAGAGGGCTCACCATCGAAGAGAGGAGGAGAAGACTACAAGAGACCTTGCTTGCTTGTTGTTGTAGGGAAGCACAGAAGGTAACGAGAGGTCACTGTCACAACAGTAGGGGAGATGCGAGGGGTCGGGCCTCTCACTGGCTGGAGAAGCGGGAAAGGAAAAAGAGAAAAGAAAAGGAGAAAGAAAAGAAAATATAAAAGAAACGGGTACGAGCGAATCCAATTCAAAAGCGTTCGGAACGGATTTCCAAACCGGAAAACTTCCTCGACCATTTCCGAAATAATAAAACGGATATACGTAAACGTATCCAAATTTTAAATATACTCGGGTAAAATATTTTACGTCGTAAAAATACTTTTTAGAAATATTTAAGCTAAAATATATCGATAAAATCCGGAAAAATAAATATCACAAACGCGCCTAAAAAGTGAGGCATTACAAAATGAAATTCAAGGGCCACATTGAAAATAACGAATCTATTTAGGGGTTAATATCTTTTAGATATTTGATCTCTTAATTATTTTAAAGAAGGCTTTTTAAAATGATTTCAAATGCCCTTATTTTCAAATTTAAAGAATTGTTTTGAAAAGTGGTTACAAAATTAATGGAAAAAGAATTCTAATCAAAATCGGTTTTCCAAGATCTTGATTTGTTCAAGATTTCATTAAACCGTCCATTGATGTGACTTCTTCCCTTATATATCTTTTCTCTCCCTTCTTTAATTCTTTCCGCTTCAACTCTATTGCAAACCTATCTGCTTTACTCTTTCATCTTCCAAAACCCTTTTCAACCTCTCTCACAAACTACATGGCTTCCAAGAGACAATCAATTGATGAAGCTTCATCGTCGGCCACCAAACGTCCCAAGGTCGTTCACATCTCCTCCGACTCTGACTTTTCTATTCCCATGGACGATGTGGAGATTTGCGCTTAGACAGGTTTCCCCTCTACCTGGTTTAGCAGTCACACAGCAGTGGGCAAATGGCTCGATGAATTCAAGCATCACAACTGCTGCATGTGTGAGTTAGTGGACAAAGAGTTCCTTCTTTCTCTCAGTCTCCCCTACATCACATTACTACGAGGGTGCTTCATTAGGAAAATGCTCAACCTAGGGGCAAAAGCATATACAAGATTGACTAGGTTGTTCTTCGTCAATCTCACCGCCAAAAGAGAGCGAGGGGTGTTAATCCTCAAGGTAGTGGTCAAATGTAAAACTATCGCCCTTTCCTCAATGGTTATTGCATAAATTTTAGGGCTTCCTACCTTCAATTCTTTCGACCACCCCCATAAAACCCGAACGGTTCATCTAGCCAAAGAACAATTTCTTCTACCTAATGCTCCTTCACAAACCGTCCCGATCTCTCTAATTCTTGAAGCAAGAATTGTGTGTGTCATTCTTGTAAGATGTGTTGTTCCAAGGATTAAGTGTCGGGAGGTGCTAACTAGTCAATTCTTTGCCTTTTTATACCATGTGTTGAGTGGACTTGATGTTGATCTCCCTAGTATCATCCTTAACCACTTGCTGCATATGATTAACGCCCCCAGTGATACCCCTCTCCCTTATGCCAACCTGCTCCCCAAAATCTTTCGATACTTCTTTGTCGATTTTACTGAAGAGGAAAATCATTATGTCATTGGAGAACTAGACGAGGAATTCTTTGACATCCTAAGGATAGAAAGAACCCTGATTGAGGAATGGATCTTGAAAGAACAACGCTCAGGTGCACTTTCTGCGGCACAGAGGCTTGGCGCAGTAGAGTTTGGTCTGGATTCACTGAGAAGGGATATGCTGGAATTCAGATCTGAGATCATTGACAAATTAGATGAATCACAAGATATGCTTGCTATCATGCATAAGAAAATCAATCAAATGTGTCATGTAAATGCCTTCTCTTTGACTTCTGCGAGTAGTCTCAAACCCTTAACTAAGGACGACGCCAAAGCGACCACGAAACAGGCTAAAGAGGTTATGAAAAAGTGTTACAAAATTGTGAAGGATCAGCCGATTCGACGTTCGTCAACCTGCCCCCGAGGATCCAGATATTCTGCAGATTGAGGAGTTTGGCTTAGTGAAAAATACAAGAACCAGAGAGATCAACGGCGTATGGATAAATACGTCAAAAACAACGACTTGAATAACACTCATGCTCGCTGGAAAAAGAAGAGTCTCAACAAACTCTATGAAGAGGGCGCCTAAATCCTAAGTGGTACCAGGAGTAGCGCCTCACAACCTTGAAATGGATGTCAAGGTCTTGACATCAATTTCAAAACCCCTTGGTTTTGATTTCAAGGCCTTGACTTATGTTTGTGGGATTTTGTTTTAACTATTTTTGTGGTTTTTGGAAATACTTTTCTGGGTTTGTAATCGTTTTAAACTCCCGTGCTCTAACTATTTTTCTCCCTTGTTAAAATACAAAGGGGGGATTATGTGATCCAAAATTTCGATATTTCTGCATTTTATGTTTTGATATTATTACATATGCATCGCTAACTTTAAATGCAAGTACGATATTTGTGTTGTCTTCCATCAAGGGGGAGATTGATAACTCCACCTTGGTTACAAATTTGCAGATGTGATGATGGAAGACTTAACACAAATAAGCGGTTTTTATACTAATAAATATTGATTTTCTTTCTAGATTGCTTGGTTTGGTTTTGTGTTTGTCAAATGTATACAGGCCTTGGAAAGCATTTCAAGGGATGAATGACGGCCTTGAAAACAAATACAAACGACAAGCGCAGAGATCGGAAAGCATTTCAAAGGTTCAACACGGAGGCCTTGAAATTCATTTCAAGCAATCAAAGCCAAAGCCGTGAAACAAGATTCAAAGGATATGACGGCTTGAAGGAATTCAAATCAAGAATCAATCTCAAAGAGCCAAATCTACCAAGGATCAACAAAAGATCTTCCAAGAAGATATCAAGAAGATCTCGACCAATAAAGAAGATTTGGCCCAACAAAAAGATCTTGCAAAGATCTTAACCAAATCAACGCAAGTTTGAAGATCTCTTGCAACAGATCTTAGAAAGATCTCGAAGATCTTCAGCCAAAGATTCTCAATAAAGTTGAAGATCTCAGAGCTTGAACGACAAGATCTTCAACAACTTTTTCCAAGAGAAGATTATGGAGAAGAAGAATCAACGTGTGTTAAGGAGATGCAGAAGATAAGGAAAATCTACAACGGCTATCTCATCTCAACATACACCGTATTCAATGGAGAAGAAGAAACATCAACAACGGTCATCTTGACAACGGCTAGAATACTTCTTCATCGAAGACTATAAATGAAGATTTTGATTGAAGAGAACAACACCAAGCGTATATGGAAACATCAAAGCATTCAAGCGATCCAAAGCTTCCTCATTTTCGATCCAAACGTTTTTCTTCCTCTTTGATTACAAAAGCGTACTTCCTTTGAGAGAGAAAAACAAGAGAGTTTCATTGGTATATCTAGAGAGTGTTATACTCGAGTGTGTGTTACTACGAAGTAACTAGGCCATTATAGCTAGGTTAAGAGTTGGAACTAGATCGTAGCATTGACTAATGTGAGAGAAGAAGGGGATTTCTTCTAGGTTCTATCTAGGACTCTTTGAAGCTGATAATAAATAGTTAGATCCTACGGGTAAAGAAACCCTAGGACGGAGACGCAAGCTGTTAGAGCTGAACTTCGTGAACATATCACCGTGTCGATCTTTTCATTTTCACATCGTATTTTGCTTTATTGTGACTAACATTGCTTTGCAGGTTTAAGAAGTCAAGGCCCTTGAAATCACTTTCGAAGACCTTGAAAACCAGTTGTGTCACAAAGAGCACAAATCGAAATCAAGGCCTTGAAATCAGTTTCAAAGCCTTGAGACAGGTATTTGCGAAAAGTTCTCATACTTTATTCAACCCCCCCTTCTAGAGTATTTATATCCTTTGTATTCACCTTACGGTTCTATAAAAATGTAACCCTAATTTTTTTATACTGCTCAAACACAACATTACAGGCTCCCTGCAAGCCTCTCCCTCGTCTACAATCCCTCTCGAGTCTCCATGTTCCTCACCTCTTCTCCTTCCTATGTACTCCTCAAGCCTCGTCTCACCTTCATCCTCACCTTGAAGATTTTGTTATCCTTAATTTTGCTTTTTGGGATCACGGTAAAAAAAAAAGTTCATGAACATCAAACTTCAAGTGTTCAGGTGCTTCTAGAGATGTATCTTATTATACTAGAAGATCAACAAATTTCAGGCAAATAATAATTTGATCAAACATAGGTGAACAAGTGAATTCCGATAACATCTATTTCAAGGACTTGAAGATTTTGTTGTCTTTATGTTCTTCATCTCAAATTTAGGAAAGTAAATTTGAGACGTAAAACCACAAATTTTCAGAAACGAGAAGAGACAACAAATCTAACTCATTCAATAAGATAAAGGGGTCAATAATCGTCCCAATCTAGCAATCAACAACATAGAGATATCTTTAAGGATTCTTCCACTCTCGTTAACCTTTATTTTGTTACAGAAAATCTATAGCCAATGAATATTCCGAAATTAAATAGCAAGAAATAAGAAGATTAATAAAAAGTGAAGATCTAAGATTAACTAGAAAGGTGAAAAGGAGAAGATACGCACGTTGACGAATAACACTTTCCCTGCGACGACGGATGCGATGATTCCTCCGGTAAATCATATCAAAAAATTAGGGTTAGAGTTCATACCAGAAAATTTATACCAGAAAATTCATACCAGAAATTCATACATGAAACTCATACTAGAAAACAAAAAGGAAAATATGAATTTTCTAGTATGAGTTTTCTAGTATGAATATAATAAGTATGAATTTTCTAGTATGAATTTTCTTGTATGAATTTATACTAGAAATTTATATCAAAACTCAACCAAAAATATACCAGAAATTCATACAAGAAACCATATGAGAAATTCATACGAGAAAGTCATACCAGAAAATAAAAAAGAAAATATAAATAGCAAAACAAAACAAAAGAAAAATAAAAAACACACTCAACAATTCCTTTTACGTGACAAAGGAAATTCATGTATGTTTCTTTCTTTTTTTTTTTTTTGAAGTAGAGAGATGAATTATTTTTACCTACTATTAATGAAAGTGATAAAAATTAATGGGGTACACAAAACAAAATGAAATAAAAAAGAGCCTACCTAGCTAAATTTTATCTTAAAAATATCCCTTTAAAAAGTATTATTAAACCTCTTATAAGACATTAATTATTTAGTTTCTTATATTTAATATTTTTTAAGAAAGTTAGGTTGAAGAACAAGTTGGTGATTAAATTTTTTTTTTAATGTAGAAGGAGTTATGAGTAAATATAGAAATCTTTTTGTTAAAACTGAAAATAATATTAAAATAAAGATTTTGATAAAATAAGTCTACAAGAGGGTGGATATTTATTTTCCTAATAGTGTAGCTAAACATTGACCATGTGAAAACCCAACATTAATTAAACCGATAATCGTTTAAAAAGATCCAACTCGGCCCGACACCTCTACACGGGGTCGCTAATGTTGGTTGTGTATCTTACTATACTATATTTTTAGCTTTTGAGGGGCATTAAATGATTCATATTAAAGCCATATTTTGCCACATACTATCAAATTAACTCTCTTAATTTTTGTTTGTTTTTGCACTTCTTTTTTTTATCTTCACAAAAATAAAATATATTTTATTAAAGTATACATTTTTGTGTATCGGTAAATGTATAACCTATTAGTATTGAATCTATACATAAGTATATATTTAATCCAATTTTTTTATTTAATGTTTATGATAAATAAAAACTTTTAAAATTTTATATTTTTAGTTTTTGAGGACATTGATTGATTTTTATTAAAATCATATATTTTTAGCTTTTGAGGAGCATTAAATGATTCATATTTTTGCCTTATTTTGCCACATACTATCCAATTAACTCTCTTAATTTTCTTTGTTTTTGCACTTCCTTTTTCTTTATCTTCACAAAAATGAAAATGTATTTTATTAAAGTATACACTTTATGTATTGGTAAATGTGTAAACTATTTATATTAAATCTATACATAATTATATATTTAATCCACTTTTTTATTTGATGTTTATGGTAAAAAAAAAACTTTTAAATTCTATATTTTTAGTTTTTAAGGACATTGAATGATTTTTATTAAAATTCTATATTTTCAACTGTTGAAGGACAAACGACCTTTCACAATTTTTTCATAATAACATCTAATTAACTTCTCAAAATTACTAATTGTTTTAATTTGAGAGTTACAGATAACTCTTCCAAAACAACCAACTTATGGTATACTTCTAATAAACTCCTCAAATCACTAATTGATTCATATTAATATCTTATATTTTGTCAAACCAAATATTATTTCTCACTTATTTTTGTTTTTGAAACTCCTATGAATTGTAACTCCTACCATTAATCCCCTATTTAACTCTCAACTTAACTCCTACCATTAAGTACAATTGATTCCAAATTCTTACACCTCCAAAATACACTATATTATTGCATTTTCTCTTTGACTATCCATATATTCAACAAATCTTACTAACCCATAATTTCATTTTTAGTGTTGAAAAATTGTTGAAGAGCTTGATAAAACTCTTCAATGACACACATATTAGTTTTCGGGCTTAATCTCTAACTATCTCCCATTTTGACTCAACTACAAATTCTTGTTTGATATTGTTTTTCATCTTAATATGCAGAGCTAGAGAAGTTGAACTAAAGAACAAGCAAGTAATTGTTGACTCTGAAGATATTGATATGGTTGTAACGAGTAAGTTCTTCATTTGATAGTAAGCTATTGTTTCTTTGCTTTGTAACAATATAGTATTACATATCAAATTCTTACTTTAGGGATTTCAAGAACAACAATGCCATGAAGAAGCTTGGATTGCCTTTTCATTTCGTCTCTTTAATTTTATATTGTGTTTATTTTAAGGTTTGAGCATAGAGTGACTAACTTGCAAATAAATTTCACCTACACTATTGTCATGTGGTCAAAGTTGATAATATATACATGTTATGAGGAAGAAGACAATTATGTTATGAGGAAGAAGACAATTACATGATATTGTAGTAGAAGATGGTGGAAGTTTGAATTCAACTCAAGCTTGGATTGTCTTTTCGTTTTGGCTCTTTAATTTTATATGATATTTCGTATATGGTTTGAAACTTGGCAGTGATGAAACTAAAGATCAGTGTAGAGAATATTAAGGTTTGAAATTTTATACTACACAAATATTACTTCCTTTTAATTAAGATAGTCGATTTTTTTATTTTCTAAAATTTATTAGCGGGTGAGAGTTTATATTTTTATATGAGAAAAATATTTTTGAGCTATAAATGTAATAGGATGTCCTTATATTTTTTCCCCTATCGCTTATCTTTGTATAACTTTAAATATTTTAAAGTTATTAACTATCTTGTTATATTGTATTTTCATTTTTTAGCACATTCTTTGTCTTATATTAAACTATTTAAATATTGTCTCTAATCTTACTACCCTATTTTAGAACATTTTGAATATTAATCAACAAGAACTTATTTATAATTAGCCATTTGTACAATCACATTGAAGATTAATTCCTTCAAAATAAGTCTAATTAGTCATTAAGTGTATATCACATTGCTTCCGCGCGCGAAGCGCGCGGCCATGTCACTAGTATAAACTATATTCAAGAAAGGAGATCGACATTCCAAATTTTCTTGAATTCAACTGTTTCTCTCTCGCCCCTCCTAGCTTGCATTACAACTCCCCCCACTATATGTAGATTGTGCTTCCTAGCAGGATTTTCCACTCAAATTCCTTCCTTCCACCTCCAGAGTGTAATTGCAACCGTTATGACTGTAAATTTCTTATCAGAATACATCCTAGGGTTAGCGGGGTCCGTATTTTGAACAGGGTTTTTCTTCTCACAGGTATGCTTCTTTGGTGATGAGTGTTTTTCGTCTGTATTCTTTTCTTCTTTACTGTAGTTTTTCTTGTTTCTCGGCGTCTGGTTCTTTGTTTAAATCGCTTTTCAATTCCAATTAACCATTCGAATGCGTTTTAGAATGAAGTCGAACCTTATCAATTCGAGATTGGTTTTAGGGTTTGAATATTGAAGTAAACATTTAGTTTCATTGGACTCAATCTGAGCCAGTTCGTTGATTGAAATTATTTTCTCTACAATAGGTATCATTGTGGCAGTGTGTATTCTCTCTTATCCGAATCTGAATCAATATGTGTACGTATCGGAGAACTCTAGGGTTGAAAGTTTCGTTCTATGTATACAGCTTCATGGGAGCCAATTTTATATTAAAGAAGTAGACTAGCTGGAGATGCTTAGTAAAGAGACAAACTTGAGGGGGTTTAAAGGGCATGAAATTGTCACACTTGAACTTCTGGATGTGTTAATCTGATGCAAGTTGATATACTCAGTGTTCTAAAAGACGGCCGTCTGGATGGTGGACGGCCACCAACCGTCCCGACTTGCCCTAGACGGTCCTTCCTGGATGGGTTTAGACACTGGACGGTTTAAGACGGGTTCAAGACGGAAAAATTCGGGTAGACAGTCTAGACGGTTTCATTACGGTCTAGACGGTTCAAAACCCTAATTTCTAAAACCAAACCCTAAACAAATTAGTTTCATTTTTGAAATTCTGAATGTTAAGTGTTGTGACTCTTGTGAGTTGTGGTAACCTAGCTTATATTCATGCATTTTAGGGAAAATTACATGAAAATAAGCCAAAACGTCTTGGCCATCTAGACGGTAGACGGTGCTTCTCTCTTCCGTCTCCGTCTAGCGTCTTCTTGAACATTCGATATATTATAATTCATGGTAAGGTGAAAATATTGACCTTGTGTCTTTTTGAGCAGATACGGATTGTGAGCTTCAGCTTCATTGTAGTAGAATTTAAAGAAGATTCTTAAATCTGGGAACTGCGGCTTTTATGTGTTGGCCACACTACCATCAACATGGATAACCAGATTCATTATCTTGAAATGGAAGCGTACTTCTCAGTCCTTCGTGCTTTTAAAGCTCAATCAGACGCCATTACTTGGGTAATATTCATACTACATAGTTTTGAGTACCAAGACGTCAACCAATAATGCGTACTTCATTGGATCAATAATGTTGTAGGACAAGGAAGGTCTCATCACAGAACTCAGAAAGGAGTTGAGAGTTTCAGATGATGAACATAGAGAAGTTCTTGGAAGGGTCAACAATGATGAAGCAATTCTGAGAATACGGTATGTTTATAATCCTTCTTTTATTAAATTCTGATGTTTTTGAACTAGAAAAAAATAATCTTGTTAGGGTCTGTATCCACTATCCACTATCCAGTGTAGTTATTTAAATTGACCTCTATCTAATTGATGGGTTATGCTCATAGGGAATGGAGGCAGACAGGTAGACACCCGACTTCTGCATTTCTCCCGATTCAAGATGTAGTTCCAAGTCCAACTTTTTCAGTATCTCGAAAGAAACTAAGGACTTCACATCCTCATTTGGTTACAACATCTGTGCAGCCATCACCATCAACAGGGTCATTCGGGAGAAAGTCCAAATTGGTACTTATCACTTTATATCGGTTCACAACATAGTAAACTTTTTGGTTGTCATACAAGTTCATTTTCAAATGCTTATGTGTTATTCCTTGGTTGCTTTACTGGTGCAACTGTAGAGTTCTGTAGCAAATGGAACAAATCCATACAGGTACCATAGTTCTTCTGGAGTTGTTATGCCTCATGAAACAGTGTCACCAGGAAAGGAATTGATAGGGCGGAAACTTTATAGCAAATGGCCTGATGACAACAAATTTTACGAGGCTGTCATCACTCAGTTCAATCCATTGAATGTATGTTTAATGGTTGATCATGGTTTTTGCTTTAACGAATTCGTTGATGTCATTTTTTTTATGTATGCTTGGTCACTTTTTAGGGTCGGCATGCTTTAGTCTATGATGCAAATACAGAAGATGAAACATTGGAATGGGTTGATTTGAAACAGGTGAGACTTTATGCAGATTGGCTTGGCTGATACTAACATCTGTACTTTTGGTGGATTAATGTAAACCATTGGTGGAACAGCTGATTTTATGTTAAGCCATGTAATATTAATACTCCTCCGTAATACATGTCATTTTATGACGGTGTACAGTTATTAAGAAACTATTAAGGGTCCGTTTGGTGAACATAGTAGATTATTTGGAAGATTAAAATTTTACAATAATCCCCAATAATCTCGATAATCCATGTTGAAGTGGATGAAAAAAATGGGTATAATAATCTTCCAAAATAATCTCCAGAGGTTATAATCCCAATAATCTCGATAATCCTGGCTCACCGAACGCACCCTAAATCAGCTTCTTTTGCACATTTATAGCAAGAAAAAGAGCAAAAAGATTGTCTTGAAAATTCTAATTATGCATTAGAATTTGCATTGTAAATTGAAATTGACTTGATTGGTGAGGGTAATTGTAGATTTTAGAGGGTAAAAAAGTCTAGAACTACATGAGCTAAAACTACATGTACTGCGAGACGGAGGGAGAACGTAGCTATAATCTCTTCTTTATCTGGGTGCAGTATTGGGTTCTGTTGCTGGAAAGGCATCTGCATATGTAATTCTTCTATTCTATTAGGATATTTTGGCATTGTACCGATAGGATTGTTTTCCTCAGTATTTGGTTTGCAATTCTTCTCGCATAATGCTTATTAATGGACTTCCTGTATTTCAGATTCTCCCAGGTGACATCAGGTGGGAAGGTGAGGATCCAGGCATTTCTCATCGAGGTGTAATTGGAGATAACAAGAGATCCACCAGCCCTACTCTTCCTGCAGCAAGTAATCATCAAAAGAAAGTTGTTCAAAATGGCAACAGAAAGATGGATAAAGATGATATTGAAATACTCCATACAGAGACATTACTTAAAGTGGTATTGAATTGAGCTGCTTCATATTGTCTGAATTGTAAAAGACTACAGATTCTATAACCAACCAGTATTATCAGATTATGTGATGTTTATGTTTTTTCTTCTTTTCTAAATAGGTGGAAAAAGTTGTATCTGCAAATGATCCTAATCGGTCTGAGATTGAAAAGGCAAAGAAAATGTTGAAGGTTCATCATGCAGTTCCACCTCTCATTCCTCCTTGAGGTTTTTTGTTGGAGATTGAGGACTAATTGAATGTATATTTCCAATGTGCAGGAGCATGAGGAGGCACTGGAATATGCAATCTCCAAGCTCACATATACTTCTGATGGTGAAAGTGGTAATGAATACATATTTAATTTGATGACAGCTCTCTCCATTTTTGAATTGTAAAATAGTCTTTGGATTCACAGTTTAGATTCCTTATGAGAAAGATGTTGATTGTCTGCATTGCTATAAAATGACCTAAAACAGCACATCTCAAGTAGATCTTTCCTTAACATCCAAAAGATCACAACTGTTCGACTTTATTGCCTGCACCTCACTACTTATTGGCTGATTGCTATTTGTTTTTCTCTTGCGGGTTGCCAACAGAAGGTAGCCAATAGCTGTACCAAATTAGAGGGCCGAGCACAAACCCTGCAATGGTGGGATGGCAGCCCAAGAAAGAATATACTGTGAGAACGCTTGGTAGGAATAGTACCCCATGAAGGTGCCAATTGATAGCTCATGTTCTTGCTCATCAATGTAAAATGTTGAGGTGCACTTGCTTACGTTGGCAAGAACATTCCGTTGTTTGGATCATGCCAGAGCTTAGGGTAGAGTAGTTGCTGGCTGGTGTTTTTTCATATTACCAATTTAGATGGGAATATTATGTCTATTTAGACACGGTCATCAAAAATGTGATGAACATTTTAGTAGTTTTGCTAACTGTGTATTAACAAGTTAGATGGGCAAGAACATTGTGTTGTTACTATTCATGTTTTCGACTTTAGTAGTTTTGCTAACAAGGACAATGCTCTCTAAAACCCAACATTGATGATTGCTATTCTGTTGATGGAGTTGTACAACGTATGTGTTGGGTTTCGAAAGGAAATTATAAGTTCTGGTTTGATGTCAACAAAAACTCTTTATGAAGGTTCAAATAAGTCTTTCAAAAATTTACTTTGAGGGAACTAGTACTGCAGAAAGTGATCGTAGGTCACTTACCGAGTGTCGAACGGCAAATGAATATGTTGAACTATTAAAGTGAAACAAGAACGTTGAGCTTTGTGAAAGTGATCGTAAGTCACTTACCGAGTGTCGGGAACTGCGGCTTCAACCCCGCATCAAAGTGGTATCAAAGCTAAGCGTGCGTTGACTTGTGCAAGTTTGGAAGAGAAAAACTCCATAGCCAAACACAAGCCAACCATTACCTTGAAACCTAGCCCAACCTTTCGGACATTGCACTTAAAGTTGAGATCTTATCTAGTAGGTAAGATCTTATCCATTCTTCTCAAACAACGATATATACACTTCTCTAGCAATAAAATATCCCAAGGCAACCAAGAAGTAGCATCCCCAAAAGTGATTGGTGAACATCGACATCAAAGTATCGAATTTTCAACAATCTTGGCAAGTTCACAAGGAATCTCGGCCGAGATTTTCTCCCGAGATTGCTTATGTTGTCAATTTTTCAAGAAATTTTTTGGGCATAATCTGAACAGTCAAAGTGCACCCTGTGCACGAGTACATCAAAAGAAGAGTTTCTATACCAACCTTAATCCAGTTACGAGCCTTAGCCATTTCCAAAACCAATCCCGGCTATCTCTCTTGCCAACTACACAGGTTCAAGGTACGTCTTTCTCTCTTCTTAATCTCTTGTGTGCCTTTTCTTGCCTCTCGATCTTTTATTCTAAACACGTGAGTCATTTTCTTTGGGTGTGTTAGTTATTATCTATACTTTCTATCATACTAGTGTCTCCATCCGCAATATTCTTTCTACCTTATCTTGTGTGGAGTAAACTTCCAGCAGGAGTTCCTTAACCATCTCATAACACAAGAGCCTTTTATCCGAACCAAGTCGACTACTTGATTCATCCAAGGAAGTTCTAGTTGAAGCTAGTGCACCGATTGGTAAAAAAACATTAATCCATCAAGGCAATTACATCAAATTAGCTTGTGATTCATAACACAGTGTGAGTGCAAGAGAAAACAAGTAAGAAACCCTCGTTTTCACTAACTTCACGCGTTTGTTGTTACTTTATGTGATTGTGAAGGATGTATAACCCGGAATATCATTTGAGGGGAAAATCTCGGCCCCCAGAGCAAAAGACCGAGACATTGGCCGAGATATGTCTCAATCAAGTTTTAATCAATACGTTCGTCAACGGAGATCAATGAATGAGGATGATTGACGTTCCCGTGTTCCATACCGGACCTCGAGCACTGAATCATTCCCAAGAATTCACCATGAGCAAGGTATGAGATATTCAAGTCAACATTATATTATGTCTAACGCTCCACAATTTGATAATTTTCAGGAACTTGAGGATGAGAGGAACATGTGGAGGAACTATCTTAGACGATAGATCCCTAGTTTCGATGGAAGGAGCGATCTGAACGTTTTTATGGAATGGGAGAATAGAGTTAAACAAATTTGTTCTTGCCATCAAATTGATGAGAAAAGGAAGGTCCAACTTGTTACATTGGAATTCCAAGGATACGCCTTAGAGTGTTGGAATCAGCTTGTCAGAAAAAGGAGAAGCATGCTAGACCCGAACGTCGATACATGGAGGCAAATAAAGGCAATAATGAGAGCAAGATTTTTGCCCCCACATTATGCTAAGGAACTAAGGCAAAGCTTGAAGAACCTAAAGCAAGGTTCTATGAGTGTAAAAGAGGTTTACACAACCATGTGAATGACAATAGTGAAGGCCAACATTATAGAGGATGAGGGAGCGATGATGGATCGTTATTTACGTATTTTGCATCCTACTATAATGAATGAACATGAGTTATATTCTTATGATTCCATGACAGATCTGTTGTAGTTGGCCATATAAATTGAAAGAAGAATCAATAGAAGAAGGCCAACAACAAGATCCAACGTTGGAACTACAATTTCATGGGAGCAACAACAATCGGCCCAAAATCTCGGCCCAAGTCAACCAAGATCTGAGATTTGCAAAAGTCGAGGAGTTTCCATCAAGGGAGGCTTCACTAGTCATCCAGCTCGTCAGCCTTCGACCAAGGATGATGATTCCTTAATAAACATAAGACGTACATTGGAAAGGTTGAGTAAACAGTTGATCGCGGAAGAATGACGAACTCTCAAGTCCCGGAAGGAGAAATCATCAATGGAGGTTATCCAAACTGAAAAGGTTAGTAATTTTAAAACCTTCTATTTCTATGCATGATCATGTGGATTTGTTGAAATCAGAATCTACTATTAGACTTGTGTGGAAACCCATAAGCATGAATCTGATTTGATTAGTGATGATGAGCATGACATAGATACTTGCATGAATGAGCATTATCTTGTTAACAATGAGCATTTAACTAAGTTGAATTGTGATGACTCTTTTGATTGTGATGTGCATGAGCCTAAGTTGTTGCATTCATCTTTTGATTATGTTATGCATGAGATTGTGATAGCAATTTGAAATTGACTAGAGTGTTTTATTCTTCACATTTCCATGACTATGTGGAAACATTATTTCTTGCAAACCTTACTATTGCACCGTTTTTCAAGGGGAAGCAAGTGAGTTACATTGTATGATTGCGAGTTGTGGATATCAAGTAATACACGAGGTCCATGTGCTAGGAATACCGATGAAGTGTGGTGAAGGAAGTTCTAACATAATCAGGATAGAACCACGACATAGGAAAGAAAGATTTCACTCCAAAGAAGAAATATTGGCCAAAATCCAAAAATCTCAGCCGAAATTCCTACCCGAGATTGTCTACTTTCGTATATTGTTTCAATTACAATCTGAAAACGAAGCACTTTGAAAAGAAGAAATATCACCATCACAAACATATATGCAAAAATAAATCAAATCATTGTAGGGATCATCCAATCCTTAGATCAAGAGATATATTAGCCGGACATGATTGTATGTAAAACAATATTAGTTGAATTTAGAAACTACATACACAAACCACAATGTCCGGTTTTGGCACAACGAGGCGAAACTTCAACGGGGAATTGAAATATACTCCAGAACTACTTGACAGTTGTGGGATGACAGGATGAAAGAACGTGGTTGATGGATGATCCAAAACTAGGCCCAACACATGTGTTTATATAAGGTACCAATCAGATCCAAAAAGGCATAAAATAATGTCTTTCCAAAGATAAGATTGAAAAGACACGATTCGGATCATTAGCGCAGACAAGACGGAATTGAGACGGTGTGACAACCTGTGTGGCATCCCGTTTGAGAATTAAAACTTAATTTCCCTATGAAATTCCAAACGGCTTTGAGACATCCTTGAAAAGGCCTGACAAGCCGTCTGGCAAGCTGTCTTAGCTAGTTTGGTTACGCTATTTGACAACGTTTTTGATAGCTTAGTAAAACTTACTTTTCCGCTGCTCTGATTAGAACTACATGGCCCATGGGTACTAATTTTGAATATCTTTCGAAGTTCTATAACTTTTCAGTCAACACAAATGTCAAATTTCAATAAGAAGATGGTCGAAATCTAGAATCTCTAAGAGGTCATCATAAAATGGCATCCAACTCCAATGGTTTCCACTTGGCTTCTTCAATCTTCATTCGATCTTGATGTATCTATGTATTCTCCGACTCCAAGGAAGATTGAATCTTCATTATTTGGTATTTTCATACCATTATGCTCCATAAATAAACTTGAACACCTGAAACACGAAATAAACTGAAGCAGAGACCGAAATATGGAAATGGGGCTAACACACTAAAACAAAGAAATATAACGTCTATTGAGTAACAATTAAGAAATCCGGCTTGCAAGAATATGGTTTGATATATTGGATTCGGTAATCAAATCAACCGAGAACCTCAAGACATCATGATTCCCGGATCTTATTGCACCACATAGCCAAATAAAACTCTTCGCCCTTGTTCATTACCTGGCCAAGTTACAACCTATAAAGCCCTCATGATTCATAATTATACTTGCAGGAACAACTACGCAATGACGATTGAGAACACCTTGGAAAACTTATGGTTAATGATCACTGTATAATAGTTAAGTTTGAGCGTTCTCAATCTTCCAAGTTACAACCTATAAAGCCCTCTTGATTCATAATTATGAGCTTTGACTTTAATCTTAAACAATGTTTGATGATGATGAGGCTTGGAGTGCTTGATTTTGTAATATCTAAATCACGTATTCGAATTTGAGTGAGAAATGCCAGCAGATTTTACTTGGGGACAAGTAAGGTTCAGTATGGGGTATTTGATAGCACACACATAAGTGTCTTCTCCCATCATCATTCTATTCTATTCCCAATCTCATTTGGGCATAATAGCATATCATATCGGTCTATTTTCCTCCTATTTGTGTTTAAGAGATCTATCGGTTTGTTTATTTATGCGTTCTAGGCTGTTAGGACATAAAAATGATACACACAAAACATTATGATCTCATACACACTAAAGATCTCCATGCGGTAAAAAAGTCATGTTCGGGACAAAAATGACTAAGATCCGAAAGTGAAGATGAAGTCATTATCAACATTACACACAAAGAATGTCGATTTACTCTAAGAAGACGACCGATATGGACTTTCATGTCAATTACCTTCGAAAGTAGTACTCGTGGATTTTCTAACTCCAGCCACAACATTGGAAAATCCAATTGTGATGATGACAATTGTTCATTTTATGGGCTAGGCCCAAAAGTCCTAGTAAGCGTGACCCTATTACACAAGTCGTACGACATGTATTCTATATTTTTCATTGGACCACAAAATGGCCTCCCGGTTTTACAAGGAATATCGTGGAGCAATTTTGGGTCGTACGACGGGCCTGCTCAACCTTCCTTCTTCGACATCTTATTCTGTTCCCTTGTTTTGGTCGTATGTTTTAGTTCGATATTATCTTATTAAAAGGTGATATTTGGTAGATTTGATCCTATCTTAATAGAATACAGGATCGAGGACCCATATCTATCGACGACAGGCCCCATCGGATGACGACGACCCCATCAGATGACATGTACTATCTTCGATCATTAATAAAGCTCGTTTTCTTATTCTGAGGTATGTGTGAGTATTCTCTCTATATTCTAGAGTCTGGTGAGCTCCACTTGCATTGCTCTATGATATTGGATTGTTTATATGTATTGTTTGTATGTCTATGAGTTATGATAGTATTAGTTATACCATATGTTCTGAAAAGGTTGACCTTGAATTTAAGTGAAAATGAAGTCCGTCTTGGGTACGACGTGACAATCATGGTGACAACATTGATGCACTGTAAGCAATGGCCTAACCACACATGACAATCAACAAAGCTGTCTTTACATAACTCTAGCTTACATTCAAAATTATGGAATTGCCTTTTGAGATCTATTATATGCATGTCGTGTAGATATGAATTCAGGAGTGTTTTATCTCGATTGTTATTTATTGCTTTGCTTTTCTTTCTTCAAAACACGTTTTTGAACGATCTAAACGCTCAAACCTTTTTTTTTCCCTTTTTGTTCGTATTTATAAACTATTTTACGAGTCATCCGAGAAATTTCCCAAAGGACCATCATACAACCTACCTTGTTTAAGGCTAGGGTTTTGGTCTGACGCTCTCTGATTATTCCATTACTTTCCTATGGTGTTTTGACCATGTTCTAACCCGGTCGACCTCCCAATTGGACGACCTATCTTAGAAGATCATGTCTTACTAGAAGATAAATCTTATCTTAGAGTAGAAGATCAAATGTTATCCAACATACGATAGATCTTACCCGGATCCTTTACTCGAGGATCACTTGAGCTACACCCAATTCATAATCATAATCAACACATACATTTTTCCGTCAATGCTTGTGCAATTTCTTGTTTGGCTTCCGACATGGAGTAGAGAGCGAGTGACGTCTCGTTCGCCCAATAACTTGGACTTGTTTGAGTTGTTCTACTTGTGTCTAAAAGTTGGTATCTTCTATCTCGATTTACAAGCATCCTCTTTTGGTCATATGTGGATGTGCCATTGTCCATTGATTGTAGTAGAAGTGTTCTATGATCGTTCTTGGTGGTGTGTTAAGGCCTTAGTTTTCCTGTCATGCTCCAGGTCGTTTCTTAAGATTCAACCTAATCTATCTAGCTACCGATCCAATATCTCCATTGAATCCCACACCCACACCACCCAACCTCTATTCCAAACCTCTCTCACCCATTTCAAGATATATCTTTCGTTTGCTTGGTCCTAGTAATAAGGATAAAGAAGAGTCATTGTGTTGAAAGAATGAGACTCATCACATGGATAACCTTGTATCAAAGTGTTATCAGAGCTTCAATTCATCAACATCAACCTACCAAAAAAAATCCCAGACAAGCTCCACACAATAATAGTCACCGAGAGCAATCATAATTTCGGTTCGTTTCTACTACTCGCATTTTATTTTCTACTTTCAATTGCAATTTCTTTTAATTGATATTTGTGGCCTTTAATAAATAAATAAAAAAAAACTTTTCACCGCTACCCTCATCAGAATCTCACCGGAGTCCAACACCTAGCTCACAAAAACCTTCCTAAACCCGCCCATACTTGACCCAAACTCAACACTCTAACCTGCCTAAACCCACTCGAAACCTGAAGCAAAACATGCCCCCTAACCCAAAGTTTGAAATTGCCTGAAACATGTTCAGTTGCAACCTGAAAGGATCCCCAACAACCCTAGTTGCAACCCGAACTACCTTTGCTCCCGAACCCGGTCCAGTACCCTAGTTCACTTTAGCAGCCCTTGGTCTAGTTCAGTCGAGTCACCACCGATTCGAAAGAAGAAGAACTCGCCTCCATTTCGGTTCGATATTATGTAATCTCATTCTTTTTTATTAAAAAAGGAAAACAACTCTGTTCTAGTAAAAAAAAGACAATTAGAAAGAGCTTTATTATTTACGCTAGTGCTTGTTTGTTATGATTTTTGGTTTGAAGACTTGAAGAACGAAGGTTGAAGACTGTGAGCTATTCCTAGACTGTTTTAGAGTGGAAACTTCACCCTCATCCTACCCACCCTCCCCATTTACCTGATCTTATTTTTTTCTACACTTGTTTTTTTTTATAAGTTCTTGTTTTTGATTAATAAAGTAGGCGAATGTAGTTTTTCTTACCTTTTGATAACATCACTCAAAAACCCTTTTTTCCCTTTGAGATACAGTCAAACTCCTATTATTGATTGTAGTTTCCAAACACATTGACTTGTGTCTTGTTTGAGAATTCTACTTGAGATTGTAGGAGAATCTCGCAAACCGGCCAAGATAAGCTTGAAGGAAATGTAGATACTGAGGGGTAAAGGAGAGAAAATCCGTTAGTGGGTGTTTTCTATCATTACTAACTTAACACGTTTGCTTGTTTTGAGTATGTCTTCGTCTGTAGGAATACAGATTGAAGATAGATCCAACAATATGGAAACACAATACTACATCAAAGTCTTAAAAAGGCAATTAGACCAAGTCTTGACAATATTAGAACAAATAAAGGCCAAGAATGCCGCACTAAAACCACCACCCCCTCCACCACTTCCTCTACCAGACTTGGATTAGGAAGAGATCCATGAGTCTCCCGTAATCTAGCCACATCAAGTCTTACATCATATGCAACCCCAACGGAATATCCAAAGAGCCATAAACTTTAAAGACGAAGTTGAAGAAGTGAATGTTGCGGATTACTATGAGAAGAATAAGAACATAAACCCAAAGAGAATACCATGAAGCACGTTCTAATGGCTATTCACAAGTAGACAGTGAGACTTCCAGACTTTATCATGGATCTCGATTTCATCCCACAAGTTGGGACTCATAATTATGATGCAACAAATTTCCATATTTTAAAGTTTGTGTTTAAAGAATTTTTGGCATTCATGCATGACTTAGGATGATTAGATGCTTTGATTGAGAATCTTCACTCTCTCTATGATATCTACTAGGACATTCCATGGTCTCACATAGCATCCTATTATAATACTCTATGCTCACGCATTAACTTGGAAGGATATCCTTATAAAGCTACTTTACTAAGTGATATCAAACTCTTAAACCAGAATGCAGGTATTCCAGGGCATCAACTAAAGGAAGAATTCTCATCTCTACAAAATAAGAAAATAAAACTAATGCAAGATAAATTGCTAGCCTTTTCTAAGGGAATGTGTATGCTTGTGCTTCATCTAGGTACAATACACCAGGAACCACCGCCCCCCTTTCAGATCAACCAGTACAACTTGGATTCTAGGTCAAATCCTTTCAAAGGAGGGGTTTTTGCAGGACCATCTCTAGGAACATGACTAACATCCCTTCTTAGAAATAAGAAGAAGCTGAAGACAAAGAGAAAGGGCGTGATTACATGGAACACAAGTAGAAGAAGGAAGAACTTGTATATAATCAAGACGAAGATGAAGAATGCATTACAAAGCTCAATGTACTAGAAGGTTCCGTGATGACATGAATTATGACCTTAGTATAGACATGCATATACATAGTTTTTCCCTTTCTTTTGCATGTATAGACATAGATTCATAGCAATTGAGCTTATATTCACCTATATTGTTAGAATAGAGATCTACACAAAGTTTTATTGTAATTATAGGTAAATTGGCACAATTTGGAGCGGAAATGGAACATTCATGGATAAGGAATCAAGGTGGATCATATGGGAAGCATTTTGGAGCATAAAAGAGAAGATAAGATGTCATCAAAGAAGATAGAATGAAGTGTTAAGAGATAACACGCAACATAACACAAATCTCGGTTCATTAAAGGGAATATCGGCCGAGTTTTTGTGCGGCCTTGACCGTAGTTTCGTGAAAACAACCTAAAACCCTAAGTTTCAAACCCTAGACTCTTCTATAAGATATCATGGATGCGTCAAGGTTGAAGACACACAGATTTGAGACGGTTTGACACACCGTACGACAACACTTTGAGAGATTGATTGCTCAACAACAACATTGAAGATTTGTGTAGATTCTTTGGAGAATACTTAGTTTTTAAAATTCATAGTTTTTTAGAACACAAGATTGGATCTTTATTATTGCTTTCATACGGATATTGAAGACCTTTTGCTAAGAATTTCTTACTTTACCTTTAGTTATTTTGGTTTCTTGATTTCATATTTCATTCTTGGTTTGAATATGGTTGTTGTTGGCTAAAACCCTTGTGATTCTAGGGTGATTGGTTGATAGTTGTGGTTTAAATGATGATAGAATGTGCCTTTAAGTTTAGATTGGACCCTGAGAGTTGGTCTTACCTTCACATATTACAAATCTTGGTTTGTTCTTAAGAATCTCGGCCGAGATTTCACCAAGAACAACCCGCCGGTTTCTTCTGTTGTGACGTTTATGTTATATCCTTAAGCCTAGATTATAGATTGCCTAAATCCTAGCCTTGTTGAGCCTTTCAAGCTTATATCCAATCCTAAGAAGAGACTTATCCGGTGATTCCCTTTCCTGGTTGCCAAAGATGATGAGTTCTAGGTAATAAAGGCTTATCCTTAATTAGATTTGAGTGTGCCTTCTTCTTGCATTTGTGATTTAACTAAGACTTACCCGGTAAATATTAGTTCTATTCCCTTAGGTTGAGTGGTTGGTCTGAGATTATAGTTTCTTTTCTTAAGATCCTTGAGACTTACCCAGTGATAGGACCTTTAGTTTGGGATTAGTGGATAGTGAGACCTCACCCGTGATCTAATCCACCTTAGAAACACCTTTCATTTACAATCCCAGATTTGTCCATAGATCTTTTGAAGTCTTGAATCGAAAACCATAATTGGGTACCTTGATCTCTAGAATTCGCACTTTCCCAATTATTACATATATTAATATCATTGGTTTTGTTATTTTTCAGTCATTGATATTTGTAAATTGTCTAGCTAGATTTGTTACTATTTGGATTTACCACAGTCCTTATGTTTGACCTTAAAATATTTGCCTTTATTGAAATTGATCCGTACACTGCGGGTTCGCTTATTTTCTTTATTTCCAGTATAAATATAAGACTTATTTTTGTTCATATTCTTACACATCTGAGAGCAAACAAGATTTTGGCGCCGTTGTCGGGGACTGGGTCTAGACCAAGCGGTAATTTCGGTTGTCTAGTTAGAACTTTTTGCTTTTACTATTAATCTTTTTTCTTTAAGTAGTTGTTCTTGCAGAAATTCCCTTTTTCCTTTAAGTTTATGCGAAGATCTCACACCGGTAAAGAACTCGTACCCTACAACCCTGAATCGAAAAGAACCATCCGACGAAGGTTAAGAGAAGCTAGTAAGAAGAAGATGACTGACATAGACGTTCAGGATGAGTTGGAGGATGCCTTGGAACGAGATAGACTTGAAAATGAGCTCTTGCTAGAGGCAAGAGCAAGAGCGCAGGAAAACATAAATACACTTAGAGCCGATATGGATGAGCTGCAAACTAATATGAGGCACATGTTCCTTAAAAGAGGAGGAAACGTCCGCGTGGAGATACCTCCACCGAATCCTCCTCTTGCTGCACCCCATCCTCCACCACCAACAGTTGTACCTCACCCTTTGGTGAGGAATGTTAGAGTTGAACCATATGTGAGAGAACCACAAACTCTTGGTCAAAGGATGGACCCAATGCAACATACGCGTCGACATGGAGTGGATTTTGGAAATCCAACTGATCATGATTATGAGTTCCGTTCCCAAATCATCCAAATGATCCATCAAAACCAATTTAGAGGATAGATGGGGAGTCTCCACACCAACACTTATAACACTATGAGATATTTATGAAGACGTTGAGGCCCCTACGATTGGAAACCAACAATAACAAGTTGAGATGATTTTCCTTTTCTTTGAAGGATAAGGCTCTTGTTTTGTGTCAATCTATACCAGAAGGAAGACTCAACACTTGGGAGGAGATGACCTACGAATTCCTCACCAAATTCTTTCTGCCGTCGAAGAAAACAAAACTTAGAGGTAAAATTAACGCTTTTGTGATGAAAGACAGGGAAAGCTTATTCAAGTCTTGGGAGAGGTTCAAGGATCTTCTACTTGATTGTCCTCATCATGGAATTCCGAGGATCGAGCTTCTTGAGATCTACTACAAGGGTTTTGTAACACCCCGAATCCGCGAAACTCGGAATGTCACATTGGGCTAAGATCTCACGATGGATCCTGACCCTAGCCTGACAACCAGTTCACTAGACCTTACAACATGACACTGACAAATATAAAACAAATGCATAAAACTGTATAAACTGTACAACCAAAAGGTAAAACATCATAGCCGAGTATAAACCACAACACCCTCACACAACAGGTAACAAAAGATTATCCTCATGCGGGAGGGAAAAGTAAACACCCCAAAAGACCACAACCATCCTATGTACGAGAGGTCCTCGGCCTTCCACTCTGCTAGATGACCCAGCAGCACGCCTATCCTGTGGGGCATCTACAACATGGTAATAAAGCATAAGCTAACCATATCTATATAGAGTAATACATAAGCACATATACAATCGTAGAAAGATAAACACATCAGCATGATATCACACATTTACCCATTTTATCATCTTTATATAATAGTCCTTCACTCAATCGTATATATATAGATAAATGAAAGTATGTGACACGAGGACCGATACATCCTCGCCTCTGAGCCTGATAGTCAGCTGTATGAGTATCGGTCACATAATCCGTGTACCCTGTGGGAGTGGATTGCGCCCTTCCTGTAAACCACTCTGGCTTGACATCAAAGAACCTCCCAGACTCCACGGAGGGATGAAAGGGAAAGGTTATCACAGCCACACAACGGGGCAGTCAATAAAACATAGATCGGTATAAACGATATCTCATGCTATCATAGCAAACATATAACACACACACCACTCATGCAAACACCCAATATAAGGATGGTAGCTAAGTAAGTCCTACAAACTTACCTCAACCTCGTATACAGCTCAAACAGAATCAACCGCCACTCTTGAGAGAGGGGCACTGCCTAATAACAAGGCATCAACCTCTATTCATCAAAGGGGTCACACCTAGACCCAAGGGATCATATGATCATCCTCAACCTAACCTCACAACCTAATAAACCTCAAAGGCCATACAAGGTATATATCGATCATAACCTCATCCAAACACATCCTCACACATCTAGCATGATCTTATGCACTCACACTAGGAAGGGAGGGAACAAAGACATCCTAAAGCAAGTCTAGAAGCAACACACACCTACAGAACCAAGTGTAGAACCTAGCTGATGCAGGTGGCCGCAGGGGCGGATCCCAAGTGGTGCAGGGGCGGCTCTGGCCGGTGCTAGGGCGGCTGCAAGGTGGCGCAGGGGAGGCTGGACAGCAAAATACACCACTTCAGCCCATTCATCACTTCTTCCTTCGATTCCTTTGCTCTTTCTTCACTCCAATATCATACATACATAAACATACATATATATATACATCAACATGAGCCAATCATGGCTTAAGCAAGATCCAAACCTAAGGAATCTAAGCTATCCTAAGAAAAGATAGGAAAAGATGAAGGAAAGAAGAAAGTATGTGGAGACGGAAGAGAGCTCACCAGCTGAACCTATGCAGAAGAAAAAACCCTCACCAAGATCTCCAAGCTGGCTCAACAAGGCACAACAACATCATCATCAACAATCAACAACAAGCCAAGCATAAAAGCTTCCAAACTCACACAAAACTCAACCAAGCTCAAGAAAAGATTCAAAGGAAGAAGAGAGGAGAAGATGAACATAGGGAGAGAGATGAAGTTGTGGAGAGAGATAACCCTCATCAGAAGGAAGAAGAAGAAGCTTATAAAGGGGTGAAAAGGGTAAATCACGGGTCAAAGGGTCAAAGAAGATGACTATAGCCACACAGAGCCATAGGGGCGGACTCTGTGAGCCGTAGGTGCGGCCTAGGCAAATCGCAGGGGCGGCCACTGGGTCACGCCAGGGCGGTCTAGGCCTAATCTGGGTCCTCAGGTCGCACACTCAGCAACTCAGCAACTAGGCTCTTACATCTTACCCCCCTAAAAACAAGTTTCGTCCCGAAACTTGCAAAATCGCAAATTCTCTCGGACCCATAAGCCGAGGTATAAGTCTCCGGTTAGAAGGTCATAACCTATACCAATCTATAACCTCATATAGGAACATGGATGAATCATCAACTCCAGAAAACAGGGCAATAACGCTACCCAAAGGTGTAAAGGAATCACATCTCTCGCCATACCACATCACAAGGCATAGAGGAAGCACATCTCTAGCAAGAGCGTAATCATATACATCGTATGGAGGTATAACATCTCCAAGGGAACTATGTCTATCAAAGTAGCATGGAGATAAGAACCATCTCCAGCTGAATCCTAATCACACTCAGATAGCATGGAGGAAAGAACCAATTCCAACTATAAACATACATCATGCTAGCACAACAAGATCTAATAAGATCATAAAACACATCATAGCTAGCATGGAAAGAGCACATCAAGGCATATAGGCACGTAAGCACATAATCATATACTCACTAAGATAGCACTAAGATCTACTCATCGACCCTAGATGCATCTATCTCAGCATTAAACTCTGAATAATTCCTCTGGATACTATCCTCAGTCTCCCATGTAGCCTCTTCAGTTCCACGTCTCGACCACTGTATCCTCATCATAGGAATGTCCTTCGAACGCGGGCGTCTCACACCTCGTTCTAAGACTGCAATCGGATGCTCAGCAAAGGTGTGGTCTGGCTCTACCACTAAATCATCATAACTCACAATGTGCTTCGGATATGGTATGTACTCCCTCAGTTGAGACACATGAAATACAAGGTGAACACCCTCTCGGTGTGCAAAGACAGGAGCAGAAGTCAAACGCCTCTTCAACTCCTTAAAACTCTGGGCACACTGGTTGGTCCACACAAATCTGGTACTCTTCCTCATAAGACTCGTTAGTGGATGAGCAATCACAAAAAATCCCTCCACAAAGCGTTTGTAATAACCGGCTAGGCAAAGAAAGCTACGCACTTCCTTGACGTTCGTCGGTGTCGTCCATGCAGCAACAAACTCGATCTTCGCCGGATCAACTATAATCCCATCGGCGGAGATGATATGTCCAAGAAAAGCAACCTCAGACATCCAGAACTCGCACTTAGAGAGCTTAGCATTCAACTCTCTATCCCTCAGAATCTGCAAAACCGTCCTCAAGTGACCGGCATGCTCCGCTCTACTACGAGAGTATACCAAAATGTAATCAACGAAGACCACCACAAACTGATCAAGGAAGTCGATGAAGATACTGTTCATCAACTCCATGAAGACTTCTAAGGCATTCGTCAGCCCGAATGGAATCACTACAAACTCGTAGTGTCCAGAATGGGTACGAAATGCCGTCCTGTGCACGTCCTGCTCTCTCACCCTCAGCTTGTGATATCCTGAATGCATATCAATCCGGGAGAAGACTATTGCTCACTGAAGCATATCAAGTAGATCATCAATACGAGGCAATGGATACCTATTCTTGATGGTCACCTTGTTCAGCTCTCTATAATCGATACACGGTCTTAACGATCCGTCCTTCTTCCGCACGAAGAGGACATGTGCACCCCATGGTCAAATGCTAGGGCGAATGAAGCCCTTCTCAGCCAACTCCTCGAGTTGCTTCTTCAGCTCCAACATCTCGACAAGCGCAATATGAAATGGGGCCATCGAGATGGGTCTCGTACCAGGCTCCAACTCGATACTGAAATCCACACTCCTTTGAGGCGGCAAGCTCGACGGCTCAACAAACACGTTTGCAAACTCGCAGACCACTAGAATGTCCTCCAAAGCTGGACTCTCTCCATCCTTCATAGCATAGCACCAGAAGGCATCACATCCTTGTGCAATCAGTCTAGCTGCTCATACGACACTAATAACAGAACCCGTCTTCCCAAGGTCCCAACCTTGGAAGACCTCAATCTGACCAACCTCGGTAGAGATTGTAATAGTCCGTCTACAAACATCTAAAACTACACGGTGCCTACGAATCTAATCCATACCTCATATGACTTCTTCATGCATCAATGGCATGATCAAGAAGTCAACAAGCAAAACACTAGTCCCTAAACGAAGGGGACAACTACGTATCTCACGGGTACTCTTGACCCGGCTACTATCAAGTAACCCTATAGTAAAGGGTATCCCCTCTATAGTAGCAAAACTCAGGCGCTCATCACATGTATCAGAAATAAATGAATGCATAGCACCCGTATCAAACAAAACTCTAACAGGTAAACCATGAAGCAGAATGGTACCTGTAGTAGTCGGTGCAGGCGGCTCCTCTGCACTCCTCAGCTCAAAAGCTCTACCCTGAGCTCCTTTGGTGTTAGTGGCACTCCCACCACGACCTCTGCATGTACTCTGCCCGGGAGCAGATCCTTGAGTAGAAGGACGATCCGGGACTCTCTGCTGTCCATGTGTCTACTGCTTTGGTGTCCTCTGACCACCTCCTGCTACACTGGTAGGGGAAGAACCCTGCTGTGATACAACTCCACCCTGCCTACAGAAGGCAACTCGATGTCCTGGTCTACCACAAGTAAAGCAAGTAACAACTAGCCTGGGATAATCTGCCTTCAAATGGCCAGGATCACCACAGTTGTAACACTGTCGTCCCTTATCCGCAGTCAGTGCCGACGAGGAGTAACTTTGACGTCTTTGGTCTCGTCTAGACCCAGATGCTCCTCCAACTCCATTGTTCTACCCAGTGTGATGCCTCTTCTCATACCGTCCCGCCTGAGATGTCCTCCTCTGACTGGCTCGCTCCCTCTCATAAGCAGAAGCCCAATCTTGATAATCAGCTAGGGACTCGCAATGGAATCCCGCCATATATGAACATGTGCTTTCCCTCAGTCAACAAGAGAACAGATAAAATGCTGGTCCTCAGAAGGAGCAACTGGACCCAACAAAGCTAACTCAGTCTCGAAGCGGCGGATGGCATCTGCAATAGGTATGTCCTCAAAACCGGCTTCCACAAAATCCTACAGCTTCTCCCTCTTCAACGAGGCAGGGCAAAACTGCTCTCTAATCATGCTCCTCATGCGGTCATAATTGGTGGCTCTGGCTCGTACAGTCCTCCACCACTGATGTGCAAGGTCACGGAATATAGAGTGTACTAGCTCTACCCGTCTGTTCTCAGGATATCTAATAGACTCTAAAGCTGAGTCTACATGTCCTATCCATACCTCAGTCTCTAAACCAATCTACCTTGAAAAGGGTGGTACTCCCTGCTGATGGAACGCCTTCAACCAGGTATCTGATCGAGGCCCTCTGATCTCCTTTGTAGCTTGAACAGTCTCAATTGCACGTGCCGGCATAGCTAGCACCTGTGTGGCTCCCTGAGACATCTTAGATGATACCTCATGCCCTGGTAGATCTGGGGCTCGTCTTCTAACTCTAGCAGCCTCCTCAACACGTCGGATGTACTCTTTGAACTCTGGCCCCCTCATAGAGACACGATCCGAGTTATCAGACTGGACTCGATGTGAATGATGTCTCCTCGATCCACCACTCCTCGTCTTTGGGACGACACTCTCGGAAACCTCATCATGTACCTCTTCCACCACTGGTGGATCAACAGTGGGAACTGTTCCCTCTCCTATCACGCCCGGAGGAAGAGGTGTCTACCTCGGCCTACAACAACAGTATCTCTAGTCCGAGCCATTTGCGGGGTATGCACACCTAACTTACAAAGGCTCTATATAGGCCATATGTATATATATATATATATATATATATATATATATATATACTTAACACATATACAAACATAATCCACAATACATATATATACATATCTATATTGCACAGATCCCTAGTAGAGGTGGCGACTTCTCGTACATTCTAACCCAAAACCACACTTAAAACCAAAAATCTTTTGAAAACGTTAGACCCCTTTCGGTTTTTGTTTATTTTACCTATCAAACCTCGTTGCAGGTAGCAAGTTCCATTGTTGTCAACCTAAGGCTCTGATACCAACTCTATAACAACCCGAATCTGCAGAACTCGGAGTGTCACATTAGGCTAGGATCTTACCATGGATCTTGACCCTAGCCTAACAACAAGTTCACTGGACCTTACAACATGACACTGACAAATATAAAACAAATGCATAAAACTGTATAAACTGTACAACCAAAAGGTAAAACATCATAGCCGAGTATAAACCACAACACCCTCACACAAGAGGTAACAAAATATCATCCTCACGCAGGAGGGAAAAGTAAACACCCCAAAAGACCACAACCATCCTATGTACGAGAGGTCCTCGGCCTGCCACTCTGCTAGATCACCCAGCAGCACGCCTATCCTATGGGGCATCTACAACATGGTAATAAACCATTAGCTAACCATACATATATAGAGTAATGCATAAGCAAATACACAATCGTAGAAAGATAAACACATTAGCATAATATCACACATTTACCCATTTTATCATCTTTATATAATAGTCCTTCACTCAATCGTATATATATAGATAAATGAAAGTATGTGACACGAGGACCGATACATCCTCGCCTCTGAGCCTGATAGCCAGCTGTAAGAGTATCGGTCACATAATCCGTGTACCCTATGGGAGTGCATTGTGCCCTTCTTGTAAACCACTCTGGCCTGACATCAGAGAACCTCCTAGACTCCACGGCGGGATGAAAGGGAAAGGTTATCACAGCCACACAACGGGGCAGTCAATAAAACATAGATCGGTATAAACGATATCTCATGCTATCAAAGCAAACATATAACACACACACCACTCATGCAAACACCCAATATAAGGATGGTAGCTAAGTAAGTCCTACAAACTTACCTCAACCTCGTATACAGCTCAAACAGAATCAACCGCCACTCTTGAGAGAGGGGCACTGCCTAATAACAAGGCATAGAAAGATATCAACCTCTATTCATCAAAGGGGTCACACTTAGACCCAAGGGATGCATATGATCATCCTCAACCTAACCTCACAACCTAATAAACCTCAAAGGCCATACAAGGTATATATCGATCATAACCTCATCCAAACACATCCTCACACATCTAGCATGATCTTATGCACTCACACTAGGAAGGGAGGGAACAAAGACATCCTAAAGCAAGCCTAGAAGCAACACACACCTGCAGAACTAAGTGTAGAACCTAGCTGATGCAGGTGGCCGCAGGGGCGGATCCCAGGTGGTGCAGGGGCGGCTCTGGCCGGTGCTAGGGCGGCTGAAAGGTGGCGCAGGGGAGGTTGGACAGCAAAAGACACCACTTCAACCCATTCTTCACTTCTTCCTTCGATTCATTTGCTCTTTCTTCACTCCAACATCATACATACATAAACATACATATATATATACATCAACATGAGCCAATCATGAATGAAGCAAGATCCAAACCTAAGGAATCTAAGATAGCCTAAGGAAAGATAGGAAAAGATGACAGAAAGAAGAAAGATAGGTGGAGATGGAAGAGAGCTCACCAGCTGAACTTATGCAGAAGCAAAAACACTCACCAAGATCTCCAAGCTGGCTCAACAAGGCACAACAACATCATCATCAATAATCAGCAACAAGCCAATCATAAAATCTTCCAAACTCACACAAAACTCAACCAAGCTCAAGAAAAGATTAAAAGGAAGAAGAGAGGAGAAGATGACGTAGGGAGAGAGATGAAGTTGTGGAGAGAGATAACCTCATCAGAAGGAAGAAGAAGAAGCTTATAAAGGGGTGAAAAGGGTAAAGCACGGGTCATAGGGTCAAAGAAGACGGCTGTAGCCACACAGAGCCGCAGGGGCGGACTCTGTGAGCCGCAGGTGCGGCCCAGGCAAACCGCAGGGGCGGCCACTTGGTCATGCAGGGGCGGTCTAGGCCTAATTTGGGTCCTCAACTCACACACTCAAGAACTCAACAACTAGGCTCTTACAAGTTTGGATGAGGATGCACAATTTTGGTTACAATCCCTTTTCAAAGGCACCTTCATGGAGAAGAATGTAGATGATGCATGAGAGTTTGTTGAGAAGCAAGCCTTGATAATTGAGAAGTACTCCCATAGAAAGGTTGATGAGAGACTCCGGCGACCCGGAGTCTATGAGGTAAGTCCCACTACCACTATTAATGCTCAATTCGATATTCTTAACAATAAACATAATCAATTGAAGGAGCAAGTGAGAACTCAACCACAAGCGCAAGCACCGGCACAAGCTTAATTCTCGCTAAAAGAGCAAGACATGAGCTATACGGGTAGAGGAAATTATCAAGGATGTTGTAATAATTACAACAATAACAAGAAGAATTACAATGGAGGAAAAAAATATAGGGCTAATCATAATCATCCTGGATTTTTATATTCAAATCCAGATGGTGCATTGAACCCTCCAACTTCCTCTAGTCAAGCTCCACCACCAAAGACTCAAGGTCCTCCACCAGGATTTAATCAACCTCCTAAGCATCAGATGGAGATGATGATGGAACAAATGATGGGGAAGATGAAGGAGATGAAGAACAACATTGCTTCTCTATCTAAGCCCCAAAAGGCCTTAGAAAATCAGGTGTTCAACAAAGCATGAGAAGTTCCTAGCGATCTAGGAAAGCTTCCGAGCTTTTCGTGTCAATGTCTTAGTTTTTCCCCCAGGCACGTGTGCTGAGTACCGGGATTTATTCCTAAAAATCTTGTGCCAACCCTTCGTTCCCCCGCTTTTGACCTCTCGTTTCCAACTAAGGTGACAAGAGGCCAGCTGACCCCTTGTTTCCCTCCCACCTTTTCAGCTTTGATTGATTCCCTCTCTCCTCTTTCACTTCTCATTCACTTTAGACCACTTCTCCTCTATTCTCTCTTGTGCTTGTTCCTCTCTTTTCTTGGAGATTTTCTTGTGTGTGAGCTGCAGTGGAGAAGAATCACAGCTGGTTGGTAACTTCTTCCTCTTTTCCCCCTTCTCATTCCTTGCTGATTATCCATTCTTTCCTTCCCCTTCATCAATTTCCATGGATGAAGCTCTTGAGGAAGCTTTTCCTTAGATCCGTTGCATGTGCATGTTCTTGGATCGATTAGGTCATGGAGAGGATCCTAAGATCATAGGTTGGTGTTTGGAGAAGACCCAACCAGAAGAGGAGGACATTGGAGCCAAGGATCCAAAGTCGCAAACGAAGAAGACGACGTTTTGCTGCTCAAACCATGGGGGCGGATCATCAAAGGCGCAGGGGCGGATTATGGCCACCGCAGGGGTGGTCAGAGCCACTGCAGGGGCGGCTCCCAGGCGCAGGGGCGGCCCTAGACTTCCGCAGGGGCGGTGACAGCTCCACGTAGGGGGTGCCAGCTTGCTTCCGCGGCTGCGTTTTCTTCACCATTAGGCTTCCTCCTTCTTTTCTCTTCGTTACTTTCCTAGCCTTATGGTTATACCTAGTTAGAAGCATGCTTAGGGTGGACCTAGGACTCATGAGAATGCTATCTAGTAGTTGTGATCTTTGGAGACCTTATGGCTTGATGTGATTGTTGATCTTGAGTTGTTTGATCATGTTGGATCTTTCTAGGCTAGAATGGCTCTCCTAGGCTGTTGTTCATGACCATGTGATGTATAGGTTGTTGTGAGAGGTTTCCTTGTGCTGAGAGTGTTGTGAGGATTGTGAGTTCTAGGATGTGTTCCTAGGTTGAGAGCTAGGTGATCTTGCGTAGATCCCTGAGTGAAGTCTTAGACTTCGTTGAGCTTGAGCGTGTGTTGATGATCGTAAATTCCCTTGTGAGAAGGTTGTGGACTTCCTCTTTAAGGAAGCAAGAGTGTGTGAGTTGAGTATGGTGAGGAGGTAAGTCTCCGGACTTGCTTAGCTCGTATTCTACGTATTAGATCCGTTGCGTGTTTGGTGGTGTGTGTTTTATTGCTTTCATTATAACAATTAAAACCGGAATTAGGATCACCGAGCTTATATTATTTTGGCCCAAGTGTATGATAACGGGCGATGACAACTTGCCTAGCTCTTGCATAGAGCTAGGGGGTTCTTGGCGACTAGCCCGTGCTGGTAGACGTTCGGATGCATCAGTGCCATTCCATGCCGGTAAGTGGGGACCGAGGCGAGTTTCGGGAGATTCTCGTGTCACAAAAGAAGTTGAATTAGAACGGGATATGACCTAATAAATAAAGATAATAAACCGGACTTGTTTGTTGAGCATGCTTATGGGATGTTATGATGTATGAGTGCGTATGTGCTTTCACCATGTTTCTAATGCATTGAATTGAGCTAACAGTTTTAAACCGCTTATGTAGATGCCCCGCAGGTTAGGGACGCCGCCGAGTGAGGAGGAGGAGGGGACAACCGAGGGTCGCCGTACATTATAAGACGGGGGCGTTTTTGGATTATATTGCTGTTATGTTTGGATTGTGGTTTGATGTACGGTTTTCGGATTTATTTATCGGAGTTTGTGTCATTTTGAGGACTCGGCTAAGTTTCCACCTTGTATCTTTACTTTTCAGTTCTCGCATACATTACAAACGTTTTTAGTTTTACGCCTTTATTGGTGCCATGTTGGAAAGGTCCGGTGAGATTGTTGTCAGACTAAGGGTCGGGATCCATTGTGAGGTCTCGCCCGTAGCATTCCGATATCCATCGGATTCGGGGTGTTACACAAGAGGCAAGTTAGGGATATTACCACTAGAAGCGGATTGAAAATTAATGAGTCATTGCCCAAGAATTTTGATAAGGGAAAGCAAGTTATGGTTGAGGAAGATTCAAAGCCAATCGAGAAGGAGAAGGAAAAAGAACTAGTTTACGTACCTCCTCCAACATACAAACCACAACTTCCATTCCCACAATCTCGCACTAGAGCGTGCCTTGACAAACACTTTGGTAAGTTCCTTGAACTCATGAGTAAACTATATACTAATATTCCGTTCATGGATGTCATTGTAGCTATGTCCGCATATGGGAAGTTTTTGAAGGAAATCCTCTCCAACAAGAGGAAATTAGAAGATGTTGGGGAAAGTGAGGATAGCCAAGAGGTTATCCGAACTAATCCAAACCATGAGAGAAGAGATGTCACCAAAGCTAAGGGATCCCGGATCCTTTTGCGTTCCTAGAGGCATGAGAAAGGTGACCTATAGAGTTGTCAAAAGTTGACCCGACTCGTAAAACCGACCCGATGAACCTGAATCCGAACCCGACCTGGCCCCGAAAATTTTGATAAAAAGAATGCCCGGAACCGAACCACTTGAAACCGATTTAACCCGAAGTATTAAATGACCCGAAGTAACCTGGCCCGAATGACCCGATTGCCCGAATAACCCAACCCAAAGTAACCCGACAGCCCGAAGTGGCCCGACCAAAGTGACCCCATAGCCCGAAATAACCCGACCTGAAGTAACCCGACCCAAAGTAACCCGACCCGAAGTGACCCGATAGCCCAAAGTAACCCAATATCCCGAAGTAACCCGGCCCGAAGTAACCTGACCCTAAGTAACCCGACCCGAAGTAACCCGACCCGAAGTAACCCGATAAGTCTATAATGGCATAATCCATACTATAAGTTTATATTATAAGTCTATAATGACATATTAAATACATATTACATAATCCGTTCTATAAGTTGGATATCCAAATTTGGTTAAAGATCATTTCGATCAACAAATCACCCAAATATTTACAGATAATTATTCAAACCGACAAAAATTGTTTTTTACATAAATACATAATCTTTACTATAATTTTTAAGAATCGGAATTTTAAAGATATTTTTTTTATTTATTATATTATCTATGTATACATAAATACATATTACATATTACACATTCTATACTATAACTATAAGTCTATAATGACATTCTACAACTCCGGCATGATACATGTAAGGTAACAATGTTTTTAACTCATTAAAATAAATTTTGATTTTAACTTATAGTTTACTAATTACTTATTAGAAATATTTTCCAACTTTAACTTTTCGATTTCCTATACAAGTATTAAAACATATATATTACATAATACATAGTATAATTTGTATAAGTATATATGATGATATTTTTGAAGTATTAACTTTTTTACTTTGTTGGATAAAAAATGTCTTAAAGTGTTAAAAAAAAGTTTCTTTAAAAAAAATTATATCAATTATACGGTTTTCACTTTCATTTGAGTTAAGTTATGTGACTAATTGACTATGATATATTTTATTGTACACTTTATAACAAACAAAACAGGGAAAAAAACATATATGGATCAAATGGATAAGTCACATTAGGTATATGGATCAAATGGATAAGTCACATTAGATATATGTATAAAATGGATCAACCGGATATCTAGATCCAATTAAAGTCATTTTAATTCAAACGGATCACACTAAAATCATTCCGATCAAACAAATCACCCAAGTATTTGCGGGTAATTATCCGATCTGAATAGAATCATTTTCAAATACAATATTTTATAATTTGGATCAAACATATCAACCAAATATCCAGAGATTATTATCCGATTCGGTGAAAAGTGATAAATAGTTACATATGAATAAAATGTTAATTTTAAATGAAGTATCAAATAATATATATTGTGTTTCCCACTAGTTTAAGAAAGTAATAGTTGATTAATATAAAATTATATTAACGATATGCCGATTATTGATCATAATCAAATTATTTGATACACGATTCAAACCGGTATTAACCTAAATTGATATCCGATCTAAACCGACTTGATAAAAAAAAGCGTTAAAAAGAAAGATTGTTTTGACCCGGCCCATTCGAACCCGAACAATTGATACCTGATCCAAACCGACCCGACCCAAAAAAACCGCTAAAAAGAGAGAGAGATTGTATTGACCCGACCCATTTGAACCCGAGCTTGTTGTAACCGACCCGAACTGACCCGTTGACCCCGTTTGACACCGCTATCAACAAACGAGCTAAACCGACCCCTTATGACCCGAGGACCGAGGCTACCCGATAACCCGTTATAACCCAAATAATCGAAACCCGACCCGAACCAAACCGACTCGACCCAAACCGATCCGGTTATTAACCAAGCCTTTTTTTGACCCGACCCGTTTCAACCTGAGCTTGTTGTGACCTAACCCAAACACGACCCGTTGGCTCCATTTGACACCTCTAGTGACCTATGAAGCTTTGTGCGATGTTGGAGCAAGTGTGAGCATCATACAACTTGCGTTGTGTGAGAAGATTGGACTTGGAACGCCAAAACCCGTCAAGATGACACTCAACATGCCTGATAGATCAAGAACACATCCGGTGGGAATTCTTGAAGACATTCTCGTACAGCTAGGTAAGTTCTACATTCCTATTGATTTATATGGTGTTAGACATTCTTGCAAATCATCCAGTTCCAATCATCCTTGGAAGACCATTCCTTTCAACTTCCGGATGTATGGTGGATTGTAGGAACGCCACACTCTGCTACAACATTGGCTAGGAGAATATTGAGTTCCAGCTGGTTGCTACGGTTAAAGGGCCAACCCTTGGAGAAGATATTTTCAATATCTATTGAAAAACCGTATAGGTGAATATAAAGGATATAAGTACTCTAGATGGGGGTTGAATAGAGTATGAGAACTTTTCGTAAAAACCTATCTTAAGGCTTTCAAACTAATTTCAAGGCCTTGATGTTGATATGTGCTCTTTGTGACACAACTGATCTTCAAGGGCTTCGAAAGTGATTTCAAGGCCTTGACTCCGAAAACCGGCAAAACAACATTAGTCACAATTAAGCAAGAAATGATGCGGAATTAACACTGTGATATGTTTACGAAGTTCAGTTCTAATAGCCTACGTCTCCGTCCTAGGGTTTTTGTGTCCGTAGGATCTAACTATCTATTATCTGCTTGAAAGAGTCCTAGATAAAACCTAGAAGAAATCTCCTTCTTCTCTCACTGTAGCCAATGCTACGATCTAGTTCCAACTCTTAACCTTGCAATAATGGCCTAGTTACTTCGCAGAGTAACACACACTCGAGTATAACACTCTCTAGATATTCCAATGAAGCTCTCGTGTTTTTCTCTCTCTAGGAATGTAAGCTTTTGTAAACTAAGAGGAAGAAAAACTTTTGGAATGAAATGAAAATGCTTTGATCGCTCGAAAACTTAGATGTTTCCGTGTAATCTTGTTGTTTTTCTCTTCAATCACCATCTTCATTTATAGTCTTCGATGGAGAAGTCTTCTAGCCGCTTGTAAAAAGGACCGTTGTGAGGTTCTTCTTTCTCCATGGAAAACGGTGTTAGGTTGAGCTGAAGTAGCCGTAGTAAGATCTTCTATCTTCTTCATCTTCTTGATGCACGTTTGAGAATCTTCAATTTCGAGATCTTCTCTTGAAAGAGCCGTTGAAGATCTTGTCGTTGAAATCCTTGTTTCAAGCTCCGAGATCTTCAAAGTTGTTGAGAATCTTTGTTTGAAGATATCTCTCTTTGATGACCGTTGGAGATCTTCCTTGGATATGAGATCTTTGTGTGAGATCCGTTGGAGGAGATCTTCCAATCTTGCAGCGGTTAAGATCTTTACAAGATCTTTTTGTTGGGCCGATATCTTCTCTTCAAGATCTGTTGGAGATCTTCTTTGTTGAGCTAACCGATATCTTCTTTTGACATCTTGTTTTAAGATCATCTCTTGATCCTTGGTAGATTTGGTTATTGAGATTGAATCTTGATTTTGAAAAGCTTCCAGCCGATGTTTCCCTTGCATCACTTTTCAAAGCTTCGGCTTTTATCCCTTGAAATGTTATTCGAGGCATCCATGTCGAAACCTTAACTACTTTTCAATATTTCTACAATTGTCCCTTGTAACGCGTTTCAAGGCCTTCATTCGTCCTTTGAAATGCTTTTCAAGGCCTACACACATTTTTACAAACACAAAACAAAACCATGTAATCTAGAAATACAATCAATATTTGTTAGTTTATAAACCGCTCATAATGTTAAGTCATCCATCATCCTCATATACAAATATATAATCAAGGTGGATTATCAATCTCCCCCTTGATGGAAGACAAAATAAATATCGTACGTGCATTCAATGTTAGCGATACATATGCAATAATATCGAGAAATGAAATACAAAATGAAGAAATATCGGATCACATGCATATAATTCCCCCTTTGTCTTTCAACAAGAGAGGAAAATAGTTGAAGTACGGGAGTTTAAAAAGTTATTACAGACCCACATAAAGTATTTCCAAAAGCAAAAACAGTTTAAAAAGCAAAGTCCCACAAACGGTTTTCAAGGGCTTAAAATCAAAACCAAGGAGGCTTTGAAATCCTTGTCAAGGCCTTGACATCCATTTCAAGGCCTTGAAATTACTTTCAAAACTTTGAAAATCACTCGTGATTATCCTCATAATATTGCCTCCGCCATCTAGATTGAGCATTTTTGTTGCTCTTGTCATTGATTTCCGCTTCTAATCTTAGTTTCCTCTTTGCAAGACGACATGCCTTGTGTAACACCCCGAATCCGCGGGACTCGGGACGCTACGGGTTAGGACCTCACAATGGGTCCCGACCCTTAGCTTGACAACAATTTCACCGGATCTTGCAACAAGGCACAAATAAAGCCCAAAACTGAAATGCAGTTTTATGCAAAGAAAAGAAAACCCGAAAGAATACAACAAAGGACCTCAGCCGAAATTACAACCTCAAAGACTAAACGCCATACAAGATACAATGAATACAAGACTCAAACTCGACTCCACCCCAAAACCCAATCCTAAAATGTACGGACCCCGGCTGCCCACTCTTCCGGATCTCTCGGCCGTATTCCTAACCTATAAGACAATCTACAACAAGCGGTATAAAACCGTTAGCTAATATTCGAGGCATTAGAATCAATGGGAAAGGCACATACACAAGTAATCTCATCACAAGCATACAACATACATAAAAGCACACCAATCCGGTTTATTATCTTTGTTATTATTAGGTCGTATCCCGTTCTAATTCAACTTAGGTTATGACACGAGAGTCACCGAAACTCGCCTCGGTCCCTACTTACCGGCATGGAATGGTACTGATGCATCTGACCGTCTACCAGCACGGGATAGTCGCCAAGAACCTCCTAGCTCTCGCGGGAGCTAGGCAAGTTGTCACCGCCCGTTATCATACACTTGGGCCAAAATAATATAAAGGTCGGTAATCCTAGTTCCGGTTTTAGTTGTTATAAACAATAAACACACACCACCAAACACACATCAATGCTAATACAAGGAATACGAGCTAAGTAAGTCCGGAGACTTACCTCGTCCCAAAGATAATCCCGCTATATCCCGCTCTCAACTTCCCGTAGGAAGACACTCAAAGCCTGGTCAAAACAAGGCACACAATCAACATCTCTCTCACATACTAGAAGTCCTAAGACTTCTAGTCCCAATGATCTCGCAAGATCATAAACCATAACCATGATAGGATAACGACTCCTAATCCTCACAATCTCACAAGGTCATAACCATCACAACACATATTAGGATACTCTCGTCCTAATCTCCACAATCTCAACAAGATCATACAATCATAATCTCAATCCTCATAAGCTCACAAGATCAACCCAAACACTCAACGCCCTACTATTCTCACAAGATAACATTCACACCTCAAGCCTTATAACGATCATAAATCCTCAAAACTTACCTAAGGTTCAAGGCCACTACTTAGCATTCACTCTAAGTTATGCTAGATCCAACCTAGCATGATACTAATACTAAACATAACTAAATCGAGGAAGAGGTACTCACACAAGGTCGATGGCGGAGGACGATCTACGGATGTGGAGAAAGGATTCGTTGGTCTATACCGGCGCTTCCGGACCTAAAACAAAAGCTAAGGAAATTTAGCTTATATGCTAAATTTGATTTTAAATATATATAATTTATAACCCAAAGGTAAAACTCGTTTTTCAAATGTCAACTTTAAAATCCCGTAATTCCCTTCTGGGGTAAAAGTACAATACAAGATACTTGGTCATAAATGTCTTGATTAAAAACTTGACCCGTAAACCGAAATCAATCCAACAAGGTCACAATATATATAAATAAAAATAAGAATTTAACTCGAAGTAAATCCCAAGTTAAAAAACCGTAAATACATTTCCCGGACACAATATACAACTCTAGGAATTTGGGTCATCTTCCGTAAATAAAACCTTGGGCCAAAATCTGTAAATAATTCCCGCAGGGGCATAAAGTTCAATTCCAAAAAGTTGGGTCAAATATGTAAATAAAAAGATGGGTTCTAATCTGTAATATACCATAAATTAGGGGGCTGAAATAAAACCCTAAAATGCCTCTTCCCCAACGATAAACAACCTGCATAACAAAAGGAACAGGAAAGGGGAAACAAGCGGCAGCCAGCAAGGAGAGAGGCGGCAGAGGCTCCGGCAGGCGGGGTGAAGGCAGGGCTCCTCCTCTCCGGCGGCATTCCTGACGGCCCAAAGCGGAGGCGGTGGCGCACTCAGTCCGGCGGGGCTCACTGGGGCAGGGTTGCGCAGGTAACACAAGAGAAAAGGGGAAGGCAACGGTGTCCCTCCGGTGGCTTCGATGGCGGCGAGGCAACGGAGGCTTCCTTCCTGGCGGTGACAAGGGTGGCCCTCCGGTGGGATTCGAAGGCAGCGACCTTCCCACCTCGTGATAGAGAGAACAGACAGCAGGGGGGAGAAGAGGAAAGGCTGCCCGAGTTCTCCAGATCGGGCGGCGCTCTTCTCGGCCTGGAGACAGCGGCAGAAGGCCGGTGGTGGTTGTGCTGGTGTTCCAGCATGGTTGCTCCAGTCCGGTGGCTGCAGTGAAAACGAAAGGATGAAAAATAGGGGTAGTGACGGTGCTGCAAGGAGTTGCAGTAGAGAGCTCCAGGAGTTGCTGTTTGCTGTTACTTGATTGCTGTGGTGTATTGATAGAGTGAGATCGGGGGAAGGGGAAAACAGAGAGGTGAGATAGGTGTAGAGATATGAAACGGGTGAGATAGGTGGAGACTGAACTTGCAGAGTGTGCTAAGGGAGAAGACAGAGGATGGCGTGAGGGGTCGGCTAAGTCTGGAAACGAGGGGTCGATGTGCAGGCTACGTGCATAGCTGGGTGGCCTAGCAACAATCAGGGGAGGGGAGCTGGAAAGTTGCCAAAGAAGGAGAAGAGTTGGTCTCTTCTACGGTGCTACTGGTGGCAAGTGGCACAAGAAACAAAAATTAAAAGAAAAAGTAAATAACTTCAATTTTATAAGAATACCCGAAACGGGATTTTCGAATCGAAAAACTTTCCGACCTTTTCGGAAATAATAATACGGATGTACACGAACTATTCAAAATGATAATATACTCGAGAAAGATATTTTACGCCTTAAAATACTTTTAAAAATTATATAAAATTATTTAAGTTAATAAAATATCGATAAAAGCCGAAAAAAAAGATCTCGCAAACGCTCCTAAAATTTGGGGCGTTACATCTGATCCCCCTAAAAACAAGTTTCGTCCCGAAACTTGCCACACGCTGAACTTCTCGGTTCTTAAGGCCGAGGTATGAACTCTCACGCTAAGAAGGCTGAAACCTTCTAATCTATCTACACAAACTACTCGAACTACTATCGCGAGATATATCAGGTCATATAACACACTCATGCACACGACACAACTACACATATAATCACACATGCACATAACTCAACCAAGGGAAGTACTAGGTCTAACCCGTTGATTCTATTATTGCTACTAGCTTAGCGTAAAACTTAACCAAAGATACTACCCTCTGTCTTCCAGTTAGCCTCATCAATTCCTTGTCTGCCACTAAATCCTCGTGATTGACAACGTGTCTCGAGTCATGGATGTACTCCCTCGACTGATACACCTGAAACACCGTTGAACACCCTTTCTATCAACGGCCACACCAACCGGTAAGCTACTTTCCCAACTCACGCCAAGATCTCAAAAAAAAAAGGTCCGATAAAACTAAACTTCTTTCTCGGGTCTTTCTCAATGAAAATTTTCTATTATGTTTCTCTTTTATCGTCTTTGACAAAGAAGATCAGATTTCCAATTTACACCGTTGGCTTTGGTTCTTGTCGAACCAAACTTTGATGTTACATTTCGTCAATTCTTGTGGCAACTCCCAAGCAATGAAGGAAGTATTATATATTTCACACCGCTTGACCAGGCACGTATGTTATGACTTCTCCCTTTACATCAATACTTAACCAAGACCTTGTCTTGCAGAATTGGTTGTAATCTCTAAATCCCTCATACCTCGAGGCAATGTCAAAACAATTGTCCAAAGACTCTCCTCTTAACTCTTACAACTCTTCTAAGACTTGTCCCGCTCAAAACCTTTTTGTCTTCCGGAGTAGGTTAGCCGTGGTTTATCCGGAATGCCTTAATCATAATATCCGAATCTCGAATTTTCAAATGGTGTCAATCAAATCTTAACTTAATCTTAGAAGAGACTATCGACCCTTGCAGCTGATCGAGTAGATCTCTCATTCGTTGTAAGGGATACTGGTCCTTCATTCTCATCTTGCTCAACTTATAGACATCGATGTACAAACGGAGATAATCATCTCTCTTGCAAACTGGTGTTCTCCATAACAATTTTCAATCAAGAGTTTAAGATATATTCCAATATGAACTTCAAATCAAGAGTTCAAGATAACATTTGAAGTTCTTCAAAGTATTTCACTAATCCTATTGAAATCTTATCACTAAGTTCTTGCAATTCCTCCTTTACTCGTTTCCACATCTCATGTCTCTACACAAGTGTCATTCCATATGGCGCCTTAGATATCGGAATTGAATCAAGCTCGACCTTAGTGGAAAAATCCACATTCTAACGTATTGGAATCCGTGATATCTCAGCTTTCATCTTTTCTCTTCCCATCACATATCGTAATAACCGACACAATCTTGTCTCATCACTTTACAAGCGGTTATGATACTAATGATCTACCTCCATCTGTTGGGGTGACGTCCTTTCAACACGTGTATTGTTCCATCTTTAGCTGCAATGTCTACCGTCTTCTTTCCGAGATCCTTCATCTCTTGAACTCGAGAGACTTGCTCGAGTCTTCTAACTTTTGTAGCCTTATTTAAGTATTCCTTTATCTTTATTTCATTCTCCCTCCTCGATGACATGATTGTAAAAATCTTCTAAGGTTTCTCACTTAGGTACGGCTATAAGGGTCCAAACTGCATGTCTTAACCGTGCTTCAAAACAATTGATCTTATCTTCTTCGCTTTCCATGACCTCCCATCATATGGAAGGACTCTTCGTCTTCTACAAAAGCTTTTACCATAGGCATCCTTTCTTTAAGTAGGCGTAGAAATTTATACTTCATTTTTTTATGTAACGTCAAACCGACCGTAGAGGCTCTAACCTCAACCTTTAATGTACTCCTCATACATCTCATATCGATATCAAACTTCAAAACCTCAGTCTTCTCTTACTCTCGTTGGCCACCTTATGTACCTCTTGGTATCCATGAACAGCTTCACAACCGTACTTGTATGTCTTCAGGCAAAATTCCCTACCATAATCACAAAAAGATCCACTCATTACTCCACCAATCACTAACATCGTAATTCCAAGCTTGAAGCTTTGCCCTAATCTAAGTCCTCCGTTTCACGTTATAGTCACTATGGCTTCTCTTCTTGAATTTAGAAGATTTTGACCCAACTTTTGCTCGCAAAGACATATCGTCCGTTTCATTAGAACAAGCACACCATGCATCCCCTTTACGCACAACAACAATATAAGTCTCACTTTCTCCTTGTCCTTTCAATTTGCTTTACCTTGATCCGTGTCATTTCTCCATATAACAACCCCCATGACCTTAGAAGGTCTTACTAGATCGTTACAATCCCTCCACAAGATATCTTACCATGACTTGTTAGAATCGATAAGATGTTACTTGATTAAAATGTTTATGCTTCCGTTAATACACCTCCTATTACTGACATTCAACCACCACGAATGTTACAGTTCTTGTTCCCCTCTTCATGATCTCACATCTTGGATTACTCTTCCCTCCTACAGTCACCATTATACAACCCGCACAGGTGCGTTCTTGGTTGTCACCGAGTAGCTTATAGCTGACCTTCTCCAAGTTCAACGGCTCACCATTCTTCCTACCCTCCATGTTATCATACTCTTAAAGGCTACCCTCTCGGGGTACTCTACCTTAAACTTCACTTGCTCCTTTCACTCTTCACGCCCTTCTTTAATTCTTTCTACGTTCCACGCTTCCTTCCACTTCTCTATGATAACTATATCTTCTTTGCCTTGTTGTTTCATATAACTCCCTTTCATAGACTTAATATATCTTCGAAATGTTTTGCAAAAGCACTTCTCAAATATTCTGACATTAATTAGCCTCCACTTGCATTCCTCTCGTTGGTATCTTAAGTCTTTCAATCCAAGCTCCTTGTTTCCTCTTTAATCTTCTGAAGATCATCATCCTCCCACACTTCCTCCTCCTTAGCGTTGCTCAATCTCAACACAATGGCGGAAAGTGATTGACTTCTCCAGGTAATTCTACCATATGAACTTTCACCATGTAATCCTCCTCGTAACTCTCGTATTTCCGAAGACGTCTCCCGCCTAAGCTCTTGCAAAACTGTCACTTCACTCTCTAGTTCCTCTACACGCTTAACTTACGGTTCTCGTCAATTTTTCACAATTGTTTGACCACTCTTTTCATATTGATTCCCATACTTAGGAGCGCCTATTGGAAACTCGTCTTACTTAGAACGCCACTTTTATTCTCGAGTGAGAATGTAGTTCTCTTTTACTTGATTTGCGTCCTTAGTTCATCGACACCGCACTTGGAAAAATCTTACGTTCGTTGTCTCTAGTTGCTTCATTCACGCTCCACCATTGCTTCCTCAGAACCGCTCTCATGTCTTCATGTTACTTCCCTATTTGTATAGCTTCCATCTTGATTTCTCTTAAGTTGTCTCGAGTTTTCCTTCCAATTGATCGTCCTTCGTTTACCTCCTCACTAATCCTCCTATTCGACATCTTCTTAAAGGAGTACGAGACTCCAAGGTAATCATCCGAACGTAGCGCTTAATTTGATACTTGAGCATATTCATCCTCGTATGTACACTATCCTATGTCAAACGACGTCGTCCAAGGGCGATGATATCATACAATTGTCTTTCCTATTAGGTCCCATAACTCCATATGCTACTCCTATATATAATAAGAATACGTATACATAACTATATAAGTCCTAAGTCCATATCACTACCAATATAACACATCCAACATTTCATCCACAATATAAGGTCCCAAAACATATAACCGTCCACATATATAACTATACACATAATCCAGTTCATCATGCAACATACAATCTACAAAGATACACATCAATTCGATCATGCATAACTACAAACCTCGTATCCATATCTATATATACATATATATACATATCAAAATCCAATAAACTAAGCTGCCGAAATCCGCGGAAGGAGTGGTGGTCCGTACATTCTACCCCGACTCATGCATGTGATTTTGAAAACAAAAAATCATTTTGAACTTAGAACCCTTGAGGGTTCTATTTCCCTCTATTCGGCCTTTAGAAGATTACGTGTGCCATTGTTGTCAACCTAGGGCTCTGATACCACTTTTGTAACACCCCGAATCCGCGGTACTCGGGACGCTACGGGTTAGGACCTCACAATGGGTCCCGACCCTTAGCTTGACAACAATTTCACCGGATCTTGCAACAAGGCACAAATAAAGCCCAAAACTGAAATGCAGTTTTATGCAATGAAAAGAAAATCCGAAAGAATACAACAAAGGACCTCAGCCGAAATTACAACCTCAAAGACTAAACGCCATACAAGATACAATGAATACAAGACTCAAACTCGACTCCACCCCAAAAGCCAATCCTAAAATGTACGGACCCCGACTGCCCACTCTTCCGGATCTCTCGGCCGCATTCCTAACCTACAAGACAATCTACAACAAGCGGTATAAAACCGTTAGCTAATATTCGAGGCATTAGAATCAATGGGAAAGGCACATACACAAGTAATCTCATCATAAGCATACAACATACATAAAAGCACACCAATCCGGTTTATTATCTTTGTTATTATTAGGTCGTATCCCATTCTAATTCAACTTAGGTTGTGACACGAGAGTCACCGAAACTCGCTTCGGTCCCTACTTACCGGCATGGAATGGTACTGATGCATCTGACCGTCTACCAGCACGGGATAGTCGCCAAGAACCTCCTAGCTCTCGCGGGAGCTAGGCAAGTTATCACCGCCCGTTATCATACACTTGGGCCAAAATAATATAAAGGTCGGTAATCCTAGTTCCGGTTTTAGTTGTTATAAACAATAAACACACACCACCAAACACACATCAATGCTAATACAAGGAATATGAGCTAAGTAAGTCCGGAGACTTACCTCGTCCCAAAGATAATCCCGCTATATCCCGCTCTCAACTTCCCGTAGGAAGACACTCAAAGCCTGGTCAAAACAAGGCACACAATCAACATCTCTCTCACATACTAGAAGTCCTAAGACTTCTAGTCCCAATGATCTCGCAAGATCATAAACCATAACCATGATAGGATAACGACTCCTAATCCTCACAATCTCACAAGGTCATAACCCTCACAACACATATTAGGATACTCTCGTCCTAATCTCCACAATCTCAACAAGATCATACAATCATAATCTCAATCCTCATAAGCTCACAAGATCAACCCAAACACTCAACGCCCTACAATTCTCACAAGATAACATTCACACCTCAAGCCTTATAACGATCATAAATCCTCAAAACTCACCTAAGGTTCAAGGCCACTACTTGGCATTCACTCTAAGTTATGCTAGATCCAACCTAGCATGATACTAATACTAAACATAACTAAATCGAGGAAGAGGTAATCACACAAGGTCGATGGCGGAGGACGATCTACGGATGTGGAGAAAGGATTCGTTGGTCTATACCGGCGCTTCCGGACCTAAAACAAAAGCTAAGGAAATTTAGCTTATATGCTAAATTTGATTTTAAATATATATAATGTATAACCCAAAGGTAAAACTCGTTTTTCAAATGTCAACTTTAAAATCCCGTAATTCCCTTCTGGGGTAAAAGTACAATACAAGATACTTGGTCATAAATGTCTTGATTAAAAACTTGACCCGTAAACCGAAATCAATCCAACAAGGTCACAATATATATAAATAAAAATAAGAATTTAACTCGAAGTAAATCCCAAGTTAAAAAACCGTAAATACATTTCCCGGACACAATATACAACTCTAGGAATTTGGGCCATCTTCCGTAAATAAAACCTTGGGCCAAAATCTGTAAATAATTCCCGCAGGGGCATAAAGTTCAATTCCAAAACGTTGGGTCAAATATGTAAATAAAAAGATAAGTTCTAATCTGTAATATACCATAAATGAGGGGGCTGAAATAAAACCCTAAAATGCCTCTTCCCCAACGATAAACAACCTGCATAACAAAAGGAACAGGAAAGGGGAAGCAAGCGGCAGCCAGCAAGGAGAGAGGCGGCAGAGGCTCCGGCAGGCGGGGCAAAGGCAGGGCTCCTCCTCTCCGGCGGCATTCCTGACGGCCCAGAGCGGAGGCGGTGGCGCACTCAGTCCGGCAGGGCTCACTGGGGCAGGGTTGCGCAGGTAACACAGGAGAAAAGGGGAAGGCAACGGTGTCCCTCTGGTAGCTTCGATGGCGGCGAGGCAACGGAGGCTTCCTTCCTGGCGGTGACAAGGGTGGCCCTCCGGTGGGATTCGAAGGTAGCGACCTTCCCACCTCGCGACAGAGAGAACAGACAGCAGGGGGGAGAAGAGGAAAGGCTGCCCGAGTTCTCCAGATCGGGCGGCGCTCTTCTCGGCCTAGAGACGGCGGCAGAAGGCCGGTGGTGATTGTGCTGGTGTTCCAGCATGGTTGCTCCAGTCCGGTGGCTGCAGTGAAAATGAAAGGATGAAAAAGAGGGGTAGTGGCGGTGCTGCAAGGAGTTGCAGTAGAGAGCTCCGGGAGTTGTTGTTTGCTGTTACTTGATTGCTGTGGTGTATTGGTAGAGTGAGATCGGGGGAAGGGGAAAACAGAGAGGTGAGATAGGTGTAGAGATATGAAAAGGGTGAGATAGGTGGAGACTGGACTTGCAGGGTGTGCTAAGGGAGAAGACAGAGGATGGCGTGAGGGGTCGGCTAAGTCTGGAAACGAGGGGTCGATGTGCAGGCTACGTGCATAGTTGGGTGGCCTAGCAACAATCTGGGGAGGGGAGCTGGAAAGTTGCCAAAGAAGGAGAAGAGTTGGTCTCTTCTACGGTTCTACTGGTGGCAAGTGGCACAGGAAACAAAAATTAAAAGAAAAAGTAAATAACTTAAATTTTATAAGAATACCCGAAACGGGATTTTCGAATCGAAAAACTTTCCGACCTTTTCGGAAATAATAATACGGATGTACACGAACTATCCAAAATGATAATATACTCGAGAAAGATATTTTACGCCTTAAAATACTTTTAAAAATTATATAAAATTATTTAAGTTAATAAAATATCGATAAAAGCCGAAAAAAAGATCTCGCAAACGCTCCTAAAATTTGGAGCGTTACACCTTGATGATGCCATATTCCTCAGTCGTGAGAACAATCGGCTCAACATGCGTAAGATAGAGAATAAACTTGTTATGTGAAATGCGCTTGCAATTCATGAGCACATTTTCCACTTTCTCCTAGGTGTGTTGGGCGGCGTCTTCAGTGAGGGGTAAAATTTTACCAGTGGTGGAGAGGGTGAGAACATTCATGAGATACATTTGATTGATCTTTGCATGTAGACATGACCTCATGATTAGCATCCATTCATCGCATTGTGTCTAGTTGGAAGTCAGACATTTATTGATTGAGAGAACTTAATTCCAACTCAAATCCACCTAGCATAGTTTCCGAGAGAGAGGAAACTAAGGGAACTGTGGAGGAGGGGGTCAGTGCAACAACCTTTCCTTTCAAAGTCCAAATTCCAGAAAGAGTCTTTTCTACCCCTAAACGTTCCAAGCATTGCTCATCAATCTTTCCAGTTGACGATTGTTGATCCTCAATAGATGTGTCAATTGAAAAGTGAGCAAAAACTTATTGTAACACCCCGATTCCGTGGGACTCGGGATGCCACATTGGGCTAGGATCTCACAATGGATCCTGACCCTAGCCTGACAACAAGTTCACTGGACCTTAAAACATGACACTGACAAATATAAAAACAAATACATAAAACGGTATAAAATTGTACATCAGAAGGTATACAAAATCATAGCCGAGTATAAAACATTATCCTCACACAGGAGGTATACAAAACATCATCCTCATGCAGGAGGTGTATATATATATATATATATATATATATATATATATATATATATATATATATATATATATATATATATATATATATATATATATATATATATATATATATATAGAGTCCTCGGCATGTCACCTTGCCGGATCACTCTACAGATCTCCTATCCTGCACAACATCTACAACACAGACAATACATATATAAGGAAATGCATAAGCACAAACACAAGACATGAAAGATAAACACATAATCATGCTGTCACACATTTATCCATTTTAGTTATCTTTGTATAATAGTCATTCACTCAAATCGTATATATATGTATATATATATATATATATATATATATATATATATATATATATTTATATACATATATAGGTGTATGAAACTATGTGACACGAGGACCATATCATCCCCGCCTCTTGGCCTGCTAGCCAGTTGTAGTAGTATCGGTCACACAACCCGTGTACCCTATGGGATTGGTGTTGCGCCCTTCCTTTAAACTAGTCTGGCTTGACGTTAGAGAACCTCCCAGACTCCTTACAGGATGAAAGGGAAAGGTTATCATTGACACGCAATGGGGCTATCAATACAACATAGGTCGGTAATAATCGACATCGCATGCTATGATATCAAGCATATAACACACACACCACTCATGCAAACACCTAATATAACGATGGTAGCTAAGTAAGTCCTACGGACTTAGCACAACCTTTTACAATCTCAACCACGATCAACCTCTAATCCTGAGAGGGACACTGCCAAATAACAAGGCATAGAGATAATCAATCTCCTATCAATAAAAGGTGTCACACCTAGAGCCAAGGGATCCATAGGATCATCATCAACCTAAGACTCACAACCTACTAATCCTCAAAGCCTTACAAGGCATAACATGATCATAATATCATCATCGCACTCTCATCAATACCTAGCATGATATTACACACTCACACTAGGAAAGGAAGGGGCAATGCCATCCTTAGGTAAGCCTAGAAGCAAGACACACTTGCATGACAAAGAACAAAGCAAGGCTGGTGTAGGGAACCGTAGGGGCGGCCTTGGGCGGCACAGGGGTGGCATATGGATGGCGCTGGGGCGGCTTGGCTGGGCGCTGGGGCGGCCTGGCTAGGCGCTGGGGTGGCCTGGTTGGGCGTTGGGGCGGCTGGTGTGCAAAATGCACACTTTAGCTCCTCTTTCGCTTCTTCACTCGAACCTCTTCACACCTTCTTCAGCCAACAACCCCATATGTACATATATACATCAAACAAAGCCTAGGAAGGCTGCCACAAGATCAAAGCTTGTGGAATCCTAAGCTATAAAGACAAAGAGAAGAAAAGAGGAAAGAAAGAAGAAAGAAAGGAAGAAAGGAAAGAAGAGCTTACCAACTGAACCCTAATAGAGGAAGAACACACACCACAACCTCAAAGCAGGCTCAATACAAGCACAACAAGAACATCAATCATCATCCTCATTTAAAGCCGGACAAAAATCTTTTCAAAACAAGAAGAAATCAAGAAGAAGATCCAAGGGAAGAGATGGAGATGAGAAGAGCGTAGGAGAGAAGATGGAGCTGGAAGAGATGAGAAACCCTCATCCTGAAGCAATGGGGTGGCTTATATAGGAAGCCATCCCAAAGCACGGGTCAAGGTCAACAAAGCCGACTGCAGCACACCACAAACCGCAGGGGCGGCTCATGGAGGCGTAGGGGCGGATCATGGTTGCCGTAGGGGCGCCTAGTCTTGGCCGCAGGGACTGTTCAGGCAGCTCACAACACTCTACAAACTAAGGCTCTTAAACTTAGGGAGAAGGTTCCCGTAGGGTAATGGAATGGCTCAGGTGGAGTTTATGGTGTGGACCATGTGATTTAGGATCATGTTAGGTAGATCTACATCCAATCAAGACATAATCAGATAGATAAACTCTAGAGTCTGATCCGTCAACTGTTCTCTCGAGTTTGCTCGAGGAATAACACATCTAACCAGGCAATAAAAATGATTTTGGCATTTTGAGTTAGAGAGGTATGAGTAAGCTGGCAAGATGTGGAGTTAGGAACCAGAAATTGCTCCTTGGTGAGACGAACACTTTTAGACCGAGATGCGTGTTTGAGGGAAAGATTTGTTGGAAGCCCTAAAATCTCACACAAAACAGTAGGAGTGAGAGAAATTTGAGTACCTTTAACTAATGTTTCAAGGGTGAGGATTCCTTTTTCCCTTTTTTTGAGCATGGAGACACAAGGGAGCTGAAGCGTTTCCAAAAATTCGATGTCCACCAGATCACACATGCACAAAGAGCGATTATGAAAGCCATCTAGCCATGTTCCCGTGGGTTTGAAGTTGATGAACCAGGAGGTTGGAAGGCCGGTGTGCGGTGAAATCTTAACGTCCTCTGGCAACTGTTATTCCTCTGAAATCGGAGATATATGGGAAGTGGATGCTATGTGAGTCGAAGCAATAGGGTTTGTGTTCCTCTTTGTGTTTCTCTTGGGAGTCATGGATGTGTTTGTGAGAGAAACCGAAAGGTTTTTGGAAGAAGACGAATTAAGCATGTGAGTGCTGTAAAAGCGTTGAAGAAGGAAAGAGATAAAGGAGGAGAGAGAAAGGGATTTAAAGGGGGCAAGTCAAATCAATTTATGGCTTGACAAGATCTTGAGAGAATTAAGGCCTTGAAAACCTAAATTGGTTTCCATGCTTTCCTATTAAATCTCAACCACTTTTCAAAAAAATCTTTGAATTTGAAAACAAAATCTTTTGAAATCATTTAAAAAATCCTTCTTTAAAATAATTTAATGATCAAATATCTAAAAAGATATAAATCACTTTAGATCCATGTTTTTTAATGTAGCCCTTGAATTCCGTTTCAAAGCCCTTGAATTGCATTTCAAGGCCTTGAGATGGAAAAGTGGGCTGCATTATAAGGAGAAAATAAAATAATTTACTCGCCCTAAATGAATTCTATACCAAACTCTAATCTTATAAATTTGAAACGATCTTCGGGTAGAGGCTTAGTAAATATATTTGCAAGTTGCAAGTTAGTTGATATAAAAGAAATCGAAACATCACCTTTCTCAACATGATCACATATGAAGTGATGCGTTACATCGATGTGCTATGTTGTTGAGCTATCCATAGAATTTGTGTACAATAGGCTGCCATAGCTATATATTCAGCCTCAGTTGTGGACAGGGTGACGGAGTTTTGCTTCTTGGAGTGCTAACTGATTAGGGAAGACCCTAAAAATTGGAAACATCCAGAAGTACTCTTTCTATCGACATTATAGCCTGCAAAGTTAGGATCGGAATAGCCAACGAGGTGAAACAAGATTTGACGTGGATACCATACCCTAAATCTTTAGTGCCATTGAGATACCGAAATATCCTTTTCACAACTATCAAGTGTGACTCTTTAGGATCAGCTTGAAATCTTGCACACATGCACACACTAAACATAATGTCAGGTCGACTAGCGGTTGGATATAACAAAGAACCGATCATACCTCGATACTCCTGATAACACGATTTATGACTTAGGTTTAGGTAATCATTTAGATAGATTTCTCACTCATTCATGCATGTTTTAGCACTAGTTCACGACATTTGCACTCAATTCACGTATTTTATCGAGATAGACGTCTACACGGACTTGTGCATTGCTTTGTAGGTATTTTGGGAGATTTAGGAGCTAAAACGGTACGTTTGAGGATCGTTCATCAAGGTGACACACCCTCGGACTCATTAGGATGCAAGCTAAAGGCTAGGGAGGACTCATGGAACCTTGCCAACGCAAGCCATGCACCAAATCGAAGCTTAATGATCAAAAGCAAAGCTAAAGCACAAAATCACGGTTCACTGACACTCAACGGCCGTGGAAATGACCGTGGATTTTGCCAGGTTTTCGTGACAGCTATGCCACGATCTCTTGGCCAGCTCTTGCAAAGTTGTAGTATAAAAGTGGTCCTGCATTGGCTGAGAAGGGCATCTTGGAGCAGCTCTCCATTATCCACTATCATCCAATCAAAATATTCTCTCAACAAGAAGATTCTTGGAAGAAGGAGGTAGAAGGAAGCTACCATTGGAAGAAGAGCTTCATTGGAGAAGAAGAAGAGCACACCATTGATAGATTTTGATAGCCTTGTAGTGAAGAATTTCGGAATCGATTTCTTGAGTTGTATGAACCATTTGAACCTTCTTTAAGAAGGGTTGTGAGTCATTCTAATTCCATTTTCAGCTTGGTTTTGTTTACTTAACTTGTTCATCTTTTTCTCTTCATTATCTTGCAAATAGAAGCCATGATTTTATGTTCAATGATTTCGATTGCTATGATGAATGTTGTAGGCTAAATAGATGTGATTCTAGGGTAAGGAAGGAATGGTCATGGCTAGGATTATGATAGGATGGACTTAGATTAGACCTTGGATGACTCTCTTGCTTGGACGTAGCTTCTGTTGGAGTCCACGGTTTGTTCATGCCTTTCCACGGCCGTGGAAGGTGTAGAACAGCCCGTGATTCTCCCTTGTTCGACGGATCTAGCTTTAGATTGTAAGAATGTTGAAATCCTAAGTGTTTGTTAAGGTTAAATCTACCCTAGGGAAACCTAGTGTTAGCAACTAAGAGTTAGGAGAGACTTACTCGGTAATCCTTACCCTTGGACTCCAAAGATCGCAAACCCTAGGTAGTGGTGAGCCTCATAAGCCGCCATTGGAGTAAGTGTGCTAGGATAGTTTTTTAGGACTAACCCTTTCGAGACTTACCCGGTAAGGATAGGTTAGATCCCTAGGTAACAACCCGGTTTGTGTAGAATTTCGTCCCTTAGGTTCTTAGAGACCTACCCGGTGATAGGACCTTAGGATCGGATTAGTGGACCATGAGACCTACCCGGTGATTGATCCCAATCTAGAAACACTTATTCCCAACACATCATAGTTTATCCAAGGAACGATTAGATAGCTTGAGTCCTATGCCATAACCGGAATTTTCAACCCCTAGATTCGCTTCTCTCTTTTGATTTATATCTTGTGTTAAGCTTGATCGTTTGTGTTGATTCGTTAGTTTAATTGATTACTTTGCATCATTTGTGATCCTTGATTGATCACCTAAAAACCAACCAAAAACATTGAAATTTTCATTTCTTTATTTCTTCTCTTTTCTTAACCTAGATCTTCACTAATCTTAATCATAAATCGAATCAATCTCACCTTAGTCTTTGTGTTCGACCTCGGAATACTATCCCTACTACAAACGTCCCGTACACTGCGGGTTCGCTAGGAGTTAGGATAAATAACGAGAATATAAATTTAAAACCCATTGCGTATCACATCCTGAGCGTAACAAGTTTTTGGCGCCGTTGCCGGGGACTTGGTCTAGATTGAGTCTATTTTGTGATTGTTTATAGTGTAGATCTTTCTTGTTGCTTTTGATCTCTTTTTGGTTTGTGTCTTTGCTTTTCAGGACGTCTCTTACTCTTTAGGTGTATGCGAAGATCTCGTGGCAAGGATTTAGCTCCATTCGATCCCGAACCGGAGAAAACCCTTAGAACTAGATCCAAGAGTATTAAAAAGGGAAAAGAGATGGCCGGAAGAGATCTCCAAGCTGAGTTGGATGAGGCTTTAGAGCAAATTAGGATAAGGGATGAAGCTTTGGAGAATGAAAGAAGACTTGCCAATGAGAGGCAAGAGGCAACTAGGAGGGAGATTGAGGAGATTAGGCAAGCTCTTGTGCAAAGAGAGCTTAACCGTCAACAACCTCCTCCACCTCCACCACAACCGCAGCCGGCGGCGGTGAATATTAGGGTCGTGCCCATTGCTATGGAAGAGCCACAAATGTTGGGGCAACGTATGGATCCGGCACAAAGAGCACATCGTCCGGGTGTGAACTTAGGAGATCCCGCAGCCCATGATTACGAACTCTGCCCTCAAGTTCTACAAATGATCCGGCATAATCAATTTGGAGGGATGGAAGGAGAGTCTCCTCATCAACACTTGATGAACTATGAGATCTTGATGGAGACTCTTAGACCGCCAAGATTGAAGAGCAACAACCATAAGCTTAGGGCTTTTTCCTTCTCTCTTAAGGATAAAGCCTTGGCTTGGTATCAATCTATTCCACAAGGGCGAGTTGGTACTTGGGAGGAGATGACGACCGAGTTTTTGACTAAGTTCTTCCCACCTTCCAAGACTACCGAGTTAAGAGGGAAGATCAATGCCTTCGTGATGAAGGATAGAGAGAGTTTATTCAAGTCTTGGGAGAGGTTCAAAGACCTTCTCCTAGATTGTCCACACCATGGTATACCGAAAATCAAGCTATTGGAGATCTACTTCAAAGGACTTGATGAAGATAGCCAATTCAAGCTCCAATCTCTTTCCGGTGGGACTTTCATGGAGAAGCATGTAGATGAAGCTTGGGAGTTTGTGGAGAAGCAAGCTCTAGTAATTGAGAAATACTCCCATAGGAAGAGTGAAGGGAGAAAGGCCGGAGCATATGAGGTGAGTGAGGTCACCATGAGCAATTTCAAGCTTGACGCCATCAACAACGAGCTAAAGTCCTTGAGGGAGTTGTGTGCTACAACTTTGAAGAACCAAGCAACTCCTCAAGTACTTCCACAAGCTAACTTATCTTCCAAGGAGGAGGATGTGAATTACATGGGGAGGGGCAATTACACCAATTATCAAGGCCCAAGGAACTTCAACAACAACCGGTAATTCAACAATTACCGGCCTAACCACAACCATCCCGGATTTTCCTACTCTAACTCGGATGGAGCCTTGAACCCTCCCGCTTCCACAAGCACAACTCCACCACCAAAAGCTTCACAAGAACCTCCACCCGGATTCACTCAACCTCCAAAGGATAGAACCGAAATGATGTTTGAGCAATTGCTTGGAAGGTTGAGTGGTCTTGAGAGCACCGTGACTTCCATTTCTAAGGCTCAAAAGGTTTTGGAAGCACAAGTGTTCCAAAAGGCGGGTGAAGCCCATAGAGATCCGGGAAAGCTTCCCGGAAGAACCGAAGACAACCCAAGAGGGCAAGTGTTGGCCATCACTACAAGGAGTGGGTTGAGCATGAAAGATCCTTTTCCCAAGGAGAGTGCTAAAGGGAAACAAGTGGTGATAGAGGAAGAGACTTTGCAAAAAGATGGAGGCAAGAGCAAGGATGTTGAGCCAACATATGTGGCACCGCCTCCATACAAGCCACCACTACCGTTCCCACAATCACGAGCAAGAGCTCGCTTGGACGATCACTTTGGTAAGTTCCTTGAACTAATGTCTAAATTGCATATTAACATTCCGTTCATGGATGCTATTTTAGGAATGCCGGCATATGGCAAGTTCTTGAAAGAGATACTCTCCAACAAAAGGAAGTTGGAGGAGTATGGGGAGATAAGAATGACCAAGAGATCCTCGGAATTGATCCAAATAATGAAGGAGTAGATGCCTCCCAAGCTAAGAGATCCGGGTTCCTTTTGTGTCCCAATTGGAGTGGGAGATGTGAAGTATGAGGCCCTTTGTGATCTTGGGGCAAGTGTAAGCATCATACCGCTTGCACTTTGCAACAAAGTTGGATTGGGAAAGCCTAAACTGGTCAAGATGACACTCTATATGGCGGACCGTTCTATCACTCACCCGGTTGGGATCTTAGAAGACATCCCGGTGCAACTAGGAGGATTCTATGTGCCAATTGATTTTGTTGTCTTGGACATTCCGGCGGACTATCCGGTTCCCATTATCTTAGGAAGACCTTTCCTAGCAACCTCTGGATGCCTAGTGGATTGCAAGAATGGGACTCTCTCCTTCAACATTGGAGAAGAGAACGTCAAGTTCAAGTTGTCCACAATGATGAAAGGGCCAACCCTTGATGAGGATGTCTTTGACATAGTCGAGCAAGAGGAATCTAGAGAAGTTGTGAGCTCGATCTTGATCAAGGACCCCTTGGAGAAGGTTCTTACCCTAAGTATGATGGAGGAAGGTGTTGAAGAGGCTTGCAATGAAGAAATCAAAGCCTTAGAAGCCTTAGAAAAGGAGGCAAGAGTTGAAGATGAAGACCACAAAGAGGAGCTGAACAGCTGCAAGTTCCACGGGCGTGGAAGTGGTTCCACGGCCGTAGAACTCTCTACAGAGCCACAACAAATGAGCCAGGCAAGGTCCACGGCTGTGGAAGTGGATCCAACCGTGGTTCCAGCTGTGGTTTCCCCTGAATCAGAACCTTATTGATGATCAAGCTTCAAGGAGCCATGGAGAGCCTTCATTTGCTTTGGATTCATCTCATCCAACGTTATTTGGATCTCCTCTGCTCGACAAAGGTCCTCCTAAACTTGAACTTAAACCCCTCCTCTCTCATTTGAAGTATGCTTTTCTTGGTGAAAATTCAACATATCCGGTGATTGTGAATGCATGCTTGAGTGATGATGAACTTGCTAAGTTGTTGCATGAGCTAAGATTGCATAGGAAATCCATTGGCTATACTATTGATGATTTGGTTGGCATTAAGCCTTCTTTGTGCATGCATAAGATATTGATGGAAGATAATCATAAACGCTCTATTGAACATCAAAGGAGATTGAATCCCATAATAAAAGAGGTAGTCAAAAAGGAAATCATTAAGTTGCTAGATGCGGGAATTATCTACCCTATCTCGGATAGTAAGTGGGTTAGTCCCGTTCATGTAGTACCTAAGAAGGGTAGGATGACCGTAGTGACTAATGAGAACAATGAACTAATCCCAACTAGGACGGTTACGGGTTGGAGGATGTACATTGATTATAGGAAGCTTAACACGGCCTCTAGGAAAGATCACTTCCCTCTCCCTTTCATTGACCAAATGCTAGAGAGGTTAGCTCAACATTCTCATTTTTGCTATTTAGATGGCTATAGTGGATTCTTCCAAATCCCTATCCATCCCGATGACCAAGAAAAAACCACCTTTACATGTCCATGGGGTACTTTTGCATATAGGAGAATGCCATTTGGGTTGTGCAATGCACCCACCACCTTCCAAAGGTGTATGATGGCCATCTTTTCGGAATACATTGAAAATATCATGGAAGTGTTCATGGATGACTTCTCTGTTTATGGTTCTTCCTTTGATAATTGCTTGGCTAACTTGTTATTAGTATTGCAAAGATGTGAGGAGACAAATCTTGTCTTGAATTGGGAAAAATGCCACTTCATGGTAAGTGAAGGCATTGTGTTAGGACACTTGGTGTCTAACCGTGGCATTGAGGTTGATAGAGCCAAGATTGAAACGATAGAGAAGTTTCCACCACCTACCTCGGTGAAAGGGGTAAGGAGTTTCTTAGGGCATGCCGGTTTTTACCGGAGGTTTATTCAAGACTTCTCTAAAATTTCTAAGCCTCTCACTAACCTACTAATGAAGGATGTTGAATTTGTTTTCTCCAAAGATTGCCTTGAGGCTTTTTGTAGGTTGAAGAACGCTTTGATCTCCGCACCTATCATGCAACCTCCGGATTGGAGTCTACCATTTGAGATCATGTGTGATGCAAGCGATGTAGCCGTTGGGGCTGTTTTGGGGCAAAGGAAAGATGGGCGCACTCATGCTATTTATTATGCTAGCAAGACGCTAGATGATGCCCAACTCAATTATGCTACCACCGAGAAGGAGTTGCTAGCGGTTGTGTACGCATTTGAGAAGTTCCGCTCATATCTTGTTGGAGCGAAGGTCATAGTTTATACGGATCATGCTGCAATCCGTTATCTCCTTATAAAGAAGGATGCCAAGCCTAGGTTGATTCGGTGGATCCTTCTTCTTCAAGAGTTTGATTTGGAAATCCGGGATAAGAAGGGATCCGAGAACTCCGTGGCGGATCACCTTAGTAGACTCCCACCATTGGAGCTTGAAAGAGATGACATCCCGATTGATGACTCATTCCAGAATGAGCAATTGCAAATGGTGGAGGAGTGCTTGTTCCAAGTGTCTAGAGGAAGCGAGCCATGGTTTGCCGATATTGTGAACTACTTAGTGTGTGAGGAAGTGCCTCCCGGTTTGACATATGCCCAAAGGAAGAAGTTCTTCAAAGATGTGAGGCATTACTATTGGAGCGAACCACTTTTATTCAAGAGAGGGCCGGATGGAATGTTTAGAAGATGCATACTGGAGGATGAGGTAGAGAGTGTGATCCGCCATTGTCATTCCTTGCCATGTGGAGGGCATGCTAGCTCCCACAAGACATGTGCGAAAGTGTTGCAATCGGGTTTCTTTTGGCCAAGTTTGTTCAAGGATGTGCAAGGCTTTGTGGTAGCTTGTGATGCTTGCCAAAGGATGGGCAACATCTCAAGGAGGAATGAGATGCCCTTGAACAACATACAAGAAGTGGAAATATTTGATGTGTGGGGTGTGGACTTCATGGGACCATTCCCTTCTTCATGTGGCAACCTCTACATCCTTTTGGCGGTTGATTATGTATCAAGATGGGTGGAGGCGATCACCTCTCCTACAAATGACGCCAAGGTTGTGGTGCGGTTCTTCAACCGAGTGATCTTTCCTAGGTTTGGAACACCAAGGGTGATCATAAGTGATGGAGGGAAGCACCTCACCAATAGGAACTTTGGAGCACTTTTGGCTAAGTATGGAGTGACTCATAAAGTGGCAACACCTTACCATCCCCAAACTAGTGGCCAAGTAGAGATTTCCAACCGGGAAATAAAGGCCATTCTTGAGAAGACGGTATCTAGGACTAGAAAGGATTGGGCTATGAAGCTCAATGATGCCTTGTGGGCATATAGGACCGCTTTCAAGACACCAATTGGCACTACTCCTTACAAGTTGGTCTATGGCAAGTCTTGCCACCTTCCGGTAGAAATAGAGCATAGAGCGCATTGGGCCATCAAGTGGCTAAATTTTGATCTCAAAAAGGCCGGAGAGAAGAGGTTGCTTGATATTAACGCACTTGAGGAGATCCGGTTGGATGCATACGAGAATGCCCGGATCTACAAGGAGAGGACCAAGCGGTGGCATGACAAGAAGATCATCCCCAAGGAGTTGAGTGAAGGAGACCTTGTCCTTCTCTTCAACTCGAGGCTGCGGCTCTTTCCCGGAAAGCTCAAATCAAGATGGACCGGGCCATATGTGGTGAAGAAGATCTTTCCCCATGGAGCTATTGAGATAGGAGGGGAGCATTGTGAAAACTTTAAGGTGAATGGGCACCGGTTGAAGAAGTATATCCCGGGAGCTCCGGTGGATATGATTCCCCCACTTTACCTTGAGTAGACGCCCCAAGTTTGGTCAAGCTAATGACCTTAAAGAAGCGCTTGGTGGGAGGCAACCCATCGGTAACGTTTTCCTTTTCTCGTTTTGTTTTTGTTTGGTGATTTTTCTGTTTTTGTGTGTTTTTGTGTGTGCTTTGTGTGTGCTAGAGCTTTAATAGCATTGGAAGCCTTGCTTGGCAAGTGAATGATGATAATGAACACCTCATCAATTATGGGTGGAGCGGACGCGGAACTTGGACGGCTAGCGGTGCCTAGCGCGGGTGCCAGCGCTTTGATGAATGCTTAGAGCTCTCTACCACTATTGATAGGATCATCCACCATCAATTCCACTTGAGAATCCCAAATACCATAGCAAACCATTTTTACATTGTGAGAGCCTTCTTTCACTCTTCTTTACTTCATTTACACATTGGGGACAATGTGTTTCTAAGTATGGGGTGGGGTTTGCATGATCCTTTGCATGATGAGCATCTAGGGTAGTTTAATATTTTCACATGTCTTGCATTATATATATTCATTTCGAAAATCCCATAAAAATCAGAAAATTTAAAATTTTTTGTGCTTTCTAGGCTTGGATATGACCCTAATGATGAACCTTGTCTTGTGGATTGGCTATGGATGGCCTTGTGTGTTAAATTGATGAGTGCATATGTGGACTTGAAGTACTTCTTTTGAATTCCATGGATGATTTGTGATCATGATGTTTGCCTAGGACGGATTGAGTATTGAAAGTCGAAATTACATGCTAGTTCTTGCATACCATCTAGGAATGAATGAGGCAATTTATCTCTCTCTAATTCTCATCTTGATCACGATTGTTTGAGCACCTCAATTGATATAAATTTGACCTCTTTTGACCCATCCGGGAATAGGAGCATGATAGTATGTTGATGTGTGTGAAAAGCAAGTGTGGGGTGAAGATGTTGATGAAAGAATATCATGCATAAAATGCTGAATTTGTTGTGAAAGTGTAGCCAAAAATATAAGTTTGGGGACGTTGGTTTAAATGACAAGTAACTCGGTACACTTCACATAATCGGGTGTTGGTGCCTTGCCAAAGTCAAATAAACCAATAAGTCCAAACGAGCTTTGGTATGTGTGCCCGGTGTGGATGCACCTCGAAAAAAATAGAAAAAGCCCGAGGACGGCTAATCACCAAGGTTTCGGCTTTTGTACACCAATGCCATTGTCTCCAAAATAAGTCAAAGAAAAAGAAAAGAAAGAAAAGATAGAGAAAAATATACACTTGAGGGAAGTTGATCGAGGACAAGATTGTGGAGTTAGTTCCATTCCCGGATTAGCACCACATAGCCTAGAAGAAAATCCCCACCTAATCACAACGTTTCTTGGCCTTTTAGTTCATAAGACCTTATGACCTATTTGCATGTTTGTAAGACTTAGTAATCTAGATTGGATATGCTCTTGATCTCCTTGGCTTCTTCATTTTTACATTTCATGCATGCTTTTGAGTTAAGTACAATTGTCTTTCCATGTCTTCATTTATTTGATACATAATTGCTTGTCCGTTTCCATAAAACATGACTATGAAGGTGATCCAATATTAGAAGCACAACTCCAAAAAGATTTTGCCATTTTTCTGCATACATAAATCATGTCATCTCTTAGTCTATAGTTGGGAATTTGCTCGGGGACGAGCAAACCTTAAGTATGGGGTATTTTGATAACACGATTTATGACTTAGGTTTAGGTAATCATTTAGATAGATTTCTCACTCATTCATGCATGGTTTAGCACTAGTTCACGACATTTGCACTCAATTCACGTATTTTGTCGAGATAGACGTCTACACGGACTTGTGCATTGCTTTGTAGGTATTTTGGGAGATTTAGGAGCTAAAATGGTACGTTTGAGGATCGTTCATCAAGGTGACACACCCTCGGACTCATTAGGATGCAAGCTAAAGGCTAGGGAGGACTCATGGAACCTTGCAACGCAAGCCATGCACCAAATCGAAGCTTAATGATCAAAAGCAAAGCTGAAGCACAAAATCACGGTTCACTGACACTCCACGGCCGTGGAAATGACCGTGGATTTTGCCAGGTTTTCGTGACAGCTGTACCACGATCTCTTGGCCAGCTCTTGCAAAGTTGTAGTATAAAAGTGGTCCTGCATTGGCTGAGAAGGGCATCTTGGAGCAGCTCTCCATTATCCACTATCATCCAATCAAAATATTCTCTCAACAAGAAGATTCTTGGAAGAAGGAGGTAGAAGGAAGCTACCATTGGAGGAAGAGCTTCATTGGAGAAGAAGAAGAGCACACCATTGATAGATTTTGATAGCCTTGTAGTGAAGAATTTCGGAATCGATTTCTTTAGTTGTATGAACCATTTGAACCTTCTTTAAGAAGGGTTGTGAGTCATTCTAATTCCATTTTTCAGCTTGGTTTTGTTTACTTAACTTGTTCATCTTTTTCTCTTCATTATCTTACAAATGGAAGCCATGATTTTATGTTCAATGATTTCGATTGCTATGATGAATGTTGTAGGCTAAATAGATGTGATTCTAGGGTAAGGAAGGAATGGTCATGGCTAGGATTATGATAGGATGGACTTAGATTAGACCTTGGATGACTCTCTTGCTTGGACGTAGCTTCTGTTGGAGTCCACGGTTTGTTCATGCCTTTCCACGGCCGTGGAAGGTGTAGAACAGCCCGTGATTCTCCTTTGTTCAATGGATCTAGCTTTAGATTGTTAGAATGTTGAAATCCTAAGTGTTTGTTAAGGTTAAATCTACCCTAGGGCAACCTAGTGTTAGCAACTAAGAGTTAGGAGAGACTTACTCGGTAATCGTTACCCTTGGACTCCAAAGATCGCAAACCCTAGGTAGTGGTGAGCCTCATAAGCCGCCATTGGAGTAAGTGTGCTAGGATAGTTTTTTAGGACTAACCCTTTCGAGACTTACCCGGTAAGGATAGGTTAGATCCCTAGGTAGCAACCCGGTTTGTGTAGAATTTCGTCCCTTAGGTTCTTAGAGACCTACCCGGTGATAAGACCTTAGGAACGGATTAGTGGACCATGAGACCTACCCGGTGATTGATCCCAATCTAGAAACACTTATTCCCAACACATCATAGTTTATCCAAGGAACGATTAAATAGCTTGAGTCCTATGCCATAACCGGAATTTCCAACCCCTAGAATCGCTTCTCTCTTTTGATTTATATCTTGTTTTAAGCTTGATCGTTTGTGTTGATTCGTTAGTTTAATTGATTACTTTGCATCATTTGTGATCCTTGATTGATCACCTAAAAACCAACCAAAAACATTGAAATTTTCATTTCTTTATTTCTTCTCTTTTCTTAACCTAGATCTTCACTAATCTTAATCATAAATCGAATCAATCTCACCTTAGTCTTTGTGTTCGACCTCGGAATACTATCCCTACTACAAACGTCCCGTACACTGCGGGTTCGCTAGGAGTTAGGATAAATATAATGAGAATATAAATTTAAAACCCATTGCGTATCACATCCTGAGCGTAACAACTCCTTTTGAATAACACTTTTACCGTCCTTGTCTTGATTAAGTTAAAGCGTGGAACTCATAGGAGTTTTTGCTACCTTGGATTGATCCATTTTCTACTTCTTAAGCAATTCCTTGGTATACTTGCTTTGATTATGAAAAATTCCGTTCTTTGCTTGTGTGACTTGAAGTCCAAGAAAAAAATTTAACTGTCCCATTAAGCTCATCTCGAATTCCCTACACATAATATCTGAAAATTCCTTGCATAGTGAATCATTAGTAGCACCAAATATTATATCATCAACATAGATTTGCACTACTAAAATGTCGTTGCATTTGGTTTTGATAAATAGAGTTTTGTTAATCAAACCTCTTTTGAAATCATTTTTAAGGAGATATTTGGACAATCTTTCATACCAAGCTCGAGGAGCTTGCTTAAGACCATAAAGATCATTGTCCAATTTAAAAACATGATCCGGAAATTCATCATTTTCAAAACCAGGAGGTTGAGCAACATAGACTTCTTCTTCTAAGAAGCCATATAGAAAAGAACATTTAACATCCATTTAAAAAAGCTATATGTTCATGAAGGATGCAAAAGGAAGTAGCATACGCATGACTTCTAACTTGGCAACCGGAGCAAAAGTCTCTTCATAATCAATACTTTCTTCTTGGTTATAGCCTTGAGCTACGAATCGTGCTTTGTTTCGAATAATATTCCCATTTTCATCCAACTTGTTTTGAAATACCCATTTTGTGCCAACGACGGATTGTTGATTAGGTCTAGACGTGAGGGTCCAAACTTTGTTTTTCTCGAACTCATTTAGTTCATTTTTCATGGTCATGATCCAATCTGGTTCTTGAAGAGCTTGAAGTTCTTGGGCTCAATAAGAGACACGAACACCGAGAAAGCACATAAGTTGTTAACCTTAGATCGGGTTTGAACTCCTATGTTTGGATCTGAGATCACATTCTTTGGTGGATGGTATAAAGAATGTTGAAACTTTCTTCTTTTGTAAGATGGAGCAGATCTTGAAGATTGGAGCTCATTTGCTCGACTAGATTCAGGTACCGCTGGAGTATTGCCTTTGGATCCTATATAAAGGCCTTGAAGTTGAGTTTCAAGGCCTTGCAACTGACTTCTGACATCGTAGTTTTCCGTTTCAAGGTTTTGAAGATGCATTTCAAGGTCTTGAGATTGTTCTTTGATATCTTGAATCTTTTCTTGCATGTTCATTTCCTGAGCTTTAGGATCTTCTACCCCATCAGAATTTTGATCTTCATGTTGATTCAGATTAAGATCTGCAAAACATTCACTCAAAGTACCATCATTACTTTCATCAAATATAACATGAATGCTTTCCTCAACGATTTTGGTACGTTTATTATAAACACGATAAGCTTAGCTATTTGAAGCATATCCAATAAAGATAGCTTCATACTACGTGAATCAAATTTATCAAGGTTGTCTTTGCCATTATTATGGACAAAGCACGTACATCCAAATGGTTTAAAATAGGAAATATTAGTTTTTCTTTCCTTAAAGATTTCATAAGGAGTCTTTTTCAAAATAGGGCGGATTAAACATCTATTCAAGATGTAGTTAGCCGTGTTAAGAACTTTAGCCCAAAAACTTTTTGGCAAACTATTTTCCAAAAGCATAGTCCTAGACATGTCCTCTAGGGTGCGGTTCTTACGTTCCACAACCCCGTTTTGTTGAGGAGTTATAGGAGTTGAAAAGTTGTGTGAAATACCATATCTTGCACAAAATAAATCAAACTTTAGTTGATCAAATTATCTACCATGATCGCTTCTTATTGAAACAATAGGTAGTTTTTTCAAAGTTTGCAACTCCTTACACAATTTTAAAAACTCAAACAAAGCTTCATATATTTCCCGTAAAAATGAGATCCATGTAAAACGAGAAAAATCATCCACAATGACAAGGATGTACTATTTACCCTTGGGATATTTGACATGCATAGGACCATATAAATCCATATGTAAAAGTTCAATGGGTCGAGAAGAACTTACAACCTTCTTTGGTTTGAATGAACCTCTTGTTTGTTTATCTTGTGTACAAGCTTTACATAGTTCATCTACCTTGAAGTTTAGGTTTGGCAAACCACGTACCAAATCCTTTGAAAGTAGTTTCTTCATTGTATGCATGCTTACGTGACCAAGTCGTCTATACCAAAGCCTTGGATCGTCAGTCAAGCCCTTGAGACACATTAGCTTAGTTCCTGAAACTTGGTTAGTGCTCATTGAATAAACATTGTTGCACCTAGAAGCAGTAAGCACAACATCACCCGATATATTATCTTGAACTTCACATTTTTCCGAATCAAAAATCACCTTGTTGCCTTTATCACAAATTTGAGAGATACTAAGCAAGTTATACTTTAAACCGTCAACACGATAGACATCATCAATAAAGTTAGATGAATTATAACCAATTTTACCAATGCCAATGATGTTACACTTTCCTTTATCACCAAGCGTAATGGTTCCAGATGATTGCTTCTTTAGATCTGAGAACAGTGAGCTTTTTCCACTCATATGTCTTGAGCAACCACTCTCTAATATCCATTTAGGCTCCTTAACCTTGGTGATATTCTATAAAACAACAAACATCAACCTTTCTGGGTCGACCAAATGACATATTTTGATCTATATTCAGGCTCAATTATGTTTGGTGGTCTAGTACCTTTAGGAACCCATATTTGCTTAACTTGTTTTCTTAGACATAGAGGATAAGTGTTTATAATGATGTAAATGTCATTTCTTCTACATGGATATGTTGATTTTATGTAACCCTTTTTGTAATAATAGAAACATATGGGCATATGAATACTTCCTTTAACTTTAACAAAAGTGGTAGTCATTTCTCTAGGGAAAATTATGTGATAGCTTATACCATTCTTGTTAAGAGAAGATTGTTTCTCACCCATCATCCTTTCGAGATTAGCTTTCAAACGAGTGAATTGAATAAGTGCAGCCTTCTAGTCTTGACACGTCACAGTTAGATCAACCTTTTCTTTATCTAGGTCGATATATTCTCGATGGAGAGAAGATAGATTGCCCTTGAGAATCGCATTTTCTGATTCCAAGGCCTTGATATTGATATCAAGGTCTAACTTTTCAATGTTAAGATTTTCAATCTCCAAAGACATTTCACTTAGTCGTTTCTCTTGTTTGAGAAGCTTTTCTCTTAAGGAACTTATCCTTACCCTATGTTCTTTATCACATATGATTATATCTTTAAGGGATTGCGTGAGATCAAGTTCAGATTGAGACATAATCGTACTTACCACAACATCAACATAGTGGTTTGAGTCTTCTTCATGATTGGCCATTAGACACAAGTTTGCTTGTTCTTTCTCGTCTTTTGATTTATTGGTAGAATCTGAGTCACTCCATGAAGCTATCATAGCTTTCTTCTTTCGATCATTCTTCCTGAAGTTGTTCCTCTTCTTTTATGGACAATCCTTTACGAGATGATCTACTTCACCATATTCAAAGCAAGTAAGTACCTTAGTTTTCTTATTAGGGTTAGAAAACTTACCTCGGGGTCTTGGTGTTCGCAGATAGTCTTAATTGTTTGCGAACTGCTTCTTCATTTGATAATTTTTGCAAGACCCCTTGAGACTAAGGCGAACGGATCTTCCTCATCTTCATCATCACTGTTTTCCTCCTCTGATGGCATATCATCTTTCTTGGATCTTAGAGCTAGGTTCTATGTGTTTGATGGGAGCTCTCCATCTGCTTCACCAAGAACCATTTCTTGGGTGATCAGCTTTCTAAGAAGGTCATCCAGAGGAAGTGTTGTGAGATTTTGAGCCTCTTCGAATGCAGTCACCTTTGGTCCCCACTTGGCTTTAGGTAAGCTCCTTAGAACCTTCCTTACTTTATCTTCATTTGTGAAGACCTTTCCAAGTGAGTCGAGGTTGTTCACAATCACGGTGAATCGTGTGATCATTTCTTTGACTAATTCGTTTGAGTTCATCTTGAATAGCTCATATTGTCTGAGGAAGATGCTGATCTTTGTTTCCTTAACTTGACTTGTTCCTTCGTATGTGACAACTAGTTTGCCCCATATTTCTTTTGCACTTTTTCATGATGAGACACGGTTGAATTCATTTGCATCCAATCCACAATAGAGCAAGTGCATGGTCTTGTAGTTCTTTGAAACACTATCCAAGTCGATTTGTGTGAAGTCGGCTTCCTTCATAGCGACTTTGACTTCTTCAACCGTGGTGCTTGAGATTTAAGGGCCATTTCAAATGTTGCTCCATAGTTCCACGTCCTGATCAATAACAAACATTTGTATTAGTGCTCTCCAATGGGCAAAGTTGTTGCCGCAGAAGAGTGGTGGTCGAGATGTGGATCTTCCTTGAGTGAATCCTCCATCACCTACAAAGTTCATGATTAGTCTCACTGATGGTTAAATCAATATAAGTTAATCTAGCTTTGATACCAATTAAAGAACCATATAGGTGAATATAAAGGATATAAATACTCTAGAATGGGGGTTGAATAGAGTATGAGAACTTTTCACAAAAATCTATCTCAAGGCTTTGACACTGATTTCAAGGCCTTGATGTCGATCTGTGCTCTTTGTGACACAACTGGTTATCAAGGGCTTTGAAAGTGATTTCAAGGACTTGACTTTAAAAACCTGCAAAACGAATTTAGTCACAATTAAGCAAGAAATGATGCGGAATTAAAAGATCGACACGGTAATATGTTTACAAAGTTCAGCTCTAATAACCTACGTCTCCGTCCTAGGGTTTCTTTGCCCATAAGATCTAATCATCTATTATCTGCTTCAAAGAGTCCTACACACAACCTAGAAGAAATCCCCTACTTCTCTCACTGTAGACATTGCCACTATCTAGTTCCAACTCTTAACCTAGCAATAATAGCCTAGTTACTTCGCAGAGTAACACACACTCGAGTATAACACTCTCTAGATAAGTTCTCGTGTTTTTCTCTCTCTAGGAATGTAAGCTTTTGTAAACTAAGAGAAATAAAAACTTTTGGAATGAAATGAAGATGCTTTGATCATTTGAAGACTTAGATGTTTCCGTGTAAGCTTGTTTTTTTTTCTCTTCAATCGCCATCTTATTTATAGTCTTCGATGGAGAAGTCTTCTAGCCGTTTGTAAAAAGGACCGTTGTGAGGTTCTTCTTTCTCCATGGAAAATGGTGTTAGGTTGAGATGAAGTAGCCGTTGTAAGATCTTCTATCTTCTTCATCTCCTTGGCGCACATTCGAGAATCTTGAATTTCAAGATCTTCTCTTGAAAGAGCCGTTGAAGATCTTGTCGTTGAAGTCCTTGTTTCAAGCTCTGAGATCTTCTAAGTTGTTGAGAATCTTTGTTTGAAGATATGTCTCTTTGATGACCGTTGGAGATCTTCCTTGGATATGAGACCTTTGTGTGAGATCCGTTGGAGGAGATCTTCCAATCTTGCGTCGGTTAAGATCTTTACAAGATCGTTTTGTTGGGGCGATATCTTCTCTTTAAGATCCGTTGGAGATCTTCTTTGTTCAGCCGGCCGAGATCTTCTCTTGATATCTTGTTTGAAGATTTCTTTTCTTGATCCTTGGTAGATTTGTTTGTTGAGATTGAATCTTGATTTTGAAAAGCTTCCAGTCGATGTTTTCCTAGTATCGCTTCTCAAGGCCTCGGCTTTTATCCCTTGAAATGTTATTCAAGGTCTCCGTGTTGAAACCTTGAATTGATTTACAATATCTCTGCGCGTGTCCCTTGTAACGTGTTTCAAGGCATGCGTCCGTCCTTTGAAATGCTTTTCAAAGCCTGCACACATTTAACAAACACAAAACCAAATCATGCAATCTATAAATACAATAGATATTTGTTAGTTTATAAACCACTAATAATGTTAAGTCTTCCATCATCCACATATACAAATATATAATCATGGTGGAGTTATCATCTATGATTAAGAGGAATAAAGGGAAGTAGTAAGTTCTATTTTGCTCAAGGATTTGCTTGAAAAGGTGATAAGTATGAGCATATTTTAAGAAGGAATACCAGAGGACTACAATATTGAAGTCCGAGCGTTAGAAGAGTTGGAGGAAGATCCCAGGGCTGGATTTGAAGAGTTAAAGGATGACACGAAAGATGCCAAAAATCTCGGTCAAGTACAATAAATCTCGGCCAAGATTTTATTTAACACGCCCGATATTTTCCATTTCAAGAGAAACTTGGATCAAAATCTCGACCGAGATTTCTATAGGGAGGTCGAGATTTCTGAAACTCCGGAATCCTTTCCGAAGTTGCTTAGAAGTGTTTCAGGACGTTTTCACGCTCCTTCTGCAGCTATGGAGGCATCCCGAGAAGCTTTGGAAAGTCATGTCTCTTCATCTAAATATCCTCCTACATTGGAGTTGAAGCCTCTTCCTTCACACTTAAGATATGCGTTTCTAGGACCTAACTATACGTATCCGGTCATTTTTAGCGCTAATTTGAATGAGAATCAACTCAGCAAGCTGATGCATGACTTAAGACTTCATAACAAAGCATTAGGTTACACTATAGATGATCTTGTTGACATTAAGCCTTCTTTATGCATGTGATAGCATGTATCATAGTCTATGTTTTGGGAGTTGTTTGGACGTTTTATCTTCATAAATCTGCATGTGTGGATGTATATTCATTGATCAGTATGTTGTATGGTCTACCTTTGCAAGAATCGAGGTTTACACCTAGTTTCGTTGTAATTGTAGGGAAAATAGCGCGTTTTGGAACAAAATGGAGCTAAAGGAGCTAAGGAGTCATTGGAGCTACATTATGGAGTATTGAGGAGCTACAAGAAAGGCTCAGGAACTATGGAAATGAGATGGAAGATTGATTTTGGACCAGATCAGAGAGATTGACGCTTAACTGAGATTCACCTCGGTTGGCTACAGTGTCACCTCGACCGAGGTGATCTTCAGGACAGGCTGGACCGAGGCGAATAATCTAACAGCCATAAGATCTTTATTTTTGGCTGAGATCTTCTATTTTTGGAAAGTGAATTTCCTATATACTAGGATGATTTTCTAGAAGGAAGCATATCTTTTTGGCTGATTTATTTGGAAGATTGGAAGATATTCTAAGGAAGGAAATTGCCTTTTAAGGATACTTTATCTTAGGAAGGTGATTCTCCTATATAAAAAGATAGATTTTCTAGAGATTAATTATCTCAGAGCTGCAGATCCACATATCAGAAAGTTGAAGGAAATTTGGAAGGTTGAAGAATCCATGGAAGTTAGTTTTGAAGGAAGGTTGAAGAATTTGAAGGAAGTTGTAAGATTTTCTTAGTTTGGATTGATTTGTTGTCTTTCGGATTGTGATTGAGGAACGCAGTTTGTTTGTTTGTTTGATTGTTTGATTGAGTTATTGTGACCTTTGTGTTAAGGTTTTCTTGTTTGAATATTGATTATTTTCTTATATATTTCATTATTGTTATCATGATGATTGTTGGCTAAGTTCTTTATGCGATTCTAGGGTGATTGGCTGAAGGTTGTGGGAAAGATGAAGAAAGAATGAGCCTTTACCCCAGTGGACCCTAAAAGCTCGAGCCTTTACCTTAACCGACGAACACCTTGGTCAGTCATAGAACATCTCGACCGAGATGGAACATGAACTGAGCGAGGCGAGACCTTTCCTGATCCTTATCTGAGTTGAGGTTTCAGTTTCCCAAATCCTATTCTTGTTATACCTTTCCTGGTTCAACGCAAGCCTAAAATGAGACTTACCCGGTGATTCCTTTGTTTGTATACCCAAGATCATGAGTGATAGGTAAAAAAGGTTTTCCTTTATTGGGGGTTTGAGTGTGCCTTCATTCCATCTTTGAGAGTTAGCATGAGACTTAGCATGAGACTTACCCGGTAAAGGTTGATTCTATCCCCTTGGGTGGTGTGTTGTTTGAGATTATAGTTCTTTTCCTTAGTACCTTGAGACTTACCCGGTGAGAGGATTTTTGGTTTGGGATAGTGAGTAGTGAGACTTACCCGGTGATGTATTCCCACCTTAGAAGAACCTCAACTTTGTCCACATTATGCTTTGAGATCTTGAGTCGGAATCACAACTGGATGCTTTGATCTCTAGAATTTGCATTTTCTTTACCTGGTTATTACATCATCTTTCATATCTTTACTTTGTTGCTTGTTTTTAATTGACAACCTGAATTACCAATCTTTGATTCACCATAGTCCCTCTGTTCGACCGTGGAGTATTTGCCATTATTAAAATTGATCCGTAACTGCGGGTTCACATATTGTTTCAGTCTTATATTTTAAGTTATAAATTTAAAGTTATATCGTTCACCATACACACATGTGTGAGAGCGAACAAGTTTTTGGCGCCGTTGCCGGGGACTTCGTCATGACCAAGTTCAGTTTCGGTTGTCTTTTGGGGCTGTTGCCCTTGTTGCTATTGATTACTTTACTTGAGTGATTTCGCAGGATCTTTCCTTAGGTTTTTGGAAAGAACTCGTGCTGGAAAGGAAATCGTTCCTTACGATCCCGAACCAGAAAAGACATACAAACGGCAATTGAAAGAAGCTAAGATGGCCGATCAAGATAATCGCAATCTTGAAGCCGAATTGAAGGAGGCATTGGAACAACTTCGCCTCAGTAAAGAAGAATTGCAGCGAGAGAAAGACGAGACTCGTGCAAGAACTGCAGGAATTCAAGCTGATATGGCCGCTCTACGAGCTCAGTTCTTACCTCAACCGATCCCAGATGCTCGACCGAGGCAGAATCCAGCCCCAGTTGCACCGGCCGAAATACACCCACCACCTCGGATGCCGGCCATGGTAGACGGAGGCGATCTTTTTGCTGGAGTTCCGCAAACCCTAGGTCAAAGGATGGACACGAATAAGCAAGTACGGCGTCCAGGAGTCAATCTAGGAGATCCAGCTGAGCCTGATTATGAATTTCGACCTCAAGTTCTAACCATGATTCGACAATGTCAGTTTGGAGGTTTGGAAAGAGAATCTCCACATCAACATTTACAAAATTATGAGATTCTGATGGAGACTTTGAGATCATCAAGAGTGGAGAACAACAATTACAAGTTGAGGCCTTTCTACTTCTCATTGAAAGACAAGGCGCTTGCTTGGTATCAATCTCTTCCAGTTGGAAAACTCAACACATGGGAAGAGATGACTACAAAGTTTCTTACTAAGTTATTTCCCCCATCAAAAACCGCTGAACTGAGGGGCAATATCAATGCTTTTAACATGAAAGAGAAAGAAAGTTTGTCCAAGTCATGGGAAATAATCAAGGACCTTTTGTTGGATTGCCCTTAAAATGGGATTCCAAAGATCGAGTTGTTGAAGGTCTACTTCAAGGGTTTGGATGGGGACACTCAATTCAAACTCCAATTACTTTCCGCCGGCACTTTTATGGATATGCCGGTATACGAAGCATGGGAATTCATAGAAAAGCAAGCCTTACAGATGGAGAAATATTCCCATCAAAGGGTTGAAGATGAAGCAAGGTGAGTTAGCTTTCCAAATACAAACTCAAATGCTGCTCAACTCACCACGCTTAACAATCAACTCAAGGCATTGAAGGAGCTTTTAGTAGCTTAAACTAAAAAGGAGCAAGATGCTGGGTTTGTAGGAAGAGGAAATTATTAAGGGTCGCGGAACAACAACAATTACAACAACAACAACAACAATAACAACAGGAATTTCAAAAACAATTAGAGATCAAATCAAAAAAATCCTGGTAACCCTTATTCTCATGCTGAAAATGCTCTTAACTCCCTTTCTTCTTCTTCTACTCCATTGAGAAGCCAGGAGCCGTCATCAAGCTCATCCCAGCCACCCAAGAAACCGGACGTTGTGCTGGAGGCTATATTGATCAAGCTCAACGCTATGGAGACATCTATGAACTCGTTTTCGAAGGCAAAACAAGCCTTAGAACAACAATTTTTTAACAAAGCTAATGAAGCACCAAGAGATCCTGGAAAACTTCCAGGAAGGATAGAGAACAACCCAAAATGGAAAGTCATGGTGATCACAACACGCAGTAGATTAAAGACTGCAGATCCAGTACCTCGGTCAGACCACGATCAGACGAGGAACACCTCGGTCGAGGTGCCAACCGAGATGGAGCCCCAGAAAGCGAAAGAAAAAGCTGGAGTTTATGTTCCACCTCCAGCTTCTAAACCACCACTCCCGTTCCCTCAGTCTAGGGTGTGGGCACATCTAGACAAGCACTTTGGTAAGTTTCTCGACCTTATGAATAAGCTACATATTAACATTCCTTTCATTGATGCTATCCTAGGAAGGCCCGCCTATGGGAAGTTTTTGAAAGAGATCTTGTCAATAAAGAGAAAGCTGGAAGACTATGGAGAAGTACGGATGACCTCTAGATCTTTGAATCTCATTCAAATTATGAAGGAGAAGATGCCACCTATGTTGAGAGATACCGGTTTGTTTTGCATTCCCATCCAAGTTGGGGATGTAACTTATGATGCACTTTGTGATCTAGGAGCTAGTGTGAGCATCATTCTTCTAGCACTTTGTGAGAAGGTCGGCCTTGGAGAGCCCAAGCCCGTGAAGATGACGTTATACATGGCGGATCGCTCTATTACCCGTCCCTTTGGTATCTTGGAGGACGTTCCCATCAAGTTAGGTATCTTCTACATTCCTATAGACTTTGTTGTGCTGGACATTCCCGCAGATTATCCCATCCCTATCATTCTCGGAAGACCATTTCTAGCAACATCGGTTACAACGTTGATTGTAAGAACGCCAAGTTGAAGTTCAACATTGGTGGCGATCATGTGGAGTTTGCACTATTGGCTGCAATGAAGGGAGAGCCTTTGGAAGATGATATCTTCAACATCTGTGATGAAGAAGATTCTCGAGAATTGGTGAGCTCTATCCTTATTATAGTTCCTCTTGAAAAAATTTTGAGTTTTAGTATGATGGAGGAAGGTATAGATGTCTTATGTGATGCAGATGTGCGAAGCTTGGAAACATTGGAAGCAGATCTAGGACCTAGATTTGATAAACTAATTCAGGAGAAGAAAAGCACATTACGTTTCGGTCCCAGTTCCAATAACTCGAACGGGATTGTTTCCGGAGCAAGCGAGGCCACTTATCTGAAGAACACCTCGGTCACCCAACTCAGACCACGACCGAGATAGCAAGCGAGATGATGTTAATTAAGACTTGCATTAGTCCTGTACTTCAATCTAAGTCCTCTTCACTGGAGAAAGAAGGTACAGATCCACCTCTAAAAGCACCCCTTGTCTTAGAACTGAAACCACTCCCGACTCACTTGAGGTATGCTTTCCTTGGTCCGGATTCTACCTATCCCGTCATTGTTAGTGCTTCTCTTTCTGAAAATGAGTTGTCTAAGTTGATGCACGTGCTGAAGAAACATAGAAAGGCTTTGGGTTACACTATTGATGATCTTGTTGGTATTAAGCCTTCTCTTTGTATGCATAAGATACTAATGGAAGATGATCACAAGACTTCACGGGAACCTCAAAGATGGTTAAATCCGATCATGAAAGAGGTTGTGAAGAAGGAGATTCTCAAGTTGTTGGATGCAGGTATCATATTTTCCATATCGGATAGCAAATGGGTGAGTCCGGTGCATGTAGTTCCAAAGAAAGGAGGGATGACCATTGTGACAAACAAGAACAACGAGTTGATTCCTACTAGGACCGTTACGGGCTGAAGGATGTGCATTGACTATAGGAAGCTTAATTTGGCTACCCGGAAAGACCATTTCCCCCTTCCATTTATCGACCAAATGCTCGAACGGTTAGCACAACACCCCCATTTTTGCTATTTAGATGGTTATAGTGGCTTCTTTCAGGGTCCTATCCATCCGGATGATCAAGAGAAGACCACTTTCACTTGTCCATGGGGGACATTTGCTTATCGGAGGAAGCCATTCGGATTGTGTAACACACCTGCTACTTTTGAACGTTTATGATGGCTATCTTTTCCGAGTATATTGAGGAGATCATGGATGTATTTATGGATGATTTTTCGGTATATGGTTCCTCTTTTGATAATTGTTTGGCTAACCTTTCTCTAGTGTTACAATGTTATGAAGACACGAATCTTGTTTTGAATTGGGAGAAGTGTCACTTCATGGTTAGCGAAGGAATTGTTCTAGGATACCTCGTTTCCAACCGAGGTATCAAGGTCAATCGAGCTAAGATCGAGACTATTGAGAAACTTCCTCCCCCTTGTTCTGTTAAGGGTGTGCGGTGTTTTCTCGGGCATGCACGTTTCTACAGGAGGTTCATCAAGGATTTCTTTAAAACCTCTAAACCGCTCACTAATATTTTGAATGAAGATGTTGTTTTTGAGTTTTCACAGGAATTCCTTGATGCTTTTTACAGGATAAAGGAAGCGTTGATTAACGCTCCTATCATTCAACCTCCAGTTTTGACCTTCCCCTTTGAGATTATGTGTGACGCTAGTGATGTGGCAGTAGGAGATGTACTTGGACAAAAGAAGGATGGTCAGACCAACGCCATTTACTATGCTAGCAAGATACTAGATGAAGCTCAACTAAACTACGCCACCACCGAGAAGGAACTATTGGCAGTTGTTTATGCATTCGAGAAATTTCGCTCTTACTTAGTGGGTGTGAAGGTTATTGTTTACACTAACCATGCAGCTATTCGATACTTGTTAGCCAAGAAAGATGCAAAGCCGCGCCTTAATCGTAGGATTCTCTTGCTTCAAGAGTTTGGCCTAGAGATTCGCGATAATAAGGGATCCGAGAATTACGTGGCGGATCACCTCAGCCGGCTACCACCCCTCTAGTTCGAAAAGGATGACCTATCCATTGATGACTCATTTCCCGATGAGCACTTGCACTTTATGGAGTATTGGATGGAATCATTTGTTTTTCCCCATTGTAAAGTTGAAGTATGGGGTGAGGACACCTTACACTTTATTTGAGGATGACGTACGGTCCAACTAGCGACCTTAAACCAAGAGCTTCTTGAGAGGCAACCCAAGGTATTGCTTTCTTTTCCCTTTTTCTAGTTTAGTTTAGATAGTTTGCTTCGTGTTTTGTGCGTCCTCCTAGACAGGAATCAGGTACTCTCTAAGAAGAAATTACAACTCAGGAGCTACATGGAAGGATTGATGTTCGAGAAGTTGAGAAAATGGAGCTTGACTGAGATACATCTCGGATGCTGTCAGAACGCCTCGACCGAGATGTTCTTCGCCAACCAAGATGGTCTTATCTAGGAGTTGTTTCTTATTTCTTTATGCAGTTCAGCTATGTCCGGTGAGTACTTATTTCTTATTACTTATATTTGACCCATTGGGACAATGTGTCCCAAGTATGGGGTATTTGATATATTATTCGACTTGTTTGACTATGGTTTGTATGACTCTTGGATATTATCGTTTATTTGGCTATATGTTCTTATCTGTCATTACATGCATGCATACAGGTTTCTGTTTGAGAAAAAACGTCAAAAACCAATTTGAAATTTTTTTTTAGCTTGACCGAGACGTTCTTAACCAAACGAGGTCGTGAAAACCAAGGCACATCCCGGTTGAACACCTAGGACACCGTCAGAACACCTCAACCGAGATGGGTTTTTAACTGAAATATTTTCGAAACGTTTGTGCTTCTATTCTGGATATGACCTCGATCAAGATATTTGTTTGCATATTGGTTTTGAAGTCTTTATATGCTCAAAAGGTTCTATGATGTATCTAAGTTGCTAAATGCTTTGTTTGATATACTAGCATGTTTAATACTTTGTTTTTATCAAAATTATGTTGGGTTTGAAGGTTGACATCACATCATGAGTTCTCTCACATTCTTTTTGGGATGACTAAGACACTTTATTCTCCTCTTCTTCTTCTTCATCATTGTTCACTCGAAAGTGTGCGTCAAAGTCTTAAATTTATAAAAACTGAAATTAAGCAAAGAGAACCAGCAGTGTACGGATCGGCGTAGTAAAACAAGAATTCCAGAGTATCTAACTCAGGGATATTGGAGGATAAATTCAGTTCACAAATTGTCAGGCAAATAAAAAAAGCTTTTATAAAGATAATTGGGAAAACAACGATTCTAAAGATTCGGGTATCCAATTGTGGCAATCGATTCAAGATGTTCTTAGGATATAAGGACAGAATCGGGATTGGAAAGGTATATCTAAAGTAGGGAATTGTACGGTGAAGTTCCAAAACCTATAAGTCTCACTCGAAGGCTCTCTCTATAAAGGTTGTTGAGGCTGCAATATAGAAAGGATCTAAGGATAAGATTTAAACTCTAAAATACCCATGCCCAAACCCAAGGGAATCAAAGATAAGCCAAAACGGTTAAGGTTGTGACACTCGAAACTAAAGTAGAGGATGTTGAGTATCACTTTCACCTAGAAAAGGTAAGCCAAGGTAGGTTAAAGCAAATCTTTAACTTTAGATCAGAGCAAAAGCAAAGAACGTACGACAGAGGAAAACCACGGTCAGATCTTGAAGAACCACGGCCGTGGAACTTAAGAACAGGCCGTGGAAACCCTCGACGACGAGGTTTCTCGCAACTCTCAGGGTCCAATCTGTTTTAGTTCAATCTATCATCATCTATGCCACAACTATCAACCCTTCACCTTAGAATCGCTTAAGGGTTTTAGCCAAGAATCATCATAATGAAATCAATAATCAAGATTAAAAGAAGGAAAATACAAAACCTTGAAATCTAAATAGCTAACACAAAACCAATCTCAATCAAACTCAAAATCCGTACTTGTGTTCAATGGATGTAGAATAGAATAAGAATCCCTCACAAATCTCAAGGAACAAAGAAGAACGGGAAGTCAATCCGCCTTCAAGATGAAACCCTAAGATCTTTTCCGAGTACCCAATCTTCATGTGCTTCCTTCTACGCAATAAAATCTTCTCGAAATCTCTCTAGCAATGCTGCGAAATATCGCTGGATGCAAGACATCCGTTTTCCTCCTTTCTTCTCGGAGCTGCAAATCTCCAGATCAGAAAGTTGAAGGAAGTTGAAGGAAGTTTGGAAGGTTGAAGAATCCAAGGAAGTTAGTTTTGAAGAAAGGTTGAAGACTTTTAAGGAAGTTGTAAGATTTTCTTAGCTTGGATTGATTTGTTGTCTTTCTGATTGTGATTGTGGAACGCAGTTTTTTTGTTTGTTTGTTTGTTTGTTTGATTGAGTTATTGAGACATTTTTGTTAAGGTTTTCTTGTTTGAATATTGATTCTTTTCTTATATATTTGATTATTATTATCATGATGATTGTTGGCTAAGTTCTTTATGCGGTTCTAGGGTGATTGGCTGAAGGTTGTGGGAAAGAAGATTAAAGAATGAGCCTTTACCCTAGTGGACCCTGAAAGCTCCAGACTTTACCTTAACCAACGAACACCTTTGTCAGTCATAGAATATCTCGACCGAGATGGAATATGAACTGAGCGAGACGAGACCTTTCCTGATCCTTATCTGAGTTAAGGTTTCAGTGTGCCAAATCCTATCCTTGTTATACCTTTTCTGGTTCAACGCAAGCCTAGAATGAGACTTACCCGGTGATTCCTTTATTTGTATACCCAAGATCATGAATGATAGGTAATAAAGGTTTATCCTTTATTGGTGTTTGAGTGGGCCTTCATTCCATCTTTGAGAGTTAGCCTGAGACTTACCTGGTAAAGGTTGATTCTATCCCCTTGGGTGGTGTGTTGGTTTGACATTATAGTTCTTTTCCTTAGTACCTTGAAACTTACCCGGTGAGAGGATCTTTGGTTTGAGATAGTGAGTAGTGAGACTTACCCGGTGATCTATTCCCACCTTAGAAACACATTCCTTTTGCAAACCTCAGCTTTGTCCACGTTATCCTTTGAGATCTTGAGTTGGAACCACAACTGGATGCTTTAATCTCTAGAATCCGCATTTTCTTTACTTGGTTATTACATCATCTTTTATATCTTTGCTTTGTTGCTTGTTTTTAATTGACAACAAGCAATTGTTTTAGGCTTATATTTTAGGTTATAAATTTAAAGCTATATCGTTCACCATACACACACGTTTGAGAGCGAACATGCATAAGATTTTGATGGATGACAATCATAGGCCTTCACGAGAACCTCAACGATGGTTAAGTCCGATCATGAAAGAGGTTGTGAAGAAGGAAATTCTTAAGCTACTTGATGCAGGTATTATCTTTCCGATTTCTGATAGCAATTGGGTGAGTCCCGTTCATGTGGTTCCGAAGAATGAAGGGATGACCGTTGTCACCAATAAAAATAACGAGTTGATTCCTACTAGGACAGTTACGGGATGGAGAATGTGCATTGATTACATAAAGCTGAACGTTGCAACGAGGAAGGATCACTTCCCTTTGCTTTCATCGATCAAATGCTTGAGAGACTAGCACAACACTCACAATTTTGCTACTTGGATGGGTATAGTGGATTCTTCCAAATCCCCATTCATCCTGATGATCAAGAGAAGACTAGTTTTATGCGCCCTTAGGGCAGGTATGCTTATAGGAGAATGTCTTTCGGACTTTGCAACGCACCGGCTACTTTCCAGTGGTGCATGATGGCCATATTATTCGAATACATTGACAACATTATGGAGGTTCTTATGGAGGATTTTTCTGTCTATGGTTCTTCTTTTGTTGATTGCTTAGCTAACCTTTATCTAGTTTTACAAAGATGTGAAGACACTAATCTTGTCTTAAATTAGGAGAAGTGTCACTTTATGGTCACCGAAGGAATTGTTTTAGGTCACTTGATTTTAAACCTTATGATTGAGGTAGATAGAGAGAAGATTGAAACTACTGAGGAGCTACCTCCACCTTCTTCGGTAAAGAGGGCAAGAAGCTTTGTAGGAAATGTAGGTTTCTATAGGAGATTTATTAAAGACTTTCCAAAGATTGGTAAACCATTGACTAACCTATTAATGAAAGATGTGGTTTTTGAGTTTTTGAAGGATTGTCTAGATACATTTTACAAGATAAAGGAAGCTCTGATAACAGCTCCTATCATTCAACCTCTGGATTGAAATCTTCCTTTTGAGATCATGTGCGATGCAAGTGATGTAGACGTAGGAATTTTACTTGGACAAAAGAAGGATGGACACACTCATGCCATCTATTATGCCGTCTAGACGCTAGATGAAGTTGAACTGAACTACGCTACAACGGAAAAGGAGTTATTAGCAGTGGTCTATTCTTTTTGAGAAGTTTCGTTCCTACCTTGTGGGAGCGAAAGTTATCGTCTACAACGACAACGCAGCGATCCGGTATTTGCTCACCAAGAAAGATGCAAAACCGCAACTCATTAGATAGATCCTCTTTCTACAAGAGTTTGACTTAGAGATCCGGGATAAGAAAGGATCCTACAACTCGGTGGCAGACCATCTCAGCTGACTACCTCCTATTGCAAGAGAGAAAGATGATTTGTCGATAGATGACTCCTTCCCGGACGAGCAACTGCATGAGATCGAATATTGCCTACACCAAATCTCAAAAGGTAATGAACCATGGTTTGTTGATATTGTCAACTATTTGGTTTGTTAGGAAATACCTTCAGGATTGTTCTACGCACAGAAGAAGAAGTTCTTTAAGGATGTGCAACATTACTACTGGAATGAACTTCTTCTCTTCAAGAGAGGTCTGGATGGGATGATAAGAATATGCATATCGGAAGATGAAGTTAAATGTGTTATAAGACATAGCCATTCATTGCCTTGTGGTGGACATACTAGTTCCCACAATACATCTGCTAAGGTACTTCAATCCGGTTTCTTTTAGCCTAACCTATTTAGAGATGTGCAAAAGTTTGTTGTTTCTTGTGATACTTGTGAAAGAACAACAAATATATCTAGGAGGAATGAGATGCCTCTAAACAACATCCAAGAAGTAGAAAATTTTGACGTATGGAGAGTGGATTTTATGGAACCATTCCCATCATCTTGTGGAAATATGTACATACTCTTAGCGGTAGATTACGTTTCTAGATGAGTGGAAGCCATTGCTTATCCTACTATTGACGCCACGGTGGTAGTGAAATTCTTCAACTGAACGATTTTCCTAAGCTTTGGGACGCCCCAAATCATCAGTAGTGATGGAGGAACACACTTAACCGCCCAAAAGTTTGAAGCACTTCTATCGAAGTATGGAGGAACACACTCCAATCGAGAGATCAAAGGCATTCTAGAGAAAACTGTCTCTAGAACAAGGAAGGATTGGTCGATGAAGATGATGACACATGTTCGCTCAAAAGTGTGCGTGCCAATAAGCTTTAAATTTATAAAACTAAAATCAAAGCAAAGCGAATCCGCAGTGTACGGATCGGCTTAGTAAAGCAAAACTTCCACAGTATCGAACTCAGGGACTTGGGGGGAACAAATTCAGTTTATAAAAATTGTCACGCAAGTAAAAGCTTTTGTAAAGATAATAAGGAAAACAACGATTATAAAGATTCAGGTATCCAATTGTGGCAACCGATTCAAGATATTCTAAGGATATAAGGACAAAGTCGGTATTGTAAAGGAATATCTAAGGTAGGGTAATGTACGGTGAAGTTCCAAACCCGTATGTCTCACCCAAAGGCTCTCTCTATAAAGGTTGTTGAGGCTGCAGTATAGAAAGGATCAAAGGATAAGAATTACTCTCAAATACCCATGCCCAAACCCAAGGGAATCAAAGATAAGCCACACCAGTTAAGGTTGTGACATTCGAAACTGAAGTAGAGGATGTTGAGTCTCATTACTACCTAGAAAAGGTAAGCCAAGGCTAGGTTAAAGAAAATCTTTAACTTTGGATCAAAGCAAAAACAAAGCACGTACGACAGAGGAAACCACGGCCGGATCTTGAAGAACCACGGCCGTGGAACTCAAGAACAAGCCATGGAAAGCCTCGACGACGAGGTTATTCGCAATTCTCAAGATCCAATCTATTTTGGTTCATCCTATCATCGTCTATGCCACATCTATCAACCCTTCACCTTAGAATCGCTTAAGGGTTTTAGCCAACAATCATCATAATCAAGTTTAAAAGAGAAAAAGGGTAAAACTTCAAAAACTCAATAATATCCGAACAATCAATCTCGAAGATAATCAAAGCGTGTTTGTGTTCTAATGAAAGTAGAATCAAAGAAAAAAAACCTCACAAAACATCTCTAGGAACAATGAAGAACGGGATGTCAATCCGTCTTCAAAAGGAATCCTAAGATCTTTTCCAAATACGCAACATGAAAATGCGTCCTTCTCTGAATCTTCCCTGTACGCAATAAGATCTTCCGAAATCTCCTACCCAATGCTCTCGAAATGCCCTGGATGCAAGACGTCAGTTTTTCTCCTTTCTTCAACCTTCTTATAGGAAAAAATAGGGTTATGAAAGCCCAATAACCGCTGCTGGCATGGCAAATATGACACGTGGCGACCGTTACAGAAATCACGGCCAAGTACAAACTTCCACGCCTGTGGAATGAGCCGTGGAACCTTTCTGTTGCTCTCGACCTTGTTTTCCACGACCTCTGTGCCTAAACCACGGTCGTAGTTCTCCTTGTTTGGCCGTGGAAACTCCAATTCCTTTGTAAAAGCCTTTCTTTCGTAAAACTCTCTAATCATGCTCCTTCCTTAGCTCCTCCAATGCATCTTCTTGATGCCTAGCATGATCAAATACTCCTATTCACTCCATATATGCTTCAATCCAAGCCTTTATTCACTTAAAAACACAACAAAGCTTGTGCAGATCTCTATATCGACAAAATAGGTGAATGTGCTCATAAATGCTTCAAACTCATATCCATGTACACAATAAAAGGGGAAAAACAACCAAAACAAGTGCCTAAAATATGGTCATATTTCATGCTATCAAAATACCCATACTTGTCTCTTGCTTGTCCCCAAGCAAGGTTTTCAAAAGCTTAGAACATAAGGTAGAATGAAATATGAATGCAAAATAAGGTAAAAACAATTTTTTTGGTATTGTGCTTCTAATCAATAGATCACCCTCAAATCTTGTTTCATGTCTCCTTGAGGACTTCCATGTACATAACTCAAATCATGTCAAGCAACGGAAACATCATATATTGCATAAACTTCAAGACAAACATCATAACCTTAAGCATTGTCAAAATCAATCATGCAAAAATCCAATTTAGATCACCAAGTCAAACAACATTCCATAGATCTTAAGGACTTTCATGCAAAGGTCAAGAAACGGGAATAGGTGGGAAACATATAAGGGAATATGGTGCAAAAATCCGGGAAAAAGGAACAACACAAACTCTTTTCTTTCACTTATCGAACCAACCACCATTTGAGAGCTTTGCTCTACCTTTTTAGCACAAAATTCTTTTTCGACTTTACTTTTTAGAAGTATGGACAGCGGTGCACAAAAACCAAAGCCTAGGAGATTGGCATTTCTCAATTTCGAGATGCCTGTAACCCTTGATGCACATACCATAATCCGTTAGGAATATTGCTCAATCCGACTTTGGCAAGACACAAACACTCGGTTATGTGAACGGTGCCGAGTTACTCATCATCATGATTGACTTCCCCAAACCTATTTTTCTATACTTTGAATGCACAAATTTTCTTTCATGGCCCTCCCACATCAAACATGCCAAAATTCACTCTTCCTAATTCCCGGATAGCAAAAGGAGGCAACATTTTCATTGAGGGGCTAGATGAACAAAGAAGAAGCAAGAAAAATCGAGGTGCCTTAATCATTTTAAAAAGAAGTGTAAGAACTTATATTGTGATTTCAACCTTCATTCCTCATCACGATTTAAACATAAAACTCACATTATGAAACTTGAAAGAAAGATCAAACAACATATTCAATTTCTTCACAATTCACAATTCAATTTAAGCACAAAAGAGTCATAAAAAAATTCAATCCATTAGTAGATTCATCATAGAGTTCATTTCCAATCCTAGAAGCACAATAATCTTCAAAAATTTTCAAATTTTATGGGTTTTTCAAAGCTTTTTAATGCAATGCAATAAAGAAACGTGTGACAACAAAATAAAGATGCAAGTGTTCATGGAATAAAGCGAAGCAAGTGTATCGAGTTATTACATCAAACGAGAGTCACACCCCACCCCATACTTAACATATACATTGTCCTCAATGTTAGAAAATTAAATAAAAGAAAAAGAAAAAGGAAACTCACTAAGGCGGTGGAGTAGCTCGAGCAAAGCGGTCATCTCATCAATCACATATGAGGCGGTGGTGGGTAAGGGTAGAAGTTGGGGACGAATGGACGCCCAAACTGCTGGCGGTAGATATCACGGAGGATCCTAGCATTCTCCTTACGCTCTTCATCTTGTTCATTGAAGCGAGTGTCTAGGTTGTCCATCCTTCTAGTAAGATCGGTCACCCATCCTCGCTGCTGGTCCATCCAAGCAGGACGTTGCTACATCCACTCCGGCGGCTGTTGTGTCCAAGCCGGGGGAGCACCCATCCAAGTAAGAGGAGCACCCATCCAGTCCTGTGGGCCATCCATCCATGAAGGACGCTCACTCACACTAGCACGGCGTGAGGAGGAAGAAGCGGAAGACCGTTGATGATATGTGGACCTCCTAGCTGGCTCCTGAACGTTTGCTGGTTGCATTAGGAATGCTCAAAAGTCTTGCTCACCACCTCCAACATCTGGAAACTCATCTCCACCCATCTTCTCGTCACCATCATCATCAGCTGCAGCGGGTACCTCATCAAGAACGTAAGGTGGAGCTTCTTGTAAGAGCCTTAGTCTTATGAGCCTTGGAGCCTAGTTGAGTTGTGCTGAGCCGCCCCTGCAGACCCTGTTAGCCGCCCCTGCGCCTCAGGAGGGCCGCCCCTGCGGGTTTGTGCGGCTGCAGCTACCTTTGTTGATCTCTTGACCTTGCTTTTGGTTAGCTACCTTTATAGGATTCCCCAAACCTTTGAGGAAGGGTTTCTTCATCTTGCCAGCTTCTCTCTTCCTCCTCACGTTCATCTTCTTCTCTTCTCTTCCTATATCTTCTTTGATCTCTTATGATCTTGTGTGAGTTTGTGAGAGTGTTGAGCTTGGATTTGGATGTTGATGATGGTGGATATTGTTACTGTGCTATTGATAGCCAGTTATGGTGAGGTTGTGGTGATCTTCTCTTCTTCTTAGGTTTTGTGGTGAGTCTTTCCTCTTCCTCTTCATCCTCTAATCTTTGCTTCTTATCTTTCTCTTTAGCTTAGGACTCACAAGTTTAGACTTATGTTGGATCCTTCCTGGACGTTTTTGATGTTCATACATGTGTATATATGTATGTGTATGTTGTTGGGTGATGGAGAAGTGAAGAGAGTCGAGAAAGGGATCGAAGAGAAGTCGGGGCCAACTTTTTGCATAGACAGCCGCCCCTGCGCCTTTTCTGAGCCGCACCTGCGCCTGGTGTGTGAGCCGCCCCTGCACCTTGAGCCATCCGCCCTTACGCCTGACTGGTTCAGCGCCCTTTGCGTCCTTTGTTTCTACTGGTGCGTCTAGGGCATGCCTTGTTGGTATGGTTCCTTCTTCCTTTCGTTTGGCCTTGGCTTTAGTTGTATAGCTAGGCTAGCTTGGTTAGGATGAGTTTGATGAGTAGCATGATAGAGTTGTGCCTTAGGCACTTGGGGTTATGTTAAGGATATGCCTTAGGGATTTGTAAGCTTGTGTTGATCTTGAGGTTTAGTTTGAGGTTGTAGGTTGGTTATGGTTATGGAGACGAGTCTTCTGACTCTTGCAACATATGATGATGTGTGCCTTGCTATTGTAGGCGTTGATTACTTCCCCAAGGGGAAGTTGTGATGTGGTATTGGACACGAGTGTTACAGGTAAGTCCATAGGACTTACTTAGTGTTCAGTTATGGATTTGTGTGATTGTGATGGTTGTATGTGTTCATATGATTGTGCATTTACAACTTAAACTGGACTAGGACGACCTTTTATGACATTAAATGGCCCAAGTGTATTATAACGGGTCATGACCACATATGCCTCCGCTCGAGGGTAGGAGGGGGTGCTTGGAAGCTAGTAACACAGGGGGGACGAGTGATGATCACCCCCATGCAAAACCCCTGTGTTAATGGGGGAAGGGACGAGGTTCTTTAGGTTTCTCGTGTCACAAAATAAGTTGGGTTAGTAATGAAATAACATAATTGAAAGATAATAAATGAATGTATGTGGCATTGCATGTATAAGATGCTGATGTGTGTTTGTGCTATTACCTTCATGCTTATTCATTGTTGTTGCTAACGGTGTATACCGTGTTGTAGTTGATCTGCAGGTTAGGAAGACTGCAGAGTGAGCCAGATGGTATGACTAGCCGAGGACTTCTGTACATTAGGATGCGTGGGTTGGGATCTTTTGTATCTGATGTTTATGCTTGATGCTTTGTAATCGGCTTTGTGTTTGTAAACACTTTTGATGTATCTTATACAGCTTTTATGTATTTGGTTTTAATCTATATGTGCCTTGTTGTAAGATCCAGTGAACTTGTTGTCAGGCTAGGGTCAGGATCCATTGTGAGATCCTAACCCAATGTAGCACTCCGAGTCCCGTGGATTTGGGGTGTTACAGAGTTGGTATCAAAGCCTTAGGTTGACAACAATGACACTTGCTATCTGCAATAAAGGTAGAGTGGATAAATAAACAGAACCCACATGGGGTCTGACTTTCAAAAGGTTTTTGGTTTTAAAGCGAGTACAAATATTTTGGGATAGTATGTTCAAAAGCCGTCACCCATCTGAGGATCTCGACAGTATGGATATATATATAGATACCTTTTATGTGCTCATGTGTATGCATGTAATATTAAGTATTATATATATATAAATATAAATATATATATATATATATATATATATATATATATATATATATATATCGCTACATATGGCATATATATAGCCTTATAAGTTTAGGTGCGTATATTCTACAGATGGCTCATACTAGAGTAGTATCTCTACAGGGACGAGGCAGGGGTACACCTCCTCTTCCTCCAGTAGCGCTAAGTTAGGGACAAGTTTCCGCTGTTGTTCCACCTATGGCAGAGGACGAGTTTGAGGAGGCTGACCATGTCTCCATGAGTAGATCCGAGTTTCAAGAATATATAGGCCAAGTATACGAGGTTGTAATAGCGGGTAGACCTACACCGGATCTACCAACATCTGTGGGATCAACTTAAGTTTCCAGATCAAAGAAGAAACAATGGGTTGGATCAGTAAAAGATGACGTAGGGCTTCCAGGTGGTAAACAAAGTCCAGCTTGTGGACCTTTGAGTAGTTTCCGCTCTACACGAACTTGTGGTGAGATGAGAACTTGTTACAATTGTGGAAAGTCTGGACATATACGGCCACAGTGTCCAAGATCGCTAGTGACTTGTTTTACCTGTGGTAGAAAAGGTCATAGAGCTACGTTCTGTAGGCAAGGTAGAGTTACATCATGACCAGGTTCCTCTTCTGCCAGTATGACGGGAGATGGTCAGAGGACAATTCAGCAGCAGACACAGGGACAACCGAGAGTTCCAGATCGTCAGTCTACTCAGGGATCCGTTCCCAGACCGAGTAGAGATAGGGGTCGTGGTAGGAGTGCCATAGATACCAGAAGAGCTCAAGGTAGAGCCTTTGAGCTGAGTAGTGCAGAGAAGTCCCCCGTACTAGTTGCAGAGATGAGACGTTTATGTCTCAACTGTGGATATCCAGATCATTTATGCTCTGAGTGCCCCTTGGCACTAATAGCTTGCTTCACTTGTGGCAAACTAGGCCATCTAGCCCCTTTCTATCAGCAAGGTAGTGTTTCTTCTCAGCAAGACTTTCCTCTTTCCGGTGCAGAAAGAGTAGAAGTGGAGGTTATGGCGATGACCTCAGTAATACCTGGGGAGCATAAGTCTGAGGTTGAGTGATGTTATACCGTGGAGCTTTTGGCGTCAGTTGTTACAGGTACCATTCTCATTAATGGTTGACCTAGCGGAGTTTGCTTGTTGGGAGTGCTATGCACTTCTTGTCTTTCGATGCATGCGTTAATAGTTAACTGTGGAAACAATAGAAGATAGCCGTTCCTTTACAAGATTACCAATTAAGGGTCTGATGTACCCGCGAGATATGTGGTTGTCCCCTTTATTGAGGGACTTGTGTATGACTTGTAGACTTCTTTGTCATGTCTTACGTGTATGAGAAGGTCATTATGTGTGTGGTTTGGATGAATAGATATCATGTTGTTTTAGATATCAGTAGAAAGACTGTTATAGTCTCTACCGAGATCGATTAAATAGAGGTCTTCAAAGGTTATGAACTTTGAAGAGGCGAGTTTGCCATTAGTGTCGTATGTCCAGCGAGGTTAACAACACAAGGAGGTGATGCTTTCTCATGTTATGCCATGAAGGGAAGAGATAGTTCCGCGTTGGAGAATATCCTAGTGGTTTATGGGCTTATAGACGTGTTACTGAACCGTCTAATCTGCCGCCTCAGCGGAGTGGGGACTTTGATATTACGTTGAAGTATGGTGCGACACTGGTTGGGAAGGCCATATGGTATATCGCTTCTTGAGATATTAGAAGCCGAAGAAGCAACTTGAAGAGCTGGTTAAGATGGGCTTCATTCGCCCTAGGATATTCCTTGCTATGTATTGACGACTTGTTGGGACAGTTTACAGAAGCAATTGCGTTTTCAAGATTTCCTTGCACTCAGGATATCACCAGTTGAGGATGAGAGAGGAGCATGGGCATAGGATAGCATCCCATAATTGTTATGGACACTACGAGTTGTAATGATGTCATCTGAGTTGAAGAATTCCCTAGTAGTCTTTATAGGAGTTGATGAACAGTATCTTCATCGACTTCCTTGATCAGTTGGTGGTGGACTTCATTCATGACGTTCTAGTGTACTCTCACAACTGAGAGGGACGTACCGGTCATTTGAGGACGGTTTTGCAGAATCTGAGATATGGAGGCTTGTATGCTATTGTTAGCATGAAATATGGCGATATTCTAGGCACTTATTTTTCGTTGTTTTTCCCTTATTATTGTGTACATGGATAAGGTTTTGAAGCAAATGTTAGCTTGTTCATCTATTTTGTTGATATGGATGTCTACACTAGCTTTGTGTTGATTATAGGTGAATAGGAGCTGGAATCGGAGCACTTGAGAGAGAAAAGGGAGTAATCAATCATGTTCGAGGATTAAGAGATACATCAAAGAAGCTAAGGAAGGAGCTAGGATGAAGAATGACACGAAACAAAAGCAACAACAAGCAATATACACTTCCACGCCCTGAATTACGGACGTGGAGAAGATGATTTGAAGTCCATGCTCTAAACCACGGCCGTGGACTTGGAATCATGAACGTGGACTTGAGTTTGGAGCACTCCAGTAAGTTACACGGTATAAATTACGGTCGTGGAAGTCACAAGGCACCGTAATCTGTTTCCACGCTCTAAACCACAGTCGTAGAAGGCAGTGAGACCGTGATTTAGGCAATCTTTTGACGTGTCATTATTTGCCACGTCATTTACGTATTGGGCCTTGACCGTAACCCTTTCTCGTCTTATAAAAAGGCTGGAAAAGAGACTTTCGAGGAAGGCCGCTTACCCCCTGTTTAGCACTCTTGCTTAGGGTTGATTGGAAGTCGCCGAGAGTTGCAGAAATGCTGGATTGTTAGAGATTGAAGATTGCTTACAGCGGGAGTTTAGCCTTTTTCTTAGGTTTTGATATTGAAGACGGATAGACATCCCGATCTTCATACTTGCCTTAGATCATTGTGAGGTTTTGTGTTATATATTCTAAATCCATTAACATTACTTCTTGTGTTTCGGATTTGAGATTTGGTTTTGGAGTTTTATTGAGTATTCGAGGGTTTTCATCTTTCATTCTTCTTAAATTGAATATTGATATTATGACAATGGTTATTGGCTAAAACCCTTTAGCAATTCTAAGGTGAAGGGTTGATAGTTGTGGCTTAGATGATGATAAATCGATCGTAATTTGATTGGACCTTGAGAGTTAGAGAAATATCGTCGACACCCTAAATCACGGCCTGTTCTTAGGTTTCCACGGCCATGGTTCTCAAGATCTACCCGTGATTTACTCCAATTTACGAACTTTGCTTTTACGTTAATCCAAGTTAAAGATTAGGTTTAACCTAGTCTCGGCTTGCATTTCCTAGGTAGTAGTGAGACTCAACATCCTCTATTTCGGTTTCGAGTGTCACAACCTTAACCGTTTAAGCTTATCTTGATCCTTGGGTTATGAGTTTGGGTATTTGAGATTAATTCTTGTCCTTAGATCCTTTCAATACTGCAGTCTCAACAACCTTTATAGAGAGTGTCTTTGGGTAAGTCATATAAGGTTTTGGAACTTCACCGTACATTACTTTACTTTAGTATACCGTCGCAACTCTTGACTCTGTCCTTAATTCTTTAGTATATCTTGAATCGATTGCCACAATTAGACACCTGGATCTTTAGGGTTGCTGTTTTCCCCAATATTTGCAAAGCTTTATATCTTTTATTTGCTTGACAATTGAAATTGGATTTTGTTTCACCATATACCGAAGTTTGCTTTTATTCTAGTTTTATAAATATAAAGCTTATTTGCACGCACGTTTTCGGGCCAACAAGTTTTTGGCGCCGTTGCCGGGGATTTGGTCTAAACCAAAATTCGGTTCTCGATTGTCGAGCTTGGGAGCTTTGCTCTTGTTATTTGATATCTCTTTTGAGTGGTATTTGCAGGTTCTCTTAGGTATATGCGCAGGTCTAGATCCAACAAAGACCTCGTAACTTTTGATCCGGAACTTGAGAAGTCTTTGAGAAAGAAACTTAAGGAGAGAAAGATGGCTGAAAATAGAGAGAGGGATCTCCAAGCGGAGTTAGAGGAGTCTCAAGCTCAATTTAGGTTGAGTGAGAAAACTCGTAAGGAAGAAGCAGAACGTCATCAATTCCAAATTGATGAGCTCAAAGCTACGATGATGGACATGAGGTTAGAGATGATTGACTCCAAGAAAAAGAAGAAAGCTAAGTCAACTAAGTCCATTAGAGTGGAATCATCCGATTAGGAGGATGATGATGATATGCCACTGCTAGAGGAAATTGATCCAAAGATCAATTCAGTCCGGAATGATCCAAGAGCGGCCGCCAATCCTCGTATCCCAGCTGGGGGTGGGAGAGCCGCTCGTGTAGATGAAGAGCCAAAAATTCTTGGACAAAGGATAGATCCGATTCAACAACCGTGCCGTCTAGGCGTGAACTTCGAAGCTGAAGATATTCAAGGGTTTAGCTTTAATCCACAAGTTATTACCATCGTTTGCCAAAGCTAATTTGGAGGAACGAGTGCTGAATCTCCACACCAACATTTACAGAACTTTGATATTCTAATGGAGACAATGAAACCGAAGAATGCAACCACCAACAAGTACAAGATCAAACCATTCTTTTTCTCTTTGAAAGGGAAGGCTCTATCTTGATATCAAGCTCTTCCAAATGGAAGACTCAACACATGGGAGGATCTATCTTTGGAGTTCCTAACCAAATTCTTTCCGCCATCCAAGACAGCGGAATTGAGAGGTAAAATCAATGCTTTTTCTATGAAATCTAACGAAAGTTTGTTTCAATCTTGGTAAAGGTTTCAAGATCTATTATAGGATTGCCCACACCATGGCATTTCCAAGTTAGAGTGATTGGAGATATATTAGAAGGGGCTGGATGTGGAAACACAATTCAAGCTCCAATCCCTTTCATGTGGCACATTCGTGGACATGAGGGAAGATGATGCTTGGGACTTCATTGAGAAGCAATCCTGAGTAATTGAGAAGTATTCCCACCGGAAGGCGGAAGTAAACCGAATAGAGCAAGGAGCGAAGCTAACACAAGCTGCGCAAACTCAAATCTTTTCGCTCAACACCAAAATTAAGGAATTGAAGGAAGTCATTAGAGCTGGCTTTCAAAAGCCTAAGGAGCAAGATGTTGGATACTTAGGAAACAACAACAACCATCAAGGGAATGAGAACACCAACCGCAACAACCAGAACAATAATTGGAACAACAATCGGAATTCAAACAACAATTGGCGTTCCAACCAACAATAAAATTCCGCTAATTCTTATCCCAATTCAGGAAATTCACTAACACCACCATCTTCTTCTTCCATTCCTTTGAAAAGCCAGGGGCAAGGATCTAATAGCTCAAGTACTTCGGGAAAGGAGAAGCCCGATCCCATGCTGGAAACGATCTTGGGAAAGCTTCAAGGACTGGAGAACCACATTACTAAGGTTGATAAAGCTCAAAAGGTTTTAGAAAACGAAATGTTCAGCAATGCCGAGGAAGTTCCTAGAGACCAAGGAAAGCTTCCCGGAAAGACGGAGGACTACCCAAAGGGAAGAGTGATGGCTATCACAACTAGGAGCGAAGCAACAACTACCGACCCGCAACCTAAGTTTGTTGAAGTTCCCGTCAAAAAGGAGATGGAAAAGGGGAAGGATAAGGAAGAAATATACATTCCTCCTCCAGCTTACAAACCCCCCTTACCATTTCCACAATCTAGAGCGAGAGCATGCTTAGACAAACAGTTTGGTAAGTTCATTGACCTCATGAGCAAACTGCACATTAACATACCTTTCATTGATGCAATTGTAGGTATGCCCGCTTATGGGAAGTTCTTAAAGTCGATCCTCTCTAACAAGAGGAAGCTGGAAGATTTTGGAGAAGTTAAAATGAGTTCGGAATCATCGGAACTCATCAAAACGATGAAGGAAAAGATGCCCCCAAAGCTGAATAATCCGGGGTCATTTTGTATTCCAATTGGAGTGGGAGAAGTCACTTATGATGTATTATGTGACTTTGGAGCAAGCGTTAGCATCATCCCGCTTGCCTTATGCAGGAAGATTGGTTTAGGTGAACCTAAACCGGTGAAGATGACGTTATACATGGCGGATCGATCCATAACTCATCCCGTCGGTATCATTGAAGACGTCCCGGTCAAGCTTGGTAAGTTCTATGTTCTAATAGATTTTGTTGTGCTTGACATTCCTGCAGATAGTCCAGTCCTGATCATACTCGGAAGACCGTTTCTTGCAATATCCGGTTGTATGGTGGATTGCAAGAATGATAGACTCGCCTTCGACATAGGAGAAGAGAAGGTAGAGTTTGTTCTTTCTACCTTGGTGAAAGAGCCAGCTCTTGGAGAAGATATGTTCAATATCTATGACGAGGAGGCATGTAGAGAGGAAGGAAGTAAGCTCGATTCTATTCAAGGATCCATTGCAAAAGGTTATCACCATGAGCATCATGGAGAAAGTAGAAGAAGAGGATTGCAATGAGGAATTTCAAGCCTTGGAGGAGCTAAAGGAAGTGCATGAAGAAGAGTTTGAAAAACTTTACGATGGGTCAGAGAATATGAGGAATCACGGTCAGTCGTGCTATTCCACGGCCGTGGTTTCCACCAACATGACCGTAATCACCTATTCAGAGGACTCCAGTAAGTTACACGGCCAAAACCACGGCCGTGGAACTACCAGTGCTGCCGTAATTGACTTCCACGCCCTAAACCACGGCCGTGGAAGTAACAGTGGTGCCGTGATTTTGGGAAATTCCGAGAATAATTACGTTCTTTTCACCAATGCTCTTGAGTCTTCTTCAACAACTCTTACACCCTTAGAGACTTCTAAGGAAGCATTGGACACTCCTCAAGAGCCATTAGAGACTCCAATGGTGGTGGAGTTGAAGCCACTTCCCACACATCTTAGGCACGCATTTCTAGGAACTAATTCTATTTTTCCGGTAATTGTTAGTTCCGATTTAAGTGAAGATGAACATAGTAAACTTATGGTTGTTCTAAGGAAACATGGGAAAGCCTTAGGTTGCACTATAAAGGATCTTGTAGGAATTAAACCTTCATTATGCATGCACAAGATCCTAATAGAAGAAGATTTTAAGCCTTCGCGACAACCTCAACGACGGTTAAATCCGATCATGAAGGAGGTTGTCAAGAAGGAGATTCTTAAGCTACTTGATGCAGGTATCATCTATCCTATCTCCGATAGTAAGTGTGTGAGCCCCGTACAAGTTGTTCCAAAGAAAGGAGGAATGACGGTGATCACAAACAAGAACAATGAGCTCATTCCTACAAGAACCGTGACTGGATGGAGGATGTGCATTGATTACCGGAAGCTAAACAATGCAACTAGGAAGGATCATTTCCCATTACCCTTCATTGATCAAATGCTTGAGAGGTTAGTACAACATTCTCATTTTTGCTATCTTGACGGTTATAGTGGCTTCTTTCAGATTCCGATCCATCCGGACGATCAAGAGAAGACCACATTCACGTGTCCGTGGGGTACGTTCTCTTATAGGAGAATGCCGTTCGGGCTTTGCAACGCCCCAGCCACCTTCCAAAGGTGCATGACGGCTATCTTCTCGGAGTACATAGAGGAGATCATGGAGGTTTTTATGGATGACTTTTCTATTTATGGTTCCTCTTTTGATAATTATCTTTCTAATCTTTCTCTTGTGTTACAAAGGTGCGAAGACACTAACCTAGTTCTTAATTGGGAGAAGTGTCAATTCATGGTGAGGGAAGGCATTGTACTTGCACACTTGATCTCTAATAGAGGGATTGAGGTAGATAAGTCTAAGATAGAGACCATAGAAAAGCTCCCTCCTCCATCTTCGGTGAAGGGGATAAGAAGCTTTATAGGATATGCTGGATTTTATAGACGTTTTATCAAGGACTTTTCTAAGATATCAAAACCGCTTACTAATTTATTGATGAAGGATGCAGTTTTTGATTTCTCGCTGGATTGTTTAGACGTATTTCATAAGATCCGGGAAGCTCTACTCTCAGCCCCGATCATACAACCTCCGGACTGGAATCTCCCGTTCGAGGTTATGTGTGATGCAAGTGACGTAGCTATTGGAGTTGTGCTTGGGAAAAAGAAGGAGGGCCGAACCCATGCTATCTATTACGCTAGCAAGACGCTAGATGAAGCGTAGTTTAACTACGCCACAACTGAAAAAGAATTCTTAGCTATTGTATATGCCTTTGAAAAGTTTCGTTCTTATCTTGTAGGTGCAAAGGTGATTGTATACACGGATCATCCTGCGATCTGGTATTTACTTGCCAAGAAGGATGCGAAACCAAGGCTTATTAGATGGATTCTTCTCCTTCAAGAATTCGATCTAGAGATCCGTGACAAGAAAGGTTCGGAAAATTCTGTTGTGGATCATTTGAGTCGTCTACCACACATTGAAGACGACAACCTACCCATAGATGACTCCTTTCCGGACGAGCATTTACACATCATAGAAGAGTGCATCGACAAGATAACTGAAGGTAACGAACCATGGTTTGCTGATTTCGTTAACTATTTGGTTTATCAGGAAATACCACCCGGACTATCCTACGCACAAAGGAATAAGTTCTTTAAGGATGTCCGGCAATACTTTTGGAATGAACCTCTACTCTTCAAGAGAGCTCCCGACGGCATCATTCGAAGATGTGTGCCGGAAGACGAGATGTAAAGCGTCATCCGTCATTGTCATTCACTACCTTGTGGAGGACACGCTAGTTCAAACAAAACTAGCGCTAAGGTATTGCAGTCCGGTTTCTTTTGGCCTACTTTATTTAAAGATGTGCAAACCTTTGTTTCCTGCTGGGATGCTTGTCAAAGAGCAGGGAACATCTCTAGGAGGAACGAGATGCCTCTTAACAACATTCGGGAGGTGGAAATCTTTGGCGTTTGGGGAGTAGACTTTATGGGACCTTTCCCATCATCTTGTGGAAACCAATACATACTTCTAGCTCTAGATTATGTTTCGAGATGAGCTGAAGCAATAGCCTCTCCAACTAACGATGCCATGTTTGTAGTTAAGTTCTTTAATAGAACTATTTTCCCAAGGTTTGGGACACCACGGACCATCATTAGTGACGGAGGATCTCACTTCATTGCCCGACGATTCGAAGCTCTACTAGCTAAGTATGGGGTGACTCACAAGATTGTCACTCCCTACCATCCACAAACGAGTGGACAAGTGGAGATTTTGAATAGAGAGATCAAGGGCATCCTAGAGAAAATAGTTTCGAAGACAAGGAAGGATTGGTCTTTGAAACTAGATGATGCATTGTGGGCATATAGGACTGCGTACAAGACTCCCATAGGAACAACACCATACAACCTTGTATATTGGAAGTCTTGTCACTTGCCGGTGGAGCTGGAACATAAAGCGTATTGGGCGGTAAAGTGGTTGAACTTCAACATGAAGGAAGCAGGCGAGAAGCGCCTCTTGGACCTTAATGAACTTGAAGAACTCCGCTTAAACGCTTATGAGAACGCCAAGATCTATAAGGAAAGAGCGAAGCGTTGGCATGATAAGCATATCATTCCAAAGGACCTCAAAGAAGGAGATCAAGTTCTCTTCTTCAATTCGAGACTTCGGCTCTTTCCAAGTAAGCTTAAATCTCGTTGGACTAGACCTTATCTAATCAAACATGTTTTTCCCCATGGCGTAGTTGAAGTATAGGGTGAAAAGAGCGGAAGTTTCAAGGTGAACGGTCAACGACTTAAGAAGTATACACCGGAGCTCCAAGCTGAGGAGTTCGCACCCACCACACTCAAATAGATGCAGGTACGGTCTAGCTACGGACCTAAAACAAGCGCTTCTTGACAGGCAACCCAAGGTATTTCACTTATGCTTTTGTTTTTTCTTTCTTAGATTAGATTAGTTTAGTCAGTTTTTCTTTGTTTTTGCCCTCGATACCTCCCGGTATGTCGTGTTTTTGGATGTAGGAGCAATGGAATAGGCAATGGAAGGAGGGAAAGTTGGAAGGAATTGAAAAAACTTGGATTTTGGCACATTAGAGAGAGTTCCACGCCCTAAACCACAGTCGTGGAAGCTACAGTGACCGTAATTCTTCCAAAGTCTGAGAAAAATCACCAAAACTACGGGTCCTTACAATTCCACGACCGTGAAACACCCCGAGTGACCGTGATTTTCCAAAATTTTTATGGCCACTATATAAACCACCTTCCTTCACAAAAACACCTCAATTTCTCAAATCCACGCCCTGTTCCACGCCCTAATCGCCGAAATCTTTCCCCTTCTCACAAATCTTCATTTGGAGTCCGATTCAAACGATTCTTGAGCCTAAAGTGAAGCATTTTCGATCATCTACAAGATACAATCAACAATTCAAGTGAAAAATCACTGCAGAAGAAGAAATTTGGATTTTAAGAATACAAAACCTAGGTTTTTCTACTCAATCTCTACTTGCCAATTTGGTTTAATTCTTCGCAAGATTTTTAGGATAACTAATTGGAATTGGACTTGGAATTAGTTTAGGACTGTGTCTAGTGAATTTGGTGTGATTTTGTTGAGATTTGATCGAAACAGAACCGAACCACGGTCCCTATAGGTTCCACGGCCGTGGTTTTCCTAGAACAGACCGTGGAAAGGATCGAGTAGGAACAAGAAGAGGAATGGTGACACTTCCTCTTCCTCCCAAGTCCCGCCTAGTGAGCCACCATCAACCCACCTCCTAGAATTCCAATCATTCATGAGGATTACCTCGATGCCTTGGAAAGGATCGAGAAGAGGCCGGTCATAGGACCGCGATACTTAGTGCTTGAGGAGCTTGAACCGCTGAACGTAGTGAATGATTTGACATGACTTCTAGATAGAGCCAGTTTGGTTATCTTCTCCGCTATAAGAGAAGATGCTTATGAGGAGATCACTAGGGAGTTCGTCACTTCCTTTGAGCATAACGCCGTCGATAGGACGGTTTCTTTTCGGTTAATGGAGGAGAACTATGAGTTCTCAATCTAGCAGTTTGGAGCCTTCTTTGGGTTCCAAGAGACCTTCAACGGTCGGTTTTCTAGCGTGATATACGCTAAGGATTTTTGGGTGGATATCGCTATGATATATGCTAGTGAGGACCGTTGGCAACCGGCCGACACCAAGGCTAATCTCATCTATCACTTAGCCTTGAAGATAGCTCATAGGGTCCTTTCCGAGTGCCTTTTCTAGGACCGAGACCCCTCAAAAGATTAAGACCGATGAGTTTTTCCTCCTTTACTCTATGCTCCATGGTAGACCCGGTGATTGTGCTACCCTCCTAGCCTCCACCATGAGTAAATTGAAGAATAAGAGGGCTGGTAATATAGGATATGGTGGTATGGTCACTCACATTTCCTCGTAGCTAGGGATAGATTATTCCGCTTGTACTAGGATAGCGGCGAGACCTTTGGGTCTCAATAGCCTTATGACTAGACGCATCATCTTTCCTAGATACCGCGGTCTACCTACCTCCGGTATGCCTTGGGAGGAGAGAGGAGGTAGAGGTATCCCTTGGCTCCTTGAGTATTCCATTATGGCCGGACGCCATAAGTTGAAGCAGACTTTTGCCGCCATGCATGCGAATAGGTTGGCAGCACCTCCTTTTGTGCCGGATGATGTCCTAGCTGCGGATGTTGAGGAGGAGATAGGAGGAGGAGGTGATGAGCAGGACTTTGGCACTTTTCCATATCAGCCGGCACACTTCCCCGAACCTCCTAGACGTTCCCCGTGACCTTCCGGAGCCTCTTCCTCTCGCCGTGCTAGCGTGAGTGAGAGGCCGACTTGGATGGACGCTCCTCCCGCTTGGTATGGGGCGCAACCTTCATGGTTGGGAGCTCCACCTCCGTGGTATGATCAGGCACCCGCAACACCAGCAGCACCGACTCCACAGGACGCACCGGCATGGTACAGCCAGCCGCCATCATGGTGCGAGCAGCTACCGGCGTGGGCCACCGACCTTTCTAGGAGAGTTGGAGACTTGGAGATCCACCGGGAGATCCAGGAGACACGGAGCCGGGAGCATGATGAGATGATGAGTGACATTTACCTCCAGTAGTTCGGGCGGTACTATAGCCATGACTTCCGTCCATTTCCACCACCGCCTCCTCCGAAGTGACGAGTTTGATGATCGCCAGTTTCAGCCGCCCCACCACCGTCTAGTGAGTTCATTTTGCTTTTCTTTCTTTTCTTTATTTCTTTTTGAACATTAAGGACAATGGATGTTTTAAGTATGGGGTGGGTTGTGACTATTGTGTGTAATCACTCTACTACATTTGCTTGCTTCTATCCATGACACTTTGCATATTTCATTCCATAGTCACACATTTCGTTATTGCATTGCATGAAAGGCTTTGAAAAACCCATAAAAATTTGAAAAATTTTGAAAACGTTCTTGTGCTTCTAAGACCTTATTTTGGTTGTTTTTCCCTTATTATTAGCATGAAATATGGAGATATTCTAGGACCGTATTTTGGTTGTTTTTCCCTTCTAAGACCTTATTTTGGTTGTTTTCCCCTTATTATTAGCATGAAATATGGAGATATTCTAGGACCTTATTTTGGTTGTTTTTCCCTTATTATTGTGTACATGGATAAGGTTTTAAATCAAATGTTAGCTTGTTCATCTATTTTGTCGACATGGAAGTCTACACTAGCTTTGTGTTGATTATAGGTGAATAGGAGTTGGAATCAGAGCATTTGAGAGAGAAAAGAGAGTAATCAATCATGTTCGAGGATTAAGAGATACATCAAAGAAGCTAAGGAAGGAGCTAGGATGAAGAATGACACGAAACAAAAGCAACAACAAGCAATATACACTTCCACGTCCTGAATTACGGCCGTGGAGAAGATGATTTGAAGTCAACGCTCTAAACCACGGTTGTGGACTTGGCATCATGAACGTGGACTTGAGTTTGGAGCCTTCTAGTAAGTTACACGGTATAAATTACGGTGGTGGAAGTCACAAGGCACCGTCATCTGTTTCCACGCTCTAAACCACAGTCGTGGAAGGCAGTGAGACCGTGATTTAGGCAATCTTTTGACGTGTCATTATTTGCCACGTCATTTACGTATTGGGCCTTGACGGTAACCCTTTCTCTTCTTATAAAAAGGCTGGAAAAGAGAGTTTCGAGGACGGCCGCTTACCCCCTGTTTAGCACTCTTGCTTAGGGTTGATTGGAAGTCGCCGAGAGTTGCGGAAATGCCGGATTGTTGGAGATTGAAGATTTCTTACAGCGGAAGTTTAGCCTTTTTCTTAGGTTTTGATATTGAAGACGGATTGACATCCCGTTCTTCGTACTTGTCTTAGATCATTGTGAGGTTTTGTGTTATATATTCTGAATCCATTAACATTGCTTGTTGTGTTTCGGATTTGAGATTTGGTTTTGGAGTTTTATTGAGTATTCGAGGGTTTTCATCTTTCATTCTTCTTAAACTGAATATTGATATCATGACAATGGTTATTGGCTAAAACCCTTTTGCAATTATAAGGTGAAGGGTTCATAGTTGTGGCTTAGATGATGATAGATCGATCGTAATTTGATTGGACCGTGAGAGTTAGAGAAGTATCGTCGACACCCTAAATCACGACCTGTTCTTAGGTTTCCACGGCCGTGGTTCTCAAGATCTACCCGTGATTTACTCCAGTTTATGAACTTTGCTTTTACTTTAATCCAAGTTAAAGATTAGCTTTAACCTAGTCTTGGCTTGCCTTTCCTAGGTAGTAGTGAGACTCAACATCCTCTATTTCGGTTTCGAGTGTGAGAACCTTAACCGTTTAAGGCTCAAACGGTTTGGGGATGAGTCTATATTTTACGACTTCGTTCCACCCCCCAGACAGATGGTCAGTCAGAGAGGACCATCCAGACCTTATAGGACATGCTATGAGCCTGTGTTTTTGATTGGGGATAGAGATGGTTTGATTACCTCCCACTCGTTGAATTCGCATACAATAATAGTTGGCATGCATCCATAGGGATGGCTCCTTATGAGGCACTGTATGGACGTAGGTTTCGTACACCTTTATGTTGGGATGAGTCTAGTAGTATTAGTGGGATAGCGCCAGAGAAAATTCAGGATGATATGGCTCGAGTAGCACTAATCAGAGAGCGGATGCTAGCTGCACAAAGTGGCCAGAAGTCGTATACAGACAAGAGGCGTCGACCTCTAGAGTTCAGAGTAGGAGCTCATGTCTTGTTGAGAGTATTTCCGACGCGAGGCGTTAGACGTTTTGGCATAAAGGGGAAGCTTTGTCCCCGATAGGTCGGTCCTTCCGAGATACCGGATAAAATGGGGAGAGCAGCATACAGGTTAGTATTGTCTCCGAGGTTAGAGGGTATTCACCCTGTGTTTCATGTGTCTCAGTTGAGGGCGTACATACCAGATCCGAGGCACATCGTGAGTTATGATGATCTAGTGGTTTAGCCGGACCACACTTTTGCAGAGCACCCCTTTGTAGTTCTAGAGAGAGAGGTGTGAGACGCCTGCGTTCGAAGGACATTCCTATGATGAGGCTACGTGGGAGACTGAGGATAGTATCCAGAGAACTATCCAGAATTCTATGCCGAGATAGATGCACCAGTAGGATCCACGATTTGATCTTGGTGCTATCTTAGTGAGTGTATGTTATGATATGTGCTTACGTGATATGCCATGTTTTCGTGCTAGCTATGATATGTGCATATGATCTGATAGATCTTGTTTGCTAGTGCGAGATAAGTACAACTAGAGATGGTTCTTCCCTCCATGCTATGGTGTGTGTGTTAGGATTAGCTGGAGATGGTTCTTTCCTCCATACTATCTTTTATGGACATAGTGTAAGTGGAGACGGTTTTCCTCCACGTAGTAGTGTTATGTGTACGTTGTGGCTGGAGACGGCTTTCCTCCATGCCAGTGTGATGTGGTTAGTGTTTGACTAGAAATGACCTTCCTCTAGGCCTTGTGTAGAGTTGTTATGCTGGAGTGGTGATTTCTCCATGCTGTGTTTGAGGATATAGAATGATATAGGTTATGACCTGATGTCCTTGAGGGGAGAGTATACCTCGGCTTATGGGTCCGAGAGGATTTGGGATCTTGCAAGTTTCGGAACGAAACTTGTTTTTAGGGGGGGGGTGATATAAGAGCCTTATTCTTAGGAGCCTTGGAGCCTATCTGAGTTGTGCTAAGGCGCCCTTGCCGACCCTGTTAGCCGCCCCTGCGCCTCAAGAGGGCCGCCCCTAGGCCTTGCTTGATCCGCCCTTGCGGGTTTGTGCTGTTGTAGTCACCTTTGTTGACCTCTTGACCTTGCTTTTGGTTAGCTTCCTTTATAAGCTTCCCCATACCTGTGAGGAAGGGTTTCTTCATCTTGCCAGCTTCTGTCTTCCTCCTCACGTTCATCTTCTTCTCTCCTCTTCTTTGATCCCTTGTGATCTTGTGTGAGTTTGTGAGAGTGTTGAGCTTGGCTTTGGATGTTGATAATGGTCGATGTTGTTGTTGTGCTGTTGATAGCCAATTGTGGAGAGGTTGTGGTGATCTTCTCTTCTGCTTAGGTTTTGTGGTGAGTCTTTCCTATTCCTCTTCATCCTCTCTTCTTTGCTTCTTATCTTTCTCTTTAGCTTAGGACTCACAAGTTTAGACTTGTATTGGATCCTTCCCTGACGCTTTTGATGTTCAGACATGTGGTATATATGTATGTATATGTTGCTCGGTGATGGAGAAGTGAAGAGAATCGAGAAAGGGATCGAAGAGAAGTTGGGGCCAACTTTCTGCATAGACAGCCGCCCCTGCACTTGTCCTGAGCCGCACCTGCGCCTGGTGCGTGACCCGCCCTTGCACCCTGAGCCATCCGCGCCTGCGCCCTGAGCCATCCGCCCCTGCGCCTGACTGGTTCAGCGCCCTTGCATCATCTGTTTCCGCTGGTGCGTCCAGGGCATGCCTTGTTGGTATGATTCCTTCTTCCTTTCCTTTATCCTTGGCTTTAGTTGTAGAGCTAGGCTAGCTTGGTTAGGATGAGTTTGATGAGTAGTATGATAGAGTTGTGTTGTTGGCACTTGTGGTAATGTTGAGGATATGCCTTAGGCATTTGTAAGCTTGTGTTAGTCTTGAGGTTTAATTTGAGGTTGTAGGTTGGTTAAGGTTATGGAGACGAGTCTTCTGACCCTTGCAGTATATGATGATGTGTTCCTTGCTATTGCAGGCATTGATTACTTCCCCAAGGGGAAGTTGTGACGTAGTATTGGATATGAGTGTTACAGGTAAGTTCATAGGACTTACTTAGCGTTCAGTAATGGATTTGTGTGATTGTGATGGTTGTGTGTGTTCATATGATTGTGCATTTACAAGTTAAACTAGACTAGGACGACCTTTTATGACATTAAATGGTCCAAGTGTATTATAACGGGTCGTGACCACATATGCCTCTGCCCGAGGGTAGGAGGGGGTGCCTGGAAGCTAGTAACACAGGGGGACGAGTGATGATCACCCCCATGCAAAACCCCTGTGTTAACGGGGAAGGGACGAGGTTCTTTAGGTTCTTCGTGTCACAAAATATGTTGAATTAGTAATGGAATAACATAATTGAAAGATAATAAATGAATGTGTGGGGTATTGCATGTATGAGATGTTGATGTGTGTTTGTGCTATTACCTTCATGCTTATTCATTGATATAGCTAACGGTGTATACCGTGTTGTAGTTGATCTGCAGGTTCAGAAGACTACAGAGTGAGCCATATGGTGTGACCATCCGAGGACTTCTGTACATTAGGATGCGTGGGTTGGGACCTTTTGTATATGATGTTTATGTTTGATGCTTTGTACTCGGCTTTGTGTTTGTAAACACTTTTGATGTATCTTATACAACTTTTATGAATTTGGTTTTAATGTAAATGTGCATTGTTGTAAGATCCAGTGAACTTGTTGTCAGGATAGGGTCGGGATCCATTGTGAGATCCTAGCCCAATGTAGCACTCCGAGTCACGTCGATTTTGGGTGATACACTTCTAACCTGTTTGCATGCATAGGAACAAAAGTAGCCTTCCAGTTCTGCCGGCTAAGTATAAGAGAATAGTCAGCGATCCATGGAATGCCTCTACCACCTTTGTATCCCCAAGGCATAGATGCGGTAGGTGGACCTCAGTGTCGGGGAATCATGAGTCCCCTAGTCATTAGTCCATGAAGCCCTAAAGGCCTCGCAGCAGCTGCCCTCTCACAAGCTGAATAATGAATCCCTAGATGTTTTGCAATGTGCGTTACCATCCCTCCATAGCCAATGTTTCCTGTTGATTTGTTCTTTACCTTACTAAGAGTGGAGGTGAGCATGGTAGAACAATCCGGAGAGTGGCCGGCAATCATACAATACAAAATAAAAAGCTCAACAGCCTTGAGCTTCTGGGGAGTCTCGGTCCTCGGAAATTGGCATTCGGAGAGAATCCTATGGGCTATCTTAAGGGCAAGGTGGTAGATGAGCTTTGCCTTTGATTTGGCCAGTTGCCAACGGTCCTCATGACCTACAATCATAGCAATCTCCCCCCAAAACTCCTTAACTTTGACACCCCTAGGGAACGTTCCATTGAACGTTTCAGCAAACCCAAACAACACTCCAAACTGAAAAATAGAGAAGTTATAATTGCGCTCCATCAACCGGAAAGACACCGTTCAGTTAACGGCGCTATACTCAAAGGAAGGAATGAATTCCCTTGTAAGCGTCTTCCCTAATGCTAGAAAATACAATCAAACCATCCCTATCCAGCAAACATGTCAAATCCTCAACAACATTCAGCTCCTAGAGTTCCTCCATAACAATGTACCTAGGAGCTATCACCTTGCGTTTATGGATTTTCTCTATAGCTCCAATATATATCCCCATGGATTGTAGGGACTCCAGGGGTTGGTGGGACTATAGGAGGGGGTTGGGAAGAGGATCCAGCAGCCTTCTACTTCTTGTTCCTGTTTGATTTTCTAATTCCGAACATTTTCTCACAAAATTGCAAAAACCACGGCTTGTTCTTCATATTCCACGGCCGTGGAATGGTACGGCAGCCCGTGGAATTGCTCAAATTCACTAAAAAACTCAGCAAATCAACAACAAATCAACAACAGCAGTCCTATACTACTTCTAAGTTCAATTTCGTTCAGTTCTCCTAAAAATCTTTAAGAAACACGAGTGAAATCAACCAAGGAGAAGATAGAGAGATAACCTAGGGTTTGGATTTGAGAAAATCCAAATTCACTTCCGATCGCTGATTGTTCGTGCAGTTTGTTGCTATAATCCTTTGTAGAATCTGATTTGTTTCAAAATAGGCAGAAGAATCGCTCAAAACGGTTACCGAATGAAGAAGCACGGGAGTGAGAGGTGTTCCGGCGTGGGTTTGGACGTGGATGGAGAGGATTTTCTGAGAGGTTTGTGAAGAAGAAGAACTTATATAGGGCCGTAAAAATCTTGAAAACCACGGCCTATCGGGGTGTTCCACGGTCGTGGTTTTTTACGGAAACCCGTGGTTTCTGGCTCTTTTATTTTATTTAGCTACGACATGCTTTTCCATGGTCCAATTTAGCAAACCACGGCCGTGGTTTTGCCTCTTTGGCCGTGGAATCCTCTGATCTCGCCAAAAATCCAAGTTTCGTTGTTCTTTCGGCTTTCTTCACTTCTTTTGCTCGTTTCTCAACCCTGACATCCAAAGACACAAACATACCGGAAGTATCGACGAAAAGCAAACGCAAACAACTACTCTAATCTAAGAAGAACAAAAACAAAAAGCAAGAATGCAATACCTTGGGTTGCCTCCCAAGAAGCGCTTTATTTTAGGTCCGTAGCTAGATCGTTCCTTAGTGTATAGGTGAGGACAATCGGAGAGATTTCCTCATTTTGGAGTTTCGGTGAGTACTTCTTGAGACGTTGACCATTCACCTTGAAACTTTCGCACTTCTCACCCCATACTTCAACTGCACCATGGGGAAAACGTGTTTGATTACATAAGGTCCTGTCCAACGAGATTTAAGCTTACCGGGAAAGAGTCGAAGTCTAGAATTGAAGAGAAGAACAAGGTCTCCTTCTTTGAGAGCCTTTGGAATGATGTGCTTATCATGCCAAAGCTTCGCTAGTTCTTTGTAGATCTTGGCGTTCTCATAGGCGTTCAAGCGGAGTTCCTCTATCTCATTAAGATCCAAGAGACGCTTCTCCCCGCTTCCTTCATGCTAAAGTTCAACCACTTTACAGCCCAATACGCCTTATGTTCCAGTTCCACCGGAAGATGACAAGACTTCCCATACACAAGATTGTATGGTGTTGTGCCGATGGGAGTCTTGCATGCCGTTCTATACACCCATAAAGCATCATCCGGCTTCAATGACCAATCTTTCATATTCTTTGACACCATCTTCTCAAGGATTCCTTTGATTTCCCTATTTGAAATGTCCACTTGTGCCCTTGTTTGCGGATGGTAGGGTGTAGCGAGCTTGTGAGTCACCCATACTTAGCTAGTAGAGCTTCAAATCGTCGGGCGATGAAGTGTGAACCTCCGTCACTAATGATGGTTCGTGGTGTCCCAAACCTTAGGAAAATAGTTTTATTAAAGAACGTGACAACCACCATCCCATCGTTAGTTGAAGAGGCAACAACTTCGACCCATCTTCAAACATAGTCTACAGCTAGAACTATGTATTGGTTTCCACAAGATGATGGGAATGGTCCCATTAAGTCAACTTCCCAAACGTCAAAGATCTCCATCTCTTGAATATTGTTGAGAGGCATCTCATTTCTCTTAGAAATATTTCCTGTTCTTTGACAAGCATCGCAACAAGCAACAAAGGTTTGCACATCCTTAAATAAAGTAGGCCAAAAGAATACAGATTGCAATACCTTAGCGCTAGTTTTATGAGAACTAGCGTGTCCTCCACAAGGAAGTGAATGGCAACGACGAATGACACTTTGCATTTTGTCTTCTGGCACACATCATCTAATGATTCCATCAGGACTTCTCTTAAAGAGTAGAGGTTCATTCCAATAGTATTGGCGGACATTCTAAAGATCTTCTTTCTTTGTGCGTAGGATATTCCGGGAGGTATTTCTTGACAAACCAAGTAATTCACAAAATCAGCAAACCAAGGTTCGTTACCTCTAGAAATAAGATCGATGCACTCTTCCATTATATGTAGTTGTTCATCCGAGAAAGAGTCATCAATAGGCAAGTCGTCACTAGTAGCATGTGGTAGACGACTCAAATGATCCGCAATAGAATTCTCGAATCCCTTCTTGTCACAGATCTCAAGATCGAACTCTTGAAGGAAGAGAATCCACCTAATCAGCCTTGGTTTTGCATCTTTCTTGGCAAGCAAATACCGAATTGCTGAATGATCCATGTATACTATCACCTTCGCTCCTACAAGATAAGAACGAAACTTTTCAAAAGCATAAACAACATCAAGAAATTCATTTTCCGTTGTAGCATAATTGAGTTGTGCTTCATCTAGCGTCTTGCTAGCATAATAGATGGCATGAGTGCGTCCATCCTTCTTTTGTCCAAGCACCGCTCCTACAACTACGTCACTTGCATCACACATGATCTCAAAGGGGAGATTCCAATCCGGAGAATGAATAACAGGGGCTGAGATTAGAGCTTCCCGAATCCTGTAAAAAGCATCCAAACATTCTTTCGAAAATTCGAAAACAGCATCCTTCATCAATAGATTAGTTAGCGGTTTAGAGATTTTCGAAAAGTCTTTTATGAATCTTCTATAGAATCCAGCATGTCCTAGAAAACTTCTAATTCCCTTCCCTGGAGATGGAGGAGGAAGTTTCTCTATTGTTTCAATCTTATCCTTATCAACCTCAATCTCTCTATTTGAGATCAAGTGTCATAAGACAATGCCTTCCTTAACCATAAAGTGAAACTTTTCCCAGTTTAGAACTAGGTTCGTGTCTTCACACCTTTGCAAAATAAGATCGAGGTTAGCAAGACAATTATCAAATGAGGAACCGTAAACAGAAAAATCATCCATAAAGACTTCCATGATTTCCTCAATGTATTATGAGAAGATGACCATCATGCACCTTTGAAAGGTGGTTGGAGCGTTGCAAAGTCCGAATGGAATCCTCCTATAAGCAAACGTACCCCATGGGCACGTGAATGTGGTCTTCTCTTGATCGTCCGGATGGATCGGAATCTGAAAGAAACCACTATAACCGTCAAGATAGCAAAAGTAAGAGTGTCGTGCTAACCTTTCAAGCATTTGATAAATGAATGGCAGCGGGAAGTGATCCTTCCTAGTTACAATGTTGAGCTTGCGATAGACAATGCACATCCTCCATCCTGTAACGGTTCTTGTTGGAATGAGTTCGTTATTTTAGTTAGGTACAACCTTCATTCCTCCCTTCTTCTGGACAACTTGAACGGGGCTCACCCACTTGCTATCAGAGATAGGGTAAATGATACCTGCATCAAGCAATTTAAGGATCTCCTTCTTCACAACCTCTTTCATGAACGGATTTAACCGTCTTTGAGGTTGGCGTGAAGGCTTATAATCATCTTCCATTAGGATCTTGTGCATACATAAAGATTGTTTGATTCCTACAAGATCTTCTATGGTGTAACCTAAAGCTTTCCTATGTTTCCTCAAAACAATCATGAGTTTTTCATGTTCATCTTCACTCAAATCGGAATTAACAATAACAGGAAACGTATAATTAGTTCCAAGAAATGCATACGTAAGATGTGTGGGAAGTTGCTTCAATTCCAAGGTTGTGTCTGCCTTTGGAGTGTCATGAGGGATGTCCGGTGTTTCCTTAGAAGTCTCCAAGGGTCTGGAAGTTTTGGAAGAAGAATCATGAATGTTTGTAGAAAGAACGGAGTCGTCTTCAACATTTTCTAGAACCACGGCATCACTGTTACTTCCACGGCCGTGGAAAGTGTCTTAGGGGCCGTGGAAAATGGGTTGAATTAAATCTTCCCTCTCGACATAACTTTTCACGGGTGGAATAGGTGAAACCATACCCGTGGAAAAGCACGACTGGCCGTGATTTCTGACGTTTTCGGAGCCATCGTACAATTTTTTGAATTCTTCAAGTTGCACTTCTTTTAGCTCTTCCAAAGCATCAACCTCAACATTACAATCCTCTTCTTCTCCTCTTTCCATGATGCCCATGGTTATGACCTTTTGCAACGGATCTTTGAACAAGTTCGAACCTACTTCCTCCCTAGATACCTCTTCATCATAGATGTTGAACATGTCCTCTCCTAGTGCTGGTTCTTTTGTCAAAGTCGAGAGGACAAACTCAACCTTCTCTTCTCCAATATCAAAGGCTAATCTAGCGTTCTTGTAATCAACCATACAACCGGAAGTTGCATAGAAAGGTCTCCCGAGTATGATCGGGACCGGACAATCTGCAGGAATATCAAGCACAACAAAGTCTATAGGGATATAGAATCTACCGAGCTTAACCGGGACGTCTTCAATGATTCCTACGGGTCGAGTAATGGATCGATCCGCTATATACAACGTCATTTTTACCGATTTAGGTTCACTTAAACCGACCTTCCTACACAAGGCAAGTGGAATAATACTCACACTTGCTCCCAAGTCACAAAGTGCATCGTATGTGACCTCTCCAATTCCTATTGGTATGCAAAATGACCCCGGATCTCTCAGCTTTGGGGGCATCTTTTGTGTCATCGTTTTGATGAGCTCCGAAGATTCTGAACTCATCTTGACTTCTCCAAAGTCTTCCATCTTCCTCTTGTTAGAGAGGATCTCTTTCAAGAACATTCCATAAGCGGGCATACCTAAATTCGCATCAATAAAAGGTATGTTAATATGCAGTTTGCTCATAAGATCAACAAACTTACCGAATTGCTTGTCTAGACGCGCTCTTGCTCTAGATTGAGGGAATGGTAAGGGAGGTTTATAAGCTGGAGGAGGATCATAGACATCTTCCTTCTCCTTTCCCTTGTCTTTCTCTTTCTCTTTGGGAACTTCAACGAATTTGGGTTGTGGGTCGGTGGTTGTTGCACCACTTCCTGAGGTGTAATTGCCATCACCCTTCCTTTAGGATTATCTTCCGTCTTTCCTGGAAGTTTCCCTTGATCCCTTGGAACTTCTCCATCCTTGCTGAATACTTGGTTCTCTAAAGCTTTTTGTGCTTTATCTACCGAAGTAATGTAATTTTCCAATCTTTGAAGCTTACCCAAGATCGTTTCCAGCATAGGATCGGGTCTATCCTTCTCCTATTTGCTTGAACTATTTGATGTTTGCCCCTGGCTTTTCAAAGGGGTAGAAGAAGAAGGAGGTGTTAGTGAATTTCAACATGTGAATATGGATTACCGGAACTATATTGGTTGGATCTCTAATTGTTGTTGGTGTTCGTGTTGTTGTTGTTCCAATTATTGTTCCGGTAATTGTTCCTATTTCCTTGATTGTTGTTCTCCCTTCCTAAGTAGTCAACATATTTCTCCTTCGTCTTTTGAAGGCTGGATTTTATGATTTCCTTCACCACCTTGATTTCATTGTTGAGGGAGAAAAATTGAGCTTGAGCTGCTAGACTTAATTTTGCTCCCGGCTCTCCGGAGTTTCGATTCCCATCATCAACTTTCCTATAAAAATACTTCTCAATCACTTTAGCTTGCTTCTCAATGAAATCCCAAGCATCATCCTCTCTCATATCCATGAAAGTTCCACATGAAAGGGATTGAAGATTGAATTGTGTTGTCGCATCTAGTCCCTTGTAGTAAATCTCCAATAATTCCAGCTTTGAGATGTCATGGTGTGGGAAATCCAATAGAAGATCTTGAAACCTTTCCTAATATTTAAACAAACTTTCGTTAGGTTTAATAGAAAAAGAATTTATTTTTCCTCTCAATTCCGTTGTTTTGGATGGCGGGAAGAACTTGGTGAGAAACTCCGAAGTTAAAGTCTCCCATGTGCTGAGTTTTCTAGGTGGAAGAGCTTGATACCAAGCCAATGCCTTGTTTTTCAAAAAAAAGAAGAACGGTTTCAACTTCTAGCTATTGTTGATAGTCCTTTGAGACTTAAATTTCTCCATAAGAATCTCATAGTTTATCAAATATTGATGCGGAGATTCAGCTTCCGTTCCGCCAAACTGATTTTGACGGAGCATAGTGATGACTTGTGGGCGAAGTCCAAAGTCATGATGATCTTGCTCTCCAAGGTTCACACCTAAACGGTGTGGTTCCTGAATTGGGTCCATTCGTTACCCAAGAGTTCGTGGTTCAGCCACGAAATTAGTATCTCTCTCGTCCCTAGCATGAACATGAGGATCAACATAAGCTCGAGGATTAATTGGTGGTATTTCCTCTAGCTCCGGCATATCATCATCATCAAATGATTCAGCTCTTGATGCTTTAGCTTTCTTTTTCTTGGCGTCATTCCTCTCCAATTTCATCTCTAAAATCATCGTCCTGAGCTCATCCATTTGAAACTGATTTCGCTCTTGTTCTTCCATACGTTTCCTCTCGCTTAAAGTTGAGTTGAGCTCGAGTTTCATCCAACTCCTCTTGGATGTTCTTCTCATTATTTTCAGCCATCTTTTTCTCTCTTAACTTTCTCTTCAAAGTCTTCTCTAATTCGGGATCAAAAAGAACGAGGTCTTTGGCGGATCTAGACCTTCGCATATGCCTAAAAATTCTGCAAAAATTCACTCAACCAGATAGATCAAATCACAAGAGAAAAGCTCCGAAACCCGACAACCGAAAATCGAATTTGGCCTAAACCAAATACCCGACAACGGCGCCAAAAACTTGTTTGATCAAAAGTGTGGTGCAAATAAGTTTTAAATTTATAAAACTGAAATCAAAGCAAAGAGAACCCGCATTGTACGGATCGACGTAGTAAAGCAAGAATTCCAGAGTATCAAACTCAGGGATTTGGGGGGAACAAATTCAGTTTATAAAAATCGTAAAGCAAGTAAAAGATTTAGTAAAGATGATAAGGAAAACAACGATTCTAAAGATTCAGGTATACAATTGTGGCAACCGATTCAAGATATTCTAAGGATATAAGGACAAAGTCGCGATTGCAAAAGGTATATCTAAGGTAGGGTAATGTAAGGTGAAGTTCCAAGCCCGTATGTCTCACCCAAAAGCTCTCTCTATAAAGGTTGTTGAGGCTATAGTATAGAAAGGATCAAAGGATAAGAATTATTCTCAAATACCCATGCTCAAATCCAAGGGATTCAAAGATAAGCCAAAACGGTTAAGGTTGTGACACTCGAAACTGAAGTAGAGGATGTTGAGTCTCACTACTACCTAGAAAAGGTAAGTCAAGGCTAGGTTAAAGCAAATCTATAACTTTGGATCAAAGCAAAAGCAAAGCACGTACGACAGAAGAAACCACGGCCGGATCTTGAAGAACCACGGCCGTGGAACTCAAGAACAGGCTGTGGAAAGCCTCAACGACGGGGTTTCTCCCAGCTCTCAAGGTCCAATCTGTTTTGGTTCAATATATCATCATCTATGCTACAACTATCAACCCTTCACCTTAGAATCGCTTAAGGGTTTTAGCCAACAATCATCATAATCAAGTTTAAAAGAGAAAAAGGGTAAAACTTCAAAAACTCAATAATATCCGAACAAACAATCTCAAAGATAATCAAAGCATTTTTGTGTTCTAATGAAAGTAGAATCAAAGAACAGAAAACCTCATAAAAAATCTCTAGGAACAATGAAGAACGGGATGCCAATCCGTCTTCAAAAGGAATCCTAAGATCTTCTCCAAATACACAATCTCAAAATGTGTCCTTCTCCGAATCTTCCCTGTATGCAATAAGATCTTCTGAAATCTCCTAAGCAATGCTCTTGAAATGCCCTGGATGCAAGGCGTTAGTTTTTCTCCTTTCTTCAGCCTTCTTATAGGGAAAAATAGGGTTACGAAAGCCCAATAACCGCTGTTGACGTGGCAAATATGACATCTGGCGACCGTTATGGAAATCAAGGCCAAGTACAAACTTCCACGCCCGTGGAATGAGCCATTGAACCTTTCTGTTGCTCTCGACCTTGTTTTCCACGACCTCAGTGCCTAAACCACGGTCGTGGTGCTCCATATTTGGCCACGAAAACTCCAATTCGTTTGTAAAAGCCTTTGTTTCGTAAAACTCTTTAATCATGCTCCTTCCTTAGCTCCTCCAAGGCATCTTCTTGATGCCTAGAATGATCAAATACTCCTACTCACTCCATATATGCTTCAATCCAAGCCTTTATTCACTCAAAAACACAACAAAGCTTGTCTAGATCTCTATATCGACAAAATAGGTGAATGTGCTCATAATTGCTTCAAACTCATATCCATGTACACAATAAAAGGGGAAAAACAACCAAAACAAGTGCCCAAAATGTGGTCATATTTCATGCTATCAACACACTATGGGCATACAGAATAGCTTCAAGACTCCCATAAGAGCCACAGCTTATAATATTGTCTATGATAAGTCTTGTCATCTTCCGGTGGAGTTAGAGCATAGAGCATAATGGCGATCAAATGACTCAACTTTGACATGAAGGAAGCTGGAGAGAAGAGCATCTTGGATATCAATGAGATAGAGGAGATCCCTTTATTGCCTATGAGAATGCACAGATCTACAAGGAAAATACCAAGAGGTGGCATGACAAGCACATCATTCCTAAAACATGTATTTCCCCATGGTGCAGTTGAAGTATGGGGTGAACATTGCGTAAGCTTCAAAGTCCATGACCATATATTGAAGAAGTATACGCCGGAAGTTCTAGTTGAGAGAATCGCCCTTCTTCATCATACGTGATCATGAAGGAGATAGGTCAAGCTAGAGACCTTAAACCGAGCGCTTCCTGGGAGGCAACCCAAGGTAATTATTTGTCTTAGTCTTAGATAGTTTAGTTATATTTTTTTTTCATAGGTATGTTTTAGTTTTCTAGTGTCTTTGGATGACAAAACCTAGGTATTTCTCTAGAAGAAGAAATCATGAAGGTTAAGTTGTTGAACGATTTAGATTTATGATGAAAACGAAATGCTAAAACTGTTAAATGTAGAAGAGAAGGACGGAATCCAAAAATCTAGACCAACACGGAAAAATCTAGGTCGAGATTTGGAATTAAAAGAATTCCATCACCTGTGGATAACCATGTCGATAGCAGTTTCGGGTGAAATCTTTAGCAGAGAGAAAATCTCGGCTGAGATTCTTCATAAATTAGGTTTCATGCAAAATTTCTCGGACCGATTAGAATCTCGGGTGAAATCTCAGCCGAGATTTTTCAAAACTCAGAGAGGGTATATAACGGACACTTCACCATTTCACAACAAAAAAACCCTATTTCATATCCTTCGAAGAAACCTCGTCCGGAAAAAATTCCCAGTTCCCCATTTTCTATCCGATTCGCTTCGTTCTTCTTCCTAATCTCAAGATCTCTCTACCTCATTGAAGATTCTGTACTTCAACAACACCACAACTCCACCAATCGAGCCAAATTTGGACTCTTGCATCCAAACCCTAGGTAAATCTTATTTTCTTCAAATTGAGAGATTCTGAGTTGTTTGGTTCAAGAGAAGACTTCAAACAGGCTCGACTAAGGCATAAGAAACAAGTGGAGGCAGTGGTTTGGCAAAATCTGTACAAATTTGTCAAACTCGATCATCATAGCCAAAATCTCGGGTGCACCCAGAAATCCCGGCCGAGAGTTAGCCAAGATCCACCCGAGATTTCTATTGGAATGGAGGAAACCCAAAGATCATCCCGTACAATTGTTCCAAGGAGGGGTTCTTCCTCCTCACACCAGGCTCCAACACCTCCACCACCTCCTACACTTCCAATCATCCAAGAATGACACAAAACGAGATATGAACGAATTCAACCTCGTAATATTGTTACTCCTTGGTTTTTAGTTCTAGATGAATTGGAATGAATGTATGTGAGAGTTGATCTAGGTTGGATGATAGAGAGAGTGGGTATTATTGCTTTTGTGGGCATTAGTGAGAATGCCTTGGAGTAGATAACGCTTAAATTCCTTGGTTCATTCAAGCATGACCCTAGGGAGAGGAAGGTTAAATTCCGGTTAATGAACCGAAATTATGACATGTCTATAATGTTATTTAGTGGCATTTTTGGATTTTTGGAGTTTATGAATGGGACGTTCCCTAGAAACGTTATTGCTAGAGACTTTTGGGAGAGTTTTTCCCTAGTTGAAAGTGAATTAAACCGTTGGGCTCCCGGGGATTCAAAGAACAAAAACATATACAACTTGTCGTTCAAGTTGCCCATAGGATCCTTAGCGAGACTATGTTCTATAGGACCGAGACACAACAAAAGATGAAGGCTAATGAGTTATATATTATGTGGTGTATGGTCACCGGTGTTACTCATGACTGTGCGACGATGCTAGCTGACTGCTTAGGAAAGATATCCATTAAGGCTAGAGGGGATATCTTTGTAAGAGTCTGGGTGACTCACGTCGCCGAGACTCTGAATGTTGACTTTTCTGCTTGGACGCTAGTTGTAGAGGCTATGCCTCTAGGATTACAACAGTTTGTGACCCGAGGTATTCTGATCCATCGAAGTCGTGGCGCTCCTTACGTTGCCATGCCTTGGTAGGGGAAGGGTGCTAGAGGCATTCCTTGGAGTAGAGACTACACCGTTAGGGATCAAAAGTATTGGAAGTATGCTTTTATGGAGATGCATGTTGATGATGAGCCAGTTGAGTTTGATGAAGATGTTTATGATGATGGTGCAGCCATGGACACTAAAACGGATGTTGGTCCTAGTGGATTTGCTGTTGATGACGAAGCTACTGAGGAGGAGGATCCTATCGCTAGGGATGCGGACATGGCATCTGGACGGCAGGAGATGCCGTTGAGGAGCGCGAGATAGTGGACCTCTCATCGCTCTCAACACGGGTCCAATACATATCTGACACATATGAGCTCCCCGAGGTGATTAGGAGATTGGAGACCATGGAGACATCCGTTACGACCCTGTAGAGGGATGTAGGATGCCAAAGTAGAATTATGGAGGACATGTACCATCAATAGTTCGGACGGGCATTTGATCGTGCCTATTTTCCATTTCCACCGCCACCACCACTGCTGGAGATGTGATTCCACGATTTTCTTCTACGATTTCACTCTTATTTTTCCTTTTTTTGAGACATTGGGAGTTTTTTTCTCTTTTTTCCTTTTATGCACATTAGGGACTATGTGTATTTCAAGTATGGGGTGAATGGTTTGTAACAACTGCTATACTATGATACATTGTTCTTTTATGTCTATCGCACTGCATTACATTGCATTTGATATTTTTCACACGTTTCTTTTATGTCTTGCATTTATATGGTTTTCGAAAAAAATTTAAAAATTTATTTTTGAAAAATTGGAAAAAAAAATTTGTACTTTTAGGATGGATATGATCTTTATGATGATAATTTCATGTGGATTAGCTATGATGCTTTTTGTATTTTTTAATTGATTTATGACATATGTGGGATTTGAATACTTTGTTGGAATTTTATGCATGAATGAAAATTTTCTTTCATTCTAAATCATGTTGAAGGTTGAAACCGTGTGATAAGTTCTAATAGATCTTTTTGGAATGATTAAGGCAATTCAATTTCTTTTCATTCTTCATCTTGATCATGCTTAGCACCTCATATTATGTATAAATGTCTTCCTTTTACCTATCCGTGAATTAGGAAGCATGCTAGTGAAAGGCATTGTGAAGTTGAAGATGAAAAGTAATGTGTGTTATGTTAGAAAAAATAGGTTTGGGGACGTTGATCTTGATGATGAGTAACTCGGTACCATTCACATAGCCTGGTGTTTGTATCTTGCCAAATCTGATTGATCAATAGTCCTCATTTTTACGAGGTGCTCATCATCAAGGTGTTCTACATCGATAGTCCTCATTTTTGGCAAGATGAAAATATGTACATGAAGTCTCGCCCAACTCAACTAAATGTACCACAATCTTGGCCAACGGTTCTACAATTTGGCCGAGGTGTTCAACATCTTCCTCTTTAAGAACTTCAAGAGGAACTTCGGGGTTGACAAGAGGAATGTTTAAAACTGGTAGTTCTTCCTTGCACACATATTCCGGCTTAGCTTTGTTAGAATAAGACAAGGTGCTTTTGAGGTTGTCCAACCTTTTCATCAATTTCTCGAACTTTGATTCAAATTGATTGTCAAGAGGTTGCGGTGAAGGTTTTATTTGTGGCATTGAAGGTTCATGAGCTTTTTCACAAACCTTGTAAGGGACATAAAACTCATCCCAATATGCAAGTTCATCCTCAATAACTTCCTCTGATTGTCCTTGATCACTGAAGTCGTAGATCACATATTTGTACTACAAATCTTCATACTCCTCCGCCCTAGCTAACTGTCTTTCCCTCCATTTCTCTTCTTCCAAGGCTTCTTTCCTAAGCCTATGTTGCCTCAAAGTTTCATCAAATTCAGCTCGGAGGTTCAATACATCCATTGGCTATCTTAAAAAGCCAAATACAAAAAGCAAAACGAGATCAAAAAGCAAAGGCAAGGTCTACTCTATCAATGTTTAAAATCACCAATTGATCTAGACCTAGTCCCTGGCAACGGCGCCAAAAATATTTTCGTTATTTTCAGGACACGAAACAAATCCCCAGTAATGGCGCCAAAAGCTTTGTTCGCTCTCAGACGTGTGTGAATAATGAACAAAATATTGTTAAATTTATACTTAAAAAATAATAGCCTGAACAAATAAGCGAACCCGCATTGTACGGATCAATTGTAGCTAAAGCAAATATTTCAAGGTCGATCTCAAGGACTAAGGTGAAATCAATAGGTGACAAATCAATAATAGAACAAACTCTCTCTAATGCTAAGAATGAAAAAGACAAAAAGCACTAAGGATGAACAATAATGATAACGGACAATGCAGATTCTAGAGATCAAGGTATCCAATTGTGGTTTTGAATTCAAGACTTTTAAAAAACTAGGAGAAAGCTGGGATTGCTAAGGAAAGATGTTTCTAAGGTGGGAAAGATCACGGGGGAGGTCTCACTATCCACTATCCCAAACCAAATCTCCTATCACCGGGTAAGTCTCAAGGATCTAAGAAAATGAACTATAAACTCAAACCAACAACTCAACCTAAGGGTCAAGAACTAATCTTTACCAGGTAAGTCTTAGGTAAATCTCACTCAGGCAAGAAGAAGACACACTCAAACCTAATAAAGGGTTTTGAATACTTTATTACCTAGAACTCGTCATCTTTGGTAACCAAGAAAGGGAATCACCGGGTAAGTCTCTTCCCAAGATTAGATGTATGCTTGAAAGGCTCAACATGGCTAGGATTTGGGCAATCTGTAACCTAAGCATAAGGATATAACAAAAACGGATCAACGGAAGAAATCTCGAGCTGTTGTTGGTGAAATCTTGGCCGAGATTCTCAAGAACAGACCGAGATTTGTCAACTGCGAAGGTCAAACAAACTTTCAGGGTCCAATCTAAACTTAAAGGCCTAGTCTATCATCATCTATACCACAATGCTCAACCAATCACCCTAGAATCGCAAGGGTTTTAGCCAGCAACACATATTCAAATCAAGATAAATAAAAGAAAGATTCAAGAAAACCATAAACCAATAAAACTAAAAGAAGAGTAAGAAATATTTAGCAAGATGTCTTCAATATCCAAAAGCAAAGGCAAACCAATAACAAAGATCCAATCTTTAATCCATAAAAAATGAAATCTAGAACTAGTCTTTCTCTCCAAGAAATCTTCAAAATTTTCTCAATTTATAGTGTTGTAGCCGTCAATGGGGCGTAGAAAGCCAACTTTCGTGGGTCGTGAATCTAGGCGTGGTAGAACGTGTCAAGTCCTATCCAGCCGTCGACGTTGGGGCCTCCAATCCCCTTCGTAAAAAAATCCCCCTCTTAATGTTGTAGGTTATGAGAAATATATAGAGATAAATGTAGGGTTTGACCAGCATGAGTCCTGTAAAGAAAATGCGTAATCTTGGGCCAAAAAAAATAGGATAAATCTCAGTCTTGGACAAGATTAAAGATAAACCACATCTTCAAGATAAACCCTAGCTTAAAGATAAACCGTGATCTTTCTTTGTATAAATCTCGGCCCAGATTTCTTAGGCTTGTGAGGGTCGATATTTTTGTTCTATAATGTCTTCTCATTAGCTCCTTGCTTTCTCTTTTTGTAATGTTTCAGCTCTCCTTTTATGCTCCACCATGCTCCAATATGATCCTCATCAAGGCTTAGTCCTTATATGTTCCATTTTGCTCCAAAACCCGTCAAATTACCTACAAATGCGACAAGAATCCGTATAGACATATACTCTAGCAAAGTATGCAAATATGAGCTGAAATGCAATTGATTCATGTCAAGGCATGCAAAAAGAAAGGTAAAAACTATCTAAATGCATGTCTAAACTAGAACATAATTCATGTCATCACATCTCGATATGCACATCAATATGTGCATTACTAGATACAAACGGACTCAATCTGGGTGGGGAAAATTTTGAGTTCCTTGAATCTCCTAGAAGGTCTCTTGAACATTGCAACCCTCTAGCTTTAAAATTTTTCACCATAATACGCAACAGTAATAAATCTCAGTCTTGATACGCAAATCTCGAGCGAGATTTCCTAGTTGTGGCCGAGATTTTCATTGTAAGTGTATATCGTTTCTTTGATGATAAAAACTGGATATATCACAGGAGCTTTCCTTCTTCTAGGTGCAACCAAATTTGATCTCCTAACTCGAATGGAAATTCCCATTGAATTTAATGAACCTTGGCCGCAACTAGCTTCCATTTCTCCTCTAGCTCCTTTCAATATATCTCATGTATCCTTTTGACATTGTCCTCCTGTTTTCCTACAATCCAATTTACTCGCTCCACTAAAGGCAATGGTATAAGATCAAAAAAGAGGTAAGGAAAACAACTTAATCCCAAAATCATGATAGTTCAAGGCTAGCTAAGGATCGCATCTCCTAGAGTAAGCAATACGAATAGGTGACAACACAACAACCTCAAAGATGTAATTTATCCCCTTCATAGATTTAGTTAATTCATCAAAAAAACTCATACTATTGTATCCCAAAGAAAAGACTATAAACTCCAATGGCCAACATAAAAACATGAAAAATGCATCTCGATATGCTCATAAGGTGAAATATATATCTCAGATTGTTCACTCCAAACGGTGTGTGCAAGCTTTAAATTTATAACCCTAGATGTAAGCTTAAAACAAGGATGCGAACCCGCAGTGTACGGGTCAATCGTAGTAAAAAGCAAGGAATTCCAGGGGTCGATCACAGGGACTTAGTGAAACAAAGTCCAACGGTAAGCTTCAGTAATTACTAACCACAAAGCAATTAAAACAATCAAAGATGATATAGAAATCAATAAAGGAAGTATGCAATTCTAGGGATTAAAGCATCTAGTTGTGGTTCCAACTCAAGATCTAAAGATAAGCGGACAAAGCTGAGGTTTTTGCATGGGGAAGGTGTTACTAAAGTGGAATAGATCACCGGGTAAGTCTCACTACTCACTAATCCTAAACCGTAACTCCTATTACCGGGTAAGTCTCAAGGAATTAAGATAAAGAACTATAATCTCAAACTAACACACCATCTAAGGGAATAAAATCAACCTTTACCGGGTAAGTCTCAGGCTAACTCACAAAGATGGGATGAAAGCACACTCAAACCCCAATAAAGGATAAACCTTTATTACCTATACTTATGATCTTAGATACACAAACAAAGGAATTACCGGGTAAGCCTCATCCTAGGCTTGCATTGAATTAGGAAAGGTGTAATAAGAATAGGATTTGGCAAACTCTAACACTTAACTCTCAGTTTCGGATCAGATAAGTCACCTCGGTCAGCCAAATTCCACCCCGGCCGAGATGTTCATCGACTGAAAGAGATGCTTAGGGTTAAGGTTAAAGACTCGAACTTTCAGGGTCCTACTGTGATTAAGATCATTCTATCATTGTTTTTCCCACAACCTTCAGCCAATCACCCTAGAATCACACAAAGAGATTAGCCACTCATCATCATGAAAGTATTAATCAAATATATGGGAAGAAAGTGAATATTTGAACAAGAAGAATTTAATGAAAAGACTTCAATAACTGAATCAAATATCACAACAAAAGCGTTCCTTGGATAAAAATTCAACAAGGCAAGACAACAAGGAAGGGAATCTAAAATAATCTTACAAAAACCATTCAAAAGCAATAAAAGCTACAATCTTCCTTCTTCAACCTTCAAAAAGGTTCTTCAAATCTCCCAACTGGAGTATGGCCGCAGCGATGTAAAGCAAGGTGATAGCGGATCTTCAGCCGTAAGCGGGGTCTGGATTTGTGGGAAATCCGACCCTTTTTATAGGAAAATTACTCTCCAAAGATAAGATATCTTAGAAAGATCTCTTCCCATAAAAATAGGTAAAATATATGATCAAGTACATCTTCTTCCTTCCAGGAGCCAAGCCCAAAAATATAAGATCTCTTTCCAAAGATAAAAGATCTCAGCCAAGAATAAAATATTCTCGCCGCGTCCCAGGTGTTCGCCTCGGTCGAGTCGACTTCCCTGGATTACCTCGGTCGAGGTGAATCTGTGGTCAACCGAGGTGAGTCACAACTGAATGTGAAATCTCTCAAATCTGGTCCAAAGTGAATCTTTAATCCATGGCTATGCTTCCTCGATGGTTCCTTATGTTCCTGAATGTAGCTCCAATGACTCCATAGCTCCTTTTGCTCCTTTTTGATGCAAAACGTGCCATTTTACCTACGATTACAACAAAACTAGGTGTAGACCTCGATTCCCGCAAAGGTAGATGAAATGGTAATATCATCACATATTATGCATACAAACATGCAGATTATTGAAGATAAAACGTCCAAACAAACCCCAAAATATAGACTATAGTTCATGTTATCACAGATCAACATCAATAGGTGAAGACTCCTTATATATCTCTTCCTTAATATCAGAAAGAAACCTTGAAAGGTTGGGGCGAGGTTCTGCAGATTGGAATCGAAACAGTCTTTGACAGTGGCAAATCTCGGGCATAAGGACAAATCTCGGGCGAGATTTATGGTATTTGGCTGAGATTCCCTTCTTGGAGCGAAATTTGTTTTCCTATGCCACGGTTCAGTCCGAATCATGGTAGTATTACGTTTACCATACCCCCGTGGCATCTCTAGGACATATACTTTGTGTTGTTCCTTATTCTTGTCGTTTCAAGCTTGCAGTCTTACAAGTAAATTCAGTCGCTTCCTTATGGATAACGGTGCAAGGTTAACAAATTTTGAGGGAAACAAATTATCAACAAATTCATAGAAATTGTAAGGCCCGGAATTTTTTACTCTGGTTAGTGAGCGGTTTAACGGCCTTACCGCATGCCCGGCTCAATCTTTCCGTAGGCACGAGATGCTGAGTGATGAGATTTCATCCCAAATCCCGTTCCGACCCTACGTTTCCCCGCCTTTGCTTTTGGACCCCTCGTTTTCTAGAATAAAGGAGACAAGGTTGGCAGCTGACCCCTTGTTCCCTCCCTCCTTGTGCAGCCTTGATTCACTCTCTCCTCACTCTTGATTCACGTTACTCATTTTCCACCTCTTCGTTCTCTTGAGCTCTCTTCTCTCTCTTATCTTTGGATCTCCTTGAGTGTGGCCAATAGTGGAAGAACTTTGGATCTAGTTTGGTAAGACTCTCCTTCCTCCTTCCCTTCTTTTCCTTGCATCCATTTCCTCTTCTTCCTCTTCATCCAATTTCATGGCTGGAGCTTGTGAAGAAGGTCCCTTCTTGATCCTCTTTGCATGCATGTGTTCCTAGCAAGTTTGGGTCATGGAGGAGAGCTTGGATATTGTGGTTGATATTTGGAGAAGACCTACCAAGAGAAGGAGGCCATTGAAGCTCAAGTTCACAGTCAAAGACAAAGAAGGATCGCTTTTTGTAGTTCGACCGCGGGGCGGCAGAGCACTGCCGCAGGGGCAGACCCATGCCACCGTAGGGGCGGCTCAAGGACCTCCGGCCACTGCAGGGGAAGCGCCTGTGGAAGACCCGAGGTCTTAGGGACGTTGTCCCCATGCCAACCATGCTCGCGCAGAAAACTTCCCAAAAGGTCACCCATCTTGAAATTGCTCCCGTACAAGCACGCTTAACTCCAGAGTTATTTGTCCTCACTCTACCATTGGAAAAGAAGAATTCTTGTTGACCTGGGTAGCAGCACATGCTTATAAGTCAATCACAAATCCCCATTCAAATGATGCGGGATGACAATTGTTACGGGATGTTACAATCTCCCCCACTTAAACTCCTAACGTCCACGTCAGGCCAAGGACCGTCCACCGAGCCGAGTGACCGCCTACTAGGGCAAGCACACTCGTAACTCATGGTTAGCTTTGATACCATCTATAAGACCCGAGGTCTTAGGGACGCTGTCCCCATGCCAACCATGCTCGCGCAGAAAACTTCCCAGGACGTCACCCTTCCTGAAATTGCTCCCGTACGAGCACGCTTAACTCCAGAATTATTTGTCCTCACTCTACCACAAGAAAAGAAGAATTCTTGTTGACATGGGTAGCAACCCATCCTTATAATTCAATCACAAATCCCCATTCAAATGATGCGGGATGACAATTTTTACGGGATGTTACAACCTGGACCCGCAGGGGCGGTGATAGTCAGGCCGCAGTCACGCTAGTTTGCTTCCGCGGCTGCGTTTCTTCAACAGTAGGCTCTTCTTCTCCCTTTTTCTTCGTTCCTTCCTTAGTTGTGAGGTTGTATCATGATAGTACAATGACTAGGGTGGACCTAGGGTAGTTGTGAATGCCTATCTAGTGGTTGTGAACCTTTGAGTGCTTAGGGCTTGTTGTAGTCTTGTAGAACTAGAGTGTGATGAGCATGTTGCATCTCCTAGTCTAGTATGTTCCATATTGGCTATTGAGTTGATCATGTGAGTGAGTAAGCTGTTGTGAGATCCTTACATATGTTGAGTGAGATGTTGGTATCATGAAGTCTAGGATGCGATCCTAGCTTGAGAGTTAGATGATCTTATGAAGATCATTAGAGTGGAAGTCTAAGAGTTCTAGAGTGTGAGGGAGTTATTGATATGTACCTTGTTGTGGGCAGGCTGTGAGCATCTTCCTAAGGGGATCAAGAGCGGTTGTGCGAGTTTAGCATTGGGACGAGGTAAGTCTCCAGACTTACTTAGCTAGTATTCCTTGTATTAGCATCGTTGTGTGATTGTGGTGTGTGTGTGTTAGGTATGTTTTATAATAACGAAACCGGAATATAGGAAGACCTTTATATATTGATATTTGGCCCAAGCGTATGATAACTGGCGGTGACAACACTGCCTAGCTCAAGCGAGAGCTAGGAGGTTCTTGGCGACTAGCCGGGGCAGGTAGACGGTCGGATACATCAATACCATTTCTTGCCGGTAAGTAGGGACAAAGACGAGTTTTGGGGATTCTCGTGTCATAAACCTAAGTTGAATTAGTAAGGAATGACGTAAATGAAAAGATAATAAACCGGCTTGTGTGTGTTGGATCATGATGTGTGTTTCTGTAAATTATGTATGTGTATGTGCCATTAACAAGATTCTAATGTTTTGAATGTTAGCTAACGGTTTTAAACTGATTGTTGTCGATGCCTTGTAGGTTATGGATGCCGCCGGGTGAGGTGGAGGAGTGGACAACCAGTGTAACACCCCGAATCCGTGGGACTCGGAGTGTCACATTGGGCTAGAATCTCACAATGGATCCGGACCCTAGCCTGACAATAAGTTCACTAGACCTTACAACATGACACTGACAGATATAAAAACAAATACATAAAACTGTATAAATTGTACAACCAAAAGGTAAAACAACATAGCCGAGTATAAACAACAACGTCCTCACATAGGAGGTAACAAAAGATCATCCTCATGTAGGAGGGAAAAGTAAACAACCCCCAAAAGACCATAACATCCTATGTACTAGAGGTCCACGGCCTGCCACTCTGCTAGATCACCCAGCAACACGCCTATCCTGTGGGGCAACTACAACATGGTAATAAACCATTAGCTAACCATACATATATAGAGTAATGCATAAGCACAATCACAAACATGGAAATATAAACACATCAGCATGCTATCACACATTTACCTTGTTTATCATCTTAATATAATAATCATTCATTCAAATTGCGTATATATATAGTTAGTTGAATGTATGTGACACGAGGACCGATACATCCTCGCCTCTGAGCCTGATAGCCAGTTGTACGAGTATCGGTCACACAATCCGTGTACCCTATGGGAGTGGATTGCACCCTTCCTGTAAACCAGGCTGGCATGACAATAGAGAACCTCCCAGACTACACGGCGGGATGAAAGGGAAAGGTTATCATAGCTATCCATTGGGGCATTCAATAAAACATAAGTCGGTATAACGATAACTCATGCTATCATAGCAAACATATAAAGCACAGACCACTCATGCAAACACTCAATATAAGGATGGTAGCTAAGTAAGTCCTACGGACTTACCTTAACCTCGTACAAAGATCCACCGGAAGCAACCTTCAATCCTGAGAGAGGGGCACTGCCTAATAACAAGGCATAGAAAGATATCAACATCTATTCATCAAAGAGGTCACACCCAGACCCAAAGGGATCCATACTCAACCTCAAAACCTCAACCAACAATAACATAAGTCCTTAAAGCCGTACAAGGCATAACTCGATCATAACCTCATCAAACCACATCCTCACACATATAGCATGATCCTATACACTCACACTAGGAAAATAGGGAACAAAGGATATCCTAAAGCAAGCCTAGAAGCAACACACACCTGCAGAACCAAGTGCAGGACCTTGCTGATGCAGGTGGCCACATGGGCGGATCCCAGCTGGCGCAAGGGAGGCTCAGGACGGCGTTGGGGCGGCTGCAAGGTGGCGCAGGGGCGGCTGGACAGTAAATGATGCCTCTTCAGCCCTTTCTTCACATCTTCCTTCGATTCTTTCACTGTTTCTTCCCTCCAACATCAGCATACAATATACATCAACACAAGCCAAACATGGTTGAAGCATGATCCAAGCCTAAGGAACCTAACTAAACTAAAGAAAGAAAGGAAAACAGATAAGAAGATGAAAGAATGAAAAAAGGAAGGATGTAAGCCATGAAAGCTTACCAAGCTGAAAGTCCAGAAGCTCAAAACATCATCAAAACATCCTCAAGCTGGCTCACAAGGCTCATCAACCATAACCATCATCAAAGCCAAGTACAACTCTCACAAACTCAACCAAAACTCAAGAGAAGATCAACAAAAGATCCAAAGGAGAAGAGAGGAGAAGAAGATGTACGTAGGAGAGAGATGAAGCTAAAAATGATAAACACTCATCAGAAGGAAAGAGATTAAGGTTATAAAGGGTGAAAAGAGTAAAGCACGGGTCAAAGGGTCAAAGAAGACGGCCGCGGCACACAGAGTCGCAGGGGCGGACTTTGTGAACCGCAGGTGCGGCCCAGGCAAACCGCTGGGGCGCCTACTAGGTCACGCAGAGGGGTCTAGGCCTAATTTGGGTCCTCAGCTCACTCTCTCAGCAACTCAGCAACTAGGCTCTTACAACCAAGGTCTCCGTACATTATAGGACGGGGATGGGATTTATATTTTGTTGTTGTGGACTTGTATACTTATTTTATGGAGTTTGTTGTCGTCTTGAGGACTCGATTGAGTTTTTACTTTGTATTTTACATTTCAGAATTATCGCACATGAATTAAGACGTTTTCCGTATTTGCCTTTATTTGTGCCTTGTTGGAAAGGTCTGGTGAAATTGTTGTCAAGCTAACGGCCGGGACCCATTGTGAGGTCTCCGCCCGTAACGCTCCGAGTCCTGCAGATTCCAAGCATTATAATATGGTATCAGAGCCCTAGGTTTACAACAATGACACCCGCAATCTTTTAAAGGCCCAATAGAAATAAACATAATGCTCAAGGGTTCTGAGTTTTGAAAGAAAAGAATTTCGTTTTCAAATCATGTGCATGAGTCGGCTCTGGATAGAATGGATGGGACCACCACCACTCCTTCCGTGGACTTGGGCGACGTGGTCTATTGGATTTTGATATATGAATATATATATATATATATATATATATATATATATATATATATATATATATATATATATATATATATATATGTGTGTGTATGTGTGTGTGTGTGTGTGGACTTAGGATGTTTTTGGACATGTTGTAACTTAGTTAAGTACATGGACCTTGCTTTATAGTATGCTTCTACAGTTTTGATACCGTTTCGAGATCATAGTTATATATGTGTGTATATATATATATATCCTAAGTCCACATATCAAAAAAACCATAATTCCGGATGAATGAGTAGTTTGCCAAGCTTGTTGATGCTAGATCCTTCTTCCTTGTTGAAAATGCTTCAGTTTAGGCTCAAGAATCGTTCAAAACGATTACAAATTGGGGAGATGGGAGGGTAGGCGATTTTCGGCATTTTGGAGCAAAGGGGAACGAGTTTTGGTTAAGTGTCGGAATGAGAAAATCGAGTGGAGAAGGCTTTATATAGGCTGGCCAAAATACAAAGAAAATCGACAAATTTTTCTGGGAAATTTTTTTGTCGGCCCAATTTTTCTTCTCTTTCATAGCTCAATAAGGGAAATCGACCGATTGTTTCTGGGGGGGTCGATTTTTCAGTCGATTTGTCTTTCTGTTGTCAAAAATCGACTTGCTCTGTAGCTTGAATCGATCGATTAACTTATGGTAAGTCGATTTATTCCTTTCTTTTCCTTGAAAAGTGTATCTGATCCAATTTATGTCAACTTTCTCCATCAATTCCTCAAATTTTCACCTAGTTCCTGCAACTTATGACACAAATAAACCAAGAGAGCATCGAGGAACAAACAAAGCAAAAACAAAAAACAAACAAGCGACTAACCTAAGTTATTCTATGATGAAAAGAAAAGAAAAGAACTACACTACCATGGGTTGCCTCCCAAGAAGCGCTTGATTTAACGTCTTTAGCTGGATATTGCTTGTTTAGGTGCTCAATGGAGGAGGATAGAAGCTATCTCCTCAACCGGAACTTCCGGTGTGTACTTCTTCAACCGTTGGATGTTCACTTTGAAATTTCTGCTTTGTTCACCCCATACTTCAAGTGCACCATGAGGGAAAACACATTTAATAACATAAGGTCCTGTCCAATGGTATTTAAACTTACCTGGAAAGAGTCGAAATCTTGAATTGAATAGGAGAACTAGATCTCCTTCCTTCGATGAGATGATATGCTTATCATGCCAACACTTCGTCCTTTCCTTATAGATCCTTGCATTCTCGTACGCATTCAAGCAGATCTCCTCTAGTTCATTGATGTCCAATAGCCTCTTTTCTCCGGCTTCCTTCATGCTGAAGTTGAGCCACTTGACGGCCCAATATGCTTTATGCTCTATCTCTATAGAAAGGTGACAAGACTTCCCATACACAAGGTTGTATGGTGTTGTTCCTATGGGTGTCTTAAAAGCGGTCATGTACGCCCATAATGCATCATCTAGTTTCATTGCCCAGTCCTTTCTTGATCTAGAGACAGTCTTCTCTAGAATTCCTTTGATCTCCCTGTTGGATATCTCAACTTGTCCGCTTGTTTGCGGATGGTAAGGTGTGACAATCTTATGGGTTACCCCATACTTAGCTAATAGAGCCTCAAATCGACGGACTGTGAAGTGCGTTCCTCCATCACTAATGATGGTTCGGGGAGTCCCGAACCTTGGGAAGATCGTTCTATTGAAGAACTTTACCACTACCATTGCATCATTAGTAGGAGAAGTGATTGATGCTACCCATCTTAAGACATAGTCTACGGCTAGAAGTATGTATTTGTTTCAATAAGACGATGGGAATGGTCCCATGAAGTCCACTCCGCATACGTCGAATATCTCTACTTCTTGTATGTTGTTGAGGGGCATCACATTCCTCCTTGAAATATTACATGTCCTTTGACAAGCATCACAAGCAACAACATAGTTTTGCACATCTTTAAACAAGGTAGGCCAAAAGAAGCCAGATTGGAGTACCTTAGCGCATGTCTTGTGGGAACTAGCATGTCCTCCACAAGGCAAAGAATGGCAATGGCGGATAATGCTTTCTACTTTATCTTCCGGAACAGATCTTCTGTACATGCCATCGGGACATCTCTTCAAGAGTAGAGGTTCATTCCTATAGAAGTGTCGGACGTCTCTAAATAATTTCTTCCTTTGAGCATATGAAAGTCCGGGTAGGAGTTCCTTACAAATAAGGTAATTGACAATATCAGCAAACCATGGGTCATTACCTTTCGAGATTTGTTGAAGACATTCTTCAATCGCGTGCAGCTGCTCGTCAGGAAATGAGTCGTCAATAGGGAGCTCATCCGTCTCGTTGGTGAGGTGTGGGAGACGGCTGAGGTGATCGGCGACTGGATTCTCCGAGCCCTTCTTATCACAGATCTCTAGATCGAATTCTTTTAAGAGCAAGATCCATCTTAGAAGCCTAGGCTTTGCATCCTTCTTTGTGAATAGGTAGCGGATTGCTGAATGATCCGTGTAGACTATCACATTTGCACCTACAAGATAAGAACGAAATTTCTCAAATGCATAGACAACAACAAAGAGCTCCTTCTCCGTGGTAGCTTAATTCAATTGAGCTTCGTCTAGCATCTTGCTAGCATGGTAGATGGAGTGAGTACGACCATCTTTCTTCTGTCCAAGTACAACTCCTATAGCTACATCACTTGCGTCACACATGATCTCGAAAGGAAGTGTCCAATCGGGTGGTTGGATGATATGAGCTGAAATCAAAGCTTCCCTTATCCTACAAAAGGCATCTAAACATTCTTTCGAAAACTCGAAAGTTATGTCCTTCATCAAAAGGTTAGTCAAAGGTTTTGAAATCTTAGAAAAATCCTTTATGAACCTCCTACAGAAACATGCATGTCCTAAAAAGCTTCTAACTATTTTCACCGAAGATAGAGGAGGTAGCTTCTCTATAGTTTCAATCTTAGCTCTATCAACTTCTATTCCTCTATTCGAAATCAAATGACCTAACACAATTCCTTCGGTGACCATAAAATGACACTTCTCCCAGTTTAAGACTAGGTTAGTCTCTTCGCATCTGTTAAGAACAAGGGAAAGGTTAAAGAGACAGTTATCAAAGAAAGAACCATATACTAAAAAGTCATCCATGAATACTTCCATGATATTCTCTACATATTCTGAAAATATTGCCATCATACACCTTTGGAAGGTGACTGGAGTGTTGCATAAACCGAATGGCATCCTTCTATAGGAAAACGTACCCCAAGGGCACGTGAAAGTTATCTTCTCTTGATCGTCCGTGTGAATGGGAATCTGAAAGAAACCGCTATATCCATCTAGATAACAAAAGTAAGAGTGTTGGGCTAACCTCTCCAACATTTGATCAATGAAAGGGAGGGGGAAGTGGTCCTTCCTCGTGGCAACATTCAGTTTACGGTAGTCGATGCACATTCTCCATCTCGTAATTGTTCTTGTAGGAATAAGTTCGTTGTTCTTGTTTGCAACAACGTTTATGCCTCCTTTCTTTGGAACCACTTGTACGGGACTCACCCATTTGCTATCAGAAATAGGGAAGAAGATACCTGTATCAAGTAGCTTAAGGATTTCTTTCTTCACGACCTCTTTCATGATCGGATTTAACCGTCTTTGAGGTTGACGTGAAGGTTTGTAATCCTCTTCCATCAAGATCTTATGCATATAAAGGGAAGGTTTAATGCCTACTAAATCATCAATGGTATAGCCTAGGGCTTTCCTATGTTGTTTTAGAACATTCATAAGCTTCTCAAGTTCATCATCATTCAAATTCGCACTAACTATAACAAGATATGTTGAGTTCGGCCCAAGCAATGCATACCTTAGATGTGTAGGAAGTGGTTTCAAATCCAATGATGGTGGTGCTTTGGTTGATGGTTCTTGATCATCGGGTGTCATTGGAGAAGCGTCTGAAGGTGAAGGAAGTGTGCTGCTACAGTTAAGAACAACTGCAATTGAGTTTGTAGAAGTCGGAGAAATTGCCGAAAAATCGACTTCCCCTTACTTAAATCGGTCGATCTTCAGTCCAATTTTTCTTTCTGTTGTCAAAAATCGACTTGCATTATAGGAAATCGGGCGTTTTCCTTTATGTAGGTCGATTTTTTCAGCAGTTTCTGGAGCTCTTCTCAGCTCTTCAAATCTTGCTTCCGGTTATTCCTCTACATCTTCCAATGCTCGAATCTCATCATCATAGTCATGTTCTACCCCTTCTTCAATGATACCTATGCTAAGAACCTTTTGAAGTGAATCTTTGATCAAGATTGAACTCACCACTTCTCTAGACTCTTCTTCATCAAAGATGTTAAAAACATCTTCTCTCAAAGCTGGCTCTTTGATCAAGGAGGAGAGTAGAAATTCCACTTTCTCTTCTCCTATATTGAATGATAGCTATCCATTCTTATAATCAACCACGCATCTAGAGGTTGCAAGGAATGGTCTCCCAAAATGATGGGACATGGATAATTTGCAGGAATGTCAAGAACGACAAAATCTATAGGAATGTAAAACTTACAAAGCTTTACGGGAATGTCTTCTATGATTCCGACATGCCTAGTTATGGAACGGTCAGCCATGTAGAGTGTCATCTTCACCAGTCTAGGTTCCTCTAAACCGACCGCCTTGCACAAGGCAAGTGGTATGATGCTAACACTTGCTCCAAGGTCGCAAAGTGAATCATATGTGACTTCCCCTAAGGTGATTGGTATACAAAATGATCTTGGATCACGCAGCTTGGGTGGCATGTTCTCCGTCATAGTCTTGATAAGTTCGGATGACTCCGTACTCATCTTGACTTCACCGATGTCTTCTAGTTTCCTCTTGTTAGAGAGGATCTCCTTTAGGAACTTCCCATAAGTTGGCATACCTAAAATTGCATCCATAAAAGGTATATTAATGTGTAGCTTACTCATAAGATCAATGAACTTACCGAAGTGTTTATCTAGACGTGCTCTCGCTCTAGATTGGGGAAAAGGTAGAGGTGGCTTGTAAGCTTGAGGAGGAACATAGAAATCTTCCTTCTCTTTTTCAGCGGGGGCTTCAACTAGTTTGGGTTGTGGATCGATGGTTGTCTTTCCACTTCTAGTAGTAATCGCCATCACCCGCCCATTTGGGTTGTCCTCCGTCTTTCCGGGAAGCTTCCCTTGATCTCTAGGGACTTCTCTGGCCTTGTTGAATACTTAATTATCTAAAGCATTTTGTGCTTTATCAATCGAAGTAATGTGACTTTCCATTCCTTGGAGCTTTCCAAAGATGTTCTCCATCATTACATCGAACATGTCCTTCTCTGGGTTGCTCGAGCCATTCGATGTTTGACCCAGGCTTTTCAAAGGAGTAGAAGAAGATGGAGATGTTAGTGCATTTTCAGCATGTGAATAGGGATTACCGGGGTTTTGTTGGTTGGATCTCCAATTGTTGTTGTTGGAGTTTCTGTTGTTGTTGTTGTTGTTCCCATTATTGTTCCGGTAGTTATTCCTATTGCCTTGGTTATTGTCCCTTCCTAGGTAGCCAGCATCTTACTCCTTCGTCCTTTGAAGGCTAGATTTTATGACTTCCTTCAACTCCTTGATTCCATTGTTGAGGGAAAATATTTGAGTTTGTGCAGCTTGAGTTAACTTTGCACCCGGGTCTCCCAAATTCCGATTCCCACCATCAATCTTCCTATAGGAATACTTCTCAATTTCTTTGCTTGCTTCTCAATGAAGTTCCAAGCGTCATCTCCTCTCATATCCATGAATGTACCACAAGAAAGAGAATGAAGTTTGAATTGTGTCTCCACATCCAATCCCTTGTAGTAGATCTCCAATAATTCCAGCTTTGAAATCACATGGTGTGGGCAATCCAATAGAAGATCTTGAAACTTTTCCCAAGATTGAAACAACCTTTCGTTAGGTTTCATAGAAAAAGCGTTTGTCTTACCTCTCAATTCCGCCGTTTTGGATGGCGGAAAGAACTTAGTGAGGAATTCCGAAGTCAAGTCCTCCCATGTGTTGAGCTTTGCATCTGGAAGAGCTTGATACCAAGCTAAGGCTTTGTCCTTCAAAGAGAAGAAGAATGGTCTCAACTTGTAGTTGTTGTTGTTAACTCTTTGAGGTTTCAAAGTTTCCATGAGAATCTCAAAATTTTGCAAGTGTTGATGCGGAGATTCAGCTTCCGTTCCACCAAACTGATTTTCGCGGATCATAGTGATGACTTGTGGACGCATCCTAAAGTCATGATCATCTTGCTCTCCAAGATTCACACCTAGACGGCGTGGTTGTTGAATTGGGTCCATTCGTTGCCCAAGGGTTCGTGGTTCAGCCACAACATCAGCAGCTCTTGCCTCTCTAACACGAGGGTGAAGATCAACTTGAGCCCGATGATTAAATGGTGGTATGTCCTCTAGTTCTGGCATCTCATCATCATCGAATAATTCAGCTATAGATATCTGCTTTAGCCTTCTTCTTCTTAGCGTCATTCCTCTCCAATTTCATGTCTAAACTCATAGCCTTAAGCTCATCTATCTGAAATTGATTACGCCCTTATTCTTCCAAGCAAGCCTTCTCACTCAATTTGAGTTGAGCTCGAGTTTCATCCAACTCCTCTTGGATGTTCCTCTTATTATTTTCAGCCATCTTTTCCTCTTTTAGCTTTCTCCTTAAAGTTTTCTCTAATTCGGGATCAAAAGGAACAAGGTCTTCGGTAGATCTAGACCTTTGCATATACCTAAAGAATCTACAAAAATCACTCAAGAGACACATCAAATCACAAGAGCAAAAGCTCCCACGCCAGACAACCGAAAACCGGATTTGGTCTAGACCAAATCCCCGGCAACGGCGCCAAAAAGTTGTTCGCTCGAAAGTGTGTGCGTCAAAGTATTAAAATTTATATCTAGAACTCATGCAAAAGCGAACCCACAGTGTACGGATCACCTGTAGTAAGGCAAGAAATTTCAGAGTCGAACTCAGGGATTTGGTGAGAATAAAATCGATTTCAAATTATTTGGCAAAGTGCAAAAGCTTTTGTATTAATAAGGAGACAAATGATTCCAAGGATTGAAGTATCCGACTGTGGCTTTCGATTCAAGACACTTCTAAAGATCAAAGGACAGAGGTTGTGTTGCCAAGGTTATGCGTTTCAAAAGAAGGTATTGTACGGCGAAGTTCCAAAACCTATATGTCTAACCCAAAGGCTCTCTCTATAGAGGTTGTTGAGGCTGCAATATAGAAAGATCTAAGGACAAGATTAACACTCAAACTAACCACCCAAACCCAAGGATATGACTCTCGTAGGTAAAGATGGAAAGCACACTCAAACCTTAATAGAGGATGTTGAGTCTCTCTATTACACAAATCTTACAAACTTTAGTTATCAAATGAAGAATCAATGATGAAGTCTCTTCTCACACTTGAATAAGGGTTAAAAAGGTTAAGCAAGGTTAGGATTTAGGCAAGGGTTAACATTGGTTAAAGGATAAATCACTTACAGAATGTTAGAAGAATAAACCGGGTTGTTCTTGATAAAATCGGTCGATTTACTCAAGAACAGGTCGATTTATCTGGTGTCGCAAAGTTAAATCTCAACTCTCAGGGTCAAAACAGTTAAATGAGTTCAGTCTATCATCATCTAAGCCTCAATCATCAACTATTCTCCCCAAAATCACAAGGTTTTTAGCCAACCATTTTCATATTCAAATCAAAATCAAGATTGAAAGAAGAAAACCAAATAAAACTCGAACTTTGTATAAAAACCAAATAATCTCCGAATCTGTAATCAAACCTTAAAATCTTTCAGAGAAACTCTCAAAACACTCAACAATGTGTTCACAAATCACAAGAATTATAAGGGAAACAAAAGATATCACAAACTTCTTTGAATCTTGACTTCTTGTTTCTTTCCTTCAATCCTCTCTCCCAAAAACCTTCAATTTTGCAAAATCCTGTAAATCTTCCAGGCTGCGAACCCTCTCTTTTTGTTCCTAGGGTTCCAATGTATACTTTCTCACCAATGGGCCCCTTGGCATACCACTTCTCAGGCCCACAAGTGATGGTCTTTGGATCGTAATATTTTTAGGCGAAAACTGAAGAGAAATCGTTCGATTAAAAAAATATAAACCGTCCGATTTTTGTCAAGAAAATCGTCCGATTTCTAGTGTAAACAACTTGATTTTCTTCAACAGAAAGTGCTCGTCTCTTGACTTGTTTCCTTCCTTCCTTTAGTGACCCTTTTACACACTTCCTTTTGCTCTTCACTGAGCTACATATCTCGCCACGTTTTGCTTCAGACCTCCCCATCGGAAAGAGCATCTAATATCTGGATACATCTTACTCACATCGGGATATACAGAGTAAGTGTAGAGTGAGCCTCCTATAGGATCCGTTGTCACAGCACTCGATTTGAGGGTACACATACGCGCTCCTGTAGAGTGAGCCTCCTATAGGATCCGTTGTCAACCTCTTCTTCAGCTCCTCGAAGCTTTGTAGACACAGCTCAGACCACACGAATCTCGTAGTCTTCCTCAGCAAGGAAGTAAGACGTCGGGCGATAACTGAAAAGCCCTCCATAAAACGCCTGTCCGCCAATCCTAGGCAGTTGCGTACCTCTTTGACGTTCCTAAGAGGCGGCCAAGATGCTACAGACTCGATCTTCGCCGGATCTACCTTGATTCCTTCTGCGGGAACGATATGACCAAGAAATGCCACCTCAGATATCCAAAACTCACACTTAGAGAGCTTAGCGTAAAGCTCTCTATCCTGTAGGACTTGGAGTATTATCCTTAATGGTCCTGCATGCTCCTCTCTACTACGAGAGTATACCAAAATGTCATCTATAAAGACAACTATAAACTGGTCTAGGAAGTCGATGAAGATGTTGTTCATCAACTCCATGAACACGTCAGGTGCATTCGTAAGCCCGAAAGGCATCACTAAAAACTCGTAGTGGTTGTATCTTGTCGAAAATACCATCTTGGCTATGTCCTGCTCTCTCACCCTCAGCTAGTGATATCCGGATCTCAAATCGATCCGCAAGAACACTAGAGCTACATGGAGCTGATTTAAAAGATCGTCGATACGGGGCAATGGGTACTTATTCTTGATTGTCACCTTGTTAAGCTCTCGGTATTCAATACATAACCTCATCGACCCGTCTTTGTTCCTGATGAAGAGTACTGGTGCGCCCCATGGAGATACACTAGGGAGGATGAAGCCCTTCTCTACTAACTCCTTGAGCTACTTTTAAAGCTCAAGCATCTCGATAGGCGTCATACGGTAAGGATCCTTAGAGATCGGTCTCGTGTCAAGCTCTAACTCAATGCCAAAGTCTACACTCATCTGTGGAGGTAAATGTGATAGCTCTCAGATTAAGTTGGAAACCTCGCACGCTATTGGAATCTCCTTCAAAGCTGGGCTCGTACTATCCTTCATGGCATAACACCTAAAAGCCTCGCAACCCTGACCGATAAGTCTCGCACCTCGGACTGCACTAATGACTGTACCGTTCTTTCCGAGATCCCATCCACGGAAAATCTCTACCTAGCCTGACTCTGTAGTTACCGTCATTGTCCTCTTGCTGATGTCTAGAACTGCCTGATGTCGATCCATCCAATCCATGCCCAGAAGACTTCTTCATGTACTAAGTACATGACGAAGAAGTCAGCTGGCCAATCGCGACCTCCCAATCTAATAGGGCAATCGCGAACCTCTCGTATCACTCTAACCTTACCCCATCGGGTAATCCTATAAAGAAGGGTCTCCCCTCTACGGTAAGTAAGGCCAATCTATCTACACATACATCAGATATAAAAGAATGTGTAGCACCGGTATCATTAAGAACTTTGACAAGAAAACCATTAATATGAATGGTACATGTGGTCGCTGGAGATGCCGGCTCCACTACACTCCTCAGGTCATACACTCTAGCTGGAGCGCCTCTTGTATCGGTAGTACCACCACCTCGTCCTCTACCTTGTCCTTAAGCGGAATCATGTGGAGCGGTAAAACCATGATTATGTGCTATTGTTGTTGGTACTGGGTGTTCGCCCAAAAAGGTGTGTGCGTCAAAGTCTTAAAATTTATATCTAGAACTCAAAGCAAAGCGAACCCGCAGTGTACGGATCAACTGACTTGTTCGCCACTTAGCGTGCGTTCAAATAAGTCTTAAATTTATAAAACTAGAATCAAGCAAGCGAACCCGCAGTGTACGGATCGACGTAGTCAAGCAAGAATTCCAGAGTATCGAACACAGGGATTCGGGGGTTAAATCCAGTTATAAATCGTCAAGCAAGTAAATGTATGAAGCTTCGTAAATATTGGGAAAACAACAATCCTATAGATCCAGGAATCCAGTTGTGGAAATCGATTCAAGATATACTAAAGATATAGGACAAAGTTAAGAGTTGCAAAGGTATGCTAAGGTAAAGCAATGTACGGTGAAGTTCCAAGGCTTTATATGACTTACCTAAAGACACTCTCTATAAAGGTTGTTGATGCTTCAGTATAGAAAGGATCTAAAGACAAGAATTAATATCAAATACCCAAACTTGTAACCCAAGGATCAAGACTAACTAAACCGATTAAGGTTGTGACACTCGGAATCGAGGTAGAGGTTGTTGAGGCTTCACTACCACCTAGAAAAGGCAAGCCAAGACTAAGTTAAAGCAAATCTTTAACTTTGGATTAAAGTAAAAGCAAGGTTCGTAAATTGAGGGAAATTACGGGTGGATCTTGAGATTCCACGGCCGTGGAACTCAAGAACACACCGTGATTTTGGTTCGTCGGCGATTCTCTCTAACTCTCAGGGTCCAATCTGTTTACGATCGATCTATCATCATCTAAGCCACAACTATCAACCCTTCACCTTAGAATTGCTAAAGGGTTTTACCCAACAACAGTCATTATGATATCAAATTCAAGGTTTAAGAGAATGAAAGATGAAAACCTTCGAAAACCTTTAATAAATCTCAAATCAATCTCAAATCCACAAACAAAGTGATGATGTATATTAGATTCAGAATAACACAAACCAATCACGATCCTTGATAAGAACGAAGAACGGGATGTCAATCCGTCTTCTAATCAAACCTAAGGACAAAGCGTAACTTCCAAATCTTCCACTCTTTGCAAACCTCCGTTGCGAAATAGCAATCTCACACGTCCAACTTGAAACCCTAGGCACGTGCAATGAGCGCCGGCAAAGTCCAAGCACAAGCGTAAGCGAAGGTCTAAGCAGAGGTGACGGAATCTCTCTCTTTCCGTCCTTTTATAGGGTAAGATAAAATATGTGTCGAGCCCATTGTGTAAAAGATCATGGCTTCAAATTGTACGTTAAAAGATTGCCTAAATCACGGTTCCTTGGGATTCCACGCCCGTGGTTTAGAGCGTGGTTTAGAGCGTGGAATTTCATCACGGTTGCTTCACATCCTCCACGGCCGTGTAACCCTCTGGAATGCTCCACGCTTGTGTTGCCAAAGTTCCACGGCCGTGGTTTAGAGCGTGGACTCTAATACGGCCGTATTTTAGAGCGTGGAACACAAGTAGCTCGTATTTCTCCTTTGTTTTGTGTCATTCTTCATCCTAGCATCTTCCTTAGCTCCTAGTGATGTCCTCAATCCTTGGACATGCTCAATCCTCCATTCTCCCTTGATTCGTCCGGTTTTAGCTCTTAATTTCCTACAATCAACACAAAGCTTATGTAGACCTCTATATCGACAATATAGATAAACTAACTCACAATTGCTTCCATGCTTTATCAATGATCACCAATATGGATGAAATACACTTAGAAAACGTGCCTAAAATATCACAATATTTCATGCTAACAAATAACCCCATACTTGCCACTTGCTTGTCCCTAAGCAAGGTCTTTCAAAAGCTTTAAAACTCAAGTTAGGATGAAATATGTGTACACTCTGAAAACAAAACTTCTTTTAGAGGAATGTGCTTCCTAATCAATAGATCATTCTCAAATCTTGCTTCATTCGTTTATAAGACTTTCATACACATAATCAAAGAGTAAAGAGTAAAGAAAGCTCATGAATTGATCAAACTTCCATGTAAACATCATAACCTTCAAACATTATCAAAATCAATCATAAGAAACTTCAATTTAGATCACCAAGTCATATATCATTCTCTTGATCTTAAGGACTTTTAAACAAGGTCTAGAATGCGGAAAGGGAAGGAAAACTTTAAGGAATGTGGTGCATGAATCCGGGAAAGTGGATAACTACTCTTTTCTTTTTCTCTTGCGGTTTCCGCAGCACTTTCAACTTAGAGCTTTGCTCTCTTCTTTTCAATTCATTTTTCGACTTTACTTTTGGAGTTATGGATAGAGGTGCACAAAAACCGAAGCCTAGGAGATTGGCGGTTCTCATTTTTATAAGATGCCTCAAACCCTTGATGCACATACCATAATCCGCTAGGAATATCGCTCAATCCGACTTTGACAAGACACAAACACCCGGCTATGTGAATGGTGCCGAGTTACTCATCATCATGATTATAATTTCTTTCTATTCTTTTGAATACAAAACATTGCTTTCATGGCCCTCCCCCATCAAACATGCCAATTACTCAACTCCTCCAAATTCCCTGATAGGTAAAGGAGGTCATTATTTCAATGAGGGGCTAAATGATCAAAGAAAGAAGAAAGAAAATCGAATTGCCTTAATCATCTCAAAAAGAAGTATAAGAGCTTATCATGTGATTTCAACCTTGATTTCTCAATATGATTTAGGTCACTCATCACATTATGAAACTTGCAAAAGAGGAATAATCAACTCATTCAATTTTCTTCAATTCACTATTTGTTTATGCATGCGATTGTCATCAAAACTCAATTCACAAGTAGTGATTATCATAGAAATCATCTCTATCCTTAGAAGCACAAAATTTTCAAAATTTTTCAATTTTTTATGGGTTTTTCAAACGCTTTTTCATGCAATGCAATAATGAAACGTGTAACAATAAAATGAACATGCAAGGTAGTCTCGATAAAAGCATACAAAAGTGAGTAAGAGTTATTACAAACTATTAGTCACACCCCACCCCATACTTGGAACAAACATTGTCCCTAATGTTCAAAAAGAAAAAGAAGAAAAAGAAAGAAAGAAAAAGGGACTCACAAAACGGTGGTGGAGCGGCTAAAACGGTCGATCATCAAACGTCATCACTGAGGTGGGGGCGGTGGTGGAAACGGGGAGAAGCCGGGATCATAGTGCCGCCCGAACTGCTAGCGGTAAACATCTCTCATCATGTGGTCAAGATCGTCAGCTCGTGCATCCCTAGCATCAGCACGAATTTCCAATGCTCCAACCCTATCGGAAAGGTCGGTAGCCCACTCTGGCAACTGCTCATACCAACCAGGCGGCTGGCTATACCACGCCGGTGCATCTGAAGGTGCTGGTGCAGGTGGTGGCTGTGCATGCCAAGGCGGTGGAGCTCCCATCCAATCCGGTTGAGTGTTATACCATGAAGGAGGATCCGCCATCCATGTAGGCCTCTCGCTCACACTAGCACGGCGAGAGGAAGAACCTGAAGCTCTAGTAGGGCGGGGAGAGTGTCTAGGAAGGTCAGAAACTGCATCCGGCTGATCCGGGAATGTACCAAAGTCATGATCAGCTCCTCCTCCCTCAAACTCGTCATCCCCTCTCATCTCCTCCTCTATAACTGGTGGTGGTGGAACATAGGGAGGGGCTACTAATTTGTTCGCATGCATGGTGATGACATGAATTATGACCTATTTTTAGGCATGTATTTATATAGATTTTCCCTTAATTTTGCATGCTTAGACATACATTCATGACATTTATGGTTATATTTACCTACTTTGCAAAAATAGAGGTCTACATAGAGTTTTATTGCATTTGTAGGTAATTTGGTGAATTATGGAGCAAAAATGGCACATTTAAAGATTAAGTCTTGAAGCGGGACAAAAAGGAGCATAAAAGAAATTTAGGACGCGCCAAAGTATTCTCTGATACCGTCGGACGCGGCCCAAAGTATTCTCTGATACCGTCGGACGCGCCAAAGTATTTTATGATACCTTATGACGCGGCCCAGAGTATCTTCTGATACCAGCGGATTCGACTTCTTTTTAGCCCAAATATTTAGGGTTTTATCTTAAAAACCCTAGATTTATCCCTACATATATTCGATAGCCTTCAACATTTGAAGGGAGCCAATTTCTCCAAAGGGAGACTAGAAGAGTCAATTTCTCCAAAGGGAGAGTACAAGGAGTCAAATTCTCCAAAGGAAGATTTAGAAGGACGGTGACAGCCCCAGGATTTGGATCCCCAAAGAGAGGGAGGATTGAAGACTTTATTGCGTACAAGGAATATTTAGGGAAGGACGCACTTTCCTATTTTTGGAGTTGGAAGATCTTAGGGTTTACATTTGAAAGCGGATTGACATCCCGTTCTTCATTGTCCCTAGAAATTTTGTGAGGTTTTTCTGTTTCTTTGATTCTACATCCATTGAACGCGGTTTGCGATTATTGTATTTTATTGACATTTGTTTTGAGTTTATTATAGAGATTTCAAGGTTTTACCTTTTCTCCCTTTCATATTTGATTATTGATATCATAATGATGATTATTGGCTAAAACCCTTTAGCAAATCTAAGGTGAAGGGTTGATAGTTGTGGCTTAGATAATGATAGATCGATTGTAATTTGATTGGACCCTGAGAGTTAGAGAAATATCGTCGACACCCTAAATCACGACCTGTTCTTAGGTTTCCACGGCCGTGATTCTCAAGAACTACCCGTGATTTACTTCAGTTTACGAATCTTGCTTTTACTTTAATTCAAAGTTAAAGATTTGCTTTAACTTAGTTTAGGCTTGCCTTTTCTAGGTGGTAGTGAAGCCTCAACAACCTCTACCTCGATTATGAGTGTCACAACCTCAATCGGTTAAGTTAGTCTTGATCCTTTGGTTACAAGTTTGGGTATTTGCCATTAATTCTTGCCTTTAGAATCTTTCTATATTGAGCCTCAACAACTTGTATAGAGAGTTTCTTATAGGTGAGTCATATAAGGTTTTTGGAACTTCACCGTACGATTACCTTACATTAGCATACCTTTGCATATCTCAACTCTGTCTTTATATCATTTAGTATATCTTGAATCGATTGCCACAATTAGATACCTGGATCTTTAGGGTTGCTGTTTTCCCAATATATTTGCAAAGCTTTACCCTTTTACTTGCTTGACAACTCTACAACTGAATTTGTTCCCCCCAAATCCCTGTGTTCGATACTCTGGAATACTGGCTAATCTACTCCGATCCGTACACTGCGGGTTCGCTTGCTTTTATTCTAGTTTTATAAATTTAAAACTTGATTGCACGCACGCTAAGTGGCGAACAAGTTTTTGGCGCCGTTGTCGGGGATTTGGTCTAGGCCGAATTCGGTTGCCGGTTGTCAAGCTTGGGAGCTTGCTCTTGTTATTTGATATCCTTTTCTTGAGTGTTCTTGCAGGTTTGTGTTCTTAGGTACATACGAAGTTCTTGTTCCGGGAACGGAACAGAGTTTCGCCAAAGAACAAATCCGGAGGTCTCAACAAGTTTTGGGAGCTTTTGTCTTTCTTTTAAACTCTTGGTATGAGTTTTTGAGGCTCTACTAGCTAAGTATGGCTCCATACGATCCAATATGGGTAGCGAAGCATACGGCTAGAGCAGATTATTACGAATACTTGGTAGAGAAATACGCCTTCTATTGGTTTGACAGTGAAAGAGAACGTGAACAAACCATTAAATATGAATTTGCAAAATGGGAAAAGCTGCACTACCCAAAGAAGGTTAAGAAGAAACCTCCCAAAGATGCGGAGGACTCAAAATTTGATGAATTGATGAAGAAATTTGATATGTTCGATGAAACAGTCAGAGCCTATGGGGAATATAATCAAAAAATGATAGAAGACGCAAAACAGAATATTTCTAAGATTGATAAAGCCAGGGAAAATCGTTCACTTAGAAAGGAAGAATTACAAGTTTCGAGCGTCCCTCCACTCGAATCTGAAGCTCCTCTTGAAGCTCTCATCGAAGAAGAGGAAGAAGTGGAACACCTAGACCCAATTGCTAATATTGTGGTCGAGATTGAAGAAGAGTCGGTTGTGCTTGAAGAAGAGGAAGAAGTGGTGAACCTTGGCCAAATTACTGAAATTGTGGCCAAAGTTGAAGAAGATCCAGCTGAGTTGGGAGATATTTCATGTGTGGATCATCATGCCAACATGAAACTTATCCCAAGCCTTGAAGAACTTAACAAGGTATATTGTCTTACTTCCTTTGATATTCCTATTAAAATTTCTGATTTTTTCAGGAATGCTCCGGAGAGTTGGAGGTCTCTTCCAAAAGAACCTCCTAAAGTGAAGATGAAGCCTCCATTGAAATTGTTGGAAGAAGATGCTCCTTGGACTACAAGGAGTAAATTTGGCAAGAGCTTCAACGCCAATGCCAATAAGTGTTTTTTGTTCAAGTATGGGGTCATTCACATGACGAAGACCATACATCATCCCCAAGTTGGAGATGGGGAAGCTAAGAGGATTCTCGAGAAACTGATTTCTCGATCTAGGAAAGGATGGGATGCAAGGCTGAATTATGTCCCATTAAAGCATAGGAAAGCTAGGAGGAATCCGGTAAGAATCAAACCGTACAAGCTTGTACGTGGGAGATCTTACCACTTGCCGGTGAAATTAGGAACCGGAGATTTTTTGGAAGAGTTTAATGATGGATTTGAAGAGCAATCCAAGATGTTCAAGGTGCATTGAGTCATCTATGGACATAGGTCCAGCTAGCGATGTTAAACCAAGCGCTTCTTGGGAGGCAACCCAAGGTAATGAATCCTTTTCCCTTTTCTTTCTTAGATTAGAGTAGTTGTTTTTGCTTGTTTTTCTTCGATACCTTCCGGTATGTTTGTGTTTTTGGATGTCAGGAATAAGGAATAAGCAAGAGAAGATGAGAAAAGTCGAAAAGATTGACGAAACTTGGACTCGTGTCGAGAGCAACAGAAAGTTCCACGGCCGTGGAAATTCCCGACCCGAAGAAAAAAAAAAAAAAAAAAAAAAAAAAAAAATTTTTTTTTTTTTTTTTGGAAAAATTTTCGGCGGAAAGACGTTCCCCTTCTTCGTTCTTTGACAATGATTGGAATATTCAGAATTCCCTATTGAGCTTCTAAAGATTTCCACCACCGTCCGATTGATGATTCGCCTTGCCTGATTCGCCATCTTACATTGTGAGTATCCTTTTCCATTTTTTTTTTTTTTTCTTCACATTGGGGACAATGTGAGTTTTAAGTATGGGGTGGAGGTATTTGCAATACCATTTACATGTTTTATGTCTTGCATCATACGATTTTGAAAATTTTGAAAATTTTTAAAAGTTTTGTGCTTCTAGGATGGATATGATCTCTATGATAACATTTATTTTGTGGAATAACTATGATAATTTTGATATGCTTGAATTGATTTATGACATATGTGGGATTTGAATACTTTGTTAGAACTTCATGCATGTTTGATAATTCGCTTTCATTCTAAATCATGTTGAGTGTTGAAGGTTGAAACCGCATATAAGTTCTTACACTTCTTATTGAAATGATTAAGGCACTTTGATTTTCTTACTTCTTTCTTTGATCACTTAGCCCCTCAATGAAAATAATTGCCTCCTTTACCTATCCGGGAATTAGGAAGAGTTGATTTTTGGCATGTTTGATGTGGGAGGGCCATGAAAGCAAAATTTTGCATTCAAAGAATAGAAAAAAATTTGTAGGTTTGGGGAAGTCAATCATGACGATGAGTAACTCGGCACCATTCACATAGCCGGGTGTTTGTGTCTTGCCAAAGTCGGATTGAGCGATATTCCTAACGGATTATGGTATGTGCATCAAGGGTTTGAGGCATCTCGCAAAAATGAGAAACGCCAATCTCCTAGGCTTCGGTTTTTTGTGCATCGCTGTCCATATTTCCAAAAGTAAAGTCGAAAAAAAAAAAATAATGTGAAAAAGAAAAGAGCAAAGCTCTAAGTTGATGGTGTTGCAAAATCAAAAGAAAAAGTAGAAGAGTTGGGTTATTCCTTTTCCCGGATTCATGCACCACATCCCTTATAAGTTTCCCTCCTTTCCGCATTCTTGACCTTACTTGAAAGTCCTTAAGATCATTGGAATGTGTTTGGCTTTGTGGTCTAAATTGGATTCCTCATGATTGATTTTGATATATTGCAAGTTATGATGCATGTTATGATTTTCTTACAAATTATGATTATCCTTTCCATGCTATATTTCCTTTTGACCATATGATGATTATCATTAGTTATGAAGCAACTATTTGAGGGTGATCTATGAATAGAAGTACAACCAAAATATTGTGGTTTTTCTTTATTTTTGCATATTCATAATCCATATCATCTTTTATTTTAAGTTTGAACCTTGCTTGGGTACAAGCAAGAGGCAAGTATGAGGTATTTTGATGACATGAATTATGACCTATTTTTAGGCATGCATTTATATAGATTTTCCCTTAATTTTGCATGCATAGACATACATTCATGACATTTATGGTTATATTTCCCTACTTTGCAAAAATAGAGGTTTACACAGAGTTTTATTGCATTTGTAGGTAATTTGGTGAATTATGGAGCAAAAATGGCACATTTAAAGATTAAGTCTTGAAGCGGGACAAAAAGGAGCATAAAAGAAATTTAGGACGCGCCAAAGTATTCTCTGATACCGTCGGACGCGGCCCAAAGTATTCTCTGATACCGTCGGACGCGGCCCAAAGTATTCTCTGATACCATCGGACGCGGCCCAAAGTATTCTCTGATACCGTCTGACGCGCCAAAGTATTTTCTGATACCTTATGACGCGGCCCAGAGTATCTTCTGATACTAGCGGATTCGACTTCTTTTCAGCCCAAATATTTAGGGTTTTATCTTAAAAACCCTAGATTTATCCCTACATATATTCGATAGCCTTCAACATTTGAAGGGAGCCAATTTCTCCAAAGGGAGACTAGAAGAGTCAATTTCTCCAAAGGGAGAGTACAAAGGAGTCAAATTCTCCAAAGGAAGATTTAGAAGGACGGTGACAGCCCCAGGATTTGGATCCCCAAAGAGAGGGAGGATTGAAGACTTTATTGCGTACAAGGAATATTTAGGGAAGGACGCACTTTCCTATTTTTGGAGTTGGAAGATCTTAGGGTTTACATTTGAAAGCGGATTGACATCCTGTTCTTCATTGTCCCTAAAAATTTTGTGAGGTTTTTCTGTTCCTTTGATTCTACATCCATTGAACGCGGTTTGCGATTATTGTGTTTTATTGACATTTGTTTTGAGTTTATTATTGAGATTTCAAGGTTTTACCTTTTCTCCCTTTCATATTTGATTATTGATATCATAATGATGATTATTGGCTAAAACCCTTTAGCAAATCTAAGGTGAAGGGTTGATAGTTGTGGCTTAGATAATGATAGATCAATTGTAATTTGATTGGACCCTGAGAGTTAGAGAAATATCGTCGACACCCTAAATCACGGCCTGTTCTTAGGTTTCCACGGCCGTGATTCTCAAGAACTACCCGTGATTTACTTCAGTTTACGAATCTTGCTTTTACTTTAATTCAAAGTTAAAGATTTGCTTTAACTTAGTTTAGGCTTGCCTTTTTTAGGTGGTAGTGAAGCCTCAACAACCTCTACCTCGATTGTGAGTGTCACAACCTCAATCGGTTAAGTTAGTCTTGATCCTTGGGTTACAAGTTTGGGTATTTGCCATTAATTCTTGCCTTTAGAATCTTTCTATATTGAGCCTCAACAACCTGTATAGAGAGTTTCTTATAGGTGAGTGATATAAGGTTTTTGGAACTTCACCGTACGATTACCTTACATTAGCATACCTTTGCATATCTCAACTCTGTCTTTATATCATTTAGTATATCTTGAATCGATTGCCACAATTAGATACCTGGATCTTTAGGGTTGCTGTTTTCCCAATATATTTGCAAAGCTTTACCCTTTTACTTGCTTGACAACTCTACAACTGAATTTGTTCCCCCCAAATCCCTGTGTTCGATACTCTGGAATACTTGCTAATCTACGCCGATCCGTACACTGCGGGTTCGCTTGCTTTTATTCTAGTTTTATAAATTTAAAACTTGATTGCACGCACGCTAAGTGGCGAACACATGGCAGCGAACGTCTCCTTCCAGTTATGGCGTCCAGCCATAACGGAATACTCAGGGAGCCACTCAATGCCTCTCCTAGTCCTACTCTCCTAAGGCATAGCAGCATACGGTGGACCTCTATGTGTGGGGAAGATGATGCCTCTAGTCATGAGGCTCTGTAGTCCTAGGGGTCTAGCTGCAATACGTGTGCATGCTGAGAAGTGTACCCCTAACGTCCTAGCAAGGTGGGTCACCATCCTACTGTATCCAATGTTACCAGCCCTCTTGTTCTTTAGCTTGCTCATAGTAGCAGCTAAGAGAGTGGCGCAGTCAGCTGGTCTACCGTACAACATACAGTAGAGAAGGAAAAGCTCGTTTGTCTTGATTTTCTGAGGCGTCTCCATCTTAGGGAAGAGACACTCAGAAAGCACTCTTTGAGCAATCTTCAAGGCTAGGTGATAAATCAACCTAGCCTTGGTATCAGCTGGTTACCAATGGTCCTCGCTGACGTAAATCATAGCAATCTCCTCCCAGAAATCCTTGGCGTATACGCCACTAGGGAATCGACCATTAAAGGTCTCGTGGAACCCAAAGAAGGCTCCAAACTCTCTAATGGAAAACTCATAGTTTCTTTCCATCAGCCGGAAAGAAACGGTCCTGTCAACATGACTATGCTCGAAAGAGACTACAAACTCTCTAGTAATCTCCTCATAAGCATCTTCCCGAATAGCGGAGAAGATGACTAGTCCAGCTCTATCTAGGAGATAAGTAAGGTCCCCTACAACATGTAAAGGCTCTAACTCCTCAAGGAGTAGATACCTAGGTCCTATGACCGCTCTCTTATGGATCCTCTCTAAAGCATCGAGATGATCGTCATGGATAGTAGGAATCCTAGGGGGAGGTGGTGATGGTGATGAAGGAGGTGATGGAGGCTCAGCGGGTGGTGCTCTAGAAGAGGAAGAGGGGTTGCCCTTCCTTTTCTTATCCTTGTTTCTACCACACACTCTTCCCACAAAATCCATGTTCTGTCGAAAACCACGGTCTATTCTAGGGTTTCCACGGCCGTGATTTCTCCAGAAACCGTGGTTCGGCACGTAATTTCGCAAAACTCAACAGAATCACACCAAACTCAGCAGCAAACAGTCCTAGACTAATTTCCGTCCAATTCCAATCAGTTCTCCTAAAAATTCTATCAAAAACGAAGCCGAATCGACAAAGAGAGAGAAAGAACCAAAAACCTAGGTTTTCGGATTTTGGAATCCGAATTCTGCCTTCTCCGGTGATTTGCCGCTCGAATTGTTTCTTGGATCTTGTTGGTGATTGGATTTGCTTCAGTTTTGGCCAAAGAATCGTTAAAAATGATTAAAGAACGAGGAATTGGGAGGTGGGGAGTGGATTCGGCGATTTGGGCGTAGTTTTGGGTTTTTGTGGTGCGTTTTGTGAAGAAACGTGGTTTAAATAGTGGCCGTAAAAATTTTTGAAAATCACGGTCTGTCGGGGGGTTCCACGGCCGTGGAATTGTACAGAACCGTGGTTTTGGTGATTTTTCTCAGGCTTTTGAAAATTATGGTCACTGTAGCTGTCACGGCCGTGGTTTAGGCCGTGGAACTCTCTGTAATGTGTCAAAGTCCAAGTTTCGTAAATTTTCTTCAAGCTTTTCCCTTCCCCTTTCTTTTCCACTGTTCCTACATCCAAAAACACGAACATACCGGAAGGCATCGAAGGCAAAACAAAGCAAAACATCTAAACTAAACTAATCTATGAATCAAAAACAAAAACGTAAGTGCAATACCTTGGGTTGCCTCCCAAGAAGCGCTTTGTTTAAGGTCCGTAGCTAGACCATATTCGCACTTATTCGAGTGCGGTGGGCGCGAACTCTTCAGCTTGGAGTTCCGGTGTATACTTCTTGAGTCGTTGACCGTTCACCTTAAAGCTTCCGCCCGTTTCACCCCATACTTCAACTGCACCATGGGAAAAAATACGTTTGATTAGAAAAGGTTCAGTCCAACGAGATTTGAGCTTACCTGGAAAGAGACGAAGCCTTGAATTGGAGAGGAGAACTTGATCTCCTTCTTTGAGGTCCTTTGGGATGATATGCTTATCATGCCAACGCTTCGCTCTTTCTTTATAGATCTTGGCGTTTTCGTAAGCGTTCAAGCGAAGTTCTTCAAGTTTATTTAGGTCCAAGAGACGCTTCTCTCCCGCTTGCTTCATGCTGAAATTTAACCACTTGATTTCCCAAAACGCCTTGTGTTCCAACTCTACCGGTAAGTGACAAGACTTCCCATACACAAGGTTGTATGGTGTAGTTCCGATGGGAGTCTTATATGCAGTCCGGTACGCCCACAATGCATCATCTAGCTTCAAGGACCAATCCTTCCTTGTCCTTAAAACTGTCTTCTCTAGGATTCCTTTGATCTCCCGGTTTGAGATCTCCACTTGTCCACTAGTTTGTGGATGATAAGGGGTGGCGATCTTGTGAGTCACCCCATACTTAGCTAAGAGAGCTTCAAAGCGCCGGGCAATGAAGTGAGAACCTCCATCACTAATGATAGTCTGTGGCGTCCCAAATTGCGGGAAAATGGTCTTGTTAAAGAACTTAACCACTACCATGGCATCATTGGTGGGAGAGGCAATTGCTTCAACCCATCTTGAAACATAATCAACCGCTAAAAGTATGTATTGGTTTCCACAAGATGATGGGAAAGGTCCCATGAAATCTACTCCCCATACGTCAAAGATCTCCACCTCTTGGATGTTGTTGAGAGGCATATCATTCCTCCTAGATATATTTCCTGCTCTTTGACAAGTATCATAGCAGGAAACAAAGGTTTGCACATCTTTAAATAGAGTAGGCCAAAAGAATCCAGATTGCAATACCTTAGCGCTAGTCTTGTTCGAACTAGCGTGTCCTCCACAAGGTAGTGAATGACAATGGCGGATGACACTTTGCATCTCATCTTCCGGCACACATCGCCGAATGATGCCATCCGGACCTCTCTTAAAGAGGAGAGGTTCATTCCAAAAGTATTCCGGAACATCCTTAAAGAACTTCTTTCTTTGTGCGTAGGATAATCCGAGCGGTAATTCCTGACAATCCAAATAGTAAACAAAATCAGCAAACCATGGTTCGTTACCTTTGGTGATCACATCGATGCACTCCTCTATGATGTGTAAATGCTCGTCCGGAAAGGAGTCATCTATAGGTAGGTGGTCGTCCTCTAAATGTGTTAGGCGACTCAAATGATCCGCAACAGAATTTTCCGAACCCTTCTTGTCGCGGATCTCTAGATCGAATTCTTGTAGGAGAAGAATCCATCTAATTAGCCTTGGCTTCGCATCCTTCTTTGCAAGGAGATACCGGATCGCAGCATGATCCGTGTACACAATCACCTTTGTACCTACAAGATAAGAGCGAAATTTGTCAATTGCATATACAATAGCTAAGAATTCCTTTTCGGTAGTGGCGTATTTGAGCTGTGCTTCATCTAGCGTCTTGCTAGCGTAGTAGATAGCGTGGGTTCGTCCTTCCTTTCTTTGCCCAAGAACAGCTCCTATAGCTACGTCACTTGCGTCACACATAACTTCAAAGGGAAGATTCCAATCCAGAGGTTGAATAATCAAGGCTGAAATTAGAGCTTTCCGAATCATATTAAACGCATCTAAGCATTCCTATGAAAAATCAAAAACTGCATCCTTCATGAATAGATTAGTTAGCGGCTTTGATATCTTAGATAAATCCTATATGAAACGCCTATAAAATCCAGCATGTCCTAGAAAACTTCTTATCCCTTTCACCGAAGTTGGGGGAGGAGGCTTTTCTATTGTCTCTATTTTAGCTTTATCAACTTCAATCCCTCTACTAGAGATTAAGTGTCCTAACACAATGCCTTCTTTCACCATGAATTGACACTTCTTCCAATTAAGAACTAGGTTAGTGTCTTCACACCTTTGTAACTAAGAGCAAGGTTAGAAAGACAATTGTCAAAAGAGGAACCATAAACGGAGAAGTCATCCATAAAAACCTCCATGATTTCCTCTATATATTCCGAGAAGATGGCCATCATGCACCTTTGAAAGGTGACTGGGGCATTGCAAAGCCCGAACGGCATCCTCCTATAGGCAAACGTATCCCACGGGCACGTGAATGTGGTCTTCTCTTGATCATCCGGGTGTATCGGAATCTGAAAGAAACCACTATAACCGTCAAGATAGCAAAAGTGTGAATGTTGTGCTAACCTTTCAAGCATTTGATTGATGAAGGGTAGTGGGAAGTGATCCTTCCTCGTCGCGTTGTTTAGCTTGCGGTAGTCTATACACATCCGCCATCCTGTTACGGTTCGTGTAGGAATGAGTTCATTGTTTTTGTTGGTGGTGACCGTCATTCCTCCCTTCTTCGGAACCACTTGTACGGGACTCACCCACTTGCTATCGGAGATAGGATAGATGATACCTGCATCAAGTAGTTTAAGAATTTCCTTCTTGACAGCCTTCTTCATGGTCGGATTTAACCGCCTTTGAGGTTGTCGCGAAGTTCTAAAGTCCTCTTCCATTAAGATCTTATGCATGCATAGGCAAGGTTTGATTCCTACTAAATCCTCTATAGTATATCCTAAGGCTTTCCTATGTTTCTTAAGGACAACCATAAGCTTACTATGTTCATCTATGCTTAAATCGGAACTAACAATTACCGGAAAGGTAGAATTAGGTCCAAGAAATGCATACCTTAGATGTGTAGGAAGTGGTTTCAATTCCATCACTATCGGAGTCTCCAATGGTTCTTGAGGAGCATCCGATGCTTCCTTAGAAGTATCTAAGGATGTAGAAGGTGTTGGAGAAGAATCAAGAGAAGTTGTGGAAGAGACACAATTTCCCTCGAATTCACCCAAAATTACGGCACCCCTGCCTTCTCCACGGCCGTAATTTTGGGCGTGGAAAGTAAATACGGTGGCTCTGCTTCCTCCACGGCTGTGTAAGTCTCTGGAGTGCTCCACGCTTTTGTTGGTGAAATCCACGGCCGTGGAATAGGCCGTCTGACCGTGTATCCGTACGTTTTCTGCCTCATCGTGGAGTTTCTCGAACTCTTTTCCACACACTTCTTCTTGTGTCTCTAAGGCTTCAATTGCCTCATTGCACTCCTCTTCATCCCCTATATTCATTATGCTCATAGAAATAACTTTTTACAAGGGATCTTTGAAGAGAATAGAACTTACCTCCTCTCTAGATAGCTCTTCGTCTTGGATATTGAATATATCCTCATCAACGGCTGGTTCCTTCACCAAAGTGAAAAGAACGAACTCTACCGTCTCTTCTCCTATGTCAAAGGCAAGTCTAGCATTCTTGCAATTGACTATGCAGCCGGATGTTGCAAGAAACGGTCTTCCGAGAATGATCGGGACCGGACTATCTACAGTAATGTCAAGCACAACAAAATCTATAGGAACATAGAACTTACCAAGCTTGACCGGGACGTCTTCAACTATACCGACGGGACGAGTTATGGATCGATCCGCCATGTACAACGTCATCTTCACCGGTTTAGGGTCGCCTAAAACGATCTTCCTACATAAGGCAAGCGGAATGATGCTCACGCTTGCTCCCAAATCACATAATGCATCATATGTGATATCTCCCACTCCTATGGGAATACAAAATGACCCCGGATCCTTTAGCTTTGGGGGCATCTTCTCTTTCACGATTTTGATGAGATCCGATGAATCCGAACTCATCTTAACCTCTCCGAAATCCTCTAGCTTTCTCTTGTTAGAGAGGATCTCCTTTAGGAACTTTCCATAAGCTGGCATACCTACAATTGCATCAATGAAAGGTATATTAATATGCAGTTTGCTCATGAGTTCAATAAACTTACCGAATTGCTTGTCTAGACGCGCTCTTGCTCTAGATTGCGGGAATGGTAGGGGAGGTTTGTAAGCTGGAGGAGGAACGTAGACATCTTCCTTCTCCTTCCCCTTTTCTTTCTCTTTCTCAACGGGGACTTCTACAAACATAGGCTGCGGGTCGGTAGTTGGCACTCCGCTCCTAGTTGTGATTGCCATCACCCTTCCTTTTGGGTTGTCCTCCGTTTTTCCTGGAAGTTTGCCTTGATTCCTAGGAACTTCCTCCGCATGACTAAACATTTGGTTTTCTAAAACCTTTTGGGCTTTATCAACCTTAGTTATGTGATCATCAACCTTGATGATGCGAGTCTCCAGTCCTTGAAGCTTCCCCAAAATTGTTTCCAACATGGGATCGGGCTTCTCTCTCCCCGAAGTACTTCCACCATTAGATGTTTGCCCCTGGATTTTCAAAGGAGTGGAAGAAGAGGAAGGTGGAGTTAGTGAATTTCCTGAATTGGAAGAATAAGAATTACCGGAATTTTGTGGGTTGGGACGCCAATTGTTGTTGTTTGAACCCCTATTGTTGTTCCAATTGTTGTTCCGGTTATTGTTGTTGTTGTTCTAATTGTTCCGGTTGTTGTTCCGGTTGTTGCAATTTGTACTCTCATTCCCGTTGTGGTTATTGTTGTTGCCTAAATAACCCACATCTTGTTCCTTGTGCTTTGGAAAGTTGGTTTTGATGGCTTCCTTCAACTCTTTAATCTCAGTATTGAGAGAAAAGATTTGAGTTTAAGCTGCTTGTGATAGCTTTGCTCCTTGATCCACATGATTTGCCTCCACTTTCCGATGAGAATATTTCTCTATAACTCGCGCTTGCTTCTCAATGAAGTCCCAAGCGTCATATTCCCTCATGTCCATGAATGTACCACATGAAAGGGATTGGAGCTTGAATTGTGTCTCCACATCCAGCCCCTTATAGTATATCTCCAATAGCGCCAATTTGGATATGCCATGATGTGGGCAATCCAATAGCAAATCCTGAAATCTTTCCCAAGATTGAAACAAACTTTCGTTAGATCTCATAGAAAATGCATTAACCTTACCTCTTAACTCCGCCGTTTTGGATGGCGGAAAGAACTTAGTGAGGAATTCTGAAGAAAGATCCTCCCATGTCTCAAGTTTCCCACTTGGAAGGGCTTGATACCAAGACAATGCTTTCCCCTTCAAGGAGAAGAAGAAAGGCTTGAGTTTGTAGCTGTTGGTAGTTGCATTATTTGGCTTCATTATCTCCATCATAATCTCAAAATTTTGTAGATGTTGGTGTGGAGATTCAGCGCTCGTTCCACCAAATTGATTTTGGCGGACAATGGTAATAACTTGAGGGTTGAAGCTAACCCCTTGTGCATCATCAGCATCAAAGTTCACACCTAAACGGCGTGGTTGCTGCGTTGGATCCATCCTTTGGCCAAGAGTTCTTGGCTCCTCATCTACACGTTCGACCCTCGCACCTCTAGGTGGAACACGGCGATTTGCAGCTGGCCGTGGAAAGAACGGGTTCACATTGATCGTTGGATCAATTTCCTCTAGTGGTGGCATGGAGGAGTCGCTATCCTCATTGGATGAGTTGGCTCTAACCGATCTTCCCGGTCTCCTTCTTCTCTTTTTCTCCTTGAGGTTGTTTATTTCCAACCTCATTTGGAACATCATGTCCGATAGATCATCAACCTTCGTTTGATGACGATCCATCTCTTCCCTACGAGTCTTCTCGCTCCATTGGAGTTGAGCTTCCTTTTCCGCTAACTCTGTTTGGTAATCACGTTCTCTTTCTTCAGCCATTTTTCTTTCCTTAAGCTTTCTCCTTAAAGTCCTCTCAAGCTCTTGATCAAGAGGTAAGAGGTCTTCATTGTTCCTAGGTCTGTGCATACACTCAAAGAGGTATCAAATAACAAGGGAAAAGCTCCCAAGCTTGACAACCGATAACCGAATTCGGCCTAGACCAAATCCCCGGCAACGGCGCCAAAAACTTGTTCGCCACTTAACGTGCGTGCAAATAAGTCTTAAATTTATAAAACTAGAATCAAGCAAGCGAACCCGCAGTGTACGGATCGACGTAGTCAAGCAAGAATTCCAGAGTATCGAACACAGGGATTTGGTGGGTTAAATCCAGTTATAAATCGTCAAGCAAGTAAATGTATGAAGCTTCGTAAATATTGGGAAAACAACAATCCTAAAGATCCAGGAATCTAGTTGTGGCAATGGATTCAAGATATACTAAAGATATAGGACAGAGTTAAGAGTTGCAAAGGTATGCTAAGGTAAAGCAATGTACGGTGAAGTTCCAAGGCTTTATATGACTTACCTAAAGACACTCTCTCTAAAGGTTGTTGAGGCTTCAGTATAGAAAGGATCTAACGACAAGAATTAATATCAATTACCCAAACTTGTAACCCAAGGATCAAGACTAACTAAACCGATTAAGGTTGTGACACTCGGAATCGAGGTAGAGGTTGTTGAGGCTTCACTACCACCTAGAAAAGGCAAGCCAAGACTAATTTAAAGCAAATATTTAACTTTGGATTAAAGTAAAAGCAAGGTTCGTAAACTGAGGGAAATTACGGGTGGATCTTGAGATTCCACGGCCGTGGAACTCAAGAACATACCGTGATTTTGGTTCGTCGGCGATTCTCTCTAACTCTCAGGGTCCAATCTGTTTACGATCGATCTATCATCATCTAAGCCACAACTATCAACCCTTCACCTTAGAATTGCTAAAGGGTTTTAGCCAACAACAGTCATTATGATATCAAATTCAAGGTTTAAGAGAATGAAAGATGAAAACCTTCGAAAACCTTTAACAAATCTCAAATCAATCTCAAATCCACAAACAAAGTGATGATGTATATTAGATTCAGAATAACACAAACCAATCACGATCCTTAATAAGAACGAAGAACGGGATGTCAATCCGTCTTCTAATCAAACCTAAGGACAAAGCGTAACTTCCAAATCTTCCACTCTTCGCAAACCTCCATTGCGAAATAGCAATCTCACACGTTTAACTTGAAACCCTAGGCACGTGCAATGAGCGCCGGCAAAGTCCAAGCGCAAGCGTAAGTGAAGGTCTAAGCAGAGGTGACGGAATCTCTCTCTTTCCGTCCTTTTATAGGGTAAGATAAAATATGTGTCCAGCCCATTGTGTAAAAGATCATGGCTTCAAATTGTACGTTAAAAGATTGCCTAAATCACGGTTCCTTGGGATTCCACGCCCGTGGTTTAGAGCGTGGAATTTCATCACGGTTGCTTCACATCCTCCATGGCCGTGTAACCCTCTGGAATGCTCCACGCTTGTGTTGCAAAAGTTCCACGGCCGTGGTTTAGAGCGTGGACTCTAATACGGCCGTATTTTAGAGCGTGGAACACAAGTAGCTCGTACTTCTCCTTTGTTTTGTGTCATTCTTCATCCTAGCATCTTCCTTAGCTCCTATTGATGTCCTCAATCCTTGTACATGCTCAATCCATCTCCATTCTCCCTTGATTCGTCCGGTTTTAGCTCTTAATTGCCTACAATCAACACAAAGCTTATGTAGACCTCTATATCGACAATATAGATAAACTAACTCACAATTGCTTACATGCTTTATCAATGATCACCAATATGGATGAAATACACTTAGAAAACGTGCCTAAAATATCACAATATTTCATGCTAACATGTAGTAAGGTAAGAATTCCACAGTCGAACTCAGGGATTTGGTGAGAATAAATTCAAAATCAATTATCTAGCGAAAATGCAAAAGCTTTTGTGATTAAATAAGGGGGAAATGATTCCAAGGATTCAAGTATCCGATTTCGGCTTTCGATTCAAGACACTTCTAAATGATATAAGGACAGAGTTTATATTGCCAAGATAATGTGTTCAAAGGTAGGTATCGTACGGTAAAGTTCCGAAACCAATTTATCTAATCCAAAGGTTCTCTCTATAAGGGTTATTGAGGCTGCAATATAGAAAGATCTAAAGACAAGAATTATGTTCAAACTAACTATCTAAAACCTCAGGATGTGACTCTCCAAGGTAAAGAATATAAAGCACAATTAAAATCTTAATAAAGGATGTTGAGTCTCTCTATTACCCAAATCTTGAAATCTTAATCTATTAAATATAGAATCAAGTTTGAAGTCTCTTCATACACTCAAATAGAGTTTAAAAAGGTTAATCAAGATTGGGATTTAGGCAACGATTAGTTTTGGTTAAAGATTAATTCAATTAAAGTTCGTCAGAAGAATAAATCGTGTTGTTCATCATTAAATCGGCCGATTTATTCAAGAACACCCCGATTTTCCTGTTATCGCAAAACTAAAATCTAAACTCTCAGGGTCCTAATGTTTGAATGAGTTCAGTCTATCATCATCTAAGCCTTAATCATCAACTATTCTCCCCAGAATCACAATGGTTTTAGCCAACCATTTTCAAAATCAAATCAAATAAAAGATTGAGTGAAATAATGCAATTAAACCCGAATCTTGAATAAAAACTCAATAACCTTTAAATCTGTAAACAATTTTCGGAACTGATCAATGTATCTCTTAAGTAACTCAAATTCGTGTTCAAAAACCACAATTACTTCAATGGAACAAATAAATCTCACAAACTATGATCAAGATTGTCTTTCCGGCTAAAGTGCTTCAATTCTTCTTCCAGAATCTTCAATCGCTCTCAAACGTGTAAGGATTTCCCACTGCGGCCTCCTCGATTTTGTTCCTAGGGTTCCCAACTATAGTTTCTTGCTAGTGGGCCGTTTGGAAAAACCCTTCTCCAGCCCAAAAGAATTGGGCTTTGTGTCGTCTTTATCATTTGGCCGAAAAACAAAGAAAATCGACCTAGTCGATTTATACACAAAACCGTTCGATTTCTAAAGAAGAAAATCGTCCGATTTATATGTGTAATGGCCCGATTTTCTTCAACAGAAAGTGCTCTTCTTTTGGCTCGTCTTCTTTCTCTCTTTTATGCTCCTTCTTTGTAACTCCTTAGCTCTTTGTGATCCCTCTAAGACTTCTTTAGCTTCCATAATGACCTTGGATGCTCCTTGCTCCACTTTTGCTTTCAATTCTACTCTATTTACCTACAATTCATCAAAAACTCGTGTAGACCTCTGTTTCCGACATTTTGTTGAATAGAACATAAAAGGTACACAAAAATCTCTCTAAATGAAAGGTAAATTAAGGTAATCATCTACAATATGCATGAATATAATGGTATATAATTCATGTCATCACTGAGGTCTCTGTCCACCTCCGAAAATGCTAGCAGGTGAAGATCCCAGCTGAGATAAGGCCTTTCCCTGACGGAAAAACGCATCTTTGTGTCCTAGCTTGTCACAGTAAAAGCAAGTCACTACAGTCTTCTCACAGTCAGCTCGGATGTGTCCAACACCTCCGTAGTTATGACACTTCCTTCATCTCGGAATTGTGCATCATCGGCTAGAAACCAAAACGTCCCAACGTCTGACTACGCCCGAATTCGGATGCTCTATCTCTAGTACTAGCTTGTCCAGTCTTTTGTCTTTTCTCATAACCTTCTGCCTGAAAAGTCTTCTTGGAACCCGGTTGGTTCCTGACCATACTCCTTATCGACTCCGAAGCTTAAACAATATGGTCTAGCCAAAGCTTCACCTCTAAACCTGTTCATCCCAAACTCTGACATCCTCAACAGGTCTCATGGGTACTGGCGGTGTTGGTGCAGGTCCACCAGTCCTGATAGCCTCCTCGATAATCTATATGTAGTCTCGATAAGATGCTCCGTTGGACACTCGATCACTCTCTGTCCACTATGCTCTCTGCGCTCCGGACCTAGCAGTGGTCCCATTCCCTGCTTCGGCAATAACAATCTCGGCAACTTCTTTGGCAAACACTTCAATGATAGGCAGATCAGCAATCGGTAGATCAACGATAGAGGCTTGGCCCCGACCTCTAACTAATGGAGATCTTCCTACAAGTCCTCTACCGTGGACTGTAGTTGGAAGAGATGGTCGACCCCTTCCTCGCCCTACAATAGATGTAGCTCTAGTACGCGTCATCTACTATAAGGATAGATATAGATATATAAGGCCATATACAAGAAAACTAACTGCTGAGACCCGTGGAGGTAGTGGTGACTGCCCGTACATCTATCCCACACCAAAAAGTTTAAAACAAAATCCCCTTTAGAAAACGTTTATCCCCGTGTGGGTTCTATTTATTTATCTATTCGACCTTTATAAGATTTCGAGTGTCAGTGTTGCCAACCTGGGGCTTTGATACCATATTGTAACATTCAAAGTTCTAGGAACTCAAAGCGTTACGGGCTAGGACCTCACAATGGGTCCCGACCCTCAGAGTAGCAACTACACAATGGATCTTACAACAAGGCACAAATAAATGAAAACCGAAACTTATAATAAAACCAAATGTTTAAACAAAGGAAGCGTAAAAGACTCGTAGTCGAGTTCAAAACAAAGGGAAAACAACAACAGAAATATAAAACCGATCAAGTCCTACAATGTACGGGAACCCCGGCTGACCACACCGTCCGGGTCACTCAGCAGCATCCCTAACCTGCGGAACATCTACAACATCGGTATAAACCGTTAGCTATCATTCTAGATATCAGAAAGACAATAAAACTACAAAAACACATAAGTTAATATAGACATATAGCATGCTCGCACTCAACCGGTTCTTATCTTTCATTAAGGTTAAACCCTTTACTAATTCAACTTATGGTTGTCACACGAGAATCACTACAATCTCGCCTCTGTCCCCTTTCACCAACAGGAATAGAATGTATGCATCCTTTTGTCACCTGGTGGACTGGTCGCAAGATCATCTCCAAGTTTCCCTATTCTGAACTGGACAAGCGATAACCGCCCGGTTATAATACACTTGGGCCAATTAAGGTTATAAAGGTCAATCCTAGTTCCGGTTATCAGTTATAACGATAACTAACAACACAAACAAGCCAATACGGTCAAACCAGTATACGGAACGCAGCTAAGAAAGTCCAAGGGACTTACCTCACTCAAGTAACTCAGCAACAACTCAATTTCCCGAAGAAAAGGATGGATTGTCTGCTCAAACAAGGCATAAGGAATCAGGAACCAGAATGATTGCAAGAAGTCTATAACTTCTAGCTCCATGATATCTAAGAGATCTCCATAAGCTAAGGTCTCAACCTTAGTCTTACAAATCAAGAAGGGAACATAAGCCAGGGGAAAGAACGAGGAAGATAGGAGGGAAGAGGCTCACCAAAGACGGGAGACCGTAGGGAAAACTGCAGGGGAGGTTGGGCAGCACTGTAGGGTGTTTGCCACTTAGCGTGCGTGCAAATAAACTTTAAATTTATAAAACTAGAATCAAGCAAGCGAACCCGCAGTGTACGGATCGACGTAGTTAAGCAAGAATTCCAGAGTATCGAACACAGGGATTTGGGGGGTTAAATCTAATTATAGATCGTCAAGCAAGTAAATGTATGAGACTTTGCAAATATTGGGAAAACAACAATCCTAAAGATCCAAGTATCCAGCAGTGGCAATCGATTCAAGATATACTAATGATATAAGGACAGAGTTAAGATATGCAAGGGTATACTAATGTAAGGTAATCGTACGGTGAAGTTCCAAGGCTTTATATGACTTATCTAGAAATACTCTATATAAAGGTTGTTGAGGCTTCAGTATAGAAAGGATCTAAAGACAAGAATTAATCTCAAATACCCAAACTTGTAACCCAAGGATCAAGACTAACTAAACCGATTAAGGTTGTGACACTCAAAATCGAAGTAGAGGTTGTTGAGGCTTCACTACTACCTAGAAAAGGCAAGCCAAGACTAAGTTAAAGCAAATCTTTAACTTTGGATTAAAGTAAAAGCAAGGTTCGTAAACTGAAGTAAATCACGGGTAGTTCTTGAGAATCACGGCCGTGGAAACCTAAGAACAGGCCGTGATTTAGGGTGTCGACGATATTTCTCTAACTCTCAGGGTCCAATCAAATTACGATCGATCTATCATTATCTAAGCCACAACTATCAACCCTTCACCTTAGAATTGCTAAAGGGTTTTAGCCAATAATCATCATTATGATATCAATAATCAAATATGAAAGGGAGAAAAGGTAAAACCTTGAAATCTCAATAATAAACTCAAAACAAATGTCAATCAAACACAATAATCGCAAACCGCGTTCAATGAATGTAGAATCAAAGGAACAGAAAAACCTCACAAAATTTCTAGGGACAATGAAGAACAGGATGTCAATCCGCTTTCAAATGTAAACCCTAAGATCTTCCAACTCCAAAAATAGGAAAGTGCGTCCTTCCCTAAATATTCCTTGTACGCAATAAAATCTTCAAGCCTCCCTCTCTTTGGGCTGAAAAGAAGTCGAATCTGCTGGTATCAGAAGATACTCTGGGCCGCGTCATAAGCTATGAGAAAATACTTTGGCGCGTCAGACGGTATCAGAGAATACTTTGGGCCGCGTCCGACGGTATCAGAAAATATTTTGTGCCGCGTCCGAAGGTATCAGAAAATACTTTGGGCCGCGTCCGACGGTATCAGAAGATACTTTGGCGCGTCCTAAATTCCTTTTATGCTCCTTTTTGTCCCGCTTCAAGGCTTAAACCTTAAATGTGCCATTTTTGCTCCATAATTCGCCAAATTACCTACAAATGCAATAAAACTCTGTGTAGACCTCTATTCTTGCAAAGTAGGTGAATATAACCATAAATGCCATGAATGTATGTCTATGCATGCAAAATAAAGGGAAAATCTATATAAATACATGCGTAAAAATAGGTCATAATTCATGTCATCAAAATACCCCATACTTGCCTCTTGCTTGTCCCCAAGCAAGGTTTAAACTTAAGATACAAGATGATATGGATTATGAATATGCAAAAATAAAGAAAAACCACAATATTTTGGTTGTGCTTCTATTCATAGATCACCCTCAATGAATTGCTTCATAACTAATGAAAATCATCATATGGTCAAAAGGAAATATAGCATGAAAAAGGATAATCACACTTTGGAAGAAAATCATAACATGCATCATAACTTGCAATATATCAAAAACAATAATGAGGAATCCAATTTAGACCACAAAGCCAAACAACATACTCAAAGATCTTAAGGACTTTTAAGTAAGGTCAAGAATGCGGAAAGGAGGGAAACATATAAGGGATGTGGTGCATGTATCCGGGAAAAGGAATAACCCAACTCTTTTACTTTTTCTTTTGATTTTGCAACAATCAACTTAGAGCTTTGCTCTCTTCTTTTTCACATCATTTTTCGACTTTACTTTTGGAAATATGGACAGCGGTGCACAAAAACTGAAGCCTAGGAGATTGGCGTTTCTCAAATTCGAGATGTCTCAAACCCTTGATGCACATACCATAATCCGTTAGGAATATCGCTCAATCCGACTTTGGCAAGACACAAACACCCGGCTATGTGAATGGTGCCGAGTTACTCATCGTCATGATTGACTTCCCCAAACCTACAAATTTTTTTTATAATTCTTTGAATGCAAAATTTTGCTTTCATGGCCCTCCCACATCAAACATGCCAAAACTCAACTCTTCCTAATTCCCGGATAGGTAAAGGAGGCAATTATTTTCATTGAGGGGCTAAGTGATCAAAGAAAGAAGTAAGAAATCAAAGTGCCTTAATCATTTCAATAAGAAGTGTAAGAACTTATATGCGGTTTCAACCTTCAACACTCAACATGATTTAGAATGAAAGCAATGACATTCTAACAAAGTATTCAAATCCCACATATGTCATAAATCAATTCAAACATATAAGAATTATCATAGCTATTCCACTAAACAAATGTTATCATAGAGATCATATCCATCCTAAAAGCACAAAACTTTTAAAAATTTTCAAAATTTTCACAATCATGTGATGCAAGACATAAAACATGCAAATGGTATTGCAAATACCTCCACCCCATACTTAAAACTCACATTGTCCCCAATGTCAAGAAAAGAAAAGATGGAAAAGGATACTCACAATGTAAGATGGCGAATCAGGCAAGGCGAATCATTAATCGGGCGGTGGTGGTGAAAATCCTTAGAAGCTTAATAGGGAACTCCGACTACCCTAATCGACGTCAAAGAATGAAGAAGGGGAACGTCTTTCCGCCGAAAATTTTTCCGAAAATTTTTTTTTTTCCGGGTCGGGAATTTCCATGGCCGTGGTTTTGGCCGTGGAACTTTCTGTTGCTCTCCAAAATCACTTTCCACGACTCAATGCATAACCACGGTCGTGGTTTAGGTCGTGGAACTCTCTGATTGTGCCAAAAATCCAAGTTTCGTCATTCTTTTCGACTTTTCTCATCTTCTCTTGCTTATTCCTTATTCGTGACATCCAAAAACACAAACATAGCGGAAGGTATCGAAGAAAAATAAACAAAAACATCTAATCTAATCTAAGAAAAAAGAAAAACAAAACGCAAGAATGCATTACCTTGGGTTGCCTCCCAAGAAGTGCTTGGTTTAACGTCGCTAGCTAGACCTATGTCCATAGATGACTCAATGCAGCTTGAACATCTTGGATTGCTCTTCAAATCCATCATTAAACTCTTCCAAAAAATCTCCGGTTCCTAATTTCACCGGCAAGTGGTAAGATCTCCCACGTACAAGCTTGTACGGTTTGATTCTCACCGGAATCCTCCTAGCTTTCCTATGCTTTAATGGGACATAATTCAGCCTTGCGTCCCATCCTTTCCTAGATCGAGAAATTAGTTTCTTGAGAATCCACTTAGCTTCCCCATCTCTAGCTTGGGGATGATGTATGGTCTTCGTCATGTGAATGACCCCATACTTGAACAAAAGACACTTCTTCGCCTTAACGGTGAAGTGCTTGCTAACTCCACTCCTTGTAGTCCAAGGAGCATCTTCTTCCAGCAATTTCAATGGAGGCTTCATCTTCACCTTAGGAGGTTCTTTTGGAAGAGACCTCCAACTCTCCGGTGCATTCCTGAAAAAATCAGAAATTTTAATAGGAATTTCAAAGGAAGTAAGAGAATATACCTTGTAGGGTTCCAAAAACTTGTTCGCCACTTAGCGTGCGTGCAATCAAGCTTTAAATTTATAAAACTAGAATAAAAGCAAGCGAACCCGCAGTGTACGGATCGGCGTAGATTAGCAAGTATTTCAGAGTATCGAACACAGGGATTTGGGGGGAACAAATTCAATTGTAGATTATCAAGCAAGTAAATGTAAGAAGCTTTTCGAATATTGGGAAAACAACAATCCTAAAGATCCAAGTATCCAGCTGTGGCAATCAATTCAAGATATACTAATGATATAAGGACAGAGTTAAGATATGCAAAGGTATGCTAATGTAAGGTAATCGTACGGTGAAGTTCCAAAAACCTTATATGACTCACCTACAAGACACTCTCTATAAAGGTTATTGAGGCTTCAATATAGAAAGGTTCTAAAGATGAGAATTAACGTCAAATACCCAAACTTGTAATCCAAGGATCAAGACTAACTAAATCGATTAAGGTTGTGACACTCACAATCGAGGTAGAGGTTGTTGAGGCTTCACTATCACCTAGAAAAGGCAAGCCTAAACTAAGTTAAAGCAAATATTTAACTTTGGATTAAAGTAAAAGCAAGTTCGTAACTTAACACAAAATTACGGCTACTTCTTGAGTTCCACGGCCGTGGAAGCTCAAGAACAGACTGTGGATTAGGGTTCGTCGGCGATTCTCTCTAACTCTCAGGATTCAATCTGTTTACGAACGATCTATCATCATCTAAGCCACAACTATCAACCCTTCACCTTAAAATTGTTAGGGGTTTTTAGCCAACAATAGTCATATTGATATCAAATTCAAGAATTGAAAGATTGAAACATGAAAACTTCCGAAAACCTTCAATAAACTTCAAACCAATCTCAAAGTCAAAATCAAGAACAAATATCGTCACTAGACTCGGAATAGAACAAACAAACACAATTCTTAGATAAGAAGGAAGAACGGGATGTTAATCCGTCTTCTAAATCAAACCTAAGCAAGAAGCGAAATCTCCTTGCAAACAATCTTCCGAATCTTCGATCTTCCGTCAATCCGGAAATCGCCAATAACAATGCGCCAAAAATCTCTTTAACAAATCTCCGCCAAAATGCTAAATTAGGGCAATTCCAAGCGCAAGTGTAGTGTAAAGCGAGGTCTAAGCGGAGGTGACGGAATCTCTCTTCGTCCGTCCTTTTATAGTGTAAGATAAAATATCGGCCCGGCCCAATTGCGTTGGAGATCGTGGCTTAAAGTATGGCGAAAAAGATTGCCAAGATCACGGTCGTGGAAGGGTTCCACGGCCGTAATTTAGAGCGTGGAAATCAACACGGTTTGAACCATCTTCTCCACGGCCGTAGAAGTCACTGGAATGAACCACGCTTCCCTAGCCAAGGTTCCACGTCCGTGGACTTGAACGTGGAAAGTGGTACGGCCGTATTTTAGAGCGTGGTTTAGGGCAAGAACGTGATTCTTCCTTAGCTTCGTGCATTCCTCAAGTTGGCACTCCCTTAGCTCCTAGAAATGTCCTCAATCCATGGACAAGTTCAATCAACTCCATCCTTGCTCGATTCCGTTCGGAAATAGCTCTCAATTACCTAAATTCAACATAAAGCTTGTGTAGATCTCTATATCGACATTATAGACAAACTAACTCACAAATGTATCAATGCTCAATCAATGACTATCAATATGAATCAAATACACTTAGAAAACGTGCCTAAAATATCACAATATATCATGCTAACAAATAACCCCATACTTGCCACTTGCTTGTCCCTAAGCAAGGTTTTTCAAAAGCTTTAAAACAAGAGTTAGGATGAAATATATGTACCTTCTCAAAGCAATACTTCTTTTTGGATGAATGTGTCTTCTAAATAATAGATCATTCTCAAACCTTGCTTCAATCGTTTATAAGACTTTCATACACTTAATCAAAGAGTAAAGAGTAAAGAAAGCTCATGAATCAATCAAACTTCCATACAAACATCATAACCCTTAAACATTATCAAAATCAATCATAAGAAACTTCAATTTAGATCACCAAGTGATATAACATTCTTTTGATCTTAAGGACTTTCAAAGAAAAAGGTCTAGAATGTGGAAAGGGAAGGAAACTTTAAGGAATGTGGTGCAATGAATCCGGGAAAGTGGACAACTACTCTTTTCTTCTTCTCTTGCGGTTTCCGCAACACCTTCAACTTAGAGCTTCGCTCTCTTCCTTTCATTTTTCGACTTTACTTTTGGAGTTATGGATAGAGGTGCACAAAAACCGAAGCCTAGGAGATTGGCGTTTCTCAAGTTTTATGAGATGCCTCAAACCCTTAGCGCACATACCATAATCCGCTAGAAATATCGCTCAATCCGACTTTGGCAAGACACAAAGACCCGGCTATGTGAATGGTGCCGAGTTACTCATCGTCATGATTGACTTCCCCAAACCTATAATTTCTTTCTATTCCTTTGAATGCAAAGTACTGCTTTCATGGCCCTCCCACATCATATATGCCTTTTTCAATCAACTCCTCCAAATTCCCGGATAGGTAAAGGAGGTCAATATTTCAATGAGGGGCTAAATGATCAAAGAAAGAAGAAAGAAAAATTGAATTGCCTTAATCATCTCAACAAGAAGCATAAGAACTTATAGTGCGATTTCAACTTCAATTCCTCAACATGATTTAGGTAACATTCATCACGTTATGAAACTTGTAAAAGAGGCATAATCAACTCATTCAAGTCCTTTTCAATTCACTATTCGTTTAAGCATGCAATTGTCATCAAACTCAATTCACAAGTAGCGATTATCATAGAAATCATCTCAATTCCTTAGAAGCACAAAATTTTCAAAATTTTTCAATTTTTATGGGTTTTTCAAACTCTTTTTCATGCAATGCAATAATGAAACATGCAACAATATAATGAACATGCAATGATAGTCTCGATAGAAGCAATCAAAGTGAGTAAGAGTTATTACAACTTTTAGTCACACCCCACCCCATACTTGGAACAAACATTGTCCCTAATGTTCAAATAAAAGAAAGAAAAGAAAGAAAAGAAAAAGAAACTCACAAAGTGGCGGTGGAGCGGCTAAAGCTATCGGTCATCATCATCATCACTGCGGCGCTGGTGGAGGCGGGAATGGAGAGAAGCTGGAGTCGTAGTGCCGCCCAAACTGCTGGCGGTAGACGTCTCTCATCATGTGATCGAGGTCGTCCAAGCGTCCATCTCTAGCATCGGCTCGGATCTCCAATGCTCCTACTCTCTTAGAAAGGCCAGTAGCCCAATCCGGCATCTGCTCGTACCATCCCGGGGCCTGGTTGTACCACCCTGGAGCGTCGGACGGTGCTGGTGCTGGTGCTGATGGCTGCTGTGAGAACCATGGAGGTGGAGCTCCGTACCACGTAGGAGGCGTATCCATCCAAGTGGGTCTCTCACTCACGCTGGCGCGGCGAGAAGACGAACCTGAAGCTCTGGCTGGACGTGGAGAACGTCGAGGCACATCAGAAGCAATATCCGGCTGATCCGGAAACGTGCCAAACTCCTGCTCTGCTCCTCCTCCTCCCTCATACTGATCCCTCATCTCCTCCTCCTCAACTACTGGCGGTGGTGGGACATACGGCGGAGCTGCAATCCTGTTCGCATGCATAGCTGCGAGCGTAGCCTTCCAATTATGGCGTCCAGCCATAATGGAGTACTCCGGGAGCCACTCAATGCCCCTCCCCGTCCTGCTCTCCCAAGGCATGGCTGCGTAAGGCGGACCTCTATGGGTAGGGAATATAAGGCCTCTAGTCATGAAGGCCTGGAGTCCTAGGGGTACAGCTGGTATGCGTGTGCATGCAGAAAAATCAACCCCCAACATCCTAGCAAGGTGGGTAACTATCCCACCATATCCAATGTTCCCCGCCCTCTTGTTCTTAAGCTTGCTCATGGTAGCAGCTAAGAGGGTGGCGCAGTCAGCAGGGCGCCCATACAACATAGAATACAGAAGGAAGAGCTCATCCGTCTTGATCTTCTGAGGTGTCTCCGTCCTAGGAAAGAGACACTCAGAAAGAACACGGTGATCAATCTTCAAGGCTAAGTGGTACATCAACTTAGCCTTGGTATCAGCAGGTTTCCAGCGGTCCTCACTGGCGTAAATCATAGCTACCTCCTCCCAAAAGTCTTTGGCGTAAACGCCACTAGGAAAACGACCATTGAAGGTCTCTTGGAACCCAAAGAAGGCTCCAAACTCACGGATGGTAAAATCATAGTTTCTTTCCATAAGGCGGAAAGAAACGGTCCTGTCCACATGGTTGTGCTCGAAAGACGTCACAACCTCTCTCGTTATCTCCTCATAAGCGTCTTCTTGGATGGCCGAGAAGACGATAAGACCGGCTCTATCCAAGAGCCAAGTAAGGTCATCTACTATGTTTAGAGGAACTAGATCCTCCAACCATAGATACCTAGGTCCGATAACTGCCCTCTTATGGATCCTCTCGAGTGCATCGAGGTGATCCTCGTGAATGGTAGGTACTCTAGGGCTAGGGGGTGCAGGTGATGAAGGCGATGATGGAGGTGAAGGGGAGGAAGGTGTTGGTGCTCTAGAGGATGAAGAGGAAGAGGGGTTACCCTTCCTCTTTTTGTTCTTTTCCTTATCATTCTTCTTCTCCTTAATTCTCCCTGAAACTCTCCTAACAAAATCCATCACTGTTCAAAACCACGGTCTGTTCTTGCTTTTCCACGGCCGTGGAACTGACAGAGACCGTGATTCGTCTCGACTTTTCTCAAAAATCCACAAACAGCACTCAAATTCAGCAATCAGGCAGCCCTAGTCTAATTCCTTCCAATTTCAATCAGTTCTCCTAAAATTTCTAGCAAAAACGAACCCAAATTGACGAAGATAGAGAAGAGCAAAAAAACCTAGGTTTCGGATTTTAAAATCCGGATTGTGCGTTCCTTGGTGAATTGCCGCTCGATTCGTTGCTTGGATCTCGTTGGTGGTCGAATTTGCTTCAATTTGGAACGAAGAATCGTTGAAAACGATTAACGAACGGAGATTTGAGGCGAAGGGCGTGGAATCGGTGAGAGAGGGTCGTGGAATTGGGATTTTGGTGAGTTTTTCTGAAGAACGTGGTTTATATAGTGGCCGGCAAAATTTTTGAAAACCACAGTCTATCGGGGGGTTCCACGGCCGTGGAAATGTACGGAACCGTGGTTTTGGTGATTTTTCAAAGGCTTTTGGAAATTACGGTCACTGTAGCTGTCACGACCGTGGTTTAGGCCGTGGAACTCTCTGTAATGCTCCAAAGTACAAGTTTCGTCACTTTTCTTCAAAATAACTCTTCCTCTTTCCTTTTCCACCGTTCCTACATCCAAAAACACGAACATACCGGAAGGAATCGAAGGCAAAACAAAGCAAAAACATCTAAACTAAGCTAAACTATGAATCGAAAACAAAAACATGAATGCAATACCTTGGGTTGCCTCCCAAGAAGCGCTTTGTTTAAGGTCCGTAGCTAGACCATTCTCGCACTTATTCGAGTGCGGTAGGCGCGAACTCTTCAGCTTGGAATTCCGGCGTATACTTCTTGAGTCGTTGACCGTTCACCTTAAAGCTTCCGCCCGCTTCACCCCATACTTCAACTGCACCATGGGGGAAAATATGCTTAATTAGAAAAGGTCCGGTCCAACGAGATTTAAGCTTACCTGGAAAGAGACGAAGCCTCGAATTGAAGAGGAGAACTTGATCTCCTTCTTTGAAGTCCTTTGGAATGATATGCTTATCATGCCAACGCTTTGCTCTCTCCTTCTAAATCTTGGCGTTCTCATAGGCATTCAAGCGGAGTTCTTCAAGCTCATTAAGGTTCAAGAGACGCTTCTCTCCCGCTTCCTTCATGCTGAAATTCAACCATTTGATAGCCCAAAATGCCTTATGCTCCAACTCTACCGGTAAGTGACAAGACTTCCCATACACAAGGTTGTATGGTGTGGTTCCTATGGGAGTCTTGTACGCAGTCCGGTATGCCCACAATGCGTCATCAAGCTTCAAAGACCAATCCTTCCTAGTCCTTGAAACCGTCTTCTCTAAGATTCCTTTGATCTCCCGGTTTGAGATCTCAACTTGTCCACTTGTTTGTGGATGATAAGGAGTGGCGATCTTGTGAGTAACCCAATACTTAGCTAGAAGAGCTTCAAAGCACCGGGCAATGAAGTGAGAACCTCCATCACTAATGATAGTCCTTGGTGTCCCAAATCGTGGGAAGATGGTCTTGTTAAAGAACTTAACCACCACCATGGCATCATTGGTGGGAGAGGCAATCACTTCCACCCATCTAGAAACGTAATCCACCGCCAAGAGTATGTATTGGTTTCCACAAGATGATGGAAACGGTCCCATAAAATATACTCCCCAAACGTCGAAAATCTCCACCTCTTGGATGTTATTGAGAGGCATCTCATTCCTCCTAGAGATATTACCTGTTCTTTGACAAGCATCGCAGCAAGAAACAAAGGATTGCACATCTCTAAATAAAGTAGGCCAAAAGAATCCATATTGCAATACCTTTGCGCTAGTCTTGTTCGAACTAGCGTGTCCTCCACAAGGTAGTGAATGACAATGGCGGATGACACTTTGCATCTCATCTTCCGGCACACATCGCCGAATGATGCCATCCGGACCTCTCTTAAAGAGGAGAGGTTCATTCCAAAAATATTCCCGAACATCCTTAAAGAACTTCTTTCTTTGTGCGTAGGATAATCCGGGCGGTATCTCCTGGCAAACCAAATAGTTAACAAAATCAGCAAACCATGGTTCGTTACCTTTGGAGATCACATCGATGCACTCCTCAATAATGTGTAGGTGTTCGTCCGGGAAGGAGTCATCTATAGGTAAGTGATCGTCCTCTAGATGTGTTAGGCAACTCAAATGATCCGCAACAGAATTTTCCGAACCCTTCTTGTCGCGGATCTCTAGATCGAATTCTTGTAGGAGAAGAATCCATCTAATTAGCCTTGGCTTCGCATCCTTCTTTGCAAGGAGGTACCGGATCGCAGCATGATCCGTGTAGACAATCACCTTTGCACCTACAAGATAAGAGCGAAACTTGTCAATAGCATAGACAATAGCTAGAAATTCTTTTTCCGTAGTGGCGTATTTGAGATGCGCTTCATCTAGTGTCTTGCTAGCATAGTATATGGCATGGGTTCGCCCTTCCTTTCGTTGTCCAAGAACAGCTCCTATAGCTACGTCACTAGCATCGCACATAACCTCAAAAGGTAGAGTCCAATCCGGAGGTTGGATAATAGGTGCTGAAATTAGAGCTTGCCGGATCTTATTAAACGCCTCCAAACATTCCTGCGAAAACTCAAAAACTGCATCCTTCATCAATAGATTAGTGAGCGGTTTTGATATTTTAGAAAAGTCTTTAATGAAACGTCTATAGAATCCAGCATGTCCTAGGAAACTTCTTATCCCTTTCACCGAAGTTGGGGGAGGAAGCTTCTCTATAGTCTCTATTTTCGCCTTATCCACCTCTATCCCTCTACTAGAGATTAGGTGTCCTAATACAATTCCTTCCTTTACCATAAATTGACACTTCTCCCAATTAAGAACTAGATTAGTGTCTTCACATCTTTGTAAAACAAGAGCAAGGTTAGAAAGACAATTGTCAAAAGAGGAACCGTATACGGAGAAGTCATCCATGAAGACCTCCATGATTTCCTCAATGTATTCGGAGAAGATGGCCATCATGCACCTTTGAAAGGTGGATGGGGCGTTGCAAAGCCCGAACGGCATTCTCCTATAAGCGAACGTACCCCATGGGCACGTGAATGTGGTCTTCTCCTGATCGTCCGGGTGTATCGGAATCTGAAAGAAACCATTATAACCGTCAAGATAGCAGAAGTGTGAATGTTGCGCTAACCTTTTAAGCATTTGATCGATGAAGGGTAGTGGGAAGTGATCCTTCCTCGTCGCGTTGTTAAGCTTGTGGTAGTCAATGCACATCCGTCATCCCGTTACGGTTCGGGTGGGAATGAGTTCGTTATTCTTGTTGGTGATGACCGTCATTCCTCCCTTCTTTGGAACTACTTGAACCGGACTCACCCACTTACTATCGGAGATAGGATAGATGATACCTGTATCAAGAATTTTAAGAATTTCCTTCTTGACAACCTCGTTCATGGTCGGATTCAACCGCCTTTGAGGTTGTCTTGAAGTCCTAAAGTCTTCCTCCATTAATATTTTATGCATGCATAGGGAGGGTTTGATTCCTACTAAGTCTTTTATGGTGTAGCCTAAAGCTTTCCTATGTTTCCTAAGGACAACCATAAGCTTTCTATGTTCATCTATGGTTAGATCGGAACTAACAATAACTGGATAAGTAGAGTTAGGTCCTAGAAAATCGTACCTTAGATGTGTAGGAAGTTGTTTCAATTCCATTGCTTTCGGAGCTTCCAATGGTTCTTGAGGAGCATCCGATGCCTCCTTAGAAGTGTCTAAGGGTGTAGAGGATGTGGGAGAAGAATCAAAAGAAGTTGAAGAAGTGGCACGATCATCCCCTTCCACGGCCAAAATTACGGTTTCCATACACCCTCCACGGCCGTGGTTTAGGGCGTGGAAAGTGGTTACGGTTGCTCTGCCTTCTCCACGACCGTGTAACCCTCTGGAGTGAGCCACGCTTTGGCTGGTGAGATCCACGGCCGTGGAATATAGTGTATGGCCGTGGATTCTCACGTTTTTTGCCTCGTCGTGGAGCTTCTCAAATTCCACTTCACCCACTTCTTCTTGTGTTTCTAAGGCTTCAATTGCCTCATTGCACTCCTCTTCTTCCCCTACATTCGTTAGACTCATAGCAATAACCTTTTGCAAAGGATCTTTGAAGAGAATCGCACTTACCTCCTCTCTAGACAACCCCTCTTCATCTTGGATATTGAATATATCCTCATCAAAGATTGGCTCTTTCATTAGAGTGGAAAGAACGAACTCTACCTTCTCTTCTCCTATGTCAAAGGCGAGTCTAGCATTCTTGCAACCGACTATGCAGCCGGAAGTTGCAAGAAATGGTCTTCCGAGTATGATCGGGACCGGACTATCTGCAGGAATGTCAAGCACAACAAAATCAATGGGAACAAAGAATTTACCTAGCTTGACTGGGACGTCTTCTACAATACCGACGAGGCGAGTGATAGATCGATCCACCATGTACAACGTCATCTTCACCGGTTTAGGGTGGCCTAAACCGATCTTCCTACATAATTCAAGTGGTATGATGCTCACACTTGCTCCCAAGTCACATAACGCATCGTAAGTGACATCTCCCACTCCTATGGGAATACAAAATGACCCCGGATCCTTTAGCTTGGGGGGTATTTTCTCCCTCATGGTCTTGATGAGATCCGAAGAATCCGAACTCATCTTAACCTCTCCAAAATCCTCTAGCTTCCTCTTGTTGGAGAGGAGCTCCTTTAAGAACTTGCCATAAGCCGGCATGCCTACAATAGCATCAATAAAGGGTATATTAATATGCAGCTTGCTCATGAGTTCTATAAACTTACCAAACTGTTTTCTAGGCGCGCTCTCGCTCTAGATTGAGGGAATGGGAGGGGAGGTTTGTACGCCGGAGGAGGAACGTAGACATCTTCCTTCTCCTTCCCCTTCTCTTTGTCTTTCTCTACGGGGACTTCAATAAACTTAGGTTGCGGATCGGTGGTAGTCACTCCGCTCCTAGTTGTGATTGCCATCACCCTTCCCTTAGGGTTGTCCTCCGTCTTTCCTGAAAGTTTCCCTTGATTCCTAGGAACTTCCTCCGCATGGCTGAACATTTGGTTTTCTAAAACCTTTTAGGCTTTATCAACCTTAGAAATTTGATCATCAACCTTAATAATGCGGTTCTCCAAACCTTGAAGCTTTCCCAAAATCGTTTCCAACATGGGATCGGGCTTCTCCTTCCCCGAAGTGTTTCCTCCATTAGATGTTTGCCCCTGGCTTTTCAAAGGAGTAGAGGAAGAAGAAGGTGGAGTTAGTGAATTCGAATTTGAAGGATAAGAGTTACCGGAATTTTGTTGATTGGAGCGCCAATTGTTGTTGTTTGAACCCCTATTGTTGTTCCAATTATTGTTCCGGTTGTTGTTGTTGCCATTCCAATTGTTCCGGTTATTGTTGTTGTTGCGGTTTGTGTTCTCACCGCCATTGTTGTTGTTGCCCAAATAGCCAACATCCTTTCCTTGTTGCTTTGGAAAGTTGGTCTTGATTGCCTCCTTCAACTCCTTGATCTCATTGTTGAGGGAGAAAATCTGATTTTGAGCTTCATGTGTGAGCTTCGCTCCTTGCTCCACACGATTTCCCTCCACCTTCCGGTGGGAATACTTCTCTATGACCCTTGCTTGCTTCTCAATGAAGTCCCAAGCGTCATCTTCTCTCATGTCCATGAATGTTCCACATGAGAGGGATTGGAGCTTGAATTGTGTCTCCACATCCAGCCCCTTGTAGTAAATCTCCAGCAATGCAAGCTTGGATATGCCATGATGAGGGCAATCCAATAACAAGTCCTGAAACCTTTCCCATGATTGAAACAAACTTTCGTTAGATCTCATGGAAAATGCATTAATCTTACCTCTAAGTTCCGCCGTTTTGGATGGCGGAAAGAACTTAGTGAGGAACTCCGCGGAAAGGTCTTCCCATGTGTCTAATTTCCCACTAGGAAGAGCTTGATACCAAGACAATGCTTTCCCTTTCAAAGAGAAGAAGAAAGGCTTGAGCTTATAGTTGTTGGTAGTCGCGTTCTTCGGCCTCATTGTCTCCATCATACACTCAAAGTTTTGCAAGTGTTGGTGTGGAGATTCAGCGCTTGTCCCGCCAAATTGGTTTTGGAGAACAAGAGTAATAACTTGAGGGTTGAAGCTAAACCCTTGCACATCGTCAGCATCAAAGTTCACACCTAAACGGCGTGGTTGCTGCGTTGGATCCATCCTTTGGCCAAGAGTTCTTGGCTCCGCATCCACACGTTCGATCCTTGCATTCCTAGGTGGAACACGGCGATTAGCAGCTGCCCGTGGATGGAATGGATTCACATTGATCGTGAGATCAATTTCCTCTAGCGGTGGCATGGAGGAATCACTATCATCAGCGGATGAATGACCCCTATTTGACCTTAAAGGTCTCCTTGAGGATTTCTTGCTCCCCTTATTCTTAAGGTTGCTTAGTTCTATCCTCATCTGGAACATCATATCTTTTAGATCGTCAACTTGAGATTGATGACGATCCATTTCATCTCTACGTGTCCTCTCACTCCATTGGAGTTGAGCTTCTTTCTCCGCTAGCTCCGATTGAAGATCACGTTCGTTTTCTTCAGCCATCTTCTTTTCCTTACGCTTTTGCCTTAAAGTTCTCTCAAGCTCTTGATAAGAGGCAAGAGGTTACCGGTGTTCCTAGACCTGCGCATGCACTTGAAAAGATATCAAATAACAAGGGAGAAGCTCCCAAGCTTGACAACCGAAAACCGAATTCGGCCTAAACCAAATCCCCGGCAACGGCGCCAAAAACTTGTTCGCCACTTAGCGTGCGTGCAAATAAGCTTTAAATTTATAAAACTAGAATCAAGCAAGCGAACCCGCAGTGTACGGATCGACGTAGTTAAGCAAGAATTCCAGAGTATCGAACACAGGGATTTGGGGGGTTAAATCCAATTATAGATAGTCAAGCAAGTAAATGTATGAGACTTTGCAAATATTGGGAAAACAACAATCCTAAAGATCCAAGTATCCAGTTGTGGCAATCGATTCAAGATATACTAATGATATAAGGACAGTGTTAAGATATGCAAGGGTATACTAATGTAAGGTAATCGTACGGTGAAGTTCCAAGGCTTTATATGACTTATCTAGAAATACTCTCTATAAAGGTTGTTGAGGCTTCAGTATAGAAAGGATCTAAAGACAAGAATTAATCTCAAATACCCAAACTTGTAACCCAAGGATCAAGACTAACTAAACCGATTAAGGTTGTGACACTCGAAATCGAAGTAGAGGTTGTTGAGGCTTCACTACTACCTAGAAAAGGCAAGCCAAGGCTAAGTTAAAACAAATCTTTAACTTTGGATTAAAGTAAAAGCAAGGTTCGTAAACTGAAGTAAATCACGGGTAGTTCTTGAGAATCACGGCCGTAGAAACCTAAGAACAGGCCGTGATTTAGGGTGTCGACGATATTTCTCTAACTCTCAGGGTCCAATCAAATTACGATCGATCTATCATTATCTAAGCCACAACTATCAACCCTTCACCTTAGAATTGCTAAAGGGTTTTAGCCAATAATCATCATTATGATATCAATAATCAAATATGAAAGGGAGAAAAGGTAAAACCTTGAAATCTCAATAACAAACTCAAAACAAATGTCAATCAAACACAATAATCGCAAACCGCGATCAATGGATGTAGAATCAAAGGAACAGAAAAACCTCACAAAATTTCTAGGGACAATGAAGAACGGGATGTCAATCCGCTTTCAAATATAAACCCTAAGATCTTCCAACTTCAAAAATAGGAAAGTGCGTCCTTCCCTAAATATTCCTTGTACGCAATAAAATCTTCAAGCCTCCCTCTCTTTGGGGATCCAAATCGTGGAGTTGTCACCGTCCTTCCTTCAATGTTGAAGGCTCTCGAATATATGTAGGGATCTATCTAGGGTTTAACGATAAAACCCTAAATATTTGGGCTGAAAAGAAGTCGAATCTGCTGGTATCAGAAGATACTCTGGGCCGCGTCATAAGGTATCAGAAAATACTTTGGCGCGTCAGACGGTATCAGAGAATACTTTGGGCCGCGTCCGACGGTATCAGAAAATACTTTGGGCCGCGTCCGAAGGTATCAGAAGATACTTTGGCGCGTCCTAAATTCCTTTTATGCTCTTTTTTGTCCCGCTTCAAGGCTTAAACCTTAAATGTGCCATTTTTGCTCCATAATTCGCCAAATTACTTACAAATACAATAAAACTCTGTGTAGACCTCTATTCTTGCAAAGTAGGTGAATATAACCATAAATGTCATGAATGTATGTCTATGCATGCAAAATAAAGGGAAAATCTATATAAATACATGCGTAAAAATAGGTCATAATTCATGTCATCATAGGGGCGGCAAAACGGACAGCCGTCGAGGCGGCTCTGTGTAGGTGCGGAGGCGATTTTTGTGACAAAAATTGCGTCGGGTCTCCTTTCGACAACAAATCACAACAAGGTCACCAAGGCTCGATCCCTCGATCCAAACACATCAAGACTCAACCAAAGGAGCCTGAGAACAACAATGAATCAACAACTGAAAGCCCAACAAGAATCAAGGCTCAAACTTGATTCTTGGAGAAGAAGAAAAGGAAGAACGAATGAAGAAAACGAAACAGAAGGGAAAGACATGCAGTAACTCATGAACATGAGGGAGAAACGCAGAAGGAGAAGACTTGCACGTTCAGCAAGGAATCACAAGGAAGAAGGCTGCAGCTTTCGAGGTTGAAGGAAAACGTATGCAAGAAACGGGAAAAAGAAGAGAAAGAGGGAATTTATAGGAAAGGGGTGGAAATATTGAAGGAGGGAAGTTCTAGGGTTAAGAACATGATAGGAAAGTCGGCCCATAAGATAGAAGATCGGATCTTCTATCTATCAAAAGAAATAAAACGAATAAAAATTAGATCGGTGTGATCTGGGGCAAAACCGTAAGGCGGTTTGGCTTGCCGCAGGGGCGGCTCCCTTCATCGCGGGGGCCGTGAAGGCCAAAAATTGGATCTTACATGTATCATAATAATGATTGTAATATCCCATACCTCACTCATTATTGATTCTTCGAGGTGAATCCGGGAATGATGTCCGATATGGAGCACGTGAATGTCCATCATCCTCATTCATTGATATCCGATGAGTAATGTAATTATCGAACCTTGACTAGAGCATATCTCGGGCGAGATTTCTCACTCGGGGCCGAGATATGCTACTGGAATGAGATTCCAGTTCGTAAATCCTACAAAATCACACAAGGTAATAACAAACTCGTGAAGTTAGTGAAAAAGAAGGTTCCTTACATGTTTTCTCTCACACTCACACTTTGTTGAGAATCTCAAGTTGATTTGATGTAACTTTCTTGGATGTATCAATAATTCTTCACTAATCGATAAACTGCTTCAACTAGAACGCCTAGGATGCATCAAGTAGTCAACTTGGTTCGGAAGACGGTCTTTTCACACAATTGCCACAAAGTAGAAAGAATATTGCTAGTAGACACACTAGTATGATAGAAAGTATAGATACTAACTAACACACCCAAAGAAATGGACTCAATATGTTTAGAGTAGAAAAGAGGCAAGAAATAGACTCACAAGTGACTAAGAAGAGAGCTTTAGTTACCTTTAACTTGAGAAACTGGAGAGAGAGTTAGCCGGTTAGGGTTAAGTCTCGACAATATCAAAATCTCGGGTAAAGGTCAAACCTCGGGCGAGATTTGGCCCAGGGGACGAGATTTGTCAAAAGGCAAGGTTTTTGTGATGGAAAATAGTGAAGTCAAGAGAAGATTTTTGATATGACATGAATGTGTATCCAAAGTTGGGGATTAATATAAGGCTACTAGATAATAGATATGGTCGAAAATTGAGGAGATATTTGGTTAGGATTTGAAGATAAGATAATATCTCATCTATTAGATAAGATCTCAATAATAAGATACTCCGTATATCTATTTTCTTCCTTTTTTGCAGCTTGATAAGATATCTCTATGAAGATATGTTCCAAATATAACTTTGGATCTGAGAGAAAGTCTCGTTCTTCCCATTATAACAAATCTCGGGCAATCTTCACTAAATCTCTAACGAGATTTCTTCAATAGGGCTGAGATTTGTCTTCTGCAGTGGAGTCTCAGATTGAGGCTTCATTGTTTTCATTGTTTAGGTTATGGCTCGCTTGTGTTTAGCTATGGTTGTTCTCTCTTTTCCAATAGTCACAAGACAACACACGTTAAGCTCAAATAATCTCGAAAGATATGGAACACAAAAGAATCGATTTTTATGTGACTCAAAGAAGACTTACATAAAAAAAATACTCGATACTACTTTGATGCGGGGTTGATGCCGTAGTTTTCCGATCTAGACAGAAGTTCACGAACACGACTAAGAAGCAAATCTCGGTGAAGAATCTCGGGCGAGATTCGTGGATTTCACCGAGATCTTTATGAAACTCGAACACGAAGAACGTGAGATTATAGATTGATATTGGATAGATGAGAAGATAATAATATGGAATTAATATATGGAAAATATAGATAGATATGACTAATTGTTAGACTTGCAAGAACCTTGATCTAAATTGGATCAAAACCCTTAATAAAAAAATTATATTTAACCCTTCCTTCTAGGGGTGTCAATGGGTCGGATATGGGTCGGGGAGTACCCTATTCATCCCCATCCCCGTTTAATACAGTGCCCCCCGTCCTCGTCCCCATCCCCGTTCGGGTATTGAGAATTGTCCCCATCCCCGTACCCGTCGGATATTCGTCCCCATCGGGGAATCCCTGTCCCCGTTTAATTTCTCCAATTTAAAACTCGGGTTTTCTCCGAAAAATCCCCATCCCCGTTAACTTTTAAGAGTTTGACAAAAAAAACATTGACTCGGATAATAAATGTGAAATTAGACCATAAAATACAAAATTGTTACTTTGTTTAACTATATAAATAACAAAAAAAGACACAAGTAAAAAAAAAAGAACAAAATTTCATTTTTTTTTAAAAAAAATATAAATTTGGCAAAGTAAAGTTATACCGTCAATATATTAGGTTTCATTCGTTCAAGTAAGATTGAGATCCGTAGTACAAACTTGTGTAAACTAACTTGATTATATATTACTAACATTTATATTACGATCTTAAGATAAAGTGTTGTATTATTTTATCATTTTAATTTTACGGTTTAGGATTTAGATTGCACATCAAACCACGTATCTAAAAGAGTAAGACACGTAAAAAAACACAGCATGTAGTGGGATGTGCATTTAATCATCATGAATTGACGTTCACAACGTATTCAAAAATTTCACAAGGTGCTATCCTCATATGATCGAAACCCAAATTAATATAGGTTAGCATTAGTATAATTTACACATATAATTTACACATATGATCGAAACTCAAAAATTTCACGAGGTGCTATCCTCATATCCTCATATGATCCAAGCGGGGAATGAAAGTTTTCCCCATCCCCGTCCCCGTTTAAAATCCTTATCCCGTCCCCATGACGGGTAATACCCGCGAATTTCGGATAATCCCCACCCCATTTATACCCCTACTTCCTTCTTTAACCTTACACAAGGCTTCTATCTAAGACAAGATCAAGGAGGGAATAGTTTGACTAGTAGCACCAACATTCAATAAGATTAACACACACAAAAACAACCTAGTAAGGAGTCACAACGATTCAATCAAAGGCTCTCTCTTTTGATTGAATAGGAATGAATAAAATGCAAACCACGTGAGCGAAGTCACAAGTATCTCACAATAATGTGGAAATCAGTAATTAAAATTAAGCTACATAAAAAATTCGTCCTCTAAGCCTATTTATAGGAGAGATTCTTCTAAAAGATAAAATATCTTTAAACTAAAAATAACCCTAAAAGATAGGATCAAAAACCAACTAATAACTTTAGGATGGTTGAGAGCTTAAAGATATTAAAATAATAAAAAGATAACTAGAGGATAATAATCCTCAAATTGAGATTTTACTCTATAACACACAACAGAGCAAATCTCGGTCTCAATATGCAAAATCTCGGCCGAGATTTTCAAGATGTCCGAGATTTTCAGGATATCCGAGATTTGTTCCTACCATGCAATTCGCCATTCTACCTGATCCTCTTATGTTCAAATCTTGATAGCAAACTCTCCTTGAATGTCTCTTGCTCTTGTCCTAGTGATGGTTCCATGTATAGTAGGAGATGTCAACGATGGTCCCACATCATTGACCATATTTTGCAATTGAGTCTTGTGATATGAAAGGCATTTATTCAATTTAGTTTTCTTACCGAAACAAAAATAAGATCATTTCTTTATGACTTTGTACCTTCTAAACATTTTATCTAGATAAATCACTGACACAATATATCTGATCTCCCTACTCTCCGTGTTTGAACTTGACCATATTTTGCAATTGTGTCTTGTGTTTTGTTTTTTCATATATCTAGATATCAACTCAAACACCTATTGAATACTGACTTATGATCCCATTATTTCCTGTTGATGAGATTGTCCTTATCATAGTTACCATAGGATTTTAGATATGTTTGGAGAGCATAAAATTCACTGTAGAGAACTCTGAAGCTTCAAGTACAAACAAGATCGTGTCAGGGATATTTTTTCGACATGCTTATGCGGGAAAAAGATGCCTACAAACTTCTTGATTGATCCTCATAAATGAATATCTACATTGAGACCAATTGTTTTTTTGTTTTTCAACTAGATTAGAGGTAAGCATGCTTGTGTAGATTTGATAGGGATCTCCTCGCTTGTTAGCTTGAGAAATATGGCTTTTGTAGTATACACGCGGCACTCAAAGTTGTTTTTCCAAAGTGGTAAAACATGAGACGGCATGCATTATCAATCAACGTTGCGTTTGAAAATTTTAGTTTCTTAGTATCCGATGTAGCGGAGCTCACTAGATTCCAAACGACTATATTGTATATGAAAAAAGTGCATGTTCATTACACAATGTGCACGATTGTACACCCCTTTATAAAAAAAAACAAAGTACATAATCGTTCACCCTTCACGCAAGATCATGCACTTTATTTTTATAAAGGGGTGCATGATGAAAAGAAATTGATCATGCATGCGAACATGATTGAAAACGTTTAGAGAATCATTGTTTAGAGTAAGGGTGAGCAAAAGTATTCGGTTGACCACGTTCAATCATCCGCTGATTTAAGACATTGATGAGAGAAATTTCCATGGATCACTATATCGAAGATAGAGAGATTTTTTTACAACAAACGGATTAGATATTCGAATTATTTACATCCACTTGATCCGAGTGACGGTTACTCAAATCGGTTATACAACAAATACAATATCTAATATGTTAGTAAAAACAACCTATTTTACACCTGAATTTAGGACATGTTTAGTTACCCCTCTTTTAAATAACACAACTCCATTTTGTTGCTCTATTTTCTAAGACCTTTTAGCATCGAGATGAACACACTAACACAGTTAATTTTCTAAACCCACAAAATCACCATAATTGCCCTAGAGATGCTCTTTAGCTTTCTTTGATTTGAAAATTAATAAGAAGTTTGTTGTAAACCCATCTAATGCATGTTCTTTTTTCTCTTGCACATAAAACAATACGAGTAAAGATGGACAAAAAAGTTGTGATTTGTGGTTCTTCAATTTTCTTATCGTGAATCGAAATCAAAAAAAGCATTAAAGGTAACTCATCAAAGCCCATAGAAGAAGCTCATAATAAATTCAAACTATCTAGCTCGTTCAACCCTGAATTTGGAGGGTTTTGGTTTATATTTAGTATTTTCAGTCAGTCTTAATAAGATTGAACGAGAAAGATAGTATATTGTCATTTAACAAATTTGTAGAATTGATGATCTACAAAGAAGAAGAAGGAAAGTGCAACACATGTCTACATACTACAATTTGTTGCCAGAACCTCGAAGTTCAACCCTGAATTCAGACTATCTAGTTCCAACTCTGAACTCTACAGGTTTGTGCCTCTTATCTGCGTATGACTTCTGGCAACTCTGTGCTGCTAACATCCGCTCTCGGATCAGTCGAGCCATATCATCCTGTATCTTCTTAGGTGCTACTCCGCTAGCACTGCTCGGCTCGTCCCAACATAACGGTGTACGACATCTCTATTCATATAGAGCCCATAAGGATCCATCCTGATCGACACATATCAAATGTAGTTATACAAAAATTCCACTAAGGGAAGGTGATCTGGCCATACATGTCCCTAGTCTAGCACGCAGGCTAGCAGCATGTCCTCTAGAGTCTGGATGGTCCGCTCGGACTGACCATCAGTCTGAGGATGATAAGCAGTCGTAGACTATAAACTAGCACCTAGGGCGGCATGCATTTGTTGCCAGGACCTCGAAGTGAACTGTCCGTCTCTATCAGAGACTATAGTCCTAGATACACCATGAAGTCTCACTATTAGTCTAGTGAACTCCTCTACTAATCGACTTTCCGGCTAACATTTCCTTGATAGGAATGAAACATGCGGTCTTTGTTAGTCAATCCACTATAACCTAGATAACATCAAAACCTCTACTCGGTCTCAGACTTGTGACAAAATCCATCGAGATGTCTTCCCACTTCTACTAAGGAATGAGAAGTGGGTGTAGCTCTCCTCCTAGTCAATGATGCTCGATCTTGACCTACTAACAGGTCGCACAATGAGCTACATATCTCGTCACATTTGGCTTTAGACCTCCCCACCAAAAAGAGCGTCTGATATCCTGGTACATCTTACTCACATCAGGGTGCACCGAGTAAGGTTAAGAGTGAGCCTCCTATAGAATCCGCTGTCTCAACTCTCGATCTGAAGGCACACACATACGCTCTTGGCATCTCAAGATCCCATCAACACCGACTACAAACTGTTGTGTCTCTCCTTAAGACATCCGGTCTCGTGTTTATGTCAAAGTTGGGCAACTCTCCTGCTTCTGTCGGATCTCTACCAACAAATCAGGTAAAATATCCAAGGTGAATAGGTGGCTGTCAGAATCCGAAAAGTGGATATCCATCTCTAGCCATGCAAGGTCTTGTTGTAACTGTGGCTGAACTGTTTGACTAAAGATTTCCATCTCCCAAGGAGTCTTCCTACTAAGGGCATCACCTACCACATTCGCCTTCCCCGGGTGGTATAAGATCTCAAGATCAAAGTCCTTGATCAACTCCAACCATCTCCTCTTGTGGTTATTAGACTCCCGTTGAGTGAATATGTACTTCAGACTTTGTGAAAATCTGACACATAGCTCCGTACAAATAATGCCTCCAAATCTTCAGAGCGTGAACAACGGCAGCCAACTCAAGATCATGGGTAGGGTAATTCTCCTCGTACGTCTTTAGCTGTCTCAATGTGTATGTTATAACCTTACCCCTCATCATCAAAACACATCCCAAGCCTAGATTGGATGCATCATTGTAAACCACAAAATTCTTCAATGCCCTCTGGCTGAGCTAGGATAGGGGCAGAGGTCAACCTCTTCTTCAGCTCCTCAAAGCTCTATAGGCACGGCTTGGACCATACGAACCTCCTAGACTTCCTCAGCAAGGAAGTGAGCGGTCGGGCGATAACTGAAAAGACCTCAACAAAACACCGGTAGTAGCCCACCAATCCTAAGAAGTTGTGTACCTCCTTGACGTTCTTAGGAGGCGGCCAAGATGTCACTGACTTGATAATCGCCGGATCTACCTTGATCCCTTCCGCTAAAATGATGTGACCAAGGAATACTACCTCAAGCATCCAAAAACTCTCACTTTGAGAGGTTGTCATAGAGCTCTCTATCATGTAAGACCTGAAGAACGATCCTCAAGTATCATGTATGCTCCCCTCTGTTGTGAGAGTAAACCAGAATGTCATCTATGAAGACAACTACAAACTGGTCTAGGAAGTCGATGAAGATGTTTTTCATCAACTCCATGAAAACTCCAGGTTCATTCGTGAGCCCAAAAGGCATTACTACAAACTTGTAGTGGCCGTATCTGGTCCAAAATGCCGTCTTGGATATGTCATGCTCTCTCACCCTCAGCTCGTGATATCCAGATCTCAGATCGATCCGTCAAAACACTGAAGCTCCATGTAGCTGGTCCAAAAGATCGTCGATACGGGGCAATGGGTACTTATTCTTGATTGTAACCTTGTTAAGCTCTTGGTAGTCAATACATAACCTCATCGACCCGTCCTTCTTCCTGACAAAGAATACTAGTGCGCCCCAAGGAGATACACTAGGGCGGATGAAGCCCTTCTCAGCTAACTCCTTGATCTGCTTCTTAAGCTCAAGCATCTTGATAGGCGTCATACGATAAGGAGCCTTAGAGATCGGTCTAGGACCGGGCTCTAGATCAATGCCAAAGTCTACACTCCTCTATGTAAGTAAACCTGATGGCTCTCCGAAAACATCGGAAAACTCGCAAGCTATTGGAATCTCCTCCAAAGTTAGACTGGGACAATCCTTCATTGTATAGCACCAAAAAGCCTTGCAACACTGTCCGATAAGTCTTGCAACACGAACTCCGGTCTTCTCGAGATCCCATCCTTTGAAGATCTCTACATTGCCTGCATCGGTAGTTACTGTCACTCTCCTCTTGGCGATGTCCAGAACTGTTCGATGTCGATCCATCTAATCTATGCCCAGAATAACTTCTTCATGTATTGAGTACATGACGAAGAAGTTAGCCGGCCAATCGCGACCACCTAGTCTAATAGGGCAATCGCAAACCTCTCGTGTACCTCTAATATTACCCTCATTGGGTAATCCTATAAAAAAGGGTCTCCCCTCTACGGTAACTAACGCCAATCTATCTACAAATGCATCAAATATAAAGGAATGAGTAGCACCAGTATCAAAAAGAACTTTCACAGGAAAACCATTAATATGAATGGTACTTGTGGTCGTTGGAGCGGTCGGCTTCACTGCACTCCTCAGCTCATAAACTCTAGTTGAAGCACCTCTGGTGTCAAAAGTATCACCTCCTCGTCCTTTGCCCTGACCAGGAGTGGAACCTTGAGGAGCGGTAGAACCAGGAACTCTTTGCTGTTGTTGGGGTTGAGATTGAGGTCTTTGTCCTCCCCCTACAACACTAGCAAGTGAAGAACCCTGGTGCGATAGAGCCTTTCCCTTACGATATAACACAGCTCTATGTACGGGCTTGCCACAAGATTAGCAAGTCAATATAGCCTTCTTGCAATCAGCTTGGATGTGTCTTGCACTTCAGCAGTTATGACACTGTCGTCCTTTGTCGGAACTCTATTGCAAACCGGAGCGTCCCGGCGTCTAACTGCGACCAAAACCAGAAGCTCTAGCTCTAGTATTAGTTGGTCCAGTCCACTGTTTCTTCTCAAGACCTCCTGTTTGAGAAGCCTTCCTCTGACCCGGTCGGTCGCTCTCATAAGCAGATGCCCTATCCTGATAGTCCATCAAAGAATCACAACGGAAACCAGCAAGATACGAGCGGGTAGACTCTCTCAACCTCTGAGAGAAAAGGTATACATGTTGATCCTCATGTTGTGTAGAAGGACCTAGTAAAGACAACTCCCCATGAAACTTGCTGACGATCTCAACAATAAGAAGATCCTCGAATCTAGCCTCGAGGAAATCCTGAAGTCTATCTCTCCTCATAGCTGAAGGGCAGTAGCGATCTCTGATCGCGGTCTTCATCTGCTAATAGCTGGCAACCTTACCACGAGCTGTCCTCCACAAGGAATGAGCTTCATCCTTCAGATCCATGGAGGTAGTAGTGATCGCTTGTACATCTATCCCAGACCGACAAGTTTAAAACAAAACCCCCTTATGAAAACGTAGACCCCTTGCAGGTTCTGTTTGTTTATTTATTTGACCTTTAGAAGATGTTGTGTCATTGTTACAAACATAGAGCTCTGATACCATATTGTAACACCCCAAATTCTAGGAACTAGAAACGTTACGGGTTGGGACCTCACAATGGGTCCCGACCCTCAAAGTAGCAACGACACAACGGATCTTACAACAAGGCACAAATAAATGAAAACCAAAACTCAAAAAAAAACCAAAGGTTTAAACAAAGGGAAGCGTAAAAGACTTGCAGCCGAGTTCAAAACAAAGGGAAACAACAACTGAAAAATAAAACCGATCCCGTCCTATAATGTACGGGAACCCTAACTAACTATACCGTCCGGATCACTCAGCAGCATCCCTAACATGCGGAACATCTACAACATCAGTATAATCCGTTAGCTAACATTCTTGATATCAGAAAGACTGTAAAGGCACAAACACACGTAAGGTAATATAAACATATAGCATGCGCACACTCAACCGGTTATTATCCTTCATCAAGGTGAATCCCTTACTAATTCAACTTCTTTTGTCACACGAGAATCTCCCGAAACTCGCCTCTCCTTCCATCTACCAACAGGATTATATCAATACTACCCGTTACCTGCGGGCCAAGGTTGCAAGAGCACCTTCTAGTCTCTTGTAGAAATAGACAAGTGGTCGCCGCCCAGTTATCATACACTTGGGCCAATTACGGTTAAAAAGGTCAATCCTAGTGCAGCTATTCGTTATATAATAATAACAATGCAAACAAGCCAAATACACTCAAACCAATACACCGAATGAAGCTAAGTAATTCCAAGGACTTACCTCACTCGAAGGTAAACTCAAAGGGTCAGCGAACACTCAGTTTCCCGCAAGAAAGGAGGAAAGGAAGCTTGTTCACACAAGGCATCACGAATTAGAACTGAACGGTTGCTAGAAGTCTATAAATTCTAGTCTCAATAATCTCTAAGAGATCTCCACATGCTAAGGGCTCGACCTTAGTCTTACAGATTAGGAAAGGTCGACAACAATATCATATCAAGGGAAAGAACGAGGGAAGTGAGGAAGGAAACAGCTCACCAAAGACGGGAGCTACTGCAGAGGAAACCGCAGGGGCATAAGACAGCACCGCAGGGGCGGAATTGGGTAGGATCCGCGGGGGCAGCACGACAAAGGCACGGGGGCGGTGGCGTGATAACAGCGACTGTCGGGGTTTCTCTCGACAGAAACTCACTACAATGGATCCAAAGCTCGATCCTTTGATCCAGACTCGTCAAGAATCAGCCAAGGGAGCCTTGAACATCAACGAATCAACACGAGAAGGCCAACAAAAATCAAGACTCGATCTTGATCCTTGGAGAAGAAGAAAAGGAAGAACGAAAGAAGAAAGCGAAACAGAAGGGAAGGGCATTCAAGAACTCATGAACGTGAGGAAGAAAAAAAGAAGGGGGGAACTTACACGTTCACCAAGATCACAAGAAGCAAGGCTGCAAATCTCGAGGTTGAAGGAGACCGTCAGCAAGAAACGGGAAGAAGGAAAGGAGGGAATTTATAGGAAACAGGGAAAAGATAGATGGAAGGACGTTATAGAGTTTAGAACATCATAGGAAAGCTGATCCATAAGATAGAAGATCGGATCTTCTATCTATGGAAAGCGATAAAATGAACAAAAAACAGATCAGCGCTATATGGGGCAAAACCACTGGGGCGGTTTGCTTAGCCACAGGGGCGGCTACCTTCATCGCGGGGGCGGTGAAGGCCAAAATTAGGGTTTTACATCAGATCCCCCTAAAAACAAGTTTCTTCCCAAAACTTGCAACAGCCAGAAAGATCGCACAACAACAACGCGAAAACACTGAACTCAACTCATATATTCCCACTCGGGGCACATAACTCAAAACTTTACAAAATCATACGCAAAACAAAACAAAAGAAACCGAAACGCAACATCTATGCTAAAGGTACATCCAACTCAACATAAAAATCCAGATAGTTCCTCTCGATACTATCCACTGTCTCCCAAGTCGCCTCATCACCTCCTCGCATTGACCACTGAATCTTCATCATCGGTATGTCCTTCGATCGCCAGCGCCTCGTACTACGCTCTAAGACAACTACCGGATGCTCAACGAACGTGTGGTCTGGCTCGACCACTAGATCCTCATGACTGACGATGTGTCTTGGGTCTGGTACATACTCTCGTAACTATGACACATGGAAGACTAGGTGAAGACCCTCAAGTCTCGGTGGCAAAGCAAGTCTATATGTTGCCTCTCCAACTCGCTCAAGAATCTCGAAAGGTCCGACATATCTAGGATTCAGCTTCCACTTAACGTTGAAATAGCGAACACCTCGTGTCGGGGATACTCTCAACAAAACGAGAGTTCCAACTTTGAACTCTAGAGGTTTGTGCCTCTTATCTACGTAAGACATCTGGCAACTCTGTGCGGCTAACATCCGCTCTCGGATCAGTCGAGCCATATCATCCTGTATCTTCTTAGGTGCTACTCCGCTAGCACTGCTCGACTCGTCCTAACATAACGGTGTACGACATCTCTATTCATATAGAGCCCATAAGGATCCATCCTAATCGACACATGACAACTGTTGTTATACAAAAAATCCTCTAAGGGAAGGTGATCTGGCCATACATGTCCCTAGTCTAGCACGTAGGCTAGCAGCATGTCCTCTAGAGTCTGGATGGTCCGCTCGGACTGACCATCGGTCTGAGGATGATAAGCAGTCGTAGACTACAAACTAGTACCTAGGGCGGCATGCATTTGTTGCCAAAACCTCAAAGTGAACCGTCCGTCTCTATCAAAGACTATAGTCCTAGATACTCCATGAAGTCTCACTATTTGTCTAGTGAACTCCTGTGCTAATCGACTTACCGGCTAACGTTTCCTTGATAGGAATGAAACATGCGGTCTTCGTTAGTCGATCCACTATAACCTAGATAACATCAAAACCTCTACTCGGACTCGGACTGGTGACAAAATCCATCGATATGTCTTCCCACTTCTACTAAGGAATTGGAAGTGGGTGTAGCTCTCCTCCTGGTCAATGATGCTCGATCTTGACCTACTAATAGGTCGCACAATGAGCTACATATCTCGTCACATTTGTCTTTAGACCTCCCCACCAGAAAGAGCGTCTAATATCTTGGTACATCTTACTCGCACCGGGGTGCACCCAGTAAGGTGACGAGTGAGCCTCCTGTAGGATCCGCTGTCTCAACTCTCGATCTGAAGGCACACACACACGTTATTGGCATCTCAAGATCCCATTAACACCGACTGCAAACTATGGTGCCTCTCCTTAAGACATCCGGTCTCGTGTCTGTGTCAAAGTTGGGCAACTCTCCTACTTCTGTCGGATCTCTACCAACAAATCAGGTAAAATATCCAAGGTGAATAGGTGGCTGTCGGGATCCGAAAAGTGGATATCCATCTCTAGCCATGCATGGTCTTGTTGTAACTATGGCTGAACTGTTAGCCTAGAGATTGCCATCTCCCGATGAGTCTTCCTACTAAGGGCATCAACTACCACATTAGCCTTCCCCGGATGGTATAAGATCTCAAGATCAAAGTCCTTGATCAACTCCAATGATCTCCTCTAGTCGTTATTAAACTCCCGTTGAGTGAATATGTACTTCAGACTTTGTGAAAATCTGACACATAGCTCCGTACAAATAATGCCTCCAAATCTTTAGAGCGTGAACAACGGCAACCAACTATAGATCTTGGGTAGGGTAATTCTCCTCGTACGTCTTTAGTTATCTCGATGTGTATATTATAACCTTACCCCTCTGCATCAGAACACATCACAAGCCTAGCTTGGATGCATCGTTGTAAACCAAAAAATTCTTCAATGCCCTTTGGCTGAGCTAGGATAGGGCCAGAGGTTAGCCTCTTCTTCAGCTCCTCAAAGCTCTGTAGGCACGGCTTAGACCATACGAACTTCGTAGACTTCCTCAGCAAGGAAGTGAGCGGTCGGGCGATACCTGAAAAGCCCTCAACAAAACACTAGTAGTAGCCCGCCAATCCTAAGAAGTTGTGTACCTCCTTGACGTTCTTAGGAGGCGGCCAAGATGTCACTGACTCGATCATCGCCGGATCTACATTGATCCCTTCCGCTAAAACGATGTGACCAAGGAATGCTACCGCAGGCATCCAAAAACTCGCACTTTGAGAGCTTGCCATAGAGAAGAACGATCCTCAAGTATCATGTATGCTCCTCTCTACTGTGAGAGTAAACCAGAATATCATCTATGAAGACAACTACAAAGTGGTCTAGGAAGTCGATGAAGATGTTTTTCATCAACTCTATGAAAACTCTAGGTTCATTCGTGAGCCCAAAAGGCATTACTATAAACTCGTAGTGGCCGTATCTGGTCCGAAATGCCGTCTTGGATATGTCCTGCTCTCTCACCCTCAGCTGGTGATATCCGGATCTCAGATCGATCCTTCAAAACACTAAAGCTCCATGCAGCTGGTCCAAAAGATCGTCGATACGGGGCAATGGGTACTTATTCTTGATTGTCACCTTGTTAAGCTCTCGGGTCAATACATAACCTCATCGACCCGTCCTTCTTCCTCACAAAGAGTACTAGTGCACCCCAAGGAGATACACTAGGGCGGATGAAGCCCTTCTCAGCTAACTCCTTGATCTGCTTCTTAAGCTCAAGCATCTTGATAGGTGTCATACGATAAGGAGCCTTAGAGATCGGTCTAGGACCGGGCTCTAGATCAATGCCAAAGTCTACACTCCTCTGTGGAGGTAAACCTGATGGCTCTCCGAAAATGTCGGAAAACTCGCAAGCTATTGGAATCTCCTCTAATGTTAGACTCGAACAATCCTTCATGGCATAGCACCAAAAAGCCTTGCAACACTGTCCGATAAGTCTCGCAACTCGAACTCCAGTCTTCCCGATATCCCATCCTTTGAAGATCTCTACATGGCCTACATCTGTAGTTACTGTCACTCTCCTCTTGGCTATGTCCTGAACTGTTCGATGTCGATCCATCTAATCTATCCCAAGAATAACTTCTTCATGTATTGAGTACATGACGAAGAAGTTAGCCGGCCAATCGCGACCTCCTAGTCTAATAGGGCAATCGCGAACCTCTCGTGTACCTCTAATCTTACCCTCATCGGGTAATCCTATAAAGAAGGGTCTCCCCTCTACGGTAACTAACGCCAATCTATCTACAAATGCATCAAATATAAAGGAATGCATAGCACCGGTATCAAAAAGAACTTTCACAGGAAAACCATTAATATGAATGGTACTTGTGGTCGTTGGAGCGGCCGGCTCCATTGCACTCCTCAGCTCATAAACTCTAGTTGAAGCACCTCTGGTGTCAAAAGTACCACCTCCTCGTCCTCTGCCCTGACCAGGAGTGGAACCTTGAGGAGCGGTAGAACCAGGAACTCTTTGTTGTTGTTGGGGTTGATACTGAGGTCTTTGTCCTTCTCCTACAGCACTAGCAAGTTAAGAACCTTGGTGTGATCGAGCCTTGCCCTTACTGCATAACGTAGCTATATGTCTGGGCTTGCCACATGATTAGCAAGTCACTATAGCCTTCTTGCAATTAGCTCGGATGTGTCCTGTACTTCCGTAGTTATGACACTGTTGCAAACCGGAGTGTCCCGGCGTCTAACTGCCCCCAAAACCAGAAGCTCCAGCTCTAGTATTGGTTGGTCCAGTCCACTGTCTCTTCTCAGGACCTCCTATTTGAGAAGCCTTCCTCTGACCCGATCGGTCGTTCTCATAAGCATATGCCCTATCCTGATAGTCCGTCAAAGAATCACAACGGAAACCAGCAAGATACGAGCGGGTAGACTCTCTCAACCTCTAAGAGAAAAGGTAAACATGTTGATCCTCACGTGGTGCAGAAGGACCTAGTAAAGACAACTCCCCATGAAACTTGCTGACGATCTCAACAATAAGAAGATCCTCGAATCCAGCCTCGAGCAAATCCTGAAGTCTATCTCTCCTCATAGCTGAAGGGCGGTAGCGATCTCTGATCGCGGTCTTCATCTGCTAATAGCTGGCAACCTTACTGCGAGCTGCCCTCCACAAGGAATGAGCTTCATCCTTTAGATCCACGGAGGTAGTGGTGATCGCTTGTACATCTATCCTAGACCGACAAGTTTAAAACAAAACCCCCTTATGGAAACGTAGACCCCTTGCAGGTTCTGTTTGTTTATTTATTCGACCTTTAGAAGATGTTGTGTGCCATTGTTACAAACATAGATCTCTGATACCATATTGTAACACCCCAGGTTTTGGGAACTAGAAGCGTTACGGGTTGGGACCTCACAATGGGTCCCGACCCTCAAAGTAGCAACGACACAACGGATCTTACAACAAGGCACAAATAAATGAAAACCAAAACTCATAATAAAATCAAAGGTTTAAACAAAGGGAAGCGTAAAAGACTCGCAGTCGAGTTCAAAACAAAGGGAAACAACAACTGAAACATAAACTCGATCCCGTCCTATAATGTACGGGAACCACAACTGACCACACCGTCCGGATCACTCAATAACATCCCTATCTTGCGGAATATCTACAACATCAGTATAAACCGTTAGCTAACATTCTTGATATCAGAAAGACTGTAAAGGCACAAACACAGATATGGTAACATAAACATATAGCATGCGCACACTCAACCGGTTATTATCCTTCATCAAGGTGAATACCTTACTAATTCAACTTCTTTTGTCACACGAAAATCTCCCGAAACTCGCCTCTCCTTCCATCTACCAACAGGAATAGATCAATACTACCCGTTGCCTGTGAGCCTAGGTTGCAAGAGCACCTTCTAGTCTCCTGTAGAACTAGACAAGTGGTCGCCGCCCGGTTATCATACACTTGGGCCAATTACGGTTAAAAAGGTCAATCCTAGTGCAACTATTCGTTATATAATAATAACAATGCAAACAAGTCAAATACACTCAAACCAATATACAGAATGAAGCTAAGTATTTCCAAGGACTTACCTCACTTGAAGGTAAACTCAAAGGGTCAGCGAACATTCAGTCTCCCACAAGAAAGGAGGAAAGGAAGCCTATTCACACAAGGCATCACGAATCAGAACTGAACGGTTGCTAGAAGTCTATAACTTCTAGTCTCAATGATCTCTAAGAGATCTCCACATGCTAAGGGCTCGACCTTAGTCTTACAGATTAGGAAAGGTCGACAACAACATCATATCAAGGGAAAGAACGAGGGAAGCGAGGAAGGAAGTAGCTCACCAAAGACGGGAGCTACTGCAGAGGAAACCGTAGGGGCATAAGACAACACCGCAGGGGCGGCATTGGGCAGGATCCGCGGGGGCAACACGACAGAGGCGCGGGGGCGGTGGGGTGACAACAACGACTATCGAGGTTTCTCTCGATAGAAACTCACAGCAAGGGATCCAAAGCTCGATCCTTTGATCCACACTCGTCAAGACTCGGTCAAGGGAGCCTTGAACATCAACGAATCAACATGAGAAGGCCAACAAAAATCAAGACTCGATCTTGATCCTTGGAGAAGAAGAAAATAAAGAACGAAAGAAGAAAGTGAAACAGAAGGGAAGGGCATGCAAGAACTCATGAACGTGAGGAAGAAACAAAGAAGGGGGGAACTTACACGTTCAGCAAGATCACAAGAAGCAAGGCTGCAACTCTCGAGGTTGAAGGAGACCGTAAGCAAGAAACGGGAAGAAGGAAAGGAGGGAATTTATAGGAAATGAGGAAAAGATAGATGGAAGGACGTTATAGAGTTTAGAACATCATAGGAAAGCTGATCCATAAGATAGAAGATCGGATCTTCTATCTATGGAAAGAGATAAAACGAACGAAAAACAAATCAACGCGATATGGGGCAAAATGATGGCATGATTTATGACTCTATTTTAGGCATTCATTTAGGTAGTTTTTCCCTTAATTGATGCATGATATGACATTAGTTCATGAAGGTATTGCGTAATTGAGTCATATTGCTAGAAAAGACGTCTACACGAGCTTTTGTCGGTTTTGGGGTCTTTTGGACATTAATCAATATATTTGAGGTTCAAGCCTCAAGGTGGTTCATATCCAATGCTTTGAAGGAGTATAACTAGAGCAAAGAAGCACAAGGACCCTTGTTGGTCCAAGCCTTGGAGCAACTCATGGCTAGATGATCATAACAAGCCCCAAGCCCGGTTTGTATAGAATTCCCAACCTTAGCTCCTTGAGACTTACCCGGTAATAGGGCTTTGGTGAAGGACTAGTGGAACATGAGCCTTACCCGGTAATTTTTCCTATTAGAGAAACACCCTTTCCCTACAACCGCAACTTTGTCCTAGATGTTTATAAGCTTGAGTTCAATGCCATAACCGGAAATCTTGATCTCTAGAATCCGCTTATCTTACTTCTAACACCTATCTTGTGTTTGTGTGTTGTTTGCTTGAATGTTTGCATGTATTTTGATCTTCATTTATCACCACAAAACCCAACCAAATATATTGTGATTTTCATTTCTTTACTTATTTTTCTCTTCTTAGTATAGATTTGCACTATCCATGATCACTTGAATTATTTGATTTCATCTTAGTCTTTGTGTTCGACCTCGGAATACTATCCATGCTACAAAACGACCCATACACTATGGGTTCTCTAGGAGTTAGGAGAATATATCAAGTTGTAAATTGTAAGACTTTGGCGTGGTACATTTCTAGCGTAATTGATAGGTGATGGAATCACTATCAATTAGGATAGTTTTTAGGATCTTTTTAATGTCTTAGAGTCGGTTTGTGCTGCTAACATATTAATCTAGAAGAAGAAATTCAAATGAAGCAAAAGAGATATTAGAAGCACTTGGGAGTTGAAGATTATTCACGAACACAAGTTTCTGGTGCCACACCGCCCCCGCGGAGCAGTGTCACCGCCCTTGCGGGTGGGACTGCACTCCAGAACGCAGCCTGCGCCTTCTCCAGCGCCCGGGACAAGCATGTCACCGCCCCTGTGGCCACCTCTGGATGCCCCTGCGGTGACTTACCCTGAAGCAGCGAAGCCGGCGCCCTTCGGACCAGCCTGCGGACTTGTGAAGCCGAAGAGCCAATGTCACTGCCCCTGCGGTGACATTGGGTCACCCCTGCGACTCAACATCAGAAGCGACAAAAAAAATATGAAGAGTCAAACGTTTGGAGAACACTAAAGACCCGCCCCTGCGGGATTGCCTGGCCGCCCCTGCGGCCAAGAAGAAGATCAAGTGTTTTGTCCTAAACAGCCCCTGCGGCCCTTCAAGCTCGCCCACGCGGTTAAGTGCTAGAGGAGTTTACTCCGGATGTTTGCACCACCTTTATGGCATTAAAGGTGGTTGTTTAAGATGGTCATTTACTCCCATTTACTGTCAATTTTAGTATAAATAGAGCCATGGTTGATTGCTAGAATCATCCATCATTTTCCCACTTAAGCTCTATTTCTCTTACGTCCAAGTGTAATGAGTTTCTAAGTTCCTTTCTACATTGGGTTGTTTTGAAGCTGCATTGCTGCTTTGGTTGTAAGTCTTTATCAATATAACTATTATTCAGTCATATGTGTTTGATAGCATGTATTATAGTCTATATTTTGGGATTGTTTTAGACGTTTTATCTTCATAAATCTGCATGTATGGATGTATATTCTTTGATCATATTGTTGTTTTGTCTACCTTTGCGGGAATCGAGGTCTACACCTAGTTTCGCTGTAATTGTATGGAAAATGGCACGTTTTGGACCAAAATGGATTTAAGAAGGCTAAGGAGTCATTGGAGCTACATTTTAGAGCATTGAAGACTATAAGAAGATCTCAGTAAGCATGGAAATGATTTAGAGGATTGATTGTGGACCAGATTCGAGATGATTTACATTCATCTGAGATTCACCTCGGTCAGCTACAGTACCACCTCAACCGAGGTGATCTTGAGGAGCGTCTGGACCGAGGCAAATACCTTACCGCGGACAAGATCTTTATTTTTGGCCGAGATCTTCTATTTTTGGAAAGAGAATATCACATATTTTTGGCTGGATTTCTGGAAGAAAGATATTATATTTGGCTTATTTATTTTAAGAGATATGGATATATTTGCTAGGAAATTATATTTTTAAGATATTTTATCTTTGGAAGATAATTTTCCTATATATGGGCTGATTTTCTACAATTCAGCCATGCTTGGAACATCATGGAATTTTCAGATCAAGGGTTTTCTGAAGGAAGTTTGAAGGAAGAGTTAAAGGAAGTTTGAAGGTTGAAGTTAAAGGAAGGAAGAAATCATAGTGGAAGTTGGATTTGAAGGAGTTTATAAGATCTTCTTAGTTTGGCCTTTGGTTTTGTTGTCTTTTTTGATTTGTGACTTGAGGAACGCTGATTTGTTGTTTGATTCATTCAGTTATTGAGACCTTTGTGTTAAGGTTTTTGATAACACGATTTATGACTTAGGTTTAGGTAATCATTTAGATAGACTTCTCACTCATTCATGCATGATCTAGCATTAGTTCACGACGTTTGCACTTACATCATGTATTTTGTTGAGATAGACGTCTACGCAGACTTTTGCTTGCTTTATAGGTATTTTGGGAGATTTAGGAGCTTAATCGATGCATTCGAGAGTCACTCCTCGAGATGACATACTTTCGGACTCATTGGAATGCAAGTCAAGGGCTAAGGAGGACTCATGGAACCTTGCCAACACAAGCCATGCACCAAATCGAAGCTTAATGATCCAAGGCAAAGTTGAAGCACCAAACCACGGTTCACTGAAGGTCCACGGCCGTGGAACCAACCGTGGTTTTTGCCAGACGGTTGTGACAGTTGTGCCACGATCTCATGGCTCACCCTAGCAAGGTTGTAGTATAAAAGTGGTCCTGCAAGGCTGAGAGAAGGCATCTTGGAGCAGCCATCCATTATCCTCTATCATCCAATCAAAAACACTCTCAACAAGAAGATTCTCAAGGGAGGAAGACACCATTGAAGGAGGAAGAGGAGCTCCATTGGAGAGGAGAAGAAGAACACACCATTGCTAGACTTTGATAGCTTATGTAGTGAAGAATTTCGGAATCGATTTCTAGAGTTGTATGAACCATTTAAACCTTCTTTTGGAAGGGTTGTGAGTCATTCTAATCTAAATTTCGGCTTGGTTTTGTTTACTTCACTTGTTCATCTCTTTCTCTTCATTATCTTGCAAATGGAAGCCATGATTTTATGCTTGTTGATTTCGATTGTTATGATGCTGTTGTAGGCTAAATAGATGCAATTCTAGGGTAGGGAAAGGATGGTTATGGCTAAGAATATGATAGGATGAACTTAGATTTACCTTTGAATGACTTGCTTACTTGAACGAAGCCTCAGTTGGAGTCCACGGTCAGTTCTTACCATTCCACGGCCGTGGAGGGTGTAGAACAGCCCGTGGTTTCTCTGGTTCGATGGACCTAAGTTCTAGATTGTTAGAAGGTTGAAATCCTAGTGTTTGTTGAATTTAATCTACCCTAGGGTGACCTAGTGTTAGCAACTAAGTGCTAGGAGATACCTACCCAGTGATCCTTACTCTTAGATTCCAAAGATGATAAACCCTAGGTAGTGGTGAGCCTCATAAGCCGCCATTGGACTAAGTATGCTAGGATAGTCGTCTAGGACTAACCCTTTCGAGACTTACCCGGTGAGGATAGGTTAGATCCCTAGGTGACAATCCAGTTTGTGTAGAATTCCATTCCTTAGATTCTTACAGACTTACCATCCCCAAACTAGTGGCCAAGTGGGTGATCTTCAACCGGGTGATCTTCCCTAGGTTTAGAACACCAAGGGTGATCATAAGTGATGGAGGGAAGCATTTCACTAATAGGAACTTTGGGGCACTTTTGGCTAAGTATGGGGTGACTCATAAGGTGGCAACACCTTACCATCCCCAAACTAGTGGCCAAGTGGAGATCTCCAACCGGGAGATAAAGGGAGTTCTTGAGAAGACGGTCTCTAGGACGAGAAAGGATTGGGCTATGAAGCTCGATGATGCCTTGTGGGCATATAGAACCGCCTTCAAGACACCAATTGGCACCACTCCTTACAAGTTGGTCTATGGCAAGTCATGCCACCTTCCGGTAGAAATGGAGCATAGAGCTTATTGGGCCATTAAGTGGCTAAATTTTGACCTCAAGGAGGCCGGAGAGAAGAGGTTGCTTGATATGAACGCCCTTGAGGAGATCCGGTTGGATGCTTATGAGAATGCCCGGATCTACAAGGAAAGGACCAAACGGTGGCATGACAAGCGCCTCATTCCGAAGGAGTTGAGAGAAAGCGACCTTGTCCTTCTCTTCAACTCAAGGCTGCGGCTCTTCCCCGGAAAGCTAAAATCAAGATGGATTGGGCCATATGTGGTGAAGAAGATCTTTCCCCATGGAGCTATTGAGATAGGAGGGGAGCATTGTGGAGATTTCAAGCTGAACGGGCACCAGTTAAAGAAGTACATCCCGGGAGCTCCGGTGGATATGATTGCCCCACTTCACCTAGAATGAGACGCCCCCGAGTTTGGTCAAGCTAATGACCTTAAAGAAGCACTTGATGGGAGGCAACCCATTGGTAACGTTTTTCCCTTTTTCGTTCTGTTTTTTGTTTTTCATTTTTCTGTTTTTGTGTGCTTGGTGTGCTTTGTGTGTGTGCTAGAGTCTTGGTAGCATTGGAAGCCTTGCATGGCATGTGAATGATGATGATGAACCCCTCATCAATTATGGGTGGAGCGGACGCGGAACTTGGACGGCTAGCGGTGCCTAGCGCAGGTCCCGACGCCTTGATGAACACTTAGAGCTCTCTACCATTGTTGATAGGATCATTCACCATCAATCCACTTGATAAATCTCAAATACCATAGCAAACCATTTTTACATTGTGAGGACCTTCTTTCACTCCTCTTTACTTCATTTACACATTGACGACAATGTGTTTCTAAGTATGGGGTGGGGTTTGCATGATCCTTTGCATGATGAGCATCTAGGATAGCTTAATATTATCACATGTCTTGCATTGTGTATACTCTTTTCGGAAAAATCCAAAAAAATCAGTAAATTTAAAAAAGTTTTGTGCTATCTAGGCTTGGATATGACCCTAATGATGAATCTTGTCATATGGATTGGCTATGGATGGCCTTATGTGTTAAATTGATGAATGCATATGTGGACTTGAAGTACTTCTCTTGAATCCCATGGATGATTTGTGATCATGATGCTTGCCTAGAATGGATTGAGTATTGAAAGTCGAAATTACATGCTACTTCTTGCACACCATCTAGGAATGAATGAGGCAATTCATCCTTCTCTACTTCTCATCTTGATCACGATGTTTGAGCACCTCAATTGATATAAATTTGACCTCTTTTGACCCATCCGGGAATAGGAGCATGTTAGTGTGTTGATGTGTGTGAAAAACAAGTATGGGGTGAAGATGTTGGTGAAAGAATGCCATGAATAAAATGCTGAATTTGTTGTCGAAGTGTAGACAAAAATATAGGTTTGGGGACATTGGTTTAAATGAGAAGTAACTCGGCACACTTCACATAATCGGGTGTTGGTGCCTTGCCAAGTTCAAATAAACCGATAGTCCTAACGAGCTTTGGTATGTGTGCCCGGTGTAGATGCACCTCGAAAATTAGAAAAAGCCCGAGGATGGCTAATCACCAAGGTTTCGGCTTTTGTACACCAATGCCATTGTCTCAAAAATAAGTGAAGGAAAAAGAAAAGAAAGAAAAGATGGAGAAAATATACACTTGAGGGAAGTTGATCGAGGACAAAATTGTGGAGTTAGTTCCATTCCCGGATTAGCATCACATAGCCTAGAAAAATCCCCACCTAATCACAACGTTTCTTGACCTTTTATTCACAAGACCTTATGACCTATTTGCATGTTTGTGAGACTTAGTAATTTAGATTGGATATGCTCTTGATCATCTTGACTTCTTCATTTTTACATTTCATGCATGCTTTCGAGTTAAGTATAATTGTCTTTCTGTGCCTTCATTTATTTGATACATAATTGCTTGTCCGTTGCCATAAAACATGACTATGAAGGTGATCCAATAGTAGAAGCACAAAACCCAAAAAGATTTTGCCATTTTTCTGCATACATAAATCATGTCATCTCTTAGTCTATAGTTGGGAATTTGCTCGGGGACGAACAAACCTTAAGTATGGGGTATTTTTGATAACACGATTTATGACTTAGGTTTAGGTAATCATTTAGATAGACTTCTCACTCATTCATGCATGATCTAGCATTAGTTCACGACGTTTGCACTTAAATCATGTATTTTGTCGAGATAGACGTCTACGCGGACTTTTGCTTGCTTTATAGGTATTTTGGGAGATTTAGGAGCTTAATCGATGCATTCGAGAGTCACTCCTCGAGATGACACACTTTGGGACTCATTGGAATGCAAGCCAAGGGCTAAGGAGGACTCATGGAACCTTGCCAACACAAGCCATGCACCAAATCGAAGCTTAATGATCCAAGGCAAAGCTGAAGCACCAAACCACGGTTCACTGAAGGTCCACGGCCGTGGAACCAACCGTGGTTTTTGCCAGACGGTTGTGACAGCTGTGCCACGATCTCATGGCTCACCCTAGCAAGGTTGTAGTATAAAAGTGGTCCTGCAAGGCTGAGAGAAGGCATCTTGGAGCAGCCATCCATTATCCTCTATCATCCAATCAAAAACACTCTCAACAAGAAGATTCTCTAGGGAGGAAGACACCATTGAAGGAGGAAGAGGAGCTCCATTGGAGAGGAGAAGAAGAACACACCATTGCTAGACTTTGATAGCTTATATAGTGAAGAATTTCGGAATCGATTTCTAGAGTTGTATGAACCATTTAAACCTTCTTTTGGAAGGGTTGTGAGTCATTCTAATCTAAATTTCGGCTTGGTTGTGTTTACTTCACTTGTTCATCTCTTTCTCTTCATTATCTTGCAAATGGAAGCCATGATTTTTTGCTTGTTGATTTCGATTGTTATGATGCATGTTGTAGGCTAAATAGATGCGATTCTAGGGTAGGGAAAGGATGGTTATGGCTAAGAATATGATAGGATGAACTTAGATTTACCTTTGGATGACTTGCTTACTTGAACGAAGCCTCTGTTGGAGTCCACGGTCAGTTCTTGCCATTCCACGGCCGTGGAGGGTGTAGAACAGCCCGTGGTTTCTCTGGTTCGATGGACCTAAGTTCTAGATTGTTAGAAGGTTGAAATCCTAGTGTTTGTTGAGTTTAATCTACCCTAGGGTGACCTAGTATTAGCAACTAAGTGCTAGGAGATACCTACCCGGTGATCCTTACTCTTAGATTCCAAAGATGATAAACCCTAGGTAGTGGTGAGCCTCATAAACCGCCATTGGACTAAGTGTGCTAGGATAGTCGTCTAGGACTAACCCTTTCGAGACTTACCCGGTGAGGATAGGTTAGATCCCTAGGTGACAATCCGGTTTGTGTAGAATTCCATTCCTTAGATTCTTAGAGACTTACCCGGTGATAAGATCTTAGGAACGGACTAGTGGACCATGAGACCTACCCGGTGATTGATCCCAATCTAGAAACATTCATTCCCAACACATTATAGTTAGTCCAAGGAACGATTAGATAGCTTGAGTCTTATGCCATAACCGGAATTTCCAACCCCTAGAATCCGCTTTTCTCCTTTGATCTCGTATCTCGTTTTAACTTGTTTGTCCGTGTTGATTTGTTAGCTTAGTTGATTGCTTATTTTGCATGATTTGTGATCCTTGATTGATCACCTAAAACCAAACCAAAAACATTGAGGTTTTCATTTCTTTATTTCTATCTCTTTTCTTAACCTAGATCTTCATTAAACTTAATCATAAACCGAATCAATCTCACCTTAGTCTTTGTGTTCGACCTCGGAATACTATCCCTACTACAAACGTCCCGTACACTGTGGGTTCTCTAGGAGTTAGGAGAAATATAACGAGTATAAATTTAAAACCTATTGCGTATCACACACATCCTGAGCGTAACAGTTTTCTTGTTTGAATATTGATTCCTTTTTTATAAATTTGATAATTGTTATCATGATGATTGTTGGCTAATTTCTTTACGCGATTCTAGGGTGATTGGCTGAAAGTTGTGGGAAAGACGATGATAGAATGATCTTAATCTCAGCAGGACCCTGAAAGCTCGAGCCTTTACCTTAACCGTAGAACACCTCGGTCATTCATTGAACATCTCGGCCGGGATGGAATATAACTAAATGAGGTGAACCCTTCCTGAACCTTATCTGAGTTAAGAGTTTAAGTTTGCCAAATCCTATCCTTGTTATACCTTTCCTGGTTCAACGCAAGCCTAGGATGAGACTTACCCGGTGATTCTTTTGTTTGTTTACCCAAGATCATGAGTGTAGGTAATAAAGGTTTATCCTTTATTAGGGTTTGAGTGTGCCTTCATCCCATCTTTGTGAGTTAGCCTGAGACTTACCCGATAAAGGTTAGTTCTATCCCCTTGGGTGGTGTGTTGGTTTGAGATTATAGTTCCTTTCCTTAGTACCTTGAGACTTACCCGGTAAAAGGAGCTTTGGTTTGGGATAGTGAGTAGTGAGACTTACCCGGTGACCTATTCCCACCTTAGAAACACCTTCCCTTTGCAAACCTCAACTTTGTCCACGTTATCTTTTGAGATCTTGAGTCAGAACCACAATTGGATGCTTTAATCCCTAGAATCCGCATTTCCTTTATCTGACTTTTATATCATCTTTGATTGCTTTAATTGCTGTTAGTAGTTATTTGACAACCTGATTACCGTACTTTCTTTCACCATAGTCCTTGTATTTGACCTCTGGAATTCTTGCTTTTATTACAATTGATCCGTACACTGTGGGTTCGTATATTGTTCAAGCATACTTCTTCGGTTATAAATTTTAAAGATTACGCACACCTTTTGGAGCGAACAGTGTTATATTCCTTGAGCTTTAACTTATGTTTGCATGTTTCTTACCACTTAGATTGATCACCTTAAGTGTCTAATTGCATGCAAAGAACTAGGATTAATCGATTCCGGGTTTGGGCCCTTAATCTAGTAGTAACCCATTAGGTGAAAGTTGATTGTAACTACTTAAAGGAAAAGGAATATAATTATAAAGAAAGTCTAACGGTGTTTATGTTTTCTTTATATTTCTTTGGGTTTGTTAAAATGCTAACTTGTGCCTTAATCTTGTAAGTTTACGGATCACTAATCTTGTTAAGTTGTGTTGATACCAATTGGCTCAACACATATTTAAGATCAAGACGAGACATAGATGAATAACTTATAAAAAGAAACAACCAAAGTAGTGTGCATGCTAAGACTCAACCTAGTGTAGCTCTTTTCCCCATTCTATTATCACATCTTTACTTGTTTTCATTTTGCTTTTGTCTTGTTTCGTTACAATCCAAACCCCCCCCCCCCCCCAATTTGGTTACATATATCAATAACTGAACCTAATCATTACTTGACAAGGCTCTCTTGGGATCGACCCTTACTTACACTATACAAACCAATGAGTGTAATGTTAGGCAATTACTTTGACTTAAGCTAAAAGACAACGACCATAGGTTTTTAGCCTCGTCAAATTTTGCGCCGTTGCCGGGGAGTTCTTGTTGTTGTTTTAATTTACTTCGATTATTGATTATTGGTTTGGACCATTTTCATGGTTCAAATGTAAGAGCCTAGTTGCTGAGTTGTTGAGAGAGTGTGCAGAGGGCCAGGGTTATGCTTGGACCGCCCTTGCGTGAGCCTGGAACCGCCCCTGCGGTTTGTCTAGGCCGCCCCTGCTGCTCACAAAGTCCGCCCCTGTGGCTCTGTGTGCTGCAGCCGTCTTCTTTGACCCGTGCTTTACCCTTTTACCTCTATATATATCTTCTTCTCTTACCTCTTGATGAGGGTTTACTATTCTAAGATCTCTCTCTCTCCTTAGGTACACTTTCTTCTCCTCTTCTCCCTTTGATCACTTTGGTTGATCTTTGTTTGAGTTTTGTGAGTTTTGTGAGAGATCTTGCATAGCTTTGCTTGGCTTGATGTTGTTGATGTTGATGTGCCTTGTTGAGCCAGCTTGAGGTTGTTTGGTGTGGTGTTGATCTTCTGGAGAGCTCAGCTTGGTGAGTTCCATGGCTTCTCCTCTTCCTTTCTTCTTTTCTTCATCTTTTCCTTCCTTTCCTTAATTTAGTATAGTTTCCTTAGGATTGGATCTTGTTCAACCATGTTTTGGCTTGTATTGATGTATATATATATGTATGTGATATTTGTATGGTTCTGTTGGAGTGAAGAAGAGTAGAGAACCGAAGGAAGGAGTGAAGAAGGAGTTGAAGTGGTGTCTTCTGCACATGGGAGACTTAGGATAGTATCCAGAGGAACTATCCAGAGTTTTATGCCGAGATAGATGCATCTAGGGTCTATGAGTAGATCTTAGTGTTATCTTGGTGAGTATGTGATTATGTGCTTACATGCCTTGATGTGTTTATTCCATGCTAGTGATGTTGTGCTTTATGATCTTATTAGATCCTGCTATACTAGCATGATGTATGTTATAGCTGGAGATGATTATTCCATCCATGCTATTTGAGTATGACTTATGATTATAGCTGGAGATGGTTCTTTCCTCCATGTTATCTGAGTTGACTAGGATTCAGCTGGAGATGGTTCTTTCCTCCATGCTACTTTGATGAACATAGTTTCAGTGGAGATGTGATTCCTCTATGTGATGTATACGTTGATGGTTTGGCTAGAGACGTATTTCCTCTATGCATGTGTTATGTTTTGGCTAGAGATGTGTTTCCTCTATGCCTTGTGTTGTGGTATGGCAAGAGATGTGATTCCTCTACGCCTTTGGGTAGCGTTATGGCCCTGTTTTCTGGAGTTGATGATTCCTCCATGTTGATGTTTATAGTTATAGATCTGTTATAGGTTATGACCTTTTGAGCGGAGATGTGATACCTCTAATAGAGAGAGTGAGTTATACCTCGGCCAATGGGCCCGAGAGGATTTGGGATCTTGCAAGTTTCAGGACGAAACTTGTTTTTAGGGGGGTGAGATGTAAGAGGCTAGTTGCTGAGTTGCTAAGAGATTGTGTAGAGGGCCAGGATTATGCCTAGACCGCCCCTGTGGTTTGTTTGGGCCGCCCCTGTGGCTCACAGAGTCCGCCCCTGCGGCTCTATATGCTGCAACCGTCTTCTTTGACCCTTTGACCCGTGCTTTACCCTTTTACCTCTATATATATCTTCTTCTCTTACCTCTTGATGAGGGTTTACCATTCTCAGATCTCTCTCTCCTTACGTACACTTTCTTCTCCTTTTCTCCCTTGGATTACTTTGGTTGATCTTTGTTTGAGTTTTGTGAGTTTTGTGAGAGATCTTGCATAGCTTTGCTTGGCTTGATGTTGTTGATGTTGTTGTGCCTTGTTGAGCCAGCTTGAGGTTGTTTGGTGTGGTGTTGATCTTTTGGAGAGCTCAACTTGGTGAGTTCCATGGCTTCTCCTCTTCCTTTCTTCTTTTCTTCATATTTTCCTTCCTTTCCTTAGTTTAGTATAGTTTCCTTAGGATTGGATCTTGTTCAGCCATGTTTTGGCTTATGTTGATGAATATATATGTATGTAATATATGTATGTTGTTGTTGGAGTGAAGAAGAGTAGAGAACCGAAGGAAGGAGTTAAGAAGGAGTTGAAGTGGTGTCTTCTGCACACCAGCCTCCGCAGCGCCTGTCTTGGGCCGCCCCTGCGCCGGCCAGTGGACCGCCCCTGCGCCACCTCCTAGCCGCCCCTGCGGCCACCTGCACCAGCTTGGTGTTTCACTTGGTTCTACAAGTGAGTGTTGTTTCTAGGCCTTCCTTAGGGTGTCTTTGTTCCCTCTTTTCCTAGTATGAGTGCTTAGGAGCATGCTAGATGTGTGAGGTTGAGTTTTGATCGGGATATGCCTTGTATGACTTTTGAGGTTCTTTAGGGTATGAGTGAGGTTGAGGCTTATCCTTTGGATCTCTTTGGGTCTAGGTGTAACCCTTGTGATTTTAGGAGATTGATATATCTCTTTATGCCCTGTTTATAGGTTGTGTTGTCCCTCCAGAGTAGAGGTGATCATGGTTGAGTTGTGATCGAGGTTGAGGTAAGTCCGTAGGACTTACTTAGCTGTCATCCTTATATTGGGTGTTTGCATGAGTGGTGTGTGCTTTGTATGTTTGCTATGATAGCATGTAATGTCGTATTTATCGACCTATGTTTTATTTATTGCCCCGTATGCTTGGCTTTGATAACCTTTCCCTTTCATCCCGCCGTAGAGTTTGGGAGGTTCTCTTGAGTCAGGCTAGACCGGTTTACAGGAAGGGCACAATCCACTCCCATAGGGTACACGGATTGTGTGACCGATACTAGTATGATTGGCTAGCAGGCTCAGAGGCGAGGATGTATCGGTCCTTGTGTCACATAGTTTCATATATATGATATATATACGATTTGAGTAAACGACCATTATATTTTGTTGATTAATTGGGTAAATGTGTGAAAGCATGTTGATGTGTTTATTTTTCCATACTTGGGATTGTGCTTATGCATTACTCTATATATGTGTATGGTTAGCTAATGGTTTATTACCATGTTGTAGATGCCCCACAGGATAGGCATGCTGTTGGGTGATCTAGCAAGGTGGCAGGCCGAGGACGTCTCGTACATAGGTTGTTGTGGGCTTTTTGGTTTGTTTATCTTTTCCCTCCGTGTGAGGTTGATCTTTTTCTACCTCCTTTGTGAGGGCGTAGTGTTTTGTACTCGGCTATGTTGTCTTACCTTTGGCTGTACATTTTCTTCTGTTTTATGTATTTGTTTTTATATCTGTTAGTGTCATGTTGTAAGGTCCAATGAACTTGTTGTCATGCTAGGGTCAGGATCCATTGTAAGATCCTAGCCCAATGTGACACTCCGAGTCCCGCGGATTCGGGGTTTTATATCAAACCCATGCTACTAACTCTGCTTTGCTCCTTTTGATTCAGAAATTGAAAGAACGCACAGTCGACTTCGTAGGCAACAATGAACCCGAGAAGAGATGGCTAACCGAACTCTTCGTCAACTCACGCAGCCGGATTTGACTCAACACCCTCTTGTGGTTACCGTACTGACAATTGGGGAAGGAGTCAACTTTGAGCTCAAACCGGGCTTGATCCACTTGCTCCCATCCTTCCATGGGTTAAGTGGTAAAGACCCCATCAAACACCTTAGAAAGTTTCATACCGTGTGTATGAGCATGAAGCCGGAAAATGTCACCGAAGAACAAATCAAGATGAGAGCATTTGACTTCACTCTCAAGGATGGGATGGATGATTGGTACTACCACCTTCCGTTCGGTAGCATCGACACATGGGAGAATCTCCACAAAGCCTTTTTGGAGAAGTATTTCCCCGCTAAGAAGGTAAACAACTTGAAGAAGGCCATAAGTAACATAGTGCAAGAAGCGGACGAAATTCTTTATGAGTACTTCGAGCGCTTTGCCAAATTGAGATCAAGCTGCCCTTTCCACGAATACTCCACGCAGGATTTAGTGCTATATTTGTACAACGGTTTGTTGGACAATGAAAGAAGGATAGTGGATGTCGCTTGCGGAGGTAACATTCTTAACTCTACTCCAGAAGTTGTTATGGAAAAATTGCAGGAAATGGCAGAAGGAACACGGAACTTTGGAAGATCCTCTACCAAGAGATGAGTCCATGCCATTAATCCCAGCCATCCAGAGATTGTACAAGAAATAGCTGAACTAAAAGAGATGGTCAAGAAGTTGACTTTGATGGGAACCCCACAACAACTCAAGGCTTGTGGAGTTTGTATTGATTCTTTCCACCCTACGGACTTGTGTCCACAAGTTCAAGACGATGCTGCAGAGGTGAATGTTGTATGATATGGTCAACAACAACAGCAGCGTCCAAGGGATGATCCATATGCACAAAACTATGTGCCCAATTGGCGTGATCAACAAAACTATCGATGGAGGGATCAACAAAACCAATAGCAGCCCCGCCAAGGTAAGTCTCAATCCACTGAAGATATGTCGCAGGTTTTAACTAAACACTTTGTTACCCATGTCCAAACTACAAAGTATAGTATCAAAAACCTCAAAAAACAGGTTGGACAAATGGCGGAGGCCATCACAAGGATCGAAGCTCGATCCTCCGGAAACATGCCCTCCTAGACAGTCGTAAACCCTAAGGAGAATGTTAGTGCCCTAACATTAAGGAGTGGGAGTGACAAGACTCTAATCTAGAGGTCGTTTTATCTTATCAAAATGTAATCCCGACTTAGCACTAAAATGAGTATAGTGATTAAGTGAGGGTCAAACCCAAGAGAGTTTGGTATTTCTATTAAATGCAATTATTGATTATAGAAACAAGTAACAAGGGGGGGGGTTTGATTGAATTGATGCACACAAAAACTTATGAAAAACGAATAACGCAACAAGTAAGACAATGATGGGTGAATCTACACTGGGTTGATTCTAAACATGCGATTGCTACTTTGGTGAGTTCCTTTTACAAGTTTTCAAGTAATCTCCTGTCTCGATCATATATATGTGTTGAGCCAACCGGCATCAACACAACTTAACAAGTTAGTGTTCCGTAAACCTACAAGAACAATTAACAAGTTATCTTTCAAACAAAGACTAAGGGATATAAAGAAAAGATTAAAACCGTTAAACTTATCTTTATATTTGTGTTCCTTTTCTTTAAGCAATTACAACCCGTTATTACTTAAAGTTTACTACTAGATTAAATATTCGAACCAGGAATCTATTAATCCTAGTTCTTTGCATGCACTTTAGGACCTAAGGTGATCAATCTCAAGTAATAGTAAAACATGCAATTAGACAATGGAGATCAAGAAAACACAAAGAATTACTGAATGAAAACTTATATTAGAAAGAAATTACAACCAAGGTAACAATACAGCTTCAAACCAACCCAATGTAGCAAGGGAGTTAGCAACTCATTACAAAGGTAGCAAGAAAGTTTTAATGGAAAAGTGAATTCTAAAATTGGATGATAAGTGGATGATTCTAGCAATCAACCAAGGATTATTTATACTACAAAAGACACTAAATAGGAGTAAATAGCCGACCCAAAACAACCACATTTAATGCCATAAAGATGGTGTAAACAGCCGGAGTAAAGCTTCTATCGTTGAACCGCAGGGGCGGCCTTCAGCTCCACAGGGGCAGTGAAGGCAAAAACGCTTGATCTTCTTCATGGCCGCAGGGGCGGCTAGGCAATTCCGCAGGGGCGGATCTTTAATGCACTTCAAACGTCTGACTCTTCAACTTCTTGCCGTTTTTTATGCCAAGCGGCCGGGGCGTTCCAGTGTCAACGCAAGGGCGGTGACACTGACTCTTCATCTTCCAACTCCCAGGTTGAGGCGCAAGCAGAGGCGCAGGGGCCCTGGTCTTCGCTTCTTCAGGGCAAGTCACCGTAGGGGCGCCAAGGGTTGACGCAGGTGTGGTGACCGTCTTCGTGGTTGGCGCTGGCGAAGGCGTAGGGAGCGCTCCGGAGTAAGGTGTCACCCGCAAGGGAGGTGACACTGCTCCGCGGGGGCGGTGAAGCAACAGAAGCTTTGCTTCGTGAACGATCTTCACTCCTAAGTGCTTATAGCTCCTTCTTTATCTTCTTTTAGTCTTCTTCTTCTGGACCATACTTAGACCTTTTACTCGTCCTGAGTAAAACTTATGACAGCAAATTAGACTCAAAGGCCTCAGGAAGCATGGGCAAGAAGAAAAGACAATCAAACCAAAAGAAAAGCCAAGAAAGAAAGAAGGAAAAGAGAGAAAATGTGAGAAAAAGGTGAGAAACTACCATCCTTATTGCTCCAAGAGTGACCTACCCGGACAACCTCCTTATGACTCCCCTCCTTATGTCGCCAAACGCCGGAAAGGGAACCTACACTCGGTGCTACTCTTTTTGCCAAGGTGCCTTTTCGGGTTTTCACCTTGCCACTCTTCTTCTTTTCTTTGATGATCTTACTTTGAACTCACATCCCTCAAGTCCAATTTTGCACCAACCTAGGGTTGGTCGGACTACCTTCTTTTAGCCTAAACCGCCCTTTCGGGTTTTCGGTTTATCCAAGGGTTTTTCATGCCTTTTTTCTTTTTCTTTGGCTTTTTTTTCTGAATTTCGAACTGAATTTCAAACTACAAAAGACTCAATGCAAAACAACTCAAAACAAATCAAAACAACTATACGTGCAATGATATGTCCCTCCCCCATACTTAAAGTACACTTTGCCCTCAAAGTGGAAATGAAGCAAAGATAAATGTGGGAAAGGGAAAGAGAATGGTCCCACTAGTGGGATGGTCCTGCTGGACCATCCGGACCCTCCTCTGGTGGGTACGGGAAGTGGCTAAAAAAGTGCTCTTGCCGGCGGTAGATGTCATCGATGCGGGTCTGCTGTACCTCCATCCGACGGCTAAAAGAGGTCTCGAAGCTGGCCTGCCAAGCCAACTATTGAGCCTCCAGCTGCTGCTGCTGGGCCGTCTGCCAAGCCTCCTGCCTCTGGTCGAAGTGGGAGGTCATGGAGGTGGCAAAACTCGTCTGTCAACTCTGCTGCTGCTCTAGTATGGTCCGCTGGTACTCGGTCTGCCATGCTTGATGTTGGGTGGTCAAGGCTGCCATCTGAGCATGTAGGCTCGCAAGAGCCGGATCCTCCTCCGGTGGTGTAGTAGGCATCTCCTCGTCATCGGGGATGGGCATGTGCTCCTCATGGTGGGCCCGGCTGGAGCTCGCAGCATGCCTCTCCACAATAGCCACTAGCGGCCTCCTCGGTACGAAGGGATCTGCCAGGATGTAGAGCTCGGAGAGCTCATCCTCGAACGGTAAAGGCCGAGGGAGGTAAGTGAGGTGGCTCCCATATGCAAGGGAGATCAAAAATAGGTTCTCCCCGTCCCGTCGGAGGAGCTTGCACCTCCTCAACATCCCCTCTATGTAGAGAGGAGCCTCCAGCACATCCTCTAGGCCGGAAAGATCCATAACATGTGAGGCGATCAAGGAGATCACCCCACCGCCGACAATGTCCCTCGGCTCGTTCTTCCTAATCCACTTCAAAGCGGCAAGGAAGAGGGACGGCCAATCCATCAACTTCTCGCTTATCGGAAGTCAAGAGTATAGTTGTGGGAGGTCCTTGAGGGCGACCTTGTTCTCCTCTTTATGTTCACAGAAGACACTCATGAGGATCTTGGAGAGGAGCCTCAAGCAAGGGTGAGTGAGTTTTTTGGAGTACTAACCCCCTACATGGAACTCTAACCCGGTAGCTGCCTACCAAAACTCACACAGGTGCGGAGTTGGGACTGGCTCCCACTAGTTCTCGAAGGGGTTGAAAGTCACCCCAAAAGCCTCCTGTAGCTGGTGGTAATCAAGTGTGTATTTCACCTTGTTGACTTGAAAGTGATTCCAATACACACGTGATCCTCCTTCTCCATGGTGAAGGTGGCTATGAACTGTCTACTGAGCTCGGGATACGTTGGAGCACTATTCTGTAAGAAGTCTCCGAGCCCAGCATTGGCTAGAAAGGACTACATGCTCTCTAACATGCCTAGCTTCTCCAAGGTCGGAACGTGCAAAAACCGAGTTGCGTACACAACCCGATCTTGTACAATCCTATACCTCTCCCTCTCTTCCGACATCTTGTACTTTCTTTGTGGTTCCAATCTTGCAGTTGATTAGACAAAAGAATTAGCAACTTTAAAAAACAGGGAAGAAAGACGAAACCTCTGTTGTGTTTTCCGCAGGGGCGGCTGAAGAGGCGCAAGGGCGGTGAGGCGCAGCTGCGGCAGCTTGCAGGCGCAGGGGCGGGAGAAGTGCAGAGGGCGATTCTGGTTTCCTACAAGGGTGGTGGTGTTGGGGCTGTTCCGGCGCTTCTTTGGGTGGTGGAGGCATCGTTGGAGATGTTGCGCAGTGGAGTTTTATTGGGGGTAGTGGTGAAGGGTGTAGTAGGGTGAGGGAGTTGCAGAATGAGCAAGGTGGAGGTAGGGCTTGAGAAGGTGGCGCAGGGGCGTCGCAGGAGTGTTTGCCGGTCGTCGGAGGTGGCGCAGGGGCAGTTGTAGGTAGATTATGAGGGTTTGTTGAGGGCGCAGGGGGCGTTTCAGCTTGAGAGAGGGAAGGTGCAAGGGAGATGTGGTTGTGGTTGTGGTTGGTGAGGAGAGAGAGTGTGGATGGGTGGGGTAGGTGTAGGGAAATGTTTTGTGATTTTTATTTTTTTCTTTTCTAGGTAAACCCGCAGGGGCGAAGGCTTGTCGCCGCGGCGGTGGTGACAATGGAGAGGGGTCACGCACGCTCAGTGCCGGGGGCGGCGCTGAGGATGTGTGTCAAGGATGGCCGTCGCAGGGGCGTAGGGGAGTCACCGCGGGGCGGTGACTAGTATGTTGCAGACGCTATCCCAGCACTAGGGGTGGCACTGGGCATGGGTGTCGCCGTGGGGGCGGTGACACTGAGCCGCAGGGGTGGTTTTCTTGACAGAGGCTCCTCTTCTTATTCCTTCGGGTTGCCTCCCGAGCAGCGTCTTTGTTTTATGTCGTTGGCTCGACGTAACGCCTCTACTTCTCTGACTGTGCCTCCTCCAGCACCATCTCATCAATCGGATCGTTCTTAACTCCTTGAAGGTAAGGCTTTAGCCTTTGTCCGTTTACCTTGAACACCTTATGCGTTTGGGGATCATAAAGATCCACAGCTCCGTGAGGGTATACTTCGGCTACCACGAACGGCCTGGTCCATCTTGAACGCAGCTTACATGCGAAGAGTTTCAAACGTGATTGAAAGAGAAGTACCTTATTACCTACCTTGAAGTCTTTCCGGAGAATGTTTCGGTCATGCCATGCTTTAGTCTTTTCTTTGTATGCGGTGGCATGGTCATATGCATCTAAATTCAATTCCTCCAACTCTTGCAATTGGAGCTTCCGGAATTCTCCCACTTCGTCTACGTTCATGTTGCACTTCTTTACCGCCTACCAAGCTTTGTCCTCTAGCTCCACCGGTAGGTGGCAAGCTTTCTAAACACAAGCCTGAAAGGAGACATCCCGATAGGATTTTTGTAGGCTGTCCGATATGCCCATAGGGCGTTATTTAGCCTTGCACTCCAATCCTTCTGTCCCAGAGAGACCGTCTTTTCAAGGATGGTCTTTATTTCCCGGTTAGATACCTTAGCTTGGCCATTTGTTTGTGGATGATAAGTTGTTGACACTCGTTGGTGGACGTGATACTTCTTAAGGAGAGTTGTGATCGTTTTGTTGCGGGTACCCCTATCGCTGATTAAGGCTTTCGAAATTCCAAATCGTGCGAAAATGTTTTCCTTAAGAAAATCTATAACCACTTTTGAATCATCAATTTTGGTGGCCTTTGCTTCCACCCACTTGGAAACATAGTCCACCGCAAGCAAAACATATGTGTGCCCAAATGAAGTAGGAAACAACCCCATGAAATCAATCCCCCAAACATCAAATATTTCGCAAAATATAAGAGAGGATTGGGGCATTTCATGTCTCCTTGAAAGATTTCCTACCGTTTGGCATCTATCACACACTTTGCAAAACATAAAAGCGTCTCGAAAAATGTGTGGCCAAAAGAAACCGGCATCCAAAACTTTTCTTGCAGTTTTGTTTACCCCAAAGTGCCTCCCACATGCTTCAAAATGACAGAAAGTTAGGACGAATTGTACCTCATTATCTGGAATGCAACGTCGGGTCACTTGGTCACTATAATGCATCCAAAGGTAAGGATCGTCCCAAACATAGTGTCGAGCTTCAGCCTTTACCTTCTCTCGTTGTGCCTTAGTGAAATCTGGAGGGTACTCCTTCCTGACAATGAAGTTCACGATGTCAGCAAACCAAGGCTTAAAAGACTGGAGCTTAAGACAAACCTCTGTCAACAATTCCGCAGGGGCGCCTAGACTGAGCCGCATGGGCGGCTGGTGTGAGGCGCGGGGGCGGTTACACAACAGAGAGTTGTGTAAAATGTATCGTCTGGAAAACTTCCAGCTACCTCTCTTCAGTTTCCTGGATCCTCCTCTTGTTTCATTAGCCTGCTCAAATGATCGGCCACCAAGTTCTCAGCCCCCTTCTTGTCTTGTATCTCTAGGTTAAACTCACTTAGAAGGAGCACCCATCGAATCAATCGTGGATTTGCTTCTTTCTTTGTCATGAGGTACCTAAGAGCTGCATGGTCAATGAAGATAATTACCTTGACCCCAAGTAGGTACTGCCTGAATTTCTCAAGGGCAAAAACCATCGCTAACATTTCCTTCTCGGTGCTAGACCAATTCCTTTGCACTCCATTAAGTGTCATAGACACATAATAGATCACATGGGAAGCCCGTCCGTCTTTCCGTCCTAAGACAGCGCCAACGGCATAATCGCTGGCGTCACACATGATTTCGAAAGGTTTCTCCCAATCCGGAGAACGGATGATTGGTGCGCTAGTGAGACCTGCCTTCAAAGTGTTGAAAGCTTTCTTGCAACTCTCATCCACTATGAAGGTGACGTCTTTCTTGAGCAATTCACATAGGGGTGCCAAATCTTCGAAAAATCTTTGATGAAACGTTAGTAGAAACCTGCATGACCAAGAAAAGATCGGATATCCCGAACATTAGTAGGATAAGGTAAACTTTGAATTACATCAACCTTTGCCCTATCCACCTCTATCCCTTTGGAGGATATTACATGTCCTAGCACAATTCCTTGTTCGACCATGAAATGGCAGTTTTCCGAATTAAGAACTAAATTGGTTTCAACACATTTTCAAGCACAAGTTTTAAATGTTCTAAACATGCATCAAAACTGTCTCAATGGACGGTAAAATCGTCCATGAAGACTTCAATGAAATATTCTATGTATTCGGAGAAAATACTTATCATGCACCGTTGGAAGGTGTTGGATGCATTGCAAAGTCCAAATGGCATTCTGCGGTACGCAAAAGTGCCAAATGGGCAAGTGAACGTCGTCTTTTCTTGATCTTTCGGTACGATGGCTATTTGGAAATAGCCCGAATATCCATCAAGGAAGCAGTAGTACGGATGACCTGCAAGACGTTCAAACATTTGGTCAATAAAAGGTAATGGAAAATGGTCTTTACGTGTTACCTTGTTGAGCTTGCGGTAGTCAATGCAAACTCTCCATCCGGTTTGTGTTTTGCTCGGGACCATCTCTCTATGTTGATTTTCCAGCATTGTGATGCCTCCTTTCTTTTGAACCACTTGGGTTGGACTAACCCAAGTGCTATCCGAAATAGGGAAGATCATATCCGGTTGGAGGAGCTTCAACACTTCCTTCTTGACCACATCCATCATTGGCGGATTCAACCTCTGTTGAGGTTGCCTAGAGCGTTTGGCTTCATCCTCAAATAAGATCCTATGCATGCAAGTTGAAGGGCTTATCCCTTTGATGTCCGCAATGGTCCATCTAAGGTCCATCTTGTGCTCTTTTAGCACTTTCACCAACTTGTCTTCTTGATCGGTAGTCAACTTGTTGGAGATGATCACCGGCAAGGTATTGTGTTCTCCAAGGAAAACGTACCTTAGGTGTGACGGAAGGTCCTTTAATTCTATTTCTGGTGCCTGCACTATAGACGGAACAAGCTTCTCACTTGGAGATAGGTAGCCTTTTATGCCCATCTAATTCGGCTAGGACCTCTTTCATGCTGGATGTTAATACATAATCTGATTTGAAACCATCAATGTCATGCTCAATTACATTTTTCAATTCATCAACATCAAAATTATCAAATACATCTTGCACAAAAGGTTCAACAATGTCAATATCACATAAAGAATGATCATCACTATGAAATCTCATTGCATCGTAGATGTCAAATTCCACTACTTCACCATCAAACTCCATGGTCAGTTTGCCACTAACATAATCAATTTTAGTCCTAGTAGTTTTCAGAAATGGCCTACCTAACAGTATCGGTGCAGCATGCGAATCATTTTCCATATCCATTACGAAAAAATCAGCAGGAAATATTAGGTTGTCTACCATTACTAATACATCTTCAATTATCCCTTTCGGGTACACATTAGATCTATCAGCAAGTTGTACTGCAATCCTAGTTTCCATTAATGGGCCAAGGCCAAGTGATTTGTAAATAGAATATGGTAAAACATTTATAGAAGCACCCAGATCAAGCATTGCTTTGTCAAAACGGGTTTCCCCTATAACACAAGGAATGCTTACCATGCCCGGATCGCTGCACTTCTTAGGCATTCTCCGTTGGAAAACAGCCGACACATGCTCACGTACTTGCACCTTTTGTTTCCCCTTCAACTTCTGATTCCTTTTGATAGTGCAAAGTTCCTTCAAGAAAGGAGCATACTTAGGAATACTCTTCACTAACTTAATGAGGGGAATGTTTACCTCACATTTGGATAAAGTCTCAAAGAGGTCTTTGTCATCAATGATTCTTCTCTCCTTCAGAGCCTCAGGAAAAGGAGCTGGTGGTTTCTCAGAGTACAATGGTGGAAAGTTAGGCCGGATATAAGAATCCTTCTCAACAGAACCTTCTGTCGTGTTTTCTGTAGGGGCGTCAGCTTGTATGCGCAGGGGCGGCTCAGGGGTTGTCACCGCAGGGGCGGGGACATCCAGCCGCAGGGGCGGCATCTGCTCGGTGTTGGGCGCAGTTGTAGCCATGGGGGAGGCTATGGGTGCGGTAAAATTGACAGAGGGTTTGCTTTGTGATTCTTTTGCTGGTTTTTGTTGGATTTGCTTCCCACTCTTTAATGTTAGGGCACTAACATTCTCCTTGGGGCTTATAAACGTCTGGGAAGCCAATCCTCCGGAAAATCTAGCTTCGGTCCTTGTAATGGCTTCCGCCATTTGCCTAACCTGTTTTTCAAGGTTCTTGATGTTGGATTCTGTTGTTTGGACATGAGTAGCAAAGTGTTTAGTCAAAACCTGCAACATATCCTCAGTTGTTTGATACTTACCTTGTCGGGGTTGTTGTTGTTGGTTTTGTTGATCCCTCCAACGAAAGTTTTGTTGATCACGCTAGTTTGGCATGAAATTCTGTGAATAAGGATCGTTCCTAGGCCATTGCTGTTGTGGCCGTCCATAGCCCATTGTGTTCACCTCAACATCATCATCCTGGACTTGGGGACACATGTCCGTTGGATGGTATGGTTCAGCACACACTCCACATGCCTTCAGTTGTTGTGGAGTTCCCAAAAGTGTTAATCTCTTCACCATTTCCTTCAGCTCCGCAAGCTCAATGGAGATCTCACTCTTCCCGGAATTCACAACATGAACACCTCTCTTGGAAGGAGTCCTTCCAAAGTTCCGGTTCCCTTCAGCTCGTTCCTGTATTTTTTCAAAAGCAAGGTCAGGGGTAGAGTTAAGAATGTTACCTCCATAAGCCGCATCGACTATCCTCCTTTCATTGTCTAGCAAGCCATTGTACAAGTACAAGACTAGATCTTGAGTCGAATATCCGTTGAAAGGACAGTTGGATCGGAGGCATGGGAATCTTTCGAAGTACTCATAGAGAGTTTCGTCCGCCTCTTGCTCGATGTTACTTATAGCTTTCTTCAAGCTATTTGCCTTCTTGGTTGGGAAGTATTTCTCCAAAAATGTCTTGTGAAGGTTCTCCCAAGTGTCGATACTCCCGGATGAAAGGTGGTAATACCAATCATCCGTTGAATCTTTGAGTGTGAAGCCGAATGCCCTCATCTTGATTTGCTCTTCGGAAATATTGGCCGGCTTCATGCTCATACACACGGTATGAAACTTCCCAAGGTGTTTGATGGCGTCTTCACCACTTAGCCCATGGAATGATGGAAGCAAGTGAATGAGACCCGTCTTGAGCTCAAAATTGATTCCTTCCCCTAATACCGGTATGGTAACCGCAAGAGGGTTTTGAGCCAAAGTGGGCTGAGTGAGTTGACGAAGAGTGCGATCTGCCATTTCTTGGTGGAGTTGTTGTTGTCTTCGTTGCCGGATGTGCGTCCTCTCAATTTCTGGATCAAAAGAAGCAACGGCGCCAAAAATGGTTCAAACAAATAATCAATAATAACAATAAAATAAAAACACTAAACTCCCCGGCAACGGCGCCAAAATTTGACAAGACTCTAATCTAGAGGTCGTTTTATCTTATGAAAATGTAATCCCGACTTAGCACTAAAATGAGTATAGTGATTAAGTAAGGGTTGAATCCAAGAGAGTTTGGTATTTCTATTAAATGAAATTATTGATTATAGAAACAAGTAACAAGGGGGGGCGGGGGGGGGGGGGGGTTTGATTGAATTGATGCACACAAAAACTTATGAAAAATGAATAATGCAACAAGTAAGACAATGATGGGTGAATCTACACTAGGTTGATTCTAAGCATGCGATTGCTACTTTGGTGAGTTCCTTTTACAAGTTTTCAAGTAATCTCCCATCTCGATCATATATATGTGTTGAGCCAACCGGCATCAACACAACTTAACAGGTTAGTGTTCCGTAAACCTACAAGAACAATTAACAAGTTAGCTTTCAAACAAAGACTAATGGATATAAAGAAAAGATTAAAACCGTTAAACTTATCTTTATATTTGTGTTCCTTTTCTTTAAGCAATTACAACCCGTTATTACTTAAAGTTTACTACTAGATTAAATACCCGAACCCGGAATCTATTAATCCTAGTTCTTTGCATGCATTTTAGGACCTAAGGTGATCAATCTCAAGTAATAGTAAAACATGCAATTAGACAATGGAGATCAAGGAAACACAAAGAATTACTGAATGAAAACTTATATTAGAAAGAACTTACAACCAAGGTAACAATGCAGCTTCAAACCAACCCAATGTAGCAAGGGAGTTATCAACTCATTACAAAGGTAGCAAGAAAGTTTTAATGGAAAAGTGAATTCTAAAATTGGATGATAAGTGGATGATTCTAGCAATCAACCAAGGACTATTTATACTACAAAAGACACTAAATAGGAGTAAATAGCCGGCCCAAAACAGCCACCTTTAATGCCATAAAGATGGTGTAAATAGCCGGAGTAAAGCTTTTGTCTTTGAACCGCAGGGGCGGCCTTCAGCTCCGCAGGGGCGGTGAAGGCAAAATTGCTTGATCTTCTTCATGGCCGTAGGGGCGGCTAGGCAATTCCGCAGTGGTGGATCTTTAATGCTCTTCAAACGTTTGACACTTCAACTTCCTGCCGTTTCTGATGCCAAGCCGCCGGGGCGTCCCAGTGTCAACGCAGGGGCGGTGACACTGACTCTTCATCTTCCACCTCCTAGGTTGAGGCGCAGGCAAAGGCGCAGGGGGAGGCGTTGGGGCGCTGGTCTTTGCTTCTTCAGGGCAAGTCACCGCAGGGGCGCCAAGGGTTGACGCAGGTGCGGTGACCGTCTTCGTGGTTGGCGCTGGCGAAGGCGTAGGGAGCGCTCCGGAGTAAGGTGTCACCCGCAAGGGCGGTGACACTGCTCCGCGGGGGCGGTGAAGTAACAGAAGCTTTGCTTCGTGAACAATCTTCACTCCTAAGTGCTTATGACTCCTTCTTTATCTTCTTTTAGTCTTCTTCTTTTGGACCAAAAAGTTAGTAGCATAAACCGATACTAATGCAATAAAAAGACTCTAAAAACTATCCTAAATGATAGTGATTCCATCACCTATCAAGGAGGCAAGTCCAGCCAAATCCAGGAACAGAAGCTAAGATAAAATCCTCTAACGAGTCTGACGCCCCCACATCCGCTCCCGCGACTACAACTTCGTCAGCTCCTGTGCAAACGCCGCCCCCGCGCTTGCGGTGTCAGCCCCTGAGCCGCCCCAATGCCTACAATCATTTTCCCCTGCGGAAAAAACGACAGAGGGTTCTACTGAAAAGGATTCTTATATCCATCCAAGCTTTCCCCTCTATATGCTGAGCAACCCCCTGCTCCCTTTCCTGAAGCACTAAAGGAGCGAAGGACGGTTGAGGATAAGGATATCTTTGAGACATTTTCCAAATGCGAGGTATATATCCCCATCCTTAAACTTGTGAAGAGTATTCCTAAATATACTCGTTTTTTGAAGGAACTTTGCACCATCAAGAGGAACCAGAAGCTGGAGGGAAGGCAGAAGGTGCAAGTTAGTGAGCATGTGTCCGTTGTCTTCCAATGTCGAATGCCCAAAAAGTGTAGTGATCCGAGCATGGTAAGCATTCCTTGCATTATTGGGGAAACCCGTTCTGATAAAGCAATGCTTGATCTAGGTGCTTCCATTAATGTTCTTCCTTACTCCATCTACCAATCTCTTGGCCTTGGGTCACTCATTGAAACTCGGATTATAGTCCAACTTGCTGATAGATCAAACGTTTACCTGAAAGGGATTATTGAAGATGTATTAGTAATAGTTGATAATCTGATTTTTCCTGCTAATTTTTTTGGGATGGATATGGAAAATGATTCACATGCTGCACCTATCTTGTTAGGAAGACCTTTTCTGAAAACCACTAGGACAAAAATTGATTACGTTAGTGGTAAATTGACCATGGAATTCGATGGGGGAAGTAGTTGAGTTTAACATTTATGATGCAATGAAAAACCCTATTGATGATCATTCTCTTTGTGCTATTGATGTTATTGATCCTATTATTCAAGATGTTTTTGCCATATCCGACATAGATGAATTGAAAAACATAATTGAACATGATATTGACATTCATACTTTGGAATATGCCTTAACATCTAGCACGCAGGATGTTCTAGCTCAATTGGATGGGCAAAAAAGGCTCCCTATCTCACGTTTGGCCATTGGGCCCACATTGCTAACTCCAAGCGAAAAGCTTGTTCCGTCTATAGTGCAGGCACCAGAGATAGAACTGAAGGACCTTCCACCACATCTCAAATATGCTTTTCTAGGGGCAAATAACACCTTGCCGGTAATCATTTCTTGCAAGTTGTCCCCCATTCAAGAAGAGAAGTTGGTAAAGGTTTTGAAAGAGCACAAGACGGCTCTTGGTTGGACCATTGCGGACATCAAGGGGGTTAGTCCCTCCACATGTATGCATAGGATCCTCCTTGAGGAAGAGGCGAAACCATCTAGGCAACCCCAACGAAGATTGAATCCGCCAATGATGGATATGGTCAAGAAGGAGGTATTGAAGCTCCTCCAAACGGATATGATATTCCTGATTTCGGATAGCAAGTGGGTTAGTCCAACTCAAGTGGTTCCGAAGAAAGGGGGTATCACAATGGTGGAAAACCAACACGGCAAGATGGTCCCAAACAAGACACAAACCGGATGGAGAGTTTGCGTTGACTACCGCAAACTAAACACGGTAACTCGTAAAGATCATTTCCCTTTACCCTTTATTGACCAAATGCTTGAACGCCTTGCAGGTCATCCCTATTACTGTTTTTTGGATGGATATTCGGGCTATTTCCAAATAGCCATCGCTCCGGAAGATCAAGAAAAGACGACCTTCACATGTCCTTTTGGCACTTTTGCATACCGCAGAATGCCATTTGGACTTTGCAATGCTCCCGGAACCTTCCAACAGTGCATGATAAGTATTTTTTCAGAATATATTGAGAATTTTATTGAAGTTTTTATGGATGATTTCACCGTCCATGGGAATAGTTTTGATGCATGCTTAGGACATTTAAAACTTGTTCTTCAAAAATGCGTAGAAACCAATTTAGTTCTTAATTCTGAAAAATGTCTTTTAATGGTTGAACAAGGAATTGTGTTATGACATATGAAATCTTCAAAAGGGATAGAAGTAGATAAGGCAAAAATTAATGTGATTCAAAGTTTACCTTAGCCCACTAATGTGCGTGAAATTTGTTCTTTCCTAGGTCATGTAGGTTTCTATCGGCGATTCATCAAGGACTTTTCCAAGATCTCAGCGCCGCTGTGTGCCTCCTGCGCCCCTGCGGCTAGAGTCCGACTCCCCTGCGCCTCCTGCGCCCCTACATAAGGCCTTGGCCGTCCCTGCGGATTACACGACAGAGGTTCAGTTTAAGCTTCACTTTTTTAAACCATGGTTTGCTGACATTGTAAATTTTCTTGTTAGAGGTAAGTACCCTCCAGACTTCACCAAAGCACAGAGAGAGAAGGTGAAGGTCGAAGCAAGGCTACGTTTGGGACGATCCATATCTTTGGAAGCATTGTAGTGATCAGGTAATATGCCGTTGCATCCCGGATAATGAAGTACAATCTGTTCTTTCATTCTGTCATTTTGAAGCATGTGGAGGACATTTTGGGGCCAACAAAACAGGTAGGAAAGTCTTAGACACGGGATTCTTTTGGCCACACATCTTTCGAGACGCTTTTGCATTTTGTAAGGTGTGTGATAGGTGCCAAAGAGTGGGTAATGTTTCTAGGATAAATGAAATGCCTCAATCTTCACTTATATTTTGCAAAATTTTTTATGTTTAAGGGATAGATTTCATGGGTCCTTTTCCTACCTCTTTTGGGCATACTTATATATTACTTGCGGTGGACTATGTTTCCAAGTGGGTGGAAGCAAAGGCCACCAAAACTGATGATTCTAAAGTTGTTGCAGCATTTCTTAAGGACAACATTTTTGCAAGGTTTGGCATCCCCAAGGCTTTGATAAGTGATAGGGGAACTCACTTTTGCAACAAGACAATCACCGCTCTCCTTAAGAAGTACCATGTCCATCAACGTGTGTCAACAGCCTACCACCCGCAAACAAACGGTCAAGCGGAAGTGTCAAACCGGGATATCAAAACCATCCTTGAAAGATGGTTTCCCCGGAAGGAAAGATTGGAACTTAAGGCTCAATGACGCTTTATGGGCGTACCGAACAACGTACAAGACTCCTATTGGAATGTCCCCATTCCGACTTGTGTTCGGAAAGGCTTGTCACCTTTTGGTGGAGCTAGAACACAAGGCATCGTGGGCGGTGAAGAAATGCAACATGAGCGTGGATGAGGTAGGGGAGTTCTGGAAGCTTCAATTGTAAGAGCTGGAGGATTTAAGGCTCGATGCATACGACCATGCCACAACATACAAAGAAAAGACAAAAGCATGGCATGACCGGAATATTCTCCGAAAGGACTATAAAGAAGGTAAAAAGTCCTCCTATTTCAATCCCGTTTAGAACATTTTGCACGAAAGCTACGCTCAAGGTGTCCAGGTCTATATGTGATAGCCGAGGTCCATCCACATGGTATTGTGGATCTTTACGATCCACAAACGCACAAGATATTCAAGGTCAATGGACAAGGCTCAAGCCCTATCTTGAAGGAGTAAAGAATGATCCTATAGAAGAGATGGTGTTAGAGGAGGCCCAAGCAAAGAAGTAGGGTCCTTACGTCGAGCCAACGACGTAAAGCAAAGGCGCTGCTCGGGAGGCAACCCGAGAGAATAAGGAGAGGAGCCACTGTCAATAAAACCGCCCCTACAGGCCCTTATCACCGCCCCTGCAGTGACAACCCATGCCCAGTGTCGCCCCCGGCGTTGGGACTGCGCCAGCTCAAACACTGTCACTGCCTCCGCGGTGACAGACCCCCGCCCCTACGGCGGTCTCCCTTTACAGAAGCCCCAGCGCCGCCCCTTATGTTGAGTCTGTGTCTCCCCTTTCCTTGTCACCGCCCCCGCGGTGACAAGCTCCTGCCCCTCCGGATTTACCCAGAAAAGAAAAAAATAAGAAAGTCAAAAAGACCCTACACCTACCCCACCCATCCCTCTCTGTCCTCCTTATCTACCACTCATCTCTCTCGATCCATCCCTCACAAACCCTCACGCCCCTGCGCCACAACCCCCTCTCCTCCTCAAGTCACATTTGCAACGCACCACCCATGCCCTTGCGCCACCACTCCGACGCCCTCCCTTACGCCACCACAACGCCCCTACACCACCCCCTCTATCACTCTCGACCAACAACCCTCATCCCTCACAACTAAATTCTAACCACCTCACACGTCACATAAGCCATCCCCAACCACATTCCACCACCGCTAGAAGCTATCACCACCACAGGCGAGGCCAGCTAATGCAACCCAAGTGCCACCTCCGACGAAGCTGTAACAAATCACCTTCAAGTCTTTGCCTGCCCCTGCGCCTGCAAGACCCCTCCCCTGCGTCTGCCCGCCCCTGCGGATCTCCCAACCGCCCTTGCGCAAATCACACTAGAGGGTTCATCTTATTTTCCTTCTTTGTGATTTTTGTTTGCTTTGCTTACAAGTGTTGCTAGATGGAAATACAAAGGAAATATAAGATGTCGGAGGTTGAGAAGACCCGCTATGGGATTGTGCAAGACCGAGTGGTGTATGCAACTCGGTTTTTGCACGTTCCGACTTTAGAGAAGCTCGGAATATTGGAGAGCATGCAATCTTTCCTTGAGAATGTTGGTCTCGGGGATTTCTTGAAGAAGAGTGCTCCAACATACCCCGAGCTCAGTCTCCAATTCATTGCCACTTTCAACATGGAGAAGGAGGACCATGTGTGTGTCGGGCTCACCTTCAAGTATAACAAAAATAAGTACACACTGATCTTCGCTCAACTGCAGGAGGCTTTTGGGGTGACTCTTAACCCCTCTGACAAGTGGTGGGAGCCCGTCCCAACACCGGACTTGGTCGAGTTTTGGTAAGCAGCCACAAGTTCCGAGTTTTATGTCGGGGTGAGTATAGAATCAAACTCACTCACCCCTGCATGAGACTCCTCTCCAAGATCATTATTTGTGTCTTTTGTGGACACAAGGAGGAGAACAAGGTCGCTCTCAAGGACCTTTCACTGTTGTACGATTGCCTTCCGATAGGTGACAACGTGCCGGATTGGCCTTACCTCTTCCTTACCGCTTTGAAGTGGATTAGCAAGAACGAGCCCCGAGATATTGTTGGAGGTGGGGTCATTTCTTTGATTGTTGAGAAAGTCATGGACTTGTCGGAGTTAGAGGATGGGATGGCGATCCCATTCTACAATGAAGGACTTCTCCGGTGGTGCAAGCTCCTCCGGAGGGATGGTGAGAATTTGTTTTGGCTCTCTTTTGTAGATGGGAGCCATATTACCTACTTGCCCTGGCCACTAACATTCAGAGATGAGCTCTCCGAGCTTTACATCCCTGTTGATCTGTACGTTCCGAGGCGGCCTCAGGTGGCTATCATTGAGAGGCATGCGGAGAGCTCCAGTCGGGCCCCATATGAGGACCACATGCTCATTCCCGATGATGAGGAGATGCCCACCGTTGTAGGAGAGGAGGACCCAGCTCTTGGGAGCCTCCAGGCTCAGATGGTTGCCTTGACCACTCAGCACCAGACTTGGTAGACTGAGCACCAGCGAAATATGCTGGATTAGCAAAAGGCGTGTCAAACGGGCTTTCAAGAGAGCATGACCGCCCATTTTGATGCGCGCTAGGATGCTTGGCAGGCGGCTCAGCAGCAACGGTTGAAGTCTCAACAGTTGGCTTGGCAAGTCAACTCTGCGACCACCTTTGGAGGCCGGTTCGATGCTCAGCAGACCAGCCTTGATGACATTTACCGGAGGCAGGAGCACTTCTTCAGCCACTTCCCATATCCTCCGGAGAATGGTCTGGATGGTCCACCCAGACCATCCCACTAGTGGGTATCCTCTCTTTCCCTTCTCCACCTTTTGTTCTTTGCTTTCATTTTCACTTTGAGGGCAAAGTGTTCTTCAAGTATGGGGAGGGACCACTATCATGTTTGTATAGTTTCTTTGTGTGTTTGTTTCATGATTCCAAGTTGTAATTCATGTTGAAATTCAGTAAAAAAAACGAAAAAAGCCAAAGAAATTGAGAAAAAGGCAAGAAATCCTTGGATAAACCGAAAACCCGAAAGGGTGGTTTAGGTAAAAAGATGGTAGTCCGACCAACTCTAGGTTGGTGTAAAAATGGACTTGAGGGATGTAAGGAATTTGTGAGATCATTATGAAAAGAAGAAGAGTGGCAAGGTGAAAACCCGAAAGGACACCTTGGCAAAATGAGCGGCACCGAGTGTAGGTTCTCCTTCTGACGTTGGCGGCATAAGAAAGGGAGTCATAAGGAGGTTGTCCGGGTAGGTCACTCTTGGAGCAATAAGGATGGTAGTTTCTCATTTTCTCTCTTTTCTCTCTTTCTTTCTTGGCTTTTCTCTTGATTCGCTTATCTATTCTTCTGCACCATGCTTCCTGAGGCTTTGATTTGTTGAACTGTTGTTACATTTGTTACTCGGGACGAGTAAAAGGTCTAAGTATGGGAGAGTTTGACAGGTGATATAATCATTATCAATTAGGATAGTTTTTAGCATATTTTTAGTGTCTTAGAGTCGGTTTGTGTTGCTAATATCTTACTCTAGATGAAGAAATCCAAATGAAGCAAAAGATATGTTAGAACCACTTGGGAGTTGAAGATCATTCACGAAGACAAGTTTCTGGTGCCACACCGCCCCCGCGGAGCAGTGTCACTGCCCCTGTAGGTGGGACTGCGCTCCAGAACGTAGCCTGAACCTTCGCCAGTGCCCGGAACAAGCATGTCACCGCCCTTCACTAGTACAAAGAGGGGTTGTAGACCCCGTTTTTTTATACATGAGACCCCGGTTTTCAAAGCGTGGTTAACGGGAGCGAGGTAAATCTATTCGGACCACGCTAATTGTCACCGGGGTGAAAAAAATTCGGACCACGGTTATTTTAAATAACCGTGGTCCTAGTTTAATTTTTTTTTTAAAAATGTACAGGATTCGGACCACGGTTATTTTAAATAACCGTGGTCCCAGTTCTTTTAAAAAAAAATTTTTTTACAGATTTCGGACCACGGTTATTTAAAATAACCGTGGTCCCAGTTCTATATTTTTTGAAAAAAAACACCACGGTTCTGTAAAGAACCGTGGTGTTTAAAAAAAACTACAAGTTCACTCTACTGCACACCAATCCTAATTCTAAACTCATACAACAATAATAATCACTTCAGCTTTGGCTGCTGCTTAGCCTATTCTTCAAGAGAGTATGCCACACATTCTTGATTTCGTTATCTATTCTTCAAGTGAGCATGCACCTTCTTCAAGCAGAACCTATGTTTTGTGCATTCAGTGTAACGCTTACAGTTGACTTCTCCCATCACATCAACACTCTCCACCTTCCTCTATCTTCTTTGAAAACCTTAAACAAGCTGATCAAAAACAAGGAGATATAGTCATTGACTCCATACACATCTAAATATACGTCTTAATTCTTTCACAATCATAATTCTATTCAATTTAAAATAAGGAAACAAAAGAAATTGAAATATGCTAGTACGAGTTTTCTAGTTTGTTTCAAACTAGAAAACTGCTCTTATGTTTATTAGGTAAGGATTTCGGTTACCATAGATTCCCTGAGCATAGCAAGTAGTTGAGTACAGAGCTACAGCAACACCCATGTTAAAGCCTCATATTTATTTCTTCAACCCGATCTTCATGAGGTGAGCTAATCCCATACTTGATACCCCTGAACCCACAGTAAGCCTGTGTGTTACACTTCCTAACATTCATAGAAGATCAAATTGTTGTCAGAAGCACAAAAGAAAACAAATTACTAAACCACCAAGATAATCAGGTTGGTAAATTTAATATTATTTAGTAAATTTAGCTTTTCTTTTTCTTTCAACTTGACATTGATGTGTGATTTTAGCCCTTCTTCATTACCTGCAAAGTTCATTAATGAAACAAAATATACATAAGCAAGAGTTAAACACAATTCTATGAGCACCTAATTAAAAATTATTTAATATAACCAATGATGAAGTAATTACCGGCTATAATATTGTCAACGATGATTGGAATAAGCAAGTCTGAGGAAGCATCACCACCCACGATGAGCGAGATCCATACATAATCTGTGTGGTTGTTTAACCACTACAATCCTACATCGAAAACAAACAGAGATCACTCTACAGCATATTAGATCTCAATATAAAACATCCAAATTTTGGGTAATTAAGTACCTTTCTGAGGAATTCATATGTTTGTGCTGCGGAGACGGTGTCTGACACATTATATGCAGATGAGGAGTTACTATAAGAGAATCCAGTTCCAACTGGTGCATCCAAGAAGAATATATTTGCACTCTACAATGAACAGTTTCTCAAACATTAATAAATATATAATAAGTTTTAAAAAACAGCATATACAAAGTACTTGCCTTGGTCCAAAGAGTAAGAGATGGATAATACAGATGGCAATCCTCCATTATAATCTGTAACATTGAGAGCTAATAGACCTAACAACACAAATTAAGGTACATAATTACTATATGAGGTATGAGAATGTATATATAAATATGAACAGCATATACAGAGTACTTGCCTTGGTCCAAGATTATATTTGCACTCTACAATTATATACTAGGAAATGTATATATAAATATGAACATACAAATTTGGTAGAAGAGACCGTTGAGAGCGGAGCAACCAGGGCCACCATTGATGTAAAGAATGAGAGGGTCAGCTCTTGGTCTTCCTTGTGACTCGACAAAGTAATAAATCAGCTCTGAATCATTGACACTCACGTATCTGCAGAACAAAGAGAAAGATGATGAATAAAAATACAAATTTCTAAATTTTCCAAAGATTGAAGTTGAGAGTGAGGAAGAACCCAGTTTGGAGTTTGAAGGGAAAGTAGGTGGGGAAGCCGGGGAGATGGTAGACGGTGTGGGAGGTGGAGGCGGCGTCGTTGATGCATGCAAGTAGATGGACGATGACCAATGAGGCAGATGTCTAGGAACGAGCCCACTCCTTCAATTTTTGTGAATCTTTTCTAATGAATATAAGTTTCTATCATTACTCCAATCAGTAGATGTAGTGTTTTAAAACGCAGGAAACATCTTCAAAAGGATGTTCAAAGAAAGATATAATGAACTTCAAATTACTCGAATTAGGATATCAGAAGAATGCCACTATACATATATTTACAAAGGAAAAAGAAAGACAAAAGAAAGAATTGCTCCATTTCATCTCTAAAAAAATTAAGTTCACTTAAATCAAGAAGATACTACAGTCATGAAGTGGGGATTGATATAAGATACTGCAGTTAATCTAACGTTGCTCTTATAATCTTATATAAAGGAAAAAGAGGAGACTACATTTGGAACCTCTTAAAAGTGGCTTTCAAAAGAGAGATAAAAATGTATCATTTATGAAAATTTTATCTACACTTCTAGTAGATTACTAGACTAGAAGTCGTAATAAAGCTAATTCAGTTTTGATTTATTTTATTTCCCTTAACTGTCAGGTTTTGAGGTAGTTCAGATTTGTAACCGGCTTAATATGAATTTCAAGTGATTTGAATTTCAAATATTTTGTTCATATCACAACCGATTTGGATCTTGAATTGGATCATCAATCAAGTTAACTTGAACTCCAATTATTTGTGCTACTCTTAAATCTGGGGTTACAATCCTGTGGAGTTTTGAGTGATTAATCCACTACATACCGTACTGTCAAACTGTGCCTTCGTAGCTTCACACTTCAATCCTATAGCAATAGCCTGCATCAAGCAAACACATAGTTAGCATTTTTTTTCACGTGCTGTAACTAATCAAATTTGAAAGGCAGAGTTACATTATTGTTTCTATAATCCTTCATTCGGAACCAATAATAATATATTCTGATTAGTTTCTTCAATGATAAATAACGACTCTTCTATCATCAAATATTAAAGAAAGAAACTTCACCACAGAAAAGCTACAGTAAGAAGCAGCTAGCAAGTACATAACAACATCTATCGCATTAAAGAATATTACCAAGTAAGAATCAGTTAGCAAGTACATAGCAACATCTATCCCATTTAAGAATATTACCTAGTAAAATATTTAGATATACCTGCATAATTTCAGGGGCATCTGATCCACACATGGATGCTCCAATAACTTTATCAGTCTCTGCATCTACAAGAAACTTCATAACAGACTTCTCTTGCCGCCTGCAAAAAAATCAAATTGTAAGGACTTCCACCGGAAGTGTATATATACCTTGTATGTTGCAAGAGAAACATTGATCCACATATTGAGCATAAGAAAGATATAAGTTAGATGTCTGAAGGACGTGCTTGTCTCATAATATGTTCTACTAAATTAATAGGTGATGTCAATGACACACAACACACAAGAATACAAGTTTTGGGACGAATATGTTTCACATCTTTAGCATATCCACCATCAGTTTCTTTCCAAATTGTACATGATAACAAATAAAACTCCAGAACGAAATTATAAGATGTACCCTGAGATTGTGTTCTTCAATGTGAATACCATGGTTTCGCCATTTGCTTGTGCTACAAACTCTTCTTCATTAAGACCCACGACAGAAAGCAGTGGTATGCTACAAGAAGATAAATACAGATTATACAAGAAATTTGTTAGTTGGTTTTGCAGAAAAAAAATTCTCAGAGGTAAATCATAGATGAAGTAGTGCAGAGTATTTTGAAAGTTGAATTGGTAAATTACAGATTAACAATCTTTTGGGTAAATCATGTAAAAGTGCTCCAAATAGGGATTTCATACCGTACGGTTACACTGTGCTTGAATTCACAGCAGCTCACAGTCGCCAGTCACCTCTTGGAGAATCTGGGTCGAGGTGGAGAATCGGGGTCGAGGCTCGCAGTCTCCAGCCACCGCCACCGTTCGCCGCCTCCAATCGCCGCTGCCAGTCGCCGAATAGTTCGGATCTTCGCCCTTGAACACGAAGGAGAGTTGGGATCGATCGATCGATGGATAGGTTAGGGCTAACTGCAGAGATGTGTTTTCGCAAGCATAAAACAATGCGTTGAAGTAGGGTTTTACCACGGTTATTAAAAAAAACTGGGGTCCGGGATTTTTGTGTTACCACGGTTAAAAATATAACCGGGGTCCGAAATTTTAATACCCCGGTTAAATTATATAACCGGGGTCCAAAATTTTTTTAAAAAAATAAAAAATCAATTAAACTCGGTTATACTTCTAACCGTGGTCCGAAAATACCTTTTATCACGGTTTTTTCAAACCGCTCGAACATAAGCGAGGTCTAGAGGGGGTATTTGTACTAGTGCTTGCGGCCACCTCTGGACGCCCCTGCGGTGACTTACCATGAAGAAGCGAAGACAGCGCCCTGCGCCTCTGCCTGCGGACCAGCCTGTGGGATTTTCTTGCCGCCCCTGTGGCCAAGAAGAAGATCAAGCGTTTTGTCCTAAACCGCCCCTGCGGCCCTTCAAGCCGGTGGCTGTTTAGGACGGCCATTTACTCCCATTTACTGTCAATTTTAGTATAAATAGAGCTATGGCCGATTGCTAGAATCATCCATCAATATCCCACTTAAGCTCTATTTCCCTTACTTCCAAGTGAAATGAGTTTCTAAGTTCCTTGCTACATTGGGTTGTTTTGAAGCTGCATTGCTGCTTTGGTTGTAAGTCTTTATCAATATAAGTATTATTCAGTCATATGTGTTATATTCCTTGAGCTTTAACTTATGTTTGCATGTTTCTTACCACTTAGATTGATCACCTTAAGTCTCTAATTGCATGCAAAGAACTAGAATTAATTGATTCCGGGTTCAAGTCCTTAATCTAGTAGTAACGGTGTTTAGGTTTATTTTATAGGAAAAGGAATATAATTATAAAGAAAGTGTAACGGTGTTTAGGTTTTCTTTATATCTCTTTGTCTTTGTTAAAATGCTAACTTGTGCTTTGATCTTGTAGGTTTACGGATCACTAATCTTGTTAAGTTATGTTGATGTCAGTTGGCTCAACACATATTTAATATCAAGACGAGACATATATGAATAACTTATATAAAGAACCAACCAAAGTAGTGTGCATGCTAAGACTCAACCTAGTGTAGCTCTTTTCTCCATTCTATTATCACATCCTTACTTGTTTTCGTTTTGCTTTTGTCTTGTTTCGTTACAATCCAAACCCCCCCCCCCCAATTTGGTTACATATATCGATTATTGAACCTAATCATTAATTGAAAAGGCTCTCTTGGGATCGACCCTTACTTACACCATACATACCAATTAGTGTAACGTTAGGCAATTACTTTGACTTAAGCTAAAAGACAACGGCTATAGGTTTTTAGCCTCGTCAGTAACAAAAACCGCAGGAGTGGTTTGCCCATAGTAATGGGAGAGGCAATTTATGAAGCTTTGTGCGATCTTGGTGCAAGTGTGAGAATTATACCGCTTGCATTATGTGAGAAAGTAGGACTTGGAAAGCCAAAAACCGTCAAGATGAAACTCTACATAGCCGATAGATCAATAACGCACATGGTGGGAATTCTTGAAGACATTCCCATCTTACTAGGTAAGTTCTATATTCCCATTGATTTTGTAGTATTGGACATTCTTGCTGATCATCCGATTCCAATTATATTTAGAAGACCGTTCCTTGCAACTTCAGGTTGCATGGTAGATTGCAAGAATGCAACGCTCTCTTTCAACATAGGTGAAGAGCATGTCGAATTTCAGTTGGCAACTATGGCCCAAGGGTAAGCTCTTGGAGAAGATGTCTTCAACATCTATGATGAAGAGGAGTCAAGGGAGATAGTAAGTTCTATTTTGCTCAAGGATCCAGTACAAAAGGTCATAAGTATGAGCATCATGAAAGAGGGAGTAGAGAAGGACTGTGATTCTGAAGTTTGAGCTTTGAAGAGCTAGAGGAAGAGCAAAAGAGTGAATTTGAAGAATTATAAGACGGCACATAAATTGCCAAAAATCTCGGTCAAGTACCATTTTCCACGGGCGAGATTTTAATTAATTCACCCGTGGAAAATTATGTCAATTGTCACCTCGACAAAAATCTTGCCCGAGATTTTTAGGATCATGCCGTGGAATTTGGAAATTTTGACGATCCTTCGAAACTCTTTAGAAGCATTTACAATCATGGAAGCATCTCGTGATGCTTCGGAAGGCCATAGCACCTCAACGAAAGAACCTACTACATTGGAGTTGAAACCACTTCCCACTCACTTAAGATACGATTTTCTAGGACCAAACTCTACATATCCGGTCATAGTTAGTGCTAACTTGAATGATGATGAACACAATAGGATAATGAATGAATTGAGATTGTATAAGAAAGCCTTAGGATAGACCATTAATGATCTAGTAGATATCGAACCTTGTTTGTATATGCATAAGATCTTAATGGAGGATGACCATAAGCCTTCATGAGAACCTCAAAGACGGTTAAATTCGATCATGAAAGAGGTTGTGAATAAGGAAATCCTTAAGTTGCTTGATGTAGGTATCATCTTCCCAATTTCTGATAGCAAGTGGTTGAGCCCCGTCCATGTAGTACCGAAGAAAGGGGGAATGACCGTTGTAACCAATAAAAATAATGTAACACCCTAAATCCGCAAGACTAGGGGCTCTAATGTGCTAGGATCTCACAATAGATATTGACCCTAGCTTGAAAACAAGTTCACTGGATCTTACAACAAGGCAGAAATATATTAAAAACAAATACATAAAAACTGTATAAATATACATCAAAAGGTTTACAACATCACAACCGAGTACAAAACGGCAAACACATATCCAACGTGTACAAAAAGTCCCCAAAACCCTCGCACATCCTAGTGTATGGAAGCCCTCGGTTGATCACCCACCTAGCTCACTCTCCAGTCTTCCTATCCTGCAGAAGGTCTACAACACGGTATTAAACCGTTAGCTAACAGATAATAGATAAGAATGAAGAAATAGCACATATAACACATTATCATATCGCAACATGCAATGCTCACATCAAAACCGTTTATTATCTTTATTAAGTTATATCATTACTAATTCATTCGTTGTGACACGAGGAGTAAAACACTCTCGACTCTGTCCCCGTTTCCCCTCAGGTTTGGAATTGATGTCAATCATCACCACTTGGAGGACTGGTCGCAAAGACCCTCCTAGCCACCCAATTTTGGGCTAGACAATTTATCACTGTCCGTTATCATACACTTGGCAATTAATATGCATCTATGGTCGTCCTAGTCCTTTTAGGCTATTAATGCAACATACATATGCACACACACCACTAAAGCAAACACTCAAACCCATAACTGTTTGCTAAGTAAGTCCCAAGGACTTACCTGTCATAAATGTAATCCATATCAAGTGGTCACAATTTTCCCGCGGGACAACGATCAGTGTCTGCATCAGCAAGGCACAAACAATATCAAACGTCATCCAAGGTTAGGAGATTCCACCTCCTAAACCCCATAACCAAACCATAACTCGACTCCCAACCTCGATATCATATCATAGCTCACAAATGTCTAAGGCATTATCAACATACATCTCATCATACACAACGCTAGCCTAGCTACACTCTAAAGTCAAGGCCAAAGGAAAGGAAGGATGCATACCACACTTGGTATGTCCTCGACAAACGCACCTGCAAAAGCAAGAAGACGCAGGAGCGCATCACACCGTAGGGGCGGTGACACTCAGCCGTAGGGGCGGCGACACAGGCCTGGCCGCATGAACGGAGGCTCTAATCCGCGGGGCGGTCGAACAGTAGAGGGGCACCTCTGAGACTTCTCTTCGATCCTTCCCATGATCTCTTCACTTAGTCATTGCCTCAAAGGCAGTCAACATACATATAAATACATATAATTCACCAACAAAGTCCACGAAAGATCAAACACAAGCATTGCTTGTGGATTCCTAAGCTATAGAAGAAGGAGAAAGAAAAGAAGGAAGAAGAGAGGAAGAAACCTACCACGGCAAACTCAAGAGTGGAAGGACAACCTCACAGCTACTCAACCACAACATCACAACAACAACAACCTCAACACATCAGCACCAACATCATCAAAGCTTGACCAAGCTTACACAACTAAGATCTCCAAGGAACCTAAGGAAGAACCAAGGCAAGATGAAGAAGAGATAAGGAAGAACGTGAAAGAGGAAATGAAGCTGGGAAAGAAAGATGAAACCCTCATCTGGAGGAGGAGAAAGAGACTTAAAGGAGAAGCAAACGGGAAAGCAAGACGGTCAATAAAACCGGCGCCCACCCTACAATACCGCAGGGGTGGGTCACCAGAACCGCAAAGGCGGCATCGCACCTGCGGTGAACGAAACGGCGGGGGCGGTTCCCCTATAAAACCTAAGGCTCTTACATCAGATCCCCCTAAAAACAAGTTTCGTCCCGAAACTTGAACAATTCCCAAATCCTCTCGGACCCATACGCCGAGGTATACACTGATTCTATATTGGAGGCATCACATCTCCGCTCATAAGGTATCAACCGATAATATTCTAATAACTCAAAGCACAAAATGGAGGAATCATCTACTCTAGCAACACGATCATAAACCCTAATCACATCACCATAGCATGGAGGAAAGAACCATATCCAGCTATAAACACAACTCGCGCTAGCAAACAAGATCTAATAAGATCGCATGCATATATCATAACTAGCACAAAAACACATTATATCACATAAGCATATAACATAGCACTCACAAAGATAGCACTAAGATCTACTCGTTGATCCTACAGGTGCATCTATCTCGGCATAGAACTCTGGATAGTTCCTCTGAATACTATCCTTAGTCTCTCATGTGGCCTTATTAGGTCCTCGTCTAGACCATTGTATCCTCACCATAGGAATGTCCTTCGAACATAGGTGTCTCACACCACGTTCTAGAACTGCAACTGAGTGCTCCACAAAAGTGTGGTATGGCTCAACCACTAAGTCATCATAGTTGACGATGTGTCTCGGATTTGGTATGTACTCCCTGAATTAAGACACATGAAACACAATGTGAACAGCCTCTAATCTCGGTGGTAAAGCCAATTGTATGCTACTCTCCAAACTCTATCCAGAATCTCAAAAGGACCAACATATCGGGGACTCAGCTTCCCCATTATGCCAAATCATCTGACGTCTCACGTCGGAGATACTCTCAGCCAGACATGAGCTCCAACCTTGAACTCTAGAGGTTGACGCCTCTTGTCTGCATACGACTTCTGGAGACTCAGTGCAGCCAACATCCTCTCTCTAATCAACGCTACTCAAGCAATATCATCATGTATCTACTCAGGTGATATACCACTAACACTACTAGGCTCATTCCAACATAATGGTGTACGGCATCTACGTCCATACAGTATCTCATATGGGGCCATCCCAATCGACGCATGCTAGTTGTTGTTGTACGAGAACTCAACCAATGGGAGGTGATCTAACCATCCTTGTCTCACAGTCCAACACACAAGCTCGCAGCATGTCCTTTAAGGTCTAGATGGTCCTCTCAGACTGACCATCTATCTGAGGATGAAATACAATCGTGAAGTGCAAACTCATCCCCAAAGCAGTCTGCAACTACTGCTAGAATTTCAAGGTAAATCGCCCATCTCGAGCTGAGACGATCGCCATTGGTACACCACGGAGTCTCACTATCTGCCTAGTGAACTCCTCATCTAATCTGCTTACTAGCCACGTTTCCTTAATAGGAAGAAAACGTGCAGTCTTCGTCAGTTTGTCAACCACAACCCAAATAATATCAAAGCTCCTACTCGGCCTCAATCTTGTCACGAAGTCCATGGAGATATCCTCCCACTTCCATAGCGGTACTGGCAATGGGTGGAGCTCTAATCTTGGTCTAGAATACTCTATCTTGGCATGTTGGCAGGTTGCACACTGAGCCACAAATCTGGCCACATCGGGCTTCAGCCCTTCCCACCAATATGAACGTCTCTCATCCTGATACATCTTACTCGCACTTGGGTGCACTGAGTAAGGTGTGGATTGAGGCTCCTGCAAAATCATATATCTTAGATTCGCATCAGCGGGTACATAGACGCGATCGCGGCGTCTCATCAATCCATCTGTTCCTATTGAGAACTATGGGGCCTCACCTCGAGACATCCTGTCTCGTATCCTCATCAACATCGGGCAAGTCTCCTATCTTTGTTGGATCTCACCCAACAGATACGGTAGAACCTCAAAAGTATACAACTGGGCATCCTCATCAGGAAACTGGATGTTCATCTCTAGCCACGCTAGATCCCTCTACAACTGAGGCTGAACTGTCAGTCGCGCAATTGCCTTCTCACTAGGCGTCTTCCTGCTCAGGGCATTAACGAAAACGTTCGCGTTCCCTGGACAGTACAGGATCTCAAGGTCAAAATCCTTGATCAACTCAAGCCATCTACGCTGGCGGTTATATAATTCCCGCTGCGTGAAAATATACTTCAAACTCTTATTGTTTGTGAAAATCTAGCATCTAACGTCATACAAGTAATGTCTCCAGATCTTCAATGCATGAACTACCGCTGCCAACTCTAGATCATGAATCAGGTAGTTCTTCTCATACGTCTTCAACTATCTAGACGCATAGGCGATCACTCTACCACACTGCATCAGAACACATCTCAAGCCTAACTTGGATGCGTCACTATAGACTACAAATTCCTTTGTGCCCTCCGGCTGTGCTAAGATGGGAGCAGAAGTCAAACGTCTCTTTAGCTCCTCAAAACTCTAAGTACACGGCTCGGACCATACAAACCGGGTAGTCTTCCTCAATAGGCTGGTAAGTGGACGGGCAATCACAGAGAATCCCTCCACAAAACGACGCTAATCACCGGCTAGGCCAAGGAAGTTGTGCACTTCTTGACGTTCATCTGTGTCGTCCACGCTGCTACATACTCGATCTTCGCCGGATCAACCTTGATCCCCTCTACAGAACCAACATGACCTAGAAATGCTACCTCTGGCATCCAGAACTGGCACTTAGAGAACTTGGCATACAGTTCTCTATCTCACAAAACTCGCAATACTGTCCTCAGATGTCCTGCATGTTCCTCTTTGGTACGGACGAAATTAGGATATCATCTATGAAGACCACCACAACCTGATCCAGGAAGTCGATGAATATGCCTTTCATCAACTCCAAAAAGACGGCGGGCGCATTCGTGAGCCCGAATGGCATCACTAGAAACTCATAGTGACCATACCGAGTCCGAAATGCCGTCTTATTCACATCCTACTCTCTCACCCTCAACTAGTGATACCCCGAGCGCAAGTTAAACCTGGAGAACACAGCCGCTACCTGAAGTTGATCTAATAAATCATCGATGTGGGGCAAAGGACACTTGTTCTTGATGGTCACCTTGTTCATCTCTTTGTAGTCGATGCACAATCACAACGATCCGTCCTTCTTCCGCATAAAGAGGACATGTTCTCCCCACGGGAATACGCTAGGGTGGATGAAGCCCTTATCAACCAACTCCTCGAGTTGTTTTTTCAGCTCTAATAACTTGATAGGCGCCATACGGTATGGGGCCTTCGAGATTGGTCTCATACCAGGCTCCAGCTCATTGCCGAAGTCCACGCTCCTCTCAGGCGGCAAATTGGACGGCTCGGAAAATACATCTATAAACTCACTAACCACGAGGATGTCCTCTAATGATGGACTCTCGCTCTCCTTCATGGTATAACACCAGAAGGCATCCCATCCCTGTGCTATCAATCTCGTTGTTCGTACTACACTAATAACCATGCCCGATTTTCCAAGGTCCCAACGTCGGAAAATCTCGATCTGACTTGAATCGGTAGAGACCGTCACAGTCCTCCTACCTACATATAACACAACACGATATTTATCCATCTAATCCATACCCAGAATGACTTCCTCATGCACCAACGGCATGACAAAGAAGTCTACCAACAAATCGCGGTTTCCTAAATGTATAGGACAATCGTGTACCTCTCGGGTACCTCTAATTTGACCCCTCATCGGGTAACCCTATCAAGAAATGTCTACCCTTTAACGTATCTAATGTTAGTCTATCAGCACATGCATCAGAAATGAAAGAGTGCGTGGAACCCGTATCAAACAAAATTCTAACACGTAAACCATTAATCAAAATGGTACCTTAGTAGCTGGCGCTGGTGGCTCCTCAGTGCTCCTCAACTCAAAAATTCTACCTCTAGCTCTCTTGGTATCACTGGTCCTTCCATCTCGACCTCTATCTCTACTCAGTCTTGGAGCAGAACCCTGAATAGCAAGATGATCCGGGACTTTCTGATGTCTTTGTGTCTGGTACTGAGGCGGCCTTTGCCCACCTCCCCCAACACCAGCAGGGGAAGAACCCTGCTATGATGATGCCTTGCCCTGATGGAAAAACGTAGCACGATGTCTTGGCTTCCGTCAAGAGAAGCATGTCACTGGTGCTCTCGGGCAATCCAACCTCACATGTCCAAATCATCCGTAGTTGTAACACTGCCGGCCCCTCTCAGAAGTCTGTGCAGTTACTGGATAACTCGAGCGGCCTTGAGTTTGGCCTCGCCCGTACCCAATGCGCATGCACCTGTCTGCCTAGTATGTTGTCTCTTCTCAAACCGTCATGTCTGAGAAGTCCTCCTCTGGCTAGCCCGCTTACACTCATAAGTTGAGGCTCTGTCTTGGTAGTCTGTCAAAGACTAGCAATGAAAACCTGCCATGTAAGAACGTGTACTCTCCTTAAGCCGACGGGAGAACAGATACACGTGTTGGTCCTCTAAAGGTGCAGCTGGACCCAATAGTGACAGCTCCTTCTAGAATCGACTAATGGCATCTGCTATCGGCACATCCTCGAAGCCAGCCTCAACAAAGTCCTATAGTTTCTCCCTCCTCAAAGAGGCAGGGGACAAACGCTCTCTAATCATGCTCCGCATCTAGTCATAGCTAGTCGCTCAAATCCGCATGGTGCTCCACCACTGCTGAGTGAGGTCACGGAATAGAGTCTGTAATAACTCTATCCGTTTGTGCTCTAGACATCTGATAGACTCAAGAGCTGAGTCCATATATCCAATCCATACCTCAACCTCTAACCCCACATTTCCAAAGAAAGGGGGTACTCCCATCAAATGAAATGCCTTCAACCAAGTGTCTGGTTGAGGCCCTCTAGACTCCACTAGAGCTCTAACAACCTTAGCAACATGTGTCGGTATTATTGGCACCTGTGTAGCTCCTTGGGACATCTTTGATGATCCCACTTGTTTTGGAAAACCCGGGGCACGTCTACCTGCTCTGGCAGCCTCCTTGACTTTGCGGATGTAAGCGCAGAACTCTGGTCCCCTCATAGAGACATGATCAAAGTCATCAGACTAGACTCGTTGATATCTTTGTCTCCCAGCCACACCGCTCCTAGTCTTAGGAACGACGCTCTCAACAACCTCCTCGTGTACGTCCTCCGTTGCAGGTGGGTCAGCAATGGGAACAAGTCCATGTCCTATTACTATTGGAGGAAGAGGGAGTCTACCCCTACCTCGTCCAACTGCAGATGTTGCTCTAGTCCGAGCCATCAACGGGGTATGCACACCTGACTTATAAGGCTATATATGTCATATGTATATATATATATAATACTTAAGGCCAATATGCAAACACAACATCACATAATATGTATGTCTATATACATATCTACATTGTCGAGATCCTTAGAAGGGTGATGACTTCCCGTACACACTATCCCAAAACAGTTGTACACTTTTCAAAACCAAAATCCTTTCGAAAAGTCAAACCCCTTTCGGGTTCTAGTTATTTATCTATTCGGCTTATCGCAGATGGCAAGTGTCATTGTTGTTAACCTAAGCTCTAATACCAACTTTGTAACACCCCAAACCGCAGCACTCGGGACGATACTGGGGTAGGATTTCACAATGGATTCTGACCCTAGCCTGACAACAAGTTCACTGGATCTTACAACAAGACACATATAGATTAAAACCAAATACATAAAAACTATATAAATATACATCAAAAGGTTTACAACATCACAGCCGTGTACAAAACAGCAAACACATATCCAACATGTACAAAAAGTTCCCAAAACCCTCGCACATCCTAGTGTACGGAATTCGTTGGCTCTGTTACGCTAGGAAATAGCACAAAAAGCTTTACATTTATAAACTCGAACTAAAATCCTAAACTACCTAGCGAAACCCGCAGTGTACGGGTCGATTTGTAGAAAGGAAAGTATTCCGAGGTCGAACAGAAGGACTGAGGTAAAATCAAGTCATTTCATGATCAAAGATAGTGTAAATCTAAACTAAGATGAGGTGAGAAATAAAGGAAAAGCAAAACACAATGTTTTTGGTTGGCTTTTGGTAGTCAAACAAGGGCCACAAATATTTCAACACAACGAATAAGCAAACACACTCACAAACACAAAGATGAGAGATAAGAGGTAAGAAAGCGGATCCTAGAGATTAGGAATTCCGATTATGGCATTTGACTCATGTTTCTAAAGGGCAAAGGAAGGTTGTGGTCGTTCGGATTTGGGTGTTTCTCAAATGGGAGCAATTACCGGGTAAGTCTCATGCATCCACTAGTCTCAAACCTAAGGTCCTATTACCGGGTAAGTCTCAAGGAACCTAAGGACGGGAATTCTACACAAACCGGCCACTACCTAAAGGTCAAACCCCTCCTTACCGGGTAAGTCTCGGAAAAGGTAAGTTTTAGGTAACGATCCTAGCACATTCAATCCAATAGCGGCTTTTTTGGCTCACTACTACCTAGAGTTCATCATCTTTGGTATCTAAGGGGGGAAATTACCGGGTAAGTCTCATTCCTCAATTAGGTTACTAACAATAGGTCACCCTAAGTTAGGTTAGGCTCAACAAACACTAGGATTTCAACACATCTACATCCAAACATTTAGATTCATCAATCCAAGAACAACAGAACAAAACACGGGTGGATCATGCAAGACCACGGCCGTGGAGGCATGAAGAACAGGTCGTGGTTTGATTCCGAGTTGGGATTTCGAACACAAATCGATCCTAAGCTAACATGGAAGCAATACAATCATAGTCCAAAGCATAAACATCATTCCTTCACCCTAGAATCACATCTATTCAGCCAACAATATACATTTCAAGATCAAACTTCACAAATAAAGCATGCTTGCAAGTCATGGTTAAATGATGAAGAACAATCCAAAGAAAAGACATTAAAAGCATAGAATAGAGGTTACCAAATCTTACAAGGCTCCAAGAGCTAATCCAAGTTGTCAACAATGGACTCCTCTCTCAAACCACTCTAATCTCACTCTAAAAGAAGAATCTACACTAATCTCTTCCAAGAACACCCACAATGGGTGCTTGGAAGAGAGGCAACAATGGAGAAGTGTTTTGGGGAAGAAGATAGGTCAAAAAGGAGGAAGAGAGATCCTAATTACAGCCTGCAAGATCCTTTAAATACCCACTAGGAGCAAGAGTCATCAAAGAGATCGTGGGATAGCTGTCAACGTGGTCCTGGCAGATTCCACGGTTGGCTCCACGGCCGTGGAATGGTGTTTGGCCGTGGTTTGCTCCAGAGGCTTCCCTTGAACCATTGGACCATGAGTTGGTGCAAGGCATGCACCAACTAGGTCCTATGTGTTCTCCTTTGCTCCTAGCTTGCTCCTTAACGAGTCCGGAAGTGTGTCATCTTGAGGAATGATCCTCGAATGTATCGATTAAGCTCGTAAATCTCCCAAAATACCTACAAAGCATGCAAAGTCTGCGTAGACGTCTATCTCGACAAAATGCATGAATTGAGTGCAAACGTCGTGAACTAGTGTTAATTCATGAATGAATGAGTGAGAAATCTATCTAAATGATTACATAAACCTAAGTTATAAATCGTGTTATCAAAAATACCCCATACTTATGGCTTGCTCGTCCCCGAGCAAATGCTCAACTATAGACTAAGAGATGACATGATTTATGCATGCAGAAAAAGTGAAAGTATTTTTGGAATTGTGCTTCTAAAGATGGATCACCTTCATAGTGATGTTTCATGGCAATGGACAAGCAATCATGCATTAAAGGAATGAAGGCATGGAAAGACAATCATACTTAACTCGAAAGCATGCATGAAAGGTAAAAATAATGAAGTCAAGATGATCATGAGAATGTCCAATCTAGATCACTAAGTCATACACATAAGCAAATAGGTCTTAAGGACTTAGGAAAGAAGAGGCCAAGAAACGTGATGATAAGGTGGGAATTTTCTAAGGCCATGTGGTGCAAATCCAGGAAAGGAACTAAACAACCACAACTTTTACATTTATACTTCGTCCACCAAAGTGTATTTTTCTCCTTCTTTTCTTTTCTTTTTCACTTATTTTTGAGACAATGGCATTGGTGTACAAAAGCCGAAACCTTGGTGATTAGCCGTCCTCGGGCTTTTTCTATTTTTCGAGGTGCATCCACACCGGGCACACATACCAAAGCTCGTTAGGACTATTGGTTTATTTGACTTTGGCAAGGCACAAACACCCGATTATGTGAATGGTGCCGAGTTACTCGTCATTTAAACCAACGTCCCCAACCCTATATTTTGTCTACACTTTTACAACACATTTTCAACAACTTCATCCACAACATTCATAATACCAACTTCACCACCCCACACTTGCTTTTCACACACATCAACACACTAGCATGCTCCTATTCCCGGAAGGGTCAAAAGAGGTCAAATTTTCCATCAAGTGAGGTGCTCAAGCAACATGATCAAGATGAGATGGAGATGAGATGAATTGCCTTAATCGCTCCTATATGATGTGCAAGAACTAGCATGTAATTTCGACTTTCAATCCTCAATCCAATCAAGGCAAGCATCATAATCACAATCCATACATAGGATTCAAGAGAAGTACATCAAGTCCACATATGCATAAATCCATTAAACACACAAGGCCATCCATAGCCAATTCACAAGACAAGATTCATCATTAGGGTCATATCCAAACCTAGAAAGCACAAAAATTTGAAAATTTTTCGATTTTTTTGGAATTTTGAAATGTATATGTACAATGCAAAGCATGAAAAGAAACATGTGACAACTAAAATGAAACTATCCTAGATGCTAATCATGCAAAAGATCATGCAAACCCCAAAATACCCCATACTTAGAAACACATTGTCCCCAATATGTAAATGAAGTAAAGAAGAGTGAAAGAGGGTTCTCACAATGTAAAAATGTGGCGTTTTCGGTATTTGGGTTAACTCGTGTGGAGTTGTAGTGTGGATGATCCTATCAACAATGGTAGAGAGCTCTTCATAGTCATTCCGGCGTCGAGACCCGCGCCAAGGTGTATGTGAGATGGGAGCTCTTCCATCCAACAAAGACACCTCAAGCCGTCCAAGTCTCACGTCCGCTCCACCCATGGTTGAAAACGGAATCATCATCATTAACTCGCCTTGCAAGGCTTCCTTATTACCTAAGATCTTCCACACAAACACAAAACACAAAAACACACAAAAGCAAAAAGAAAAGCAAAAACGAAAGAGAAAAGGGAAAGAGTTGTACCAATGGATTGCCTCCCATTAAGCGCTTCTTTTAGGTCATTAGCTTGACCAAACTCCGTGGATATGTCAATCCACCTCGAATACCATGGTTTGCTTGAGGAGTCCAAGCAACCATCTCTTTCCGGAATCCATGATGACAAGCAAGGGCCACTTGATGCCCAAATAAGCTTTAGGTTCTCTCTTCACCGGTGAGTAGTAGACTCCTTCATCACCACTTCCTTGATAGTATGGAGTTGCAACCATAGATGCCACCCCATACTTAGGCAATTTATACTCCGCGGTCACTTCGGTGAAACGCTTGTCATCCTCATCCTCTATGATCCGAAGAAAGCCGATTCTTGGAAAGAATCCCTCATTGAAGTGCTTCATGAACATCATGGATCCATCATGCTTGCTTTCTTCATTCAATAATGGAGAATCCTTAGGAAAGGGGCTCCAATCTTCGTGTGTACTCCGGGCGAGCAAGAAAGGATTGGACGGGGCTGAAATTAGCTTAGGATTGTCTAGGACAGAACCTTCCACGGGTGTGGTTTGTCCTCCATGGCCGTGATTCTCTCTGTTGTCTTCGTTCCAAGTGAGCTCTTCAAGTGTGGTTCCGGGGTTGATGGCAAGGATATCCGGGGGTGAGAGTACTTCATTGCACTCCTCCAAAGGTGAAGGAGGTGGAGGTAGATCTTGAAGGATGGTAGGATCTCCTAACATAAGAGCATTCCTAATCTCTTCAATCTCCCTCCTCATTTGTTCTTCCCTCTCGAAATTCAATATTCTTTCATCCTTCAGGGCCAAATCCCTTAGCCTCACTTGCTCCCAAGCTTCATTCAACTCTTCCTCAAGGTCTCTATTGGTTATGGTTGAATCGGGCAATTCTTGGATCTCCTCATAGTGAACCTCCTCTTGTTGAAATACTTCCGCTTCAAGCACCATGTGGGCACTCGAAATGGAAGCAAGGTTGCTTTCTAGATCATCCATCTTCCTCAACATTTCTTCTAGCATTGATTCTACCCTATCATTGTGAGGTTGTCGGTGAGGTTCCTCATGAGGCAATATAGTCATGTGAGCTTGATTACGGGAATCATGATAGGCATTAAACTCCTCCCAATACTCAAACTCATCATGGAGAGGTCCTTGACTTTCCATCCATCCCTCATACTCCATGTTGTCAAGATCGTCTTGGAAGTACAATCCGTCCATGGCAAACATGAAAAGGCAAAGACAAAAACAACACAAGATCAAAAGTAACAAGAAAGATAAACACTAAAAACAATCAAAAGCAAATGACTTAATCTTAACCTAGTCCCCGGCAACGGCGCTAAAAACTTGTTACGCTAGGAAATAGCACAAAAAGCTTTACATTTATAAACTCGAACTAAAATCCTAAACTACCTAGCGAAACCCGCAGTGTACGGGTCGATTTGTAGAAAGGAAAGTATTCCAAGGTCGAACACAAGGACTAAGGTTAAATCAAGTCATTTAATGATCAAAGATAGTGTAAATCTAAACTAAGATGAGGTGAGAAATAAAGGAAAAGCAAAACACAATGTTTTTTGTTGGTTTTTGGTAGTCAAACAAGGGCCACAAATATTTCAACACAACGAATAAGCAAACACACTCACAAACACAAAGATGAGAGATAAGAGGTAAGAAAGCGGATCCTAGAGATTAGGAATTCCGATTATGGCATTTGACTCATGTTTCTAAAGGGCAAAGGAAGGTTGTGGTCGTTCGGATTTGGGTGTTTCTCAAATGGGAGCAATTACCGGGTAAGTCTCATGCATCCACTAGTCTCGAACCTAAGGTCCTATTACCGGGTAAGTCTCAAGGAACCTAAGGACGGGAATTCTACACAAACCGGCCACTACCTAAAGGTCAAACCCTCCTTACCGGGTAAGTCTCGGAAAAGGTAAGTTTTAGGTAACGATACTAGCACACTCAATCCAATAGCGGCTTTTTTGGCTCACTACTACCTAGAGTTCATCATCTTTGGTATCTAAGGGGGGAAATTACCGGGTAAGTCTCATTCCTCAATTAGGTTACTAACAATAGGTCACTCTAAGTTAGGTTAGGCTCAACAAACACTAGGATTTCAACACATCTACATCCAAACATTTAGATTCATCAATCCAAGAACAACAGAACAAAACACGGGTGGATCATGCAAGACCACGGCCGTGGAGGCATGAAGAACAGGTCGTGGTTTGATTCCGAGTTGGGATTTCGAACACAAATCGATCCTAAGCTAACGTGGAAGCAATACAATCATAGTCCAAAGCATAAACATCATTCCTTCACCCTAGAATCACATCTATTCAGCCAACAATATACATTTCAAGATCAAACTTCACAAATAAAGCATGCTTGCAAGTCATGGTTAAATGATGAAGAACAATCCAAAGAAAAGACATTAAAAGCATAGAATAGAGGTTACCAAATCTTACAAGGCTCCAAGAACTAATCCAAGTTGTCAACAATGGACTCCTCTCTCAAACCACTCTAATCTCACTCTAAAAGAAGAATCTACACTAATCTCTTCCAAGAACACCCACAATGGGTGCTTGGAAGAGAGGCAACAATGGAGAAGTGTTTTGGGGAAGAAGATAGGTCAAAAAGGAGGAAGAGAGATCCCAATTACAGCCTGCAAGATCCTTTAAATACCCACTAGGAGCAAGAGTCATCAAAGAGATCGTGGAACAGCTGTCAACGTGGTCCTGGCAGATTCCACGGTTGGCTCCACGGCCGTGGAATGGTGTCTGGCCGTGGTTTGCTCCAGAGGCTTCCCTTGAACCATTGGACCATGAGTTGGTGCAAGGCATGCACCAAATAGGTCCTATGTGTTCTCCTTTGCTCCTAGCTTGCTCCTTAACGAGTCCGGAAGTGTGTCATCTCGAGGAATGATCCTCGAATGTATCGATTAAGCTCGTAAATCTCCCAAAATACCTACAAAGTATGCAAAAGTCCGCGTAGACGTCTATCTCGACAAAATGCATGAATTGAGTGCAAACGTCGTGAACTAGTGCTAATTCATGCATGAATGAGTGAGAAATCTACCTAAATGATTACCTAAACCTAAGTCATAAATCGTGTTATCAGGCTCATCACCCATCTGGCTCACTCTATAGTCTTCTTATCCTGCAGAACGTCTACAACATGGTATGAAACCGTTAGCTAACAAATCATAGATAAGAATGAAGCAATAGCACATATAACACATTATCATATCATAACATGCAATGCTCACATCAAAACCGTTTATTATCTTTATTAATTAATACCATTACTAATTCATTCCTTGTGTCACGAGGAGTAAAACTCTCTCGCATCTATCCCCATTTCCCCTCATGTTTGGAACTGGTGCAATCATCACCACCTAGAGGACTGGTCGCAGAGAACCTCCTAGCCACCCAATTTTGGGCTAGACAAGTTATTACCGCTCGTTATCATACACTTGGCGAATTAATATGCATATATGGTTGTCCTAGTCCGGTTAGGTTATTAATGCAAGATAAATATGCACACACACCACTAAAGCAAACACTCAAACCCATAACTACTCGCTAAGTAACTCCCAAGGACTTACTTGTCACAACATAATCTGTATCAAGTGGTCATAATTTCCCCTCGGGGAAACGATTAGTGTTTGCATCAGCAAGGCACAAACAATATCAAATGTCATCCAAATTTAGGAGATTCCACCTCCTAAACCCGATAATCAAACCATAACTTGACTCCCAACCTCGATATCACATCATAGCTTACAAATGCCTAAGGCATTATCAACATACATCTCATCATCTCATCATACACAACGCTAGTCTAGTTACACTCTAAAGCCAAGGCCAAAGGAAAGGAAGGATACATACCACACTTGGTATGTCCTAGACAAACATACCTGCAGAAGCAAGAAGACGCAGGAGCGCAGCACACCGCAGGGGCGGTGGCACTCAGCCGCAGGGGCGGTGACACAAGCCTGGCCTCAGAGGCGGCGGCTCCAATCCGCGGGGGCAGTCGAACAACAGAGGGGCACCACTGAAACTTCTCTTCGATCCTTCTCACGATCTCTTCACTTCTTCATTTCCCCAAAGGCAGCCAACATACATATATATACATATAAGTCACCATCAAAGTGCATGAAAGATCAAACACAAGCATTTCTTGTGGATTCCTAAGCTATAGAAGAAGGAGAAAGAAAAGAAGGAAGAAGAGAGGAAGAAAGCTACAATAGTTGACTCAAAAGTGGAAGGACAACCTCACAGCTACTCCACCACAACATCACAACAACAACAACAACAACAACCTCAGCACATCAGCACCAACATCATCAAAGCTTCACCAAGCTTACACAACCAAGATTTCCAAGGAACTAAGGAAGAACCAAGGAAAGATGAAGAAGAGATAAGGAAGAGCGTAAAAGAGGAAAGGAAGCTAGGAAAGAGAGATAAAACCCTCATTTGGAGGAGGATAAAGAGACTTAAAGGAGAAGCAAATGGGAAAGCAAGACGGTCAACAAAACCGTCGCCCACCCTACAAAACCGTAGGGGCTACACTAGCACCGCAGGGGCGGCCCGCACCTACGGTGAACGAAACCGCGGGAACGGTTCCCCAATAAAACCTAAGGCTCTAATAAATAACGAGTTAATCCCTACGAGAATAGTAACAAGATGAAGAATATGCATCGACTACAGGAAGTTGAATGTTGCAACGAGGAAGGATCACTTCCCTCTTCCTTTCACCGATCAAATGCTAGAGAGATTGACACAACACTCACATTTATGTTACTTAGATGGATACAACGGATTCTTCCAAATCCCCATCCATCCAGATGATCAAGAGAAGACCACGTTTACATGCTCATGGGGTACGTTTGTTGTTCGCTCGAAATTGTGTGTGCAAATAAGCGTTAAATTTATAACCTAAAATATATGTCTTAGCGATATGCGAACCCGCAGTGTACGAATCAATTATAGCAATGGAAAATACTCCAAGGTCGATCACAGGGATTTGGTGAAATCAAAATCGATAAAATCAATCTAGAAAAGAAATTAATGCAAATATTGATAACAAAAGCAAAAATATGTGTAAGTATTGGGAAAAAGAGATTTTAGAGATCAAGATATCCAACTGTGCTTTTTGATTCAACACTTTTAAAGATATATGGACAGAGCTAGGATTGGAAGGAAGTATGTTCTAAAACGGGATAATGTACGTTAAGTCTCCAATAACCACTTATCTCAACCCAAAGGCTCTAAATAAAGGATGATTAGTCTCAATAAGATAGAGATCATAAGGGAAGGATTATACTCTCAAACCAAACACCAAACCCAAGGGAATCAAGTTAACTCACAAAGGCAAAGGCTTTGCTACACTCAACCTTCATAGAAGGTTTTGAATCCACTATTACCTAGAACTAATCACCGTTGGTAACCAAGCAAGGGAATCACTGGGTAAGTCTCTTCCCACACTTGGATATAGGTTAGAAAGGTTCAACAAAGCTAAGGTTTAAGCAATCTTTAACCAAGGATTAAGGATAAAGCAAGATAGGTACGACAAAGAGAAAATCGGTCTGTTCTTCGTGAAAATCGGTCGATTTCTCTCAATTACAACCCTATTTTTCTTCTCTCCGAAGGTAAAACTCAACTCTCAAGGTCAAATCTCAACGTGAGGTTCATACTATCATCATCTCAACAACAATCTTCAACCAATCACCCTAGAATCACAAGAGTTTTAGCCAATAACACACATTATGAAAATCAAGAAAGAGATTGAATCAAGAAAATAAAGTAAACGTCGAATCTTGAAATAAGCTAAACAAAACCTTGAACAAAGGTTTGGAATAGCGGATAGTGAGACCTCCCCCGTGATCTATCCCACTTTCGAAACACCTTTCCTTTGCAATCACAGCTCTGTCCATACAACTTTAGAAGTCTTGAATCGAAAACCACAATTGATACCTTGATCTCTAGAATCTGCGCTTTCCCAATTACTATACAAATTCTTCTCTTTGCTTTTGATCATTGTTATTGCATTATCATCTTAGCTAGATTGCTTTTGCTGATTCGATTTCACCAAATCCCTTATATCGACCCTAAAGTATATGCCGTTATTGCGATTGACCCGTACATTGCGGGTTTGCATATGGTCCAGATACGTTTTCGAGCGAAGCCTCTCTCAACGCACCAATGTCCCCGAACGGACACCAAACTTGACTCAACCATGCTGCTTTATCCATGGACGTCTATACTCCCTTGTTCGATCCATGATAAGAGAAACTGAAAAAAATAATTTAAAGTTGATTGAAGACGCCGGTAGAAAGTCGGATTTTCATCCCGTCCAACAGCCCAAATCGTATGCTCCTCCCTCTCCTAACTTACGCCCCTTTTTTCTCACTCTTTCGGTCGTTTCATCCCGTCCAACAGCCCATATCGTATGCTCCTCGCTCAACCTGCCGGAGTACGCCTTCACCTACTACGCTGGAGTCCCCCTTCGCCAGGTTCGGTTTTCTTCCCTTTTCGTCTGTCTGAGGTTTCAGTATACCCCCGCCATGTCAGTTTCTCGTCCCCGTTTCCGCTGTCTTTTTATTAGGGCATCTTTTTCAAGCTTGAACTACAGCGCCGTCAAATTTCTTCTGTAGTAGGAGCAAGTTGGTCAAATGACTAAATTCAAGCCTCCTTCTTAAGTTTCTTATTGTTGCAGGTGTGCTTAATTATCTCCATGGGAGCCATGGAGGTCGACTGTGAGCAGATGCTGTCCAGGAAACAGTCCCAATATCAAAATCTGGTACAAATTATATCTTCAAAAAACTTCTTTTTCTGATTTTGTGGCAGTCTGCTATTAAATGCTAACTTAATACGACCATCTTTTTCTGTTGATTTCAGGACGAGGTGTTCTTGATTCACAAGGAGACTTATAGTGGCCAGCAGTACAGCCAAATCTACTTTGCCCGTCTTCACACCATGAGAACGCTCCTCTACTCTCTCGTTCCGGCTTGGAAACCCCATGTTCCTGGTGCACCCTCCTTACCTTTTTACATTTTTATTCAAAAGTTTTTACCAGTTTGCAGGTTTCCCTTGTAGAAGTTCTGGTTTTGGGTGTTGGAATCTTCGATATATGCATCCATGTTGTGCGTTTTAGCTCTTAGCCGATGAGGACATTCTCAGGGTTTGAAAATTGGGATTTTGGAAAAAGTTTGTTTCTTTCTGGACTACTGATTTGAGACAGTTTTTGGTTGAAGTTGATGGGGATTGGAAGCTCTGCGGAGGTGGTTTAAGTAATTGTGCTTATTCATCAATTGGTGTGATGATCTGCGGGAAGGGATCCTCTGGATAACACTTTCAGTGGATTTTGTGAAATTGCTGGGCTATTCAACGATATTGGTTCCTATATTGTTTTTAGTAGCTTTTGGAGATTGTAAATGACAGTCGTATTATGATGAAATTTGCCTGTAGTTTGCCCTGTCTTGGGACTTGAAGAGGGCAAGGAGTGCATCATTGTTGGTACACTTTACAAGCACATGAAGCTGAAGCCTTGCATTCTCGATGAGTATTCAAAGGAGGTAGTGATCTTGTTAACTAGTAAAAGTACGATTCATGTCTCATTATTATGTAGTGAAGTTAATGATGAAATTTTTTGTTATGAAGATTAAATACCCAAGTTTAAAATAGTTTGCTGTTGACAGAGATCGTCAACTCTGCTCGTTAAACCTCAAAATTTTATGCACCCAGATGATAGCTTGGTATTGGAAGATGAAAGCGGAAGAGTTAAGCTTGACGGGACTTCACTTTTGCCTTCAGCTTATGTAACAGGTTGGTTTCTCACTCACTATTTCAAATAGTGAACATTTGATCTTTTGATTTTCATCTAGTGTGATGCATGTGGCAGGGGTTGTAGTTGCATTGCTTGGAAAAGAAACTGGTGCAGGATCCTTTTTGGTTGAACAATTTCTAGAAGCTGGCCTACCACCTCAGATTGAGAAGCCACTAATATCAAGTAATGTATTTTTATATTTATGGCTCTAATGTGCAATTTGTTCATTTGTATGTTCTGTCTATTTTCATCGTACTTTTTATTTGAATGGAGGGGCGAAGAACCTTTAGGCATGCTGTTAGACATTTAAATCGATAAGGAAGCAGTTAGGGGTCCATGTGATGGAGGGAATATTTTTGGTAGGGCTATCAGCTGCGACAGGAATCGTGGTGCCATAGGGGTGAGCTGATACCATCTTTAGTATTACTGAGGTATCAGGCCTTGTAGCTTAGTATAGAGAAAATTTTCTTTTTGATGTTAAAATTTACCTAATGGCAAGTTCTCTCCTGACTGATTTTGGAGAGTTAGTTCCACAGGGTTCAGTCATTGGCTCCGGTCTCTTGTTCCACAATTCTCTTGTGCAATCGTGTGTTGTTTTGTTATTTTATCTGATGCTTGATTAAATCTCTATCACTCATTTTCTATAGAGGTGAAATGTGGATGGTATTTGAAGAATTTTGATCCAAACTTAAGACTGCTGAGTGTTGATAGAATTTGGCTAAGTGCTCCCCTTTTATAGGTTTTTTATACATGTTTACTATTACGTTAACAACTTTATAATTTCGATGAGAGTACAAAATGCACAACTCAACGCTGAGCGACTGCGTTGAAACATTCAACTCCAACGCATGCCGTTTGTATTGGAAAAATCAGCTTCAACGCAGGCCGACAAGGCGACAACATTGTTGCCGAAACCCTATATGAACCGGCGGCCGCCGCTGACTTCTTCTTCCTCCTCTTTCTCTATCTTTTTTGAGAACCGAAAAAACAAAATCAAACCCAAATTTTAACCACAATTCAGTGGATCCAAATATTACCCTCGAAGTCCAAATCCCATGACCGTGTTGCGAACCCTCTAGTTCAAACTTACACCTGACCTTTCTCGACCTATTAGCTCGGCTACTTGGCTACTTGACGACTCTACATCCGGATTAACGGTTTTCTTCTCCCTAGGTTCTCCATAACGTTCGCATGTCAAGCAAAACGTACAAACCCACTACTATTTAGCCACGATGGTTTCGTAACTAATAACATATTCTTTAACCTCGCCATGAACCGAACCCAATTCACTTAATTCTCTCTATCGTAGAAATAGCCATGAAGCTGAACATGGATGAATAATCTATACCGGCATTGGGCGGATATACCGGTAGACCCTATTTGAAACAAATTAGCTACTATTAGTTTCTCCTATCCATTTCTATCCTTCAAACAAATCAAGTACCTACTTACCGTGACCAACAAACCCATGGGGATCACTATATTTGGAATCATCATGGACACGTGACTTCTTCACCTTTCGACATCTTCACTAAACTCAAATTAGTTTGGATGAGTTATCAAACTTTTGTATAATATTAAAGTTTTGGTTTGGTTGTATTTATAGTGTTTCTTAATCCCAACTTTTGAAACCAACATATATAATTATAGCCGCTGGCCAACGTTTGACTGCAACGGCTATATTATGAAGTTTAACGCTGTGGGCCAAACATTTCAGCGCAGTTGGCCTGCATTGAAGTTGATTTTTATCGCAGTCGGCCAATATTGAGTTGTGCAGTTTGTAAATTGGACACCGTGCCCTTAGATATTTGGTTTTGATAACAAAGGATTTTTCTTGTCAAAAAATTGAATCCTATGATAATGAGATCTTGTAGGTCTGTTGGAGATTGAGGTGTTTCCATTACATGGAGTAATCATACTTTCCCTTTTCCGTCTTCTGCCCCTTTTTAAAGGGAAAAGGCTATTCTTTCACATTTCTTCTATTTTTATTGGGTTGTTTGGATGGTTGATTATGTACAGGTGAAGACAAATACGTTGTATTTCTATCCGGGTTAAGTGTTGGAACCAACACTTGTAACCCTCTCCAGTTTCAGCTTCTTGTTGATCACATTACAGGGCATTTAGGAGATGAGAAGGTTTGTATTTAATATCGGTTACTTAGCTTAATGTTTTTGCCCAGTCTTATGACTTCTGTTTATATTGATCAGGAACAACAAATGGCTGCAGAGATAGTTCACGTTGTAGTTGCTGGAAACTCTTTAGAATTGCCTCATGAAAATCTAAACGGACAGGTGCTACATATAGTATTTCTGAATGCTCTAATATTATAATTGGTTTGTAGAAGTTTCTTATACTAGTATTTGCACCAGCGTCACAATTATCATTGTTTAGTCCATTATTGTCCTTTTTGTATGCCTAGTTCAACGCAAACTTCAGCAACTTATAACTATAGTTACACCCTAGAACTATTTCAGGTAGCTACCATTCCCTGTAGTGGACTGCAGTAAAGATGTGAACGCAAGTTTCTCTATGTAAAAGACTGAATAGCATTGGCATTAATGTGCCATTATTATCGGTGGAAGTTATTTGTATTCTCAAAGGTCTTCTTTATTGTAGAATTCGGTCTCAAAGGATCTATCCAAGTTGTCTGAACCAATAAACGAGCTAGATATTTTACTTGCTCAGGTACTTCCCTGTTATTTAGTTTATTAAGGCTGCTGAAACTTAGTATTTGAATATTGCTTCTAAATTACCCGTTACTTGCAGATTGCTGCGGGTATATCTCTAGATATCATGCCAGGGGCAAATGATCCAGCGAATTTTGCATTGCCTCAGCAGGTTTGCACTATATACATATCACCTTTATTTTTTATATATGTGGTTCCCCTTAAGTTCCTTAATGATTAATTATACCATCCAGCCATTGCATAGATGCCTCTTCCCTGGAGCCTCAGCATACAATACTTTCAAATCCTGTGCTAATCCTCATGAATTTGAGATTGATAATGTCAGGTAAAAGTTGTTCCAAACAATCTTTGACTTGCTAAGATTTGATCGATTACTTAATCATGGCATGCATGTTTTAGGTTGCTTGGAACTTCAGGTCAGAATATTGACGACATGGACAAGTACTCAGAGGCAAAAGATAAGCTCGAGTTCATGGAAAGGACGTTAAGGTGGAGACATCTAGCACCGACAGCACCAAACACTCTTGGTATTGCTTCTTATATATTACCCAGTTTTAATTCAGATTGAACAAAAATGTTTCATAAAGAGTTTTACATCGCATCTCTTTCAATGAAGAAATGAAACCCCCCCTATCTCAAAATAGTATTGTAATTTGTTTACCGTAACACATCCTTTTTTGTTAATGTTTCAGGTTGTTATCCATATAGAGATAAGGATCCTTTCCTTCTTGAGAGTTGCCCTCATGTTTACTTTGTTGGTAATCAGGAGAGATATGAAACACGCTTGCTAAATGGTATGTTGGAACAATTCCAACCTTATAATATCTTACCTCTATTATTATTCGGTCAAATTTTCTGTGAGTAAAATGTTATGTTAAATGTCAATATTTGTAGGGTCAGAGGGACAGCGGGTGAGACTTGTATGCATTCCTAAATTTTCCGAGACTGGAATGGCCGTTGTTGTAAGTTGCCAAACCTTATCACTTTAAATTATACATTTTCTGTGGAAAGTAATTTTCTTGACATTTGTCTCTGCAGCTGAATTTGAGAAATCTTGAATGTCATGCTATCACGGTTGGGACTCAGTTCAGTGCGTAAGTGCAAGATAGGTATTATAGGTCCATACAGCCTGAGTATCATGCATCTTTCTGGGTTTCAGCTGTAAACATCAAAAGTACGACCGAGCTGTGACCTTTTAGTTATTTCGGGGAATTAGTTAGTTATGGATGGTGACTGCTATGTGTGCTTTTATTATTCTCCCGCGAGTTACAAGGGTACAATAAGTTGTAGGTGTGAATCGTGTGATTTCGAGTTTGACTTGGGTTGGCATTCTTTCGAAGGTCAGGGCTTTTGATGGCTAGATCCTTGTCAACAAGTATTTTAGGGACGAAGAACTGCTGTTTCAATCCCTGTATGGTCTTTTGGATTGAGCTTTCAGTTGGGTCTATTTAGATATTTGCTCCGTGAGGCTATCTATTCCACAAGTGAGTATATGTTGTGTCATTGCCATCACTGTACGATACTTGGTAAACTAGACTGCTGCAGCGCTGCTGCTTGTTTTTGTATTCCTAGTGGTAGATTGAACTTGGATTAATTCATTTGCCTTCAAGGTGGTGAACTAGTTTTACCAAGGGTTCTCTCAAGAGGTCTCCCCTTGGTGAGAACTGACCACCGGGAATTTCCTCCAATTTTTTTTTTATATATAATGAAAATAGGTTAGATTTTTAATTTACGTTTGGAATGGTAACTAGCCTAGAGATTCTTGAAACAAAATTTTAAACATTGAATCTAGCATTATTATTTTGATTTTTCACCGAGAATACTATCGTCTTTTAGAGGATTTTGTGGAATTAGAAATTGGCGTCGGAATAAACCATACATGTATCCCTTGTTAGTAAAGCTTGGAATGAGAATTGTAATGTTTTTATAAATAACTGATATTAGGTTCATTAACAAATTTGAGTCTCATATAAGCACGGGTTTGGGTCATTTCGGTACATAGACTATTCCATCAATATACAAAACACTATTTATAGGATATGTGATATCTCATTCTTCATTCCAATCTAATTCCGAAACACACCAAACCAGCTTTAGAACATTAATGATACAAAGATTATTGCCGTTAGTTTCAACTTTGTCAATCCTTATATTTTTTTTTCCATGTATAATCATTTCTATAGTGCTAAGGATTTTGGATAGATTGCATTGGTTTTCACAACTTAGTTATGCAAATGTATTGTAATCTCACAAGTGAGTAGACAGGCGACCTACAAGTTGTTGGAACTCCGATAAGTAGACACAACTTAGTACCGTAATCTCACAAAGTGAGTAGACAAGCAACCCTTCTAAGTTACACCGGGGATCCAAATACTTGGACCTGTGCTAACTCAAACCTTGGCTGGACTCAGATCAGAATTTTGAAGAAAAAATTTCCCATTTTCTCGGGCTAGATTTGGGCCGAGTCCAAAACTCGGGCCTAGGGTCTTGTCCGTACCCGTTCGAGTCGGGCTTCTGACCGGGTGGGTGGGTATTGTTGTTTTTTTTTTGAAAAACAATTTATTACACTCGGGCCTAGGGTCTTGTCCGTAGCCCAATGATCGATTGATCATGTACATTTGAACCTCTGATGTAGGACCATCCTCGACATACCCTACAAGTCCTCAAGGTCCTACAACTAAAGGAAACATCACTAGATCAAGGGTAAGAGCAATCCAAGAAGAAGTGTCTAACTTGTTGGTGTCTTTAGCTCCTAAGGAGTCCATTTGGATCCATTTGTGATTAAGACCCCAGTAGTTACTTTGATGACAATTCCGGCCAACTTGGATGTGGATAAGGCGCCATGCACACGTGAGAAGTTGTCATGTAAGAGCAAGAAAGAGGCACCTGATCCGGAATTATAAGAAGTGGAAGATTGAAGCTTGTTGAGCTTCTAAGGCGTTTTATATCAATTTTTTTATATAAAATGCAAGACCCTTTGACATATAAAGGTCATTTTCAATATTTTATTTAATTTAATGATATTAGAATAAAGTTTTTGTCTTTTGTAGTTAAAGGCTTTTCTTGACCCTATAAAAGTCTTCCCTTAGCTTCATTTTTAGTTAAGAATGATTCTAGCAAAAAACTGAGCTTGAGAGCTTTTGTGTGGCCAAAATTCAATAAAAAGGGAGCTTTGATTGAATTTTTGTTGTCCTTGCTAGGTTGTTCTTGCGTGTAGTAATCTCTTGGAGATTGGTTCTACTAGTCGATCCTAATCCCTCCTTGTGTTTGTCTCGATTTGTTGGATTGTATAAGGTTATAGAAAGAAGGGTTTAGGTAACCATCTTGCTTGGGTTTTGATATCCTACATCAAAGTTCTAGTAAGTGATTCCTTTGGTTCTTTTGGATCTATCTATCATCATCAACGTCCATTGTCATACACTCTCTTCTCTTCCATTTTTCCTCCATTGTCGACCACCCTTATTCACTTTCTATTTTTGTTCTTTGTTCAAGGAAAATGTCCACTTAAAGGTCTTGAAGGGATCCAATCTAGATCTAGTGAAATGCGACAACAACCCGAATCAAAATGCTATCAAAGTTAGTTGATTGGGAGTCCGATTGTACAACCACCGTAGATGGTTTGTGAAGTCTTCTTTGAGTCTTTTGAATCGAGTCATCTTTGTTTTATTCTTTGTTTCTTCGTAGAGTCTATTTGAGTCCATCTTATTTTGTGTTTTTGTTGATTGGAGAAAGAGCTATCCAAAATCGAACCATTTCCGGCCACCATTACAACGTCATTGGCCTGTCTTCATCTAACTTCAAAGGCACACATGTTTTTGTTTCAATCCAGCTGTCCATCACCACTTCAAGTCATCCATTTGGGAGTTACAAAACTTTAGTGTCATCAATACAACTTCAGTCCAGCCATTTGGGAGTTGCAAAGTTTGGGTACCATCATTGCACTTCATTGTAGCCTGTTTTGGAAGCATAAAAGTGTTTGTAACCATTAAGTCCTCCATACTTCAATTCAGCCTGTTTGGGAGCTACAAAGTCTTTGTCATCATTACACTTCAACTCATCCATTTGGGAGTTGCAAAGTGAATCAATGCATCCAAATTGAAGCCACAAAGCTCTTATTTCCCCTGATTGAATTAAATACAACGTTTTTCTTCAAGTCAGTCAAGTCAGCCAATTATAATTGATGAGTCATATTATCATGCAATATTTCATGTCACATTTTATACTATCCTAAGTTGTATAGAAGCTAAACAGTCAAGAATTCTTGCATTTTAATTGTGAAGAGTTCAACAAGGCTACAAGCAAGAGCTTCCTAGTACATCTCTCATCCATTTCACCACCTAAACACTTACCCAAATCACCCCTGCCGGCATCTCTTCTCCAATTGCATAAGTGCAAGGTAATTGAAGCTCTCTTCTTAGTCTCTTATGTGTCTTTCTTCATTGATTCATCTAGTTCTATCTTATCTTAAATCTATCATCATTTAAAGTCCATATTTATCTCTTTTTAGTCATTTGAGTCTTGTGTTGTTTGGTGTTTTTTTTCTAGTCCTCTCTACTTGCACATACCAAGCAAGTCTTTGAGTCTTCTTTCCTCTTCTTTGTTATCTTTCGTGTGACACTCATTGTGAAGTGAATTTGAGCAGCCTCGCAACACTCTATCCAATAATTGTGCAACACCATCCAACCAAGGAGTGCACTAGTTTTGAGCTAAGGCATTGGTCTTACAAGGAGTTTTAATCCATCCAAGGCAATTGCATCAAGTAGCTTGTGACAAACACAACTTGAGTGTGAGCGATACACTTGTGACAATTTTCTGATTTTGATAACCCAACTAGTTTGCTTATTTTGTGTGTTGTTATCATGTATAGGTCTAATAGTCTGACTAAGTCACAAGGGAGTAAGCCAACTAATCCAGAAATGTTTGCCATGTTGAGGTAACTCAAGGACTCGGTAGCAAGCTTAACCAACAGAATTGGTACTTTAGAGTCTAGGATTCCACCTCCAACCACATCTCACTTGAGGTCCATTTTCAAGTTAGGAGGAACATCTAGAAACCAACCTAGAGAACCAGTCCGTGAATCACCCCGAAGGCACTCCCAAGAGAAAGGTATTAGACATTCTAACTATCTTCCTAGGACACCTAAGATGCAAGGTTATGTTGATGACTTTCAGGAACAACAAAAGGATGGTGATGAAGAAGAAATGTGGAGAGAGTATCCTAGGCCTTATCAAGAGCAAGATGCTTCAAGAATGGAAGAGATGTACAACATGTTGAAAGCATTGGAACCATGAGTTCGCCAACCCTGGAAAAAGGAACCACAAGTGCAAGGAAGGGAGAAACCAGCCCTTGAGCATCACAATTCACTTAGCACACTACCTACGATTAGTTCACCTTCATCGTCATCAAAGATAATACCACCAATTGGGGTTACCAAAACTCGAAAGGGAAGTGTTTCTAAACCTTCTAATTTAATGCTTAATCACTTAGACATGCAAAAATTAAAATAGAAAATTGTATCACATAGTATTGATGAGAATGACTTAAATAGCAATGAGTTATTTGCATATGAATGTGCATTGGATTATATTATTGAGTGTGATGTGCACAAGCATAATCTAGATATTAAGGAAGTGAAGGTGCATGATGATGAGCATGTTATAGATACTATTGTGCTGGATGTGTCAAAGTCGGATGTGGTTATGCATGATATGGATGATTGATAGGTGATGGAATCACTATCATTTAGGTTAGTTTTTAGAGTCTTTTTATTACATTTGTGTCGGTTTATGCTACTAACTCCTTGGTCCAGAAGAAGAAGACTAAAAGAAGCTAAAGAAGGAGTTATAAGCACTTAGGAGTGAAGTTTGTTCACAAAGCAAAGCTTCTGTTGCTTCACTGCCCCCGAGGAGCCTTGTCACCGCCCCTACGGGTGACACCTTACTCCGGAGTGCCCTCTGCGCCTTCGCCAGCTGTTAGCATGAAATATTGCGATATTCTAGGCACTTTTTTTAGTTGTTTTTCATCCATTATAGTGTTCATTGATAAGGCATTGAAGTAATTGTTAGCTAGTTTGTCTATATTGTCGATATAAAGGTCTACATAAGCTTTGTGTTGATTATAGGTGAATAAGAGCTAAAACCGAACCAATTGAGAAAGAAAGGAGAAGATTTGAGCACATCCAAGGATTAAGGACACATCAAAGAAGCCAAGGGAGATGCTAGGATGAGGAATGGCACGACACAAAGGAAACCACAAGCAATTTACACTTCCACGCTCTAAAATACGGTCGTAGAGAAGTCCACGCCCAAAACCACGGCCGTGGATCTTGGCAACATGAACGTGGAGTATTCCAGAGAGTTACACGGTCTAAAGTACGGTCGTGGAAATCATGAAGAACCGTAATCCACTTCCACGCTCTAAACCACGGTCGTGGAACTCCAAGAGACCGTGATTTAGGCGATCTTTTGACGAATAAAATATTGACACATCATTTACGCATATGGCCGGACGGTTATTTTACCGTTCCTTATAAAAGGGCTGGAGGAGAGAGATTTCGGCACTTTCGGCTTACACGTGCTTAGGGCTGCGTTGGACTTCCGGAGATTTGCACTTGGAAACGTGATTCGCGAGGGTTTGAAGATTTGGAAGTTGTTTGTGGCGGAAGTTGCGCCTTTTGTCCTTAGGTTTGATTAGAAGACAGATTGACATCCTGTTCTTTGTTCTTATCGAGGATTGTTATTGGTTTGTGTTTATTCCAAATCTGATATACATTATTATCCTTGTTGTGGATTTGAGATTGATTTGAGATTTATTGAAGGTTTTCGAAGGTTTTCATCTTTCATTCTTCTTAATCTTAAATTTGATGTTATAATGACAGTTATTGGCTAAAACCCTTTAGCAATTCTAAGGTGAAGGGTTGATAGTTGTGGCTTAGATGATGATAGATCGATCGTAAACAGATTGGACCCTAAGAGTTAGAGAGATTCTCCGACGAACCAAAATCACGGTCTGTACTTGAGGTTCCATGGCCGTGGAACTCAAGATCTGCCCGTAATTTATACCAATTTACGAAATTTGCTTTTACTTTGATCCAAGGTTAAAGATTAGCTTTAATCTAGTCTTGGCTTGCCTTTTTCTAGGTAGTAGTGAAGCCTCAACAACCTCTACTTCGATTTCGAATGTCACAACCTTAATCGGTTTAGTTAGTTTTGATCCTTGGGTTACAAGTTTGGGTATTTGAGATTAATTCTTGTCCATAGATCCTTTCTATACTGAAGTCTCAACAACCTTTATAGAGAGTGTCTTTAGATAAGTCATATAAAGCCTTGGAACTTCACCGTACATTGCTTTACCTTAGCATACCTTTGCAACTCTTAACTCTGTCCTTAGTTCTTTAGTATATCTTGAATCGATTGCCATAATTAGACACCTGGATCTTTAGGGTTGTTGTTTTCCCAATATTTGCAAAGCTTATTACATTCACTTGCTTGACAATTTACAAACTGAATTTGTTCCCCCCAAATCCCTGTGTTCGATACTCTGGAATTCTTGCTTAACTACGTCGATCCGTACACTGCGGGTTCGCTTGCTTGATTTCTAGTTTTATAAATTTAAAGCTTATTTGCACGCACGCTAAGTGGCGAACAAGTTTTTGGCGCCGTTGCCGGGGATTTGGTTTAGGCCGAATTCGGTTATCGGTTGTCAAGCTTGGGAGCTTGCTATTGTTATTTGATATCTCCTTTGAGTGATATTTGCAGGTTACTTTAGGTATATGCGCAGGTCAAGGAACAACAAGGACCTCTTACCTCTTGATCAAGAACTTGAGAAGACTTTGAGGAAGAAACTCAAAGAAAGAAAGATGGCTAAAGATAAGGAGCGGGATTATCAAACTGAGTTAGCGGAATCCGAAGCTCAACTTAGATGGAGCGAGAAGACTTGCAAGGAAAAATCGGACCGTCATCAATTGCAAATTGATGAGCTAAGGGATATGATGTTTCAAATGAGGCTGGAATTGAGCGATTCCAAGAAGAAGGAGAGGAAGAAACCAACAAGATCGGTTAGAACCAACTCATCCGATGAGGATAGCGACTCTTCCATGCCATCTCTTGAGGATCTTAACCCGACGGTCAACATGAATCAATTTAATCCAAGACAAAGACCGGCTGCCAACTATCGTATCCCAGCTGGGGGTGCGAGAGCCGCCCGTGTAGATGAAGAGCCAAGAACTCTTGGCCAAAGGATGGATCCAATTCAGCAACCACGCCCTCTAGGTGTGAACTTTGATGCTGATGATATGCAGGGGTTTAGCTTCAACGCACAAGTCATTACCATCGTTTGCCAAAGTCAGTTTGGAGGAACGAGTAGCGAGTCTCCACATCAACATTTACAGAATTTTGAGATCTTAATGGAGACAATGAAGCCAAAGAACGCAACCACCAACAACTACAAGATCAAGCCTTTCTTCTTCTCTTTGAAAGGGAAAGCTTTATCTTGGTATCAAGCTCTTCCAAATGGAAGACTCAACACATGGGAGGATCTTTCTTCGGAGTTCCTCACCAAATTCTTTCCGCCATCTAAAACGGCGGAGTTGAGAGGTAACATTAATGCATTTTCTATGAGATCTAATGAAAGTTTGTTTCAATCTTGGGAAAGATTTCAGGATTTACTATTGGATTGCCCACACCATGGCATTTCCAAATTAGAGCTATTGGAGATATACTATAAGGGGCTGGATATGGAAACACAATTCAAGCTCCAATCCCTTTCATGTGGTACATTCATGGACACGAGGGAAGATGACGCTTGGGACTTCATTGAGAAGCAAGCCCGAGTCATTGAGAAGTATTCTCACCGGAAAGTAGAAGCAAATTGAGTGGAGCAAGGAGCAAAGCTAACACAAGCCGCTCAAACTCAAATCTTTTCTCTCAACTCCGAGATTAAAGAATTGAAGGAAGTCATAAAGGCTAACTTTCCAAATCAAAAGGGGCAAGATGTGGGTTATTTAGGAAACAACAATAACCACAATGGGAATGAGAACAAACCGCAACAACCGGAACAACAACCGGAACAATTGGACCAACAACAACCGGAACAATTGGAACAACAATAGGGGTTCAAACAACAACAATTGGCGTTCCAACCAACAACACAATTCCGGTAATTCTTATCCCAATTCAAGAAATTCACTAACTCCACCTTCTTCTTCTTCCATTCCTTTGAAAAGTCAGGAACAAGCATCTAATAGTGGAAGCACTTCGGGGAAAGAGAAGCCCGATCCCATGTTGGAAACAATTTTGGGAAAGCTTCAAGGATTGGAGAGTCACATCACCAAGGTTGATAATCACATTACTAAGGTTGATAAAGCTCAAAAGGTTTTAGAAAACCAAATGTTTAGCAATGCTGAGGAAGTTCCTAGGAATCAAGGAAAACTTCCAGGAAAGACAGAGGATAACCCAAAAGGAAGGGTGATGGCTATCACAACTAGGAGCGGAGCAACAACCACCGACCCGCAGCCTAAGTTTGTGGAAGTCCCCGTCGAGAAGGAGAAAGAGAAAGGTAAGGAGAAGGAAGACATCTACATTCCTCCTCCAGCTTACAAACCTCCCCTACCATTCCCGCAATCTAGAGCAAGAGCGCGTCTAGACAAACAATTCGGTAAGTTTATTGAACTCATGAGCAAACTACATTTTAATATACCTTTTATTGATGCAATTGTAGGTATACCAGCTAATGGAAAGTTCTTAAAGGAGATCCTCTCTAACAAGAGTAAATTAGAGGATTTTGGAGAGGTCAAGATGAGTTCGGATTCGTCGGATCTCATTAAGACAATGAAGGAAAAGATGCCCCCAAAGCTGAAGGATCCGGGGTCGTTTTGTATTCCCATAGGAGTGGGAGATGTCACATATGATTCATTATGTGATTTAGGAGCAAGCGTGAGCATCATTCCGCTTACCTTATGCAGGAAGATCGGTTTAGGCAAACCTAAACCGGTGAAGATGACGTTATACATGGCGGATCGATCCATAACTCGTCCCGACGGTATAGTTGAAGACGTCCCGGTCAATCTTGGTAAGTTCTATGTCCCTATAGATTTTGTTGTGCTTGACATTCCTGCAAATAGTCTGGTCCCGATCATACTCGGAAGACCGTTTCTTGCAACATCCGGTTGTATGGTTGATTGCAAGAATGCTAGACTCGCTTTTGACATAGGAGAAGAAAAGGTAGAGTTCGTTCTTTCCACTTTGGTGAAGGAACCAACTTTTGATGAGGATATATTCAACATCCATGACGAAGAGCTATCTAGAGAGGAGGTAAGTTCGATTCTCTTCAAAGATCCCTTGCAAAAGGTGATCTCTATGAGCATTATGGACATAGGGGAAGAAGAGGAATGCAATGAGGAAATTGAAGCTTTAGAGAAGCAAAAGGAAGTGTATGAAGAAGAATTTGAGACCCTCTACGATGGGTCAGAGAACGTGAGAAATCACGGCCAATCGTGCTATTCCACGGCCGTGGAATCCACCAACATGACCGTAATCAGCTATTTAGAGGACTCCAGTAAGTTACACGGCCAAAATCACGGCCGTGGAACAAACAGAGGTACCGTAATTGATTTCCACGCCCAAAACCACGGCCGTGGAGGAAACAGGGGAGCCGTATTTTTGGGTGAATCTGAAGGAAATTGTGTTCTTTCCACCACTTCTTTTGATTCTTCTCCAACAACTTCTACACCCTTAGAAACTTCTAAGGAAGCATTGGACACTCCTCAAGAGCCATTAGAGAGTCCTATAGTGATAGAATTGAAGCCACTTCCCGCACATCTAAGGTACACATTTCTAGGACCTAATTCTACCTTTCCGGTAATTGTTAGTTCCGATTTGAGCATAGATGAACATAGTAAGCTTATGGTTGTACTTAAGAAACACAGGAAAGCCTTAGGGTATACTATAGAGGATCTAGTAGGAATCAAAACTTCACTATGCATGCATAAGATCCTAATGGAAGAAGACTTTAGAACTTCGCGACAACCTCAAAGGCGGTTAAATCCGACCATGAAGGAGGTTGTTAAGAAGGAAATTCTTAAACTACTTGATACAGGTATCATCTACCCTATCTCCGATAGCAAGTGGGTGAGTCCCGTATAGGCGGTTCCAAAGAAAGGAGGGATGACGGTCATTACCAACAAGAACAATGAGCTCATTCCTACGCGAACCGTGACAGGATGGAGGATGTGCATAGACTAGCGCAAGCTGAACAACGCAACGAGGAATGATCACTTCTCACTACCCTTCATCGACCAAATGCTTGAGAGGTTAGCACAACACTTACACTTTTGCTATCTTGACGGTTATAGTGGTTTCTTTCAGATCCCGATACATCCGGACGATCAAGAGAAGACCACATTCACATACCCGTGGGGTACGTTCGCTTATAGGAGAATGCCGTTCGGGCTTTGCAACGCCCCAGCCACCTTTCAAAGATGCATGATGGCTATCTTCGCGGAGTACATAGAGGAAATCATGGAGGTTTTTATGGATGATTTTTCTGTTTATGGTTCCTCTTTCGATAATTGCCTTTCTAACCTTGCTCTTGTGCTACAAAGGTGTGAAGACACTAACCTAGTTCTTAATTGGGAGAAGTGTCAATTTATGGTGAAAGAAGGCATTGTATTAGGACACTTAATCTCTAGTAGAGGGATTGAAGTAGATAAAGATAGAGACTATAGAAAAGCTTCCTCCTCCATCTTCGGTGAAAGGAATAAGAAGTTTCCTAGGACATGCTGGATTTTATAGACGTTTTATAAAGGATTTCTCTAAGATATCAAAGCCGCTTACTAATCTATTGATGAAGGATGCAGTTTTGATTTTTCGCAAGAATGTTTAGATGCGTTTAATAAGATTCGGGAAGCTCTAATCTCAGCCCCGATTATTCAACCTCCGGACTGGAATCTTCCATTCGAGGTTATGTGTGACACAAGTGACGTAGCTATAGGAGCTGTGCTTGGGCAAAAGAAGGAAGGACGAACCCACACTATCTACTACGCTAGCAAGACGCTAGATGAAGCGCAGCTCAACTACGCCACTACCGAGAAATAATTTTAGCAATTGTATATGCATTTGAAAAGTTTCGCTCTTATCTTGTAGGTGCAAAGGTGATTGTATACACGGATCATGTTGCGATCCGGTATTTGCTTGCAAAGAAGGATGCGAAGCCAAGGCTAATTAGATGGACTCTTCTCCTACAAGAATTCGATCTAGAGATCCGTGACAAGAAAGGTTCGGAAAATTCTGTTGCGGATCATTTGAGTCGTCTACCACATCTTGAGGACGACAATCTACCCATAGATGACTCCTTTCCAGACGAGCATTTACATATCATAGAGGAGTGCATCGACAAGATTAGTAAAGGTAATGAGCCATGATTTGCTGATTTTGTTAACTATTTGGTTTGCCAGGAATTACCACCCGGATTATCCTATGCACAAAGAAAGAAGTTCTTTAAGGATGTTCGGGAATACTTTTGGAATGAACCTCTCCTCTTTAAGAGAGGTCCTGACGGCATCATTCGACGATGTGTGCCGGAAGACGAGATGCAAAGCGTCATCCGTCATTGTCATTCACTACCTTGTGGAGGACACGCTAGTTCGAACAAGACTAGCGCTAAGGTATTGCAATCTGGATTCTTTTGGCCTACTTTATTTAAAGATGTGCAAACCTTTGTTTCCTGCTGCGATGCTTATCAAAGAATAGGGAACATATCCAGGAGAAACGAGATGCCTCTTAACAACATTCAAGAGGTGGAGATCTTTGACGTTTGGGGAGTAGACTTCATGGGACCTTTCCCATCATCTTGTGGAAACTAATACATACTTCTAGCTGTAGATTATGTTTCGAGATGGGTTGAAGCAATAACCTCTCCTACTAATGATGTCATGGTTGTGGTTAAGTTCTTTAACAAGACCATTTTCCCACGATTTGGGACACCACGGACCATCATTAGTGATGGAGGCTCTCACTTCATTGCCCGACGATTCGAAGCTCTATTAGCTAAGTATGGGGTGACTCACAAGATCGCCACCCCTTACCATCCACAAACAAGTGGACAAGTGGAGATTTCAAACCGGGAGATTAAAGGAATCCTAGAGAAGACGGTTTCAAGGACAAGGAAGGATTGGTCTTTGAAGCTAGATGATGCATTATGGGCATACCGGACTGCATATAAGACTCCCATAGGTACGACGCCATACAACCTTGTATATGGGAAGTCTTGTCACTTGCCGGTAGAGTTGGAGCGTAAAGCGTATTGGGCAATAAAGTGGTTGAACTTCGGCATGAAGGAGGCGGGAGAGAAGCGTCTCTTGGACCTTAACGAGCTTGAAGAACTCCGCTTGAACGCCTACGAAAACGCCAAGATATATAAAGAAAGAGAGAAGCGTTGGCATGATAAGCATATCATTCCAAAAGACCTCAAAGAAGGACATCAAGTTCTCCTCGTCAATTCAAGACTTCGTCTCTTTCCAAGTAAACTTAAATCTCGTTGGACTGGACCTTATCTAATCAAATGTGTTTTCCCCCATGGTGCAGTTGAAGTATGGGGTGAAAAGGGCGGATGTTTCAAGGTGAACGGTCAACGACTCAAGAAGTACTCACCGGAACTCCAAACCGAAGAGTTCGCACCTACCGCACTTGAATAGGTGCAAGTACGGTCTAGCTACGGACCTTAAACAAGCGCTTCTTGGGAGGCAACCCAAGGTATTGCTCTTATATTTTTGTTTTTTCATTCGTAGATTAGAGTAGCATAGACGTTTTTGTTTTGTTTTGCCTTCGATACCTTCTGGTATGTTCGTGTTTTTGGATGTAGGATCAATGGAAGAGGCAAGAGAGAAGGAAAAGTTAGAAGAAATTGACGAAACTTGGACTTTGGCACATTACAGAGAGTTCCACGGCCAAAATTACGGCCGTGACAGCTACAGTGACCCTAATTTGCAAAAGCCTAAGAAAAATCACCAAAACCACGGGTCCGTACATTTCCACGGCCATGGAAACCCCCGAGTGACCGTAATTGTCCAAAAATTTTACGGCTACTATATAAACCACGTCTCTTCACAAAGAACACCAAAATACCCAATTCCACTGTAATATCCGGAATTTTATTTCCGTTTAATTCCGAGTCGAACCGAAATTCTTGACTAGGTAATCCGTCGACATGATACCTAGTGTTATCTACCCTCACAAATTCTATCATTTTATGTAAGCCTAAACTCACATAAAATGATGAAGAATCCTACAAACCCTATTTTATATGCATGTCTATGACAAGGTAACGATACCCTATTGACAAATCTTTGACGAGGTCGTGACGAGGCCATGACGAGGCCATGACGATGTCTTGACAAGGCTATCCGGGCAAGTTGACAACAGCCCATTTGTTTTCTTTAGCCCTTTTTCCCCACCTTGCCTCAGCCCAACTCCTTCCTCCTTGTGCTGCAGCCTTATACACCTTGTTCCACGTTAGCCCAGAAAGTTCTTGCTCCTCGTCAGCCCAAGAAGAAGGAGAGCCCAGGACGCTAGGCTCCTGATTTCTTCCTACAATCACGCCTCACTCGTGATGCCCCCTCCTTGATGAATGCCGTCAATCTCGCACGTACATTACCTCCTTCCTTGTCCAGATTCAACGAACCCAGAGAGTGTAGCCTCGTCTCCCGTCTCTGCGTGCCAGGAGAACTCCAGACGACCACACTCCCTGCAACCTCTCCCTTGGAACAACACAGCAGTGATGCAGAATCGGATGGCGTCTCCACTGCTTCTGGTCCAGGCGACGAGCTGCATCTAGACGCCGAAATACTGCTGTCTGGCTTGAGTTATACCTCCCTCTCAACGTCAAGATCTATAGAGTAAGTTTTATGCCTTTGTCCTCCTCCTCCAGTCGTGATCTCTCCTTCGATCTGGACAACTCCCTCCAACTACCTTCCCCTAATCTGATGTGTCGTGGGCAGCAACAGGATCCCTCCTGGTAGACGTTGCAGCAGATCTGGCCGGCTCCCTCTCTTGTGTCGGCAACCCACAGCAAGTCTCAACGCGTTGGTGAGTCTCCTTCTTTCTTCACTTTCACTTCCCTTCAGTCGGACACAAAGGCACTTACGGGTGCTATTGTTATCCTCTCATCCCGTACAGCTACCATCGTCAAGCCTCCTCACACTCTTCCTAGGCATTGTAGCAACCTCTGCAGCTATCGGATATCTAGGTGAGCGAGAACTCTAACCTCCTCTTGCTCCTCTTTAGTTACATGGGAAGAAGTAGACTTGACCTTGTGTTTTGCCAACCACAAGACTCGAAATCAAGACCTTGTGCACTGCATTGGAAACGCCACAGAAGCAGCCAGTGAGGCTCGAACACAAGATCCCTTGCAGATCCTAGAGGTTAGAATTCCAGAAAAATCTGTGTGTTGCAGCCATGTTTGAGCTACTGTTTAGATATGTTAGAAACATAATCCACCGTTCAAATTTTAGTATAATATAGAGGGACATGCATAGGGTAATCTATCAGAATTTGAGACTGATCCAATGGTTAGATCTAGATCTATAGGAGCTCAAAGTAGACTAGTTGATCAGTTTTGAAATCTCTCATATTTTGGCTAAGTATGGGAATTCTAGATGTTTGAACCAACTTTGGAGATTTATGTAGGAGATGTGGCTGAGTGAATTTGAGAGATCCTTGCTCCTATGAATAGCCTGCATATCATAGATGACCTACAGATTTATTCCAGATTTTTATATTTTTATTCGAGCCTCAAAGCTTAAGCCAAAGTCGGACCTTACCGACTCTTATGAAAATCTAGAATTTTGATTAACTTATATACATCTTTAGCAAACTTTTTTCCTGAGAGCTAGATTATGTAAATAGGCTCCAAAGGAGAGTTTGGAACTAGGTTATGGAACATTTTGGAGTTTTCGAGACCGGGGGTAAAATAGTCATTTTACCTAAGAGGGCATTTTAGTAATTTTTTTCTTGATGAGTTTTTGCATCTTAGAAGTTATAGACTTCTAAGATTATGGGATGTATTTTGATCCACGTGCCTTGTATGACAGGCTTTTGAGTTACTACGGTTGCAGACCGAGTTGAGATTGTGAGAGTTGTGGTTTGATTCAGGTAAGTCCTTACGACTTACTTAGCTGGTTTCTGGATATTAGTTGGGTGATAATGGTTGTGTGTGCAATGTGTGTTATAATAAAAATAACAACTTGTTAGGACGACCGTTGTTATTATGTGTTAAGGCCCAAGTGTATGTATAACGGGCCGTGACATCACTGCCCAGCTCTGCCAGGAGACTGGGAGGTTCTCTATACCCAGACCATACAGGTACACGGTGAGATGCATCGGATCCACTCCTGATGGGTACACGGGGGCGGAGGCGAGGTTTGGGAATCCCTCGTGTCACAAAATAAGTATCATTAGTAAGAGTGAATGACTTAAATGAAGATAATAAATGGATTGTTTGAAAGCATGATGTGTGTTTATTATTTTATGTGTGTGTGTGCTATTATTATTCTCCTAATGTTTAGATAACTAGCTAATGGTTGTTTTGTTTTGTTTTTAGATTTACCACAGGTTAGAACGGCAGCTGAGTGATCCGGAAGTAGTGGTCAGCCGGGTCTCCGTACTCCTTAGAGTGGGGGTTTGGGTTGTTGCTTTGTTGTTCTTTTCCTCTTGTTAAGACAGTTAGTCTTTTCCGTCGTTTAAGTATTATAGGCTGTTAGACTTTGTTGCATTCATCGTGTTAAAAATACATTTTTATAAATTTCGTTTTTTTCTTATTTGTGTCTTGTTGCAAGATCCTAGTAAAATTGTTGACAAACTGAGGTCGGGACCCATTGTGAGGTCCTAACCAGTAATGTCCCGAGTTCTGAGAATTCGGGGTGTTACATCCACACCTCAAAATCGCCGAAAACGACCCCTTCTCTCAAATCTCCGTTCGTTAATCGTTTGGAACGATTCTTTAACCCACAGTGAAGCAAATTCAACCATCTACAAGATCCAAGCAACAAATCGAGTGGACAATCGCTGGAGAAGACGGAATTTAGATTTTAAAATCCAAAAACCTAGGTTTTCTTCTTTCTCCTTCACTTTGTCGATTTGAGTCAATTTCGCAAGAATTTTTAGGAGAACTGATTGGAACTTGATTGGAATTAGTCTAGGGCTGCTGTCTGTTGATTTTGGTGTTGATTGAGTGGATTTTGAGAAATTACGAGCCGAACCACGGTCACTGGGCATTCCACAGCCGTGGAAGTTCAAGAACAGGCTGTAATTTTGGACAAAAAATGGATTTGGTTAGGAGAATGTCTGCTAGAACCAAGAAGAGGAAAGGGGATGCTTCCTCCTCCTCCCAGGCACCCCCTAGTGAGCCACCATCACCCCCACCCCCTAGAATTCCAAAGATCCATGATGACTACCTCGATGCTTTAGAGATGATCGCGAAGAGACCGGTCATAGGACCACGTTATTTGCTTCTTGAGGACTTAGAGCCACTGAATGTGGTAGGAGACCTTACTTGGTTATTAGATAGAGCTGGTTTGATCATCTTCTTCGCCATTCGGGAAGATGCATATGAGGAGATCACTAGAGAGTTTGTGATCTCTTTTGAGCACAATCACGTAGATAGGATAGTTTCTTTTCGGCTGATGGAGAGGAACTATGAGTTTTCGATCCTAGAGTTTGGAGCCTTCTTTAGGTTCCATGAGACCTTCAATGGTCGTTTCCCTAGCGGTGTATACGCTAAGGATTTTTGGGAGGATATTGCCATGATTTACGCCAGCGAGGACCGCTGGCAACCTGCTGATACCAAGGCTAAGCTCATCTACCACTTAGCCTTGAAGATAGCCCACCAAGTACTTTCTGAGTGTCTTCCCTAGGACTGAGACTCCTCAGAAGATCAAGAGTGATGAGTTGTTTTTGTTGTATTGCATGCTGCACGGTAGACCTGCTGACTATGCCACCCTCTTAGCTTCTACCATGAGTAAGCTAAAGAACAAGAGGGCCGGCAATATCGGATATGGTGGGATGGTCACCCACATTGCTAGACAGTTGGGGATTGATTTTTCTGCATGCACCAGGATAGCAGCTAGACCTTTAGGACTTCAGAGCCTCATGACTAGAGGTATGATCTTTCCTAGGCATAGAGGTCCACCTACCGTTGCCATGCCTTGAGAGGATAGAGGAGGTAGAGGTGTGACATGGCTCCCTGAGTATTCCATTATGGCTGGACGCCATAATTGGAAGCAAACATTCGCAGCTATGCATGCGAATAGATTAGTAGCCCCTCCTTACGTTCCCCTTGAGATGCCAGCTATAGATGAGGAGGAGATGAGAGGAGATGACGGTTTTGAGGGAGGAGGTGAGGAGCACGACTTTGGTACTTTTCCGGATCAGCCGGACACATTTCCCGACCTCCCTAGACAGTCTCCTCGCCTTACTAGACCTTCCGGTTCTTCCTCTCGCCGTGCCAGCGTGAGTGAGAGGCCGACATGGATGGCGACCCCTCCCGATTGGTATAGGACACAGCCGGAGTGGATGGGAGCTCCACCGACTTGGTACGCACAACAGCCATCAACACCAGCACCATCCGATGCACCAGCTTGGTACAGTCAGGCACCGGGGTGGTATGAGCAGCTACCGGATTGGGCTACTGACCTTTCCAGGAGAGTAGGAGCTTTGGAGGTCCGACAGGATGCTAGAGATGTCCGAGCCGACGAGCATGATAGGATGATGAGGGACATCTACCGCCAGCAGTTTGGGCGGAACTTCGACTCCAGCTTCTTCCCATTTCCACCACCACCAGATCCTCAATGATGACCATGGATGATTGTTAGCATTAGCCGCTCCACCGCCGTCTTGTGAGTTCATTTTCTTTCTTTATTTTCTTTATTTCTTTTTTAACATTAGGGACAATGTTTGTCTCAAGTATGGGGTGTGACTATCGCTTGTAATAACTCTACTCACTTTTGCTTGCCTTGATTGAGAACACTTTGCATGTTTCATTCTATTGTCACACGTTTCATTATCGCATTGCATGAAAAAGCTTTTGAAAAACCCATAAAAATTGAAAAATTTTGAAAATTTTGTGCTTCTAAGAATTGAGATGATTTCTATGATAATCACTACTTGTGAATTGAGTTTTTGATGATAATTGTATGCCTAAACAAATAATGAATTGAAAAGAAATTGAATGTGTTGATTATTCCTTTCTTGCAAGTTTCATAATGTGAAGAGTTTTATCTAAATCATATTGAGAAATCAAGGTTGAAATCGCATGATAAGGTCTTATACTTCTTTTTGAAATGATTAAGGCAATAATTTTCTTTCTTCTTTCTTTGATCATTTAGCCCCTCAATGAAATAATTGCCTCCCTTACCTATCCGGGAATTTGGAGGAGTTGAATTTTTGGCATGTTTGATGTGGGAGGGCCATGAAAGCAAAATTTTGCATTCAAAGAATAGAAAAAAGTTGTAGGTTTGGGGAAGTCAATCATGACGATGAGTAACTCGGCACCATTCACATAGCCAGGTGTTTGTGTCTTGCCAAAGTCGGATTGAGCGATATTCCTAACGAATTATGGTATGTGCATCAAGGGTTTGAGGCATCTCGCAAAAATTGAGAAACGCCAATCTCCTAGGCTTCAGTTTTTGTGCACTTGTGTCCATAACTCCAAAAGTAAAGTCGAAAAATGATGTAAAAAGAGAAGAGCAACGCTCTAAGTTGAAAGTGTTGCAAGACCACAAGAGAAAAAGAAAAGAGTTAGTTGTCCACTTTCCCGGATTCATGCACCACATTCCTTATGGTTTCCCCTTCCTTTCCGCATTCTAGACCTTATTTGAAAGTCCTTAAGATCAAGAGAGTGTTATATGACTTGGTGATCTAAATTGAAGTTTCTTATGATTCATTTTGATAATGTTTGAAGGTTATGATGCTTACATTGAAGTTTGATCAATTCATGATGTTTCTTTTCTCTTTATTATTTGGTTATGTATATGAGCGTCTCATGAATGAATGAAGCAAGGTTTGAGAATGATCTATTGACTAGAAGCACATTTACCTAAAAATTATTTTGTTTTTGAGATTGCATGCATATTTCATCCTAACTTAAGTTCTAAAGCTTTTGAAGGACCTTTATTGGGGACAAGCAAGTGGCAAGTATGGGGTATTTTGTTAGCATAAAATATTGCGATATTCTAGGCACTTTTTCTAGTTGTTTTTCATCCATTATAGTGTTCATTGATAAGGCATTGAAGCAATTGTTAGCTAGTTTGTCTATATTTTTGATATAGAGGTCTACATAAGCTTTGTGTTGATTATAGGTGAATAAGAGCTAAAACCGAACCAATTGAGAAAGAAAGGAGAAGATTTGAGCACATCCAAGGATTAAGGACACATCAAAGAAGCCAAGGGAGATGCTAGGATGAGGAATGGCACGACACAAAGGAAACCACAAGCAATTTACACTTCCACGCTCTAAAATACGGTCGTAGAGAAGTCCACGCCCAAAACCACGGCCGTGGATCTTGGCAACATGAATGTGGAGTATTCCAGAGAGTTACACGGTATAAAGTACGGTCGTGGAAATCATGAAGAACCGTAATCCACTTACACGCTCTAAACCACGGTCGTGGAACTCCAAGAGACCGTGATTTAGGCGATCTTTTGACGAATAAAATATTGACACATCATTTACGCATATGGGCCGGACGGTTATTTTACCGTTCCTTATAAAAGGGCTGGAGGAGAGAGATTTCGGCACTTCGGCTTACACGTGCTTAGGGCTGCGTTGGACTTCCGGAGATTTGCACTTGGAAACGTGATTCGCGAAGGTTTGAAGATTTGGAAGTTGTTTGTGGCAGAAGTTGCGCCTTTTGTCCTTAGGTTTGATTAGAAGACAGATTGACATCCCGTTCTTCGTTCTTATCGAGGATTGTTATTGGTTTGTGTTTATTCCAAATCTGATATACATTATTATCCTTGTTGTGGATTTGAGATTGATTTGAGATTTATTGAAGGTTTTCGAATGTTTTCATCTTTCATTCTTCTTAATCTTAAATTTGATATTATAATGACAGTTATTGGCTAAAACCCTTTAGCAATTCTAAGGTGAAGGGTTGATAGTTATGGCTTAGATGATGATAGATCGAGCGTAAACAGATTGGACCCTAAGAGTTAGAGAGATTCTCCGACGAACCAAAATCACGGTCTGTTCTTGAGGTTCCACGGCCGTGGAACTCAAGATCTGCACGTAATTTATACCAGTTTACGAACTTTGCTTTTACTTTGATCCAATGTTAAAGATTAGCTTTAATCTAGTCTTGGCTTGCCCTTTTCTAGGTAGTAGTAAAGCCTCAACAACCTCTACTTCGGTTTCGAGTGTCACAACCTTAATCGGTTTAGTTAGTTTTGATCCTTGGGTTACAAGTTTGGGTATTTGAGATTAATTCATGTCCATAGATCCTTTTTATACTGAAGTCTCAACAACCTTTATAGAGAGTGTCTATAGATAAGTCATATAAAGCCTTGGAACTTCACCGTACATTGCTTTACCTTAGCATACCTTTGCAACTCTTAACTCTGTCCTTAGTTCTTTAGTATATCTTGAATCGATTGCCACAATTAGACACCTGGATCTTTAGGGTTGCTGTTTTCCCAATATTTGCAAAGCTTATTACATTCACTTGCTTGACAATTTACAAACTGAATTTGTTCCCCCCAAATCCCTGTGTTCGATACTCTGAAATTCTTGCTTAACTACGTCGATCTGTACACTGCGGGTTCGCTTGCTTGATTTCTAGTTTTATAAATTTAAAGCTTATTTGCACGCACGCTAAGTGGCGAACACCAGCGCCAGCCATGAAGACTGCCACCGCACCTGCGTCAACCCCTGGCGCCCCTACGGTGACTTGCCCTGAAGAAGCGAAGACCAACGCCCCTGCGCCTCTGCCTGCGCCTCAACCGGGGAGTTGGAAGATGAAGAGTCTGTGTCACCGCCTCTGCATCGACACTGGGACGCCCCGGCGGCTTGGCATCAGAAACGGCAGGAAGTTGAAGAGTCAGACGTTTTAAGAGCATTAAAGATCCGCCCCTGCGGAATTGCCTAGCCACCCCTGCGGCCATGAAGAAGATCAAGCGTTTTTGCCTTCACCGCCCCTGCGGAGCTGAAGGCCGCCCCTGCAGTTCAACGACAGAAGCTTTACTCCGGCTATTTACACCACCTTTATGGCATTAAAGGTGTCTGTTTTGGGCCGGCCATTTACTCCTATTTAGTGTCTTTTGTAGTATAAATAGGTCTTGGTTGATTGCTAGAATCATCAACTTATTATCCATCATTATCCACTTAGAATCCAATTTTCTCATCATTTCCATTGTAATGAGTTGCTAACTCCCTTGCTACATTGGGTTGGTTTGAAGCTGCGTTGTTACTTTGGTTGTAAGTTTTCTTTAATATAAGTTTTCATTCAGTAATGCTCTGTGTTTCCTTGATCTCCATTGTCTAATTGTATGTTTTACTATTACTTGAGATTGATCACCTTAGGTTCTAAAGTGCATGCAAAGAACTAGGATTAATAGGTTCCGGGTTCGGGTCTTTAATCTAGTAGTAAACTTTAAGTAATAACGGGTTGTAATTGCTTAAAGAAAAGGAACACAAATATAAAGATAAGTTTAACGGTATTAATCTTTTCTTTATATTCCTTAGTCTTTGTTTGAAAGCTAACTTGTTATTTGTTTTTGTAGGTTTACGGAACACTAACCTGTTAAGTTGTGTTGATGCCGATTGGTTCAACACATATATATGATCGAGGCGGGAGATTACTTGAAAACTTGTAAAAGGAACTCACCAAAGTAGCAATCGCATGCTTAGAATCAACCTAGTGTAGATTCACCCATCATTGTCTTACTTGTTGCATTATTTGTTTTCATAATTTTGTGTGCATCAATTCAACCACCCCCCCCTTTGTTACTTGTATCTATAATCAATAATTGCATCTAATAAAATACCTTAACTCTCTTGGGTTCGACCCTTACTTAACCGCTATACTTGTTTTAGTGCTAAGTCGGGATTATATTTTTGATAGGGTATAGACGACCATAGAAATACCTTCAGTCAAATTTTGGCGCCGTTGCCGGAGAGTTTAGTGTTTTTATTCTATTGTTATTATTGATTATTGGTTTGAACCATTTTTATGGTTCACACCCGTGCTACTAACTCCTCCTTTGCTTCTTTTGATCCAGAAATTGAGAGGACGCACATCCGGCAACGAAGACATAAACAACTCCAACAAGAAATGACTGATTGTACTCTTCGTCAACTTACTCAGCCCACTTTGGCTCAAAACCCTCTTGCGGTTACCATACTGGCATTAGGAGAATGAATCAACTTTGAGCTCAAGCCGGGTCTCATCCACTTGCTTCCATCCTTCCTTGGACTAAGTGGTGAAGACCCCATCACACACCTTGGGAAGTTCCACACCGTGTGTATGAGCATGAAACCGGCCAACATTACCGAAGAACAAATCAAGATGAGGGCATTCGGCTTCACACTCAAAGATTCAGCGGATGATTGGTATTACCACCTTCCATCCGGGAGTATCAACACTTTGGAGAACCTCCACAAGGCGTTTTTGGAGAAATATTTCCCAGCCAAGAAGGCAAATAGCTTGAAGAAAGCTATAAGCAACATTGAGCAAGAGGCAGACGAAACTCTTTATGAGTACTTCGAAAGATTCGCACGCCTCCGATCAAGCTGTCCTTTCCACGGATATTCAACTGAAGATCTAGTCTTGTACTTGTACAATGGCTTGCTAGACAATGAAAGGAGGATCGTCGATGCGGGTTGTGGAGGTAACATTCTTAACTCTACCCCTGACCTTGCTTTTGAAAAAATACAGGAACTAGCTGAAGGGACCTGGAACTTTGGAAAGACTCCTTCCAAGAGAGTTGTTCATGTTGTGAATTCTGGGAAGAGTGAGATCTCCACTGAGCTCGCGGTGCTGAAGGAAATGGTAAAGAGACTAACACTTGTGGGAACCCCACAGCAGCTCAAAGCATGTGGAGTGTGTGCTGACCCATACCATCCAACGGACATGTGTCCCCAAGTCCAAGATGATGATGCTGAGGTGAATGCAATGGGCTATGGACAACCACAACAGTAAAGGCCTAGGAACGATCCCTATGCACAGAATTTCATGCCAAACTGGCGTGATCAACAAAACTTTCGTTAGAAGGATCAACAAAACCAACAGCAGCCCCGACAAGGTAAGTATCAAACAACTGAAGATATGTTACAGGTTTTGACTAAACACTTTGCTACTCATGTCCAAACAACAAAATCCAGCATCAAGAACCTTGAAAAACAAGTTGGCAAATGGCGGAAGCCATTTCAAGGACTGAAGCTAGATTTTCCGGAGGATTGCCCTCGTAGATGATTATAAGCCCCAAGGAGAATGTTAGTGCCCTAACATTAAGGAGTAGGGAGCAAATCCAACAGAAACCAGCAAAAGAATCACAAAGAAAACCCTCTGTCGGGTTTACCGCACCCACAACCTCCCCCGCAGCTGCAACTGCGCCCAGCACCGAGTAGATGCCGCCCCTGCGGCTGGATGTCCCCGCCCCTGCGGTGACAACCCCTGAGCCGCCCCTGCACATACAAGCTGACGCCCCTGCGAAAAACACGACAGAAGGTTTTGCTGAGAAGGATTCTTACATCCGGCATAACTTTTTGCCACTGTACTCTGAGAAACCACCAGCTCCTTTTCCCGAGGCCTTGAAGGAGAGAAGAATCATTGAGGACAAAGACCTCTTTGAGACTTTCTTCAAATGCGAGGTAAACATTCCCCTCCTTAAGTTGGTGAAAAGTATTCCTAAGTATGCTCGTTTCTTGAAAGAACTTTGCACTATCAAGAGGAACCAGAAGCTGAAGGGGAAACAAAAAATGCAAGTAAGTGAGCATGTGTCAGCTATGTTTCCAAGTGGGTGGAAGCAAAGGCCACCAATACTGTGGTTGTAGCTTTTCTTAAGGAGAATATCTTTGCAAGATTTGGAGATCCGAAAGCCTTAATCAGTGATAGGGGTACCCATTTCTGCAACAAGACGATCACGACTCTCCTTAAGAAGTACCACGTCCACCAACGAGTATCAACAGCTTATCATCCACAAACAAACGGCCAAGCTGAGGTATCCAACCGGGAAGTAAAGACCATCCTTGAAAGACAGTTTTCCCGGACGGAAGGATTGGAGTGAAAGGCTAAATGACACCCAATGGGCATATCGGACAGCGTACAAAACTCCTATCGGGATGTCTCCTTTTAGGCTCGTGTTTGGAAAAGCTTGCCACCTACCGGTGGAGCTAGAGCACAAAGATTGTTGGGCAGTAAAGAAGTGCAACATGAACATAGAGGAAGTGGGAGAATTCCGGAAGCTCCAGTTGCAAGAGTTGGAGGAACTGAGGTTAGATGCATATGACCATGCCACCGCATACAAAGAAAAGACTAAAGCATGGCATGACCGAAACATTCTCCGGAAGGACTTCAAGGTAGGTAATAAGGTACTTCTCTTTCAATCACGTTTGAAACTCTTTACAGGTAAGCTGCGTTCGAGATGGACAAGGCCGTTCGTGGTAGCCGAAGTATACCCTCACGGAGCTGTGGATCTTTATGATCCCCAAACGCACAAGGTGTTCAAGGTAAACGGACAAAGGCTAAAGCCCTACCTTGAAGGAGTTAAGAACGATCCGATTGATGAGATGGTGTTGGAGGAAGCACGGTCAGAGAAGTAGAGGCTTACGTTGAGCCAACGACGTAAAACAAAGGCGCTGCTCGGGAGGCAACCCGAAGGAATAATAAGAGGAGCCTCTGTCAAGAAAACCGCCCCTGCGGCTTAGTATCACCGCCCCCGTGGTGACACCCATGCCCAGCGCCACCCCCGGCGCTGGGACAACGTCTGCAACATATTGGTCACCGCCCCCGCGGTGACTCCCCTACGCCCCTGCGGCAGCCATCCTTGACACACATCCTCAGCGCCGCCCCCGCGGTGACTCCCCTACGCCCCTGCGGCGGCCATCCTTGACACACATCCTCAGCGCCGCCCCCGGCGCTGAGCCTGCGTAACCCTTCTCCCTTGTCACCGTCCCAGCGGCGACAAGCCCCCGCCCCTACGGATTTACCCAAAAAAGAAAAAAAATAGAAATCGCAAAAACATTCCCCTACACCTACCCCACCCACCCACTCTCTATCCCCTCACCAACCACAACCACATCCCCCTCGCCTTTACCCCTCTCAAACTGCAACGCCCCTGCACCCCCACCAAACACTCACAAGCCACCCCTGCGACGCCCCTACACCACCTCCGACGACAGTCAACCCCTTGCGACGCCCCTGCGCCACCCTCACCAGCTCCACCTTCCTCCCTCCAAACTCTCTCATCTTACTACACTCTTCATCACCACCCACCACAAAACTCCACTCCTGCTCCACCTCCGGCGACGCCTACACCAACAAAGAAGTCACCGGAACGGCCTCAGCATCACCATCTTCGTCGCTCCCCAAAATTCGCCCTCTGCACTTCTCCCGCCCCTACGCCTGCAAGCTCCCGCACCTGCGCCTTGCCGCCTCTGCGCCTGATTCAGCCGCCCCTGCGGAAAACAGAGTTCGTCTTCTCTCCTTATTTTTGAAAGTTTCTGATTCCTTTGCTAAATCAAATACCAGAATGGAGCCACAAAGGAAATACAAGATGTGCGAGGCTGAGAAGGAGAGGTATAGGATCGTACAGGATCGAGTTGTGTACGCAACTCGGTTTTTGCACGTTCCTACATTGGAGAAGCTAGGCATGCTGGAGAGCATGCAGTCCTTTCTGGCCAATGCTAGGCTTGGAGACTTCCTACATAGGAGTGCTCCAACATATCCCGAGCTCAGCAGACAGTTCATCTCCACCTTCACCATGGAGAAGGAGGATCATGTGTGTATTGGACTCACCTTCAAGTTCAACAAGGTAAAATACACACTTGATTACCACTAGCTACAGGAGGCCTTCGGGGTGACTCTCAACCCCTCCGCAAATTGGTGAGATCTATTCCTGACCCCGGACCTGTGTGAGTTTTGGCAGACAGCTACCGGGTCAGAGTTCCATGCAGGGGGTGAGTACTCCAACAAACTCACTCACCCTTGCTTGAGGCTCCTCTCCAAGATCCTCATGAGTGTCTTCTGCCTTCCGATGAGCGAGAAGGTGATGGATTGGCCGTCCCTCTTCCTTTCCGCTTTTAAGCGGATTAGGAGGAACGAGCCGAGGGACATTGTCGGCAGTGGGGTGATATCCTTGATCGCTTAATAGGTGATGGACCTGTCTGAGCTAGAGGACAAGCTGGAGGCTCCCCTTTACACTGAGGGGATGCTTAGGAGGTGTAAGCTCCTCCGACGGGACTGGGAGAACCTATTTTGGATCTCCCTTGTAGATGGGAGCCACCTAACTTACCTCCCTCGGCCTTTACCATTCGGGGATGAGCTCTCCGAGCTCTACATTCCGGTAGATCCCTTCGTACCAAGGAGGCCGCTAGTGGCTATTGTGGAGAGGCATGCTGCGAGCTCCAGCCGGGCTCATCATGAGGAGCACATACCTATCCCTGACGATGAGGAGATGCCCACTGCGGCACCAAAGGATGATCCGGCCCTTGCGAGCATTCAGGCTCAGATGGCAGCTATGACCACCCAATACCGGACATGGTAATCTGACTACCAGAGGACTATGCTGGAGCAACAGCAAAGCTGGCAGATGAGCTTTGCCGCCTCCATGACCTCCCACTTTGACCAGAGCAGGAGGCTTGGCATTCGGCCCAACAGCAGCAGCTGGAGGCTCAGCGGGTGGCTTGGCAAGCCAGCTTTGGGACCTCTTTTGGCCGTCGGATGGAGGCTCAGTAGGACCACATCGATGACATCTACCGCCGGCAGGAGCACTTCTTCAGCCACTTTCCATACCCACCGGAAGAGAGTCCGGGTGGTCCAGCCGGACCATCCTACTAGTGGTATCATTCTCATCCCTTTCCAACATTTATCTTTGCTTCATTTCCACTTTGAGGGCAAAGTGTAATTCAAGTACGGGGGAGGGACATATCATTGCATGTATAGTCGTTTTAGTTTGTTTTGAGTATGTTGCATCGAGTTTTTGTAGTTTGAATTCAGTTTAAAATTCAATAAAAAAAATAAAAATAAAAAAAGCCAAAGAAAATGAAAAAAGGCATGAAAAATCCTTGGATAAACCGAAAACCCGAAAGGGCGATTTAGGCAAAAAGAAGGTAGTCCGACCAGCCTTAGGTTGGTGCAAAATTGGACTTGAGGGATGTGAGTTTAAAGTGAGATCATCAAAGAAAAAAAGAAGAGTGGCAAGGTGAAAACCCGAAAGGGCACCTTGGCAAAATGAGCGACACCGAGTGTAGGATCCCTTTCCGGCGTTTGGCGACATAAGGAGGGGAGTCATAAGGAGGTTGTCCGGGTAGGTCACTCTTGGAGCAATAAGGATGGTAGTTTCTCACATTTTTCTCACATTTTCTCTCTTTTCCTTCTTTCTTTCTTGGCTTTTCTTTTGCTTTCATTGTCTTTTCTGCTTACCCATGCTTCCTGAGGCCTTTGAGTCTAGTTGTTGTCATTTGTTTTACTCGGGACGAGTAAAAGGTCTAAGTATGGGGGAGTTTGATAGGTGATGGAATCACTATCATTTAGGATAGTTTTTAGAGTCTTTTTATTACATTTGTGTCGGTTTATGCTACTAACTCCTTGGTCCAGAAGAAGAAGAATAAAAGAAGCTAAGGAAGGAGTTATAAGCACTTAGGAGTGAAGTTCGTTCACGAAGCAAAGCTTCTATTGCTTCACCGCCCCGCGGAGCCTTGTCACCGCCCCTGCGGGTGACACCTTACTCCGGAGCGCCCCCTGCGTCTTCGCCACTGCCAGCCACGAAGACTGCCACCACACCTGCGTCAACCCCTGGCGCCCCTGCGGTGACTTGCCCTGAAGAAGCGAAGACCAGCGTCCCTGCGCCTTCCCCTACGCCTCTGCCTGCGCATCCATCGGGGAGCTGGAAGATGAAGAGTCTGTGTCACTGCCCCTGCGTTGACACTGGGACGCCCCGACGGCTTGGCACAAAAAACGGCAGGAAGTTGAAGAGTCAGACGTTTGAAGAGCATTAAAGATCCGCCCCTGCAGAGCTGCGTTTGAAGAGCTGGAAGATGAAGAGTCTGTGTCACCGCCCCTGCGTTTGAAGAGCATCAGAAACGGCCATAAAGAAGATTAAGCGTTTTTGCCTTCACCGCCCCTGTGGAGCTGAAGGCCGCCCATGCGGTTCAACGACAGAAGCTTTACTCTGGCTGTTTACACCACCTTTATGGCATTAAAGGTAGCTGTTTTGGGCCGGCCATTTACTCATATTTAGTGTCTTTTGTAGTATAAATAGGTCTTGGTTGATTGATAGAATCATCAACTTATTATCCATCATTATCCACTTAGAATCCAATTTTCTCATCATTTCCATTGTAATGAGTTGCTAACTCCCTTGCTATATTGGGTTGGTTTGAAGCTGCGTTGTTACTTTGGTTGTAAGTTTTCTTTAATATAAGTTTTCATTCAGTAATGCTCTGTGTTTCTGATAGCATGAATTATAGTCTATATTTTGAGGTTTGTTTGGACGTTTTTATCTTTCATAATCTGCATGTTTGTATGTATATTATGTGATTATATTACCATTTCATCTACCTTTGCGGGAATCGAGGTCTACACCTAGTTTTGTTGTAATCGTAGGTAAAAAGGCACGTTTTGCATCAAAAAGGAGCAAAAGGAGCTATGGAGTCATTGGAGCTACATTGAGGAACATAAGGAACCATCCAGGAAGCATAGCTATGGATTTAGGACTCACTTTGGACCAGATTTGAGAGATTTCACATTCAGTTGTGACTCACCTCGGTTGACCACAGATTCATCTCGACCGAGGTGATCCAGGGAAGTCGACTCGACTGAGGCGAATACCTAGTTAGCGGCGAGAATATTTTATTCTTGGCTGAGATCTTTTATATTTGGAAAGTGATCTTATATTTTTGGGCTTGGCTCCTGGAAGGAAGAAGATATATTAGATCTTATATTTTACCTATTTTTATGGGAAAAGATCTTTTCTAAGATATCTTATCTTTGGAGGGTTATTTTCCTATAAAAAGGGTTGGATTTCCACAAATCCAAGATCTCGCATACCACATCCCGCTTACACGCTGCGGCCATACTCCAGTTGGGAGATTTGAAGAACCTTTTTGAAGGTTGAAGGAAGATTGAAGATTTTAGCTTTTATAGCTTTTGGAGGTTTTCTTGTAAGATTACCTTAGATTCTCTTCCTTATTGTCTTGTCTTGTTGGATTTATATCCAAGGAACGCTTTTGTTGTGATATTTGATTCAGTTATCGAAGTTTTTTCATTAAATTCTTCTTGTTCAAATATTCACCTTCTTCCCATATATTTGATTAATACTTTCATGATGATGATGAGTGGCTAATTTCCTTGTGTGATTCTAGGGTGATTGGCTGAAGGTTGTGGAAAAACAATGATAGAATAATCTTAGATTCCAGTAGGACCCTGAAAGTTCGAGTCTTTAACCTTAACCCTAAGCATCTCGCTCAGTCGATGAACATCTCGGCCGGGGTGGAATTTGGCTGACCGAGGTGACTTATCTGACCCTAACTGAGAGTTAAGTGTTAGAATTTGCCAAATCCTATTCTTATTACACCTTTTCTGGTCCAATGCAAGCTTAGGATGAGACTTACCCGGTAATTCCTTAGTTTGTGTACCTAAGATCATAAGTGTAGGTAATAAAGGTTTATCCTTTATTGGGGTTTGAGTGTGCTTTCATCCCATCTTTGTGAGTTAGCCTGAGACTTACCCAGTAAAGGTTGATTCTATTCCCTTAGATGGTGTGTTAGTTTGAGGATATAGTTCTTTATCTTGATTCCTTGAGACTTACCCGGTAATAGGAGTTACGGTTTAGGATTAGTGAGTAGTGAGACTTACCCGGTGATCTATTCCACTTTAGTAACACCTTCCCCATGCAAAAACCTCAGCTTTGTCCGCTTATCTTTAGATCTTGAGTTGGAACCACAACTAGATGCTTTAATCCCTAGAATTGCATGTTTGCTTTATTGACTTCTTATTCATCTTTGATTGTGTTAATTGCTCTTGTGGTTAGTATTTACATAAGCATACCGTAACTGGACTTTGTTTCACTAAGTCCCTGTGATCGACCCCTGGAATTCCTTGCTTTACTACGATTGACCCGTACACTGCGGGTTCGCATCCTTGTTTTAAGCTTACGTCTAGGGTTATAAATTTAAAGCTTGCACACACCGTTTGAAGCGAACAGTTTCCTTGATCTCCATTGTCTAATTACATGTTTTACTATTACTTGAGATTGATCACCTTAGGTTCTAAAGTGCATGCAAAGAACTAGGATTAATAGGTTCCGGGTTCGGGTCTTTAATCTAGTAGTAAACTTTAAGTGGTAACGGGTTGTAATTGCTTAAAGAAAAGGAACACAAATATAAAGATAAATTTAACGGTATTAATCTTTTCTTTATATCCCTTAGTCTTTGTTTGAAAGCTAACTTGTTATTTGTTCTTGTAGGTTTACGGAACACTAACCTGTTAAGTTGTGTTGATGCCGGTTGGCTCAACACATATATATGATCGAGACGGGAGATTACTTGAAAACTTGTAAAAGGAACTCACCAAAGTAGCAATCGCATGCTTAGAATCAACCTAGTGTAGATTCACCCATCATTGTCTTACTTGCTGCATTATTTGTTTTCATAAGTTTTGTGTACATCAATTCAACCAACCCCCCCCCCCTTGTTACTTGTTTCTATAATCAATAATTGCATCTAATAAAATACCTTAACTCTCTTGGGTTTGACCCTTACTTAACCGCTATACTTGTTTTAGTGCTAAGTCGGAATTATATTTTTTATAGGGTATAGACGACCATAGAAATACCTTCAATCAATGATCGAGAGCTAGATGTGCATGAATCTAATTTAAAAAAATGTGCTTATTATCTTGATTGTGATATTACCTCTGACTTGTTGCATCCATCGTTAGATTGTTCTCTAAAACTTCTCCATGAGGATATACCCCTTGTGTTTCCTTTAGATCGAAACTTAGAGTATCCTATAAACCCTAGTGATGTGGGACCATCTTTAGCATATCCTACTATACATGGATCCATCACTAGTCTGAGAGCAAGAGACACTCAAGGAGAGGTTTTTAGCAAGAGTAAAACATTAGGAGGATCTCGTAGAATGGAGAATTGCATGTGACGAGGCTAAAAACATATGGTCGTTGTCTTTTAGCTTTAGTCAAAGTAGATTACCTAACGTTACACTAACCGGATAGTATAGTGTAAGTAAGGGTCGAAACCCAAGAGTGTTTTAGTCGAGTTTTGTTTATGTTTAATTACCGAATTGTAACCAATGGGGGGGTGGTTGGATTGTAACAAAGGCAAGACAAAAACAAATAGAAATTAAGCAAAGATGGTGATAATAGATATAGAATGAAAAGCTACACTAGGCTGAATCTTAGCATGCCCACTACTTGGTTGGTTCTTTTTATAAGTTATTTACCAAAGTCCCATCTTGATCTTAGGTATGTGTTGAGCCAACCAGCATCAACACAACTTAACAAGATTATTGATCCGTAAACCTGCAAGATCAAAGCACAAGTTAGCATTCTAGTAAAGACAAAGAGATATAAAGAATGAATAAACACGGTTAAACTTTCTTTATAGTTATATTCGTTTTCCTTTAAGCAATTACAAGCATCTTTTACCTAAAGGGTTACTACTAGATTAAGGACCCGAACCCGGAATCGATTAATCCTAGTACTTTGCATGCGTTAGACACTTAAGGTGATCAATCTAAGTGATAAGAGACATGCAAACATAAGTTAGAGCTCAAAGAATATAACACAAATTGACTGAAAAAACTTATATTATAAAAGACTTACAACCAAGAAGCAATGCAGCTTCAAAACAACCCAATGTAGCAAGGGAAATTAGAAACTCATTACAAGTTGGAATTAGGGAAAATAGAGCTTTTGGGGAAAATGATGGATGATTCTAGCAATTAGCCAAGGGCTCTATTTATACTACAAATTACATTAAAAAGGGAGTAAATGGGCTGTCTAAACAGCCACCTTAAATGTCATAAAGGTGGTGCATATAGGGGAAGTAAAGTCCTCTGGCGCTAAACCGTGGGGGCGGGCTTCAAGGCCGCATGGGCGGTTTAGGCCAAAACGTTCGATCTTCTTCTTAGCCGCTAGGGTGGCCTGGCAATCCCGTAGGGGCGGGTCTTTAATGCTCCTTGAACGTCTAACTCTTCAACTTTGTGTTGTTTCTAATGACGATCCGCAGGGGCGGTGACACTAGCTCTTCGGCTTCACAAGGTCCGCAGGCAAGAGCGTAGGCAAGGGTGCCGGCTTCGCTTCTTCAGGGTGAGTCACTGTAGGGGCGGCCGCAGGGGCGGCGACAAGCTGGTCTTGGGCGCAAACGAAGATGTAGGCTGCGTCCGGAGTTCAATGCCACCGCAGGGGCGGTGACACTACTCCGCGGGGGCGGTGTGGCACCAGAAACATTTCTTCGTTGCTGTTCTTCAACTCCCTAGTGTTGCTAATAGCTTCATTTGCGTTAATTGAACTTCTTTATCTGGATCAAAGGTATTAGTAGCATAAACTGACTCAAAGACACTAAAAAGACACTAAAAACCATCCTAATTGATAGTGATTTCATCGCCTATCAAACTCCCCCATACTTAGACTCTTTACTCATCCCGAGTAAACAACTTATCAAACATTTCACCATACAAAAGTCTCAGGAAGTATGGTGTAGAAGACAAGATGAAGGAAGCAAGAGAAAATCCAACAAAAGAAAGTGAGAAAAGAGAGAAAATGAGAAAAGGTGAGAAACTAGCATCCTTATTGCTCCAAGAGTGACTTACCTAGACATCCTCCTTATGACTCCCCTTCTTATATCGCCAATGCCGGAAGGAGAACCTACACTCGGTGCCACTCATTTTGCCAAGGAACCCTTTCGGGTTTTCACCTTACCACTCTTCTTCGTTTCATGATAATCTCACCAAAATCCTCACATCCCTCAAGTCCAATTTTGCAGCAACCTAGAGTTGGTCGGACTACCTTCTTTTTGGCTAAACCGCCCTTTTGGGTTTTCGGTTTATCCAAGGATTTTCTTGCCTTTTTCTCAATTTCTTTGGCTTTTTCTATTTTTTTTACTGAATAAAGACATGAGTTAAAAACTAGAATTCTTAAAATAAACACACAAATAAATTGTACAAGCATGATAGTATTCCCTCCCCCATACTTGAAGAACACTTTGCCCTCAAAGTGAAAATGAAAGAAAAGATAGTAATGTGGAGAAGGGAAAGAGAGAATACCCACTAGTGGGATGGTCCGGCTGGACCATCCGGACCCTGCTCCGGTGGATAAGGGAAATGCCCGAAGAAGTGCTCATACCGCCGGTATATGCCGTCAAGGCAGGTTTGTTGAGCATCCAACCGGGCTCCAAAGAAGAATCAAAGTTTGCTTGCCAAGCCAATTGATGAGTCTACATCCTCTACCGCTGAGCCGCGTGCCAAGCGTCCTGACGCTGGTCAAAGTGGGCGGTCATGCTCTCCTGAAAGCCCGTTTGTCAGGTCTGCTGCTGCTCAAGCATAGCCCGCTGGTAGTCGGTCTGCCACTGTTGGTGTTGAGTGGTAAGAGCAGCCATCTGGTCTTGGAGACTCTCAAGAGTGGGGCCATCCTCTCCCGCTGCTGTGGGCATCTCCTCATCCTCAGGAATGGGCAGGTGGTCCTCATATAGGGCCCGGCTGGAGCTCACCGCATGCCTCTCCACAATAGCAACCTGAGGCCGCCTCGGTACCCATGGATCAGCGAAAATATAGAGCTCGGAGAGCTCATCTCCGAGAGGCAGTGGCCGGGGCAAATAAGTAATGTGGCTCCCATCTGCAAAAGAGTGCCAAAACAAGTTCTCACCATCCCTCTTGAGGAGCTTGCACCGCCGGAGAAGACCTTTATTGTAAAATGGGATCTTCATCCCATCCTCCAACTTGGTCATATCCATGACCTTCTCAGCAATCAAGGAGATGACTCCACCTCCAACAATGTCTCTCGGCTCATTCTTCCTAATCCGCTTGAAAGCGGTGAGGAAGAGGAAGGGTCAATCCGGCACGTTTTCACATGCCGGAATGCAGGCGTACAACAGCGGAAGGTCTTTGAGAGCGACCTTGTTCTCCTCCTTGTGTCCACAGAAGACACACATGATGATCTTTGAAAGGAGCCTCAAGAAGGGGTGAGTGAGTTTGTTGTTGTACTCACCCCGGCATGAAACTCGGAGTTGGTAACAGCTTGCCAAAACTCAACTAAGTCCGGCGTTGGTGCGGACTCCCACCACTTGTCAGCAGGAATCTTAGTAACCCCAAAGGCCTCCTACAACTGCGAGAAGTTGACCGTGTACTTCTGCTTGTTTTATTTAAATGTGACGGCGACACAAACATGGTCCTCCTTCTCCATGGTGAAGGTGGCAATGAATTGTTGGGTGAGCTCGAGGTATGTAGGAGCACTCTTGTTGAGGAAATCCCCGATCCCAGTATTGTCGAGGAAGGACTGCATGTTGTCCAACATACATAGATTCTCCAAGGTCGGAGTGTGCAAAAACCGAGTGACAAAGACCACTCGATCTTGCACAATCTCATAACGGGCCTTAAGGTGATCAATCTAAGTGATAAGAGACATGCAAACATAAGTTAGATCTCAAGGAATATAACGCAAATTGATTGAATAAACTTATATTATAAAAGACTTACAACCAAGTAGCAATGCAGCTTCAAAACAACTCAATGTAGCAACAAAATTTAGAAACTCATTACAAGTTGGAACTAGGGAAAATAGAGCTTTTGGGGAAAATGATGGATGATTTTAGCAATCAACCAAGGGCTCTATTTTTACTACAAATTACATTAAAAAGGTAGTAAATTGGCTGTCTAAACAGCCACCTTAAATGCCATAAAGGTGGTGCAAACAGCCGGAGTAAATTTCTATGGTGCTAAACCGCGGGGCGGGCTTCAAAGCCGCAGGGGCAGTTTACGCCAAAACGTTCGATCTTCTTCTTGGCCGCTCGGGCGGCCTGGCAATCGCGTAGGGGCGGGTCTTTAATGCTCCTTGAACGTCTGACTCTTCAACTTTGTGTCGTTTTTTATGACGATCTGCATGGGTGGCCTAGTGTCACCGTAGAAGCGGTGACACTTGCTCTTCTACTTCATTAGGGTGAGTCATCGCAGGGGAAGTGACAAGCTGGTTCGACGCGCTGGCGAAGGCGCGGGCTGCGTTTCAGAGTGCAATGTCACCGCAGGGGCGGTGTGGCACCAGAAACATTTCTTCGTTGTTGTTCTTCAACTCTCAAGTGTTATTATTACCTTCATTTGCTTCAATTGGACTTCTTTATGTGGATCAAGGTATTAGTAGCATAAACTGACTCAAAGACACTAAAAACTATCCTAATTGATAGTGATTCCATCACCTATCAGCATGGCAGGGACCAATCTCATCCCACCCTAATAATCTCGCCCGAGATTATGCAACCTAAGACCGAGATTTCTACTGTTATGAATGATCGAGTAGAATCTCAACCAGAAGAATTAAAATACTTCTAGTTATCTTTTATTTAATATCTTTTAAAGCTTAAAACATTCTAAAGGTATCTTGTTGGTTTTTGATCCTATCTTTTAGGATTATCTTTATTTTATCTTTTAGAGGAATCTCTCCTATAAATAGCCTTAGAGGACGATATTGATAGACAAATTAGATTAATTATTATTTACACAATATTGTGAGATACTCGTTGCTTTGTTTGTGAAGTTTGTGTTTTATTTATTTCAATTCAATCAAAAAGAGAGTCTTTGATTGAGTAGTTATGAGTCCTTGCTAGGTTGTTCTTGTATGTGTTAATCTTATTGAGATTGGTACTACTAGTCAAACTAGTCCCTCCTTGTTCTTGTCTTATTCAGAAGGCTTGTGTATGGTTGAAGAAGGGAGGGTTAAGATAACTCTTTGTTAAGGGGTTTTGATCCAATTGTTCAAGGTTCTTTGCAAGAATATGTTCGTATCTTCCTATATTTCCATTAATCATTCTATTACTCATCTTCTTATCTATCCATTATCATTCCATAAACTCACGTTCTTTATGTTCGAGTTTTATAAATCTCGGCATTACCATACAAATCTCGCCCGAGATTTACTTCTCTCGTTATCTTTGTGAACTTCAGTTTAGATCGGGAAATTGCGGCATCAACACCGTATTAAACTAGTATCAAGGCTAATCGATTGAAGTTCAACTCAACCATACGACCGAGATTTACCCCAGTCGAGAGTTGATAATTACGCTCCCCAACGGAGATCAATATACAAAGATGATGGATGTTTGTGTGTTCCATATAGAACATCAGCCGCAAAATTACCATCAAGAGTCCATCATGAGCAAGGTATGATATATTCAAATTCCCGTTGTAACATATCTAACATTGCCGAGTTTCTTTACGACTTTTAGGGATTCGATGATAGGAATGATGAAGGCATGTGTAGAGATTATCATAGGCGTGATCCACGTTCCAAGAGAAGTCAAGATTTTGAGTCATTTAGGTCTCATCCAAAGCATACTGGAATTAGGAAGGATCAAAGACAAATTCCAGAATCTTGGCCCCCGAATCTCGCCCCCACCCGGCTGAGATTTCAGCCAAGATCAGTGAGGGAAGAAGATTTTCTACCAAGGGTGGAATCACGAGTCGTCCAGCCCCGGAAACCATCGATTAAGATTGTTAAATCTGCAAAGTTAAGTGATTCTAAATCTTCTACTTCCATACTTGAAAATAGATGGCAATGAGTTGTATGCTCACACATCTTATGGATGATCTTGATTATAATATGCATGAACATGTTATGAATGATATTGATTGCAATATGCATGAGCATGTTATGAATAATCTTAAGATAAATGTACATAAAGGTCACTTGGAGAGGTACATGTTTTATGATAGGTTGATAAAGGTCACTTGGAGAGTACATGTTTTATACATATTGATTGCAATATGCACGAGCATATGTGCATACCTAGTTGCTATTACAAGTATCTCATTAAGGAGAAGACCTCTATGGTTGATAAATGTCACTTGGAGAGGTACATGTTTTATAATAGGTTGTCTACACATGATTATAGACCATATTTTCTTGAGGATATACTTAGAATTTTCATGAGACATTTGAGGAATATTATGAGTATATCTAGGTGTATATTGCAATTTATGAGCATATCTAGATGTATTTTTCATGACTTATGTTGGGCCTTGGAGTTTATTTCCAATTCATTGAGAGACATTAGTATGAGCTTATTTGAGGAGTAAGCTAGACATCCTAGACCTAAGAAAGGGAGCAATGGCATCTTTTAGGTTGTAGTGTTATTGCCTATAAGTCTTGCTTAATCTAGGAGTTCTTATCCCTATCTAACCTTGAATTATCATGACTATGTAGTTAAGTTGTTTTCCTTAACTTTCTTTGATCTTACACCGTTACCTTTAGAGGAGCGAGTAGGGTTTATTGCAAAAAAACAGGAGGACGTTGTCAAAGAGTTACACGAGGAATCACGCAAGAGGATAAAGGAACGAGTGAAGCTAGTTGCAACCAAGGGTACACAATTTGGTAAAGGATGGCTACTTGATCCAAGAGATGCAGTGTCGTTGCAGCCAGGAAAGGATAGATTTACAAAGTATATCTAGTTTTCATCATCAAAGGCGAGATATAAACCTCTAGAAGAAATCTCGGCCCCTCCAGTGAAAATCTCGCCCAAGATTTTTGACCGAGATTCTCTACTGTTGCGAGTTATGGTTGAAGAACCGTTAGGTGAATATAAAGGATAAAAGATACTCTAGAAGGGGTTGAATAGATTATGAGAACTTTTTGCAAAAACCTATCTCAAGGCTTTGAAACTGATTTCAAAGGCCTTGATGTCGATCTGAGCTCTTTGCGACACACTTTGATTTCAAGGGTTTTGAAACTGATTTCAAGGGCCTTGACTTTGCTCACCTGCAAAACAAACTTAGTCACAATAAAGCATATAAAGTGCGGAATGTAAGAGATCGAAAAGAGGATATGTTTAAGAAGTTCGGCTCTAAATAGCCTACTTTCTGTCTCAGGGTATAACCGTAGGATCTAACTATCTATTACCAGCTTCAAAGAGTCCTAGATACAAACTAGAAGAAATCCCCTTCTTCTCTCACTGTAGCCAACACTATGATCTAGCTCCAACTCTTCACCTTGCTATAATAGCCTAGTTACTTCGCAGAGTAACACACACTCTAGTATTTCACTCTTTAGATATTCCACTAAAGCTCTCGAGTTTTATCTCTCTCTAGGGGATAATGCTTTTGTAGAAAGAGAGAAAGAAAAACTTCTATGAACGAATGAAGATGCTTTGGATCGCTTGAAGACTTTGGATATTTCCGAGTAAGCTTGTGTACTTTCTTCTTCAATCAAGATTTTCATTTATAGTCTTCGATGGCTAGGTCTTCTAGCCGTTGAGAAGATGACCATTAAAGATGGTTCTTATTCTCCATGGAAAACGCTTCCTGGTTTAGATGAGATAGCGTTTGTAGATCATCTATCGTCTTCATCTCCTAAAAGTTTGTTGATCCTTGTCCGTAATCTTCTCATACTTGTAGTGAAGATATCCGAAATCTGTTGAAGAGGGATCTTTGAGCTTTTGGTTGAGGATCTTTGCGAGATCTTGTTTTGAATCAAATCCACTTGGTCAGTTGAGATCTTCTTTGAGCATATCTTCTTGGAACTTATTCTCTTAATGCTTGATAGATTTGGTTGTTAGAGTTTTGATTTCCTTCCAGCCGTTCTGATTTCATGGCTTTGGCTTTTGATCCCTTGAAATGACTTTCAAGGGATTTCAAGGCCTCCTTCTGTAACGCCCCATTTATTGGGCGTGTTTTCATTTTTGGTCACCACTTAGCTTTAGGTAAGCTCCTTAGAACCTTCCTAAATTTTTCTTCGTTTGTGAAGACATTTCCAAGTGATTCCAGGTTGTTCACAATCTCAGTAAATCTTGTGAACATTTCTTTGACTTGTTCATTTGGATTCATCTTGAATAGCTCATACTGTGTTAGAAAGATGTTGATCTTTGTTTCCTTCACTTGACTTGTTCCTTCGTATGTGACAACGAGTTTGTCTCATATTTCTTTTGCACTCTTGCATGATGAGATGCGGTTGAATTCATTAGCATCTAATTCACAACAAAGCAAATTCATAGCCTTGTAGTTTTTTGACACACTATCCAAGTTGGCTTGTGTGAAGTCACCTTCCTTCTTTGGGACTTGGATACCTTCAACTGTAGTAGTTGGAACTTTGGGGCCATTCTGAAAAATGCTCCACAGTTACATGTCCTGATCAATAATAAACATGTGCATGAGTGCTCTCCAATGGGAAAAGTTGTTGTCATAGAAGAGTGGTAGTTGAGATGAGGATCTTCCTTGAGCAAATCCGCCATCACCTACAGGATCCATGATTAATCTCACTGATGGTTAAATCAATATACGTGAGTCCTACTCTGATACCAATTGAAGAACCGTTAGGTGAATATAAAGGATAAAAGATACTCTAGAAGGGGGTTGAATAGAGTATGGGAACTTTTCGCAAAAACCTATCTCAAGGCTTTGAAACTGATTTCAAATGCCTTGATGTCAATCTGAGCTCTTTGTGATACATTTTGATTTCAAGGGCTTTGAAACTAATTTCAAGGACCTTGACTTTGCTCACTTGCAAAACAAAGTTAGTCACAATAAAGTAGATAAAGTGCGGAATGTAAGAGATTGACACGAGGATATGTTTACGAAGTTTGACTCTAAATAGCCTACTCTCCGTCCCAAGGTATAACCGTAGGATCTAACTATCTATTACCAGCTTCAAAGAGTCCTAGATACAAACTAGAAGAAATCCCCTTCTTCTCTAACTGTAGCCAACGCTACAATCTAGCTCCAACTTTTCACCTTGCTATAATAGCCTAGTTACTTCGCAGAGTAACACACACTCTAGTATAACACTCTTTAGATATTTCAATGGAGCTCTTGAGTTTTATCACTCTCTAGAGGATAATGCTTTTGTAGAAAGAGAGAAAGAAAAACTTTTATGAACAAATGAAGATGCTTTAGATCGCTTGAAGACTTTGGATATTTCCGAGTAAGCTTGTGTACTTTCTTCTTCAATCGACATCTTCATTTATAGTCTTCGATGGAGAGGTCTTCTAGCCTTTGGGAAGATGAACGTTGAAGATGGTTCTGCTTCTCCATGGAAAACGCTTCTTGGTTGAGATGAGATAGCCATTGTATATCTTTTATCGTCTTCATCTCCTAAAGCTCATTGATCATTCTTGTCCGTAATCTTCTCATACTTGTTGTGAAGATATCCGAAATCCGTTGAAGAGGGATCTTTGCGCTTATGGTTGAGGATCTTTGCGAGACCCTGTATTGAAGCAAATCCACTTGGTCGGTTGAGATCTTCTTTGAGCATATCGTCTTGGAAGATCTTCTCTTGATGCTTGATAGATTTGGTTGTTAGAGTTTTGAATTCCTTCCAGCCGCTCTGATTTCAAGGCTTTGGCTTCTGATCCCTTTAAATGACTTTCAAGGCCTCCGTGTTAAATCTCTTTAAACGCTTCATTTGTCCCTTGCATCCGATTTCAAGGCCTCCTTCTGTCCCTTGAAATGCTTTCCGAGACCTGCATACTTTATAGACAAACACCAAACACAAACAAAGCAACTAGACATACAATCGATATTTTGTTAGTATAAGAACCACTTTTATTTGTGTTAAGTATTCCATCACCACCTATACAAATATATAACAACGGTGGAGTTTTCAATGGTGAGATTTGTTACCACAAGAGTGTTGCAATGCTCGAGGGATCTTCAAAGGGAGTCAAGGAAAGCGGAGCCTTGACCACGAGGATACTTGAGTCTGTTTGCCTCTAATGATGTGTATATTGATGTGCATGTTGAGACCACACAACTAAAGAGGGAAATGTTTACCCTTTCACCGCATAGAGTTCATCCAGTGTAGGAGCCATAATACTTGGGTCATTTGTGACTAGTGATAAGCAAGGCTATGATTCGAGATCAAATCATTTTCAAGAAGGGGAGTATGATGTGAGACTATCCTTAACATATCCTACTATACATGGATCCATCACTAGTCCAAGAGCAAGAGGCACTCAAGGAGAGGTTTCTAGCAAGAGCCAAACACTGGAGGATCTCGTAGAATGGAGAATTGCACGGCAGGCACAAATCTTGACCCATCCTAATAATATCACCTGATATTATGCAACCCAAGACCAAGATTCCTACTGTTGTGAAGGATCGAGTAGAAACTCGACCAAAAGAATTAAAGATACTTCTAATTATCTTTAATTTAATACCTCTTAAAGCTTTAAACATTTTAAAGGTATCTTGTTGGTTTTTGATCCTATCTTTTAGGATTGTCTTTATTTCTATATTTTAGAAGAATATCTCCTATAAATTTCCTTTCATAGACAAATTAATTTTGATTATTATTTCCACAGTATTGTGAAATACTCGCTGCTTTGTTTGTAAAGTTTGTGTTTTATTCATTTCAGTTCAATAAAAAAGAGAGCTTTTGATTGAATAGTTGTGAGTCCTTGCTAGGTTGTTCTTGTGTGTGTTAATCTTATTGAAGATTGGTGCTACTAGTCAAATTAGTCCCTCCTTGTGTTTGTCTTATTCAGAATGTTTGTGTAAGATTGAAGAAGAGATGGTTAATGATAACACAATTTATGACTTAGGTTTAGACACTCATTTAGATAGTTTTTCCGCTCATTCATGCATGGTTTAGCACTAGTTCACGATGTTTGCACTCAATTCATGTATTTTGTCGAGATAGACGTCTACACGGACTTTTGCATGCTTTGTAGGTATTTTGGGAGATTTAGGAGCTTAATCGACACATTCGAGGATCGTTCCTCGAGATGACACACCTTCGGACTCATTGGGATGCAAGCTAGGGGCTAAGGAGGACACTTGGGACCTTGTTGGTGCATGTCATGCACCAAATCGTGACTTATACATCCAAAACAAGCTGAGGCACCAAAACCACGGCCACTGGGACTTCCACGGGCGTGGTTTTGGCCGTGGTTTTTGCCAGACGGTTGTGACAGCTGTCCCACGATCTTCATGGCCGACTCTTGCAAATTTGTAGGATAAATAGGTGGTCCTGCAAGGCTGTTAAGGGAATCCACATCCACACTCACTACCATTCTCTCATACACTCTCAACAAGAAAGATTCTCTCAATTGGAAGCTTGGATTGGAGCTGCTCTTGGAGGAGAAGAAAAGTTCCATTGGAGAAGAAGAGAAGAACACACCATTGTTAGTCTTTGATAGATTTTAGAGTGAAGATTATCGGAATCGTTTTCTAGGGTTGTAAGAATCGATTGAACCTTCTTTTGAAGGGTTGTGAGTCTTTCTAAATCTCATATTCAGCTTGGTTTTCCTTGTTCTACTTGTTCATCTCTTTCTCTTCATTTTCTTGCAAATGGATGCCATGATTTTATGCTTGATGATTTTGATTGTGATGATGTATGTTGTTGGCTAAATAGATGCGATTCTAGGGTAAGGAAAGGATGGTTATGGCTTGGACTATGATAGAATAGACTTAAATGTATGCTTGGATGATTCGTTTGATTGAACCTAGTCACTGTTAGAAACCACGGTTTGTTCTAGACAAACCACGGCCGTGGATCTTGATGAACATCCCGTGATTTTGACTGACTTGCTTGTTTTGATGAATCTAAGTGCTAGGATGTTAGATTGTTGAAACCCTAATGTTTGTTGAGCTAAACCTATCCTAGGGTAACCTAGTGTTAGCAACTAAGTGTTAGAAGAGACCTACCCGGTAATTCTTACTCTTAGTTACCGAAGATGACAAACTCTAGGTAGTAGTGAGCCTCACAAGCCGCTATTGGACTGAGTGTGCTAGGATAGGTGTTTAGGACTTGCCTTTCCGAGACTTGCCCGGTAAAGAGAGGTTAGACCCCTAGAATACCATCCGGTTTGTGTAGAATTCCTATCCTTAGGCTATTTGAGACTTACCCGGTGATAAGACCTTAGGAACGGACTAGTGGACCATGAGACCTACCCGGTGATTGATCCCAATCTAGAAACATTCACTCCCAACATACTATAGTTAATCCAAGGAATGATTAGATAACTTGAGTCAAATGCCATAACCGGAATTTCCAACCCCTAGAATCCGTTTTTCTCTCTTTGATTACATATTTCGTATTTGCTTGTCTACTTGAAGTGTTAGCTTAGTTGATTGTTGATTTTGCATGATTTGTGATTTTTGATTGATCACCTAAAATCCAAACCCAAAACATTGAGATTTTCTTTTCTTTATTCCTTTCTATTTTCTTAGTCTAGATCTTCACTATCCTTAGTCACTAATCGATTCAATCTCACCTCAGTCTTTGTGTTCGACCTCGGAATACTATCCCTACTACAAAACGTCCCGTACACTGCGGGTTCGCTAGGAGTTAGGAGAAATATATCGAGTATAAATTTAAGGCTTATTGCGTGCATCTATTCCTAGACGTAACAGTTAACGTAAGCTCTTTGTTTAGGGGTTTTGATCCAATTGGTCAAGGTTCTTTACAAGAAAACCTTGGTCCGTATCTTTCTATATTTCCATTAATCATTTCATTATTCATCTTCTTATCTGTCCATTATCATTCCATAAACTCACGATCTTTGTGTTCGAGTTAAACAAATATCGGTCTTACCATACAAATCTCGCTCGAGATTTGCACCGAGATTTGATTTTGCCGTTGTCTTCGTGAACTTTAGTCTAGATCGGGAAAATACGGCATCAACCCCGCATCACCTAGGATCAAACCGAAAGAGACCTTGAAGTACAATATTGAGTTCTGGCATTGGTGGATCCTTATAGGAAAGACATTAAGGATGAAGTTGAACATGCAAATTTGATGCTTCCTAGTTTATTACTACCTTAGACTTGAGAATTTTAGAAGATATGTTTTTTAAAAGAGTTTGTTATAGGTAGATATGACTTGAAAGATTCTTATATGACTTGGGAGATTCTTGTTAAGGTCCCTAAGTTATTTGATCATCGGTTGAGGATGAGAATTGTTGTTTCTTTTTCAAGGAAGCTTTTGTCAATCATCATCTTAGGTTTTAATGTCATAATCATTGTGAATATTAAGGACACATATATTATAAATGCTGATTTTGGTGATTTTCATATGCATTGTGTGCTAGAGAAACCTATGAATGAGTTTTACTTGTTTGTAGGATTTTTTTTGTTTAGAATTCATAGTATAAGCATTCTTAGGTGTTCCTTTAGGCCCTTAGTTGTGGAGAGGGATAAACCTTATTATGAGTTGCACACTCACTTTTAATGGCCACATTTGTTTGGGAATGTAGTTCACATGACTAAGAGATGTTTGGATAGTCTTATGAGCATATTTAGGTTTATACCCCACAGTTGATGCAATGCATTGGAGTTTCCGAAAATCCCTTGAGAAGGCATTAATATGGTTTTTTTTTATGGATTTAGCTAGAACTAAGAAGGGGAGAAATCTTATCTTCGAGGTTGTAGTGTCATCACATATAGCGTTCGCCTATTCTAGGACTTTCAACCCATATTGTCTTTGAACTACCTTGACTATGTTGATGACCTGTTTTCCTTAACCTCTGTTGATCTTACACCGTTGTCTATGAAGGAGTGAGTGAGTTTTATTGTAGGAATGCAAGTTGAGATCATCAAAAAAAAGGGAAGCGCAAAGCTTATGTGCTAGAGTTGCCGGATGACCATGGTGATGTTAGTCCTTACATGGCTAGATTTAAAGATCACAAAGATTCGAGGAAAAATATTTTCTAAGAAGGGGAGTATGATGTGGGACCATCCTCGACATATCCTACAAGTCCTCAAGTTCCTACAACTAAAGGAAACATCACTAGATCAAGGGCAAAATAAATCCAAGAAGAAAGGTCTAACTTGTTGGTGTCTTTAGTTCCTAAGGAGGCCATTTGTGATCCATTTGTGACTAAGACCCTAATAGTGGTTACTTTGATGACAATTCCGGCCAACTTATGTAACACCCCAAATTCTGAGAACTCGGGGTGCTACTGGTTAGGACCTCACAATGGGTCCCGACCTTAGTTTGACAACAATTTTACTAGGATCTTACAACAAGGCACAAAAGTATTTAAAACATTTGAAAACTTTAAACAATATATACATGAAGAATACGTATCAGCCTTATAAAGCAAAGGTACTAAAACGACGCATATGAAGAATAGAAGACATCCCGTCCCCAACTAAATGAGTACGTGGACCCGGCTGACCATTCTCTCCGGATCTCTCTACAACTGTCTTAACCTGCAAGGCATCTACAAGCGGTATAAAACCGTTAGCTAACATTTCATGCATAAGTATAAAGGTAAAAGCACAAACACACCACATACACAATCAACATGCAACACTCAATCTTTTTATTATCTTTAATTAGGTGATAGGTTATTACTAATGATACTTATTTGTGATATGAGGGATTTACAAACCTTGCCCCTGTCCCCGTTTACCAACGAGGAATGGCACTAATGCATTTGACCGTCTACCTGCTTGGGCTGGTCGCAGGGAACCTCCTAGACTCTCGCAAGTGCTAGGTAGATGATGTCACGACCCGTTATCATACACTTGGGTCAATTACGTAAATAATAAAGTCGGGCTAATCTATTTTCGTTATTTATCATAACTAACAAACACCACTCATACACATTACACTCATACAAGAAGCCAACTAAGTAAGTCCGTGGACTTACCAGTATCCAAGCGCAACCGATCACCATACTGTCAAGTTCCCTCGGGAAAACACGCAACGCCTTTTCAAGACAAGGCACACGAATCAAACAACGCTCTAGTCAACTAGAAGTTCTCAGACTTCTAGGTTCAATATCCTCACAAGAATAACATCATTCTAGTCAACTAGAAGTCCTTAAACTTCTATGCTCAACATCCTCACAAGAATAACATCACTCTAGTCAACTGGAAGTCCTTAGACTTCTAGGCTCAACATCCTCACAAGAACATAAACGCATAAGATAAATCGACACTTAAAACCTAACACAACTCTTCTAAACCAAACTATAGTTATACCCAACTTCGGAATATAATAAATCTGGATTAAACCAACAAATCGTTCTCAACTTTTACCACATGCTCCTATGTATATCCATAAACAACATATCCAAAATTCAAGCTCAACAGAGGTCAATAACCGATCCAATTCTATCTCACAAAACTGCATCACAAGCAGTTTTTCCTCAACACTTGGAATATTCAGCATACTTATAAAAACTGCATGAGGAACCAACTTTGGAGAACCATATCTCCTAAACTATAACTCGGAATAATCTCAAATTTCAGTGTGTTATATTATACAATTCCAACTATAACATATCCGAAAATCAGCAACAAATGAGGAGTCGAACTTACCCAAATCTGGATCACAAAATATATCAACATGCAGTTTTCCAACACTTGGAAATTTCAGCACAACAGAATACTGCTTAGGACCCAATCTTTGAAAAATCATAAATCCTCTGGATTCCTCTCAAATTTTAATATGTTCTACCACAATATCCCAGCTATAAAATATAAAAATTTCAGCCAAAACGAATGAGTCTAGCATACCTAAACTTGGTCCCAAAGTTGGATACTTGATAAAGTCGGAAAGCTGAGAAACAGTTCCTTGAGTTGCTTCTTAGTTGTAGTATACGGGTTTCAACAATGGTTCAGAGGAAACTATTAGTACATATATATATATATATATATATGAAGGGAACCAAGGGAAGTGGCGTGGATCTTACTCGACTTACAAGGCTCGATGTGCCTGCGTGTAAGACCGGAAAGGAGGCTCTTGTTGTTGGTTCTTGTGTGCGTAGAAGGAGACGAGTATGGCTTGCTACTGCGGTTTCTCTTGTGGTTGGTGCTCTCGAAAAAGAAGTTATGGTGACAGAGGTTATGTTTCCGTGTGCTGAACGTGATTGTACCTCGACATACTGTTTGCGGTGGCAACAAACGAGGAAGACGCCGCTTCAAGGGATCTTGTCGCGTGCCAGAGTAGGTGTCATTCTGTTGCTTGCCGTCGGTGAAAGCGTCTCAGTTGTTGGCCAATGAAGAGGGCTCTGTAGACGCTGCGCATGGAAGGGTGGATGTCGCCGTTGCTATTAACGTGCCATCGTGAAAGGCAGAGGACAACTCGATTGTTGGGTATTGTGTTGAGCATGTTGGCGTGAAATCCGGGATTGAGAGTTGGAAATGGTTAGGTGGTAACGGGCGGTGGGAGAGTTACGTAAAAGAGGGAAGATTGAAAGGAATACAATAAGGTAAGTGGGGTATGCTGCCATAAATATGGTCAAAGATTGATAAAGTAAGTTTGGTACATAATACAAGGAAGGAAGGCAAGTGCGCTGAATGTAGTACATCAGTCCACGCAAGAAGCAAGCTGGAGGTGGCAATAATATATATGTTGTCCCAGTGAGATTCAAAGGAGTTGTTGTAACGGCCAAGGAGGCGCACAGCTCGCCGTTGCATTATGGGTAGTCTAAAGGCTAATAAGACGGGTAAAGAATAAATATATAACTGATGTATTAATTAGGTAGATTCCACTGTTTACATGGGTTTAAAAATGAGTAAGCCAAGCTATTCTCATGTACTAGAAGAAGGGAGAGGGAAGGTATAGTTTAGTTAAGATCGGAATGTATACCCACGTAAATGATAAGTATAGATGGATTATGATATTGAGTATCTCATAGCGATAACGTTTAACATGTAGAAAGTTGGAAATGGAATCCCCACCCATAACTATGAAAAGAAAAGGAGTCCAAACGGGTTCTATTTCCGGTTTGACTTGAAATTTATTGAAGATAAAATTCCGGGTATTACATCAGTACCCCCTTAAAATAAGTTTCGTCTAGAAACTTATAACAAGGTATTTAATCAAATGATTTCCGTAAATGAACTTGTATATCCTAGTCTCACTAAATTTTAATTTCGTTTTCTGAACTCCTCTAACCTTATCAATGCGTAACGGAAAAAAACGGTCGTAACATCAAATCCCCCTCAAAATAAGTTTCGTCCCGAAACTTAGGATAAGACAATCCTGATCGGACTTTAAGGCACCAAATGGGTATGTTTGATCACTACACAAAAGTCGCTTCATTTCCACATCTAAGTTTCTCGCACCTCAAGGTTACCAAAAGCACACATCACTGACTAAACACTCAATCATGAAATAAACAAGTAGTCAAACAATATCACACATACAAGGTCAAGCCCTAACTCGTCACTCTCGAGGTTACAACTATCACTACATAGGTCTTTGTAAGGTTACGTCTCTTACTATCCCTAGTATCTTAGGTAGCCTTATCAACCACGTTCTAGAGTGGTTACCAGATATCTCACCGGTATCATCCGGCTCAACTGTCTGATCCTCTAATATGATGACCTAACTCGTGTCTGGTAGGTATCTCTCCATTGAATTTCTCAAACTCAGTTCCCAAACTTAGTCTCCGTGGAAAACTGAAGCTACACTCTCCAATAGGGTGAGGAATACTAGTCCATCAATCACTTCTAAACCGCTTTAAAACTTCAAATGGTTGCCTTACACAACTCACTTCCAGATCCTTTGATGACCCTACGAAAAATAATCTATTCAACTTTCTTCCCTTCGTTATGACCACTTGCTTCCGGCCTTCTGCTACGGTTCTGACTACACACTCGGGCCAAAGGTCTTGGACATTCACCAACACTTTACCAAGTACCCAATGCTCTTCGTATCACGACCTACTTGGTCTTGTCTTTTAATATTACTCAGTCATCTTATTCCTCCGGTAAGGAATCTTCACCTTTACCCTTTTCTGGTCTAACACTCAGGGCAGCTAAGAATCAAATCTAATGGTCATCCTTATTTATAGTTCTCTAATATATCGTTAGCTCAAACTTAGGCTTCTCACGCATTTTCCATGATCTTAAGTAAAATATAATATGTCCGAAAGGACGGCATTAGATACAAAGTGAACTCATATCACCGTTATTTGATAATAGCTACTCAATAAATGCTAACATACCATCAGCAGTGCGCTCTTTTATCCACCATTGTTACCAGCCCAATTGTATCCCTCTAACTCAAAAAGCAACTCGGGTCCGTTCCGATATAACATTACACATAAAATCTACTCCGAGATTATGCTTTCTTTAAGCATGGTTACTAGGTTGTAAGTATATCACTGCCGCTTATTTCCTTATATGTCTTTTGACTCAGTAGGGTAGTTACTCACTTTGAATTTCCTAGTGAAGACCATGCACATAATTCCACGTCTACCTTGTGGTGATACTGTTCTTCCACCAAATTTTTAGTCACTCAGCGTAGCCTAGCTCGTGTTCCTTCCAAACGGAATGCATTTCACCAACTATCATTCTTTGAAACTTGACACGTTATTTCTCTGTACCATTGAGCTTCTTGCTCTGTGGGTTAGGACCCACCACGCTTCCGCTGCGCCACTCTGATAATTCTGTTGTCACCCATTACTCATAAGGACATTTTTTGTGAGTCCAAAGTGATTGACCCCAAAACTCTTTTCCTAATTACATTATTAGTCTTATCCGGATGGAGTACCAAGTAATTTCCTTATTCGCCTCCCTGAAATAAAAGAACGATTGGAAAATAACCTCTCCCGTTTACTCCTTTAATTATTCTAACACAGATTCAAACTCCCTGACTCGACCAGAGTTTGATCTTAACTAGACAAGAAACAACCTTTAACGTGATCCTCTCGATGCCTTTTGTTCAACCCAGAAGGTTGACGTTGCCTACTTGAGGAAATCCTCCAAAGGCATCGGTAAAGCTACTTCATAAATCCCCAGTCACAATTATTTCTTCTTATCTATACATAACTTGTAAATATCAAATAACACTTGCAGGTCCTCAACTAAGGTTGACCAATCTATAGTTGACTTATCTTAATATCCCGGGCTTACTCTTCTTCTACCTCTATTGGCAAAAATTCCTTGGTGAGCATCACCTACTCGATTAATCCTTTTATACTTCTTTAGTTCGTTATATCTTCCACCCCTTCCGCTTTCTTTGGGCTAACTCCATTTCTCTAGTCCGATTGTGTCATTCATCTGACATAAATAGTCGTTTTAAGTCTTCCACGATAGCTTGCAAGCGTCTTTGCAATTCTTATGGCCGTAATGATCATCCACTTGCAATTCCTCTTGCATGGACCGTCTGTGTTGATGGTTTAGGTCCCGTGATAATTGGGGTTACCCTGGACTCTTGAGTCTAGCAAGGACGTTCTCTCATACACATTTCTTCACTGGTGTTGGTGGTAACATCGCCTTCATGAAAATCCGTTGACCCTGCTACAGGCTTCCATTCTTTAAATATTGGCGTCGCGATTTCTTTCAAACTTCTTATATCTTTGAGGAGGTCAAAACCTCCCCACACTTGTGGGGTCTGCCTTTTCGCTTTTACACTCAATTGTATGTCTTTATTCCGTGCACTTCAGATCCTCATATCCGGTTTGACACCCATTCTCTTCAGACCTCTCATGCCCATAATTGTCTATGGGGCATTCGCCACGATTGTAACGTCCTTTATCTCGCCCTCTTGGTTGTACTCTGTTCTACTTGGTTCTTGTTCTAATGTTGTTATCAACACTCGGAGATCTTCTCGTCTCCTACATGATTCTTCTAATTCATCTCTCGGCTTCATACAGTCATGTCCCTGATATGACATTATGTCCTTTCTATCTGAGCTGACTCAGGATCTTCTTCCTCATTTGATTATCCTTGTGGTGAAAATTATCCTAACATTTTACTTCTTTGCTCATTCGTTCTTTGGATGAATTATATGGGTCACCAAGACGCCCACCAAAGTATAATACTCATTCCAAGATTTGAGTTCATTGTCTCATGTTGAAAACTCTTCAAGTCCGCTACCGATTTATAATGAGGCGATAATCACTTCGTTATATCACAACTAAAGGATACATAATATCCTTTAGGATACTAACATGCTATACATATACATATATAATCATACATTAGAACATATCGATATAAGTCTATATACTAACTAACACACCTATCATTCTAAGTTACAGAGATCCACGGAGACTGATGGTAGTCCGCCGTACTACTAACCCAACAACCCAACTATGCGTGTGTGTAAAAATAGAAATCCGTTTTGAAAATTTTAGACCCCTTTCGGGTTCTAGTTATTTTATACATTCGGTCTTTCAGAAGATTTCAAGTGTCATTGTTGCCAACCTAGAGCTCCAATACCATATTGTAACATCCCAAATTCTGAGAACTCGAGGTGCTACTGGTTAGGACCTCACAATGGGTCCCGACCTTAGTTTTACAACAATTTTACTAGGATCTTACAACAAGGCACAAAAGTATTTAAAACATTTGAAAACTTTAAACAATATATACATGAAGAATATGTATCATCCTTACAAAGCAAAGGTACTAAAACGACGCATATGAAGAATAGAAGACATCCCGTCCCCAACTAAATGAGTACGTGAACCCGACTGACCATTCCCTTTGGATCTCTCTACAACTGTCTTAACCTGCAAGGCGTCTACAAGCGGTATAAAACCGTTAGCTAACATCTATGCATAAGTATAAAGGTAAAAGCATAAACACACCGCATACACAATCAACATGTAACACTCAATCTTTTTATTATCTTTAATTAGGTGATAGGATATTACTAATGATACTTATTTTGTGACACGAGGGATTCACAAACCTCGCCCCTGTCCCCGTTTACCAATGAGGAATGGTACTAATGCATTTGACCGTCTACCTGCCGGGGCTGGTCGCAGGGAACCTCCTAGACTCTCGCAAGAGCAAGGTAGATGATGTCACGACCCGTTATCATACACTTGGGTCAATTACGTAAATAATAAATTCGGCCTAATCCAGTTTCGTTGTTTATCATAACTAACAAACACCACTCAAACACATTACACTCATACAAGAAGCCAACTAAGTAAGTCCGTGGACTTACCAGTATCCAAGCGCAACCGATCACCACACTGTCAAGTTTCCTCGGGAAAACACGCAATGCATGTTCAAAACAAGGCACACGAATCAAACAACGCTCTAGTCAACTAGAAGTTCTCAGAATTCTAGGCTCAATTTCCTCACAAGAATAACATCACTCTAGTCAACTAGAAGTCCTTAGACTTCTATGCTCAACATCCTCACAAGAATAACATCACTCTAGTCAACTAGAAGTCCTTAGACTTCTAGGCTCAACATCCTCACAAGAACATAAACGCATAAGATAAATCGACACTTAAAACCTAACACAACTCTTCTAAACCAAACTATAGTTATACCCAACTTCGGAATATAATAAATTTGGATTAAACCAACAGATCGTTCTCAATTTTTACCACATGCTCCTATGTATATCCATAAAAAACATATCCAAAATTCAAGCTCAACAGAGGTCAATAACCCATCCAAATCTATCTCACAAAACTGCATCACAAGCAGTTTTTCCTCAACACTTGGAATATTCAGCATACTTATAAAAACTGCATGAGGAACCAACTTTGGAGAACCATATCTCCTAAACTATAACTCGGAATAATCTCAAATTTCAGTGTGTTATATTATACAACTCCAACTATAACATATCCGAAAATCAGCAACAAATGAGGAGTCTAACTTACCCAAATCTAGATCACAAAATTGTATCAACATGTAGTTTTTAACACTTGGAAATTTCAGCACAACAGAAAACTGCTTAAGATCCACTCTTTGAAAAATCATAAATCCTAAACCACTCGTTGGATTCCTCTCAAATTTTAATATGTTCTACCACAATATCCCAGCTATAACATATAAAAATTTCAGCCAAAACGAATGACTCTAGCATACCTAAATTTGGTCCCAAAGTTGGATACTTGATAAAGTCGAAAAGCTGAGAAACAGTTTTTTGAGTTGCTTCTTAGCTGTAGTATACGGGTTTCAACAATGGTTCAAAGGCAACTATTAGTACATATATATATATATATATATATGAAGGGAACCAAGGGAAGTGGCGTGGATCTTACTCGACTTACAAGGCTTGATGTGCCTACGTGTAAGACCGGAAAGGAGGCTCTTGTTGTTGGTTCCTGTGTGCGCAGAAGGAGACGAGTATGGCTTGCTACTGCGGTTTCTCTTGCTGTTGGTGCTCTCGACAAAGAAGTTATGGCGACAGAGGTTATGTTTCCGTGTGTTGAACGTGATTGTACCTCGACATACTGTTAGCGGTGGCAACAGACGAGGAAGACGCCGCTTCAAGGGATCTTGTCGCGTGCCGGAGACAGTGTCATTCTGTCGCTTGCCCTCGGTGAAAACGTCTCAATTGTTGGCCGATGAAGAGGGCTCTGTAGACGTTGCGCATGAAAGGGTGGATGTCGTCGTTGCTATTAACCTACCATCGTAGAAGGCAGAGGACAACTCGATTGTCGGGTATTGTGTTGAGCACGTTGGCGTGAAATCCGGGATTGAGAGTTGGAAATGGTTAGGTGGTAACGGGCGGTGGGAGATTTACGTAAAAGAGGGAAGATTGAAAGGAATACAATAAGGTAAGTGGGATATGTTGTCATAAATATGGTCAAAGATATATTGATAAAGTAAGTGTGGTACATAATACAAGGAAGAAAGGCAAGTGCGCTGAATGTAGTACATCAGTTCACGCAAGAAGCAAGCTGGAGGTGGCAATAATATAGATGTTGTCCAAGTGAGATTCAAAGGAGCTGCTGTAACGGCCAAGGAGGCGCACAGCTCGCCGTTGCATTATGGGTAGTCTAAAGGCTAATAAGACGGGTAAAGAATGAATATATGACTGATGTATTAATTACGTAGATTCCACTGTTTACATGGGTTTAAAAATGAGTAAGCCAAGCTATTCTCATGTACTAGAAGAAGGGATAGGGAAGGTATAGTTTAGTTAAGATCGGAAGGTATACCCACGTAAATGATAAGTATAGATGGATTAAGATACTGAGTATCTCATAGCGATAACGTTTAACATGTAGAAAGTTGGAAATGGAAGCCCCACCCATAACTATAAAAAAAAGGAGTCCAAACGTGTTCTATTTCCGGTTTGACTTGAAATTTATTGAAGATAAAATTCCGGGTATTACAACTTAGACGTGGAAACGGCGTCAAGCCAACGTCATAAGTTGTCATGAAAGGAGTGGAATATTGAAGCTTAGTGAGCTTTAAAGCCTTTTATATCTTTTGATATAAAATACAAGACATTTATTACCTTAGACCCTTTGACATTTAAAGGTCTTATTTAGCATTTTATTTAGTTAATGACGATAGATTAATGGTTTTAATCTTTTTTAGACCCCATAGAAGCCTTCCATTAGCTTCATTTTCAGTTAAGAATGATTCCAGCAAAAAACTGAGCCTGAAAGCTTTTGTGTATCGGAAACTCAATCAAAAAGGAGCTTTGATTGAACTATTGTGTCATCTTTGCTAGGTTATTCTCGTGTGTGTTAATCTCTTGAAGATTGGTGCTACTAGTCGATCCTAGTACCTTCTTGTGCTTGTCTCGATCTATAGGGTTGTGTAAGGTTATAGATCTTGCTTGAGTTTTGATCTCCTAGATCAATGTTCTAGTAAGTGGTTCCTTTGGTTCTTCTAGATCTATCTATCATCATCAGTGTCCATTGTCATTCACTCTCTTTTCTTTCATTTTTCTTCCATAGTCTACCACCCTTATTCACTTTCTGATTTGTGTACTTTGTTCTAGAAAAATGTCCACTTGAAGGTCTTGAACGGCTCCAATCTAGATCTAGTCAATTGCAGCCACAACCCTGCACCAACCTCAGCTTGAGGTCTCGGGTTTGATTCCTACCATCCACATTTATATTTAACACATATTTTACATATTTAAAATTTTTAAAATTAAAATAAGCTTTTAGGCTGGGCTCATCGACCTGAACGGGCTTGTGTTATGTGCCATACCTGCCCGTTTTTCTCGGGCGAGTAGAAAAACTCGTTCTTACCAAGATCTAAAATTACCTTATTGGGATAAAAGTCAAAACGAACACCTCACAAAAGAATAAAGTAAAGAATCATGCATCGTCTTACATTTGTATACAAGAATTCTCCTAGATCTCATCAATACTTGATCCTCCAAGGATGAATATATATCTTTCTTTAATGCCAAATAAATATTTTGCTCTTTCAAATTGCATAACACAAGCCAAAGAGATAAGTCTTACCCCCTTGTCAAAAATTAGGAACTAAAATATTTAATTTATGTCCTGCAAATGGATAATCTTTGAAGTGCAAGGATCTCCCTTTTTATAGGAAAATGGGGCACATATTTGGGGGAGAATAACCACCACAAATACGGTTGGGAGCTGTCAAAAGCAGTTAAAAGTAGTTGCGAGAAGTTAGTGTTTTCTTAATTAATTTACAGCTCAAGCCCAACTCAATTAGGTCATCAAGAAACCCAAAATGAAGCTAGATTGTTTGCGTGACTTTTTCTTCACCAATGAGTTTTACTTAATTCATTATAGTTAAATGAAACTCCAAGCTCCACAAATACTCACGAGCTTGAATTGGGTCAAAGTAGCTTTACTCACCAAGTAGCTCAATATCTAGCTTCTTGCAATTCAATGACATTTGTGCTTGCATTCCTTTTAAACTTTGCAACAACCTTCTCGAACTAATATAATGAAGAATGCTTGAAAAAGCCTATAAAATGGGTCCTAAAAACACAAATCTTCATACTCTCAATTTCCTCCGCACCATGGCTTAGCCGTTGGCAAGGCCAATAAGGTATGCATTGTCATGAATAAGTCAAGATAATGTCTCACTACACTCACGAGACTCAACTAAACCACTTTTCTACGTTGATGGATTTCTCACTCGTGAAACTGAAGTGGTTATCTAACACGTTTGTAAGATATGTTTGTATATACTTGTTATATATTACTGAGAAGGGTTTGTTATCATCAATAAGATAAATTGTTGGATAGCATTCGGATCTCGATTTACAGTTTTCTAAGTTGCATGATTAGGAGGGAATACAAGACTTTTTGAGCTATCATCTTTTGGAGATCTCTCATGAATTGGAGTGTTTAAGTTGCATGTTTGTATGATATGTCTATTCGCAGGATCTTTTGCTTATGCTTATTGTTATATATGATTATAAAGGGGTTGCCACTATCAATAAGGGAATATTGTTCGATAGCATTCGACTTTCGATCTAGAGCTCCCTACAAATTGATAATGACATACTAAAGATTATCCGAGGTTATTCTAATTATTAGTTTCACGAACAAAATAGCATAAGTAGTGACTAATAAAAACCAAAGAACGATTTTGGAGAAGAGATAAACTTCATGAATTTCGAAGAAATGAATTTTATAAAAAAAATTCCAAATGTATATTTGAAGAATTTCGACGTAATTATTTATGAATATAAGTATAAATTATCATCTCCTTTAGGATTTCGAACATTAATATGTTGTCTTGTTTTATCAAAACTTTGAATTAACTTGTGTCTAAAATCAAATCTCAATAAATTTCACCTTTTTATGATAACAAACGATTTCATACATAATAATTTTTTTTATAAAGCTTAATATTTAGACGCATACACTATAAAAAAGACTAATCAAATAAATTTGGTTTTTTTTTAAGTCATTAAAAACGCTCTCAAATAATTTTTCCTTTTATTTTAATTGGTTGTTAAATTACTTTCTTTAGTTTATTTGCGATTACTTTAGTGTTATTTATTTAGCCACTTACGCAATACAAGTATACAAACGTCATAGAACAAAACACATGAAAATCAATTTTCATGTTGTTGGCGGTGAAGCTATTGCATGGTGTCGTTAATATCATGTTATTATGAGTTCATGACCCAAGCTTAATTTTTAATCACGTAGTCGTAGATAAGGATTTTCCAAAAAAAAAAAAGAAATTAAATTAAAATACTAAATTTGGAATCCTCCAAAAATTAATAGCGAAGAAAAAGGAAACGTAACAACTAGGATGACGTGTGCCGGAGAGGAAGGCGCGTTAACAAATAATAACAGCAGTGGGGGATTAGCGCCACTTCTCACACCCAAAATTCTGCCTTCTTCCTTTCCTCTCCGCCTTCGCATGATCATGGCTTCTTTATATGCATTTAATTCTTCATAATCTCCAATCAACACCATAATCATCATCCTCATCAATGGCGGATGCCACCATTACCACCAAAGATCCAATCTACGTCCACACCCGTAGAGAGGCCTTCGAGCACGGCCTCATCCCAATCCCTAAACTCGTCTTCACCGATGGAGCCACCACCCTCGGATCCATCAAGAACAAGCTCATCCAAAGCGCCTCCCAGCCTAATATGCGCGTAAACTCGTCCGCCATTGCCAATGTCCTCCAGATCTCGCCCGATCATGCCAGGCTCCTCCTCGACTCCATCTCCTGCATCCTCCCCTTCCCTTCCGATCCCCTCGTCTCCTCCAAGCCTAACGATGTCGACTCCGCCGGCGTCAATGTCTTCGATTTGATTCTTTTTCTTTATATACAGTCATACAAGAGGTTGCTTCCCAGGACTCACAAGGATTCCGCCGCCATTGCCGATGTTTGGCCTACTGCGTCTGCCTTCGATGGCTATTTGTCCGCTCTCTCCCCCTTGCAGGTTTTCAATTGAATTAATCGTTCATTTCTGTAGGAGGATTCTGATTTTAGTTTTTACACCATCTGTTTGTTGTTGCTGTTAAAGTTTATATCATCTTATACAATTTTTTATATTCATGCGCAATACAAGAGTGTAGCATCTTTTTTAACGCATGATAATAATTCAGCTTTTAGTGGTAACATATTAACTCTGCACTTGTTGGTATGGTGTAGCTTGTGCGCAGCAATAGCCGTAAATTTATGCCATCACAAGCAGATGAAGAGGCTCATCAGTTGTCGTATTTGCAGAAGCATATGTCTAATCTTCTTACTCTTTTAGCAGATCCAGTTGATGGCGGAGGCAACAGTTCATTGGTTTGTCAAAATTGTGCTCCTCTCTATGTGTTTGCAATGTTGGGAGACGGCACCCACCCAAGGTGTCTGTGCTATATAGCGGCAAGTCATTGTTATATATAGATCATCAGTTTTTGTTTCTCTTGTTTCAGGTATTGCCAATGGAGAGATTTGACCACCTTGGGCTTCTGATCCAGTTCGGTGATAATAGGGGATCAGAAGGGACTCCATTGAGCCAATCTGTTCCATGTTTTGCGAATTCTGATCCTAATATGCCCGCTGCTCCCGTTGCAGCTGCTCAAGTTCACGATTGGCTTCTGCAGAATATAGTTGATTCTTTGGATCATGTTGGTGACAGGAATGCTGCAAGAGAAAGTGGTTCACCAAGTGGCAGCAATTCTGACCAAGATGTTTCCATGTCTGATTCTAGTCCTACTTCAGCTAAGGCCACCCCAAGTGTGTGGGGCCTCGACTTTATAGAAGGAGTCTCTAAAGCATCATTTGTAAAACAAGCAGCTGATCTAAATGGTTCTTCGATCAAGGTGCGTGCCGAATTGGCTGAACAGAGCTACTAAGCTAGATGTTTGAGTTATATGAAGGAGGCTTAGTTCATGGTTACAAGTTCAAGTGTTGTGTTTCTAACAGAATCAAATTTGCAGGTTGCGAATTGCCATGATACTGTCATCTATGTCTTAGCACCTTTAAAATACGCGACGGTTTATGGCTGCTCAGATGCAACTGTAATTCTTGGAGCTGTTGGCAAGGTAATGAATCAGTTAATTACAGACTACATATAATGTCGTGAATGATTTCATCAATCTATTTCTGTGGATACTCTAAATGATGTTGGATAACACTGTTGTTTTCTTGTTTGCCAATGTAGGCTCTAAAAGTAGAACACTGTGAGCGAGTTCATGTGATTTCTGTTGCCAAAAGAATCTGCATTGCCAATTGCCGCGAGTGTGTTTTCTTTTTAGGGGTGAATCAAAGGCCACTAATCGTTGGTGATAATCACAAGCTGCGGGTCTGTATACTTGTCTCACGCGAGTGTCGTATCTTTGTTGAATTGAAGTGTATTGTGATGAGATTAGTGTATCCTGATGCCTGTAGGTTGCCCCTTATAATACATTTTACCCTCAACTGGAAGAACACATAGCCGAAACGGGTATTGTGGCATCTATCAACAGATGGGATGAACCAGCGGCGCTTGGTGTGGTTGACCCACATGATTCCTTTTCTCATCCTGCTGGTGTTTCTGATGCTCAAGCTGAATCAGCCTTGCATTTGGATCCAGATTCGTTCACAAAGTTCACGGTATGTTTTCTAGTTTGTTTCATCATTTGTATTTGTGGTCATTGGCATCACCTTATCCACTATTATCGGGTTCAGGTTACTACGACTATTTTGACCCAATATCCAATATTAATGTGTTTTCAGATTCCAAAATGGTTCTTCGGTGAATCTGGTGGGAATACCAAGGACAATCCGTTTCCATTACCAGAAGCTTATAGAAGCTCCCAGACTAAAAATGTACATAATGAAACCATACTCCATAATCTATGAACGTGCTTTCATGTTGAAGGTATATTCAAGTTTATTTGGTTCATTTACAGGGTACCAACCTCGGGGAAGTAAAACAACTTCTGAAGGAAACCCAACTTGATGAAAATAAGAAGCGGGAACTTTCTTCTGCACTTCATGTACACTTCAAAGAATGGCTATATGGTATGGCAATAGCTTGAATGCACGCTTCACTTTACGTCTGCAATTTAGGGGTTAATTTTGATGTATAATGTTGCAGCTTCTGGAAACATTCGCCAGCTACACTGCCTACAGACAGACTGATATACCAAATCTAACGGTCATCCTTTTATTTTCATCTCCTTGGCCTTTCGAATACTTTTTCAAGTTTTAATTTTATTGATATGCTTGATTCGAGACCGTCAAGCTAGGGCTGGCTTATGAAGCTTTACTCCCAGTTCAGATGTCTGGATTTTCAGAATTTTTTTTTTACATTTTTTTATATTTATAGATTTGAATGTTGATGATTTCTATATCAAAATGGGATTCTAGAGGTGCAACCTGTGGTTTTCAATTTGAGTAGAATGATAAGATCCATACCTCCGTTACTAATTTGACAATAAAGGAGCTTGCTTGTCATATTGCCGCCTGATGCTCGTGCGAACCTGTTGTTTTTGGTTGGGTGTCTCTGTGGGCACATGATGCGAAGCCTAAAACTTTGATTCTTGAATCACTCTCGAAACAAGGCTTTTTCTTTTGGCCACTCTCCCTACCCTTCATTTGCCTTTGCATTTCCATTTCCCGTACAATATAATTTGCTGTAAACTTCAACTTGAGCCTGTGATGGAAGGCTTGTCTTACAAAAGCATTGGGAGTTGCTGGATGCAATGGCAATGCCAGAAGGGCAAGTTTTTCACTGTACCTGGTTACATAGGCCTATGGGAAAGGCATACCAACAAAATAAAATTAAATGTTTTATGTCCAGAAAGCAACGTGTATGGTGAACAACAGCAATCACTCATTATGATGGATGGCATTATTTTGTCTCAAATGGTCTAGCAGCTACATGTAATACTATAGGATTATACCATTTCTACTATTCGTCATCTCAAACACCACCAACAAGAAACTAGAATTCCGTAGGAAACTTGCAGAACAGCTACAAAGTGAAAGAATCACAGGAGCAAATCAGGGGCAGATTTCAGTGTTGCCTCAAAAACTTAGGATCATATCTCTGGCTGGAGGCGTAGCCCAGAACCTCAGACTGACAGGTGACTGACTGTTGGAGAGCCAGGGAAGCGAGTGTGTGTTGACCGGAACGACTTCTCAAACACGTCACCCTCAGAAACTCCTGTCCCGGATTTGTGTAGCAGATGCACTAAATCTTCCACAACTTGTGACATTGATGGTCGGAATTCTTTCTCTGCCTGTATGTGTTACATGGCATGATTTATAGCATAAAAGACAATTTTTTAATCATGTCATGTATTTCATTAATTTGTTGTTGTTACCTGTATGCACAGTGATACAATGTCAGCAAAACAGGAGAGAGTTCTTGGATTTATTTTAATGCGCGGATCAACCATGTCTTCCAGAGAATCAGCATCATGAAGCTGTGTCGAAGCCCATTTCACTAAGCAATGCTCTCCCCCTGCTTTTGAACTGAGTAAAAGTACAGCCTCAGCCATTTTGACGGGGTAACAAAAGTCAGAACAAGGTATTAGAGAAAGAATGCATCTCTCACCTATCAATGGGTCTTCTTCCTGTAAAGAGCTCAAGAAGCAGAACACCAAATGCGTATACATCAGTCTTTGCGTTTTCTGTTCCTGCCTGCCCTTGCTCCGGTGCAATGTAGCCAGAATTGCTTATTGCTATCTCTGAGGCCTGTTCTTGGCGGTTTACCCAAAGTATTTACTTTTGTGACATGAACCGAGTGTCACTTACCGTAATCTACTGTGACGAGTATATAACAGGTTCTGTACCTTTAGTTTGACGCTGTTGCTCGTAAGAGGCCTTAATCCAGTAAGCCCACAATCACATAACCGTGGTGTAAGATCGTCATCAAGTAGAACATTTGTGGCCTTTAGATTGCAGTGTGCAACAGGAGGGGACACCGAATGCATGTAGCTGTTCATGCATCATGTAATCAGATAATCATCCATTTCTCTATAATGCAATAAATTAGAATAAATACTTACTTCAAACCCTGTGCAATGCCAAATGCTATCTGCAACCGGAGTCCCCAAGTGAGCGGCATGAAATATTCGCAATGTAGAGCATCATCTAGAGTCAGACTCCTCACGTACTCGTACAGAAGAAGGTGGCGACCACGCTCTATGCAATATCCAGTGAGTCTAACGATGTTTGGGTGCCTTAAACGTGATGCAGTACGAATAACGTCCAGGAATTGTTCTTCCTCATGGAGAGATAGTGATACTGTGTTTACGTTCTTTACTGCAAATAACTGCAAGGACAAGCGTGAAAATATGTTACTCATGTAGCCTAAGATAAAAATTTCACTTGCCAGAACTTTTTTTTTTTTTTCAGGCTGCATACTTGGCCATCAGGGAATTCTGCTCTATAAACTGAACCAAGGGATCCCTCTCCAAGAAAGTTCTCCTCACTGAAGTTATTAGTAGATAACTGAAGCTCTGAAATTGAATAGAGTTTTGCACTTGGTGGCATTTTGCATTTTCTGGAGAAACTTCTTCGAGATGCTCGTCCCAGTATCCGGCTGGCCGGACGTAAGCGTTTTGGCATTGTTACTGGTGGAGGTGGAAGATCAACAGTCAAAATCTGAGGGCTTTCCGCAGGTGCAGCAATAGGGTAATCTATAAGTACAATATACCAGAACACATGAATCATACTTGGTGTCCTGGAAGAACAATATCTTAAGCAAAACTAATCACTTGTCAGCAAAGAATGTGAAGTTTGTTAAGCTTGTTTTGTCTCCATCAGTAGCTTACCATACTCCGTCACAGTTGGCACTAATGTTATGAAGTGAAATGGTTTAGATGATCAGTTACACCCAAACTCCAACTGTTATTGCCTTAAGCATCATATGTAAGAAAATTTCTGGAAGAGAGATGCTGTCCACCTCAGTAGAAGATTAAGAGGTTATGAATTTTATAGTCTTAAATGCCTTGGAGTGAGAAAGTCATGGGGAGAAGGGGATAAATGCTTTTTGAAAAAGTATCACCTCTGTTTGAACTGACTTGAGGGGAGGCCATTGAGCTATCAGCGCTTGCAGTGTCTTCATGCTTTCTCATTCGAACTTTGTGAATGTGGACACCAATGACAAATGCTGTGCAGGTTGTCAGAAGTGCGATGCCACCAACCAATAAAGCTATTCCTCCTGGACCTAAGGCTTTCTTTTTGTGCCTGTGCGTCTTGAGAGGAGGATAATTTTCAATGGCACTGGACTCTGCTGTCGGGTAGCTCGAAATGTTCTGTCCTGTGGAAATATTCTCTAGTGGAAATCTCCAAGGTGGGGAGTTGGCTTCCGTGTGAAAAAAGTTTCCCCCAATCCTGCAAAGGACAAGCACGTCAAGTTGGTAGCATAGAGTTTATAACCAGAGGAAAACAATGTCTTGTATATACCATAAATTTGGAATGGTTTGAAAGTGTTGAGGGATGATGCCACTGAAATGATTATCTTGTATATTCCTGCGATAAGTACAAGAAAGCATGTCTTAAGGTGCATCCCAGCAAAATTTCAATTGGCACAATCGCTCCAAGAATGAACATACAGATCTATCAGTTGGAGATTTGACAGCAAAATGACTGAACCAGTGAAATTGTTATCTTGCAAGTACCTACAAGATAGTTTATATAAGCTCAAAGCTTTGTTTTTCCATAAATAAATCACATGGATTATTCTCACAGCAAATGCTGTAATTGAAAGCTTTTTTAACTGACAGTTTGGTAAGATTCTTCAGGGATGAAAAAGAATCAGGTAGGTCCCCTCCTAAATTGTTGTACGAGAGATCCCTACAGGAAATAAATACAATATTATAAAGAGATAAAAAAAATTTCTTAAGACAGAAAAGATTAATGATTAGAAGTCTCATGAAGCATGAACATACTTTCTTAACAAATTTGTAAAAGGAAATGAAGCACACGACATATAAAGTAAAGTCAGCACCAAAGAGTTGGACTATAGAGCATACATTTCTCGGAGACTTGGGAGTCCAGTAAATACATTGCCAATAGGTCCAGATAACATATTGTGGCTCAGATTCCTGCACCGATAGATACTTAATAATCATCATAAAATGAATTCATCAACATGTGGTTTAAGAAAAATGATACTCACAAATGTCTTAGGCTCTTCAAGGAAGTCAGGGAGTGCGGAATACTCGACACAAATTTGTTAAAGGACAAATTTCTGCACGCATAGAATTTAAATGGAACATAATACTTAACAAATTCTATGTTTTGATAGAGCATATACAAAAAATAACAATCAAATTTATGCTCTTACATATGAGAGGCATTAGGTGGTAAGCTAACAGGGATTTCGCCGGAAATGTTGTTTCCACTAAGATCCCTAAATTTACCGATTGTTAAAAACAAGTTAATAGGGGACAACAACAAATTCTATCTGAAATTTAAAGAAGAATAATGTGAAAGGGACAGGAACAAATTTATACAGAAGCTTCAGATTCTGAAGATTTGATAGCTGGCCACCAAGATATCCACCAAGAGCTAGTCCATGAAGGTCACTACACATTTGGGGGAAATTTTAATCCTAGAAAAGAAGCATTTTATTTCCAAAACAATAAGAGAAATGATCATAAAGAAGAATGCCGATACATGTTTAGAACTGTTGAGCCAGAACATGCAACTCCTGTCCATGCCTCCCCGCAGGGATCACCATTGTTGACTTTCCATCCCAGCAGTTGTGATGAAAAGTTCAGGGCCTTGTACAAATCTTGTAGTGCCGTCGCTGCATTAAATCAACAATAACAACTCTGCTTGTTATAGTCAATTGGGTCAACAAATTAGGAAAGGGACATAATAAGCCACACAACTCAGTTTGTTCCTTGACAACCCCAACCCCAAAGAAACACCAGCTCTCTCTGTTCATCTGAAGAGTGGTTTACAAACAGAAATTAGGTCCTATGAAAGACCCAAAAATACTACGGAAAATAGAAAAGCTGATTGACATGCTTTTTCACCAAGAATTATAACGAGAATCGTGAAATCTAAAGAGGATCATGTAAAAATGAAAAGCAATGAAAGCAGTAGTAGAACTATGCAATCGGAATTCGAAGTTCGAACGAACAGCGCGAGGTAAAAGGAGGAGCGAGAGACAGGGAAAACGAACCTTCGAGTGGATCAGTTGCAGCATCACACCGGAAGCAAAGAACGAAGAAGAAGACGATCGTCGGTAAGAGACGCCATAAAACTTCCATCGTTTCGACGCCGAGTTTATTCTTAGTGAGCTTGTCAGTATTCCAGAAAACGAGGCAGTTCAACTTCAAGATTTCGTCTCTTGGAAGTTCTGATCAGAGAATCAGACTACATTAATCGGCGAAACTCACATACAAGCTCCATTTCCGGTCAGAAATTTGGAATTTCGTAGAATTTTGCGTCAGAGATTGTACTCTCTTGTTCGTTAACGAGAGAATGCTCTGGTGTTAGCAGAAGGAGGGAAGTGGAAAATATCGGACAACTGAAGGCGCGATGCTATTTGAATGGATGTACGACCCGTTTCCCAATTTTCCTTTCTAACCGGCCTTTCATTGTTTTAGGTACTCCACGGACCACTATTAAGTATTAACGGTGAATTGGATAGCTAGTATCTTATACTATGTTATTTTAGTTATTACTAGTTAAATTTTAAATAAATTGTTATGTAAAGAAGAAATAAAAATATTTAGAACAAAACTGTATAAAATGGACGTTGTTCAAGTAAAGTTGTTAATTGTTGTAAAGTTGTATGATCGTCTAAGAGGTTGACACGTGCCTTAAAAAAAATTTAAGAAAATATATTCTGGATACTTTTAATTATAATGAACTATCATGCTATAAGTTTTGGACTATTTTCTTATAAATTTTGAGTTATTCTCATATAATTCATGAACTACTACTTTATATTATTCATGAATTAATTTTTTATAACTACTAACTATTCACATATAATTTATAAATTATTTTCTTAGAATATGAATTATCACGATGTACTATTAATGAACTACTCTTTTATATACTACATTAAGTATTCTCATGTAGTTCATGAAGTAGTACTTCACGATAATCTATTCATGAACAAATATTATATCTCCAATGAACTACTCTTGTAAAGTTCATAAACTACTACTTTCAATACTTCATTTTTCAATATATTATATCAAATTATTTATAAATTAATCGTTTATATGTTATGAACTATTCAATTATAATTCATGAACTATCCTTTTATAAGTTATGCACTATCCGTCTATAAGTTTTGCATTATCATTTTAATTCGTTGTTAGAAAGAATTATGGGAAAAAAAAAAGATTTGGGCATGTGTCACCTTCCTATGCTACCTTGACGGCTTACCGTCTTACCGTTATGAACTATTCTATTATAATTCATGAATTATCCTTTTATAAGTTATGCATTATCCTTTATAAGTTTTGCACCATCATTTTCATTTGTTTTTGAAAAAAAAAAAAAAATTTGACACGTGTCATCTTCCTAGCCTGCCTTACCGGAAGAAAGGGGTCTTACCTGAACAACTCTTTTAGTAAATAACATGTAATGTAAAGAAGAAATAAAAAGACTTAGAACAAAACTGTATAAAATAACAATAAGAAAAATTGCATCGTCATACAGCTAAAGAATATAAAATATTAAATTATATATTATAATTAAGAAATATGATTTATTTATTTTTTTTAGTAATATCTATGAAATTTAGCTCAAAAGTCTATTTTTTATCGTAATACAAAGTAAACATTTGAGTGAAAACAATCATCTATCTTATCTATCTATATACTAAAGCAACCCGTAAACTTACACATGGCACAGTCTGATAAATCCACATCATTAAATTAACACGTGTCAATTTTTTGTTGATCCCGGTCCCACCATGTTAAACAAAATTATTTTTAAATATTTAATTTATGAATTATTTTAAATATTTTACTAACTAATATTTGTTTTATTCTCTCATATTAATAATTAATTTTTAATTATTTGTAGCTTAAAAATCGAAATAGTTAAGATTTGCAATCTAATTTTAAAGATATTAATATTTTGTCAACTGATATTTTTTAATTTATAATTGAACTTTATACTTTCTTAAACTTATAAACTTTATTTTAAATTTAATTTTGTTTTGTATACTTATATTTTTCAATTGAACTGATAAACATTATTTTTTGGGCTAATTTAGTAAGTATGCTTTTTTATTTTAATGTATACTAACTAGGCTTTTTTTAGTTTTCTATTTAGTAAATATACCCCATTAACTTTTTTTTTACTGTTCACATTAGATGGTAATCACATTAGATGAAAAATTAATAACTTTGCCATAACAACAGTTGCTGTCTGTCTATACTTCAATTACAATTACTAAAAGATAATAAAATTGAGAAAAGCGGTTCCATGGTTGTGTCCCACTACGTTGTGCTTGAATTGACGGAGCCGGACACTATTATCGCATCCACCAAAGGCTTTTCTGTAAGCTACTGGATAAGGATATATTTAAAATAAAATAAAATTGAGAAAAGCGGCTCTATGGTGCAGTTTTACAAACTTTTATAATGCCATCTTCATTAGCTTCTTTTTTAAATTGTCTTTATGGTTAGTTCAAAAACTTTTATAATGCTCTATCTGCCTATCTCACTTTAGAATTTGATTGCTTATATGTTTAATAAACTTCCCTAGTTAACAGTAGAATTTGATTGCTTATATGTGAAAATTTCGGTATGTGAAAATTCCGGTATGATAAAATTTTCATACCAATAACCTAATTATCGGGTTTGAGGTTGTGTATAGTTTAATCTTGATTAGTGTTAATGTGTATGTAATTGTATGAATTTAGTTATGTTTTAAGGTTAACTGAGAATTTCTGGTATGATGAAATTCTGGTATGAAAAATTTCCGGTATGTAATTCCGGTATGTAATTATAAAAAATAAAAAAAGGACAAAAAAACTTATGGTATGAAAAAATTTCTGGTATGATAAAATTTCTGGTATGATAAATTTCCGTTATGATAAAATTTCGGTATGATAAAATTTCTAGTATGAAAAAATTTATGGTATGATAAAATTTCTGGTATGAAAAAATTTATGGTATGATAAAATTCTGGTATGATAAAATTCTGGTATGATTAAAATTTTGGTATGATAAAATTTCTGGTATGAGAAATTTCTGGTATGATAAATTTATTCCAGAAAATAAAAAATAATAATAAAGAAAATAAAAAGACAAAAATAAAATAAAATAAAAAACAAATTCAGTAATTAAAAATTAAAACTTACACTTAAATAAAAAATAACAAATAACAAACATTTTTTTTTTTAAATGGAGGGGTTAATTATTTTTACCTACCATTAAATAAAAGTGGTTAAAATTTTGGGTACATTTACTAAATCATATTCTCAAAAAGGCCTAGTAGGTCAAATTCTCCCTTATTTTTTTATATAAAATTTTACAGATCTTAATATATTTTTTATATTTTTAATTTTCAATTGAACTTCATTTTTTTCTAAACTCATAAACTATTTTTTCTAAAATAATTTTTTTAAACGATTAACAAAAATATTTCTTCATTTTTTTGAGAATAAATTTTTTTTTATAATTAAAAGAACTCGTATTTTTAGAATAAGTGTTTTTTCATTTTCGATTTTATTATTTTTTTGAAAACAATTTCAGATATTTTTAAAATAATTTATACAAAAACTCATAATTTCATATTAAAAAAGATATGGGAAAAAATCGAATTTGTTTTTCCCAAAAACGTTAAATTCAAATTTTTTTTTTCTAAAACAACTATCGGCTTTTTAAAAATAAATCAAATATTTTTTTAAAAAGTTTTTGTCATTTACAAAAAAATATTTAAAAAATGTTGCAAATTTTTTTTTTCTATATTAAAAACATTTTACTTAATTTATGACTTATTACATATTAATTTATTTTTTAGAAAAAATAATACAAAAAGTATTTAAAAAATCAGGAAAACTCGTGAAATAGTATGTATCATTTTATATAATTTTTAAAGTTTGTATTATTTTGAGTTTAATTGATAGTTGTTATTATTTTGAATTTTTTTTAAAAAAATAATTAGTAAAGTTTATCATTTTAGTAACTTGACATATGTTATTAGTCTTATTAATGGTTAGATAATTCACCATTTAAATTTAACTATTTGATATTATAAATTTTGACTTAGACATGCTACTTATATTATATAAACTTCTTTCAATTACATTTTAATATATTATTATTTAATATTGTTAATTTAAATCTAATGATTTGTTTTACCCTTCTTTTTTTGTTAGTATATGTTTTACACATGACTCTTTATCTATCTTATATAATAAAACCCGAATTTTTTCTAGGCTTGATACTAACTCGGCATTCGAGTATCTCAAAGGATATTGTCCTGAAATCCTCTTTCCCGATTGTTATTGCAGGATTTGAATTCTTGCTTGACTTACATTCATAATGTGAAAAATACAATCTTACAACAAGTATCACATAACAATTAAGACAATTTTCAATATAGTGAATTATCATACATTTTTTTGACACACAATTATCGTCTAACCCGTGCAGGGCACGGGTATTAAAACTAGTATATATTAAAGTAGGAGCCTCTATTGCCACGTGTCAAGCCACGGTTCTCCCAGCCCCCAATTTCTTTTAAAAAAGTGGTTTTTAAAATTTAAAATATATAAAAAAAATATTTTAGTAAATTCGTTAATTAAAGGTTAAAATATATTTAAAATATCTTTGAATTTTGTTATAGTAAATGTCACTAAAACAATTAAATTTTAATTTTAGAAAATATCTTAACTTATCTTATATATATATTAAACCAAGAACCTCTATTGCCACGTGTCAAGCCACGGTTCTCCCAACCCCCAATTTTTTTTTAAAAAGTGATTTTTAAAATTTAAAATCTATAAAAAAATATTTTAGTAAATTCGTTAATTAAAGGTTAAAATATATTTAAAATATCTTTGAATTTTGTTATAATAAATGTCACTAAAACAATTAAATTTTAATTTTAGAAAATATCTTATCTTATCTTATATATATTAAAGCAGGAGCCTCTATTGCCACATGTCAAGCCACGGTTCTCCCATCCCCCAATTTTTTTTAAAAAAGTGGTTTTTAAAATTTAAAATCTATAAAAAAAAAATATTTTAGTAAATTCGTTAATTAAAGGTTAAAATATATTTAAAATATCTTTGAATTTTGTTATAGTAAATGTCACTAAAACAATTAAATTTTAATTTTAGAAAATATCTTATCTTATCTTATATATATATTAAAGCAGGAGTCTCTATTGCCACATGTCAAGCCACGGTTCTCCCAGCCCCCAATTTTTTTTAAAAAAGTGGTTTTTAAAATTTAAAATCTATACAAAAATATTTTAGTAAATTCGTTAATTAAAGGTTAAAATATATTTAAAATATCTTTGAACTTTGCTATAGTAAATGTCACTAAAACAATTAAATTTTAATTTTAGAAAATATCTTATCTTATATCTATTAAAGCAGAAGCCTCTATTGGCACGTGTCAACGCCATGTTTCTCGAAGCCTAAAAAATTATGTTAAAAAGTGATTTCGAAATGTTAATATAAATTGGAAATTGATTTTTAAATTTTTTTAAATTTTTTTAAATAAATATTTTATAAAAACAGTTTTTATACTTTTATGGATTTTTTTTTACCAACAAACATATCTTAACAAATCAATTTAAAAATATAATTAATTAGAAGAGATAAATACTTAAAAGAAACTTAAAAATCATAATAATGATTATAACTTTATTATCCGGATTTTAATTATATAAAAATATACATATAAATTTCTAAGTATATATTAAATATTTATTAAAACTCAACCCGCACAAAGTGCGGGTAATACACTAGTTTGTTAAAGTGAGAATGATTCGTGACAAAATCCGACGTGACGTAATATGGTGATAACAAGTGGCAGCTTAGCATGAGGATGAAAAGTGGTCATATTCACTTCTATTTTAGTATTAAAATAACTTAATACCCGTGACTTTCACGAAATTTGTAAAATTCTAATTGAAATTTTTTCATCATTACTAGGTAAACCGCGCGCGTGTCATGTTTGATTGTTTGAGGCAATTGTATACACGAACGCAAATAAATGAATTAGAGTCATCGTTAGTATTAAATCGGTAGCATTATGTTTTTATTTTATTATTTTTTTTTGAATATTTTTATTTTATTTGTCGTTGTACATTAAATCAAATATGATTTTTCATTGTACATTAAAGGAAGTAAGTACTAAATCAGTAATAACGTATTTATTGGATTTTTTAATTTTTGAGGAGTGAAAATAAAGTAAAAAATAAAATTAAAATTGAAATACGTAAAATTAAAATACAATTAAAATCAAAATACATACCAAAATATACAATTAAAATCAAAATACATACCAAAATAATAAGTCATCAATATGTAAAGATTATACATCTTGTGCCTTCTCCAAAAGTCTCTAACCAAACCCATAAACACTAAAAATAAAGCAATTGAAACAAAAAGGAATACGTCTTTATACAACTTTCTTGCTCGTGAGTTATTGATTTCACCCAAGCTATCACGATGAACAAACAAGTGCATGGGCATGTAATACACCAATAAGCTCCAATGTGATCCTTCTTCATCATCACTTGCACTGTCATTATCTTTCACATGAAAGAGTATCAACTTTCTCTGATCCAGTTTATGAGCCTCATTTGATTTGTTTAAGGACTAGTGTATGATGGTTTAGCAAGCGATGATGAAATTAAAGGTGAAAGAAAAAGAATATCTTTTGTTTTGAAGTTAGTGGTGAGGTAACAAAGAAGAAGCAGCATATTTCACAAAAGCATTTATCACTACAAGAAAAGATTGATATAGCTATGAATAAGAAGGCAACGGAAAGCAGACGATGCTAATTAGCTACGAAAATAGGGTCGAAAGAAGGAAGACGTGACCAAAGAAAAGAGGGACGTAACACTAGCCACGAATGAGCCACAACAAACCATAACAACCAATTTCAGCCATGTTAAAATTGTGGCAAAAATCTACCTTTTCTTGCAACAAATGTCAGTCGCGTTCAAAATGTGGCAAAAAAAATCTAACCTTTTATTGCAACAAATTTCAACCAAGCTCAAGCTGTGACAAAAATCTACCTTTTTCATCAACAAATTCCAGCTACGGTTAAAAGGTGGCTATATGGTTGGCTATTTCACCCACAATTTTAGCCACATTGTAGTTGTGGTCATGGATTGTTATCTGGTATCAAAATTTATTGATGGTAGATGAACTAATTAAATGAAAATTTCATCTTTCTATCACGCAACCTCTCAGTTTTCATGGTTTGTGTTTCAGCTTCAAAAAAAACACTGAAAGACATGTGTAGAAGAAACAATTAGGAATAATAGTTACAACTTAGAGTTACAATTTGAAGCATTTGAAGAAGCTATTTGCAACAAATAGAAGCGTAATCATGGGATTTGAAGGTAAGAAATTTAATATTATGTTTTGTGTTTATAGTCTATAGCCATTATTGCTCTTTTTAACTTGTAAGCATCAGAATGGTCAACTTCAAATCTTAGATTTATACATCTGATTACACATTATATGCATTTAAGTTTACTTTCTAATAGACTATAAACACAAAACTTAATATTAAATAACACAACAGAATAAGAGATTTGATAATGGAAATCGTTACGTGTGTGAAAAGCTTGGGAGCACACTACTATAATGATACCAGATTTTATGTGCAGTGAATGTACACATATAATACAGTAGATATAGGCATACCTATTAGATTCAAAGACTAAGAACTGAGAATATGGAGTTGGAAGAATCATGGTCAAGGATCAAATCAACATTAGTAGAGGCGAAGGAAAATTGCCACCAAGAGACCATCAACCATAGTCCAAAGCACAACTCAACTAAAGCTTTAAAATAAGCTCAATAAGTACTTGGCCCGTTAGATTTAAAACCAAAGCTCAACCTGTCTTAACTTCATGTGCAACTGCATCACCAGCGCTTCCTTCGGTTTCTACTACACCTCACATTCATATAATCAATTAAAAGGATAAAGACAATACCTTTCAACCTCTAACTAAAACACAAACAACACCGTCATTGTAATAAAAGAGATGGGAAACATAGGGCAACACTGGAGTTACGTATAAGAAGTGAATAGAATAGATAGAAGAGAAGTGAACGAAGAAGACAATTCACCCGGAAAAGGAAGCCTTATGACCGCCGAAATTAATCAAGTAGTCCCGTCGGTGGCCTCTGCTCGACCTTGTCTTGTTGGAACACGAGACAAGTCCGGACATAGGTCTCCACGTCGTCCCTCATATGTGACCAATAGTAACGCTCCTCTATGAGGGCTAATGTGCGATGTACTTCTGGTTGGCCTGCCTATTTGGAGTCATGGCATTCACGCATGACTTCCCTTCTTAGTCTCCCGTAGTGGGGCACATATAACCGTCGTCCCTTTATGTAGATTAAGTCGCCTTCGACCCAGAACCTCCTCGTCTTTCATGCCTTGATTAACTCCTTTAGGTTTTGGGCTGTCGGGTCGTGGTCAAGTTCAATCCTGACCTTGTCTTCCATGGCCTCATGTGGTCGACTTATCACGGATAACTCAGCTTTCTGACTTAGTGCATCGGACAAAACATTAACTTTGCCCGATTTGTACTCCAGCTCATAATTGAACTCTGCAAGGAAGTGATGCCATCTCATTTTTTTGAGCGTAAGCTTCTTATGAGTGAGGAAGTAACTCGTGGAAACATTGTCCATCTTGACCACAAATTTTGATCCTAGGAGATAGTGCCGCCAAGCCCTTAGGCAATGAACGATGGCGGTCATCTCTTTCTCTTGGACGGTGTAACGCCGCTTAGTGTCGTTTAGCTTACGACTCTCATAAGCGACCGGATGCTCCTATTGTAACAATACTCCTCCAATGGAAAAGTCTAAGGCATCGATGTGGACTTCGAACGGATTTCCGTAGTCGGGCAAGGCGAATACGGGCTCCTTGGTCATTGCCTTCTTCCACTTGTCGAACGCCTCCTGACTCTCCCTACTCCAAGCCCAAGGTTGCCCCTTCTTGAGCATCTTTGTGAGAGGCGTCATAATGTGGGATTAGCCATGGATAAAGTGCCGGTAATATTTGGCTAGTCCCAAGAATGAGCGACGCTCGGTTACCTTTGTCGGCGGCTCCCAATTGGCAACTCGCTTTGACCTTGGTCGGGTCCATGCAAATCCATCCCTTACCGACAATGCGCCATAAGAACAAAACTTCCCTTTTTTATGAGTGTACAAAACGTTTCCGATGCGTTTGTCTCGCCAAACGGCATGACTAGGAACTCATATAACCCATATCTCGTGACGCACAGAGTCTTCTCCTCATCGCCCTCCGCGATCCTTACTTTATAGTAGCCCAATCTCATGTCTAGCTTGGTAGACCTCCATGCCTCCCCAAGCCTATCGGAAAGGTTGGCAATGAGCGGGATCGGGTGCTTGTTCTTGATAGTGAGCTTGCTGAGCGCCCGCTAGTCGATGCACATTCTAAGGCTTTTGTCGTGCTTTCTCTAGAATAATATGGGCGCTCCATATGGTGCCTTTAAGGGTCGAATGTAACTGGTTTCTCCACAACTCCTCTAGCTCCGGCGGAGACATGCGGTACAGTGCTCGGGCGGACGGCCGAGTAATAAACATAAGTTCGATCTTGTGATTGACTTCCCTCTTTGGTGGCAACCGCTTGGGTAACTCGGGCGGCATGACGTCTTTGAACTCATCCAACACTTGACTTACTTCAGGGGGTGTTGGATCCTCCTCCTTGGGCTCATTTTCCAACTTAATTGTCGCTAGGAACGTCGGTTCCCCGCATTTTATCCCCTTTGAGAGTTGGATTACCGAGACTATCTTGGCGCTTGGCCTATTTTCTCGATAGACTGGCACAATACAGTTGGAAAACGGAACAAGTAGAGAATTTATACGATCGAGGAAGGCTAAGTCAATAACCAAGTGTTCGCTCGAAAATGTGTCGTCAAAGTCTTAAATTTATAAAAACTGAAATTAAGCAAAGCGAACCCACAGTGTACGGATCGGCGTAGTAAAGCAAGAATTTCAGAGTATCAAACTCAGGATTTTGGGGGATCAAATTCAGTTTATAAAATCGCCAGGCAAATAAAAGCTTTTATCAAGATAATTAGGAAAACAACGATTATAAAGATTCAGGTATCCAATTGTGGCAATCGATACAAGATGTTCTAAAGATATAAGGACAGAGTCGGGATTGCAAAGGTATAAATCTAAGGTAGGAAATTGTACGGTGAAGTTCCAAAACCCATAAGTCTCACCCAAAGGCTCTCTCTATAAAGGTTGTTGAGGCTGAAATATAGAAAGGATCAAAGGACAAGATTAAACTCTCAAATACTCATTCCCAAACCCAAGGGAATCAAAGATAAGCCAAAAAGGTTAAGGTTGTGACACTCAAAACCAAAGTAGAGGATGTTGAGTCTCACTACTACCTAGAAAAGGTAAGTCAAGGCTAGGTTAAATCCAATATTTAACTTTAGATCAAAGCAAAAGCAAAGAACGTACAACAGAGGAAAACCACGGTCGGATCTTGAAGAACCACGACCATGGAACTCAAGAACAGGCCGTAGAAAGCCTCGACGACGAGGTTTCTCATAACTCTCAGGGTCCAATCTGTTTTGGTTCAATCTATCATCATCTATGCCACAACTATCAACCCTTTACCTTAGAATCGCTTAAGGGTTTTAGCCAACGATCATCATAATTAAATCCAAAATTAAATATAAAAGAGAGAAAAGGTAAAACATTGAAATCTCAATAATAAACACAAAATCAATGTTGATCAAACACAAAAACCGTAACTTGCGTTTAATAGATGTAGGATAGAATAAGAATCTCTCACAAATCTCAAGGAACAAAGAAGAACGGGATGTCAATCCGCCTTCAAGATGAAACCCTAAGATCTTTTTTGAATACGCAATCTTCAAGTGCGTACTTCTCCAAATCTTCCTTCTACGCAATAAAATCTTCTCGAAATCTCCCCAAGCAATGCCTCAAAATGTCGCTCTAGCCGATGATGATATTTCTCTCTTTTTCCAGCCTTCTTATAGGAGAAAAGTAGGGTTACAAAAGCCCAATAACCGATGCTGGCGTGACAAAAATGACACGTGGCGACCGTTACAAGATTCACGGCCAAGAGCAACTTTCCACGCCCGTGGAACCACCGTGGAATGGCTTCCTTGCTCTCGACATACTTTTCCACGACCTTAATGAGTAAACCACGGCCGTGGTGTCTTCATGTTTGGCTGTGGAATGTCCAAATCCTTCGTAAATGCCTTTGTTTCGTAAAGCTTTCTAATCATGCTCCTTCCTCAACTATTCCAATGCATCCTCTTGATGCCTAGCATGATCAAATGCTCCTGCTTACTCCATTTATGCTCCAATCCAAGCCTTTATTCACCTAAAAACACAACAAAGCTTGTGTAGATCTCTATACCAACATAATAGGTGAATGTGCTCATAAATGCTTCTAACTCATATCCATATACACAAAAGAAGGGGAAAAATAACCAAAACATGTGCCTAAAATATGATCATATTTCATGCTATCACCAAGTCATAGTCGTCAAGCGGGATTACCTCATCCATGGTCTTTCCAGACCATTCTCTCAACGTTATGTCTACTCCGCGTGCAACACCCATGGTCGGAACCTATTTTGAGTTCATCGTCTTGATTCATCCATTTTTCTTGGTGGCATCTATCCCGAGCTTCTTGCTCTTCCCTTTCAACATAAAGGCGTCTACAAACATTAATCCCTTTTCGTTGGTGAACTACTTAGTCTTGACCGAACTAAGCATCATGGCCCCGAGTTTCAACCTCTCTTCCTCAGGAGGGTCCTCATGTGCCATCATGTCATTGAGTTTGCTCTTAGTGGGGTAATCTCTCATTCGATGCTCACCGTCACAAAGGTAGCATCGTATCGGCTTCCTTTCCATAGGTTGATTGCATTTCTCCCACTTCTTGTAGCGCTCCTTGGGCTTGGACAAGTCTTTTGATGGCTCATCGTCACTCTTTCTCTGCTTTAGCCGGCCCTTGCCTTGGTGTCTCCCACTTTTTCCCTTGTCTCGGGAGGAACCTGGTCGATCCTGACTTTTGAACTGAATCAACGAGTCGGCCACCGTCATTGCCTCGGTTAGAGTCTGAATGTTCCACCGTTGCATCTCTTGTTTGGCCCAAGGGTTTAGTCTGTCCATGTGAGTAGAGAGGGCCTCTTCCCTGCCCATGTTGGAGACCTACAACATGACCTTCGAGAACTCCTTGACATACTCACGAACGGTGCCACATTGCGTGAGTCGACGAAGTCTAGCTCAAGCTTCATCATTGGCGTAGGTCGGGTAGAACTACTTTTTCAGTTCAGCCTCAAACTCGGCCCGTGTAGTGATTTGGTCCCCTCTGGTCCTTTCCCATGTCCTACGCCTCCACCAAAGCAAAGCAATATCACTAAAATATAGAGATGTGGTGTTTACCTTGTGTTCCTCGTCCGTGATTCCTACCATACAAAAACATTGGTCCATGCCCCATAGAAAGTTTTCGACGTCCTTGGCCGACCGACTCCCCTTGAACTCCTTAGGATTTGGTGCGTCCATATTCTGCATGAGAGTGGTCGCTAACATGCATGCCCTAAAGGTCGCGTTGCATTCTACGACCTCTCTCTTGAGCACCTCGATCTCGTCACCCATTTGCGCCACCAATGCCTCTAACACGTCTTTTCGCTTGGACAAAAGTCCTTGGTCTTCATTCATGACACCTTGTAGCCCGTCCTTGAGAGCGTCCATATCCTCCTTGACGTCCTCGATGACGTCTACCATCTCGCCGTACTTAGGCTCCATCTTCTACAAGTGAGCTTCAAAATTACCTATCATGTCCTTCGATGGTTCCCTTGACGGATCCCTGGAAGCCTTCTTGTCCTTCCTACCTTGGGAGTTGGGGTCGACGATCCCGGACACACCTACATCAACCATCACTTCTCCTTGGAATGTAACTAATTTGATACCACTTGACACGGGCTGAGTATTCTCAAACTCACAACCGTGCGACTCTTAGTCGTTGACCTTGTGAAAAGACTAAGTCAAGCCTTAACTCAAGGGTCTTGTTGCGGAAGCACTTGCTAGCGATGACTAAGAAGCTTAGAGCTTTTGTGGACAAGAAAACTTTGATTGCTTTGAGAGAACTTTACAAGAGAGCTTTGCTTAGATGGTTTGCAAATGAGGGGTGACCTCCCTATTTATAACCTTGGCCACCTTCTTAGCTAGGAAGGATCCGGATTTACACCATCCTAGAGGGATCCAGATTCTTCTTGTTAGAAGAAGACTAGCTTTCTAGACAAATCTGAAACATTATCTTTAACCCTTGGCAAGCTTAGAGAATTCCCAAGAGATCTAGAATAATCCGGCCTTGTCAAGACAATATCAAGATTTTGTCTGTGCTTCTTGAACTATCCGGGACTTGGTCCGTGTTGTACGCACATTCTTTGGTGCAATGCAAATTGAGATAGGAAATAACCGAAGTCGTTTTATTAAGAGTGATGTTAATCGGAGCCGGCAAAGAAGATGGAGGAGTCGGACTCCTCCTACGCGGAGTCCGACTGCGCTCGGCCATGCGCATTGGGCCTGCGTGCCGGCCACGTGCAGGAAGAGGAGGCTTCTTCTTCCCCTTGTTTTTTTTCTTCCCGATCCGCCGTTGATACCTCTCTCTCTCTCTTCGATCCATTTTGCCTCTCTTCGACCCATTTTGCTCCAAAGTTCATAAATCCAACAATGGTTCAGGATTCAGATGTTCGAAGTTCAAACAACAGACAACTCATAGATCGATTACAGGTTAGTTTTTTCCATAATTTTATCGTTTATGTAAATTTTGCATTAGGCTTGAAATTCGTTACTTTAGTAAGATTCGATTAGTTTAGGGAGAATTGGAATTGGATTGTATACGAGTTTAAGTGTTTTCTTTTTGCGTTTTTATGAATTTTATTTTTTAGGATTCGGTTAGTTTTTAGGAATAATTGAAATTGGAATTGGATTGTGTACTCCGGAGTAATTGGAATAGAATTAGGCTTGAAATTAAAATTTGATTTTAAAAATATATATAATAATATTTTAATAGCATAAAATAATATAATAGCACAAATTAAAATATATACATAATAGTATTATAATAGCATAAATTAATATTATAATAGCACAAATTAAAAAATATATAAAATATAATAGCACAAATTAAAATTTGATTTTTAAAAAAATTAGATGGTGATGAGAAACATTAGAGAGAAGAAGTAGAAACAAGTGAGACTTGTCATAACATCCGCCCGTAGAGAGGCTAAAGCTCGACGGGATAGACTTGCCTCAGCATCGGCTGAAGCACCCGTAGAGGCACCCACAGAGGCATCCGTAGAGGCACCCGTAGAGGATTCTGTTGACGTATAACTTCATGCATCTGTTGATGCATCCATTGAGGTTGTGGGACCATCTTCACTTCCTCTAGAGTACGATACAAAGGAGTCTTCGTACGGCATTTCTCATCTAGATGACATTCTGGAGGGTGAGCATGAGCAGATACTTGTGCAGCCAAAGGATGTACCTGAGCAGGTACTTGTTGAGAAGGAGGAGCAACACATGGACATACTAGAGCAAGTACTTGTTGAGGAGGAGTAGGAGGACGTTCCAGAGCAGGTACCTATCAAGGAGGAGCAGGAGGACGTACCTGTTTTATTGACATACTACGCTGACCACAAAGCTAGCGTTATATTGGCCGGGATGGATCCTAGAGTGGTTAGAGGTGTTAGGAGACTCGACGCGATTAGCAGATTACGCGAGTGGTAGCGAGATCTAGATGACCCATTTTTGTGGTTTGACTTGGCTTGACGCAGCGGACTTACATATTTGGAGGACGTTCAGTTTGGCGGGGTCGATCATTGTTTGATTACTGCGTTTGTCGAGAGGTGGCACCTAAAGACAAACACATTTCATATACCGTGGGGGGAGATGAGTAAAAGCGCTACATGATGTTCAGGTGATTATGGGACTAGTAGTTGATGGAGATGCATTACTGATAACATGTATTATAGTCTATATTTTGGGATTGGTTTGAACGTTTTATCTTCATAAATCTGCATGTATGGATGTATGTTCTTTGATCATTATGTTGTTTTGTCTACATTTGCGAGAATCGAGGTCTACACCTAGTTTCGTTGTAATTATAGGGAAAATGACATGTTTTGGAACGAAATGGAGCTAAGGAAGCTAAGGAGTCATTGGAGCTACATTCTGGAGCATTGAGGAGCTATAAGAAAGGCTCAAGAACCATGGAAATGAGATGAAAGATTGATTTTGGACCAGATTAGAGAGTTTTACACTCCGATGAGACTCACCTCGGTTGGCTACAGTGCCACATCGACCGAGGTGATCTTCAGGATCGTCTGGACTGAGGCGAAGTGATGACGGGACACAAGATCTTTATTTTTGGCTGAAATCATCTATTTTTAGAAAGTGAATATCACATATTTTAGGATGGATTTCCGGAAGGAAGCATATCTTTTGGCTGATATATTTTGGAAGATTGGAAGATATTTTAAAGAAGGAAATTATCTTTTTAAGATATCTTATCTTAGGAAGGTAATTCTCCTATATAAAGGGGTTGATTTTCTGAAATTCATCCATCTTCGGATCACCAAATCTCTGATTCAGGAAGTTGAAGGAAGTTTTGAAGGAAGTTTTGAAGGTTGAAGATTAAGGAAGGAAGGAAGCTAGTTTGGAGTTGGCTTTGAAGGAAGTTGTAAGATTTTCTTAGTTTGGTTTGATTGTTGTCTTTTTTGATTGTGATTGAAGAACGCTGATTGTTTGTTTCATTGATTGTTTAATTCAGTTATTGAGACCTTTGTCTTAAGGTTTTCTTGTTTGAATATTGATTCCTTACTCACATATTTGATTATTGTTATCATGATGATTGTTGGCTAAGTTCTTTGTGCGATTATAGGGTGATTGGCTGAAAGTTGTGGGAAAGACGATGAAAGAATGAGTCTTTACCCTAGTGGACCCTGAAAGCTTGAGCCTTTACCTTAACCAACGAACACCTCGGTCAGTCGTGGAACATCTCGACCGAGATGGTACATAAACTAAGCGAGGCGAGCCCTTTCCTGATCCTTATGTGAGTTGAGGTTTCAGTTTGCCAAATCCTATCCTTGTTATACCTTTCCTGGTTCAACGCAAGCCTAGGATGAGACTTACCCGGTGATTCCTTTGTTTGTATACCTAAGATCATGAGCGATAGGTAATAAAGGTTTATCCTTTATTGGGGTTTGAGTGTGCCTTCATCCCATCTTTGAGAGTTAGCTTGAGACTTACCCGGTAAAGGTTGATTCTATCCCCTTGGGTGGTGTGTTGGTTTGAGATTATAGTTCCTTTCTTTAGTACCTTGAGACTTACCCGGTGAGAGGATCTTTGGTTTAGGATATTGAGTAGTGAGACTTACCCGGTGATCTATTCTCACCTTAGAAACACCTTCCTTTTGCAAACCTCATCTTTTTCCACGTTATCTTTTGAAATCTTGAGTCGGAACCACAATTGGATGCTTTAATCTCTAGAATCCGCATTCCCTTTACCTTATTATTACATCATCTTTGATATCTTTCCTTTGTTGCTTGTTTGTTATTGACAACCTGAATTACCGATCTTTGTTCCACCATAGTCTTTGTGTTCGACCCTGGAATTATTTCTTTTATTACAATCGATCCGTACAATGCGGGTTCGCTATTTGCAATTATTCTTGGTATAAATATTAAAGCTTGCACACACCTTTTGGAGCGAACAATTACTGACTTCCGTCGGTGATAGTATTAGACATGATTGGTTGGTTCATCATTTTGGGTTATCTCCTACTGAGGCTAGACGCCAGACTAGACAACTATTTTGTGACACCATTAGGACTAGAGTCGCTGACATGTTAGACCTTCTAGAGCCTCCTCATGATGCTATTGCATCTGCCTATCTGTTATTGTTCATATTGTCGGCTTTGGTAGTCGACAAATCTACCAACAAGATGCGAGCATGACTTATTGACCTAGTATGAGATCATGTGAGGACAGAGGCGTATGCTTGGGCCACCGGGACCCTTGCTTTTCTGTATAGATTTTTGGGTTATCTTTGGTTACGTGTAGACCGTCCCCCACCTGTTCCCGTTTCATATGCTAGAGTACGTTTGCTTCTAACCCTTAACTTACCTTTTAATCTAATTTTCAATTTATTTAACAATTTATTTTTTGTATTGCAGCGTCTTCACATTCTTGTTGGTCGTCTACGAGAGATGCAGGCTCGCGGTCTTCCGTATGCAGCCGAGGAGTTAGATTTCGTGATAGAGGAGGCAGTTAGGCGTAGTCCACCTGTGGCTCCATCTCAGGTCCGGGCTTCACAACATGCCCCATGACATTTGTAGTTGTAGTTTGTTGTTTTTATGTTTTATTTCGTTTTTATCAAACTTGAGTTTTATTTTGAGAATTCTCCACTTGCTTTTATTTTATTAATTATCCATTTGAGTTTTATTTTTTGTTTGTATTATTATTTCATGCACTCCCGGTAAACAAAATCAAAATATCAAGTACCACCAAAATGAAGTAGTTCTTACATGACGAAAACCCGTATATCAAAACGATTAAAATATGATGACAACAATATATCACGTCGACTAAAGATATCCTCCACTAATCTCCCGGTGACCTGACGCACGACGTAACTCCTCGTAACGACATATCCTTGTAATGAACGGCGCATCCCATCCATCAACACTTGGATCGTGATGGTGTCTCCAAACATCTCTCAATTTCGGTAAAGGGGCATCATCTTTTAGCCATACCTACAAATATCAAATCACAAAAAAGGTTATTGAATATTGAGTTTAAATATAATAAATTGATTGAAAGTAAAACGTCGACCAACCGGTACAAAATGTGTTGTTTGATATAAACATCGAACAAATAACTATAGGGGCCTCTTGGTTAGGAGTGCTGACTATCATAGGTAGGAATGTCGATGGGATGTTCTCAAGGACAACCAATGCAATCTCATAATAGGTGGCTACAACACATGTGGCAATAGGTATTTCTATTCAATGTTCTTCAGGACACGAAGACTTACTCGTCCAATAAACGTTGTGAAGGACTTTGTCAATCTGATTGAGGATGACACACTGCAAAGATTAACAAGTAACATTACGTTAAAATCAAGGATGCTAATTAAAATGTAACTTTATGAAATAATAACTAACTTCGAATACAATGCTCTTCTCAAACTAAACTCCATAAGCATATCCCTCCGTATTACCAAGTAATCTTCATCCGAGAATTCCAAAACCGCGGAAATTGTTCTATATCCACGGTGACCGTCTCTTCGTACATTGATTGCTCTCGAAACATATGGCTACGTGAACTTTGAGAATTCTCCTTCTCTCTAACGAAATTCAACATAGGCGAATTTTTTTCATTTAAAACGCGCCTTACTAGTAAGAGTCGACTCCGGTGTAGAATCTTTCTTTACGTTCTTGCGCGGGGGCGGACTCCGCTTCGGTTACCAGCAGCGTCTCCCCGATAGTAAGCCTCTTTATTATACATCAATACCGTTCTAAAATGGCTGCGAATGCGTTAGTTTGTGAGTTTCTCTCCTCGGTCTTTCATGGCGGATACAAATGGTGAGACCGAACACATAGGAGAAGATGAAGATTACATGGGAGACCTCTCTAAGTTTCTACCCGCCGAACCTTGTCACTCTTCAAAATCCAAGAAGGTTTGCTCCCATTTATACCTCTGAATTTATTTCTCTCTCTTTCTTTCTCTGTAATTGCGAGTTTACCACCTCGAATTTCTACATACGCAGGCACCCGACGATATAAAAACCGCCAATTTCCAACCGGCGAATAAGAAAGCCAAAGTACAGCACCGGCAATTACAAGATAAGCTGCAAAAGGAGAGAAAACAAGTAGAAGAGGACAAGCAAACCCTAGACAACTTGCAATCAGCGATACCCCATTCTAATATCGGCTTCAAAATGCTGAAGAAAATGGGGTATGAGCCGGGCTCGGCACTCGGCAAGGAGAGTTCCGGTCGTGCGGAACCGATTGGGATCGATATCCGGAGGTCTCGAGCTGGGATTGGGCGAGAGGATCCTGTGAAGGAGAAGATTAGGAGAGAGAAAGAAGAAGCGGAGAGGAACAGGAGGAACGAGGAGGAGCTCCTGGTGGATTTCGGGAGCCGGAAGAAGTTGCAGTGGCGGAGGCGGCGGGTTGTCGTGAACTTTGAGAAGGCGAAAGCGGCGCTGGATCAGTTGGAAAACAGGGAAGTCATTGTGGAGCCAGTGAAGAGCGAGGATGAAGGAGAGTCTGAGGAAGAAGAGGAGGTGATCAGTGAAGAGGTATAAAAATGTTTCCATAGCAATTCAAGTCATTTGAATTTGATTCTGGAGTTTGAAGTAGACGAGGATTAGGGATGCTCATGAGGGTGATGGATTGAGCTATGTACTAATTAGATTTAGCAGAATTTTAAGGAGGTTGAAACTGGATTTGGAGATGGGTTAGAACAGAAGCTTTGTATATGCAATTTGTTGCTTAGGTTGTGGTCAACTTGTGTGGGGCAGTAGGATTTGAAGATAAACTCAATTTTGCAGGATCTTGGTATGCTGACATTTGGATTTGATTTGGAGATGCATTAGAATATGATCAAGTATGTATGATTTGCTTTGTTTGCAGGATTTACTGGAGCTGTTGATGAAGCTCAGAGATGATCATCACTACTGTCTGTTTTGTGGATGTCAGGTTTGTAACTTTGACTTCACTTGATATTATTATTTACACAGAATTTAAAAATTGGGCAACTTCTTTTGGTGCAGTATGAATCTAGTGAAGCTTTGCGAACCAACTGCCCTGGTGTAGACGAGGATGACCATTGAAACGTCGTCAAGCAAACATCTTATGAGAGAGGTAGTTCGTCTTGTTTCTCTTGGTAACCTGTCTCCATTTGCAGTGTTAAAGTCCCTAAGCATATTGGATGAAATATCTTAAGCTGCTGTGCTCTGCTCCTCTGGAGTAGATGATTTGAGGCCGAAATATGCTGTGATAAGCAACATTGTTCCTATTTTTTTTAGCGTCAACTAGTCAGCTATCCATCCTTTGGGCTTTGATGTAGCAATGGGTGGCTAACAATGGCGCTTCAAAAGCTATGAGAACATTTTGAATATGCATGTGTTTGAGTTTGAGTGCATGTATTACAGATGACCGAAAATACGAGGACACTTGACTCCTAGACAATCTATGACCCTAAGTGAGTTATTCTACAACCAGTAAGGCTGATTTTGTATTCACTTCTTTTTTCAGGTTTCAGTTTGATTAGGGTTTCTTTGAATTGTTTAACCAGATCGAACACACATTAAATATGTGAACCAATTTTTGGGTTATGAGTAAAACGCAATTGTACATTCGTATATAATGTAGTTGTGTATCTGTATATAAGGTAGTTGTTCATTTGTGTGCACATAATTCTTCTTTCGTGCTATGCAACATGGTTCTTCATTCGTGCAAAAATAACGCAATTGTACATTAGTAAGGTCTATTACTTCGATTTACATTAAAACAAAAGCTTAAAAATTGTTAGTAAGATTGCGATTTCATCAAAATGAAGTTTTTATTATTTTTTTAATTAAAACAAAAATTGATAAATTCAATCGGTGGTTTGGTAACAATCACAAAGGGGCCGTCCGTGCATATCACTAGATTGACCACTAATCATTTTTAGCTATTAAAAGCATTAACTCGCTGTTTGGTTATAATTTCGAAAACGAAAATAGAATGGAAATGAATCTAGTATATGCTTACTTATTCATAAATATTTTTTGGAATCATTTCTTGTGTTTGCATGTAAAATGTATTTATTTTCTCCATTTTGTTTCCCTGTACAATATCAAAACTAATCAAATTCTAATACAATTTCCTTAAACCACAAAGAATGATTCCGTAAAATTTCATGAATAAGGGTATACATATGTATTATATTTATTTCCATTCCGTTTCCGTTTCCGTTTCCGTTTCCGTTTCCGGAGTTGAAACCAAACGGGCCGTAAATGCTTAATTATAATGATATTATTGTCCTTTATGGATATTTATATGATAATTTTATCCACTTTCACCGATTAAACCTTAAATGCACCTACATATGTTCAATAGAAGCGCTCTCTTTTGACTGAAACTCTAAACCAATAGGCTAACTGATTAGGATAAGCGCCGGTCACTGGAGGTCTTGATTTGGCTACTCGTGATGGAGGAATCTCCTCATGCGTCGGATAAAACTAATAAGGAGTTCTCCAATGTGGTGAACAACCAACCGCAAGTGACAAAGATTAGTTCAAACGTTGTCATGGCAGAATCAGGGAGTGGTGAGAAGGTGTCTAACGACTCCGGTGTTATCACAACAAAAGAGAGTTTCATGAGTCAGAATCATACGTTCGTTGTAGGAAGTAATGTTAGCAAACAAGCTATTGCCGATGCAGGACTATTGAAAGGGGTTGACCAAACCCAAAATGCACCGGTGAGGTTACTACTTACTAACATTGAAGGATATTGTTGGTAGGCACTCCCATAGGGGTGTTAGAAGGCTAGTTGGAATCTTACGGTCGCTAGAAGGAAGAGCCACAATGACATAGCCTTATTGTCAAGGTATAAACCCAATTATTGTTATCGACAAAGAAGTTACAAGGGTGGACTGGGAAAATCACTTGTGTTCAAAGTCCTAGGGTATCCAATTGCGTTTCTAGTCATGAAAAGGAAGATTTGAGCGCTTTAGAAGCTGGGAAGTAACATCGGAATGGTGGATTTAGCTAACATCTACTTTATGGTCCGTTTCAATAACGAGAAATAATACTAGTAGTTTTATCGGGTGGGCTTTGGAGGGTTTTTGGCCAGTGTTTGATCATTAACGTTGGACTCCAGAGTTTGTGACTTCGGACCCGATCACAACAACACCTACATGGGTTTGTATCACGAATGTCCCCATGCAATGGTATGATCAAAGGATTCTTTGGTTGATGGCCTCTAGCATCGGAATCCAGTCACTATTGATCCTAAGTCACTTTAATCTAATTGAGGACATTTCGTCAAAGCATGTATCGAGATAGACTTAACAAATCCATTAAAGACGGTCGCTATCATTAATAGGAAGAGATGCCCAATTGAATATGAGGGCTTACAAACACTTTGATGTAGTTGTGGTAGGTATGGACACTACGCGCATGCGTGTCAAAACACAGCCAAGGATTCTCCAAAGGAACCTCAGTATGGTTGTGTAGATAATCAAGAAGTAAATGAAGCTTCTAATGTACCAAATTAGGTGGCGCCGGTGGAGGAATTAAGAACTACGGTGATCTCTAGCGAGAAAGACTTTGACTCTTGGTTGGTTGTTGGTAGAAAATGCAAGAATCAGAAAGGAAAGCAATCTTCTCCTGCAAAGAGTAATCACAATAGCAATTCAGTCAGGAAAACTTTCGGGAATAACAATGAAAAAAAGGAAAGGAGATTGTAGAGAATCAGGAGAGACAAAGTAATGAGTACAACGTGATGTGATCCCGGAAACCGATGCAAACGACTTTACTTCAGTGTAGCATTCTTACCTTATTATTCCCATTGTTTGAGGCGATTTAAGAAGTGTTGAAAAGATAAGTTCAAGCTCTACAACTATTATCATAAGTGTTTCATCTAATGAAAACTTAAGCATTTCCCAAAACTAACGTTTTCAACCATATGTGATCCGGAATCCTCTTCAGTCGACCCTTCAGTATTCTGGTCATAATGAATGCAACATTTATCCAATGAAGGTCCGTAAATACTTGTTGAAAATCTGATTTAAAGGACTACAATATTAATGAAGACTATAATAGTAGATTCGTCCAAGAGATGGGTCTTAAATGCAGTTCTTCGGATTTTTGGCCAAAATGGGAAGAGTCCAAAACCAATGCCTCATTATGTGGATCTTTAAGCCCTATTATTTAATATGACTTTTGACCTTATTTTTGGTCTTTCATTTACCCTTATTTTTCCTATGTAAAGGCTTGCATGATTCATAGAAAAACAAGTTAGAGTTGATAGTTTTTGGAAAAAAGAGTTTATATCCTTGGTTTTTGGTGAGATATTGGGTGGATTACCTTAGTGAGATATGAGGGCGAATACATTAGTTCTTATAGGTGAGGTGCTTATGAGAGTTGATGCAAGTATTGTAGAGTGGATTGTGAGATGCTTGAAGCTCTAGCAATACATATCTTATACTTTATTTTTCATTATAAAAAATCTAATAAAACACATGCGTAGGTTTGTTTTAGTTTATGTTTGTCTTGCATCGTTAGATGCTTAGGTTGGGGCGTATTATAACGGTTCACAAGTTGATAGACTCCTTAAAGAGCATGACAAGACACTTTTAGTTACGACCATACACGCTCGGAGTGCGAGAGATCCGAGACTAGTAAAGCGGGCTCCATCCGTAACGTGGGAAGTAATCTGTTACGCTAAGATTGTGACACGCAAAAGTCTTAAATTTATACTCGTTATATTTTTTCTAACTCCTAGCGAACCCACAGTGTATGGGTCGTTTTGTAGTAAGGATAGTATTCCGAGGTCGAACACGAAGACTAAGGTGAAATCAAATCAACAAGTGATCATAGATAGTGTGAATCTAGTCTAAGAAAAGAGAAAGAAATAAAGAAACGAAAATCATGATATTTTTTTTTGGTTTGGTTTTTGTGGTGATCAAGCGAAGATCACAAATCAAACAAGATAATAAATCAAACTAACAACTCAAACTAGCAAAACAAACAAGTAACACAAGCACAAAATATGTGATCAAAGAGAGAAGAGTGGATTCTAGAGGTCAAGATTTCCGGTTATGGCATTGGACTCAAGGTTCTAAGGATTTTAAAGACAAAGCTGCGGTGTTGGGAGAGGGTGTTTCACTAATGGAAGCAATTACCGGGTAAGTCTCTCGCTTCACTAATCCCGCATAAAACTCCTATTACCGGGTAGGTCTCAAGGGGTTAAAATAGGAAATTCTACACAAACCGGACTCTACTTAAGGGGGCAACCCTCTCCTTACCGGGTAAGTCTCGGAAGAGGGAAGTCTCAAGCAATAATCCTAACACACTCAATCCAATAGCGGCTTATGAGGCTCACTACTACCTAGAGTTCATCATCTTAGGTATCTAAGGTCGGAAATCACCGGGTAGGTCTCTTCCCTCACTTAGGTTGCTAGCATTAGGTGATCCTAAGCTAAATTATGCTTAATAAACGCTAGGATTCCAACAACCTAACATTCTAACCTACAGATTCATCAATTAAAGAGCAACAGAGAGAAAAATCGAATGGATCATAACTAAATCGGACGATCTACCTGAAGAACAGGCCGATTTTTCTTCCTGGGTTAGGTTTCGTGCATACAAATCATCCTAAACTAACATATAAGTCCATTCTATCATCACCCAAGCCATAACCATCAATCCATTACTCCAGAATCACAATAAACTAGCCAATAGTATGCATATCAAGATCCAAAATCATCACACAAGCATACATGGTTTTCATAGATGGATGATGAAAGATAAGCAAGTAAAAACAATGAATCTCAGCTGGATCTAAGTTTTAGCAAGACTTACAACCCTTCAAAAGAAGTTTCAAAACGTTCCCAATAATCCTTCCAATAGTTCTTCAATCAAAGACTCCAAAAATCACTCAAAATCACTCAAAAACTCACTATCACTCAAAGTTTGGTGTTCTTCTTCTTCCTCCAAAATGAGAGAGTTTTTCTTCTTCTCCAAGTCTATCCCCAATGGAATGAGCTGTGTGTGAGAGAATGTGGGAGAGGGAGATGCTCAGCAACAGCTTGCAGGCCCACTTATATTCTCCACCAAGAGCAAGGCCGGACAAAGAGATCGTGGGACACGTGGCTTAAGCTGTCAAAGGCCAAAAATCGACCCAGTCAAATAAATCGGCCGATTTTCTTCAACAGAGACTTGTTATGATCATCTAGCCATGAGTTGCTCCATTGCTTGCACCAATAAGGGTCCTTGTGTCATTCATTGCTCCAATTATGTTCCTTCAAAGTCTTGGATGTGTACCACCATGAGGCTTGAACCTCGAATGTATCGATTAATGTCCAAAAGATCCCCGAAATACCTACAAAACCGACAAAAGCTCGTGTAGACGTCTTTTCTAGAAACATGCACGAAATGAGTGTAAACATCGTGAACTAATGCCAAACCGTGTATGAATAACGGGAAAAACTATCTAAATAAATGCCTATACTAATGTCATAAATCACGTTATCAAAATACCCCATACTTAAGATTTGCTCGTCCCCGAGCAAGACCCAACTATAGACTAAGAGATGACATGATTTATGCATGCAGAAAAACAACAAAATCTTTTTGGAATTGTGCTTCTAACATTGGATCACCTTCATAGTCATGTTTCATGGCAATGGACAATCAATCATGTATCAAATGAATGAAGGCATGGAAAGACAATTATACTTAACTAGAAAGCATGCATGAGAGATGAAAATGAAGAAGTCAAGATGATCATGAGTATATCTAATCTAGATCACTAAGTCTTACACATACAATTAGGTCACAAGGACTTAGGAAAGAAGAGGCTAAGAAACGTTGTGATTAGGTGGGAGTTTCTAGGTCATGTGATGCTAATCCGGGAAAGGAACTAACTTCACAATTTCGTTTTTGCTCAACTTCCCAACAAGTGTATAATTTTCTCCATCTTTTCTTTATTTTCTTTTCTTTTTCACTTATTTTTGAGACAATGACATTGGTGTAAAAAAGCCGAAACCTTGGTGATTAGCCGTCCTCGGGCTTTTTTATTTTTCAAGGTGCATCCACACCGGGCACATATACCAAAGCTCGTTAGGACTATCGGTTTATTTGACTTTGGCAAGGCACAAACACCCGATTATGTGAATGGTGCCGAGTTACTCGTCATTTAAACCAACGTCCCCAAACCTATATTTTTTTTCTACACTTTTCACAACAAATTCAGCACTTCATTCACATCATTCATTCATCAACAACTTCACCCCACACTTGCTTTTCACACACTCAACACACTAGCATGCTCCTATTCCCGGATGGGTCAAAAGGGTCAAATTTTTCATCAATTGAGGTGCTCAAACAACATGATCAAGATGAGAAGTAGAGAAAGATGAATTGCCTTAATCACTCCTAAATGATGTGCAAGAACTAGCATGTAATTTCGACTTTCAATCCTCAATCCAATCAAGACAAGCATCATAATCACGAATCATCCATGGGATTCAAGATAAGTACTTCAAGTCCACATATGCATTCATCTGTTCAACACATAAGGCCATCCATAGTCAATTCACAAGACAATCTCATCATAAGGGTCATTCCCAAGCTTAGAAGCACTAAAATTTTTAAAATTTTCTGATTTTTTTGGATTTTTCGAAATATATATGTACAATGCAAGACGTAATGAAACATGTGACAATATTAAACTATCATAAATGCTAATCATGCAAGTGATCATGAAAACCCCACCCCATACTTAGAAACACATTGTCCCCAATGTGCAAACTAAATAAAGAAGTGAAAGAGAGTCCTCACAATGTAAAATTGGTGATGCTTTGGTATTTCGGTTCACATCGAATGATGATGGTGGATGATCGATCAAGGATAGTAGAGAGCTCTTGATGTTCATTATGGTGTCGGAATCCGCGCTTGGCACCGCAAGCCGTCCAAGTTCCACGTCCGCTCCATCCATGCTTGATTGGAGATCATCACTTTCCTTGACAGAAGGAAAAATCGGACCATAACCCAGGAAAATCGGCCGATTTCTGTGCAAGAACAGGTCGATTTTTCTGGGCGCTTTCTTTCTTGTCTATGTGCTCGGATCTTGCACCTTCTTCTCAACAGTTCCATGAGGTTTTCACATGACCTCCAGCATCTCATCACACATGACAACAACAAGATCTAGCACCCAAAAACACAAAAGAAAAACAAAGCACACCAAAAACAAAAGCAAAAACGAAGACGAAAGAGAAAAGGGAAAGAGTTGTTACCCTTGGGTTGCCTCCCAAGAAGCGCTTCTTTTAGGTCATTAGCTTGACCAAACTCAGAGGATGTGTCAATCCACCTCGAATACCATGGTTTGCTTGAGGAGTCCAAGCAACCATCGCTTTCCGGCATCCATGATGACAAACAAGGGCCATTTGATGCCCAAATAAGCTTTAAGTTCTCTCTTCACCGGTGAGTAGTAGACTCCTTCATCACTGCTCCCTTGATGATAGTATGGAGTTGCAGCCATAGGTGCCACCCCATACTTAGACAATTGGTACTCCGTGGTCACACCGGTGAGATGCTTGCCATCCTCATCCTCTATGATCCAAAGAAGGCCGGTTCTTGGAAAGAATTCTTCATTGAGGTGCTTCATAACCATCATGGATCCATCATACTTGCTTCCATCATTCAACATGGGAGACTCCTTAGGAAAGGGACTCCAATCTTCGTGTCCAGGCAAGCAAGAAAGGATTGGAAGGAGTTGAAGTTAACTTAGGGCTCTCCCTCGTGAGCTCTTCAAGTGTGGTTCCGGGGTTGATGGCAAGGATGTCCGGGGGTGAGAATACTTCATTGCACTCCTCCAAAGGTGAAGGAGGTGGAGGTAAGCCTTGAAGGATGGTAGGATCTCCTAGCATAAGAGCATGCCTAATCTCCTCAATCTCCCTCCTCATTTGTTCTTCTCTCTCGGTATTCAATCTTCTTGCATCCTCCAGGGCCAAATCCCTTAGCCATAATTGCTCCCGAGCTTCATTCAACTCTTCCTCAAGGTCTCTATTGGTTATGGTTGAATCGGGTAATTCTTGGATCTCCTCATGGTGAACCTCCTCTTGTTGAAATACTTCCGCTTCAAGCACCACGTGTGCACTCGAAATGGAAGAAAGGTTGCTTTCTAGATTATCCATCTTCCTCAATATTTCTTCTAGCATTGACTCCAATCGATCATTGTGAGGTTGATGGTGAGGTTCCACATAAGGCAATGTAGTCATGTGAGCTTGATCATGGAACTCATGATAGGCATTAAACTCCTCCCAATACTCAAACTCATCATGGGGAGGTCCTAGATCTTGGCTTTCCATCCACTCCTCATACTCCATGTTGTCAAGGTCGTCTTGGAAGTACAATCCGTCCATGGCAAACATGAAAAGGCAAAGACAAAAACAACACAAGATCAAAAGTAACAAGAAAGATAAACACTAAAAGCAATCAAAATCAAATGACTTAATCTAGACCTAGTCCCCGGCAACGGCGCCAAAAACTTGTTACGTTAAGATTGTGACACGCAAAAGTCTTAAATTTATACTCGTTATATTTTTCCTAACTCCTAGCGAACCCACAGTGTATGGGTCGTTTTGTAGCAAGGATAGTATTCCGAGGTCGAACATGAAGACTAAGGTGAAATCAAATCAACAAGTGATCATAGATAGTGTGAATCTAGTCTAAGAAAAGAGAAAGAAATAAAGAAACGAAAATCATGATATTTTTTTTGGTTTGGTTTTTGTGGTGATCAAGCGAAGATCACAAATCAAACAAGATAATAAATCAAACTAACAACTCAAACTAGCAAAACAAACAAGTAACACAAGCACAAAATATGTGATCAAAGAGAGAAGAGTGGATTCTAGAGGTCAAGATTTCCGGTTATGGTATTGGACTCAAGGTTCTAAGGATTCTAAGGACAAAGCTGCGGTGTTGGGAGAGGGTGTTTCACTAATGGAAGCAATTACCGGGTAAGTCTCTCGCTTCACTAATCCCGCATAAAACTCCTATTACCGGGTAGGTCTCAAGGGGTTAAAATAGGAAATTCTACACAAACCGGACTCTACTTAAGGGGGCAACCCTCTCCTTACCGGGTAAGTCTCGGAAAAGGGAAGTCTCAAGCAATAATCCTAGCACACTCAATCCAATAGCGGCTTATGAGGCTCACTACTACCTAGAGTTCATCATCTTAGGTATCTAAGGTCGGAAATCACCGGGTAGGTCTCTTCTCTCACTTAGGTTTCTAGCATTAGGTGATCCTAAGCTAAATTATGCTTAATAAACGCTAGGATTCCAACAACCTAACATCCTAACCTATAGATTCATCAATTAAAGAGCAACAGAGAGAAAAATCGGGTGGATCATAACTAAATCGGACGATCTGCCTGAAGAACAGGCCGATTTTTCTTTATGGGTTAGGTTTCGTGCATACAAATCATCCTAAACTAACATATAAGTCCATTCTATCATCACCCAAGCCATAACCATCAATCCATTACTCCAGAATCACAATAAACTAGCCAATAGTATGCATATCAAGATCCAAAATCATCACACAAGCATACATGGTTTTCATAGATGGATGATGAAAGATAAGCAAGTAAAAACAATGAATCTCAGCTGGATCTAAGTTGTAGCAAGACTTATAACCCTTCAAAAGAAGTTCCAAAACGTTCCCAACAATCCTTCCAATAGTTCTTCAATCAAAGACTCCAAAAATCACTCAAAAACTCACTATTACTCAAAGTTTGGTGTTCTTCTTCTTCCTCCAAAATGAGAGAGTTTTTCTTCTTCTCCAAGTCTATTCCCAATGGAATGAGCTGTGTGTGAGAGAATGTGGGAGAGGGAGATGCTCAACAACAGCTTGCAGGCCCACTTATATTCTCCACCAAGAGCAAGGCCGGACAAAGAGATCGTGGGACACGTGGCTTAAGCTGTCAAAGGCCAAAAATCGACCCAGTCAAATAAATCGGCCGATTTTCCCGAGTGTTGGTCCGATTTTCTTCAACAGAGACTTGTTATGATCATCTAGCCATGAGTTGCTCCATTGCTTGCACCAATAAGGGTCCTTGTGTCCTTCATTGCTTCAATTATGTTCCTTCAAAGTCTTGGATGTGTACCACCATGAGGCTTGACCCTCGAATGTATCGATTAATGTCCAAAAGATCCCCGAAATACCTACAAAACCGACAAAAGCTCGTGTAGACGTCTTTTCTAGAAACATGCACGAAATGTGTGTAAACGTCGTGAACTAATGCCAAACCGTGTATGAATAACAGGAAAAACTATATAAATAAATGCCTATACTAACGTCATAAATCATGTTATCATAATCCACCAAACAAGCCCATATTTAGGGCAAAGACAACAACAAATACTGATAAGAAGGAAGAAGAAGGCAAGGAGAGAAGAAGGAGAAAGAACAAGAACCGTAGTTGATCGAGGAAGAAGGTTTGGTTACATATGAAATCACTAGGGGAAGAAAATGCAAGGGGAACCTGAAGAGACCACGCCCGGGGATGGCATTTGTTGCTCTGAGTGGAGTATCTAGCGAGACAAGGGCTCCTCTTAGTGGCGTTCATGTTGCCGAACATGGTACATAAAGGTAACGACCATGTCAAGATTTGACACAAATCTGATTACGGGACCTACGGGAATGGAGAGTGATAATAAACAAGGTAACACTTCCGTGCATTTAGACACTCTTATGATTTGATGCAGTGGTGTTCAAGGAGGGACTTGCTCCGATGAGAAAGAGGTTGATATGGAGGTTGACAAAGTGCAAAAGGAGGATGGAGCTAGTGGTGATCATTCTATTTGAATGTCGACGGTAATTGTTGTCTCTCCTTTCTTTAAATAAAGTTTCTTACGATGAAGTTCATCTTTTGGAATGTACTTAAAGCTCGTAAAAAAGGCTTCCGAAGAGCTATTAGGTACCTTTGTGGATACCATAAGTTGATCTTTTGGCAGTATTTGAACCTCGTATTTTGGGAGTAGAAGCCCAATGAAAGTGTGATAGACTCAACTTTACCGGATGTGTTAGAGTGGACACTATAGGATTTGTCACGCTCAGGATGTGTGTGATACGCAATAGGCTTTAAATTTATAGACTCGATATATTTCTCCTAACTCCTAGCGAACCCGCAGTGTACGGGACGTTTGTAGTTGGGATAGTATTCCGAGGTCGAACACAAAGACTAAGGTGAAATCAAGTCAAGCAATGGTCATAGATAGTGTGGATCTAGTCTAAGAAAAGGTCAAGGAACAAAGAAATGAAAATCTCGATATTCTTGGTTGGTTTTTGTGGTGATCAAGCAAAGATCACAAATCAAGCAAGATAATAAAACAAACTAACAACTCAAACTAGCAAGGTAAACAAGTAACACAAGCACAAAATATGCGATGAAAGAGAGAAAAGTGGATTCTAGAGGTCAAGATTTCCGGTTATGGCATTGGACTCAAGGTTCTAAAGATTCTAAGGACAAGGCTGCGATGTTGGAAAAGGGTGTTTCACTAATGGAAGCAATTACCGGGTAGGTCTCTCACTTCACTAATCCCGCATCAAACTCCTAGTACCAGGTAGGTCTCAAGGGGCTAAAATAGGGAATTCTACACAAACCGGGCACTACTTAAGTGGCAAACCTCTCCTTACCGGGTAAGTCTTGGAAAAGTAAGTCTCAAGCAATAATCCTAGCACACTCAATCCAATAGCGGCTTGTGAGGCTCACTACTACCTAGAATTCATCATCTTAGATATCTAAGATCGGAAATCATCGGGTAGATCTCTTTCCTCACTTAGGTTGATAGCATTAGGTGATCCTAAGCTAAATTAGGCTAAATAAACACTAGGATTTCAACACCCTAACACCCTAACATACAAATTCATCAATTAAAGAGCAACAAAGAGGAAAATCGGGTGGATCATGCCTAAATCGGCCGATCTGGCTGAAGAACAGCCCGATTTTTCTCTCTGGGTTAGGTTTTGTGCAATCAAATCATCCTAAACTAACATATAAGTCCATTCTATCATCACCCAAGCCATAACCATCAATCCATCACTCCAGAATCACAATAAACTAGCCAATAATATGCATATCAAGATCCCAAATCATCACACAAGCATACATGGTTTTCATAGATGGATGATGAAAGATAAGCAAGTAAAAACAATAAATCTCAGCTGAATCTAAGGTTTAGCAAGACTTACAACCCTTCAAATGAAGTTCCAAAACGTTCTTAATAATCCCTGCAATAGTTCCTCAATCAAAGACTCCAAAAATCACTCAAAATCACTCAAAACCTCACTATCACTCTATGGTTGCTGTTCTTCTTCTTCCTTCAATTTTTGAGAGTTTTTCTTCTTCTCCAAGTCTATCCCAATCCAATGAGCTGTGAATGAGAATGTGGGAGAGGAGAGATGCTCAGCAACAGCTTGTAGGCCCACTTATATTCTCCACCAAGAGCAAGGCCGGATCAAGAGATCGTGGGACACGTGGCTTAAGCTGTTGAAGGCCAAAAAAATCGACCTACTCAGGAAAATCGGCCGATTTTCCTGAGTGATGGTCCGATTTTCTTCAACAGAGGTAGGTTATGATCGTCTAGCCATTAGTTGCTCCATTGCTTGCACCAATTATGGTCCTTCAAAGCTTCGGATGTGTACCACCATGAGGCTTGACCCTCGAATGCATCGGTTAATGTCCAAAAGATCCTCGAAATACCTACAACACCGACAAAAGCTCGTGTAGACGTCTTTTCTAGGAATATGCACGAAATGAGTGTAAACGTCGTGAAATAGTGCCAAAACGTGCATGAATAATGGAGAAAACTATCTAAATGTATGCCTATACTAACGTCATAAATCACGTTATCAAAATACCCCATACTTAAGATTTGCTCGTCCCCGAGCAAGATCCAACTATAGACTAAGAGATGACATGATTTATGCATGAAGAAAAACAACAAAATCTTTTTGGAATTGTGCTTCTAACATTGGATCACCTTCATAGTCATGTTTCATAACAATGGATAAGCAATCATGCATCAAATGAGTGAAGGCATGGAAAGACAATTATACTTAACTAGAAAACATGCATGAGAGGTGAAAATGAAGAAGTCAAGATGATCATGAGTATGTCCAATCTAGATCACTAAGTCTTACACACATGCATTTAGGTCACAAGGACTTAGAAAAGAAGAGGCTAAGAAACGTTGTGATTAGGTGGGAATTTTTAGGTCATGTGATGCTAATCCGGGAAAGAAACTAACTCCACAATCTCGTTTTTTGCTCAACTTCCCAACAAGTGTATAATTTTCTCCATTTTTTCTTTGTTTTCTTTTCTTTTTCACTCATTTTTGAGACAATGACATTGGTGTACAAAAGCCGAAACCTTGGTGATTAGCCGTCCTCGGGTTTTTTTTATTTTTCGAGGTGCATCCCTACCGGGCACACATACCAAAGCTCGTTAGGACTATCGGTTTATTTGACTTTGGCAAGACACCAACACCCGATTATGTGAAGTGTGCCGAGTTACTTGTCATTTAAACCAACGTCCCCAAACCTATATTTTTGTCTACACTTTTCACAACAAATTCAGCACTTCATTCACGTCATTCATTCATCCACAACTTCACCCCACACTTGCTTTTCACACACATCAACACACTAGCATGCTCCTATTCCCGGATGGGTCAAAAGATGTCAAATTTATATCAATTGAGGTGCTCAAACATCATGATCAAGATGAGAAGAAGAGAAAAATGAATTGCCTCATTCATTCCTAGATGGTGTGTAAGAACTAGCATGTAATTTCGACTTTCAATACTCAATCCATTCTAGGCAAGCATTATGATCACAAATCATTCATGGGATTCAAGAAAAGTACTTCAAGTCCACATATGCATTCATCTATTCAACACATAAGGCCATCCATAGCCAATTCACAAGACAATTTTTCATCATAAGGGTCATTCCCAAGCTTAGAAGCACTAAAATTTTTTAAAATTTTCTGATTTTTTTGGAATTTTCGAAATATGTATGTACAATGCAAGACATAATGAAACATGTGACAATATTAAACTATCCTAGATGCTAATCATGCAAGTGATTATGATAACCCCACCCCATACTTAGAAACACATTGTCCCTAATGTGTAAACTAAATAAAGAAGTGAAAGAGAGTCCTCACAATGTAAAATTGGTGATGCTTTGGTATTTTGGTTCACATCGAATGATGATGGTGGATGATCAATCAAGGATGGTAGAGAGCTCTTTGATGTTCATTATGGTGTCGGAACCCGCGCTTGGCACCGCAAGCCGTCCAAGTTCCAAGTCCGCTCCACCCATGCTCGATTGGAGATCATCACTTTCCTTGACAGAAGGAAAAATCGGCCCAACAACCCAGGAAAATCGGCCGATCTGGCTGAAGAACAGGCCGATTTTCTGGGTGATTTCCTCCTCGTCTTTGTGCTTGGATCTTGTATCTTTTTCGGTTGGAGACGATCCATACAATGTAGATTGAGATGATTGCAAAGCCATGGAAGCCTCCCCTAAGTCCCTTGATGATTGCTCACAATCAATTGGTTGATGCTGAAAAGACTCAGGAAAATCGGCCCAGCCAGAAAAATCGGCCGATTTTCCTGAGGGTAGGTCGATCTGAGTTTCTGTTTTTGCAGAATTTGATGGCACTTCAGGATAAGTCTAAAAATCGGCCGATCTGGCTCCAACAGGCCGATTTTTCTGGCTGCTTCTCTCTTCTTCTAGCACTTCAAATCCAACACTTGGTAGCTCGTCCAATGCATTCAAGACCTTGATTACTTCATTGCTACTCTCCTCAACTCCTTCCTCCATCAAACTTGAGCTAAGAACCCTCTCAAGTGGATCTTTGAGCAAGATTGAGCTCACAACCTCTCTAGACTCCTCTTCTTCAACAACATTGAAGACATCTTCACCTAGGGCTGACCCCTTCACCATTGTGGACAAATTAAACTTGATGTTCTCTTCTCCAATGTTGAAAGAGAGAACTCCATTCTTGCAATCCACCAAACATCCGGAGGTAGCTAGGAAAGGTCTCCCCAAGATGATAGGAACCGGATAATCCGCCGGGATATCCAAAACAACGAAGTCTATGGGCACATAGAACTTCCCTAGTTGTACCGGAATGTCTTCCAAGATTTCAACCGGATGAGTGATTGAGCGGTCCGCCATGTAAAGGGTCATCTTGACCGGCTTTGGCTCTCCTAGCCAAACCTTGTTGCAAAGTGCAAGCGGGATGATGCTTACACTTGCCCCAAGATCACATAGGGCGTCATACTTCACTTCTCCTACTCCGATTGGCACACAAAAGGATCCCGGATCTCTTAGCTTAGGAGGCATCTCCTCCTTCATCGTTTGAATCAACTCCGAGGATCTCTTTTTCATCCTTACTTCCCCATACTCCTCCAACTTCCTCTTGTTGGAGAGTATTTCCTTCAAGAATTTGCCATATGCCGGCATACCTAGAATGGCATCCATGAACGGAATGTTAATATGCAATTTAGACATAAGTTCAAGGAATTTACCAAAGTGCTTGTCCAAATGAGCTCTTGCTCGTGATTGAGGGAATGGTAGTGGTGGCTTGTATGGAGGCAGTGCCACATATGTTGGCTCAAAATCCTTGCTCTTGCCTCCATCTCCTTGCAACATCTCTTCTTCTACCACCACTTGCTTTCCCTTAGCATTTTCCTTGGGAAAAGGATCCATCATACTCAACCCACTCCTCGTTGTAATGGCCAACACTTGGCCTCTTGGGTTTTCTTCGGTTCTTCCGGGAAGCTTCCCCGGATCTCTATGAACTTCACCCGCCTTTTGGAACTCTTGTGCTTCCAACACCTTTTGAGCCTTGGAAATGCAAATCACCGTGCTCTCAAGACCACTCAACCTTCCAAGCAATTGCTCAAACATCATTTCGGTTCTATCTTTTGGAGGTTGAGTAAATCCGAGTGGAGGTTCTTGTGAAGCTTTTGGTGGTGGAGTTGTGCTTGTGGAAGCGGGAGGGTTCAAGGCTCCATCCGGATTAGAATAGGAAAACCCGGGATGGTTATGGTTGGGCCGGTAATTGTTAAATTGCCGGTTGTTGTTGAAGTTCCTTGGGCTTTGATAGTTGTTGTAGTTGCCCCTTCCCATGTAGTTCACATCTTCCTCCTTGGAAGACAAGTTAGCTTGCACTTGAGCTTGAGGGGTTGCTTGGTTCTTCAAAGTTGTAGCACATAACTCCCTCAAAGACTTTAGCTCGTTGTTGATGGCATTAAGCTTGAAGTTGCTCATGGTGACTTCACTCACCTCATATGCTCCCGCCTTTCTCCCTTCACTCTTCCTATGAGAGTACTTCTCAATCACTAGAGCTTGTTCCTCTATAAACTCCCAAGCATCATCTACATTTTTCTCCATGAAAGTCCCACCGGAAAGAGATTGAAGCTTGAATTGGCTATCTTCATCAAGTCCCTTGAAGTAGATCTCCAATAGCTCAATTTTCGGTATACCATGGTGTGGGCAATCTAGGAGAAGGTCTTTGAACCTCTCCCAAGACTTGAATAAACTCTCTCTATCCTTCATTACGAAGGCATTGATCTTCCCTCTTAACTCGGTAATCTTGGAAGGTGGGAAGAACTTAGTCAAAAACTCGATTGTCATCTCCTCCCAAGTACTCACTTGCCCTTGTGGAATAGATTGATACCAAGCCAAGGCTTTGTCCTTAAGAGAGAAGGAAAAAGCCCTAAGCTTATGGTTGTTGCTCTCCAATCTTGGCGGTCTAAGAGTCTCCATCAAAATCTCATAGTTCATCAAATGTTGATGAGGAGACTCTCCTTCCATCCCTCCGAATTGATTATGCCGGATCATTTGTAGAACTTGAGGGCGGAGCTCGTAATTGTGGGTTTCGGGATCTCCTAAGTTCACACCCAGACGGTGTGCTCTTTGTGTCGGATCCATTCGTCGCCCTAATGTTTGTGGCTCTTCAATTGCAATGGGCACAACCCTAACATTCGCCGCCGGCTGCGGTTGTGGTGGAGGAGGTGGAGGTTGTTGACGATTAAGCTCTCCTTGTACAAGGGCTTGCCTAATCTCATCAATCTCCCTCCTAGTTGCATCTTGCCTCTCATTGGCAAGTCTCCTTTCTTCCTCCAAGAGCTCATCTCTTAGCCTTATTTGCTCTAAAGCCTCATCCAACTCAGCTTGGAGATCTCTTCCGGCCATCTCCTTTCCCTTTCTAATGCTCTTGGATCTAGATCTAAGGGTTTTCTCCGGTTCGGGATCGAATGGAGCTAAATCCTTGCCACGAGATCTTCGCATATACCTAAAGGGTGAGAGATGTCCTGAAAAGCAAATACACACACCAAAAGAGATCAAAAGAAACAAGAAAGATCTACACTATAAATAATCACAGAAATGACTCGATCTAGACCTAGTCCCCAGCAACGGCGCCAAAAACTTGTCACGCTCAGGATGTGTGTGATACGCAATAGTCTTTAAATTTATAGACTCGATATATTTCTCCTAACTCCTAGCGAACCCGCAGTGTACGGGACGTTTGTAGTAGGGATAGTATTCCGAGGTCGAACACAAAGACTAAGGTGAAATCAAGTCAAGCAATGGTCATAGATAGTGTGGATCTAGTATAAGAAAAGGTCAAGGAACAAAGAAATGAAAATCTCGATATTCTTGGTTGGTTTTTGTGGTGATCAAGCAAAGATCACAAATCAAGCAAGATAATAAAACAAACTAACAACTCAAACTAGCAAGGTAAACAAGTAACACAAGCACAAAATATGCGATGAAAGAGAGAAAAGTGGATTCTAGAGGTCAAGATTTCCGGTTATGGCATTGGACTCAAGGTTCTAAAGATTCTAAGGACAAGGCTGCGGTGTTGGGAAAGGGTGTTTCACTAATGGAAGCAATTACCGGGTAGGTCTCTCACTTCACTAATCCCGCATCAAACTCCTATTACCGGGTAGGTCTCAAGGGGCTAAAATAGGGAATTCTACACAAACCGGACACTACTTAAGTGGCAAACCTCTCCTTACCGGGTAAGTCTCGGAAAAGTAAGTCTCAAGCAATAATCCTAGCACACTCAATCCAATAGCGGCTTGTGAGGCTCACTACTACCTAGAATTCATCATCTTAGATATCTAAGATCGGAAATCATCGGGTAGATCTCTTTCCTCACTTAGGTTGATAGCATTAGGTGATCCTAAGCTAAATTAGGCTAAATAAACACTAGGATTTCAACACCCTAACACCCTAACATACAAATTCATCAATTAAAGAGCAACAGAGAGGAAAATCAAGTGGATCATGCCTAAATCGGCCGATCTGGCTGAAGAACAGCCCGATTTTTCTCTCTGGGTTAGGTTTTGTGCAATCAAATCATCCTAAACTAACATATAAGTCCATTCTATCATCAGCCAAGCCATAACCATCAATCCATCACTCCAGAATCACAATAAACTAGCCAATAATATGCATATCAAGATCCAAAATCATCACACAAGCATACATGGTTTTCATAGATGGATGATGAAAGATAAGCAAGTAAAAATAACAAATCTCAGCTGAATCTAAGGTTTAGCAAGACTTACAACCCTTCAAATGAAGTTCCAAAACGTTCTTAACAATCCTTGCAATATTTTCTCAATCAAAGACTCCAAAAATCACTCAAAACCTCACTATCACTCTATGGTTGGTGTTCTTCTTCTTCCTTCAATTTTTGAGAGTTTTTCTTCTTCTCCAAGTCTATCCCAATCCAATGAGCTGTGAATGAGAATGTGGGAGAGGAGAGATGCTCAGCAACAGCTTGCAGGCCCACTTATATTCTCCACCAAGAGCAAGGCCGGATCAAGAGATCGTGGGACACGTGGCTTAAGCTATTGAAGGCCAAAAAATCGACCTACTCAGGAAAATCGGCCGATTTTCCTGAGTGATGGTCCGATTTTCTTCAACAGAGGTAGGTTATGATCGTCTAGCCATTAGTTGCTCCATTGCTTGCACCAATTATGGTCCTTCAAAGCTTCGGATGTGTACCACCATGAGGCTTGACCCTCGAATGCATCGGTTAATGTCCAAAAGATCCTCGAAATACCTACAATACCGACAAAAGCTCGTGTAGACGTCTTTTCTAGGAATATGCACGAAATGAGTGTAAACGTCGTGAACTAGTGCCAAAACGTGCATGAATAATGGAGAAAACTATCTAAATGTATGTCTATACTAACGTCATAAATCACGTTATCAGGATTCAAAGGAGGGATATGACTTTTTTGTATAAGGATAAAATGGATATTATTGTTGTGAATAGGAATGAAGGTTTTATATATGCTACAACTACGGTTGGTTCTAGCAGTTTTCAAATTGTTGTTGTATATGCTTTTTCTACAATGACAAGAAGAAAACCTTTTTGGCCGAACCTAGACGAAACTCTCACTGGTATAGACGAGCCTTGTTTTGTTGGCGGCGACTTTATTTGCATCTTGACCCGTGGGGATAGGGAAGGAGGTATAGGAGGTCTATAGAAAGATTCAGTTGGTTTTGGTAAGCTAGTAGATGCTCATGGGCTTATAGATATCGGTTATACTAGATCGGATTTCACTTGGAGTGAGGTAAATGAGCGAGGAATGTGCTCTCAAAGAGAATTGAAAGGATATTCATGAATAGACAAGCAAAAATTCTTTGTCTTGATGCGTCTATTCGACACCTAGCCCGCTATACTTCCAATCATGATCCTTTGTTGGTTTGACTCTCTCCGGACACATCAGTTAACACGCAAAGGTGCCCATTCAGATTCAAAGTTGCATGGTTAACTCACAAGGAAATTTACATGGTTAACTAACAAGCAAAGTTGCATGGTTAACTCACAAGGATTTCAGAAAGAAGAAAACCGGGAAGAAGTGGATGCTCCTTAAGTTGGACATAGTAAAAGCGTATGAGAGAGTCATGTGGGAGTTTGTTATTAAGACCCTCAAGAAAGCTGGATTACCTGAGAACTAGATTGATATAAATAAGAGAGTGCATGGCGACTACCAAGATGAGGTTAAACAAGAAGTGTAATGTAATTGACAACTTTACTCCCTAGAGGGGCATTTTTCAAGGAGATCCGATTTTGCCTTATATCTTTGTTCTTTGCGTAGAGAGGCTTAACAACTTGGTTCACCAGGAAGTGGAGGCAAAGTAATGATGTCCTATTAAGCTTTCAAGAAATGGACTTTCGTTGTTTCACTTATTCTTTGCGGATGCCATAGCTTTGTTTGCGGAAGCATCTAACATGTAGATGAGAAAAGTGATGAGTGTGATTAACACTTTCTTTGAGGCCGCATGTCAAAGGGTTAGTGTGTCCAAAATTCCAAATCCATATTGTTCGTGTCTCCAAATGTGTCGGATGAGCTAAGAAATGATATTGCATCCTGATAGGTGATGAAATCACTATCATTTAGGGTAGTTTTAAAGTCTTTTTATTGCATTAGTGTCAGTTTATGCTACTAACTCCTTGGTCCAGAAGAAGAAGATCAAAAGAAGCTAAAGAAGGAGTTATAAGCACTTGGGAGTGAAGATTGATCACGAAGCAAAGCTTCTGTTGCCTCACCGCCCCTGCGGGTCCTTGTAGCCGCCCCTGCGGATGACGTTTCCACTGGAACGCTCCCTGCGCCTTCACCAGCGCCGGCCATGAAGTGTGTCACCGCCCCTACGCCACTCCTTGGCGCCCCTGCGGTGACCTGCCCTGAAGAAATGAAGGCCAACTCCCCTGCGCCTCCCACTGCGCCCCTGCCTACGCCCCAACCAGGGAGCTGGAAGACGAAGAGGCAGTGTCGACGCCCCTGCGTCGACATAGGGACGCCCCGGCGGCTTGACATCAGAAACGTCAGGAAGGCGAAAGGTCAGACGTTGAAGTGCATTAAAGATCCGCCCCAACGAATATGTGTAGTCGCCCCAGCGGCCCAGAAGATGATCAACCGATTCTGCCTAAACCGCCCCTGCGGTTCCTGAAGGCCGCCCCTGCGGTTTAACGCCAGAAGCTTTACTCTGGCTGTTTACACCACCTTTATGGCATTTAAGGTGGCTGTTTTAGGCCGGCTATTTACTCCTAATTAAGTGTCTTTTGTAGTATAAATAGTCCATGGCTGATTGCTAGAATCATCCATACTTTTCCTCACAAAATCCATTTTAGACTTGAGCTTTCCATTGTAATGAGTTGCTAACTCCCTTACTACATTGGGTTGGTTTGAAGCTGCATTGTTACCTTGGTTGTAAGTTCTTTTTAATCTAAGTTTTCATTCAGTAATACTTTGTGTTTCCTTGATCTCCATTGTCTAATTGCATGTTTACTATTGCTTGAGATTGATCACCTTAGTTTCTAAAGTGCATGCAAACAACTAGGATTAATCGGTTCCGGGTTCGGGTCTTTAATCTAGTAGCAACTTTAAGTAATAACGGGTTGTGATTACTTAAAGAAAAGGAACACAAATATAAAGATAAGTTTAACGGTTTTAATCTTCTCTTTATATCCCTTAGTCTTTGTTTGAAAGCTAACCTGTTATTTGTTCTTCTAGGTTTATGGAACTTTAATAGGTTAAGTTGTGTTGATGCCGGTTAGCTCAACACATATATACAATCGAGACGGGAGATTACTTGAAAACTTGTAAAAGGAACTCACCATAGTAGCAATTGCATGCTTAGAATCAACCTAGTTTAGATTCAATCATTATTGTCTTAATTGTCGCATTAATCGTTTTCATAAGTTTTTGTGCATCAATTCAACCAAACCCCCCCCCTTGTGTCACTTGTCATTATAACTGATAATTGCTTCTAAAACACCTTAACTCTCTTGGGTTCGACCCTTACTTAATCACTATACTTGTTCTTAGTGCTAAGTTGGGATTTACTTTTGATTGGGTATAGACGACCATCGAAATATCATCTGTCAAATTTTGGCGCCGTTGCCGGGGAGTTTTTGTGTTTTATTGTTATTATTGATTATTGGTCTGAACCATTTTTATGGTTCAAACCCTTGCTACTAATTCCGGCTTTGCTTCTTTTGATCCAGAAATTGAGAGGATGCACATCCGGCAACGAAGACAACAACAACTTCAACAAGAGATGACTGACCGTACCCTTCGTCAACTTACGCAGCCCACCTTGGCTCAAAACCCTCTTGCTGTCACTATACCGTCACTAGGGGAAGGAGTCAACTTTGAGCTCAAGTCGGGCCTATCCACTTGTTTCCATCCTTCCATGGGCTAAGTGGTGAAGACCCCATCAAGCACCTCGGGAAGTTCCATACTGTGTGTATGAGCATGAAGCCGGCCAACATTACCGAAGAACAGATCAAGATGAGGGCTTCGGCTTCACACTCAAAGATTCGGTGGATGATTGGTATTACCACCTTCCATCCGGGAGTATTGACACTTGGGTGAACCTTCACAAAGCGTTCTTGGAGAAATACTTTCCAACTAAAAAGGCCAATAGCTTGAAGAAAGCTATAAGCAACATCGAGCAAGAGGCAACCGAAACTCTCTACGAGTACTTCGAAAGGTTTGCACGCCTCCGATCCAGTTGTCCTTTTCACGGATATTCAACTCAAGATCTAGTCTTGTACTTGTACAATGGTTTGCTAGACAATGCAAGGAGGATCGTCGATGCGGCTTGCGGAGGTAATATTCTTAACTCTACTCCTGACCTTGCTTTGAAAAAGATACAAGAACTAGCGGAAGGAACTCGGAACTTTGGAAGGACTCCGGCTAAGAAAGGAGTTCATGTTGTGAGTTCCGGGAAGAGTGAGATTTCCACCGAGCTAGCGGAATTGAAGGAAATGGTGAAAAGGCTAACACTTATGGGAACACCGCAACAACTCAAAGCTTGTGGAGTTTGTGCTGACCCGTATCATCCAACGGACATGTGTCCACAAGTTCAAGATGACGATGCTGAAGTAAACGCAATGGGTTATGGACAACCACAGCAGCAATGACCTAGGAACGATCCCTATGCACAGAATTTCATGCCGAATTGGCGTGACCAACAAAATTTTCGTTGGAGGGATCAACAAAACCAACAATAGCAGCCCCGCCAAGGTAAGTATCACTCAACTGAAGATATGTTGCAGGTTTTGACTAAACACTTTGCTACTCATGTCCAAACAACAGAATCTAGCATCAAAAACCTTAAGAAACAGGTTGGTCAAATGGCGGAAGCCATTACAAAAATTGAAACCAGGACCTCCGGCGGATTACCCTCTCAAACTGTTATAAACCCAAAGGTGATGTTGGAAGAGGCTCAATCATAGAGGAAGAATCCCTACATCGAGCCAACGACGTAAAACAAAGGCACTGCTCGGGAGGCAACCCGAAGAAATAAAAAGAGGAGGTTCTGTCAAGAAAACCGCCCCTACGGCTCTAAACCCCGCCCCTGCGGCGAAACGCCTGGCCAGCGCCACCCCCGGCGATGGGCCTGCGTCTGCTCACGTAGGTCACCGCCCCCGCGGTGACAACCCTACGCCCCTGCGGCGGCCACCCTTGACACACACCCTCAGCTCCGCCCCCGGCGCTGAGGCTGCGTACCCCCTCTCTCTTGTTACCGCCCCCGCGGCGACACACACCGCCCCTGCGGTTCAGTTAAGGAAAGAAAAAAAATACACTTCCCAAAAATAACCTACATCTACCGCCCTCTCCACTCCCTCTCCATTCACTCTTCAAAACCTAGTCGTCTCACCTCCCACGCCCTTGCGCCCTCCGGAAACTCTCGCCACCACCTCGTCGCGCCCCTGCGCCACCTCCGGCAACCTAGTGTCGCCACCCCCTTACCAACACGAACCATCTCCACCACACACACAACCCCTCCATTCTCGCTCGACTACTCCACCTCCGGCGACAGCTGCAGCAACAGAAGAAAACACCGGAAAAGCCCCATTGCCACCACCTTCGTCGAAACGACCAAATCGCCTTCTGCTCTTCGCCCGCACCTGAGCCTGCAAGCTCCCGCCCCTGCGTCTAGCCGCTCCTGCGCCCGTTGCAGCCGCCCTTGCGGATATTACGACAGAAGGTTCGTCTGTTGATCAGATTGCTGAATTTTCTAACTCTTTTACTTGATCAATTGAATCACAAACGAAATACAAGTTGACAGAAGGTGAGAAGGATCGGTATAGGATTGCTCAAAGCCGGGAGGTGCATGCAACCCGGTTCCTTGATGTTTCCACCTTGGAAAATCTGAGGATGTTGGAAAGTATGCAGGAATTTCTAAACAATGCCAGATTGGGTGATTTTTTGATAAAGAACGCTCCAACACACCTCGACCTCAACAAACAGTTTATAGCCACATTCAAAATGGAGACGGAAGACCAATTATGTGTTGGGCTTTCATTCAAGTACAACAAGAGGAAATACACATTGGATTACACCCAAATACAGGAGGTATTAGGGGTGACCATAGCAGCTTCTGATGACTGGATGGAACCCATTCCGACGCCTGATTTGTTGGAATTTTGGCAGGCCGCCACTAGGTCAGAGTTTCATGCAGGAGGTGAGTACTCCAACAAATTCACTCACCTTTGTTTGAGGGTCATCTCATAGGTCTTCATGAGTGTCTTTTGTGGACACAAGGAGGAGAATAAGGTCGCTCTCAAGGACCTTCCATTGGTATATGCTTGCCTCTCCACGAATGATTGGGTGCCGGATTGAGCATATCTCTTCCTTACAGCTCTTAAGCGGATTAGGAAGAATGAGCCTCGGGACATCGTTGGAGGTGGGATCATATCATTATTAGCTGCACAGGTAATTGATCTTCCTCCATTGGAAGAGGGTTTGGAGGTACCTTTATACACTGAAGGATTATTGAGGAGGTGCAGGCTCCTCAGGAGAGACGGGGAGCATCGTTTTTGGCTCTCTTTAGCAGATGGGAGTCACATCACATTCCTCCCTCGACGACTTTCATTGGGAGACCAGCTCGCGAATCTTTATGTACCGGCTGACCCAGTCCCTTTGAGACGGCCTCAGGTTGATATTGTTGGGAGGTACGCAGCCGGCTCTTGCAGGGCCCACACCGTTGATGAGGAGATGCCGACGGCAGGACACGACAATCAGACCATGGAGAGTCTGCAGGATCAGATGGCAACTTTGACTACACAGCATCAGGCATGGCAGACCGAGTACCAGCGGTCCATGCTTGAGTAGCAGCAGGCGTGGCAGTCCAGCTTCGCCTCCTCCATGACCACTCACTTTGACCGCCGTCAGGATGCTTGGCAGGCGGCTCAGCAGCAGCAGTTGGAGACTCAGCAGCTGGCTTGGCAAACTAGCTATCAGACTTCATTTAGAGAGAGGATGGAGGCTCAGGAGGGCCGTATCGACACCCTTCACCGCCGGCAGAAGCACTTCTTCCGCCACTTCCCTTACCCACCGGAGGAGGGTCCGGGTGGTCCATCCGGACCACCCCAGTGAGGGGTACATTTCTTTCCCTTCTCCCACATTTATCTTCGACTCATTTCCAATTTGAGGACAAAGTGTACTTCAAGTATGGGGGAGGGACATATCATTGCTTGTACAGTTTATTGAGTTGTTTTTGGCATTTGTTTTGCATTGTTGAAATCAGTTTCATAAAAAAAAAAAGAAAAGAAAAGGCCAAAGAAGTGAAAAAAGGTATGAAAATCCTTGGATAAACCGAAAACCCGAAAGGGCGGTTTAGGTAAAAAGAAGGTAGTCCGTCCAACCTTAGGTTGGTGCAAAATTGGACTTGAGGGATGTGAGTTTAAGTGAGAAAAGAAGAAGAGTGGCAAGGTGAAAACCCGAAAGGGCGCCTTGGCAAGATGAGCGACACCGAGTGTAGGTTTCCCTTCCGGCATTTTGGCGACATAAGAAGGGGAGTCATAAAGAGGTTGTCCGAGTAGGCCACTGTTGAAGCGATAAGGATGGTAGTACTTTTTTTCTCACATTTCCTCTCTTTTCTTTCTTTCTTTCTTTCTTGGCTTTTCTCTTGTTTTCCATTATCTTTCTTCTTACTCATACTTCCTGAGGCCTTTGAGTCTAGTTGATGTCATTTGTTTTTACTCGGGACGAGCAAAAGGTCTAAGTATGGGGGAGTTTGATAGGTGATGGAATCACTATCATTTAGGGTAGTTTTTAGAGTCTTTTTATTGCATTAGTGTCAGTTTATGCTACTAACTCCTTGGTCCAGAAGAAGAAGATCAAAAGAAGCTAAAGAAGGAGTTATAAGCACTTGGGAGTGAAGATTGATCACGAAACAAAGCCTCTATTGCCTCACCGCCCCTGCGGGTCCTTGTAGCCGCCCCTGCAGATGACGTTTCCACTGGAACGCTCCCTGCGCCTTCACCAGCACCGGCCATGAAGTGTGTCACCGTCCCTGCACCACTCCTTGGCGCCCCTACGGTGACCTGCCCTGAAGAAATGAAGGCCAGCTCCCCTGCGCCTCCCACTGCGCCCCTGCCTGCGCCCCAACCAGGGAGCTGGAAGACGAAGAGGCAGTGTCGACGCCCCTGCGTCGACATAGGGACGCTCCGGCGGCTTGACATCAGAAACGTCAGGAAGGCGAAAGGTCAGACGTTGAAGTGCATTAAAGATCCGCCCCAACGAATATGTGTAGTCGCCCCAGCGGCCCTGAAGAAGATCAACCGATTCTGCCTAAACCGCCCCTGCGGTTCCTGAAGGCCGCCCCTGCTTTTAACGCCAGAAGCTTTACTCCGGCCGTTTACACCACCTTTATGGCATTTAAGGTGGCTGTTTTAGGCCGGCTATTTACTCCTAATTAAGTGTCATTTGTAGTATAAATAGTCCATGGCTGATTGCTAGAATCATCCATGCTTTTCCTCACAAAATCCATTTTAGACTTGAGCTTTCCATTGTAATGAGTTGCTAACTCCCTTACTACATTGGGTTGGTTTGAAGCTGCATTGTTACCTTGGTTGTAAGTTCTTTTTAATCTAAGTTTTCATTCAGTAATACTTTGTGTTTCCTTGATCTCCATTGTCTAATTGCATGTTTACTATTGCTTGAGATTGATCACCTTAGTTTCTAAAGTGCATGCAAACAACTAGGATTAATAGGTTCCGGGTTCGGGTCTTTAATCTAGTAGCAACTTTAAGTAATAACGGGTTGTGATTACTTAAAGAAAAGGAACACAAATATAAAGATAAGTTTAACGGTTTTAATCTTCTCTTTATATCCCTTAGTCTTTGTTTGAAAGCTAACCTGTTATTTGTTCTTCTAGGTTTACGGAACTTTAATAGGTTAAGTTGTGTTGATGCCGGTTGGCTCAACACATATATACAATCGAGACGGGAGATTACTTGAAAACTTGTAAAAGGAACTCACCATAGTAGCAATTGCATGCTTAGAATCAACCTAGTTTAGATTCAATCATTATTGTCTTAATTGTCGCATTAATCGTTTTCATAAGTTTTTGTGCATCAATTCAACCAAACCCCCCCCCTTGTGTCACTTGTCATTATAACTGATAATTGCTTCTAAAACACCTTAACTATCTTGGGTTCGACCCTTACTTAATCACTATACTTGTTCTTAGTGCTAAGTTGGGATTTACTTTTGATTGGGTATAGACGACCATAGAAATACCATCGGTCATATCCATTAGTGGTATCCAAGTGAAGAGTGAACTTGGTACCACCTTGGAATTCCCATCTTACAAGGAACGATTAACAAGGATACATTTAATCCTCTCTTTTTTAAAATTAGCTCTCGACTTAAGGGTTGGAAGAGTAAAAAATTCAGCTTCGTGGAAAGACTAACTCTTACGAGATCTGTGCGAAGATCAAGACCATTTTATTCCATGTCAACCCTCATTTTACCTGAGAGCACTTGTGACAAAATAGAGCAAACATGTCGTAGTTTCTTTTGGGGTGGATCTGATGGGACTCAAAAGATACATATTGTTGCTTGGACAAAAATCTACAACCCCAAACTAACTGAAGGTTTCGGTTTGGTCCCAATGGAGACATTGAATATTGCCATGGTGGGTAAAATGAGTTGGAGGTTCCTTACGGATAAGAACAACCTCTAGACTGAAGTGTTGCGGGCAAAGAATTTGGATTGTTGAGGTAAAGTGCATCCTCTCAAGTTTGGAGAAGTATTGAACGTGGTGCTCGTGAAGTCATAGTGAAAAGGGCTAAATGGTTGATCGGGGATGGTTGAGATACAAGTTTCAAGACCGATGTTTGGCTCTCCTCGATGCGACTGTTGGATTCCGCTTAACAACAACTTGACAAAGATACAGTGGGTAAGCCACTTAGGGATTATTGGTCTAATAGTTCTGGTTGGACCCGGGCGGAACTTTTGGAGGTGTTACCTTTGGCTATTCAACTTCAGCTGATAGCACCAAGGTCGAAGAGTAGAGTAAGGATGGGCTCAGTTGGTCGGTATCTAAGAGTGGTTGTTAAACCATTAATTTTGCATGCAATATGCTCATGCAGAATGAAGATGTTCAAAAAAGTGTGGATAAAGGCTTCTATACTATATTGTGGAAACTACATGTTCAAGAAAGAGCTAGAACGTCTTTGTGGAAGTTGAGCAAATGAAGGTGCCTCACAAAATTCGAATGTGTTAGAAGGCATATTACGAGAGATCACATGTGCCCCATCTGCAAGAAGGAACCAAAGACACTAGAACACTTCTTTCGAGATTGTTTGGAGACGAAGACCATGAATATTGCATGGGAGGGAATGTGTGAAGGGACGATTACTTTGAAGAGGCTTTTGTTGTATGGCTGAGAGGTAATACTGCTTTCCCTACTAACTTCAATTCTAGTTTAACTTGAAAGAATGTTTTTTCAGAGAGCTTGTGGCATGTTTAGAAATGGAGGAATGCAATTATATTCAAGAAAAAAAGAAGACTACATGATGACTTCAAGATCATCACAAATAGATGATCTATATATGAGGTTGCATAGAGAAACAAGTCTGTTGGTGATGCTAGAATGATGAAACAGATAAGATATGTTGCATGGGCTGCTCCACCATCTAACTAGATGAAGATCAACACAAATATGGAAGTTAAGAAGAATGGTCTGATGTCATCATCGGGTGTTGTTAGGAACAAATATGGGGTTTGGCAATGGGGTTTTGTCCACAAGATCGGGACATGTACGGTTACCAAAGCCAAACTTTGAGGTATTTTATATGGACTCGAAATTGATTGGGAGTTACGAGCAAGACGTGTAATCCTTGACACGGATTCACAATTTGTTGCTACTCCCTTACACAAAAACACACCCCTGTGTCACCCTCTATCAAGCCTGGGGCATAGCTGTCAAGGCTATTTGCAACGAAATTGGGTTATCCAAACTCTCCAAATTTGTAGGGACGTGAATTGTGTTCCGGATTTCCTAGCTAACCTCGCTTTCAATATTGACATTGATTTTCATGTATTGTTTGACCATCGAGGGTTAGGGGTGTAATTTGGCTCGAGCCGCTCGGGCTCGGCTCGCCAAAAGCTCGTACTCGGCTCGTTCATATTACAAACGAGCCGAGCTCGAGCTCCATTACAGGCTCGTTCCGAGCCCGAGCGGCTCGGCAAGGCTCGTCCGTTAAAAAAAAAAAGGTGTTAGGGACTTAGGGTTTCTTTCTTCGCTCCAGCCTCCATGCCTAATTTCCACTTCCAATTTTCTTGCGCAGTTGCTCTCATGTCTCCATAGTTTTCACAATTTCACGCCAAAGACCAACTTCCAGTCTTCCACCCGACAGTCTAGCTCGGGAACCCGTCCCGGCCACGCCTCACCCAGCTTTGCAGCTCCGCTCTTCCGTAGGCTCACACAGCTCCTCCGTTGGCTGTTCCCCTCCTTATTCGCAGACCGCAGGCTAACAGAGTCACAGGCTCCTCTTCCGTAGGCTCCTCTGTTGGTTGTTCCCCTCCTCTTCTGTAGGCTCGCAGGCTCGCAGCTCCTCTGTTCGGCTATTCCCCTCCTCGTCCGCAAGCTCACAGGCTCCCAGGTCCTCCACCTCGACGGTTCCCCTCTTCCGCAACGACGCAACCTCCATTCTCCGGCTCCGGTACTTATCTTCCTTCAGCAACGTTGAGTCTTATTTGCTCAACTGATGCAGCTTGAACAATGCTTCTTCTTTTTTATTCGCATTGTTTATCCATGTTTCAAATGCACTATCAACTATTGTATAGTAATTTAGTAATGGTTTCAGGCTCATTTGAAGGAAATAAGCAGGGGAAAAAACGTGCATATCATGAAATCAATACTACAATTTAATAAGTAGGGGAAAAATACAGTTTTTTTTAGTTTGATGACCATACAAATGATCATTTCAGAATTCAGACTAGTTCTCCTAACATTAATAGATCTGATGATTGTCAAATACATTGGAAAGAAGGGCCGGGCCTACTTGCCTACTGCACTGTTATGTATATGAACTGTTAAAGTTAACATGATTCATATGAGAGTAGAGATATGTAGTCTGGAGGTTACAATTAACATTCATTTAGAGTTGGTTCTTTTTTTTTATACACATATTTCATGTTTGTCTTGAATATAATGTATATGACTTTGCTATTCCATTGCTGTTTTGTTATTAGATTATTCTATTGTGGTTTCTTTTGTTAATCGTTTGTGTTCATTGATTATTTTCAGATTTTCATACAATGAGCAACACTCCAAATCCGAGTAATACGGATACCCCATGTTCCATATCAATGAATGAGATGAATGATGAATTTGAGAATGCAACAGATTCAGCAGTTCTGCCTGAAGAGAGCGGAAATGAAAATAAAAGATAAAAGAGAAAGACTTCGGCAGTTTGGAACGATATCACTGAGGTGCATACGGAAGCAGACACATTGGCAAAATGCAACCATTGTGGAGGTAATTTGTCTTATAGTAAAGGGGGAGCAACATCACACTTCAAAAGGCATGTCGCCTCATGTATCATACGTAAGGCAAAAATCTCAAGTCAAGGATCAGGGTCTATGTCTATACAAACAATGTTGAGTGCTGATGCTTTCGGGACGGGTTCGTTAACAACTTACAAGTATGACAAAGAGCTAATGAAAGACCTAACTGCAAAGATGATAATGGTGCACGAGTATCCCTTCATGATTGTTGAGCACACGTATTTTAGGCTTTTTTGTAGGCAACTGAACCCGAAATATGAATTATTTGGTCGTGCTGCGATCAAAGAGCATGCAATGAAGTTGTACAAGCAAGAAAAAGGAAATATGAAGTTGATGTTCGCTGATGTTGAGAGGATTAGCTTGACATCTGATTTGTGGACTTCTAACCAAACTAAGGGGTATATGTGCATCACTAGACACTTTCTAGACAAGGAGTGGAAGTTGCAGAGCCGAATATTAAACTTATGTTTGTTACCTCCACCGCACACTAGTGTTGCAATTGCTGATAAGATGTATGAATGTTTGTCAAAATGAGGTATAGAGGACAAAATTTCTACCATTACATTCGACAATGCTTCTTCAAATGATGCAGCTATTAGATGTTTGAAAGAAAAGTTTGAAGGAAGAGATGCATTGTACTTTGGTGGAAAGATTTTTCACATCAGGTGTTGTGCTCATATACTAAACCTTCTAGTGCAAGATGGATTGTCTTCCATAAAGTCTGTTAATGAGAATGTTCGTGAGAGTGTGAAATACATAACGTTGAGTCCTTCACGCCTTCACAAGTGGAATGAAGTTGTTAAAAACATGTCCCTCCCTACTAACAAGACGTTGATTCTTGATTGTGTGACCCGGTGGAACTCAACATATTATATGTTGGAAAGAGCTCTCATTTATAAAGATACCTTTGCAAGATTTGCAACTAGAGATGCTACTTATACTACTCTGCCAACCGAAGAAGATTGGGAAAGAGCAACAAATGTGTGCAAGTTCTTGTTCGCTTTTGATGAGGTAACAAAAGTTTTCTCTGGTCGTAATTATACAACTGCTAATTTGTATCCCACTGAAATTTGGAGGATTAAACATCTATTAGATGAGATGGAGAATGATCCAAGAGATTTCATGAATCTTATGGTTACGAGTATGAAATTAAAATTTGACAAGTATTGGAAGGAGTGCAATCTTTTCATGATAATAGCGGCTATTTTGAATCCTCGGAACAAGATGGATTTGATTAGATTTGTGTTTGAAAACTTGTACAGGGAACTGGAAGTAGAAGACAAGCTTTCCGATGTTGTGCATGAAATACATCTTTTGTTTGATGATTATGTTGCTAAGTTTAGTGGTGGAGTAAGTGATGGTAGTGGTCAAGTTGGAAGGGTTCAAAGGAATGAAAACTCTAGTGAAAAAAGTCAAGGTAGTAATGTCTTTGAAATATGGAGAAAGACAAGACTTCATGTTATTCCAACACAAGCAAGAAAAGAGTTAGACATTTATCTCGAGGAAAGTGCATTAATTGATTTTGATAATGAATTTGATGTTTTGATGTGGTGGAAATCAAATTCTTTGAAGTTTCCAACTTTATCAAAGATGGCTCTAGACATTCTTTCGATTCTGGTAACTATTGTACCTTCTAAGTCGGCCTTTAGTGCTGACGTAGAGTTATTAGTGACGATCAATGTTCCTTGGGTGATGACACAATTGAAGGATTGCTTTGTGGAGCAAATTGGTTTCGACAAGAAGTTGAACTTGAACTTCAAAGTATTCCTTCATGTAAGTATTTTTCCTATTTTGTTTACTTTTTAAGTTAATTGTATGTTTAACCTTTTTATCTTCGGATTTTTATTGCTTAATTTTTATATATTTGGATATCTTATATTTTCAGGTATGTGGTTTGATTGACTACTTTCTTGACTTGTTGCTGAATTGTGTTGAAGAAGACTTTGCTTGGTATGATTTTTTCATCTTCGGTTATGTTGTTGGTTGAATATTACAATTAGTTAATTCTTCCTTAGTTTATAATTTTGTTGTTGAATTTCTTTTTACAGATTGATTATGACTTATGAGATGGAGCGTTTTGTTGTTGGTTGAAGATTTGAAGTCCTCGTTGAAGAGATCATTTGTTTGATTGTGTCTTAAAGACGTTGTGACTTTTGTTGCGTTTATTCCGTTGAAGACTAGAACTTCAAGTTAGGACTTTCTATTTTGAATTTGGTTTGATTGTGTTAAACTTGTGACTTTAAATCTAGTTTGTTTTATTTTTCTCGGGTTTGATTATCAGGTGATTGATTAATTGAATTTTAGTGGATTACAAATTCATGTTCAACATATGTTACATATTACAGATTTACGGGTTATAGTGATTCGTGCTTAAATGAGCTCAGACGAGCCCAAACGAGCCAAACAAGCCCGAACGAGCCTAGACGAGCTCGAGCTCGAGCCCGAGCTTTCCGAGCTAGGGCTCGGCTCGTATAAAAACGAGCTAAACAAGCCGAGCCCGAGCTTTCAAAAAAGCTCGCGAGCCGAGCTTGAGCTTGATCCAAAGCTCATATAGATTTTCAAACTCGTCTCGGCTCGGCTCGAATAAAAACGAGCCAAGCCTGAATGTGTAGAAGCTCGGCTCGAGCGGCTCAAATTACACCACTATCAAGGGTATAGTGGATATCATTGATGTTAATGTATGGGTGAGACTATTCTCCGCTTGATGAGTATTTAGCCCTTTTTATTATGAATAAAAGTGTTGTCAGATGTGTCGGAATTCACTGACTCTCCTTCCCACAAAAAAATAAATACATATGCATCCACACAAGTGACACAGGTACATGCTTCAAGTATATATGTTTCGGATATCTTGCAATAGATTGATAATTTGGTATTTTCTTTCATTTTCATATGAGATTCGCGTAATTGAGGCCGCTCCAGGTATAAATGAACATTGTAGTTTATGTTGATAAGGCCTTTTCGATATTATTTTCATTAATCTTATACCGGATAACTATAACCGTGTAACTAGAATTAAGTAATTAAAATTAGGTAATTAAGGGACCTACTTCATTAATTAAATTTTCAATCACCTACTTCATTAATTAAATTTTCAATCAATAAACTTAGACGTGTGATTTAAATTATTTTCTCTAAATTGAATGAAAAGTAAATGTGATGATTTCATTAAGATTAATGCTGAGAAGCCCAAAATCCTCCTCACCTATATGAATGAGCAATTGAACAGAACGAAGAAGACGAAGCGGATTCCATGAATGTTTGCTTTGCTTTGCTCCTCCTTCGCCCACAACCTCCCCATTTTAAAACTTATTATGACCCAAACCTTTGACAGAGATTTAACAAATCTTGATTTTTGTATTTAGATGCCGACGGGATGTGTGATAGAGGTTAAATGAAATATATATATATATATATATATATATATATATATATATATATATATATATATATATATATATATATATATAAAAGAGGTGGTTAAATAAAAATTCGGTAAATAAAAAGTCTAAAATATATTTATTTTACTAATTTCCTATACCCTTTACATTAAGGGCCGTTTGGTTGCAGAATGAGAAACGGAAACGGAAACAGTATGAATAAATAAAGGAAAGGAAACGGAAAGCGTTATTTTTATTGTATGTTTGGTCATATTTAGGAATGGGTTCATTGATCTCATAAATGTCACACATCAACCAATGAATAGTTCAGTATATTTTTTTTATCCCTATTGTAAATTATAAAAATGTCATTTTTAGTTTCTTATTTTTTTAAACTTCTCATTAAACATAACCCTATTTACGTCATGTGTCATCAATAAGGTACACGTGGAAAATATGAATTTTAAAAAGTACGTGGATTTTGATTTTTGCTCTCTTCTCTCTCCCCCTTTAGGTGATTTCCGACTACTTTGTGGTAGATCTACGTTGAGTGTGGCTGAAATTTTTCATTGAATTTTGTTGGATTATTCTCAATCTACCAGCCTAGTTTCTGATACGCCCCCGGATGGCGATGCCATCCGTGTTCCGGCTAGAAGGACCCGCACATTTTGGAAGACCGTTATTATTATTCGGCTATTTAATAATAAGTCTTTTTGTATTCGGAACTTTAATTCCGGAACTTAATTCCGTGAATTGAATTCCGACCTTTCATATTTTAGGCTTTTCATATTCGGAACTTAATTCCGACTTTAATTCAGTCATTTATATTTGGACTCTTTGTATGGCCTCCATCCACTATATAAGGATGGCTTGGCTCATTTGTAAAAGATATGTCTAAGTTGAATACTAAGTATTGAGAAGGAAAACCCTCTTAGTTTAGGCATCACCCCTTCCTCCATCCTCTTAGAGTTCTTGCTTGGATCTAGTCTTTGATCCAAGCCTCCACATTCGAGGATCCTTTTCAAGGATCAAACTCAACGGTTCCGCCACCCAAACTCTACGTTTGATCCGATTCAAACAATCAAGAAGGAGTAGTTGAAGTTTCTCCTCGATCTAGATCGCCCCTATTTCTATCATTGGTATCAGAGCTCGGGATCGAGGTCAAGTTTCTTTACTTGTGTTCTTGATTGTTCTTCATCAAAATTTTTTTCTCTTCAGTGTTCTTGAAGATCTTCAAGTGTTCTTCGAAGATCTTCAACCGTTCTTTGAAGATCTTCAACCGTTCTTCAGTGTTCTTTGAAGATCTTCAAGTGTTCTTCATCGTTCATCATGTTCTATGACGATTCTGATTCTTATGATGAGGATGATGAATGGTTACCTCCTCCATATCCAATGAAGGCCAAGCAAACCAGCCGGAGGTACCAACGGAGAGAATACTTTAAGGAGGAGGTGTGGTTGCCTCCTCCGGACCCACCAAGGCCCCACCGACGGCGTCCTAGTCTCCAAGAGGAGTGGTTGCCTCCTCCAAATCCACCAAGGCCTAAAGAGAGCATCCATGGGTATCCACATGAACACCGACAACGTGTTGCCGTCTTAGCCAAAGAGAATGTCGCTCTAAAGCATGAGATAGAAGCTTTGAAGGCACAAATGGCCTCCCTCATAACGGCCGCCCAACAAGAAGAACCGTTGTGTGATGATCCATTAGAAGAGGCCAAGGAAGAAATCATCATTCCGGAGGTATCCCCGATTATTCCAATTCATCTTGTCAATCCGTTATGTGGAGATTATTTTCAAGATGAGATCATCATCAAGGGTGAAGAAGCCATCAACCATGACAATGACACATTTATGTTGTTGGACTACAAATTCGAGCCGGTTGACCCGAGGTTTGACTTTGTTTTGTCTAATCATTTATTTACCGGCTTACCCTTGCTTCTTTCCGGCATGCCTCCGACGTACAATGTCATAAGCTTAAAGGGCATGGAAGACAAACTCACCGGCGAGGCCATCCTCATTTACTACAAGTTTGAGCCTCCCGATTTCAACAAGCTTGGGGCCCCCAACATCCTTGTGAAAGACTACAAGTCGAAGCCGCCCGACTCCGACATTATGCATCTAAGGTTGATTTTCAAGGGTCTTGTTCTTCAAATGACTCCTTTCTTTTTTTACGGTGAAACGAGGACGTTTCACATTTAAGAGGAGGAGAATGATACGCCCCCGGATGGCGATGCCATCCGTGTTCCGGCTAGAAGGACCCGCACATTTTGGAAGACCGTTATTATTATTCGGCTATTTAATAATAAGTCTTTTTGTATTCGGAACTTTAATTCCGGAACTTAATTCCGTGAATTGAATTCCGACCTTTCATATTTTAGGCTTTTCATATTCGGAACTTAATTCCGACTTTAATTCAGTCATTTATATTTGGACTCTTTGTATGGCCTCCATCCACTATATAAGGATGGCTTGGCTCATTTATAAAAGATATGTCTAAGTTGAAAACTAAGTATTGAGAAGGAAAACCCTCTTACTTAGTTTAGGCATCACTTCCTCTTCCATCATCTAAAGTTCTATCTTGGATCTAGTCTTTGATCCAAGTCTATCATACTCGAGGATCCTTTTGAAGGATCAAACCTAACGCTTCCGCCACCCAAACTCACATTTGATCCATATCAAATGTGAGTTTGGGGTGGCGGAAGTGGATTACAAATTCATGTTGAACTTGAACTTCAAAGTATTCCTTCATGTAAGTATTTTTCCTATTTTGTTTACTTTTTAAGTTAATTGTATGTTTAACCTTTTTATCTTCGGATTTTTATTGCTTAATTTTTATATATTTGGATATCTTATATTTTCAGGTATGTGGTTTGATTGACTACTTTCTTGACTTGTTGCTGAATTGTGTTGAAGAAGACTTTGCTTGGTATGATTTTTTCATCTTCGGTTATGTTGTTGGTTGAATATTACAATTAGTTAATTCTTCCTTAGTTTATAATTTTGTTGTTGAATTTCTTTTTACAGATTGATTATGACTTATGAGATGGAGCGTTTTGTTGTTGGTTGAAGATTTGAAGTCCTCGTTGAAGAGATCATTTGTTTGATTGTGTCTTAAAGACGTTGTGACTTTTGTTGCGTTTATTCCGTTGAAGACTAGAACTTCAAGTTAGGACTTTCTATTTTGAATTTGGTTTGATTGTGTTAAACTTGTGACTTTAAATCTGGTTTGTTTTATTTTTCTCGGGTTTGATTATCAGGTGATTGATTAATTGAATGTTAGTGGATTACAAATTCATGTTCAACATATGTTACATATTACATGTTCAACATATGTTACATATTACAGATTTACGGGTTACAAACTGATAGAAATTCTATGATTGAAAACTCTCTTTTCATGGATCCCTTCATAGGGGAAATAAAGAGAAAATCTTATATTAGGGTTCTGTGAAAGTTATTTTTTCCCATGAGATTAATAGAGAGATTACTTTGGAGTTTGATGATAATGTTAAGATAGTGTGCACAATTCTTTATGAGAATGAGCCCCCTACTACAAAGGATGCTTATCCTTTGGGCATAAGGATGATGCCTACTCTTTTAAGGAGGCTAGGGGTGTTGTGAGAATTAGTCCTAGGGTTTTCACTCGGGAAGCTATAGAAGGTAATAATCTTGTTGAGATTAAGGATAACAACAAGGGAACCATAGGGTAATGGGTCCTTGGATACGTTCAAGGATAAATTCCGGATCTAGATCAAGCTTAAGCTTCAACTACTTCTTTTGTTAATATGCAAGTGGATCTAATAAGATAATATGGTTGGTGGACGCTTTAAGATGGATGTGGAACGATGGGTTGATCCGATCAAGATTGATTGAGCAATCCATGAAGAGGATTGAATTAGTTGATACTTGAAGAATCGTTGAATGTGAAGGCTTGGATCAAAGATCTAAGGAAAAACTTTGAGAGGGAAAAGATGATGCCTAAATCAAGGAGGAGGATTTACCTTCAACTAAATTTGATTAATTTGGATCAAAGACAAGACATGCTGCTTGTCGGTCCGTATTAGGTGGAGGCATGTATGACATTGGTGTCTAGGGGCATATAATTCTCCTTCTCTTGGATGTGAAACGTCCCCATTTCACGGTCGTCAAAGAAAAGATCGACGCTGGAAGCAAGGCCCTCTATGTTGAACATAAAGTGCATGCCGTAAGAGTCAGGAGGCTCGGACTTGTAGTCCATTAAGGTGATGGAGCCATGGAATTTGTCTAATGTGTCGGTAAAGCACATGATTGGGTGTTGGTACTTGACCGGTGCCGGAACTTTTGTAGTAGGCAGTTAAACTCCTTTATCTCTTCTGGATTTGTAATAAATGTGGCACAGTTGGGCAAAGTTGTGCTAGGAACCAACCAGATGTGGCGCTCAATGCCTTGGAGGGGTAGCAAGCCGGGTGGTGCTGATTGTGCATAATATGGACAAACTCTTGATTGAGAGGCTGGAACTTGTAGTTTATAAAGATGGTGGTTCCTTGGAGTTTGTCCATCATGTCGTCAAGTCCCTTGATGGTGAACATTGAGGCCATGATAAAAATATAGAAGGGATAGTGACAAGCTTAAAATCTATGGTCGTTGTTACTAGCTTAATCAAAGTAAAGTTCCAAACTCAACACTTAACTGATGTATAGTAAATAAGTAAGGGTCGAATCCAAGGGAGTTAGGATTAAAGATGCAAATAGATTCAATTATAAATTATAGTAACGGGGGGGGGGGGGGGGGGGGGGGTTGGATTGCAATATCAAACAAGACAAAAGCAAGTAAATAACAAGGCAAAGATGGTGATAATATGAGAAAGAAAGCTACACTAGGTGAGATTTCCGCATACAAATAACTTGGTTGGTTCTTTTTAGAAGTATTCCCCAATTGTTCTCATCTTGATCATATTTATGTGTTAAATCAACCGGTATTAACACAACTTAACAAGTTTATCGATCCGTAAACCTACAAGATCAAACCACAAGTTAGCATTCATACAGTGATAGAGAGATACATAAAAATGAAACAAACCATTAATCTTGTTGTGTAGTTATGTTCCTTTACCCTTAGATAATCACAACTTGTTATTACCTAGGAGTTTGCTACTAGATTATTGACCCAAACCGGGAACCGAATAATCCTAGCCTTTTGCATGCAATTATACAACTTAGGTGGTCAAACTAAGTGAGAATAAACATACAAACATAAATTAAAGAACAAGGAACATAACACAATTGGATACTGAATATAAACTTCTATTAAAAAGACATACAACCAAATTATATGCAGCTTCAATCAACCCAATGTAGCAAGGAAGCTTTGCACTCCATACAAAATGGCAACTTAACACAATAGATCTTTTGTGGGAAAATGAGGATGAATCTAGCAATCAGACTAGGACTCTACTTATACTAAAAAATGCAGTAAATGGGAGTAAATGAGTTGTGTAAACAGCCACCTTAATGGCCATAAAGGTGGGTCTAAACAGCCGGAGTTCAGTCTTTGTCACTAAACTGCAGGCGCATGCGAGAGTGCCGCAGGGGCGGTTTAGGCCAAAACGTTCCAACTTCAATTGAGCCGTGGGGGCGGCATGGCAGGGCCGCGAGGGCGGGGTCTTCAATGCTTTAGAACGTCTGACTGTTGATCTTCTTGACCTTTTTGGTGTCAAACCGCAGGGGCGGCCTAGTGCCACCTCGGGGGCGGTGACAGAGTCTCTTCAACTTCGCAGGTCCGTAGGCATAGGCGTAGGAGCGCCGGCATCTATTCTTCAGTGACTGTCTGATAGGTGATGAAATCACTATCATTTAGGGTAGTTTTTAGAGTCTTTTATTGCATTAGTGTCGGTTTATGCTACTAACTCCTTGGTCCAGAAGAAGAAGATCAAAAGAAGCTAAAGAAGGAGTTATAAGCACTTAGGAGTGAAGATCGATCACGAAGCAAAGCTTCTGTTGCCTCACCGCCCCAGCGGATCCTTGCAGCCGCCCCTGCGGGTGATGTCTTACTTCGGAGCGCTCCCTGCGCTTTCACCAGTGCCAACCATGAAGCGTGTCACCACCCCTGCGCCACTCCTTGGCGCCCCTGCGGTGTCCTCCACTGACGAAACGAAGACCAGCTCCCCTGCGCCTCAACATGGGAGCTGGAAGACGAAGAGTCTGTGTCACCGCCCTTGCGTTGACATAGGGACGCCCCGACGGCTTGACATCAGAAACGTCAGGAAAGCCAAAAGGTCAGACGTTGAAGAGCATTGAAGATCCGCCCCAGCGGAAGTGTCTAGCCGCCCCAGCGGCTTTGAAGAAGATCAACCGATTATGCCTAAACCGCCCCTGCGTTTCCTGAAGGCCGCCCCTGCGGTTTAACGCCAGAAGCTTTACTTCGGCTTTTTACACCACCTTTATGGCATTTAAGGTGGCTGTTTTGGGCCGGCCATTTACTCCTATTTAGTGTCTATTGTAGTATAAATAGTCCTTGGTTGATTGCTAGAATCATCCATCTTATCATCTAGTTAGTCAACAAATTTTCCAATTAGATTGCCTTGCTTCCTTGTAATGAGTTGCTAACTCTCTTGCTACATTGGGTTGGTTTGAAGCTGCATTGTTACCTTGGTTGTAAGTTCTTTTTAATCTAAGTTTTCATTCAGTAATACTTTGTCTTTCCTAGATCTCCATTGTCTAAATTGCATGTTTACTATTGCTTGAGATTGATCACCTTAGGTTCTAAAGTGCATGTGAACAACTAGGATTAATAGGTTCCGGGTTCGGGTCTTTAATCTAGTAGCAACTTTAAGTAATAACGGGTTGTGATTACTTGAGAAAAAGGAACACAAATATAAAGATAAGTTTAACGGTTTTAATCTTCTCTTTATATCCCTTTGTCTTTATTTGAAAGCTAACTTGTTATTTGTTCTTCTAGGTTTACGGAACTTTAACCTGTTAAGTTGTGTTGATGCCGGTTGGCTCAATACATATATATGATCGAGACGGGAGATTACTTGAAAACTTGTAAAAGGAACTCACCAAAGTAGAAATTGCATGCTTAGAATCAACCTAGTGTAGATTCATCCATTATTGTCTTACTTGTCGCATTAATCGTTTTCATAAGTTTTAGTGCATCAATTCAACCCCCCCCCCCTTTGTGTCATTTGTCACCTATAATCGACAATTGCATCTAAAACACCTTAACTCTCTTGGGTTCGACCCTTACTTAATCACTATAATTGTTCTTAGTGCTAAGTTGGGATTTACTTTTGATTGGGTATAGACGACCATAGAAATACCTTCGGTCAAATTTTGGCGCCGTTGCCGGGGAGTTTTAGTGTTTTATTGTCATTATTGACTATTGGTTTGAACCATTTTTATGGTTCAAACCCGTGCTACTAATTCCGGCTTTGCTTCTTTTGATCCAGAAATTGAGAGGACGCACATCCGGCAACGAAGACAACAACAACTTCAACAAGAGATGGCTGACCGTACTCTTCGTCAACTTACGCAGCCCCACCTTGGCTCAAAACCCTCTTGCGGTCGCTATACCGGCACTAGGGGAAGGAGTCAAATTTGAGCTCGAGCCGGGCCTCATCCACTTACTCCCATCCTTCCATGGGCTAATTGGTGAAGATCCCATCAAGCACCTTGGGAAGTTCCATACTGTGTGTATGAGCATGAAGCCGGCCAACATTACTGAAGAACAAATCAAGATGAGGGCATTCGGCTCACACTCAAAGATTCCGCGGATGATTGGTATTACCACCTTCCATCCGAGAGTATCGACACTTGGGAGAACCTTCACAAAGCGTTCTTCGAGAAATACTTTCTAGCTAAAAAAGCTAATAACTTGAAGAAAGCTATAAGCAACATCGAGCAAGAGGCAACCGAAACTCTCTACGAGTACTTCGAAAGGTTTGAACGCCTCCGATCCAACTGTCCCTTTCACGGATATTCAAGTTAAGATCTAGTCTTTTACTTGTACAATGGCTTGCTAGACAATGAAAGGAGGATCGTCGATGCGGCTTGCGGAGGTAATATTATTAACTCTACTCCTGACCTTGCTTTGGAAAAGATACAAGAACTAGCGGAAGGAACTCGGAACTTTGAAAGAACCCCGGCTAAGAAAGGACTTCATGCTGTGAACTCCGGGAAGAGTGAGATTTCCACTGAGCTCGCGGAATTGAAGGAAATGGTGAAGAGACTAACCCTTATGGGAACACCGCAACAACTCAAAGCTTGTGAAGTTTGTGCTGACCCGTATCATCAAACGGACATGTGTCCACAAGTTCAGGATGACAATGCTGAAGTAAACGCAATGGCTTATGGACAACCACAGCAGCAAAGACCTAGGAACGATCCCTATGCATAGAATTTCATGCCAAATTGGCGTGACCAATAGAATTTTCGTTGGAGGGATCAACAACACGAACAACAGTAGCCCCGCCAAGGTAAGTATCACTCAACTGAAGATATGTTGCAGGTTTTGACTAAACACTTTGCCACTCATGTCCAAACAACAGAATCTAGCATCAAGAACCTTGAGAAACAGGTTGGTCAAATGGCGGAAGCCATTACAAGAATTGAAACTAGGGCCTCCAGCGGATTACCTTCTCAATAGGTTATAAACCCAAAGGCGATGTTGGAAGAGGCTCAATCATAGAGGAATGTCCCTATGTTGAGCCAACGACGTAAAACAAAGGCGCTGCTCGGGAGGCAACACGAAGGAATAAAAAGAGGAGTCTTTGTCAAGTAAACCGCCCTTGCGGCTCTTAGTCCCGCCCCCACGGTGACACCCTTGGCCAGCGCCGCCCCGGTGTTGGGCCTGCGTCTGCTCACGTAGGCCACCGCCCCTGCGGTGACCCCCCTACGCCCCCGTGGCGGCCACCCTTGACACGCATCCTCAGCTCCGCCCCCAGCGCTGAGGCTGCGTACCCCCTCTTTCTTGTCACCGCCCCCGCGGCGACAAACACCGCCCCTGCGGTTCAGTTAAGGAAAGAAAAAAAATACACTTCCCAAAAATAAGCTAAATCTACCGCCCTCTCCACTCATCCTCCATTCATTCTTCGAAACCTAGCCGCCTCACCTCCCACACCCTTGCGCCCTCCGGAAACTCTCGCCCACCACCTCGTCGCGCCCCTGCGCCACCTCCGGCAACCTAGTGTCGCCACCCACTCTCCACCATGAACCATCTCCACCACACACAACCCTTTCATTCTCCTCCACTGTCCCATCTCCGGCGACGTCTGCGACAGCTAGGACGACGTTGGGAAAGACCCATCGCCACCACCTTCGTCGAACGTCCAAATCGCCTTCTGCTCTTCGCCCACCCCTGCGCCTGCAAACTCCCGCCCCTGCGTCAAGCTGCTCCCGCGCCTGTTGCAGCCGCCCCTGCGTAAATCACGATAGTAGGTTTGTCTCTTGATCCAATTTCTTAACTTTCTAACTCCTTTTCTTGATTCATTGCACGAAATGGAGAACCAGAAGAAATATAAGTTATCAGAGGGAGAGAAGGATCGGTATAGGATTGCTCAAAGCCGGGAAGTATATGCAACCCGATTTCTGGACGTTGCTACCTTGAAACAATTGGTTTTGTTGGAAAGCAAGCAAGAGCTTCTCAACAATGCCAGGCTAGGGGATTTTTTGACAACAACCGCTCCAACATACCCCGAGCACAACCATTAGTTTATTGCCACCTTCAAAATGGAAACGGTGGACCATGGGTGTCTTGGACTCACATTCAAGTTCAATAGGAAGAAGTACACATTAGATTACATCCAGTTGCAGGAGGCATTAGGGGTGACCATAGGCGCTTCCGATGATTGGTGGGAACCTATTCCGACACCCGATTTGATGGAGTTTTGGCAGGCCGCCACCAGATTTGAATTTCATGCAGGAGGTGAGTACTCCAATAAATTCACTCACCCCTGTTTGAGGCTCATCTCGAAGGTATTCATGAGTGTCTTCTGTGGACACAAGGAGGAGAACAAGGTCGCTCTTAAGGACCTTCCGCTGCTATATCCCTGCCTCTCCACCAATGACTGGGTACCGGATTGGCCATACCTCTTCCTTACCGCGTTGAAGCAGATTAGGAAGAATGAGCCACGTGATATCGTGGGAGGAGGGATCATCTCCTTGTTGGCTGCACAGGTGATGGATCTCTCCACTTTAGAGGACGGATTAGAAGCCCCACTTTATACGGAGGGTATGTTGAGGAGATGTAGGCTCCTCAAGAGAGACGAGGAGCATCATTTTTGGCTCTCTTTAGCAGATGGGAGTCACATCACATTCCTCCCTCGACGACTTCCATTGGGAGACGAGCTCGCGAATCTGTATGTACCGGCTGACCCAGTCCCTCCGAGACGGCCTCAGGTTGATATTGTTGGGAGGTACACAACCGGCTCTAGCAGGGCTCACACCACTGATGAGGAGATGCCGACAGCAGGACACGACAATCAGACCATGGAGAGTGTGCAGGCTCCGATGGCAGCTTTGACTACACAACACCAAGCATGGCAGACCGAGTACCAGTGGTCCATGCTTGAGCAGCAACAGGCGTGGCGGTCCAGCTTTGCCTCCTCCATGACCACTCACTTTGATCGCCGTCACGATGCTTGGCAGACGGCTCATCAGCAGCAGTTGGAGACTCAACAGCTAGCTTGGCAAGCTAGCTATGAGACTTCATTTAGAGAGAGGATGGAGGCTCAAGAGGGCCGTATCGACACCCTTCACCGCCGGCAGGAGCACTTCTTCTGCCACTTCCCTTACCCACCGGAGGAGGGTCCGGGTTGTCCATCCAGACCACCCTAGTGAGGGGTACATTTCTTCCCCTTCTCCCGCATTTATCTTTGACTCATTTCCACTTTGAGAACAAAGTGTACTTCAAGTATGGGGGAGGGACATATCATTGCTTGTACAGTACATTGAGTTGTTTTAGAATTTGAGTTTGCATTGTTAAATTCAGTTCAAAAGAAAAAAAAAAGAAAGAAAGAAAGAGCCAAAGAAGTAAAAAAGGCATGGAAACCCTTGGATAAACCGAAAACGCAAAAGTGCGGTTTAGGTAAAAAGAAGGTAGTCCGACCAACCTTAAGTTGGTGCAAAATTGGACTTGAGGGATGTGAGTTAAAGTGAGAAAAGAAGAAGAGTGGCAAGGTAAAAACCCGAAAGGGCGCCTTGGCAAAATGAGCGACACCGAGTGTAGGTTTCCCTTCCGGCGTTTTGGCGACATAAGACGGGGAGTCATAAGGAGGTTGTCCGAGTAGGCCACTCTTGGAGCGATAAGGATGGTAGTATTTCTTTTTCTCACATTTCCTCTCTTTTCCTTCTTTCTTTCTTGGCTTTTCTCTTATTTTCCATTATCTTTCTGCTTACTCATGCTTCCTGAGGCCTTTGAGTCTAGTTGATGTCATTTGTTTTTACTCGGGACGAGTAAAAGGTCTAAGTATGGGGGAGTTTAATAGGTGATGGAATCACTATCATTTAGGGTAGTTTTTAGAGTCTTTTATTGCATTAGTGTCGGTTTATGCTACTAACTCCTTGGTCCAGAAGAAGAAGATCAAAAGAAGCTAAAGAAGGAGTTATAAGCACTTAGGAGTGAAGATCGATCATGAAGCAAAGCTTCTGTTGCCTCACCGCCCCAACGGATCCTTGCAGCCGCCCCTGCGGGTGATGTCTTACTTCAGAGCGCTCCCTGCGCTTTCATCAGCGCCAACCATGAAGCGTGTCACCGCCCATGCGCCACTCCTTGGCGCCCCTGCGGTGTCCTCCACTGACGAAACGAAGACCAGCTCCCCTGCGTCTTCCAATGCGGCACTGCCTGCGCCCCAACATGGGAGCTGGAAGACGAAGAGGTTGTGTCACCGCCCCTGCGTTGACATAGGGACGCCCCGGCGGCTTGACATCAGAAACGTCAAGAAGGCGAAAGGTCAGACGTTGAAGTGCATTAAAGATCCGCCCTAGCGGAATTGTGTAGCTGCCCCAGCGGCCCTGAAGAAGATCAACCGATTCTGCCTAAACCGCCCGTGCGTTTCCTGAAGGCCGCCCCTGCGGTTTAATGCCAGAAGCTTTACTCCGGCTATTTACACCACCTTTATGGCATTTAAGGTGGTTGTTTTGGGCCGGCCATTTACTCCTATTTAGTGTCTTTTGTAGTATAAATAGTCCTTGGTTGATTGCTAGAATCATCCATCTTATCATCTAGTTAGTCAACAAATTTTCCAATTAGATTGCCTTGCTTCCTTGTAATGAGTTGCTAACTCCCTTGCTACATTGGGTTGGTTTGAAACTGCATTGTTACCTTGGTTGTAAGTTCTTTTTAATCTAAGTTTTCATTCAGTAATACTTTGTGTTTCCTTGATCTCCATTGTCTAAATTGCATGTTTACTATTTCTTGAGATTGATCACCTTAAGTTCTAAAGTGCATGTAAACAACTAGGATTAATAGGTTCCGGGTCTTTAATCTAGTAGCAACTTTAACTAATAACGGGTTGTGATTACTTGAGGAAAAGGAACACAAATATAAAGATAAGTTTAACGGTTTTAATCTTCTCTTTATATCCCTTTTGTCTTTATTTGAAAGATAACTTGTTATTTGTTCTTGTAGGTTTACGGAACTTTAACTTGTTAAGTTGTGTTGATGCCGGTTGGCTCAACACATATATATGATCGAGACGGGAGATTACTTGAAAACTTGTAAAAGGAACTCACCAAAGTAGCAATTGCATGCTTAGAATCAACCTAGTGCAGATTCATCCATTATTGTCTTACTTGTTGCATTAATCGTTTTCATAAGTTTTAGTGCATCAATTCAACCAACCCCCCCCCCCTTTGTATCATTTGTCACCTATAATCGATAATTGCATCTAAAACACCTTAACTCTCTTGGGTTCGACCCTTACTTAATCACTATACTTGTTCTTAGTGCTAAGTTGGGATTTACTTTTGATTGGGTATAGACGACCATAGAATACCTTCGGTCACTATCACCGCAGGGGTGGCTAGTGTCGCGGGGGAAGTGACACGCTGCTTTCGGAGTGATGGCTAGGCGCTAGCTACGGTGTCGGGGATGTTGGCCACCTCTAGGGCGGTGTGGCACCAGAAGCTTGTCTTCGTCGATCTTCTTTTTCTCCCAAGTGTTGCTAGATCCTTTCTTTACTTTATTTTGAACTTCTTCATGTGGATCCCTACATTAGCAACATAATACAACTACAAGACTCTAAAACTACCTAAAACTGATAGTGATTCCATCACCTATCAAACTCCCCCATACTTCGACTCTTTACTCATCCCGAGTAAATAACACATCTAATCAATATCAAAACAACGTCTCAAGAAGCATGGTGCAACAGAAAGGTGAGGCATGCTAAACAAGGAATTACCAAAGAAAAGTGAGAAAAGAGAAAGGTAAGAAAAGAGAGAAACTACCATCCTTATCGCTCCAAGAGTGACCTACCTGGGCTCCTCCTTATGTCTCCCCTTCTTATGTCGCCAACGTCGGAAAGAGAAGAACCTACACTCGGATGTTGCTCATTTTGCCAAGGAGCCCTTTCGGGTTTTCACCTATCCACTCTTCTTCTTTCTATGATGATCTTACCAAATTCTCACATCCCTCAAGTCCATTTTTGCACCAACCTAGTGTTGGTCGGACTACCTTCTTTTTGCCTAAACCGCTCTTTCGGGTTTTCGGTTTATCCAAGGACTTTCATGCCTTTTTATCATTTTTTTGACTGAATATAAAACTGAATTTCAAATGGAATCTCAAAAACAAACATACAAACTATACAAGCATGATATGATCCCTTCCTCATACTTGAAGAACACTTTGCCCTCAAAGTGTGAAAATGAAGGCAAAATAATATGTGGAGAACTGAAAGAGGAGACTCACTAGTGTGATTGTCCGGATGGACCATCCGGCTCCTGTGGTGGGTATGAGAAGTGGCTGAAAAAATGCTCCTGACGCTAGTAGATGTCGTCGAGGCGGCTTTGCTGTGCAGCCATCCGAGCACCAAATGAGGTCTCAAAGCCGGTTTGCCAAGCCTGCTGTTGAGAGTCAATGTGGGTCCGCATCCTCCGCTCCACATCCCGCTGCCAAGCATCATGACGCTGATCAAAATGAGCAATCATGCACTCCTAAAATCCCGTGTGCCAAGCGTGCTACTACTCTAACATCGTCTTTTGGTAACCGGTCTACCACTACTCATGTTGAGTGGTCAGGGCTCTCATTTGAGCTAGCAAGCTGGCATGTGCATGGTCATCCTCCTCTACAATGGGCATCTCCATGTCATCGGGGATGGGATGATGGTCCTCAACCGGTCCTTGACTCGAGCTCACCGCATGCCACCCAATAATGGCAACATGTGATTGTCTCGGCACGTACGGATTAACAACAATGTAGAGGTCAGAAAGCTCCTCCCAGAATGGCAAGGGCTGGGGCAAGTAGGTGAAATGGCTCCTATTTGTAAATGAAAGCCAAAAGAGGTGTTCACCCTCCCTCTTCAATAGCTTGCAACGGAAAAGAAGGCCCTCGGTATAAAATAGGATCGCTATCATATCCTCCAACTCTGCCACGTCCAATACCTGAGCTGCTATGAGGGTGATAAACCCTCCTCCGACAATATCCCGTGGCTCGTCCTTCCTTATCCGCTTCCAAGCAGAAAGGAAGTGTGAAATCCAGTCCGGCACAATGTCACATGCCGGGATGTAGAAGTACAACAGTGTAAGGTCCTTGAGGGCGACCTTGTTCTCCTCTTTGTGTCCACAGAAGACACACATGATGATCTTGGACAGCAACCTCAAATAGGGGTGAGTGAGCTTGCTGTTGTACTCCCCCCCTGTATATAACTCCGAGCCTGTAGCAGTACGCCAAAACTCGAATAGATCTGGTGTAGGAGCCGGTTCTCACCAATTCTTAGAGGGGTTCTTTGTAACCCCAAAATACGCTCTAAGTTGGTATAAGTCCAAGGTATACCTCCGCTTGTTGAACTTGAATGAAAGCCCGACACAAATGTGATCATTAATCTCCATGTGGAAGGTAGCCACAAATTGTCTTGATAGCTCGGGATACACAATAGCACTCTTCTCAAGGAATTCCCCGAGCCCAACATGCTCGAGGAACTGTTGCATACACTCCAACATCCCCAAACTCACCAACATGGGAATATGCAATAACGAGTTGGAAACACATTTTTGTTTTTCACTATCTCGTATCTCTGCAATTCCCTACTATTCATCTTGAAGTTCCTTCCTTTCTCCATTCTATAAGCACTTGAAGCTAGTGGTAGAAATCATAAAGAAAATTAAAGAATCAGACCCTTCTGTTGCTTAACCGCGGGGGTGGTGGAGATGATCCGTGGGGGCGGGCGAAGACAGCGGGCGATTCTTCGAAGGATCTTTGACTAAGCACAACGGTGTTGGCAGTGGATCTTCCTTTGGTGGCTAGAGTTGGTGCTGTTGGTGAAAGGGTTGGTGGTGGATGCCAGAGGGGAGTGAAGGTGGAGAATGAGGTTAGGGTTTGGTTAGGGCGAGTTGCAATTGCAAAGAAGTTAAGTGGAGGTGGTGACATCAAACATGGGTGGTGGTGCAGGGGTGGTATGGTGGTGGTTGCGAGGAAACTGTTGGCAGGTGGCGTTGGGGCATGGGGTGAGGGGGTGAGTGTTGGTGTGAGAGAGATGAGAGTGAGGGGGTCAGGGTTTAGAGTGAGGTCGATGAGAGATTTAGGTAAGGAGGAGAGAGAGAGGGGTGGGTGTGGTTGGTGTAGGGGTATTTTCTTGATTTTCTATTTTTTTTATTTTCTAGGTAAAACCGCGGGTGAGGGGGCTTGTCACCGCGGGGGCGGTGACATGGTGGAGGCAACCTCTGACCTAGCGCTTGGGAGGCGCTGGGAGTAGCCTGTCAGTGAAGTCACCGTTGGGGCGGGGGATCGTCACCGCGGAGGCCGTGACAGAGTGATGGTGGCGCTGGCCCAGCGCCGGGGGCTGTACTGGGAGCCCCGTGTCACCGCGGGGGCGGTTTCTTGACAAAACCTTCTTCTTTTATTTTCTCAGGTTGCCTCCCAAGAAGCGCCTTTATTTCACGTCGTTGGCTCGACGTAAGATTTTTATCAAGCTTTAATGACCTCTCCAGGATTAAGCTCTTGACGTTGAGGGATTGTTCCTTCATTTCCGTTCATGATCCAATCGTTTGATTTCTCGCTCCCTTCTAGATCTTTCCTAGCCCTTTTTTGTTTTAGATCTTCTCGGCACGTGCTCTACATCCTGCAAGATGAAAACAACAAGCTCTTGGCTTGAGGTTAGAAGATTGGGCCCAATGGCCAATTCATCATTTCCATCAATTGAGGAATCTTGCATATTTCGTTCCAAAACATGCTGTTTAAGTTATGTTTTTCCTCTATCAACATCCCCTTTGTTTGATTCAGAAATTTCCAAAAAGGTTTTTTCAATTGGCTCAACTACATTAATGGAACACAAAGTAAGAGCATTAACGGGGTTTTTCATGGATTTAAACATATCAAATTCAATCTCCTCATCGTTAAACTCCATAGCAAGTTTTCCAATAACATATTCAATTTTTGTTTTAGCCGTTATTAGAAATGGTCTTCCTAACATTATGGTGGGCATGAAATGTTCCATATCAATGACAATGAAATCAACAAGAAATATTAGTTTGTCGACTTTAATGAGAACATCTTCAATTATCCCTTTGGGGAGTATGTTAGAACCATCAATTAACTGAACTATTGTACGTGTTGCATGCAAAGCTCCTAAGCCTAGAGATGGATAGATGGAATAGGGCAGGACATTGATAGAAGCACCCAAATCTAGAATAGCTTTGTCAAAGTGAGTATCGCCTATGACACAAGGAAAACTTACCATACCCGTATCGCTACGCTTTTCCGGCATTTAGATTTGAAAGACGGCAGACACATGCTCCTTCTTAATCGCTTTCTATTTTCCCTTCATCTTCTTATTCCTCTTTGAAAACTCCAACTTGATTATAAAGATTTTACAGGTGCTGCTGATGGAAGATTTAAACACAAATGAAGTAGTTTGATACACTAACCAATGAATTATTATATTTCGAGATGCTTGGTTGTTTTGGTTTTAAGTGCAGGTTTTGCCAAAGAATTGAAAGGCCTTGAAATGAATTTCAAGGGCACAAAGAAGACAAGGATGCACAACGAAAATCATCTCAAAAGCGTTGAAGTAAAATCCAAAGAAACAAGGAAGACAAGGCTGGACAACGAAAAGATTTCAAATAACAAAGAAAATATTGTTCGAGAGATTTGAGAAGATATGAAGATTTGAGAAGATTTGATCCGGAGAAGATCTCAACCGACCAACAAGATCTTACAAGATCCTTAAACAAAAAACACGAAGATTCTCTGATCTTGAATTGACGATTATATTCAACAATCAATGAGAAGATTAAGGAGTCAAGAGATCAACGTGTTCTTAGGAGATGAAGATCAACAACGTCTACCTCATCTCAACCAAGAAGCGATCTTCATGGAGAAGAAGAATTATCTTCGAACGGTCATCTCTCTAACGGCTAGAAGACTTCTCCAAAGAAGATTATAAATGAAGATGGCATTTGAAGAACGAAAAGCAAGCCTGCACAAAAACGTCTAAAGTCTTCAAGCGAACAAAAGTTATCTTCATTTCGAAACATAGTTTTTCTTTCTCTCCCTCTAAAAATCTTTATCCCCTAGAGAGAGATAAAACTCGAGAGCTCCATTGGCATATCTAAAGAGTGTTATACTCGAGTGTGTTACTCTACGAAGTAACTAGGCTATTATAGCAAAGTGAAGAGTTGGAGCTAGATCGTAGCATTGGCTACAGTGAGAGAAGAAGGAGATTTCTTCTAGTTTGTATCTAGGACACTTTGAAGCTGATAATAGATAGTTAGATCCTAAGGCTATACCCTGGGACGGAGAGTAGGCTATTTATAGCTGAACTTTATAAACATATCTTCGTGTCGATATTTTACATTCCCTACCATATCTTGTTTATTGTGACTAACGTTGTTTTGCAGGAGTTCAAAGTCAATGTCTTTGAAAGTTGTTTCAAAGTCTTTGAAAGTTGTTTCAAAGTCCTTGAAATCAAAGCTTCACTGTAACGCCCAAAATTTTGGCGCATTTTCGAGTTTTATTTCTATTATTTTTATCGATATTTTATTAGATTGAATATTTTATTAAAAGTATTTTAAGACGTAAAATATGTTTCCGAGTATATTTATATTTTTTGGATACGTTCACATAGATTCGTTTATTATTTTCGAAAAATTCAGGAACGTTTTTCCGATCCAAAACCCCGTTCAGTGTATTTCGAACGAGTTATTTCCGCTTTTCTTTTTCCCTTATTTTATTTTATTCTTATTTATGTATATTTATTTTCCTCTTTTCGGCCTATTGGCCTTCTCCAATTTTTTTTATGCCTATCAATGAGGCGCTGCAACTGCCGCCCAAGGCTGCACCCGTCTGACCTATGCAAAGCTGCTACTCCGACCCCTCGCCCCCCCCCACTTGCTTCTCCTCTGTATCACTCCATCTCCCCTCACCTCTTCACTGTTTTCCCTCATGTAAGCCAGCCTTCCCACCCTCACATATGTGCTCTGCATCTTCTCCTCCTCTGCTTAATCTCTCTCTGCAGTTGAGGCACTTGTCGCTGCTTTAGATGAATATCCGGATAGCATAAATGAATCCCTCTCTTCAACACCTCGCCCGGGGCCAGTGCCGCCAGAGGAGCCACCTTTGGGCCGCCTCGATCCATCTCCTTCCTTCTCTCCGTCGGGTGCAAAATTGGTAGCCCAGCCAAACGCCAGATCCCATCGGCTGGCCGCCACCCTTCTACAACTGCCAGAGGAGCCATCTTCCCCTGGAACCGGAGCCTTGTGCCGCTGCCCTCTGAAATTCCCCTCCCAGTCCTCTGCGCGACTCCCCTGTTACAACGAATTCCGCGAGGCTGAGAGAGCCGCCTCCTCTGTGCCACCGTCTGTCGCCGGGGATGAAGGGCCACCAGACCGCCGTCGCCGTCGCCTCGCCTTCCTGGAGACTGAAAGCCACCACCGGAGCCGTCGTCGAAGCCCATCCGACGCCGGAGAAGACCACTCTGTGCCGTCACCCTGGTCTGCCGGAAGGCCAGCTTAGCCGCCTCCCCTGCTTGCCTGCGGCAGCAATGTGGGTGTTGGGTTTAAAAGAAAACCCTTTTCCTTATTTATATGCGGCCCCTCCTCTTTTGTGCTAATTACAGATTTTAACCAGTACTTTGTATTTACAGTTTTGACCCGGATTTTTGGAGATTGCGGATCTGCCCTTTGCAGGAATTAATTACAGATTTGGCCCAGAAAATCTAATTGCAGATTATGACCCATATTTATGAAATTGTATGAATTGCCCCGGAAAATGCGTTAGCGGTTTTTAACCTTGGATTTTAATTACGGGATTTTAACCTTGACTTTGAAAACGAGTTTAACCTTGGGTTATGAAGTTATACAATTTTCCACAATATAATTTACGGTTTTAACTTGGGTTTTAAAAGTGGGGTTTTCCTTATATTATATATGTTCCTTATTCCGTTCAAATTTAGCTTATAAGCTAAATTTGTTTAGTTTGGTGTTAGGTTCGGAAGCGCCCCGATAAAGGCCTAACGAGTCCAAGTCAACATCCGTTGAACGACTTCCGTCTTTTGACGTCGCGTGAGTATTCTTTCCCCTCGATCTAGTTATGTTAAGTTTTAGTATCATGCTCGGATGGATCTAGCATAACTTAGAGTTAATGCCAAGTAGTGGTTTTGAACCTTAGGTGAGTTTTGAGGATTTGATATTGTTTGATGGATTGATGTGGATTCTAAGCTTGAGGGGGTTTTGCAGTCTAGTTAGGTTGTTATAAGGATTCGAGTGTATGGTTTGATCTTGTGAGAATCATTAGGCTTGAGGTGTTGATATTATCTTGTGAGGTTGTCTATGGCTTTAAGTTGTATGTTAAGCTTGTGAGAATTTAGGGATTGAGGTTGTATGATTGTTGAGGTTGTGAACTAGAAAGAGAGTATCCTAGTGGTGTTGTGAGTTATGATCTTACGAGATCCAAGGGTTTAGAAGTCTTAGGACTTCTAGCTTGTGTTGAGTGTGATGTGAGTGAGCATGAGAGATTCTAGGATGCGGTCCTAAAATGTGAGTCAAATGATCTCGCATAGATCATTTGTGTAGAAGTCTTAGACTTCTTGAGTTGAGCGAGTTGTTAATATAGTTATCTTCTTGTGAGCAGGTTGTGGACTCCTTCCCAAGGGAAGCGAGAGTGTTGTGAGTTGAGTGTGACGATAAGGTAAGTCTCCGGACTTACTTAGCTCGTATTCCTTGTATTAGCATTGATGTGTGTTTGGTGGTGTGTGTTTATTCTTTATTGTTTATAACAACTAAACCGGAAATAGGACCACCGACCTTTATATTATTTTGGCTCAAGTGTATGATAACGGGCGGTGACATCACTGCCTAGCTCTTGCGTAGAGCTAGGAGGTTCTTGGCGACTAGCCCGTGTGGTTAGACGGTCGGAGGCATCCGTACCGTTCCATGCGGTAAGTGGGGACCGAGGCGAGTTTCGGGAGATTCTCGTGTCACAAAAGAAGTTGAATTAGAACGGGATATGACTTAATAATAAAAAGATAATAAACCGGACTTGTGTGATTTGATGTATATTGGGTGTTATGTTGATTTACTTGTGTTTGTGCCTTTCACGTTGATTCTAATGCTTCGAATATTAGCTAACGGTTTTATACCGATTGTTGTAGATTGCCTTGCACGTTAGGAAAGCGGTCGAGAGATCCGGAAGAGTGGGCAGCCGGGGTTCCGTACATTTTAGGAGTGGGTTTTGGTTGGAGTCGGGTTGTGTTTTATTCTTCGTTGTTATGTTGGTATGCCGTGTGTATGGCGTTTTGATCTTTGGTGTTGATTATCGGCTGAAGTCTTTTGTTGTTTTCCTTCGGGTTTCTTATCATTTGCATCAAAAGGAATTTTGGTTTTGCCTTTATTTGTGCCATGTTGAAAGATCCGGTGAAATTGTTGTCAGGCTAAGGGTCGGGACCCATTGTGAGGTCCCAACCCGTAGCATCCCGAGTCCCACGGATTCGGGGTGTTACAAAAGTGGTATCAGTGCCCTAGGTTGACAACAATGGCACTCACAATCTTCTAAAGGCCGAATAAGGAATAAACAGAACCCCACGGGTTCTGAGTTTTCGTTTTCCAAATCACTTGCATGAGTCGGGGTAGAATGTACGGACCACCACTCCTTCCGCGGATCTCGGCAGCTTAGTTTATTGGATTTTGGTATGTATATATATGTATATATAGATATGGATATGAGGTTTGTAGTTATGCATGATGGAATTGATGTGTATCTTTGTGATTGTAAGTTGCATGATGAACGTGATTATATGCATAGTATATTGTGGACTATAATATATGTTTTGGACCTTGTTGTGTTGTAATGAATTACCGGATGTGTTATATTAGTACTTATGTGGACATAGGACATATATAAGTTTATATAGGGACTCTTATATATAGTAGTATATAGTATGAGATCTTATAGTTAGGACGACAGAAAGATAGCATCACCTTTAAGACGACGTTGTTGGCTTGGGATATCCTTCATACGTGGAGGAGTACGCTCAAGTATCGAGTTGAGCGTTTTGTGTTGACAAACACCATGGCGTTTCTTGGGTTCCTATAAAAGGACATTGTAGAGGAGGATTAGAGATGACATAAACGAAGGACAAACAAGTGAACGGAAAACTCGAGACAACTAAAGAGAAAGCGAGATGGAGACAATACAAGAAAGAGGAGTAACATTTATGTGTGGAAGTGGTTCCAAGGAAGCCATGATTGAACCAAAACGGGACCAATAGTGAAAATGAACTTAAGTACGCGTGGACAACTAAAGATACAAATCGAGAAGGAGATGGATACACTCTAGCAAGGTTAAAGGTGGTATTCCTTCAAGACGTGAAGCTTTCCTTAGAAGCTCCTAAGCATTGGAGTCAAGATGAACAAGAGTGAACGGACCATTTGCGAAAGATTAAGATATCGTAAGTTAAGCTTATGAGGTACCAATAAGTGAAGTGTCAATATTACTAGAGTTAGTAAAAGAAGAGCATGGTGGAGATTCACGTGGAGTTGACCGATTTCTATTATAACGATAAGACTAAGAAACGCCAAGAAGAAGGAAGTGTGAGTAGACGTGATCCTGATAAAAGGAGTGACGCAACAAGAAGTTTTGTTTATGGAAAGACTTAAGATACCAACCAAGAGAAACGTGAACGGACGCTACCTAAGGCTGTAATATTTGGGAAGGTGCACTTGAAAGACATCAAGGAAGAATGGTTAAGCTTATGAAAGGGAGTTATATGAAACAACAAGGCAAAGAAGATATAGTTATCTTATAAAGAAGGGGAAGCATGAAATAAAGAAGGAACTAACGGAGTTTAAGGTAGAGTACCTCGAGGAGGGTAGCTTCTAGAGAATGGTAACATGGAGGGTAAGAAGAATGGAAAGTCATTGACATTGGAGAAGGTCAGTTATAAGTTAATTGGTGACAACCAAGAACGCACGTGTGCGAGTTGTCTATTGGTGAGTGAAGAGGGGATGAGCAAACAAGATTATGGGCAAACAGAGGGATTTGGATGACCTTATGCGACCTTTGTAGGTCATGTAATTGGCATAGGGGAGAACGACACGAAATAGAGGTTTTAAAGTTTGACCATGGTAAAAGTGAAGTAGTGAATCAAGAAGAAGGTAAGGTGTCATGGAGGTGGTACGTAAACGGGGGTATATAGAGGATGCAGGGTACGAAATGGATGATATGTTATCGCGGACAAGAGATAAGTCAAGTTTGTAGACTCACACGGAAGAGACATGGTGGGTATGGCGTGAAAGAGAGGACCTAGATTAGGGCAACGCTGCAAGCTTAGAGTTATGATGTTAGTACATGGAGATGTAAAGAGTTTGATATTTTAGTGGTTTTGGATGGGGAGTTTCTTCTAGCATTTTCCACGGGGCATACCGGTACAGTTGTAAAGTTGTTCATGGAATACCGAGAGATGTATAAGGTGACCTACAAGAGTAAGAGAAGATCGAAGTTTTGAAGTTTGATGTCGACAAGAGATGTACAAAAAGTATATGGAAGATTGAAGAAAGGATGTCTATGGTGAAAGCTTATGTAGAATATGAAGAGCTTCTCCCATATGTTAGGATGTCGCGGAAAGTGAAGAAGATAAGGTCAATCATTTTGAAACACGGTTAAGTCCTACCGATTGGACCCTTATGGCTGCTCATAAGTGAGAAACCTTAGAAGATTTTACAATCATGTCATCAAAGAGGGAGGATGAGATTAAGTTATAGGATTACTTAAATAAGGCTACAAGAGTTAGAAGACTCGAGCAAGTCTCTTGAGTTCAAGAGATGGAGGATCTCTAAAAGAGGATGGTAAACATTTTAGCTAAAGATAGAAAAAAAAAAACGTGTTTAAAGGATGTCACCTCAACAGATCGGGGAAGACCATTGGTATCATGACCACCTGTCAAGTTTTAAAGCAAGTTTGTGTAGGTTTTATTTATAGGACGAAAGAAGGAAAGATGAAAACCGAGATATCACAATAGAAGAAGAAGTAATGTGGATTATTTCCCAACCCGTCAAAATGTGGATTTTTTTCCACTAAGGTCAAGCTTGACTCGATTACAAAATCTAAGGCGCCGTATAGAATGACACTCGTGAAGAGACATGAGTTGTGGAAGCAAGTGAAGGAGCATTTGCAAGAACTTATTGAAAAGAGTCCATTAGAATAAGTGAAATGTTATGGAGAAATCTAAAGGTTATCTTGAACTCTTGATTTGAAGTTCATATTGGAAAATATCTTAAACTCTTGATTTGGAGTTAATATGAGAACACCAGAATTGTTCATATTGGACAAGTCTTCCTTAGAACGAATTGGATGATCTACTTGATCGGTTACAAGGGTCGATAGTCTCTTATGAGAATGATATAAGGTCTGATTGTCACCAATTGAGAATTCGAGTTTGAGATATTGCAAGTACGGCATTTTGGACCAATCAAAGTCACTACGAGTTGTAGTTATTCCCTATGGGCTTACTGATGCCCCGGATAAGATATTTTGGGTCTACTCTTGAAGAGGAGAGAGGTTATGACAAGTTGTCTCGGGATGACAAATCCCGAAGGATGTGAAAGGATTTACAAGTTTCCTTAGATGCGCTGAGCATTACCAGATCTGTGAAGAGAGAAGTTGTATAACACCAATTATAGTAATCTACTCCGGATGACAAGGAAGTACTGAATGGGACAAAGAATTGACGAAGGATTTGCTGAGAGTTAAGAGGGGATTCACTGGTGCAATGTTTTTGACTTACCTTGAGGTATTATGAGTTTGAAGTGTACAAGTGATTCTTCAAGACAAGGTCTTGATCGAGTACTACGGAGCGATGTAAAAGTAATAGCATACGGGTCTGGTTAAAAGAAGTAGTATGGAGTAGAGTACTTCCCTCGTCACTTAGAACATGCAACAAGGATTGAGGAAACGTAACATCAAATTTTGGTTTGACAAGAACCGAAGCCAACAGTGTGAATTGGAGGGTCGATCTTCTTTGTTAGAGACAATCGAGAGAAACATAATGAAAACGCTGCATTGAGAAAGAATCGACAAGGTAGTTGAGTTCCGATATATCGGACCTTTTTGAGATCTTATCGCGGTTTGGAGAAGTGGCTTACAAGTTGGCGTTGCCACTGGGGGCTTCATGTGTATCAGTCTAGGAAGTACATGTATGACTTGAGATATATTGCCGGTCTTGATGATTTAACGGCAAACGAAGAACCCTTGAGGCTAATAGGAAGACGGAGGATAATATCTTTAGTTGAGTGTTACGCTAAGCTAGTAGCATCGATAGAATCAATGGGATAGGCCCAGTTCTTATCTTTGGTTGAGCTAGGTACATGTGTGATGTTATATGTAGTTTGTGTCTTGTGCGGGAATGTGCTATGTGACATGATATATCTTGTGATGGTAGTTCGAGTAGTTGGTGTGTATATATTAGAAGGTTTCAACCTTCTTATTTTGAGAGTTCATACCTCGGCCTTAAGGACCGAGAAGTTCGACACATAGCAAGTTTCGGGACGAAACTTGTTTTAAGGAGGATCTAATGTAACGCCCAAAATTTTGGCGCGTTTTCGAGTTTTATTTCTATTATTTTTATCGATATTTTATTAGATTGAATATTTTATTAAAAGTATTTTAAGACGTAAAATATGTTTCCGAGTATATTTATATTTTTTGGATACGTTCACATAGATTCGTTTATTATTTTCAAAAAAGTCAGGAACGTTTTTCCGATCCAAAACCCCGTTCAGTGTATTTCGAACGAGTTATTTCCGCTTTTCTTTTTCCCTTATTTTATTTTATTCTTATTTATGTATATTTATTTTCCTTTTTTCGGCCTATTGGCCTTCTCCAATTTTTTTTTATGCCTATCGATGAGGTGCTGCAACTGCCACCCAAGACTGCACCCGTCTGACCTATGCAAAGCTGCTACTCCGACCCCTCGCCCCCCCCACTTGCTTCTCCTCTGTATCACTCCATCTCCCCTCACCTCTTCACTGTTTTCCCTCATGCAAGCTAGCCTTCCCACCCTCACATGTCTGCTCTGCATCTTCTCCTCCTCTACTTAATCTCTCTTTGCAGTTGAGGCACTTGTTGCTGCTTTAGATGAATATCCGGATAGCATACAGGAATCCCTCTCTTCAACACCTCGCCCGGGGCCAGTGCCGCCAGAGGAGCCACCTTTGGGCCGCCTCGATCCATCTCCTTCCTTCTCTCCGTCGGGTGCAAAATTGGTAGCCCAGCCAAACGCCAGATCCCATCGGCTAGCCGCCACCCTTCTACAACTACCAGAGGAGCCATCTTCCCCTGGAACCGGAGCCTTGCGCCGCTGCCCTTTGAAATTCCCCTCCCAGTCCTCTGCGCGACTCCCTTGTTGCAACGAATTCCGCGAGGCTGAGAGAGCCGCCTCCTCTGTGCCGCCGTCTGTCGCCGGGGATGAAGGGCCACCAGACCCTTCAAATTTAGCTTATAAGCTAAATTTGTTTAGTTTGGTGTTAGGTTCGGAAGCGCCCCGATAAAGGCCTAACGAGTCCAAGTCAACATCCGTTGAACGACTTCCGTCTTTTGACGTCGCGTGAGTATTCTTTCCCCTCGATCTAGTTATGTTAAGTTTTAGTATCATGCTAGGATGGATCTAGCATAACTTAGAGTTAATGCCAAGTAGTGGTTTTGAACCTTAGGTGAGTTTTGAGGATTTGATATTGTTTGATGGATTGATGTGGATTCTAAGCTTGAGGGGGTTTTGCAGTCTAGTTAGGTTGTTATAAGGATTCGAGTGTATGGTTTGATCTTGTGAGAATCATTAGGCTTGAGGTGTTGATATTATCTTGTGAGGTTGTCTATGGCTTTAAGTTGTATGTTAAGCTTGTGAGAATTTAGGGGTTGAGGTTGTATGATTGTTGAGGTTGTGAACTAGAAAGAGAGTATCCTAGTGGTTTTGTGAGTTATGATCTTGCGAGATCCAAGGGTTTAGAAGTCTTAGGACTTCTAGCATGTGTTGAGTGTGATGTGAGTGAGCATGAGAGATTCTAGGATGCAGTCCTAGAATGTAAGTCAAATGATCTCGCATAGATCATTTGTGTAGAAATCTTAGACTTCTTGAGTTGAGCGAGTTGTTAATATAGTTATCTTCTTGTGAGCAGGTTGTGGACTCCTTCCCAAGGGAAGCGAGAGTGTTGTGAGTTGAGTGTGACGATAAGGTAAGTCTCCGGACTTACTTAGCTCGTATTCCTTGTATTAGCATTGATGTGTGTTTGGTGGTGTGTGTTTATTCTTTATTGTTTATAACAACTAAACCAGAAATAGGACCACCGACCTTTATATTATTTTGGCTCAAGTGTATGATAACGGGCGGTGACATCACTGCCTAGCTCTTGCGTAGAGCTAGGAGGTTCTTGGCGACTAGCCCGTGTGGTTAGACGGTCGGAGGTATCCGTACCATTCCATGCGGTAAGTGGGGACCGAGGCGAGTTTCGGGAGATTCTCGTGTCACAAAAGAAGTTGAATTAGAACGGGATATGACTTAATAATAAAAAGATAATAAACCGGGCTTGTGTGATTTGATGTATATTGGGTGTTATGTTGATTTACTTGTGTTTGTGCCTTTCACCTTGATTCTAATGCTTCGAATATTAGCTAACGGTTTTATACCGATTGTTGTAGATTGCCTTGCAGGTTAGGAAAGCGGCCGAGAGATCCGGAAGAGTGGGCAGCCGGGGTTCCGTACATTTTAGGAGTGGGTTTTGGTTGGAGTCGGTTTTATTCTTCGTTGTTATGTTGGTATGCTCTGTGTATGGCGTTTTGATCTTTGGTGTTGATTATCGGCTGAAGTCTTTTGTTGTTTTCCTTCGGGTTTCTTATCATTTGCATCAAAAGGAATTTTGGTTTTGCCTTTATTTGTGCCATGTTGAAAGATCCGGTGAAGTTGTTGTCAGGCTAAGGGTCGGGACCCATTGTGAGGTCCCAACCCGTAGCATCCCGAGTCCCACGGATTCGGGGTGTTACATTCACAACAAACTAAGATCGACATCAAGACCCTTGAAATTGATTTCAAGGACTTGAGATTGGTTTTGCGAAAAGTTCTCATACTCTATTCAACCCCCCTACTAAAGTATCTTTTAACCTTTTATTTCACCTACCGGTTTTTTCAATTGGTATCAGAGCTAGACTCACGTATATTGATTTAACCATCAGTGAGACTAATCATGAATCTTGTAGGTGATGGTGGACTTGCTCAAGGAAGATCCTCATCTCGACCACCACTCTTCTGTGGCCACAACTTTGCTCATTGGAGATCACTCATGCGCATGTTCATTATTGATCAGGGCATGGAACTTTAAAGCATTGTTCAGAATGGCCCCAAAATCCCTACTACAACTGTTGAAGATGTCCAAGTGCCAAAGAAGGAAGCTGTCTGCACACAAGCTGACCTGGACAGCGTGTCAAAGAACTACAAAGTAATGAACCTACTATACTGCGGATTAGATGCAAATGAATTCAATCGCATCTCATCATGCAAGAGTGCTAAATAAATATGGGACAAGCTTGTTGTCACTTACGAAGGAACAAGTCAAGTCAAGGAAAGAAAGATTAGCATCTTCCTCAGATAATACGAGCTATTCAAGATGAATCCAAATGAAACAGTCAAGGAAATGTTCACAAGATTCACCGAGATTGTGAACAACTTGGACTCACTAGGAAAGATCTTTACAAATGAAGAAAAAGTTAGGAAGGTTCTAAGGAGCTTACCTAAAGCTAAGTGGGGACCAAAGATGACTGCTATCGAAGAAGCTCAGAATCTCTCAACCCTTCCTCTTGATGACCTCCTTGGAAAACACATCACAGATGAAATGGTTCTTGGTGAACAAGATGGAGAGCTCCCATCCAACTCCAAGAATTTGGCATTAAAATCAAGAAAGGATGAATTATCATCAGACGAGGAAGATAGTGATGATGATGAAGAAGATGCAATTTCCATGATCTCTAAGGGTTTCACAAGAATTCTCAAGTTAAAGAAACAATCTGCTAACAATAGAGAATATCCACGAGCATCAAAACCCCGAGGTAAGTTTTCTAACTCTAACAAGAAAACTAGAGTACTGACTTGTTTTGAATGTGGTGAAACAGATCATCTTGTGAAGGATTGTCCACAAAAGAAGAGGACCAACTTCAAGAAAAATGATCAAAAGAAGAAAGCTATGGTAGATTCATGGAGTGATTCAGAATCATCAAATGAATTAGAAGACGAAAAAGAACAAGCAAACTTGTGTCTCATGGCCGATCATGAAGAAGATTCAAATCTGTATGTTGACAATGTGCTAAGTACAATTATGTCTCAACCAGAATCTAACCTGAAACAATTCCTTAAAGATATCATCATATGTGACAAGAAACATAGATTAAGAATAAATTCTTTAAAGGAAAAGCTACTTGAACAAGAAACCAACTAAGTGAGATGTCTTGGAGATTGAAAATCTTAACACATAAAAGTAAATTTTGATGACAATATCAAGGCCTTGGAATCAGAAAACATGATTCTCAAGGACAACCTCTCCTCTCTTCATCGAAACTATATCGATCTAGAGAAAGAGAAAGTTGATCTAACTTTAATGTGTCAAGACCAGAAGGCGGCACTTGTTAAGTTACTCGTTCAAAATCTAATCTTGAGAGAATGATGGGTGAACAACAATACTCCCTTAATAAAAATGGTATAGGTTATCATAGGAGCTTTCCTAGAAAACCTACCACCACTTTTGTCAAAGCCAAAGGAAGTATTCATATGCCTACTTGCTTTTACTTTTGTAAACAAGGTCATGTTAAATCTACATGTCCTTATAGAAGAAATGATCCTTATATCATTAGAAACACCTATCCTTTATGTTTAAGGAAACAAGTCAAACAAATCTAGGTTCCTAAAGGTACTAGACCACCAAACATGATCGAACCTGAATATGGACCAAAATATGTCATTTGGTCAACCTGGAAAGGTTAATGTTTGCTGTTTTGCAGGATATCACCAAGGTAAAGTAGCACAAATGGATATTAGATAGTGGTTGCTCAAGACACATGAGTGGAAAAAGCTATTTATTCTCAGATTTAAAGAAGCAATCATCTGGAACCATTACTCTTGGTGATAAAGGAAAGTGTGACATTATTGGCATTGGTAAAATTTGTTATAATTCATCTAACTTTATTAATAATGTCTATATGGTTGATGGCTTGAAGTATAATCTGCTTAGTATTTCTCAAATATGTGATAAAGGCAACAAAGTGTTATTTGATCCAGAAAAATGTGAGGTTCAAGACAAAAAGACGGGTGAAATTGTGCTTACTGCTCCTAGATGTAACAATGTTTATTCTATGAGTACTAACCAAGTTTCAGGAACCAAGCTAAAATGTCTAAAGGCCTTGACTGATGATCCAAGACTTTGACATAGAAGACTTGGTCACGTAAGGATGCACACAATGCAGAATCTACTTACAAAGGATTTGGTACGTGGTTTGCCAAACCTAAATTTCAAGGTAGGTAAACTATGTAAGACTTGTACACAAGGTAAACAAACAAGAGGTTCATTCAAACCTAAGAAAGTTCTAAGTTCTTCTAAACCCATTGAACTGTTACATATGGATCTTTGTGGACCTATGCGTGTCAAATCTCCCAAAGGCAAGCAATACATCCTTGTTATTGTGGATGCTTTTTCTCGGTTTACATGGATTTTGTTTCTACGAGAAATGTGTGAAGCATTATTTGAGTTTTCAAAATTATGTAAGGAGTTACAATCTTCGAAAAACCTACCAATTGTTTCTATAAGAAGTGATAATGGTAGAGAATTTGATCAACTAAAGTTTTATTTGTTTTGTGCAAAATATGGTATTTTACATAACTTTTCAGCTCCTGGAACTCCTCAAGAAAACGGAGTTGTGGAACGTAAGACCCGCACTCTTGAGGATATGTCTAGGACGATGCTTTTAGAAAACTACTTGCCAAAAAGTTTTTGGGGTGAAGCAGTGAACACTGCAAATTATATTTTGAATAGATGCTTAATTCGCCCTATCTTGAAAAAGACTCCTTATGAACTCTTTAAAGGAATGAAACCAAATATTGCATATTTCAAACCCTTTGGATGTACTTGTTTTGTTCATAACAATGGAAAAGATAACCTTGGGAAATTTGATGCACGTAGTGATGAAGCAATATTCATTGGATATGCTTCAAATAGCAAAACTTATCGTGTCTATAACAAACATACCAAAATTGTTGAGGAAAACATTCATATTATTTTTGATGAAAGCAATGATGATACTTTGAGTGAGGGTTTTGCAGATCTAAATCTGAATCAACGAGAAGATCATAATTCAGATGAAGAGGAAGATCCTAAAGATCAAGAAAAGAATATGTAGGAAAAGATTCAAGATATCGAAGAAAACCCTCAAGACCTTGAAACACATCTTCAAGACCTTGAAATAGAAAACTGTGATGACAGAACTCCGGTTCAAGGGCTTGAAACCCAACTTCAAGGCCTTGAGATTGGATCAACGTGTAATATATTAACGGTACTTGAATCTAGTCAAACATATGAGGCTCAACCTTTTGGATTTGTTCCATCTGTCAAAAGAAGAAAAGTTCAACACTCCTCATATCATCCACATGAGAATGTTATCTTTGATCCAAACACTGAAGTTCAAACTCGTTCTAAAGTGAACAATCTATGTGCCTTCTCCGCTTTTGTGTCTCTTGTCGAGTCAAAGAACTTCGTCCAAGCTCTTCAAGAACCTGATTGGATAATTGCCATGCAAAATGAACTAAACGAATTTGAGAGAAACAAAGTCTGGACTCTTACTTCAAGACCAAAACATCAATCCGTCATTGGCATGAAATGGGTCTTTCGAAATAAGTTGGATGAAAGTGGAAAAGTCATACGAAATAAAGCACCACTTGTAGCACAAGGCTATAACCAAGAGGAAGGTATTGATTATGAGGAGACTTTTTCTCCAGCTGCCAGGTTAGAAGCCATACGTATGCTACTTGCATTTGCATCTTTTATGAACATAAAACTTTTTAAAATGGATGTAAAATGTGCTTTTCTAAATGAATTCTTAGAAGAAGAAGTCTACATTGTTCAACCTCCTTGTTTTGAAAATGATGAATTTCCAGATCACGTTTTAAATTGGAGAAAGCTCTTTATGGTCTTAAACAAGCTCCTTTGTATGAAAGGTTGTCTAAATGTCTTCTTGAAAACAAATTCAAAAGAGGTTTGATTGATAAAAAATTATTTATCAAAACCAGAGGCAACGATATTCTAGTAGTACAAATCTACGTCGATGATATTTTATTCGGTGCTACTAATGATTCCCTTTGCAAGGAATTTTTAGATATTATGTGCATGGAATTTGAAATAAGCCTAATGGGAGAGCTTAATTTCTTTCTTGGACTTCAAGTTTCACAAGCAAAGAAAGGAATTTTTCTCAATCAAAGCAAGTATACTAAAGACTTGCTTAAAAAGTACAAAATGGATCAATCTAAGATTGCAAAGACTCCTATGAGTTCAACACTTTCGCTTGACCATAACAAGGATGGCAAAAATGTAGTACAAAAGGAGTATCGAGGTATGATAGGTTCATTATTATATCTAACTGCTAGTCGTCCTGACATTATGTTTAGCGTGTGCATGTGTGCAAGAGTTCAAGCTGATCCTAAAGAGTCACACTTGATAGCTGTGAAAAGAATTTTTCGGTATCTCAATGGCACTAAGGATCTAGGGTTATGGTACCCACGTCAAAGCTCGTTTCATCTTATTGGCTATTTAGATGTAGACTTTGCAGGTTATAAGGTCGATAGAAAAATCACTTCTGGATGTTGCCAATTCTTAGGGTCATCCCTAATTAGTTGGCACTCCAAGAAGCAAAATTTTGTCGCCTTATCCACAGCCGAAGCTGAATATATCGCTGTGGGAGCCTATTGTGCACAAATTCTATGGATTGCTCAACAAATTCGTGACCTTGGTTTTGATTTAAAACGTATCCCTATAAAATGTGATAATACTAGTGCTATTTCGATAACCAAAAATTCTGTGCAGCATTCAAGGACTAAGCATATTGATGTAAGGCATCACTTCATACATGATCACGTTGAGAAAGGTGTTGTTTCGATCTCTTTTATATCTACTAACTTGCAGCTTGCAGATATCTTTATCAAGCCTCTTCTTGAGGAACAATTTAATTTTATTAGATTGGAGCTTGATATGTTGAACAAGGAAGCATTAACGTAGGGGGAGTAAACGAGTTTATTTGTTTTTACGTATGCAACCCAATTGATGTTTTCAAGGGCCTTGGATTGAAATTCAAGGGCCTTGAAACATGTTTCAAAGGGTATATTAATAAAATGGATAAATTAGAAATTCATATCTTTTAGATTTGCAATTATCTAATTTTTATTCTTTAAAAGGGATTTTATAAGGATTTATTATCATATTCAAAAGTTTTGAAAAGTGGTTACCAAAATTTATGGAAAGAATTTTAATCAACAATGATTTTCCCAAGATCTTGAATATCTTATTGATCTTACGTTGATATGACTTTTTCCCTTAAAAACCTATTCTCTTCCTTATTTATTTCTTCCGCTTCCTTTTCCCTTTGAAAGAACGGTGCTTTACTCTTTCATTTTTACAAACCCTATTCGTCTTCCTCTCAAAAATTTCTCTTGGCATCTATGAGATCATCAGTGGATGAGACAACATTATCGGCCTCCAAAAGACAGAGAATACTTCATATTTCATCTGACTCCAACCTAGATTCAAGCTCAGGGTCTGATTCAAGCTCAAGTTCTTCAGATTATCTGAGTGACGCAGAGATCTTTACCAAGACAGGGCTTCCGTCAAACTGGTTTGAGAGTTAACAGCAGCCAACAAATGGTTGACAGTGTTTGATGACCGATATGAATGCATGTGTGAGCCTGTCCACAGTGAACTTTTTACATGCTTCTTTTTACCAGGGCTCGAAGTGCTTCAGGCAAGTTTTATCTAGATTATGCTCAACCCAGGTGAAGTCTCTTACCCATGATTAACCAAGCTGTTCTACACAAATTTAAATGCAAGAAGAGAAAGAGGAGAATGGATTTTGGACTCAGTTATCAAAGGTAAGAAAATCACCATTACTATTGAGATTATTGCTGATATTTTTGGTTTTCCTCGATATGACGTATCGGATCATTCTAACCTTGCTAGAACTATCCAATTAGCCAGAGAACAGTTTCTTCTTCCCAATGCTTTACCCCAACCCACTATCACTTGCTTAACCCTTGAAGCTAGAATTATTTATGTTATTTTAGATAGACGTGTGGTACCAAGGTTTACTAACAAGGATGTGGTAACCAACACATTACTGACATTAGTCTATCATGTGGTGAATGGGCTTAAAGTAAATCTTCCGGAAATCATTCTGTCTCATATGGTAAATGTCATAAATTCTCCAACTAATAGTCACTGCCATATGGAAATCTGCTTTTAACAATTTTTAGGCATTTCTCTATTGATTATTCTGGTGAGGTGCAACATATTGTTAATTGAGGATTGGATGAAGCATTTTTTTTAAACTATAGGAATTCAGAAGACACATGTTAATTTTAGTACAGTATGGGTTTTAAAGAAGCAAACAGAATGTAATTTTACTATTGTTCAGCGTCTGGAAACTGTAGAAAGAGCAATAGACTCTTTGAGATTAGATCTTGTTTTCTTCCGAGCAAATGTGACCGAACGACTGGATGAAACACATGATTTGCTGGGTATTTTGAATCAGAAAATAAATCAAATGTTTCATGTTAATGCCCTATCTCTTACAGATGCTAGTAGCATCAAGCCTCTCTCAGAAGATGATGGACAAGCGACCACGAAGGATTCTGAAAAGGTCATGATACAATGTCATAAGATTATCAAAGATAAACCTATTCGCCAACCTTCATCAAAGGATCCAAACATTCTCACTATTGAAGAATTTGGAGTGGTCAAAAAGTATGATAAGAATTCTGATAAGAGAAGAACAAATCTTTTTCGGAAAGAACTTGACCTCATCAATGCTCAGAATAGATGGAGGAATATGTGTTTAAAGGAACATTATGGGAAAGGAAGTTCATCCAGATGGTACAAAGAAAACTGAAGCTCTCAAGATGTCATGACTGTCAAGGCCCTTGATATTACTATCGAAGGCTTGTTTTTGAGAAATACTTTTTATGGTTTTTATGGAAATACTCTTGGGTTGTAATCGTTTTTCAAACGCTCGTGCTTTAACTATTTTTCTCCCTTGGTGAAAGACAAAGCGGGAGATATGAATGTGATCCGACATTCGATATTCTACATTTTGCATTTTAGTTTTTGATTTTCATATGCATTGCTAAACTAACAAAATGCAGGTACGAAAAACATTTCTGTGTTGTCTTCCATCAAGGGGGAGATTGAAAACTCCACCTTGATTATAAAGATTTTACAGGTGCTGCTGATGGAAGATTTAAACACAAATGAAGTAGTTTGATACACTAACCAATGAATTATTATATTTCGAGATGCTTGGTTGTTTTGGTTTTAAGTGCAGGTTTTGTCAAAGAATTGAAAGGCCTTGAAATGAATTTCAAGGGCACAAAGAAGACAAGGATGCACAACGAAAACCATCTCAAAAGCCTTCAAGTAAAATCCAAAGAAACAAGGAAGACAAGGCCGGACATCGAAAATATTTCAAATAACAAAGAAAATCTTGTTCGAGAAATTTGAGAAGATATGAAGATTTGAGAAGATTTGATCTGGAGAAGATCTCAACCGACCAACAAGATCTTACAAGATCCTTAAACAAAACACACGAAGATTATCTGATCTGGAATTGACGATTATATTCAACAATCAACGAGAAGATTAAGGAGTCAAGAGATCAACATGTTCTCAGGAGATGAAGATCTACAACGTCTATCTCATCTCAACCAGGAAGCGATCTTCATAAAGAAGAAGAATTATCTTCGAACGGTCATCTCTCTAACGGCTAGAAGACTTCTCCAAAGAAGATTATAAATGAAGATGACATTTGAAGAACGAAAAGCAAGTCTGCATAGAAACGTCTAAAGTCTTCAAGCGAACAAAAGTTATCTTCATTTTGAAAAATAGTTTTTCTTTCTCTCCCTCTAAAAAGCTTTATCCCCTAGAGAGAGATAAAACTCGAGAGCTCCATTGGCATATCTAAAGAGTGTTATACTTGGGCGTGCACGATATTGTTGCCCGTCATCAGGTGCGGCACACAGTAAGAGCTTGGTATAGCATGTCCCCTATGTCAAGGCTTGTCTTGGGTGACTTCAACAACGTCATGTACCTAGATGAACGAGTTAATGGTGCACATTTATACACACATAAGTGTAGGGGTATATTAAATGTTTGCCAAGAGTTAGGCCTTTTTGACGTTTCATTCACAAGTGATAACAAGTTCACTTGGACGAATGGTACTATTTAGAGTTGGATTGATAGAGTCATGGTTAACCATGACTGGCTTGAGTATGGGGTGTACTGCCGCATGAGTTTTCTGAATAGGTTGCAGTATTCGGATCACAAGCCGGAAATCACCAATATCTTACACCGCCCTAGGTCTACAAATCCTAATTTTAAATTCTTTACTATGTAGGACTTCCGCGACCAGTTCTAGAATATTGTGAAGAAGAACCGGAGTTGCGGACTATTGAGAACCTATTAGTACCGCTTGTGTTCCCTCCTTTGTGACCTTAATGGCCTTTTGAGAGGTATGAACATGCGGCACTTCACAAATATCTCGGAAAAGGCAAAGACATCAAACGAGGAGTTGGCTACTTGTTTGGAGAGCTTTAGACTAGATCCAGAGTATGAGTCCCTCAAGACCAATTTGCTTATGCTCAGGTCTAAAGATAGGAGGCTTAATGTTGTAGAGAGAAGCTTCTATGTACAACAAATGAAGACCAAGTACATTCTTCGGAGTGATAGATGTACGTCATATTTTCATAGTCCTATGAAGGTACATGGGCGGAGAAATTTTATTCCTTTGCTCAATTTGACCGATGGAATGACCACAACCTCCTTGGAAGGAGTGGTAGGGGAGTTTGTTTCCTTCTTTCAAGGAATTTTCGGGATGGAATGGGAGGTAAATGATGCACCAAGGGACTGGTCTTAGGTGGGACCGAGAGTTATAGATGGAGACTAGTAGAGACTAGTTGGACCGGTGTCCAACACAGAGATTAAGAAGGCACTTTGGTCTATTGGTGATATAAAGGCCCCGGGTAGGATGAATTCTCCTCTAAGTTTTTGAAGGCCACTTAGGAGAAGTAGAGGCACATCCTCATGTGGTTCATGAGTTCTTTGTTAATGGGAAGCTAAGGCATGTGAACTATACTATGGTCTCACTCATTGCCAAAGTAGAGGCACCTTCTCGTGTGGTGAAAATTAGGCTGATATCTTGTAGTAATGTGGTCTATAAGATCATCACCAAGTTTATGGCGAACAAATTAGGTCAGTGTCTTGGGTACCTCATAGACCCGACACAATCTCCCTTCATCCCAAAGAGAATGTTAGATAATGTGTTCATTGTTCAAAAGCTCTTTGTTCGCTCTCAGACGTGTGTATGTGAACGATATAACTTTAAAGTTATAACCTAAAATATAAGCGTGAAACAATATGCGAACCCGCAGTGTACGGATCAATTGTAATAACAACAAATACTCCAGGGTCGATCATAGGGACTATGGTGAAACAAAGCACAACAATTCAGGTTGTCAATCCAAAACAAGCAGCAAAGCAAGAGTATCAAAGATGATGTAATAATCTGATAAATGAATGCAGATTCTAGAGATCAAAGCATCCAATTGTGGTTCCGACTCAAGATCTCAAAGGATAACGTGGACAAAGCTGAGGTTTGCAAGGAAAGGTATTTCTAAGGTGGGAATAGATCACCGGGTAAGTCTCACTACTCACTATCCCAAACCAAAGATCCTCTCACCGGGTAAGTCTCAAGGAACTAAGGAAAGGAACTATAATCTCAAACCAACACACCACCTAAGGGGATAGAACTAACCTTTACCGGGTAAGTCTCAGGCTAACTTACAAAAGTATGATGAAGGCACTCTCAAACCCCAATAAAGGATAAACCTTTATTACCTAACACTCATCATCATAGGTATACAAGCAAAGGAATCACCGGGTAAGTCTCATCCTAGGCTTGCATATGAATCAGGAAAGGTACAACAAGGATAGGAATTGGCAAACTAAAACCTAAACTCAGATATGGATCAGAAAAGGAAAGGCCTCGCTCAGTTCATGTCCAATCTCGGTCGAGATGTTCTATGAACGGACCGAGGTGAGGTTCAGCTAAGGTTTGGCTCGAGCTTTCAGGGTCCACTAAGGTAAATGCTCATTCTTTCATCGTCTTTCCCACAACCTTCATCCAATCACCCTAGAATCGCACAAGAATTTAGCCAATAATTTTCATGATAACAATAATCAAATATATACGAAAAGATGCAATATCCAAACAAGAAAACCTTTACACAAAGGTCTCAATAATCACTCAATCAAACAATTAAACAAATCAAACAACCAGAAAATTGTGTTCCTCAGTCACAACGCAAAAGACAATAACAAAAAATCTAAGAAAACCTTACAACTTCCTTCAAAAGCCTTTAACTTTAACTTCAAAGCTATCTTCCTCCAACTTCCTTACTTCCTTGGAATATCTTCAATCTTCCAAACTAATCAACCAACCAGACATCCTCTCATCCAAAAAATATCTTCAAATATATAGGAGAATCACTTTCCAAAAATAAAAAATCTCATGGGCCATGGGTTGTCCGTCTCGATCCAGCCCAGCGAAATCACCTCGGTTGAGGTGGTACTGTAGCCATCCGAGGTGATCCTCAGCTACGTGCAAATCTCTCTAATCTGGTCCAAAATCAAACTTTTGTCCAACTTCCATGGTTCCTAAGCCTTTCTTGTAGCTCCTCAATGTTCCATAATGTAGCTTGTTAGCATGAAATATTGTGATATTTTAGGCACGTTTTCTAAACGTATTTGATTCATATTGATAGTCTTTGATTGAACTTTGTGCATATGAGAGCTAGTATTACCTATATTGTCGATATGGATGTCTACACTAGTTCTATGTTGATTATAGGTGATTTGGAGCTATTTCCGAACGGAAACGAGCAAAGGAGAGTTGAGTTGATATGTCCATAGATTGAGGACACTCTTTTGAAGCAATTTGGAGTCTTAGATTGAGGAATGCACGAGTTAGGGAAGAATCACGTTCTTGCCCTAAATTACGCCCTAAAACACGGCCGTACCACAAACCACGTTCAGAATTACGGCCGTGGATTCAGAGTCAAAATTCGATGTTCATTCCAGGGGATTCTACGGCCGTGGAACAAACCGTAATTGTTTTCACGCCCTAAATTACGGTCGTGGAATCTTCCACGACCGTGATCTTGGCGAATCTTTTCGCCATGTTTCGAAGCCATGATCTTTTGAAGATTGGGCCGGGCCGACACTTTGCCCGGCATTATAAAAAGACGGATGAAGCAAGATTCCGTCACCTTGCTTACGACCTTTTCAAACCTTGCTTAGCGGCAAACGTACGCTTACAATCCACGTTTAGCAACGCACAAACCTTCATCTTGGAGGTAATTTGAAGATCTCATTGAAGATCGAAGTTCTTGGAGGGTTTTGCAAGAAGATCCCTCTTCTTGCTTAGGTTTGATTTAGGATCGGATTGACATCCCGTTTCTTTTCTTTCCTAAGATTGTGATTGTTTACTCTGTTTTAAATCTTTTGATAAACACTTGTTCTTGGCTGTGATTCTGAGATTCATTTGAAGATTATTGATAGTTCTTGAAAGTTCCCATCTTTTATCTTTTAAATCTTGAATTGATATCAATATGACTGTTATTGGCTAAAAACCCTTAACAATTCTAAGGTGAAGGGTTGATAGTTGTGGCATAGGTGATGATAGATCGATCGCAAACAGATTAGACCCTGAGAGTTAGAGAATTGTCGCCGACAACCCTAAATTACGGCCTGTTCTTGAGTCCACGGCCGTGGAACCTCAAGAACTAACCGTGATTTCCCTTAAGTCTACGAACCTGCTTTTACTTTGATCTAAAGTTAAAGATTGGCTTTAGCTTAGTTTAGACTTGTCTTTTCTAGGTGGTAGTGAAGCCTCAACAACCTCTACCTCGATTGTGAGCCTCAACAACCTCAATCGGATAAGTTAGTCTTGATCTTTAGATTATAAGTTTGGGTATTTGATGATAATCCTCGTCTTTAGAACCTTATCTATATTGAGCCTCAACAACCTGTATAGGGAGTGTCTTTTAGGTGAGTTATATAAGGTTTTCGGAACCTCAACCGTACGATTACTTTACATTAGTATACCTTTGCATATCTCAACTCTGTCTTTATATCATTAAGTATATCTTGAATCGATTGCCACAGCTGGATACTTGGATCTTTAGGATTGTTGTTTTCCCAATATCTGCAAAACTCCCATATTTACCTGCTTGATAGCTTGCAATTGAATTCGCTCCACCCAAATCCCTGTGTTCGATACTCTGGAATTCTTGCTTAACTACGTCGATCCGTACACTGCGGGTTCGCTTGCTTGATTCTAGTTTTATAAATTTAAAGCTTATTTGCACACACCTCTAGGGGCGAACAAGTTTTTGGCGCCGTTGCCGGGGATTTGGCTTCGTCCGAATCCGGTAGCCGGTTGTCAAGCTTGGGAGCTTGCTCTCGTTATTTGATTTTTCCTTGAGTGCATGCGCAGGTTTAGGAACACCGAAGATCTCTTACCTCTTGATCAAGAGCTAGAGAAAACCTTGAGACAAAGACGCAAGGAAAATAGGATGGCTGAAGAAAACGAACGCGATCTTCAAACGGAGTTGGCGGAGAAGGAAGCTCAACTCCGATGGAATGAGACTCTCCGCCAGGATGAGATGGATCGTCATCAATCTCAAGTCAACGGTCTACAAGACATGATCGTCCAAATGAGGATAAAGATGAGCGACCTTGAAGATAAGGTGGGCAAGAAGTCCTCGAGAAGGAGATCAAGGTCTAGAAGGAGAAACCACTCATCCGCCGATGATAGTGATTCTTCCATGCCACCGTTAGAAGAGATTGACCCCACGATCAATATAAATCCTTTCAATCCACAAGGAGCTGCTAATCGTCGCATTCCACCTAGGAATGCGAGGGTCGAACGTGTGGATAATGAGCCGAGAACTCTTGGCCAGCGAATGGATCCAACACAACAACCACGCCGCTTGGGTGTGAATTTTGATGCTGAAGATGTACAAGGGTTTAGCTTCAACCCTCAAGTTATCACTCTTGTTCGCCAAAGTCAGTTTGGCGGTACAAGCGCTGAATCTCCACACCAACACTTGCAAAACTTTGAGTGTATGATGGAGACGATGAGACCGAAGAGCGCTACTACCAACAGCTACAAGCTTAAACCTTTCTTTTTCTCCTTGAAAGGGAAAGCGTTATCTTGGTATCAAGCTCTTCCTAATGGGAAACTAGACACATGGGAAGACCTTTCCGCAGAGTTTCTCACCAAATTCTTTCCGCCTTCCAAAACAGCGGAACTTAGAGGTAAGATTAATGCTTTTTCTATGAGACTTAACGAAAGTTTGTTTCAATCTTGGGAAAGGTTTCAGGATTTGCTCTTGGATTGCCCTCATCATGGCATATCCAAGCTTGCCTTGCTGGAGATTTACTACAAGGGGCTGGATGCGGGAACGCAATTCAACCTCCAATCCCTCTCATGTGGAACGTTCATGGACATGAGAGAAGATGACGCTTGGGACTTCATTGAGAAGCAAGCAAGAGTCATAGAGAAGTATTCCCACCGGAAAGTGGAGGGAAATCGTGTGGAGCAAGGAGCAAAGCTCACACATGAAGCTCAAAATCAGATTTTCTCCCTCAACAATGAGATCAAAGAGTTGAAGGAGACTATCAAGACCAACTTCCCAAAGCAACAAGAGAAGGATGTTGGCTATTTGGGCAACAACAACGGCGGTGACAATACCAACCGCAACAACAATAACCGGAACAATAACCGGAATAGCAATTGGAATGGAAACAACAACAACCGGAACAACAACAATTGGAACAATAATCGGGGTTCAAACAACAACAATTGGCGCTCCAACCAACAAAATTCCGGTAACTCCTATCCTTCCAATTCCAATCCGCTAACTCCACCCTCCTCTTCCTCTACTCCTTTGAAAAGCCAGGGGCAATCATCTAATGGAGAAAACAATACGGGAAAGGAGAAGCCGGATCCCATGTTGGAAACGATCTTGGGAAAGCTTCAAGGGATGGAGAACCGCCTCATTAAGGTTGATGATCGAGTTTCTAAGATTGACAAAGCTCAAAAGGTTTTAGAAAACCAAATGTTCGATCATGCGGAGGAAGTTCCTAGAAATCAAGGGAAACTTCCAGGAAAGACGGAGGACAACCCTAAGGGAAGGGTAATGGCGATTACAACTAGGAGCGGAGTGACTACCACCGATCCGCAGCCTACGTTCGTTGAAGTCCCCGTAGAGAAGGACAAAGAAAAGGGGAAGGAGAAGGAAGACATCTATGTTCCTCCTCCAGCTTTCAAACCTCCCCTACCGTTCCCTCAATCTAGAGCGCGAGCGCGCCTAGACAAGCAATTCGGTAAGTTCATAGAACTCATGAGCAAACTGCATATTAATATACCTTTCATTGATGCTATTGTAGGTATGCCGGCTTATGGCAAGTTCTTGAAGGAGCTTCTCTCTAACAAGAGGAAGCTAGAAGATTTCGGTGTAGTCAAGATGAGTTCGGATTCTTCGGATCTCATCAAGACTATGAAGGAGAAAATGCCCCCAAAGCTGAAAGATCCGGGGTCATTTTGCATTCCCATTGGAGTGGGAGAGGTCACATATGACGCTTTATGTGACTTGGGAGCAAGTGTGAGCATCATACCACTTGCATTGTGCAGGAAGATCGGTTTAGGCGACCCTAAACCGGTGAAGATGACGTTATACATGGCGGATCGATCCATTACTCGTCCCGTCGGTATTGTAGAAGACGTCCCGGTCAAGCTAGGCAAGTTCTTTGTCCCCATTGATTTTGTCGTACTTGACATTCCTGCGGATAGTCCGGTCCCGATCATACTCGGAAGACCGTTTCTTGCAACTTCCGGATGCATGGTCGATTGCAAGAATGGAAGACTCGCTTTTGACATTGGGGAAGAGAAAGTAGAGTTCGTTCTTTCCACTCTAGTGAAGGAGCCAATCTTTGATGAGGATATTTACGATATCCAAGACGAAGAAGGTTTGTCTAGGGAGGAGGTGAGTGCGATTCTCTTTAACGATCCTTTACAAAAGGTTATTACTATGAGTCTAACCAATGTAGGAGGAGAAGAAGAGTGCAAAGAGGAAATTGAAGCCTTGGAAGCACAAGAAGAGATGCATGAAGTGGAGTTTGAGAAACTCCACGATGAGGCTGAGAATATTAGAATCCACGGTCACACCCTGTATTCCACGACCGTGGATTCCACGACCAAAATCGACCACCATTCCAGAGCATTCCACGGCCGTGGAATAGAAGAGGAGACCGTAATTTTGGCCGTGGAAGACGGTGATCGGCATACTTCTTCAACTTCTTCCAATTCTTCTCCAACCCACTCAACATCCTTAGAAACTTCTAAGGAAACATCGGAAGCTCCTCAAGGATCATTGGAAGCTCCGAAAGCAATGGAACTCAAACCACTTCCTACTCATCTAAGGTACGCTTTTCTTGGATCTAATTCCACCTTCCCGGTTATCGTTAGTTCCGAATTAAGCATAGATGAACATGAGCAGCTCATGATTGTCCTTAGGAAACATAGAAAAGCCATAGGCTATACTATTGAGGACCTGGTAGGAATTAAACCCTCCCTATGCATGCATAAGATACTAATGGAGGAAGACTTTAGAACTTCGAGACAACCTCAAAGGCGGTTGAATCCGACCATGAAGGAGGTTGTCAAGAAGGAAATTCTTAAACTTCTTGATGCAGGTATCATCTATTCTATCTCCGATAGCAAGTGGGTGAGCCCGGTTCAAGTAGTCCCGAAGAAGGGAGGAATGACGGTCATCACCAATAAGAACAACGAACTCATTCCTACCCGAACCGTAACCGGATGGCGAATGTGTATAGACTACCGCAAGCTCAACAACGCAACGCGGAAGGATCACTTTCCATTGCCATTCATCGATTAGATGCTTGAAAGGTTAGCACAACATTCATACTTTTGCTACCTTGACGGTTATAGTGGCTTCTTTCAGATTCCGATACATCCGGACGATTAGGAGAAGACCACATTCACGTGCCCTTGGGGTACGTTCGCCTATAGGAGAATGCCGTTCGGGCTTTGCAACGCCCCAGCCACCTTTCAACGGTGCATGATGGCCATCTTCTCCGAGTACGTAGAGGAAATCATGGAAGTCTTCATGGATGACTTCTCCGTTTACGGTTCCTCTTTTAACGATTGTCTTTCTAACCTTTCTCTTGTTTTGCAAAGATGTGAAGACACTAACCTAGTTCTTAATTGGGAGAAATGTCAATTCATGGTTAAGGAAGGAATCGTGTTAGGTCACTTAGTCTCTAGTAGAGGGATAGAGGTAGACAAGGCTAAGATAGAGACCATAGAGAAACTTCCTCCCCCAATTTCGGTGAAAGGGATAAGAAGTTTCCTAGGACATGCTGGATTCTATAGACGTTTTATTCAAGACTTTTCTAAGATATCAAAACCTCTCACTAATCTATTGATGAATGATGCGGTTTTTGAGTTTTCGCAGGAATGTTTGGATGCGTTTAACACCATTCGGCAAGCTCTAATTTCAGCACCTATTATCCAACCTCCAGATTGGACTCTTCCCTTCGAGATTATGTGTGATGCTAGTGACGTAGCCATTGGAGCTGTTCTTGGGCAACGAAAGGAAGGACGAACCCACGCCATCTACTACGCTAGCAAGACGCTAGACGAAGCTCAGCTCAACTACGCCACCACAGAGAAGGAATTTTTAGCCATTGTCTACGCTATTGACAAGTTTCACTCTTATCTTGTAGGTGCAAAGGTGATTGTCTACACGGATCATGCTGCGATCCGGTACCTCCTTGCGAAGAAAGATGCGAAGCCAAGGCTGATTAGATGGATTCTTCTCCTACAAGAATTCGATCTTGAGATCCGCGACAAGAAAGGCTCGGAAAATTCTGTTGCGGATCATTTGAGTCGTCTAACACATCTAGAGGACGACCATTTGCCCATTGATGACTCCTTTCCGGACGAACACCTACATATCATAGAGGAGTGCATCAAGGTAATCTCCAAGGGTAACGAACCATGGTTTGCTGATTTCGTTAACTATTTGGTTTGCCAGGAGATACCACCCGGATTGTCATACGCACAAAGGAAGAAGTTCTTCAAGGACGTCCGGGAATACCATTGGAACGAGCCTCTCCTCTTTAAGAGAGGTCCGGATGGCATCATCCGGCGATGTGTGCCGGAAGATGAGATGCAAAGTGTCATCCGCCATTGTCATTCACTACCCTGCGGAGGACACGCTAGTTCTAATAAAACTAGCGCAAAGGTATTGCAATCTGGATTCTATTGGCCTACTTTATTTAAAGATGTGCAATCCTTTGTTTCTTGTTGCGATGCTTGTCAAAGGACAGGCAATATCTCTAGAAGGAACGAGATGCCCCTCAACAACATCCAAGAGGTGGAGATTTTCGACGTTTGGGGAGTCGATTTCATGGGACCATTCCCTTCTTCTTGTGGAAACCAATACATATTATTGGCGGTAGACTACGTTTCTAGATGGGTGGAAGCAATTGCCTCTCCCACAAATGATGCCATGGTGGTGGTTAAGTTCTTCAACAAGACCATCTTTCCGCGATTCGGGACACCAAGGACGATCATTAGTGATGGAGGTTCTCACTTCATAGCCCGTCGCTTTGAAGCTCTTCTAGCCAAGTATGGGGTTACTCACAAGATCGCTACCCCTTACCATCCACAAACGAGTGGACAAGTTGAGATCTCAAATAGAGAGATCAAGGGAATTCTAGAGAAGACGGTTTCAAGAACTAGGAAAGATTGGTCCTTGAAACTAGATGACGCATTATGGGCATACCGGACTGCATACAAGACTCCCATAGGAACCACACCATACAACCTTGTGTATGGGAAATCTTGTCATTTACCGGTAGAGCTAGAGCACAAAGCGTTTTGGGCTATCAAATGGCTGAATTTCAGCATGAAGGAAGCGGGAGAGAAGCGTCTCCTAGACATCAACAAGCTGGATGAGCTCCGTTTGAACGCCTACGAAAACGCTAAGATCTACAAGGAAAGAGCAAAGCGTTGGCATGATAAGCATATCATTCCAAAGGACTTCAAAGAAGGAGATCAAGTCCTTCTCTTCAATTCGAGACTTCGCCTCTTTCCAGGTAAGTTAAAATCTCGTTGGACTGGACCGTTTCTAATTAAACGTATTTTCCCCCATGGTGCAGTTGAAGTATGGGGTGAAGCTAGTGGAAGCTTTAAGGTGAACGGCCAACGACTCAAGAAGTACTCGCCGGAACTCCAAGCTGAGGAGTTTGCACCTACCGCACTCGAATAAGTGCGAGATTGGTCTAGCTACGGACCTTAAACAAAGCGCTTCTTGGGAGGCAACCCAAGGTATTGCATTCTCGTTTTTGTTTTCGATTCATAGATTAGTTTAGAATAGACGTTTTCGCTTTATTTTGCCTCGATTTCTTCCGGTATGTTCGTGTTTTTGGTTGTAGGAACGATGGAAAAGGAGAAAGGAGGGATAATGTCAAAGAAAAGTGACGAAATTTGGACTTTGAAGCTTTACAGAGGGTTCCACGGTCTAAATCACGGTCGTCATAGCTACAGTGGCCGTAATTCTCAAAAGCCTGTGAAAAATCACCAAAACCACGGGTCCGTACACTTCCACGGCCGTGGAATGCCCCGACAGACCGTGATTTTTGAAATTTTGCCTGCGAGTATAAAAGCCACACTTCATCACAAAAACTCCACAATCCTTCCCCAATTCCACGACCTAGATACCGAAAACACGAACCCTCTCCAAATTCTTCATTTTCTAATCGTTTTCAACGATTTTTCATCCTAAACTGCAGCAAATCCAACCACGAACAAGATTCAAGCAACAAATCGAGTGGAAATCGATCAACAAACGCACATTTTGGATTTTTCAATCCGAAAAAGAGGTTAATTCTTTCTCTTCGATTCTCGCGGATTTGGTTCGTTTTTGCCATAGATTTTTAGAAAGAACTGACAAGGATTGGAAGGAATTAGATTAGGACTGCTTATTGTGGTGATATTTGGTGAATTTGCTGAGATTCACGAAATTCTGTAACGAATCACGGTCTCTGGAGGTTCCACGGCCGTGGTTTCTATAGAACAGACCGTGATTTTTGGAGAAAAATGGATTTCGTAAGGAGAGTTTCGGGAAGGATAAAGGAGAAGAAAGGGGACCAAAATAAGAAAAGAAAGGGCAACCCCTCCACATCTAGGGCACCACCACCCTCATCTCCCTCACCACCATCCTCACCTTCACCTCCATCTTCACCACCTCACCCTAGCATCCCAACCATACATGATGACCACCTAGCTGCATTTGAGAGGATAGAGAAGAGGGCAGTGATTGGCCCTAGGTATTTGTTGTTGGAGGATCTACATCCTCTCAACATAGTTGACGATCTTACATGGCTCTTGGATAGAGCCGGATTGACCGTCTCAAGATGTCATGACTGTCAAGGCCCTTGATATTACTATCAAAGGCTTGTTTTTGAGAAATACTTTTTATGGTTTTTATGGAAATACTCTTGGGTTGTAATCGTTTTTCAAACGCTCGTGCTTTAACTATTTTTCTCCCTTGGTGAAAGACAAAGCGGGAGATATGAATGTGATCCGACATTCGATGTTCTACATTCTGCATTTTAGTTTTTGATTTTCATATGCATTGCTAAACTAACAAAATGCAGATACGAAAAACATTTCTGTGTTGTCTTCCATCAAGGGGGAGATTGAAAACTCCACCTTGATTATAAAGATTTTACAGGTGCTGCTGATGGAAGATTTAAACACAAATGAAGTAGTTTGATACACTAACCAATGAATTATTATATTTCGAGATGCTTGGTTGTTTTGGTTTTAAGTGCAAGTTTTGTCAAAGAATTGAAAGGCCTTGAAATGAATTTCAAGGGCACAAAAAAGACAAGGATGCACAACGAAAACCATCTCAAAAGCCTTCAAGTAAAATCCAAAGAAACAAGGAAGACAAGGCCGGACATCGAAAATATTTCAAATAACAAAGAAAATCTTGTTCGAGAAATTTGAGAAGATATGAAGATTTGAGAAGATTTGATCTGGAGAAGATCTCAACCGACCAACAAGATCTTACAAGATCCTTAAACAAAACACACGAAGATTATCTGATCTGGAATTGACGATTATATTCAACAATCAACGAGAAGATTAAGGAGTCAAGAGATCAACATGTTCTCAGGAGATGAAGATCTACAACGTCTATCTCATCTCAACCAGAAAGCGATCTTCATAAAGAAGAAGAATTATCTTCGAACGGTCATCTCTCTAACGGCTAGAAGACTTTTCCAAAGAAGATTATAAATGAAGATGACATTTGAAGAACGAAAAGCAAGTCTGCATAGAAACGTCTAAAGTCTTCAAGCGAACAAAAGTTATCTTCATTTTGAAAAATAGTTTTTCTTTCTCTCCCTCTAAAAAGCTTTATCCCCTAGAGAGAGATAAAACTCGAGAGCTCCATTGGCATATCTAAAGAGTGTTATACTTGGGCGTGCACGATATTGTTGCCCGTCATCAGGTGCGGCACACAGTAAGAGCTTGGTATAGCATGTCCCCTATGTCAAGGCTTGTCTTGGGTGACTTCAACAACGTCATGTACCTAGATGAACGAGTTAATGGTGCACATTTATACACACATAAGTGTAGGGGTATATTAAATGTTTGCCAAGAGTTAGGCCTTTTTGACGTTTCATTCACAAGTGATAACAAGTTCACTTGGACGAATGGTACTATTTAGAGTTGGATTGATAGAGTCATGGTTAACCATGACTGGCTTGAGTATGGGGTGTACTGCCGCATGAGTTTTCTGAATAGGTTGCAGTATTCGGATCACAAGCCGGAAATCACCAATATCTTACACCGCCCTAGGTCTACAAATCCTAATTTTAAATTCTTTACTATGTAGGACTTCCGCGACCAGTTCTAGAATATTGTGAAGAAGAACCGGAGTTGCGGACTATTGAGAACCTATTAGTACCGCTTGTGTTCCCTCCTTTGTGACCTTAATGGCCTTTTGAGAGGTATGAACATGCGGCACTTCACAAATATCTCGGAAAAGGCAAAGACATCAAACGAGGAGTTGGCTACTTGTTTGGAGAGCTTTAGACTAGATCCAGAGTATGAGTCCCTCAAGACCAATTTGCTTATGCTCAGGTCTAAAGATAGGAGGCTTAATGTTGTAGAGAGAAGCTTCTATGTACAACAAATGAAGACCAAGTACATTCTTCGGAGTGATAGATGTACGTCATATTTTCATAGTCCTATGAAGGTACATGGGCGGAGAAATTTTATTCCTTTGCTCAATTTGACCGATGGAATGACCACAACCTCCTTGGAAGGAGTGGTAGGGGAGTTTGTTTCCTTCTTTCAAGGAATTTTCGGGATGGAATGGGAGGTAAATGATGCACCAAGGGACTGGTCTTAGGTGGGACCGAGAGTTATAGATGGAGACTAGTAGAGACTAGTTGGACCGGTGTCCAACACAGAGATTAAGAAGGCACTTTGGTCTATTGGTGATATAAAGGCCCCGGGTAGGATGAATTCTCCTCTAAGTTTTTGAAGGCCACTTGGGAGAAGTAGAGGCACATCCTCATGTGGTTCATGAGTTCTTTGTTAATGGGAAGCTAAGGCATGTGAACTATACTATGGTCTCACTCATTGCCAAAGTAGAGGCACCTTCTCGTGTGGTGAAAATTAGGCTGATATCTTGTAGTAATGTGGTCTATAAGATCATCACCAAGTTTATGGCGAACAAATTAGGTCAGTGTCTTGGGTACCTCATAGACCCGACACAATCTCCCTTCATTCCAAAGAGAATGTTAGATAATGTGTTCATTGTTCAAAAGCTCTTTGTTCGCTCTCAGACGTGTGTATGTGAACGATATAACTTTAAAGTTATAACCTAAAATATAAGCGTGAAACAATATGCGAACCCGCAGTGTACGGATCAATTGTAATAACAACAAATACTCCAGGGTCGATCATAGGGACTATGGTGAAACAAAGCACAACAATTCAGGTTGTCAATCCAAAACAAGCAGCAAAGCAAGAGTATCAAAGATGATGTAATAATCTGATAAATGAATGAAGATTCTAGAGATCAAAGCATCCAATTGTGGTTCCGACTCAAGATCTCAAAGGATAACGTGGACAAAGCTGAGGTTTGCAAGGAAAGGTATTTCTAAGGTGGGAATAGATCACCGGGTAAGTCTCACTACTCACTATCCCAAACCAAAGATCCTCTCACCGGGTAAGTCTCAAGGAACTAAGGAAAGGAACTATAATCTCAAACCAACACACCACCTAAGGGGATAGAACTAACCTTTACCGGGTAAGTCTCAGGCTAACTTACAAAAGTATGATGAAGGCACTCTCAAACCCCAATAAAGGATAAACCTTTATTACCTAACACTCATCATCATAGGTATACAAGCAAAGGAATCACCGGGTAAGTCTCATCCTAGGCTTGCATATGAATCAGGAAAGGTACAACAAGGATAGGAATTGGCAAACTAAAACCTAAACTCAGATATGGATCAGAAAAGGAAAGGCCTCGCTCAGTTCATGTCCAATCTCGGTCGAGATGTTCTATGAACGGACCGAGGTGAGGTTCAGCTAAGGTTTGGCTCGAGCTTTCAGGGTCCACTAAGGTAAATGCTCATTCTTTCATCGTCTTTCCCACAACCTTCATCCAATCACCCTAGAATCGCACAAGAATTTAGCCAATAATTTTCATGATAACAATAATCAAATATATACGAAAAGATGCAATATCCAAACAAGAAAACCTTTACACAAAGGTCTCAATAATCACTCAATCAAACAATTAAACAAATCAAACAACCAGAAAATTGTGTTCCTCAGTCACAACGCAAAAGACAATAACAAAAAATCTAAGAAAACCTTACAACTTCCTTCAAAAGCCTTTAACTTTAACTTCAAAGCTATCTTCCTCCAACTTCCTTACTTCCTTGGAATATCTTCAATCTTCCAAACTAATCAACCAACCAGACATCCTCTCATCCAAAAAATATCTTCAAATATATAGGAGAATCACTTTCCAAAAATAAAAAATCTCATGGGCCATGGGTTGTCCGTCTCGATCCAGCCCAGCGAAATCACCTCGGTTGAGGTGGTACTGTAGCCATCCGAGGTGATCCTCAGCTACGTGCAAATCTCTCTAATCTGGTCCAAAATCAAACTTTTGTCCAACTTCCATGGTTCCTAAGCCTTTCTTGTAGCTCCTCAATGTTCCATAATGTAGCTTGTTAGCATGAAATATTGTGATATTTTAGGCACGTTTTCTAAACGTATTTGATTCATATTGATAGTCTTTGATTGAACTTTGTGCATATGAGAGCTAGTATTACCTATATTGTCGATATGGATGTCTACACTAGTTCTATGTTGATTATAGGTGATTTGGAGCTATTTCCGAACGGAAACGAGCAAAGGAGAGTTGAGTTGATATGTCCATAGATTGAGGACACTCTTTTGAAGCAATTTGGAGTCTTAGATTGAGGAATGCACGAGTTAGGGAAGAATCACGTTCTTGCCCTAAATTACGCCCTAAAACACGGCCGTACCACAAACCACGTTCAGAATTACGGCCGTGGATTCAGAGTCAAAATTCGATGTTCATTCCAGGGGATTCTACGGCCGTGGAACAAACCGTAATTGTTTTCACGCCCTAAATTACGGTCGTGGAATCTTCCACGACCGTGATCTTGGCGAATCTTTTCGCCATGTTTCGAAGCCATGATCTTTTGAAGATTGGGCCGGGCCGACACTTTGCCCGGCATTATAAAAAGACGGATGAAGCAAGATTCCGTCACCTCGCTTACGACCTTTTCAAACCTTGCTTAGCGGCAAACGTACGCTTACAATCCACGTTTAGCAACGCACAAACCTTCATCTTGGAGGTAATTTGAAGATCTCATTGAAGATCGAAGTTCTTGGAGGGTTTTGCAAGAAGATCCCTCTTCTTGCTTAGGTTTGATTTAGGATCGGATTGACATCCCGTTTCTTTTCTTTCCTAAGATTGTGATTGTTTACTCTGTTTTAAATCTTTTGATAAACACTTGTTCTTGGCTGTGATTCTGAGATTCATTTGAAGATTATTGATAGTTCTTGAAAGTTCCCATCTTTTATCTTTTAAATCTTGAATTGATATCAATATGACTGTTATTGGCTAAAAACCCTTAACAATTCTAAGGTGAAGGGTTGATAGTTGTGGCATAGGTGATGATAGATCGATCGCAAACAGATTAGACCCTGAGAGTTAGAGAATTGTCGCCGACAACCCTAAATTACGGCCTGTTCTTGAGTCCACGGCCGTGGAACCTCAAGAACTAACCGTGATTTCCCTTAAGTCTACGAACCTGCTTTTACTTTGATCTAAAGTTAAAGATTGGCTTTAGCTTAGTTTAGACTTGTCTTTTCTAGGTGGTAGTGAAGCCTCAACAACCTCTACCTCGATTGTGAGCCTCAACAACCTCAATCGGATAAGTTAGTCTTGATCTTTAGATTATAAGTTTGGGTATTTGATGATAATCCTCGTCTTTAGAACCTTATCTATATTGAGCCTCAACAACCTGTATAGGGAGTGTCTTTTAGGTGAGTTATATAAGGTTTTCGGAACCTCAACCGTACGATTACTTTACATTAGTATACCTTTGCATATCTCAACTCTGTCTTTATATCATTAAGTATATCTTGAATCGATTGCCACAGCTGGATACTTGGATCTTTAGGATTGTTGTTTTCCCAATATCTGCAAAACTCCCATATTTACCTGCTTGATAGCTTGCAATTGAATTCGCTCCACCCAAATCCCTGTGTTCGATACTCTGGAATTCTTGCTTAACTACGTCGATCCGTACACTGCGGGTTCGCTTGCTTGATTCTAGTTTTATAAATTTAAAGCTTATTTGCACACACCTCTAGGGGCGAACAAGTTTTTGGCGCCGTTGCCGGGGATTTGGCTTCGTCCGAATCCGGTAGCCGGTTGTCAAGCTTGGGAGCTTGCTCTCGTTATTTGATTTTTCCTTGAGTGCATGCGCAGGTTTAGGAACACCGAAGATCTCTTACCTCTTGATCAAGAGCTAGAGAAAACCTTGAGACAAAGACGCAAGGAAAATAGGATGGCTGAAGAAAACGAACGCGATCTTCAAACGGAGTTGGCGGAGAAGGAAGCTCAACTCCGATGGAATGAGACTCTCCGCCAGGATGAGATGGATCGTCATCAATCTCAAGTCAACGGTCTACAAGACATGATCGTCCAAATGAGGATAAAGATGAGCGACCTTGAAGATAAGGTGGGCAAGAAGTCCTCGAGAAGGAGATCAAGGTCTAGAAGGAGAAACCACTCATCCGCCGATGATAGTGATTCTTCCATGCCACCGTTAGAAGAGATTGACCCCACGATCAATATAAATCCTTTCAATCCACAAGGAGCTGCTAATCGTCGCATTCCACCTAGGAATGCGAGGGTCGAACGTGTGGATAATGAGCCGAGAACTCTTGGCCAGCGAATGGATCCAACACAACAACCACGCCGCTTGGGTGTGAATTTTGATGCTGAAGATGTACAAGGGTTTAGCTTCAACCCTCAAGTTATCACTCTTGTTCGCCAAAGTCAGTTTGGCGGTACAAGCGCTGAATCTCCACACCAACACTTGCAAAACTTTGAGTGTATGATGGAGACGATGAGACCGAAGAGCGCTACTACCAACAGCTACAAGCTTAAACCTTTCTTTTTCTCCTTGAAAGGGAAAGCGTTATCTTGGTATCAAGCTCTTCCTAATGGGAAACTAGACACATGGGAAGACCTTTCCGCAGAGTTTCTCACCAAATTCTTTCCGCCTTCCAAAACAGCGGAACTTAGAGGTAAGATTAATGCTTTTTCTATGAGACTTAACGAAAGTTTGTTTCAATCTTGGGAAAGGTTTCAGGATTTGCTCTTGGATTGCCCTCATCATGGCATATCCAAGCTTGCCTTGCTGGAGATTTACTACAAGGGGCTGGATGCGGGAACGCAATTCAACCTCCAATCCCTCTCATGTGGAACGTTCATGGACATGAGAGAAGATGACGCTTGGGACTTCATTGAGAAGCAAGCAAGAGTCATAGAGAAGTATTCCCACCGGAAAGTGGAGGGAAATCGTGTGGAGCAAGGAGCAAAGCTCACACATGAAGCTCAAAATCAGATTTTCTCCCTCAACAATGAGATCAAAGAGTTGAAGGAGACTATCAAGACCAACTTCCCAAAGCAACAAGAGAAGGATGTTGGCTATTTGGGCAACAACAACGGCGGTGACAATACCAACCGCAACAACAATAACCGGAACAATAACCGGAATAGCAATTGGAATGGAAACAACAACAACCGGAACAACAACAATTGGAACAATAATCGGGGTTCAAACAACAACAATTGGCGCTCCAACCAACAAAATTCCGGTAACTCCTATCCTTCCAATTCCAATCCGCTAACTCCACCCTCCTCTTCCTCTACTCCTTTGAAAAGCCAGGGGCAATCATCTAATGGAGAAAACAATACGGGAAAGGAGAAGCTGGATCCCATGTTGGAAACGATCTTGGGAAAGCTTCAAGGGATGGAGAACCGCCTCATTAAGGTTGATGATCGAGTTTCTAAGATTGACAAAGCTCAAAAGGTTTTAGAAAACCAAATGTTCGATCATGCGGAGGAAGTTCCTAGAAATCAAGGGAAACTTCCAGGAAAGACGGAGGACAACCCTAAGGGAAGGGTAATGGCGATTACAACTAGGAGCGGAGTGACTACCACCGATCCGCAGCCTACGTTCGTTGAAGTCCCCGTAGAGAAGGACAAAGAAAAGGGGAAGGAGAAGGAAGACATCTATGTTCCTCCTCCAGCTTTCAAACCTCCCCTACCGTTCCCTCAATCTAGAGCGCGAGCGCGCCTAGACAAGCAATTCGGTAAGTTCATAGAACTCATGAGCAAACTGCATATTAATATACCTTTCATTGATGCTATTGTAGGTATGCCGGCTTATGGCAAGTTCTTGAAGGAGCTTCTCTCTAACAAGAGGAAGCTAGAAGATTTCGGTGAAGTCAAGATGAGTTCGGATTCTTCGGATCTCATCAAGACTATGAAGGAGAAAATGCCCCCAAAGCTGAAAGATCCGGGGTCATTTTGCATTCCCATTGGAGTGGGAGAGGTCACATATGACGCTTTATGTGACTTGGGAGCAAGTGTGAGCATCATACCACTTGCATTGTGCAGGAAGATCGGTTTAGGCGACCCTAAACCGGTGAAGATGACGTTATACATGGCGGATCGATCCATTACTCGTCCCGTCGGTATTGTAGAAGACGTCCCGGTCAAGCTAGGCAAGTTCTTTGTCCCCATTGATTTTGTCGTACTTGACATTCCTGCGGATAGTCCGGTCCCGATCATACTCGGAAGACCGTTTCTTGCAACTTCCGGATGCATGGTCGATTGCAAGAATGGAAGACTCGCTTTTGACATTGGGGAAGAGAAAGTAGAGTTCGTTCTTTCCACTCTAGTGAAGGAGCCAATCTTTGATGAGGATATTTACGATATCCAAGACGAAGAAGGTTTGTCTAGGGAGGAGGTGAGTGCGATTCTCTTTAACGATCCTTTACAAAAGGTTATTACTATGAGTCTAACCAATGTAGGAGGAGAAGAAGAGTGCAAAGAGGAAATTGAAGCCTTGGAAGCACAAGAAGAGATGCATGAAGTGGAGTTTGAGAAACTCCACGATGAGGCTGAGAATATTAGAATCCACGGTCACACCCTGTATTCCACGACCGTGGATTCCACGACCAAAATCGACCACCATTCCAGAGCATTCCACGGCCGTGGAATAGAAGAGGAGACCGTAATTTTGGCCGTGGAAGACGGTGATCGGCATACTTCTTCAACTTCTTCCAATTCTTCTCCAACCCACTCAACATCCTTAGAAACTTCTAAGGAAACATCGGAAGCTCCTCAAGGATCATTGGAAGCTCCGAAAGCAATGGAACTCAAACCACTTCCTACTCATCTAAGGTACGCTTTTCTTGGATCTAATTCCACCTTCCCGGTTATCGTTAGTTCCGAATTAAGCATAGATGAACATGAGCAGCTCATGATTGTCCTTAGGAAACATAGAAAAGCCATAGGCTATACTATTGAGGACCTGGTAGGAATTAAACCCTCCCTATGCATGCATAAGATACTAATGGAGGAAGACTTTAGAACTTCGAGACAACCTCAAAGGCGGTTGAATCCGACCATGAAGGAGGTTGTCAAGAAGGAAATTCTTAAACTTCTTGATGCAGGTATCATCTATTCTATCTCCGATAGCAAGTGGGTGAGCCCGGTTCAAGTAGTCCCGAAGAAGGGAGGAATGACGGTCATCACCAATAAGAACAACGAACTCATTCCTACCCGAACCGTAACCGGATGGCGAATGTGTATAGACTACCGCAAGCTCAACAACGCAACGCGGAAGGATCACTTTCCATTGCCATTCATCGATTAGATGCTTGAAAGGTTAGCACAACATTCATACTTTTGCTACCTTGACGGTTATAGTGGCTTCTTTCAGATTCCGATACATCCGGACGATTAGGAGAAGACCACATTCACGTGCCCTTGGGGTACGTTCGCCTATAGGAGAATGCCGTTCGGGCTTTGCAACGCCCCAGCCACCTTTCAACGGTGCATGATGGCCATCTTCTCCGAGTACGTAGAGGAAATCATGGAAGTCTTCATGGATGACTTCTCCGTTTACGGTTCCTCTTTTAACGATTGTCTTTCTAACCTTTCTCTTGTTTTGCAAAGATGTGAAGACACTAACCTAGTTCTTAATTGGGAGAAATGTCAATTCATGGTTAAGGAAGGAATCGTGTTAGGTCACTTAGTCTCTAGTAGAGGGATAGAGGTAGACAAGGCTAAGATAGAGACCATAGAGAAACTTCCTCCCCCAATTTCGGTGAAAGGGATAAGAAGTTTCCTAGGACATGCTGGATTCTATAGACGTTTTATTCAAGACTTTTCTAAGATATCAAAACCTCTCACTAATCTATTGATGAAGGATGCGGTTTTTGAGTTTTCGCAGGAATGTTTGGATGCGTTTAACACCATTCGGCAAGCTCTAATTTCAGCACCTATTATCCAACCTCCAGATTGGACTCTTCCCTTCGAGATTATGTGTGATGCTAGTGACGTAGCCATTGGAGCTGTTCTTGGGCAACGAAAGGAAGGACGAACCCACGCCATCTACTACGCTAGCAAGACGCTAGACGAAGCTCAGCTCAACTACGCCACCACAGAGAAGGAATTTTTAGCCATTGTCTACGCTATTGACAAGTTTCACTCTTATCTTGTAGGTGCAAAGGTGATTGTCTACACGGATCATGCTGCGATCCGGTACCTCCTTGCGAAGAAAGATGCGAAGCCAAGGCTGATTAGATGGATTCTTCTCCTACAAGAATTCGATCTTGAGATCCGCGACAAGAAAGGCTCGGAAAATTCTGTTGCGGATCATTTGAGTCGTCTAACACATCTAGAGGACGACCATTTGCCCATTGATGACTCCTTTCCGGACGAACACCTACATATCATAGAGGAGTGCATCAAGGTAATCTCCAAGGGTAACGAACCATGGTTTGCTGATTTCGTTAACTATTTGGTTTGCCAGGAGATACCACCCGGATTGTCATACGCACAAAGGAAGAAGTTCTTCAAGGACGTCCGGGAATACCATTGGAACGAGCCTCTCCTCTTTAAGAGAGGTCCGGATGGCATCATCCGGCGATGTGTGCCGGAAGATGAGATGCAAAGTGTCATCCGCCATTGTCATTCACTACCCTGCGGAGGACACGCTAGTTCTAATAAAACTAGCGCAAAGGTATTGCAATCTGGATTCTATTGGCCTACTTTATTTAAAGATGTGCAATCCTTTGTTTCTTGTTGCGATGCTTGTCAAAGGACAGGCAATATCTCTAGAAGGAACGAGATGCCCCTCAACAACATCCAAGAGGTGGAGATTTTCGACGTTTGGGGAGTCGATTTCATGGGACCATTCCCTTCTTCTTGTGGAAACCAATACATATTATTGGCGGTAGACTACGTTTCTAGATGGGTGGAAGCAATTGCCTCTCCCACAAATGATGCCATGGTGGTGGTTAAGTTCTTCAACAAGACCATCTTTCCGCGATTCGGGACACCAAGGACGATCATTAGTGATGGAGGTTCTCACTTCATAGCCCGTCGCTTTGAAGCTCTTCTAGCCAAGTATGGGGTTACTCACAAGATCGCTACCCCTTACCATCCACAAACGAGTGGACAAGTTGAGATCTCAAATAGAGAGATCAAGGGAATTCTAGAGAAGACGGTTTCAAGAACTAGGAAAGATTGGTCCTTGAAACTAGATGACGCATTATGGGCATACCGGACTGCATACAAGACTCCCATAGGAACCACACCATACAACCTTGTGTATGGGAAATCTTGTCATTTACCGGTAGAGCTAGAGCACAAAGCGTTTTGGGCTATCAAATGGCTGAATTTCAGCATGAAGGAAGCGGGAGAGAAGCGTCTCCTAGACATCAACAAGCTGGATGAGCTCCGTTTGAACGCCTACGAAAACGCTAAGATCTACAAGGAAAGAGCAAAGCGTTGGCATGATAAGCATATCATTCCAAAGGACTTCAAAGAAGGAGATCAAGTCCTTCTCTTCAATTCGAGACTTTGCCTCTTTCCAGGTAAGTTAAAATCTCGTTGGACTGGACCGTTTCTAATTAAACGTATTTTCCCCCATGGTGCAGTTGAAGTATGGGGTGAAGCTAGTGGAAGCTTTAAGGTGAACGGCCAACGACTCAAGAAGTACTCGCCGGAACTCCAAGCCGAGGAGTTTGCACCTACCGCACTCGAATAAGTGCGAGATTGGTCTAGCTACGGACCTTAAACAAAGCGCTTCTTGGGAGGCAACCCAAGGTATTGCATTCTCGTTTTTGTTTTCGATTCATAGATTAGTTTAGAATAGACGTTTTCGCTTTATTTTGCCTCGATTTCTTCCGGTATGTTCGTGTTTTTGGTTGTAGGAACGATGGAAAAGGAGAAAGGAGGGATAATGTCAAAGAAAAGTGACGAAATTTGGACTTTGAAGCTTTACAGAGGGTTCCACGGTCTAAATCACGGTCGTCATAGCTACAGTGGCCGTAATTCTCAAAAGCCTGTGAAAAATCACCAAAACCACGGGTCCGTACACTTCCACGGCCGTGGAATGCCCCGACAGACCGTGATTTTTGAAATTTTGCCTGCGAGTATAAAAGCCACACTTCATCACAAAAACACCACAATCCTTCCCCAATTCCACGACCTAGATACCGAAAACACGAACCCTCTCCAAATTCTTCATTTTCTAATCGTTTTCAACGATTCTTCATCCTAAACTGCAGCAAATCCAACCACGAACAAGATTCAAGCAACAAATCGAGTGGAAATCGATCAACAAACGCACATTTTGGATTTTTCAATCCGAAAAAGAGGTTAATTCTTTCTCTTCGATTCTCGCGGATTTGGTTCGTTTTTGCCATAGATTTTTAGAAAGAACTGACAAGGATTGGAAGGAATTAGATTAGGACTGCTTATTGTGGTGATATTTGGTGAATTTGCTGAGATTCACGAAATTCTGTAACGAATCACGGTCTCTGGAGGTTCCACGGCCGTGGTTTCTATAGAACAGACCGTGATTTTTGGAGAAAAATGGATTTCGTAAGGAGAGTTTCGGGAAGGATAAAGGAGAAGAAAGGGGACCAAAATAAGAAAAGAAAGGGCAACCCCTCCACATCTAGGGCACCACCACCCTCATCTCCCTCACCACCATCCTCACCTTCACCTCCATCTTCACCACCTCACCCTAGCATCCCAACCATACATGATGACCACCTAGCTGCATTTGAGAGGATAGAGAAGAGGGCAGTGATTGGCCCTAGGTATTTGTTGTTGGAGGATCTACATCCTCTCAACATAGTTGACGATCTTACATGGCTCTTGGATAGAGCCGGATTGACCGTCTCAAGATGTCATGACTGTCAAGGCCCTTGATATTACTATCAAAGGCTTGTTTTTGAGAAATACTTTTTATGGTTTTTATGGAAATACTCTTGGGTTGTAATCGTTTTTCAAACGCTCGTGCTTTAACTATTTTTCTCCCTTGGTGAAAGACAAAGCGGGAGATATGAATGTGATCCGACATTCGATGTTCTACATTCTGCATTTTAGTTTTTGATTTTCATATGCATTGCTAAACTAACAAAATGCAGATACGAAAAACATTTCTGTGTTGTCTTCCATCAAGGGGGAGATTGAAAACTCCACCTTGATTATAAAGATTTTACAGGTGCTGCTGATGGAAGATTTAAACACAAATGAAGTAGTTTGATACACTAACCAATGAATTATTATATTTCGAGATGCTTGGTTGTTTTGGTTTTAAGTGCAAGTTTTGTCAAAGAATTGAAAGGCCTTGAAATGAATTTCAAGGGCACAAAGAAGACAAGGATGCACAACGAAAACCATCTCAAAAGCCTTCAAGTAAAATCCAAAGAAACAAGGAAGACAAGGCCGGACATCGAAAATATTTCAAATAACAAAGAAAATCTTGTTCGAGAAATTTGAGAAGATATGAAGATTTGAGAAGATTTGATCTGGAGAAGATCTCAACCGACCAACAAGATCTTACAAGATCCTTAAACAAAACACACGAAGATTATCTGATCTGGAATTGACGATTATATTCAACAATCAACGAGAAGATTAAGGAGTCAAGAGATCAACATGTTCTCAGGAGATGAAGATCTACAACGTCTATCTCATCTCAACCAGAAAGCGATCTTCATAAAGAAGAAGAATTATCTTCGAACGGTCATCTCTCTAACGGCTAGAAGACTTTTCCAAAGAAGATTATAAATGAAGATGACATTTGAAGAACGAAAAGCAAGTCTGCATAGAAACGTCTAAAGTCTTCAAGCGAACAAAAGTTATCTTCATTTTGAAAAATAGTTTTTCTTTCTCTCCCTCTAAAAAGCTTTATCCCCTAGAGAGAGATAAAACTCGAGAGCTCCATTGGCATATCTAAAGAGTGTTATACTTGGGCGTGCACGATATTGTTGCCCGTCATCAGGTGCGGCACACAGTAAGAGCTTGGTATAGCATGTCCCCTATGTCAAGGCTTGTCTTGGGTGACTTCAACAACGTCATGTACCTAGATGAACGAGTTAATGGTGCACATTTATACACACATAAGTGTAGGGGTATATTAAATGTTTGCCAAGAGTTAGGCCTTTTTGACGTTTCATTCACAAGTGATAACAAGTTCACTTGGACGAATGGTACTATTTAGAGTTGGATTGATAGAGTCATGGTTAACCATGACTGGCTTGAGTATGGGGTGTACTGCCGCATGAGTTTTCTGAATAGGTTGCAGTATTCGGATCACAAGCCGGAAATCACCAATATCTTACACCGCCCTAGGTCTACAAATCCTAATTTTAAATTCTTTACTATGTAGGACTTCCGCGACCAGTTCTAGAATATTGTGAAGAAGAACCGGAGTTGCGGACTATTGAGAACCTATTAGTACCGCTTGTGTTCCCTCCTTTGTGACCTTAATGGCCTTTTGAGAGGTATGAACATGCGGCACTTCACAAATATCTCGGAAAAGGCAAAGACATCAAACGAGGAGTTGGCTACTTGTTTGGAGAGCTTTAGACTAGATCCAGAGTATGAGTCCCTCAAGACCAATTTGCTTATGCTCAGGTCTAAAGATAGGAGGCTTAATGTTGTAGAGAGAAGCTTCTATGTACAACAAATGAAGACCAAGTACATTCTTCGGAGTGATAGATGTACGTCATATTTTCATAGTCCTATGAAGGTACATGGGCGGAGAAATTTTATTCCTTTGCTCAATTTGACCGATGGAATGACCACAACCTCCTTGGAAGGAGTGGTAGGGGAGTTTGTTTCCTTCTTTCAAGGAATTTTCGGGATGGAATGGGAGGTAAATGATGCACCAAGGGACTGGTCTTAGGTGGGACCGAGAGTTATAGATGGAGACTAGTAGAGACTAGTTGGACCGGTGTCCAACACAGAGATTAAGAAGGCACTTTGGTCTATTGGTGATATAAAGGCCCCGGGTAGGATGAATTCTCCTCTAAGTTTTTGAAGGCCACTTGGGAGAAGTAGAGGCACATCCTCATGTGGTTCATGAGTTCTTTGTTAATGGGAAGCTAAGGCATGTGAACTATACTATGGTCTCACTCATTGCCAAAGTAGAGGCACCTTCTCGTGTGGTGAAAATTAGGCTGATATCTTGTAGTAATGTGGTCTATAAGATCATCACCAAGTTTATGGCGAACAAATTAGGTCAGTGTCTTGGGTACCTCATAGACCCGACACAATCTCCCTTCATCCCAAAGAGAATGTTAGATAATGTGTTCATTGTTCAAAAGCTCTTTGTTCGCTCTCAGACGTGTGTATGTGAACGATATAACTTTAAAGTTATAACCTAAAATATAAGCGTGAAACAATATGCGAACCCGCAGTGTACGGATCAATTGTAATAACAACAAATACTCCAGGGTCGATCATAGGGACTATGGTGAAACAAAGCACAACAATTCAGGTTGTCAATCCAAAACAAGCAGCAAAGCAAGAGTATCAAAGATGATGTAATAATCTGATAAATGAATGCAGATTCTAGAGATCAAAGCATCCAATTGTGGTTCCGACTCAAGATCTCAAAGGATAACGTGGACAAAGCTGAGGTTTGCAAGGAAAGGTATTTCTAAGGTGGGAATAGATCACCGGGTAAGTCTCACTACTCACTATCCCAAACCAAAGATCCTCTCACCGGGTAAGTCTCAAGGAACTAAGGAAAGGAACTATAATCTCAAACCAACACACCACCTAAGGGGATAGAACTAACCTTTACCGGGTAAGTCTCAGGCTAACTTACAAAAGTATGATGAAGGCACTCTCAAACCCCAATAAAGGATAAACCTTTATTACCTAACACTCATCATCATAGGTATACAAGCAAAGGAATCACCGGGTAAGTCTCATCCTAGGCTTGCATATGAATCAGGAAAGGTACAACAAGGATAGGAATTGGCAAACTAAAACCTAAACTCAGATATGGATCAGAAAAGGAAAGGCCTCGCTCAGTTCATGTCCAATCTCGGTCGAGATGTTCTATGAACGGACCGAGGTGAGGTTCAGCTAAGGTTTGGCTCGAGCTTTCAGGGTCCACTAAGGTAAATGCTCATTCTTTCATCGTCTTTCCCACAACCTTCATCCAATCACCCTAGAATCGCACAAGAATTTAGCCAATAATTTTCATGATAACAATAATCAAATATATACGAAAAGATGCAATATCCAAACAAGAAAACCTTTACACAAAGGTCTCAATAATCACTCAATCAAACAATTAAACAAATCAAACAACCAGAAAATTGTGTTCCTCAGTCACAACGCAAAAGACAATAACAAAAAATCTAAGAAAACCTTACAACTTCCTTCAAAAGCCTTTAACTTTAACTTCAAAGCTATCTTCCTCCAACTTCCTTACTTCCTTGGAATATCTTCAATCTTCCAAACTAATCAACCAACCAGACATCCTCTCATCCAAAAAATATCTTCAAATATATAGGAGAATCACTTTCCAAAAATAAAAAATCTCATGGGCCATGGGTTGTCCATCTCGATCCAGCCCAGCGAAATCACCTCGGTTGAGGTGGTACTGTAGCCATCCGAGGTGATCCTCAGCTACGTGCAAATCTCTCTAATCTGGTCCAAAATCAAACTTTTGTCCAACTTCCATGGTTCCTAAGCCTTTCTTGTAGCTCCTCAATGTTCCATAATGTAGCTTGTTAGCATGAAATATTGTGATATTTTAGGCACGTTTTCTAAACGTATTTGATTCATATTGATAGTCTTTGATTGAACTTTGTGCATATGAGAGCTAGTATTACCTATATTGTCGATATGGATGTCTACACTAGTTCTATGTTGATTATAGGTGATTTGGAGCTATTTCCGAACGGAAACGAGCAAAGGAGAGTTGAGTTGATATGTCCATAGATTGAGGACACTCTTTTGAAGCAATTTGGAGTCTTAGATTGAGGAATGCACGAGTTAGGGAAGAATCACGTTCTTGCCCTAAATTACGCCCTAAAACACGGCCGTACCACAAACCACGTTCAGAATTACGGCCGTGGATTCAGAGTCAAAATTCGATGTTCATTCCAGGGGATTCTACGGCCGTGGAACAAACCGTAATTGTTTCCACGCCCTAAATTACGGTCGTGGAATCTTCCACGACCGTGATCTTGGCGAATCTTTTCGCCATGTTTCGAAGCCATGATCTTTTGAAGATTGGGCCGGGCCGACACTTTGCCCGGCATTATAAAAAGACGGATGAAGCAAGATTCCATCACCTCGCTTACGACCTTTTCAACCCTCGCTTAGCGGCAAACGTACGCTTACAATCCACGTTTAGCAACGCACAAACCTTCATCTTGGAGGTAATTTGAAGATCTCATTGAAGATCGAAGTTCTTGGAGGGTTTTGCAAGAAGATCCCTCTTCTTGCTTAGGTTTGATTTAGGATCGGATTGACATCCCGTTTCTTTTCTTTCCTAAGATTGTGATTGTTTACTCTGTTTTGAATCTTTTGATAAACACTTGTTCTTGGCTGTGATTCTGAGATTCATTTGAAGATTATTGATAGTTCTTGAAAGTTCCCATCTTTTATCTTTTAAATCTTGAATTGATATCAATATGACTGTTATTGGCTAAAAACCCTTAACAATTCTAAGGTGAAGGGTTGATAGTTGTGGCATAGGTGATGATAGATCGATCGCAAACAGATTAGACCCTGAGAGTTAGAGAATTGTCGCCGACAACCCTAAATTACGGCCTGTTCTTGAGTCCACGGCCGTGGAACCTCAAGAACTAACCGTGATTTCCCTTAAGTCTACGAACCTGCTTTTACTTTGATCTAAAGTTAAAGATTGGCTTTAGCTTAGTTTAGACTTGTCTTTTCTAGGTGGTAGTGAAGCCTCAACAACCTCTACCTCGATTGTGAGCCTCAACAACCTCAATCGGATAAGTTAGTCTTGATCTTTAGATTATAAGTTTGGGTATTTGATGATAATCCTCGTCTTTAGAACCTTATCTATATTGAGCCTCAACAACCTGTATAGGGAGTGTCTTTTAGGTGAGTTATATAAGGTTTTCGGAACCTCAACCGTACGATTACTTTACATTAGTATACCTTTGCATATCTCAACTCTGTCTTTATATCATTAAGTATATCTTGAATCGATTGCCACAGCTGGATACTTGGATCTTTAGGATTGTTGTTTTCCCAATATCTGCAAAACTCCCATATTTACCTGCTTGATAGCTTGCAATTGAATTCGCTCCACCCAAATCCCTGTGTTCGATACTCTGGAATTCTTGCTTAACTACGTCGATCCGTACACTGCGGGTTCGCTTGCTTGATTCTAGTTTTATAAATTTAAAGCTTATTTGCACACACCTCTAGGGGCGAACATAGCTCCAATGACTCCTTAGTTCTTTTAGCTCCATATTGCTCCAAAATGTGTTATTTTCCCCACAATTACAACAAAACTAGGTGCAAATCTCGATTCTTGCACAGGTAAACAAAACAACATAATGATCAAGAATATACATCCATGCATGTAGATTTATGAAGATAAAATGTCCAACCCAATCCCAAAATATAGACTATAATACATGCGATTAGAATACCCCATACTTGTCCCTTGCTTGTCCTCAAGCAAGATTCAAATCTTAGATATAAGATAGAATGGATTATAAGTCATAAAAAAGATCGATGAAAAACATTTACAAAGCGCTCCATTCATAGATCACCCTAAGAGAATATTTCATAGCAAATAAAATCAAGACATGGTCAAAATATTTTATAAGTATAAGAAAGTTGGTCATCTTTGCATAAGATCATAGAATGCATAATAAATCATATTTATCGAAATCAATCATGTATAATCCAGTTTAAACCACAAAGTCAATCGACATACTCAAGGTCTCAAGGGCTTTCAAAAGAGGTCAATAAACGTGCTAGGGTGGGATGTATATATGATAATGTGGTGCTAGAATCCGGGAATAAGATCTTTACTCCACTTCTTTGAATCACAACATCTTCCACCAATAATCTTTACTTATTTTCACTTTTTTACTTTATTTTTGAGAACATGGACAGAGGTGCACAATAACCAAAGCCTAGGAAATTAGCAATCATCAATTTCTCAAGATGTCTCAAACCCTTGATGCACATACCATGACCCGTTAGGACTATCGATCAATCCGACTTTGGCAAGACACAAACGCCCGGCTATGTGAATGGTGCCGAGTTACTCATCATCAAGATCAACGTCCCCAAACCTCTTTTTCTAATACTTTCAGCCACAATCTCAACTTCACTTCACACACTTTTCATCAACTGCATCCAAATTCCCGGATAAGTGAAGGGAGGCAAATATGTATATGAGGGGCTAAAGCATGATCAAGAAGAAGAAGAAGAAGAGAAAAGAATGAAGTGCCTTTATCATCCCATGAAGAACGTGAGAGAACTCATAATGTGGTGTCAACCTTCAAATCAACATAATTTTGATAAAAATAAAGTATTAAACATGCTAGAATTTCAATCAAAGCATTTAGCAACTTAAACATATCATCAAACCTTTCGAGCATATAAAGATTTCAAAGCTAATCTGCAAACAAATATCTTCATCGAGGATCTTGAATTGAAGCACAAAACTTTTCGAAAATCTTTTCTGTTTTAAACCCATCTCGGTCAAGATGATTTGACGGTGCCCGAGGTGTTTGAAAACTCCACCTTGATTATATAATTGTACAGGTGATGATGATGGAAGACTTAAACAGAAATGAAGTAGTTTTTATACACTAACAATTTATTGATTATGTATCGAGTTGCTTGGTTTGGTTTGGTGGTTTCTATTGAATGAGTGCAGGTCTTGAAAGAAATTTCATAGGACCTTGGAAGACCTTGAAATCGGATGCAAGGAAAGACAAGGAGTTTAGAGTGTTAAAAAAAAGGTGAAGGCGTTGAAGCTCATTTCAAGGGAACAAAAGACGTCAAGGCTGCAAGCTAAATGAATTCAAATTACTTCTCCAACAAAGCGCCAAAGAAGATCTTCTAGGAAAGATTTGGTCAACAAGAAGATATGTTTGAACGAAGATCTCAACTGAAAAATGAAAGATCTTGCAACGATCCACAACCAAAAAGCACGGAGATCCTCTCTCAAGGAATTAACAAATACGGGAAGATTAAGGAACAAAGAGATTAACGTGTTCTCAGGAGATGAAGATCCACAACGTTTATCTCATCTCAACCAAGAAGCGATCTTCATGGAGAAGAAGAATGATCTTTAAATGTTCATCTTTCCAATGGCTAGAAGACTTCTCCATAGAAGGCTATAAATGAAGATGGCGATTGAAGAACGAAGAGACAAGCTTACACGGAAACATCAATAGTCTTCAAGCGATCCAAAGCATCTTCATTCGATCAACTAGTTTTTTTTTCTCTCTTTCACTAAAAGCGTTATCCCCTAGAGAGAGATAAAACTCGAGAGCTCCATTGGTATATCTAAAGAGTGTTATGCTCGAGTGTGTGTTACTCTGCGAAGTAACTAGGCTATTATAGCAAGGTGAAGAGTTGGAGCTAGATCGTAGCATTGGCTACAGTGAGAGAAGAAGGAGATTTCTTCTAGTTTGAATCTAGGACTCTTTGAAGCTGATAATAGATAGTTAGATCCTAAGGCTATACCCTGGGACGGAGAGTAGGCTATTTAGAGCCGAACTTCGTAAACATATCCTCGTGTCGATCTTTTACATTCCGCATTTTATCTTGCTTTATAGTGACTAACTTTGTTTTGCAGGATCACAAAGTCAAGGCCCTTATAAGTTGTTTCAAAGCCCTTGAAATAAAAGTGTATCACAAAGAACTCTGATCGACATCAAGGCCCTTGAAATTGGTTTCAAGGCCTTGAGATTGGTTTTACGAAAAGTTCTCATACTCTATTCAACCCCCCTTCTAGAGTGTATCTTATCATTTTTATTCACCTACCGGGTCTTCAATTGGTATCAGAGCTAGACTGGCATAAATTAATTTTACCATTAGTGAGACTAATCATGAATCCTTTAGGTGAAAGAGGATTTGCTCAAGGAAGAACCTCATCTCGACCTCCACTCTTCTGTGGCAACAAATTTGCCCATTGGAGAGCACTCATGCGTATGTTCATTATTGATCAGGACATGGAATTATAGAGCATCATTCAGAATGGCCCCAAAGACCCAACTACGACAGTTGAAGGTGTCCAAGTCCCAAAGCTGGAAGATGACTTCACACAAGCTGATTTGGACATTGTGTCAAAGAACTACAAAGCTCTGAACCTACTCTACTGTGGATTAGATGCCAACGAATTCAACCGCATCTCATCATGCAACAGTGCAAAGAAAATATGGGACAAACTTGGTGTCACATACGAAGGAATAAGTCAAATCAAGGAAACAAAGATTAGCATCTTACTCAGACAATACGAGCTATTCAAGATGAATCTAAATGAACCAGTCAAAGAAATGTTCACAAGATTCACTGAGATTGTAAACAACTTGTACTCACTAGGAAAGGTTTTCACAAATGAAGAAAAAGTTAGGAAGGTGCTAAGGAGCTTTCCTAAATCCAAGTGGGGACCAAAGATGACTACCACCAAAGAAGCTCAAAATCTCTCAACTCTTCCTCTTGATGACCTCCTTGGAAAACTCATCACACATGAAATGGTTCTTGGTGAAGAAGATGGAGAGCTCCCATCCAACACTAAGAATCTGACATTAAAATCAAGAAAGCATGAATTACCATCAGAAGAGGAAGATACTGATGATGATGATAAAGAAGATGCAATTTCCATGATCTCTAAGGGTCTTGTGAGAATTCTCAAGATAAAGAAAAAATCTACAAACAATAGAGAATATCCACAAACATCAAAAACCCGAGGTAAGTTTTCAAACTCTAACAAGAAAACTAGAGTGCTGACTTGTTTTGAATGTGGTGAAACAGATCATCTTGTGAAGGATTGTCCACAAAAGAAGAGGATCAACTTCAAGAAAAATGATCGAAAGAAGAAAGCTATGGTAGCTTCATGGAGTGATTCAGAATCCTCAAATGAATCAGAAGCGAAAAAGAACAAGCAAACCTGTGTCTCATGGCCGATCATGAAGAAGATTCAAATCTCTAAGTTGATAATGTTCTAAGTACTATTATGTCTCAACCTGAATGTGACCTAAAACAATTCCTTAAAGACATTATTATATGTGACAAGGAACATAGAATAAGGATAAATTCTCTACAAGAAAAGCTTTTTGACCAAGAAAAACAACTAAGTGAGATGTCTCTGGATATTTAAAATCTTAACACAGAAAAGGTAGACCTTGATGACAATATCAAGGCCTTGGAATCGGAAAATGCGATTCTAAAGGACAACCTCTCCTCTCTTCATCGAAACTATATCGGTATAGAGAAATAGAAAGTTGATCTAACTTTGACGTGTCAAGATCAGAAGCCTGTGTTAGCATGAAATATTGTGATATTTTAGGCACGTTTTCTAAGTGTATTTCATCCATATTGGTAGTCATTGATAAAGCGTTGAAAGCAATTGTGAGTTAGTTTATCTATTTTGTCGATATAGAGGTCTACATAAGCTTTATGTTAATTGTAGGCAATTAAGAGCTAAAACCGAACGAATCAAGGAAGAATGGAGTTAGATTGAGCATGTCCAAGGATTGAGGACATCTCTAGGAGCTAAGGAAGATGCTAAGTTGAAGAATAGCACGAGACAAAGGAGAATTACGATCTACATGTGTTTCACGCTCTAAAATACGGCCGTACTAGGTTCCACGTGCTATTCCACGGCCGTGGAACTTTGGCAAGACAAGCGTGGAGCATTCCAGCAAGTTACACGGCCGTGGAGAGTTGTGACAAACCGTGATGAGTTTCCATGCTCTAAACCACGGGCGTGGAATCTTGGATAACCGTGATTCTGACGATCTTTTAACGCACACTTTGAAGCCATGATCTTTTACGCAATGGGTCGGGCTCATATTTTATCTTACCCTATAAAAGGACGGAAGAAAAGAGATTCCTTCACCTTCGCTTAGACTTTGCCTACGCTTATTGCACGTGCCTAGGGTTTCAAGTTGGACGTGTGGAGATTGCTATGTCGCAACGGAGAATTGCGAAGAGTTGAAGATTTGGAAGATTGTTCTACGGAGATTTCGCCTTATCCTTAGGTTTGATTAGAAGACGGATTGACATCCCGTTCTTCGTTCTTATCAAGGATTGTGATAATTTGTGTTATTCTGAATCTACTTACATCATTGTTCTTGGTTTGTGGATTTGAGATTGATTTGAGATTTATTCAAGGTTTTCGAAGGTTTTCATCTTTCATTCTTTTAAATCTTGAATTTGATATCATAATGACTGTTGTTGGCTAAAACCCTTTAGCAATTCTAAGGTGAAGGGTTGATAGTTGTGGCTTAGATGATGATAGATCGATCGTAAATTAATTGGACCCTGAGAGTTAGAGAGATTCGCCGACGAACAAAAACCACGGTCTGTTCTTGAGGTTCCACGGCTGTGGAACTCAAGATCTACCCGTAATTTGTACCAGTTTACGAACTTTGCTTTTACTTTGATCCAAGGTTAAAGATTAGCTTTAATCTAGTCTTGACTTGTCTTTTCTAGGTAGTAGTGAAGCCTCAACAACCTCTACTTCGATTTCGAGTGTCACAACCTTAATCGGTTTAGTTAGTCTTGATACTTGGGTTACAAGTTTGGGTATTTGAGATTAATTCTTGTCTTTAGATCCTTTCTATACTGAAGCCTCAACAACCTTTATAGAGAGTGCCTTTAGATAAGTCATATAAAGCCTTGGAACATCACCGTACATTGCTTTACCTTAGTATACCTTTGCAACTCTTAACTCTGTCTTTAGTTCTTTAGTATATCTTGAATCGATTGTCACAATTAGACATCTGGATCTTTAAGGTTGCTATTTTCCCAATATACTTACAAAAGCTCATACATTTACTCGCTTGACAATTCTTAACTGGATTTGACCCCCCAAATCTCTGTGTTCGATACTCTGGAATTCTTGCTTAACTATATCGATCCGTACACTGCGGGTTCGCTTGCTTGATTTCTAATTTTATAAATTTAAAGCTTATTTGCACGCACGCTAAGTGGCGAACAAGTTTTTGGCGCCGTTGCCGGAGATTTGGTCTAGGCCGAATTCGGTTATCGGTTGTCAAGCTTGGGAGCTTTTCCCTTGTTATTTGATATCTCTTCGAGTGTATGCACAGGTCTAGGAACAACGAAGATCTCCTACCTCTTGATCAAGAGCTTGAGAGGACTTTGAGGAGAAAGCTTAAGGAAAGAAAAATGGCTGAAGAAAGAGAACGTGATCTCCAATCGGAGTTAGCGGAAAAGGAAGCTCAACTCCAATGGAGTGAGAAGACCCGTAGGGAAGAAACGGATCGTCATTAAATGAAGGTTGATGATCTAACGGACATAATGTTCCAAATGAGGCCGGAAATAAACAACCTCAAGGAGAAAAAGAAAAGGAGGAGACCGGGAAGATCAGTTAGAGCCAACTCATCCAATGAGGATAGCGACTCCTCCATGCCACCACTAGAGGAAATTGATCCCACGATCAATGTGAATCCATTCTTTCCACGGCCAGCTACAAATCGCCGTGTTCCACCTAGGAATGCGAGGGTCGAACGTATAGAAGAGGCGCCAAGAACTCTTGGCCAAAGGATGGATCCAACGCAGCAACCACGCCGTTTAGGTGTTAACTTTGATGCTGATGATGCACAAGGGTTTAGCTTCAACCCTAAAGTTATTACCATTGTCCGCCAAAACCAATTTGGTGGAACAAGCGCTGAATCTCCACATCAACATCTACAAAACTTTGAGATTATGATGGAGACAATGAAGCCGAAGAAAGCAACTACCAACAGCTACAAACTCAAGCCTTTCTTCTTCTCCTTGAAGGGGAAAGCATTGTCTTGGTATCAAGCTCTTCCAAGTGGGAAGCTTGAAACATGGGAGGATCTTTCTTCGGAATTCCTCATTAAGTTCTTTCCGCCATCTAAAACAGCGGAGCTAAGAGGTAAGATTAATGCATTTTCTATGAGATCTAACGAAAGTTTGTTTCAATCTTGGGAAAGATTTCAGGATTTGCTATTGGATTACCCTCATCATGGCATATCCAAGCTTGCACTATTGGAGATATACTATAAGGGGTTGGATGTGGAGACATAATTCAAGCTCCAATCCCTTTCATGTGGTACATTCATGGACATGAGGGAAGATGACACTTGGGACTTCATTGAGAAGCAAGCGCGAGTTATAGAGAAGTATTCTCATCAGAAAGTGGAGGCGAATCATGTAGATCAAGGAGCAAAGCTGTCACAAGCAGCTCAAACTCAAATCTTTTCTCTCAATACGGAGATTAAAGAGTTGAAGGAAGCCATCAAAACCAACTTTCAAAAGCACAAGGAACAAGATGTGGGTTATTTAAGCAACAACAATAACCACAACGGTAATGAGAATACCAACCGCAATAACCGGAACAACAACCGGAACAATTGGAACAACAACAACAACAACCGGAACAACAATTGGAACAACAATAGGGGTTCAAACAACAACAATTGGTGTCCCAATAAACAAAATTTCGGTAATTCTTATCCTTCCAATTCAGGAAATTCACTAACTCCACCTTCCTCTTCTTCCATTCCTTTGAAAAGCCAGGGGCAAACATCTAATGGTGGAAGTACTTCGGGGAAAGAGAAGCCTAATCCCATGTTGGAAACAATTATGGGGAAGCTTCATGGTTTGGAGACTCGCATCATCAAGGTTGATGATCACATTACTAAGGTTGATAAAGCCCAAAAGGTTTTAGAAAACCAAATGTTCAGCCATGCGGAGGAAGTTCCTAGGAATCAAGGGAAACTTCCAGGAAAAGCGGAGGACAACCCAAAAGGAAGGGTGATGGCAATCACAACTAGGAGCGGAGTGACAACTACCGACCCGCAACCTAAGTTTGTAGAAGTCCCCGTTGAGAAAGAGAAAGAAAAGGGGAAGGAGAAGGAAGATGTCTACGTTCCTCCTCCAGCTTACAAACCTCCCCTACCATTTCCGCAATCTAGAGCAAGAGCGCGTCTAGACAAGCAATTTGGTAAGTTTATAGAACTCATGAGCAAACTGCATATTAATATACCTTTCATTGATGCTATTGTAGGTATGCCGGCTTATGGTAAGTTCTTAAAGGAGATCCTCTCTAATAAGAGAAAGCTAGAGGATTTTTGAGAGGTTAAGATGAATTCGGATTCTTCGGATCTCATCAAAACCATGAAAGAGAAGATGCCCCCAAAGCTAAAGGATCCGGGGTCATTTTGTATTCCCATAGGAGTGGGAGATGTCACATATGATGCATTATGTGACTTAGGAGCAAGTGTGAGCATTATCCCACTTGCATTATGTAGGAAGATCGGTTTAGGTGATCCTAAACCGGTGAAGATGACGTTGTACATGGTGGATCGATCCATAACTCGTCCCGTCGGTATTGTTGAAGACGTCCCAGTCAAGCTAGGTAAATTCTATGTTCCTATTGAGGTGGATAAAGCTAAAATAGAGACTATAGAAAAGCTTCCTCCCCCAACTTCGGTGAAAGGGATAAGAAGTTTTCTAGGACATGCTGGATTTTATAGACGCTTCATAAAAGACTTCTCTAAAATATCAAAACTGCTTACTAATCTATTGATGAAGGATGCAGTTTTTGAGTTTTCGCAGGAATGTTTAGATGCGTTCAATATGATTCAGGAAGCTCTAATTTCAGCCCCGATTATCCAACCTCCGGATTGGAATCTTCCCTTTGAGGTTATGTGTGACGCAAGTGACGTAGCTATAGGAGCTGTTCTTGGACAAAGGAAGGAAGGGCGAACCCATGCTATCTACTATGCTAGCAAGACGCTAGATGAAGCGCAACTCAACTACGCCACTACCGAAAAGGAATTTTTAGCCATTGTTTATGCAATTGACAAATTTTGCTCTTATCTTGTAGGTGCAAAGGTGATTATATACACGGACCATGCTGCGATCCGGTACCTCCTTGATGCGAAGCCAAGGCTAATTAGATGGATCCTTCTCCTACAAGAATTCGATCTAGAGATCCGCGACAAGAAGTGTTCGGAAAATTCTGTTGCGGATTATTTGAGTCGCCTAACACATCTAGAGGACGATCACCTACCTATAGATGACTCCTTTCCGGACGAGCATTTACATATCATAGAGGAGTGCATCGATGTGATCGCCAAAGGTAACGAACCATGGTTTGCTGATTTTGTTAACTATTTGGTTTGTCAGGAATTACCGCCCGGATTATCGTACGCACAAAGAAAGAAGTTCTTTAAGGATGTTCGGGAATACTTTTGGAATGAACCTCTCCTCTTTAAGAGAGGTCCGGATGGCATTATTCGGCAATGTGTGCCGGAAGATGAGATGCAAAGTGTCATCCGCCATTGTCATTCACTACCTTGTGGAGGACATGCTAGTTCGAACAAGACTAGCGCTAAGGTATTGCAATCTGGATTCTTTTGGCGTACTCTATTTAAAGATGTGCAAACCTTTGTTTCCTGCTGCGATGCTTGTCAAAGAACAGGAAATATATCTAGGAGGAATGAGATGCCTCTCAACAACATCCAAGAGGTGGAGATCTTTGACGTATGGGGAGTAGACTTCATGGGACCATTCCCATCATCTTGTGGTAACCAATACATACTTTTAGCGGTTGATTATGTTTCAAGATGGGTTGAAGCGATTGCCTCTCCCACCAATGATGCCATGGTAGTGGTTAAGTTCTTTAACAAAACCATCTTCCCACGATTTGGGACACCACGGACCATCATTAGTGATGGAGGCTCTCACTTTATTGCCCGGCGTTTTGAAGCTCTTTTAGCTAAGTATGGGGTGACTCACAAGATCGCCACCCCTTATCATCCACAAACTAGTGGACAAGTGGAGATCTCAAACCGAGAGATCAAAGGAATCCTAGAGAAGATGGTTTCAAGGACTAGGAAGGATTGGTCTTTGAAGCTAGATGATGCATTGTGGGCGTACCGGACTGCGTATAAGACTCCCATCGGAACCACACCATACAACCTTGTGTATGGGAAGTCTTGTCACTTACCGGTAGAGTTGGAGCACAAGGCGTTTTGGGCAATCAAGTGGTTAAATTCCAGCATGAAGGAAGCGGGAGAGAAGCGTCTCTTGGACCTAAATGATTTGAAGAACTTCGCTTGAACGCTTACGAAAACGCCAAGATCTACAAAGAAAGAGCAAAGCGTTGGCATGATAAGCATATCATTTCAAAGGACTTCAAAGAAGGAGATCAAGTTCTCCTCTTCAATTCAAGGCTTCGTCTCTTTCCAGGTAAGCTTAAATCTCGTTGGACCGGACCTTTTCTAATCAAACGTATTTTTCCCCATGGTGCAGTTGAAGTATGGGGTGAAACAGGCGGAAGCTTTAAGGTGAACGGTCAACGACTCAAGAAGTATACACCGGAACTCCAAGCCGAAGAGTTCGTGCCCACCGCACTCGAATAAGTGCGAATATGGTCTAGCTACGGACCTTAAACAAAGCGCTTCTTGGGAGGCAACCCAAGGTATTGCATTGTCATTTTTGTTTTTGATTCATAGATTAGATTAGTTTAGACGTTTTTGCTTTGTTTTGCCTTCGATACCTTCCGGTATGTTCGTGTTTTTGGATGTAGGAATAGTGGAAAAGGAAAGGGGAAGAGAAAGTCTGAAGAAAAGTGACGAAACTTGGACTTTGGAGCATTACAGAGAGTTCCACGGCCTAAACCACGGCCGTGACAGCTACAGTGACTGTAATTTTCAAAAGCCTGAGAAAAATCACCAAAACCACGGTTCCGTACATTTCCACGGCCGTGGAACCCCCCGACAGACCGTGATTTTCAAAAATTTTTACGGCCACTATATAAACCACGTTTCTTCACAAAACACAAACCAAAAACCCAAACCACGCCCTATTTCGCCGAATCCACGCCCCTCCTCTAAAATCCTCATTCGTTAATCGTTTTTGACGATTCTTTGGCCTAAACTGAAGCAAATCCAATCACCAACAATATCCAATCAACAATTCGAGCGTCAAATCACCGGAGAAGCCACAATTTGGATTCCAAAATCCGAAAACCTAGGTTTTTGGTTCTTTCTCTCTCTTTGTCGATTCGGCTTTGTTTTTGATAGAATTTGTAGGAGAACTGATTGGAATTGGAAGGAAATTAGTGTAGGGCTGCTTGTTGCTGAATTTGGTGAATTTCTATTGGATTTTGAGAATTTTCGAGATAAACCACGGTTCCAGGACGTTCCATGACCGTGGAAATTGAAGAACAAACCGTGGTTTTAAGCAGAATATGGATTTTGTAAGGAGAGTGTCCGGTAGGAACAAGGACAAGGATAAGAACAAGGATAAGGATAAGAACAAGAAAAGGAAGGGCAACCCCTCTTCCTCTTCTAGAGCACCACCCCCTTCATCCCCTTCACCTCCATCATCACCATCACCACCTCGCCCTAGGATCCCTACCATCCATGAGGATCATCTCGATGCTTTAGAGAGGATCCATAAGAGAGCAGTCATAGGACCTAGGTACCTATTACTTGAGGAGTTAGAGCCTCTACATGTGATAGGAGACATTACATGGCTTTTAGATAGAGCTGGTCTAGTCATCTTCTCCGCTATTCGGGAAGATGCTTATGAGGAGATCACGAGGGAGTTTGTGGTTTCCTTCGAGCACAATCATGTGGATAGGACTGTCTCTTTCCGGCTGATGGAAAGAGATTATGAGTTCTCCATCATGGAGTTTGGAGCCTTCTTCGGGTTCCACGAGACCTTCAATGGTCGTTTCCCCAGTGGCGTGTACGCCAAGGATTTCTGGGAAGAGATTGCCATTATCTACGCCAGCGAGGACCGTTGGCAGCCAGCTGATACCAAGGCTAGGTTGATGTATCACCTAGCCTTGAAGATTGCTCACAGGGTACTTTCTGAGTGTCTCTTCCCTAGGACGGAGACACCTTAGAAAATCTAGACAGATGAGCTTTTCCTTCTCTACTGTATGCTATACGGTAGACCTGCAGATTGTGTCACCCTCTTAGCTGCTACTATGAGCAAGCTAAAGAATAATAGGGCTGATAACATTGGATACGGTGGGATGGTCACCCACCTTGCTCGACAGTTAGGGGTAGATTTCTCATCTTGTACGCGTATTGCTGCCACACCCCTAGGACTACATAGCCTCATGACTAGAGGCATCATCTTCCCCACCCATAGAAGTCCACCATATGCTGCTATGCCATGGGAGAGTAGGACCGGGAGAGGTATAGAGTGGCTCCCCGAGTATTCCATTATGGCTGGACGCCATAACTGGAAGGCGACGTTCGCTGTCATGCATGCGAACAGATTGGTAGCCCCTCCCTACGTTCCACCACCACCTGTTGTAGAGGAGGAGGAGATGAGAGGAGGAGATGATAATGAGGGAGGAGGAGGAGCTGATCAGGACTTTGGTACATTCCTGGATCAGCCGGATGCATTTCCCGACATGCCCAGACATTCTCCCTGCCCTGCTAGAGCATCTGGCTCTTTTTCTCGCCGTGCTAGTGTGAGCGAGAGGCCGACTTGGATGGAAGATCCTCCTGCTTGGTATAGGACGCAGCCGGATTGGATGCACGAGCCGACGATCTTGACCATATGATGAGAGATGTTTACCACCAGCAGTTCGGGCGGTACTATGATCCCAACTTCTCCCCGTTTCCACCACCGCCTGCACCGCAGTGAGGACCTTTGATGATCGACGTTTTAGCCGCTCCACCACCATTTTTTGTGAGTTCTTTTTCTTTCTTTCTTTTCTTCTTTTTCTTTTTGAACATTAGGGACAATGTTTGTTCCAAGTATGGGGTGGGGTGTGACTAATAGTTTGTAATAACTCTTACTCACTTTTGTATGCTTGTTCCAAGACTACCTTGCATGTTCATTCTATTGTTACACGTTTCATTATTGCATTGCATGAAAAAGCTTTAGAAAAACCCATAAAAATTGAAAAATTTTGAAAATTTTGTGCTTCTAAGGATAGAGATGATTTCTATGATAATCACCACTTGTGGATTGAGTTTTGATGACAATCGCATGCTTAAACAAATAATGAATTGAAAAGAAATTGAATGAGTTGATTATTTCTCTTTTGCAAGTTTCATAATGTGATGAATGTTACTTAAATCATGTTGAGAAATCAAGGTTGAAATCACATGATAAGTTCTTATGCTTCTTTTTGAGATGATTAAGACAATTCGATTTTCTTTCTTCTTCCTTTGATCATTTAGCCTCTCATTGAAATAATGACCTCCTTTACCTATCTGGGAATTTGGAGGAGTTGATAATTGGCATGTTTGATGTGGGAGGGCCATGAAAGCAATACTTTGCTCCTGTAGCTAGGTTAGAAGCCATACGTATGGTACTCGCTTTTGCATCTTTCATGAGTATAAAATTGTTTAATATGGATGTAAAACGTGCTTTCCTAAATGGCTTCTTAGAAGAAGAAGTTTACGTTGCTCAACCCCCTGGTTTTGAAAATGATGAATTTCCTGATCACGTTTTTAAACTAGATAAAACTCTTTATGGTCTTAAGCAAGCTCCTCGAGCTTGGTATGAAAGATTGTCCAAATATCTTCTTGAAAACAAATTCAAAAGAGGTTTGATTGATAAAACTTTATTTATCAAAATTAGAGGCAACGATATATTAGTAGTACAAATCTATGTTGATGATATATTATTCGGTGCTACTAATGATTCCCTTTGCAAGGAATTTTCAGATATTATGTGCAGAGAATTTGAAATGAGCTTAATGGGTGAGCTAAATTTCTTTCTTCGACTTTAAGTTACACAAACAAACAAAGGAATTTTTCTCAATCAAAGCAAGTATACTAAGGACTTGCTTAAGAAGTATAAGATGGATCAATCTAAGGTCGCAAAGACTCCTATGAGTTTGACACTTTCACTTGACCATGACAAAGATGGAAAAAGTGTAGTACAAAAGGAGTATCGAGGTATGATCGGTTCATTGTTATATTTAACTGCTAGTCAACGTGACATTATGTTTAGCGTGTGCATGTGTGCACGATTTCAAGCTGATCCTAAAGAGTCACACTTGATAGCTGTGAAAAGAATTTTTCGGTATCTCAATGGCACTAAGGATCTAGGGTTATGATACCCACGTTAAAGCTCATTTCACCTTGTTGGCTATTCAGATGCAGACTTTGCAGGTTATAAGGTTGATAGGAAAAGCACTTCTGGATATTGCCAATTCTTAGGGTCATCCCTAATCAGTTGGCACTCCAAGAAACAAAATTTTGTCGCCCTATCCACAGCCGAAGCTGAATATAGCTGTGGGAGCCTGTTGTGCACAAATTCTATGGATTGCTCAACAACTTCGTGATCTTGACTTTTATTTGAAAGGTATTCCTATAAAAATGTGATAATACTAGTGCTATTTCGATAACCAAAAATCTTGTGCAACATTCAAGGACTAAGCATATCGATGTAAGGCATCACTTCATACGTGATCATATTGAGAAAGGTGATTTTTCGATCTCTTTTATATCTACTAACTTGTAGCTTGCAGATATCTTTACCAAGCCTCTTCCTGAAGAGCAATTTAATTTTATTAGATTGGAGCTTGGTATGTTAAACAAGGAAGCATTAACGTAGGGGGAGTAAATCATTTTATTTTCTCCTTCATATGCAGCCTTGTTATCTTTTTCAAGGGCCTTAAAAGGCAATTCAAGGGCCTTGAAACGAGATTCAAGGGTAAATTGATTTACACGCATCATTTAGGAATTCATATCTTTTAGATATTCAAATTCCTAAATTATTTTTAGAGTTTTCATTAAAAGGGATTTGAAAAGGCTTTATATTTTAAGATTCAAAGAATTTTGAAAAGTGATTACAAAATTTATGGAAAGAATTTTAATCAACAATGATTCTCCCAAGATTTTGAGTTTTTCAATATCTTAGGGATCTTACGTTGATGTGACTTCTTCCCTTAAATACTACTTCTCTTCTTTCTTTATATCTTCGACTTCATCTTCTCTTTGCAAACTCTGTGCTTTACTCTTTCAATTTTTCACAAACCCACTTCCTCTCTCTCTCAAAAATTTTCATGGCATCCAAGAGATCTTCATTTGATGATGCCGCATCATCGGCCCCCAAACGACAGAGAGTTCTTCAGATCTCCTCCGACTAAAACTCTGACTCAAGCTCAAGTTCAGATTCCAGCTCTAGTGCCCCATTTCATATGGATGATGCTAAAATTTTTGCCAAGACGGGCCTTCCCTCACACTGGTTTGGAAGTCAAATACCCGTCAAGAAATGGCTGACTGAGTTCGACGAACGACACGAATGCATGTGTAAATTAATCGATCGAGAACTATTCACATGCCTCTCTCTACCAAGGCTTGAAGTGCTTCAAGCAAGTTCTATCTGGATTCTTCTCAACCCAGGGGAGACATCCTTCCCTAGATTAACCAAGTTATTCTACATCAACTTATCCGCGCGAAGAGAAAGGGGAGATGGATTCCGGATTCTGTCGTTAAAGGTAAGAAAATCACTATTACCTCTAAGATTATTGTTGATATTTTTGGTCTCCCTCGCTATGATGCTTTTGACCACCCTACCCCCGCTAGAACCGTTAATATGGCCAAAGAATAGTTTCTTCTACCCAATGCACTACCACAACGTACCACTAATTGTCTAATCCTTGAAGCCATAATTGTTTGTACTCTTTTGGTTAGATGATTGGTACCAAGGGTTAACAACATAGATGTGCTGACAAATCAACTACTTGCGTTTCTGTATCAAGTGCTGAATGGGCTAGAAGTTAATCTTCCAGAAATTATCCTGTCTCATATGGTTCACATTTTAAATTCTCCTAGTGATTGCCACTTGCCATATGGAAATTTACTTCCAAAAATCTTTCAACACTTTTCGATTGATTATTCTAATTAGGAGCAACATTTTGTGTGTGGAGAACTGGATAAGGAATTCTTTGACAATATGGGAACTAAGAGAACTGCCATTAGTGAATGGGTTCTAAAGGAGCAACCAACGTGGAATTATACCACTGTATAGTGTCTGGAGGCTGTAGAAAGAGGATTGGACTCTCTGACAAGTGATCTTGTTTTCTTCCGATCAACAGTGATTGACCGTTTGGACAAAACAGACGATCTACTAGGTATTTTAAAGCAGAAAATTAATCAAATGTTTCATGTAAACACTTTTCTCTTACAGCTGCCAACAGTTCAAGCCCTTAATAGAAGAAGATGGGCAAGCTACCACGAAGGATGCTGAACAGGTCATGACACAATGCTATAAGATCGTCAAGGATCGTCCTTGTTACGCTAATTAGGTTGCACAAAAAGCTTTACATTTATAAACTCGATCTAATCTCCTAAACTACCTAGCGAAACCAGCAGTGTACGGATCGTTTTGTAGTAAGGATAGTATTCCGAGGTCGAACACAAAGACTAAGGTGAAATCGAATCAAATAAGTGACTAATGATAGTGTAAATCTAGTCTAAGAAAAGAGAAAGGAATAAAGAAAAGAAATTCACAATGTTTTTGGATTGGTTTTGTGGTGATCAAGCAAGAATCACAAATCATAAAGATTGACAAATCAAACGAACAACTAAGCTAGCAACACAAACAAGCAAAACAAACACGAGATATGTGATCAAAGAGAGAAAAACATATTCTAGGGGTTAGGAATTCCGGTTATGGCATTGGACTCAAGCTTCTAATCAACCTTGGACTAGCTATGGTATGTTGGGAAGGAATGTTTCTCAAATAGGGTCAATCACCAGGTAGGTCTCATGATCCACTAATCCCGCACCTAAGGTCCTAACACCGGGTAAGTCTCTAGGAGCCTAAGGTTGGGAAATCTACACAAACCGGATTGCCATCTACGGATCTAACCTCTCCTTACCGGGTAAGTCTCGGGAAGGCATGTCCTATACATCAATCCCAGCATATTCAGTCCAATAGCGGCTTATGAGGCTCACTACTACCTAGAGTTCGTCATCTTCGGTACCTAAGATCAAGAATCACCGGGTAGGTGTCTCCTCTCACTTAGTTTGCTAGCATTAGGTCACCCTAGGCTAGATTAAGCTTAACAAACACTAGGATTTCAACAATCTAACATCCTAACATTCAGATTTATCAATACAAGCACAACAGAATCAAATAACGGGCATATTATCATAACCACGGCCGTGAAAGAGGAAGAACAACCCGTAATTTTCAACGGCAGTTAAGTTCGAGCAAGTAATTCATCCAAAGATACATTTAAGTCTATTCTATCATAGTCCAAGCCATAACCATCACTCCATTACCCTAGAATCTCAACTTTTTAGCTAACAACATCCATTTTAACAATCAAACCCAACAAGCATACATTCATGGCTTCCATAGCAAGAAAATGAAATGAAAGAGTAATGACACGAGTAGAACAAAAAGACCAAGCTGAATGTATGTTAAGAAAGACTTACAACCCTATATAAGAAGGTTCAAATCGTTCCTTACAAAGCCTTGCAAATATCTTCAACAAGTTCACTAAAAAATCTCTCAAAAACTATGAAGACTCTAAAACTAATGTTCTTCTTCATCTTTTCCAAATGAGAGTGTTTTTGCTCCCCTCCAAGATTAGCCTCCAATGGAATGTTGTAAAATGAGAGAGTGTGGGAGAGGATCCCTCAGCATCAGCCTGCTAGACCACTTATATCCTCCATCAAGGGCAAGAGTCGGTTATGGAGATCGTGGGACAGCTGTCCAGAGAGAATCACGGTCAAAACCACGGGCGTGGAACTTCCTCCGCATCAGCTCTCTTTTGATCCTTAAGCCATGAGTTGGTGCAAGGCGTGCACCAACAAGGTCCTATTTGTTCTCCATAGCTCCTAGCTTGCTTCTTAATGAGTCCGGAAGCGTGTCATCGCGAGGAATGATCCTCGAATGTATCGATTAAGCTCCAAAAGCTCCCCAAAATACCTACAAAACCGACAATAGTTCGTGTAGACGTCTATCTCGACAATATGCATGAATCAAACGTAAACGTCATGAACTAATGCCAAACTATTCATGAATAGCGGGAAAAACTATCTAAATGGATGCGTAAACTAACCTCATAAATCGTGTTATCAAAATACCCCATACTTAAGATTTGCTCGTCCCCGAACAAGGTCCAACTATAGGCTAAGAGATGACATGATTTATGAATGCAGAAAAACAACAAAATCGTTTTAGAGTTGTGCTTCATAAGATGGATCACCTTCATAGTCATGTTTCATGGCAAATGGACAAGCAATCATGTATCAAATGAATGAAGGCATGGAAAGACAATTATATTTAACTCAAAAGCATGCATGCAAGGTGAAAATGAAGAAGTCAAGATGATCATGAGTATATCCAATCTAGATCACTAAGTCTTACACACATGCAAATAGGTCACAAGGACTTAGGAAAGAAGAGGCCATGAAACGTTGTGAATAGATGGGAATTTTTTAGGTCATGTGATGCTTATCCGGGAAAAGAACTAACTCCACAATTTCATTTTGATCAACTTCCCCACAAGTGTATATTTTTCTCCATCTTTTCTTTGTTTTCTTTTCTTTTTCTTTCACTTATTCTTGAGACAATGGCATTGGTGTACAAAAGCCGAAACCTTGGTGATTAGCGGACCTCGGGATTTTTTCGAGGTGCCTCACACCGGGCACACATACCAAGTCTCGTTAGGACATTCGGTTTATCCGACTTTGGCAAGGCACAAACACTCGATTATGTGAATGGTGCCAAGTTACTCGTCATCAAAACCAAAGTCCCCAAACCTATATTTTTTCTACACCTTTTACAACAAATTCAACACTTTATTCACGACATTCATTCATCAACAACTTCGCCCCACACTTGCTTTTCACACACTCAACACACTAGCATGCTCCTATTCCCGGATGGGTCAAACGAGGTCAAATTTTTATATCAATTGAGGTGCTCAAACAATATGATTAAGATGAGAAGTAGAGAAAGATGAATTGCCTTAGTCATTCCTAGATAATGTGCAAGAACTAGCATGTAATTTCGACCATCAATCCTCAATCCAATCAAGGCAAACATCATGATCACAATTCATACATAGGGTTCAAGATAAGTATTTCAAGTCCACATATGCATTCATCCATTCAACACACAAGGCCATCCATAGCCAATTCAAAAGACAATCTCATCATAAGGGTCATACCCAAACTTAGAAGCACTTAAAATTGTTTTAAATTTTCTGATTTTTTGGAATTTTCGAAATATGTATGTACAATACAAAACATAATGAAACATGTGACAAAAAGAAACTATCCTAGATGCAATCATGCAAATGATCATGAAAACCCCACCCCATACTTAGAAACACATTGTCCCCAATGTACAAATCAAGTAAAGAAGAGTGAAAGAGAGTCCTCACAATGTAAAAATGGTGTTGCTTTGATATTTTGGTTCACTCATGTGAAGTGATGGTGGATGATCAATCAAAGGTGGTAGAGAGCTCTTGATGTTCATTATGGCGTCGGGACCCGCGCTAAGCACCGCTAGCCGTCCAAGTCCCACGTCTGTTCCACCCACATTTGATGCGGGATCATCATCATCATACTCATGCCTTGCAAGGCTTCCATGCTACCTAGACTCTAGCACACAAACACAAGACACACAAACACACCAAAACAAAGACAAAAGCAAAATACAAGAACAAAAACGAAAAGGGAAATACATGTACCAATGGGTTGCCTCCCATTAAGCGCTTCTTTAAGGTCATTAGCTTGACCCAATTCGGGGGCGTCTCACTCAAGGTGAAGTGGGGCAATCATATCCACCGGAGCTCCCGAGATATACTTCTTCACACGGTGCCCATTCACCTTAAAATCTCCACAATGCTCCCCTCCTATCTTAACCGCTCCATGGGGAAAGACCTTCTTCACCACATAAGGACCCGTCCATCTTGACTTTAGCTTTCCGGGGAAGAGCCGCAACCTTGAGTTGAAGAGAAGGACTAGGTCACCTTCACTCAACTCCTTTGGGATGAGACGTTTGTCATGTCAACGCTTGGTCCTTTTCTTTATAAATCCGGGCGTTTTCATAGGCATCCAACCGGATCTCCTCAAGAGCATTGATGTCTAGCGAACTCTTCTCACCGGCTTCCTTGAGGTCAAAATTCAGCCACCTTATGGCCCAATACGCCCTATGCTCCATCTCCACCAGAAGGTGGCAAGACTTGCCATAAACTAGCTTGTAGGGTGTGGTGCCAATCTGATGTGAGCCCGCCGGACTTAAGCAACGAAACTGATGTGACCGCACCAAGATCAACACCACCTCTCACTCGAGCTAGAGCACGCATGCTAGGCCAAACCACTTTGACCTACCACCCTTTCAGAGCCCCGACCTTTAAGGACGTCCATGACTATCACTTGGTGAACATACTTGAGGCGATTGAGGATGCCGGATCACTTTAAAACCTAGATGTAACCTTTTGTTTTATTTTATGTGGTCATGTTTGACTTTATTTCATGGTTTTAAACCACTTTAGTTTGGTTTATTTCAGCCACGTTTTTGTAACCTTGGAGCTCTAAGGTGGTCGGCCATATTAATGGTTTTTAGGCCATTTATTGCTTGAAGTTGTTGGTTGAAAGACCCTAGGATTTCCTTCATTTAGTATCCAACTTTTGAACTACTTGTAAGTTATTATTGTGGGGAGTTGGTGCTGAATTTTTCAGCCATATAAGGCCATCTTCTACCCACGTTTTTAGGCAGATTATAAAAGTTGAGTTCAATCGAAGTTGTGTTTTCACTTTAAAGCAAAACAAACCTAGAGACTAAGGTGAGAGGCCAAGGTTTCGAAACCCACAAGGTGAGAGGCTGAGTGGTGTCCTTACGGTGCGAGGCTAGGAGGACAAAGGAGGTCTAATTTCCGAAGTGAGATTCCGAGGAAAGAAGAACTCGAGCCAAGGAGATCCAAGGTGCGAGGCTGGACGATTCCTTGCTTGGCATATCCATATAAATCGAAAATACACAAAAGAAATCGACAGAGGAACAACACCGGCGGATCCTTGCGTTCAACGGACGAAGAGCGCATCACAATCGGTGTCTTGAAGGCGGTTCTATAAGCCCACAAAGCATCATCAAGCTTCATAGCCCAATCCTTTCTTTTCCTAGAAATCGTCTTCTCAAGTATCCCCTTTATCTCCCGGTTGGAGATCTCCACTTGGCCGCTAGTTTGGGGATGGTAAGGTGTTGCCACCTTATGAGTCACCCCATACTTAGCCAAAGTGTCCCAAAGTTCCTATTGGTAAAATGCTTCCCTCCATCACTTATGATCACTCTAGGTGTTCCAAATCTAAGGAAGATGACTCGGTTGAAGAACCGCACCAGAACTTTGGCATTATTGGTGGGAGAGGCGATTACTTCTACTCATCTCGACACATAATCCACCGCCAAGAGAATGTAGAGGTTGCCACATGAAGAGGGGAATGGCCCCATGAAGTCCACACCCCAAACTTTGAATATCTCAACCTCTTGTATGTTGTTCAAGGGCATCTCATTCCTCCTTGAGATGTTGCCCGTCCTTTGGCAAGCGTCACAAGCTACCACAAAATTCTGCACATCCCTAAACAAGTTAGGCCAATAAAAACCGGATTGCAATACCTTTGCACACGTCTTGTGTGAGCTAGCATTGCCTCCACATGGCAAGGAGTGACAATGGCGGATCACACACTCCACCTCATCCTCCGGGATGCACCTCCTAAAGACTCCATCCGGTCCTCTCTTGAACAAAAGAGGCTTGCTCCAATAGTAATGCCTCACATCCTTGAAGAACTTTTTCCTTTGGGCATACAATAGACCGGGTAGCACCTCTTCACACACAAGGTAGTTCACTATGTCCGCATACCATGGCTCACTCCATTTAGACACTTGAAGTAAGCACTCCTCCATCATTTGTAATTGCTCATCCCGGAATGAGTCATCAATCGGGATGTCATCTCTCTTAATCTCCAATGGTGGTAGCTTACTAAGATGGTCAGCCACTGAATTTTTGGATCCCTTCTTGTCCCGAATTTCTAAGTTAAACTCTTGGTGGAGAAGGATCCACCAAATGAGGCGAGGCTTGGCATCCTTCTTTGTGAGGAGATAACGGATTGCAGCATGATCCGTGCACACAATGACCTTGGCTCCAACAAGATATGACGGGAACTTCTCAAAGGCATACACCACCACTAGCAACTCCTTATCGGTTGTGACATAATTGAGTTGGGCGTCGTCTAGCGTCTTTCTAGCGTCTTTCTAGCATAATAGATGGCATGTGTAAGCCCATCTTTCCATTGTCCCAAAACAGCCCCAACGGCCACATCACTTGCATCACACATTATCTCAAACGGAAGGCTCCAATCCGGAGGTTGCATGATAGGGGCGGAGATCAAGGCATTTTTCAACCTACAAAAAGCTTTAAGACAATCCTTGGAGAAAACAAACTCAACATCTTTCATTAGTAGGTTAGTGAGAGGCTTATAAATTTTAGAGAAATCTTTTATAAACCTCCGGTAAAAACCGCATGCCCTAAGAAACTCCTCACCCCTTTCACCGAGGTAGGTGGTGGCAACTTCTCTATTGTTTCTATCTTTGCTCTATCAACTTCAATGCCTTGTTGGGAAACCAAATGTCCCAACACTATGCCTTCACTCACCATAAAGTGGCATTTTTCCCAATTTAAAACAAGGTTAGTTTCCTCACATCTCTTCAACACCAAAGACAAGTTAGCTAAGCAATCATCGAATGAAGATCCATAAACCAAGAAATCATCCATAAACACTTCCATGATGTTTTCAATATATTCAGAAAAAATGGCCATCATACACCTTTGAAAGGTGGCGGGCGCATTACACAACCCAAATGGCATTCTCCTATATGCAAATGTTCCCCAAGGACATGTAAACGTTGTTTTCTCTTGGTCATCGGGGTGAATAGGGATTTGGAAAAATCTACTATAGCCATCTAAGTAACAAAAGTGTGAATGTTGAGCTAATCTCTCTAGCATTTGGTCAATGAAGGGAAGAGGAAAGTGATCTTTCCTAGAGGCCACATTTAGTTTCCTATAGTCAATACACATTCTCCACCCCGTAACCGTTCTAGTTGGGATTAGTTCATTGTTCTCATTAGTTACTACGGTACCCTTCTTAGGAACAACATGTATGGGACTAACCCACTTAGTATCCGAAATCGGGAAAATGATTCCCGCATCTAGCAATTTAAGGATCTCTTTCTTGACTACCTCTTTCATTATAGGGTTCAATCTCCTTTGAGGTTCAATTGAAGGTTTATGATTATCTTCCATCAAAATTTTATGCATGCACAAAGAAGGTTTAATTCCAACTAAGTCATCAATGGTATAGCCTATAGCTCTCCTATGCAATCTCAACTCATGTAACAATCTATCAAGCTCATCATCATTCAAAGATGCATTAACAATCACCAGATAAGTAGAATTTGCACCAAGGAAAGCATACTTTAAATGAGAAGAGAGATGCTTAAGTTCAAGTTTAGGAGGACCTTTATCGGTTGGAGATGCTCCATACAATGTAGGTTGAGATGATTCCAAAGCCATGGAAGACTCCTCAAGACTCCTTGAAGCTTGATCAACAACTAAGGCATTTTCTGGAGAAACCACGGGCAAAACCACGGTCTTTGGCACAACCACGGTCGTGGGATCTGAGAAGCTCGCACATTTGAGCAGTCCAGAGAGTTCCGCGGGTAAAATTATGGTCATGGTTCCCCCTCCCTGGCTGTGGTTCCTACAGTGGTTCAGCATAACTTCGTGCACTTCAAATTCAACACTTGTCTCCTTTTCCAATGCATCCAAAGCCTTGATTTCTTCATTGCAATCATCCTCAACTCCTTCCTCCATCAAAATCAAGCTAAGAACCTTCTCCAAGGGATCCTTGACCAAGATTGAGCTCGCAACTTCTCTACATTCCTCTTCTTCGACAATGTTGAAGACATCTTCACCAAGCGCTGGCCCCTTCATCATTGTGGATAGCTTGAACTTGATATTCTCTTCTCCTATTTTGAAGGAGAGGATTCCATTTTTGCAATCCACTAAGCATCCGGAGGTGGCTAAGAATGACCTTCCCAAAATGATAGGAACCGGATAGTCCTCCGGGATGTCCAAAACAACGAAGTCTATTGGCACATAGAACTTCCCAAGCTGAACCGGTATGTCCTCTAGGATTCCTACGGGGTGAGTGATTGAACGGTCCACCATGTAGAGGGTCATCTTGACTGGATTTGGCTGTCCTAGCCCAACCTTGTTGCAAAGTGCAAGCGGGATAATGCTTACACTTGCTCCAAGATCATATAAGGCTTCATATTGCACTTCTCCAACCCCATTTGGCACACAAAAAGATCCCGGATCTCTTAGCTTAGGAGGCATCTCCTCCCTCATGGTTTGGATCAACTAGGAAGATCTCTTTGTCATTCTCACTACCCCATTCTCCTCAAACTTCCTCTTGTTGGAGAGTATCTCCTTCAAAAACTTTCCATAGGCCGGCATACCTAGAATAGCATCCATGAACGGAATGTTAATATGCAATTTAGTCATAAGTTCAAGGAATTAACCGAAATGTTTGTCCAAACGAGCTCTTGCTCGTGATTGTGGGAATGGTAGTGGTGGCTTGTATGGAGGTGGTGCCACATATGTTGGCTCATCATCCTTGCTCTTGCCTCCTTCTTCTTGCAACCTTCCACCACTACTTACTTTCCCTTGTCATTCCCTTTAGGTAAAGGATCTTTCATGCTCAGCCCACTCCTTGTTGTAATGGCCAACACTTGGCCTCTTGGATTGTCCTCGGTCCTTCCGGGAAGCTTTCCCGGATCCCTTTGTGTTTCACCCGCCTTTTGGAATACTTGTGCTTCTAGCACCTTTTGAGCTTTAGAAATGGAAGTCACCGAGCTCTCAAGTCCACTCAACCTTCCAAGCAATTGTGCAAACATCATTTCGGTTCTATCCTTTGGAGGTTGAGCAAAACCGGGTGGAGGCTCTTGTGAAGCCTTAGGTGGTGGTGGTGCGCTTGTGGAAGCGGGAGGGTTCAAGGCACCATCCGGGTTAGAATAGGAGAACCCGGAATGGTTGTGGTTAGGCCGGTAATTATTGTATTGCCGGCTGTTGTTGTTGAAGTTCCTAGGGCCTTGATAATTTTTGAAGTTGCCCCTTCCCATTTAGTTAATGTCCTCTTTGGAAGCCAAATTGGCTTGCACTTGCACTTGAGGACTAGCTTGATTCTTCAAGGTTGTGGCACACAACTCCCTCAAAGACTTTAGCTCATTGTTGATTGCATCAAGTTTGTAGTTGCTCATGGTGACTTCACTCACTTCATAAACTCTCGGTTTCCTCCCATCACTCTTCCTATGGGAGTACTTCTCTATCACCAAGGCTTGCTTCTCTACAAGCTTCCAAGCCTCATCCACATTCTTCTCCATGAATGTTCCTCCGGAAAGTGATTGAAGCTTGAATTGGCTATCCTCATCAAGCCCCTTGAAATATATCTCTAATAGCTCTATCTTCGGTATCCCATGGTGTGGACAATCTAGGAGGAGGTATTTGAACCTCTCCCAAGATTTGAATAGGCTCTCTGTATCCTTCATCACGAAGGCATTAATCTTCCCTCTTAGCTCGGTTGTCTTGGAAGCTGGGAAGAACTTTGTCAAGAACTCGGTTGTCATATCCTCCCAAGTGATCACATGTCCTAGTGGAATCGATTGGTACCAAGCTAAGGCTTTATCCTTAAGTGAGAAGGAAAAAGCCTTAAGCTTGTGGTTATTGTTCTCCAATCTAGGCGGCCTTAGAGTCTCCATCAAGATCTCATAACTCATCAAGTGTTGATGGGGAGACTCTCCTTCCATCCCTCCAAATTGATTGTGCCGGATCATTTGTTGCACTTGAGGGCGGAGCTCATAATCATGGGTTGCGGGATCTCCTAAGTTTACACACGGACGGTGCACTCTTTGGGCTGGATCCATACGTTTCCCTAACGTTTTTGGCTCCTTAATCATGATCGGCTCGAACCGAACATTAACCGCCGGCTGTGGTGGAGGTTGTTGACGATTAAGCTCCCTTTGGACAAGAGCTTGCCTAATCTCTTCAATTTCCCTCCTAGTTGCTTCTTGCCTCTCATTTGCAAGTCTTCTCTCATTCTCCAAGAGTTCATCCCTTAGCCTAATTTGCTCTAAGACATCATCCAACTCAGCTTGAAGATCTCTTGCGGCCATCTCCTTCTTCTTCTTAATGCTCTTAGATCTAGCTTTAATGATTTTCTCCGGCTCGTGATCGAATGGAGCTAAATCCTTTCCACGAGATCTTCGCATGAACCTAAAGAATGAGAGATATCCTGAAAATTCAAAGACACAAACCAAACAAGATCAAAAGCAACAAGAAAGACCTACACTATAAACAATCACAAACAATGATTCAATCTAGACCGAGTCCCCGACAACGGCGCCAAAAACTTGTTACGCTATTAGGTAGCACAAAAAGCTTTACATTTATAATCTCGATCTAATCTCCTAAACTACCTAGCGAAACCCGCAGTGTACGAATCGTTTTGTAGTAAGGATAGTACTCCGAGGTCGAACGCAAACACTAAGGTGAAATCGAATCTAATAAGTGACTAAGGATAGTGTAAATCTAGTCTAAGAAAAGAGAAAGGAATAAAGAAAAGAAATTCACAATGTTTTTGGATTGGTTTTGTGGAGATCAAGCAAGAATCACAAATCATAAAGATTGACAAATCAAACGAACAACTAAGCTAGCAACACAAACAAGCAAAACAAACACGAGATATGTGATCAAAGAGAGAAAAACAGATTCTAGGGGTTAGGAATTTCGGTTATGGCATTGAACTCAAGCTTCTAATTAACCTTGGACTAGATATGGTATGTTGGGAAGGAATGTTTCTCAAATGGGGTCAATCACTGGGTAGGTCTCATGATCCACTAATCCCGCACCTAAGGTCCTATCACCGGGTAAGTCTCTGGGAGCCTAAGGTTGGGAAATTGTTAGCATGAAATATTGTGATATTTTAGGCACGTTTTCTAAGTGTATATCATCCATATTGGTAGTCATTGATAAAGCATTGAAGTATTTGTGAGTTAGTTTATCTATTTTGTCGATATAGAGGTCTACATAAGCTTTGTGTTGATTATAGGCAATTAAGAGCTAATTCCGAATGGATTGAGAGAGAATGGATTTTGATTGAGCATGTCCAAGGATTGAGGACATCTCTAAGAGCTAAGGATGGTGCTAACTTGAAGAATAGCAGGAAACTAAGGAAAATTACGATCTACCTCTAAACCACGCTCTAAAATACGGCCGTACTAGATTCCACGTTCTAGTCCACGGCCGTGGAACCTTGGCAAGAGAAGCGTGGTGCATTCCAGCAACTTACACGGCCGTGAAGGGTTGTGACAAACCGTGACCCAACTCCACGCTCTAAATTACGGGCGTGGAACCCTTCCACGACCGTGATCTTGGCAATCTTTTAACGCACACTTTGAAGCCATGATCTTTTACGCAATGGGCCGGGCCAATATTTTATCTTACCCTATAAAAGGACGGAAGAAGAGAGATTCCGTCACCTTCGCTTAGACTTGGCCTACGCTTGTTGCACATGCCTAGGGTTTCAAGTTGGACGTGTGGAGATTGCTATTTTCGCAAACGGAGACTTGCGAAGAGTTGAAGATTTGGAAGATTGTTCGTAAGGAGATTTCATACTTTATTTTTAGGTTTGATTAGAAGACGGATTGACATCCCGTTCTTCGTTCTTATCTAAAATTGTGATTGCTTGTGTTATTCCGAATCCATTTACATCATTGTTCTTGATTTGTGGATTTGAAATTGGTTTGAAGGTTATTAAGGGTTTTCGGAAGTTTTCATCTTTCATACTTTTAAACCTTGAATTTGATATCAATATGACTGTTGTTGGCTAAAACCCTTTAGCAATTCTAAGGTGAAGGGTTGATAGTTGTGGCTTAGATGATGATAGATCATCCGTAAACAGATTGGATCCTGAGAGTTAGAGAGAATCGCCGACGAACCTAATCCACGGTCTGTTCTTGAGCTTCCACGGCCGTGGAACTCAAGAACTACCCATAATTTTGTGTCAGTTTACGAAATTGCTTTTACTTTAATCCAAAGTTAAAGATTTGCTTTAATTTAGTTTTGGCTTGCCTTTTCTAGGTGGTAGTGAAGCCTCAACAACCTCTGCCTCGATTTTGAGTGTCACAACCTTAATTCGTTAAGTTAGTCTTGATCCTTGGATTACAAGTTTGGGTATTTGACGTTAATGTTTACCTTTAGAATCTTTCTATACTGAAGCCTCAACAACCTTTATAGAGAGTGCCTTTAGGTGAATCATATAAGGTCTTGGAACTTCACCGTACATTGCCTTACATTTGTATACCTTTGCATACCTCAACTCTGTCCTTATATCCTTAGTATATCTTGAACCGATTGCCACAACTGGATTCCTGGATCTTTAGGATTGCTGTTTTCCCAATAATTTGAAAAGCTTCATACATTTACTTGGTTGATAATCTATAATTGAATTTGTTCCCCCCAAATCCCTGTGTTCGATACTCTGGAATTCTTGCTTAACTATATCGATCCGTACACTGCGGGTTCGCTTGCTTGATTTCTAGTTTTATAATTAAAGCTTATTTGCACGCACGTTTTAGGGCGAACAAGTTTTTGGCGCCGTTGCCGGGGATCGAACCCGGGTCACCTGCGTGACAGGCGGGAATACTTACCACTATACTACAACGACCAAATGCTTGAAAGGTTAGCACAACATTCGCATTTTTGCTATCTTAACGGTTATACTGGATTCTTTCAGATCCCAATACACCCGGATGATCAAGAGAAGACCACGTTCACGTGCCCATGGGGTACGTTTGCCTATAGGAGGATGCCGTTCGGGCTTTGCAACACCCCAGCCACCTTCCAAAGGTGCATGATGGCCATCTTCTCCAAATATATAGAGGAAATCATGGAGGTTTTTATGGATGACTTCTCCGTTTATGGTTCCTCTTTTGACAATTGTCTTTCTAACCTTGCTCTTGTGTTACAAAGGTGTGAAGACACTAACCTAGTTCTTAATTGGGAGAAGTGTCAATTCATGGTGAAGGAAGGCATTGTATTAGGACACTTAATCTCTAGTAGAGGGATTGAGGTGGATAAGGCTAAAATATAGACTATAGAAAAGCTTCCTCCCCCAACTTCGGTGAAAGGGATAAGTAGTTTTTTAGGACATGCTGGATTTTATAGGCGCTTCATAAAAGACTTCTCTAAAATATCAAAACCGCTTACTAATCTATTGATGAAGGATGCAGTTTTTGAGTTTTCGCAGGAATGTTTAGATGCGTTCAATATGATTCGGGAAGCTCTAATTTCAGCCCCAATTATCCAACCTCCGGATTGGACAAAGAAAGGAAGGGCGAACCCATGCCATATACTACGCTAGCAAGACGCTAGATGAAGCGCAGCTCAACTACGCCACTACGGAAAAAGAATTTTTAGCCATTGTTTATGCAATTGACAAATTTCGATCTTATCTTGTAGGTGCAAAGGTGATTGTGTACACGGATCATGCTGCGATCCGGTATTTCCTTGCAAAGAAGGATGCGAAGCCAAGGCTAATTTGATGGATTCTTCTCCTACAAGAATTTGATCTAGAGATCCGCGACAAGAAGGGTTCGGAAAATTCTGTTGCGGATCATTTGAGTCGCCTAACACATCTAGAGGACGACCATCTACCTATAGATGACTCCTTCCCGGACGAGCATTTACACATTATAGAGGAGTGCATCGATGTAATCTCCAAAGGTAACGAACCATGGTTTGTTGATTTTGTTAACTATTTGGTTTGTCAGGAAATACCGCCCGGATTGTCCTACGCACAAAGAAAGAAGTTCTTTAAGGATGTTCGGGAGTACTTTTGTAATGAACCTCTCCTCTTTAGGAGGATTTGCTCAAGGAAGAACCTCTTCTCGACCTCCACTCTTCTGTGGCAACAAATTTGCCCATTAGAGAGCACTCATGCGTATGTTCATTATTGATCAGGACATGGAATTATGGAGCATCATTCAGAATGGTCCCAAAGACCCAACTACGACATTTGAAGGTGTCCAAGTCCCAAAGCTGGAAGATGACTTCACACAAGCTGATTTGGACAGTGTGTCAAAGAACTACAAAGCTTTGAACCTACTCTACTGTGGATTAGATGCCAACGAATTCAAACGCATCTCATCATGCAACAGTGCAAAGAAAATATGGGACAAACTTGGTGTCACATACGAAGGAACAAGTCAAATCAAGGAAACAAAGATTAGCATCTTCCTCAGACAATACGAGCTATTCAAGATGAATCCAAATGAACCAGTCAAAGAAATGTTCACAAGATTCACTGAGATTGTAAACAACTTGTACTCACTAGGAAAGGTTTTTACAAATGAAGAAAAAGTTAGGAAGGTTCTAAGGAGCTTACCTAAAGCCAAGTGGGGACCAAAGATGACTACCACCGAAGAAGCTCAAAATCTCTCAACTCTTCCTCTTGATGACCTCCTTGGAAAACTCATCACACATGAAATGGTTCTTGGTGAAGAAGATGGAGAGCTCCCATCCAACACTAAGAATCTGACATTAAAATCAAGAAAGCATGAATTACCATCAGAAGAGGAAGATACTGATGATGATGATAAAGAAGATGCAATTTCCATGATCTCTAAGGGTCTTGTGAGAATTCTCAAGATAAAGAAAAAATCTACAAACAATAGAGAATATCCACAAACATAAAAACCCCGAGGTAAGTTTTCAAACTCTAACAAGAAAACTAGAGTGCTGACTTGTTTTGAATGTGGTGAAACAGATCATCTTGTGAAGGATTGTCCATAAAAGAAGAGGATCAACTTCAAGAAAAATGATCGAAAGAAGAAAGCTATGGTAGCTTCATGGAGTGATTCAGAATCCTCAAATGAATCAGAAGCGAAAAAGAACAAGCAAACCTGTGTCTCATGGCCGATCATGAAGAAGATTCAAATCTCTAAGTTGATAATGTTCTAAGTACTATTATGTCTCAACCTGAATGTGACCTAAAACAATTCCTTAAAGACATTATTATATGTGACAAGGAACATAGAATAAGGATAAATTCTCTACAAGAAAAGCTTTTTGACCAAGAAAAACAACTAAGTGAGATGTCTCTGGATATTGAAAATCTTAACACAGAAAAGGTAGACCTTGATGACAATTTCAAGGCCTTGGAATCGGAAAATGCGATTCTAAAGGACAACCTCTCCTCTCTTCATTGAAACTATATCGGTATAGAGAAATAGAAAGTTGATCTAACTTTGACGTGTCAAGATCAGAAGGCTGTGTTAGCATGAAATATTGTGATATTTTAGGCACGTTTTCTAAGTGTATTTCATCCATATTGGTAGTCATTGATAAAGCGTTGAAGCAATTGTGAGTTAGTTTATCTATTTTGTCGATATAGAGGTCTACATAAGCTTTGTGTTGATTGTAGGCAATTAAGAGCTAAAACCGAACGAATCAAGGGAGAATGGAGTTAGATTGAGCATGTCCAAGGATTGAGGACATCACTAGGAGCTAAGGAAGATGCTAAGTTGAAGAATAGCACGAGACAAAGGAGAATTACGATCTACATGTGTTCCACGCTCTAAAATACGGCCGTACTAGGTTCCACGTTCTATTCCACGGCCGTGGAACTTTGGCAAGACAAGCGTGGAGCATTCCAGCAAGTTACACGGCCGTGGAGAGTTGTGACAAACCGTGATGAGTTTCCATGCTCTAAACCACGGGCGTGGAATCTTGGATAACCGTGATTCTGACGATCTTTTACGCAATGGGTCGGGCTCATATTTTATCTTACCCTATAAAAGGACGGAAGAAGAGAGATTCCTTCACCTTCGCTTAGAATTTGCCTACGCTTATTGCACGTGCCTAGGGTTTCAAGTTGGACGTGTGGAGATTGCTATTTCGCAACGGAGAATTGCGAAGAGTTGAAGATTTGGAAGATTGTTCGTACGGAGATTTCGCCTTATCCTTAGGTTTGATTAGAAGACGGATTGACATCCCGTTCTTCGTTCTTATCAAGGATTGTGATAATTTGTATTATTCTGAATCTACTTACATCATTGTTCTTGGTTTGTGGATTTGAGATTGATTTGAGATTTATTCAAGGTTTTCGAAGGTTTTCATCTTTCATTCTTTTAAATCTTGAATTTGATATCATAATGACTGTTGTTGGTTATAACCCTTTAGCAATTCTAAGGTGAAGGGTTGATAGTTGTGGCTTAGATGATGATAGATCGATCGTAAATTGATTGGACCCTGAGAGTTAGAGAGATTCGCCGACGAACAAAAACCACGGTCTGTTCTTGAGGTTCCACGGCCGTGGAACTCAAGATCTACCCGTAATTTGTACAAGTTTACGAACTTTGCTTTTACTTTGATCCAAGGTTAAAGATTAGCTTTAATCTAGTCTTGACTTGTCTTTTCTAGGTAGTAGTGAAGCCTCAACAACCTCTACTTCGATTTCGAGTGTCACAACCTTAATCGGTTTAGTTAGTCTTGATACTTGGGTTACCAGTTTGGGTATTTGACATTAATTCTTGTCTTTAGATCCTTTCTATACTGAAGCCTCAACAACCTTTATAGAGAGTGCCTTTAGATAAGTCATATAAAGCCTTGGAACATCACCGTACATTGCTTTACCTTAGTATACCTTTGCAACCCTTAACTCTGTCTTTAGTTCTTTAGTATATCTTGAATCGATTGTCACAATTAGACACCTGGATCTTTAGGGTTGCTATTTTCCCAATATACTTACAAAAGCTCATACATTTACTCGCTTGACAATTCTTAACTGGATTTAACCCCCCAAATCCATGTGTTCGATACTTTGAAATTCTTGCTTAACTATATCGATCCGTACACTGCGGGTTCGCTTGCTTGATTTCTAGTTTTATAAATTTAAAGCTTATTTGCACGCACGCTAAGATGCGAACAAGTTTTTGGCGCCGTTGCCGGGGATTTGGTCTAGGCCGAATTCGGTTATCGGTTGTCAAGCTTGGGAGCTTTTCCCTTGTTATTTGATATCTCTTCGCGTGTATGCACAGGTCTAGGAACAACGAAGATCTCCTACCTCTTGATCAAGAGCTTGAGAGGACTTTGAGGAGAAAGCTTAAGGAAAGAAAAATGGCTGAAGAAAGAGAACGTGATCTCCAATCGGAGTTAGCGGAAAAGGAAGCTCAACTCCAATGGAGTGAGAAGACCCGTAGGGAAGAAACGGATCGTCATCAAATGAAGGTTGATGATCTAACGGACATGATGTTCCAAATGAGGCTGGAAATAAACAACCTCAAGGAGAAAAAGAAAAGGAGGAGACCGGGAAGATCAGTTAGAGCCAACTCATCCAATGAGGATAGCGACTCCTCCATGCCACCGAGGAAATTGATCCCACGATCAATGTGAATCCATTCTTTCCACGGCCAGCTACAAATCGCCGTGTTCCACCTAGGAATGCAAGCGTCGAACGTGTAGAAGAGGAGCCAAGAACTCTTGGCCAAAGGATGGATCCAACGCAGCAACCACGCCGTTTAGGTGTTAACTTTGATGCTGATGATGCACAAGGGTTTAGCTTCAACCCTCAAGTTATTACCATTGTCCGCCAAAACCAATTTGGTAGAACAAGCGCTGAATCTCCACATCAACATCGACAAAACTTTGAGATTATGATGGAGACAATGAAGCCGAAGAACACAACTACCAACAGCTACAAACTCAAGCCTTTCTTCTTCTCCTTGAAGGGGAAAGCATTGTCTTGGTATCAAGCTCTTCCAAGTGGGAAGCTTGAAACATGGGAGGATCTTTCTTCGGAATTCCTCACTAAGTTCTTTCTGCCATCTAAAACAGCGGAGCTAAGAGGTAAGATTAATGCATTTTCTATGAGATCTAACGAAAGTTTGTTTCAATATTGGGAAAGATTTCAGGATTTGCTATTAGATTACCCTAATCATGGCATATCCAATCTTGCACTATTGGAGATATACTATAAGGGGCTGGATGTGGAGACACAATTCAAGCTCCAATCCCTTTCATGTGGTACATTCATGGACATGAGGGAAGATGACGCTTGGGACTTCATTGAGAAGCAAGCGCGAGTTATAGAGAAGTATTCTCATCGGAAAGTGGAGGCGAATCATGTAGATCAAGGAGCAAAGCTATCACAAGCAGCTCAAACTCAAATCTTTTCTCTCAATACGGAGATTAAAGAGTTGAAGGAAGCCATCAAAACCAACTTTCCGAAGCACAAGGAACATGATGTGGGTTATTTAGGCAACAACAATAACCACAACGGTAATGAGAATACCAACCGCAATAACCGGAACAACAACCGGAACAATTGGAACAACAACAACAACAACAACCGGAACAACAATTGGAACAACAATAGGGGTTCAAACAACAACAATTGGCGTCCCAATAAACAAAATTCCGGTAATTCTTATCCTTCCAATTCAGGAAATTCACTAACTCCACCTTCCTCTTCTTCCATTCCTTTGAAAAGCCAAGGGCAAACATCTAATGGTGGAAGTACTTCGGGGAAAGAGAAGCCTGATCCCATGTTGGAAACAATTCTAGGGAAGCTTCATGGTTTGGAGACTCGCATCATCAAGGTTGATGATCACATTACTAAGGTTGATAAAGCCCAAAAGGTTTTAGAAAACCAAATGTTCAGCCATGCGGAGGAAGTTCCTAGGAATCAAGGGAAACTTCCAGGAAAAACGGAGGACAACCCAAAAGGAAGGGTGATGGCAATCACAACTAGGAGCGGAGTGACAACTACCGACCCGCAGCCTAAGATTGTAGAAGTCCCCGTTGAGAAAGAGAAAGAAAAGGGGAAGGAGAAGGAAGATGTCTACGTTCCTCCTCCAGCTTACAAACCTCCCCTACCATTTCCGCAATCTAGAGCAAGAGCGCGTCTAGACAAGCAATTTGGTAAGTTTATAGAACTCATGAGCAAACTGCATATTAATATACCTTTCATTGATGCTATTGTAGGTATGCCGGCTTATGGTAAGTTCTTAAAGGATATCCTCTCTAATAAGAGAAAGCTAGAGGATTTTGGAGAGGTTAAGATGAGTTCGGATTCTTCGGATCTCATCAAAACCATGAAAGAGAAGATGCCCCCAAAGCTAAAGGATCCGGGGTCATTTTGTATTCCCATAGGAGTGGGAGATGTCACATATGATACATTATGTGACTTAGGAGCAAGTGTGAGCATTATCCCACTTGCATTATGTAGGAAGATCGGTTTAGGTGATCCTAAACCGGTGAAGATGACGTTGTACATGGTGGATCGATCCATAACTCGTCCCGTCGGTATTGTTGAAGATGTCCCAGTCAAGCTAGGTAAATTCTATGTTCCTATAGATTTTGTTGTGCTTGACATTCCTGTAGATAGCCCGGTCCCGATCATTCTCGGAAGACCGTTTCTTGCAACATCCGGCTGCATAGTCGATTGCAAGAATGCTAGACTCGCCTTTGACATAAGAGAAGAGAAGGTAGATTTCGTCCTTTCCACTCTAGTGAAGGAACCAATCTTTGATGAGGATATATTCAATATCCAAGATGAAGGGTTGTCTAGAGAAGAGGTAAGCGCTATTCTCTTCAAAGATACTTTGCAAAAGGTTATTACTATGAGTCTAATGGATATAGGGGAAGAGGAGGAGTGCAATGAGGCAATTGAAGCCTTAGAAGCATAGGAAGAGGTATGTGAAGAAGAGTTTGAGAAACTCCACGATGAGGCAGAAAACGTACGGATCCACGGTCATACACTCTATTCCACGGCCGTGGATTTCACCAACAAAAGCGTGGAGCACTCTAGAGGGTTACACGGTCGTGGAGAGAACAGAGCAACCGTAAATATTTTCCACGCCCAAAATTACGGCCGTGGAGGATGTAGAGAGGCCGTAATTTTGGGTGATTCCGAAGGCAATTGTGTATCTTCCTCAACTTCTCTTGATTCTTCTCCAACACCTTCTACATCCCTAGACACTTCTAAGGAAGCATCGGATGCTCCTTAAGAGCCATTGGAGACTCCGATAGTGATGGAATTAAAGCCACTCCCTACACATCTAAGGTACGCATTTTTTGGACCTAATTCTACCTTTCCGGTAATTGTTAGTTCCGATTTAAGCATAGACGAACATAGTAAGCTTATGGTTGTCCTTAAGAAACATAGGAAAGCTTTAGGATATACTATAGAGGACTTAGTTGGAATCAAACCTTCCCTATGCATGCATAAGATCTTGATGGAAGAGGACTTTAGGACTTCGCGACAACCTCAAAGGCGGTTAAATCCGACCATGAAGGAGGTTGTCAAGAAGGAAATTCTTAAACTTCTTGATGCAGGTATCATCTACCCTATCTCCGATAGCAAGTGGGTGAGTCCGGTACAAGTGGTTTCGAAGAAGGGAGGAATGACGGTCATCACCAACAAGAATAATGAATTCATTCCTACTCGAACCGTAACAGGATGGCGGATGTGCATAGACTACCGCAAGCTAAACAACGCGACGAGGAAGGATCACTTTCCACTACCCTTCATCGATCAAATGCTTGAAAGGTTAGCACAACATTCGTACTTTTGCTATCTTGACGGTTATAGTGGTTTCTTTCAGATTCCGATACACCTGGATGACCAAGAGAAGACCACATTCACGTGCCCGTGGGGTACGTTTGCCTATAGGAGGATGCCGTTCGGGCTTTGCAACACCCCAACCACCTTTCAAAGGTGCATGATGGCCATCTTCTCAGAATATATAGAGGAAATCATGGAGGTTTTTATGGATGACTTCTCCGTTTATGGTTCCTCTTTTGACAATTGCCTTTCTAACCTTGCTCTTGTATTACAAAGGTGTGAAGACACTAACCTAGTTCTTAATTGGGAAAAGTGTCAATTTATGGTAAAAGAATGCATTGTATTAGGACACTTAATCTCTAGTAGAGGGATTGAGGTGGATAAAGCTAAAATAGAGACTATAGAAAAGCTTCCTCCCCCAACTTCGGTGAAAGGGATAAGAAGTTTTCTAGGACATGCTGGATTTTATAGACGCTTCATAAAAGACTTCTCTAAAATATCAAAACCGCTTACTAATCTATTGATGAAGGATGCAGTTTTTGAGTTTTCGCAGGAATGTTTAGATGCGTTCAATATGATTCGGGAAGCTCTAATTTCAGCCCCGATTATCCAACCTCCGGATTGGAATCTTCCCTTTGAGGTTATGTGTGACGCAAGTGACGTAGCTATAGGAGCTGTTCTTAGACAAAGGAAGGAAGGGCGAACCCATGCTATCTACTATGCTAGCAAGACGCTAGATGAAGCGCAACTCAACTACGCCACTACCAAAAAGGAATTTTTAGCCATTGTTTATGCAATTGACAAATTTCGCTCTTATCTTGTAGGTGCAAAGGTGATTGTATACACGGACCATGCTGCTATCCGGTACCTCCTTGCAAAGAAGGATGCGAAGCCAAGGCTAATTAGATGGATCCTTCTCCTACAAGAATTCGATCTAGAGATCCACGACAAGAAGGGTTCGGAAAATTCTATTGCGGATCATTTGAGTCGCCTAACACATCTATAGGACGATCACCTACCTATAGGTGACTCCTTTCCGGACGAGCATTTACATATCATAGAGGAGTGCATCGATGTGATCGCCAAAGGTAACGAACCATGGTTTGCTGATTTTGTTAACTATTTGGTTTGTCAGGAATTACCGCCCGGATTATCCTACGCACAAAGAAAGAAGTTCTTTAAGGATGTTCGGGAATACTTTTGGAATGAACCTCTCCTCTTTAAGAGAGGTCCGGATGGCATTATTCGGCAATGTATGCCGGAAGATGAGATGCAAAGTGTCATCCGCCATTGTCATTCACTACCTTGTGGAGGACATGCTAGTTCGAACAAGACTAGCGCTAAGGTATTGCAATCTGGATTCTTTTGGCCTACTCTATTTAAAGGTGTGCAAACCTTTGTTTCCTGCTGCGATGCTTGTCAAAGAACAGGAAATATATCTAGGAGGAATGAGATGCCTCTCAACAACATCCAAGAGGTGAAGATCTTTGACGTATGGGGAGTAGACTTCATGGGACCATTCCCATCATCTTGTGGTAACCAATACATACTTTTAGCGGTTGATTATGTTTCAAGATGGGTTGAAGCGATTGCCTCTCCCACCAATGATGCCATGGTAGTGGTTAAGTTCTTTAACAAAACCATCTTCCCACGATTTGAGACACCATGGACCATCATTAGTGATGGAGGCTCTCACTTCATTGCCCGGCGTTTTGAAGCTCTTTTAGCTAAGTATGGGGTGACTCACAAGATCGCCACCCCTTATCATCCACAAACTAGTGGACAAGTGGAGATCTCAAACCGGGAGATCAAAGGAATCCTAGAGAAGACGGTTTCAAGGACTAGGAAGGATTGGTCTTTGAAGCTAGATGATGCATTGTGGGCGTACCGGACTGCGTATAAGACTCCCATCGGAACCACATCATACAACCTTGTGTATGGGAAGTCTTGTCACTTACCGGTAGAGTTGGAACACAAGGCGTTTTGGGCAATCAAGTGGTTAAATTTCAGCATGAAGGAAGCGGGAGAGAAGCGTCTCTTGGACCTAAATGATTTGAAGAACTTCGCTTGAACGCTTACGAAAATGCCAAGATCTACAAAGAAAGAGCAAAGCGTTGGCATGATAAGCATATCATTTCAAAGGACTTCAAAGAAGGAGATCAAGTTCTCCTCTTCAATTCAAGGCTTCGTCTCTTTCCAGGTAAGCTTAAATCTCGTTGACCGGACCTTTTCTAATCAAACGTATTTTTCCCCATGGTGCAGTTGAAGTATGGGGTGAAATAGGTGGAAGCTTTAAGGTGAACGGTCAACGACTCAAGAAGTATACACCGGAACTCCAAGCCAAAGAGTTCGCGCCCACCGCACTCGAATAAGTGCGAATATGGTCTAGCTACGGACCTTAAACAAAGCGCTTCTTGGGAGGCAACCCAAGGTATTGCATTGTCGTTTTTGTTTTGATTCATAGATTAGCTTAGTTTAGACGTTTTTGCTTTGTTTTGCCTTTGATACCTTCCGGTATGTTCGTGTTTTTGTATGTAGGAACAGTGGAAAAGAAAAGGGGAAGGAAAAACTTGAAGAAAATTTACGAAACTTGGACTTTGGAGCATTACAGAGAGTTCCACGGCCGTGGTTTAGACAGTGACAGCTACAGTGACCGTAATTTCCAAAAGCCTGAGAAAAATCACCAAAACCACGGTTCCGTACATTTCCACGGCCGTGGAACCCCCCGATAGACCGTGGTTTTCAAAAATTTTGACGGCCACTATATAAACAACGTTTCTTCACAAAAACACACCAAAATACCCAAACCACGCGCCAAAATCGCCGAATTGCTTCCCCCACTCTCAAATCTTCATCCGTTAATCGTTTTTAACGATTCTTCGACCCAAACTGAAGCAAATCCAATCACCAACGAGATCCAAGCAACAATTCAAGCGGCAAATCACCGGAGAAGCCACAATTCGGATTCCAAAATCCGAAAACCTAGGTTTTTGGTTCTCTCTCTATCTTTGTCGATTCGGTCTTGAAATTGCTAGAATTTTTAGGAATAACTGATTGGAATTGGAAGGAAATTAGTCTAGGACTGCTGCTGTTGAATTTGGTGAAATTCTGTTGAGGTTTGCGAAATTACGCACAAAACCACGGTTCCTGGAGCTTCCACGGCCGTGGAATACTTAGAACAGACAGTGGTTTTTGACAGACTATGGATTTTGTAAGGAGAGTGTCCGGTAGGAATAAGGACAAGAATAAGGACAAGGATAAGAACAAGAAAAGGAAGGGCAACCCCTCTTACCCTTCTAGAGCACCACCCCCTTCATCCCCTTCACCTCCATCATCACCATCATCACCATCACCACCTCCACCTAGGATCCCTACCATTCATGAGGATCATCTCGATGCTTTAGAGAGGATCCATAAGAGGACGGTCATAGGACCTAGATACCTGCTGTTGGAGGAGTTAGAGCCTCTAAATGTCATAGGGGACATCACTTGGCTCTTGGATAGAGCCGGATTAGTCATCTTCTCCGCTATTCGGGAAGATGCATATGAGGAGATTACGAGAGAGGTTGTGGTTTCCTTTGAGCACAGCCATGTTGACAGGACAGTTTCTTTCCGGCTGATGGAAAGAAACTATGATTTCTCCATCCGGGAGTTTGGAGCCTTCTTTGGGTTCCACGAGACCTTCAATGGTCGTTTCCCTAGTGGCGTGTACGCCAAGGATTTCTGGGAAGAGATCGCTATGATCTATGCCAGCGAGGACCGCTGGCAGCCAGCCGATACCAAGGCTAAGTTGATGTATCACTTAGCCTTGAAGATTGCTCACAGGGTACTTTCTGAGTGTCTCTTCCCTAGGACGGAGACACCTCAGAAGATCAAGACATATGAGCTCTTTCTTCTCTACTGTATGCTATACGGTAGACCTGTTGATTGCGCCACCCTCTTAGTTGCTACCATGAGCAAGCTAAATAATAAGAGGGCTGGCAACATTGGATATGGTGGGATAGTCACCCACCTTGCTAGGGCATTAGGGGTAGATTTCTCCGCTTGCACACGTATTGCCGCTGTACCCCTAGGACTTCAGGCCCTTATGACTGGAGGCCTCATCTTCCCCACCCATAGAGGTCCACCATATGCTGCTATGCCGTAGGAGAGTAGGACCGGGAGAGGCATTGAGTGGCTTCCTGAGTATTCTATTATGGTTGGATGCCATAACTGGAAGGCGACGTTCGCTGCCATGCATGCGAACAGATTGGTAGCCCCCCCCTACGTTCCACCACCACTAGTTGTAGAGGAGGAGGAGATGAGAGATGATTATGAGGGAGGAGGAGGAGCTGAGAAGTACTTTGGTACATTCCCGGATCAGCCGGACGCAGTTCCTGACATGCCCAGACGTTCTCCCCGCCCTGCTAGAGCATTTGGCTCTTCCTCTCGCCGCGCTAGTGTGAGCGAGAGGCCTACTTGGATGGGAGCTCCTCCACCATGGTCTACACAGCCGCCACCGACACCTGCACCAGCACCTTCAGATGCACCGGCATGGTACAGCCAGCAGCCTAGCTGGTACGAGCAGTTGCCAGAGTGGGCTACCGACCTTTCCAGCAGGGTTGGAGCTTTGGAGATCCGTGCAGATGCTAGGGATGCACGAGTGGGTGATCTGGACCACATGATGAGGGACGTTTACCGCCAGCAGTTCGGGCGGTACTATGACCCCAGCTTCTCTCCGTTTCCACCACCACCTCCACCGCAGTGACGCCTTAGATGATCGACAGTTTAGCCGCTCCACCACCGTTTTGTGAGTTCTTTATCTTTCTTTCTTTTCTTCTTTTTCTTTTCTTTGAACATTAGGGACAATGTTTGTTCCAAGTATGGGGTGGGGTGTGACTAATAGTTTGTAATAACTCTTACTCACTTTGTATGCTTTATCGAGACTATCTTGCATGTTTCATTCTATTGTTACAAGTTTCATTATTGCATTGCATGAAAAAGAATTTGGAAAACCCATAAAAATTGAAAAATCTCATGCTTAAACAAATAGTGAATTGGAAAGAAATTGAATGAGTTGATTATCTCTCTTTGCAAGTTTCATAATGTGATGAATGTTACTTAAATCATGTTGAGGAATTAAGGTTGAAATCACATAATAAGTTCTTATGCTTCTTTTTGAGATGATTAAGGCAATTCGATTTTCTTTCCTCTTTCTTTGATCATTCAACCCCTCATTGAAATAATGACCTCCTTTACCTATCCGGGAGTTTGGAGGAGTTGAATGAAAAAGGCATGTTTGATGTGGGAGGGCCATGAAAGCAATATTTTGCATTCAAAGGAATAGAAAGAAATTATAGGTTTGGGGAAGTCAATCATGATGATGAGTAACTCGGCACCATTCACATAGCCGGGTGTTTGTGTCTTGCCAAAGTCGGATTGAGCGATATTCCTAGCGGATTATGGTATGTGCGCTAAGGGTTTGAGGCATCTCATAAAAATTGAGAAACGCCAATCTCCTAGGCTTCGGTTTTTGTGCACCTCTATCCATAACTCCAAAAGTAAAGTCGAAAAATGTAGAGAAAGAGCGAAGCTCTAAGTTGAAAGTGCTGCGGAAACCGCAAGAGAAGAAGAAAAGAGTAGTATTTCACTTTCCCGGATTCATGCACCACATTCCTTAAAGTTTTCCTTCCCTTTCCACATTCTAGACCTTGTTTGAAAGTCCTTGAGATCAAAAGAATGTTATATGGCTTGGTGATCTAAATTGAAGTTTCTTATGATTGATTTTGATAATGTTTGAAGGTTATGATGTTTACTTGGAAGTTTGATTGATTCATGAGCTTTCTTTACTCTTTACTCTTTGATTATGCTTATGAAAGTCTTATAAACGAATGAAGCAAGATTTGAGAATGATCTATTGATTAGAAGGCACATTCATCCAAAAGAAGTTTTGCTTTGAGAAGGTACACATATTTCATCCTAACTTGAGTTTTAAAGCTTTGAAAGACCTTGCTTAGGGACAAGCAAGTGGCAAGTATGGGGTTATTTGTTAGCATGAAATATTGTGATATTTTAGGCACGTTTTCTAAGTGTATTTCATCCATATTGGTAGTCATTGATAAAGCATTGAAGTATTTGTGAGTTAGTTTATCTATTTTGTCGATATAGAGGTCTACATAAGCTTTGTGTTGATTATAGGCAATTAAGAGCTAATTCCGAATGGATTGAGAGAATGGAGTTTGATTGAGCATGTCCAAGGATTGAGGACATCTCTAAGAGCTAAGGATGGTGGTAACTTGAGGAATAGCACGAGACTAAGGAAAATTACGATCTACCTCTAAACCACGCTCTAAAATACGGCCGTACTAGATTCCACGTTCTAGTCCACGGCCGTGGAACCTTGGCAAGAGAAGCGTGGTGCATTCCAGCAACTTACACGGCCGTGGAGGGTTGTGAAAAACCGTGACCCAACTCCACGCTCTAAATTACGGGCGTGGAACCCTTCCACGACCGTGATCTTGGCAATCTTTTAACGCACACTTTGAAGCCATGATCTTTTACGCAATGGGCCGGGCCAATATTTAATCTTACCCTATAAAAGGACGAAAGAAGAGAGATTCCGTCACCTTAGCTTAGACTTTGCCTACGCTTGTTGCACATGCCTAGGGTTTCAAGTTGGATGTGTGGAGATTTCTATTTTCGCAAATGGAGACTTGCGAAGAGTTGAAAATTTGGAAGATTGTTCGTAAGGAGATTTCATACTTTACTTTTAGGTTTGATTAGAAGACGGATTGACATCCCGTTCTTCGTTCTTATCTAAGATTGTGATTGCTTGTGTTATTCCGAATCCATTTACATCATTGTTCTTGATTTGTGGATTTGAAATTGGTTTGAAGGTTATTAAGGGTTTTCGGAAGTTTTCATCTTTCATACTTTTAAACCTTGAATTTGATATCAATATGACTGTTGTTGGCTAAAACCCTTTAGCAATTCTTAGGTGAAGGGTTGATAGTTGTGGCTTAGATGATGATAGATCAATCGTAAACAGATTGGATCCTGAGAGTTAGAGAGAATCGCCGATGAACCTAATCCTAGGTCTGTTCTTGAGCTTCCACGGCCGTGGAACTCAAGAACTACCCGTAATTTTGTGTTAGTTTACGAAATTGCTTTTACTTTAATCCAAAGTTAAAGATTTGCTTTAATTTAGTCTTGGCTTGCCTTTTCTAGGTGGTAGTGAAGCCTCAACAACCTCTGCCTCGATTTTGAGTGTCACAACCTTAATCGGTTAAGTTAGTCTTGATCCTTGGATTACAAGTTTGGGTATTTGACGTTATTGTGTACCTTTAGAATCTTTCTATACTGAAGCCTCAACAACCTTTATAGAGAGTGCCTTTAGGTGAATCATATAAGGTCTTGGAACTTCACCGTACATTGCCTTACATTCGTATACCTTTGCATACCTCAACTCTGTCCTTATATCCTTAGTATATCTTGAATCGATTGCCACAGCTGGATTCCTGGATCTTTAGGATTGTTGTTTTCCCAATAATTTGAATAGCTTCATACATTTACTTGCTTGATAATCTATAATTGAATTTGTTCCCCCCAAATCCCTGTGTTCGATACTCTGGAATTCTTGCTTAACTATATCGATCCGTACACTACGGGTTCGCTTGCTTGATTTCTAGTTTTATAATTAAAGCTTATTTGCACGCACGTTTTAGGGCTAACAGAAATCTACACAAACTTGACTGCTATCTAGGGATCTAACCTCTCCTTACCGGGTAAGTCTCGGGAAGGCAAGTCCTAAACATCATCCCAGGACATTCAGTCCAATAGCGGCTTATGAGGCTCACTACTACCTAGAGTTCATCATCTTCGGTACCTAAGATCAAGAATCACCGGGTAGGTCTCTCCTCTCACTTAGTTTGCTAGCATTAGGTCACCCTAGGCTAGATTAAGCTTAACAAACACTAGAATTTCAACAATCTAACATCCTAAGATTCAGATTTATCAATACAAGCACAACAGAATCAAATCACGGGCATATTATCATAACCACGGCCGTGAAAGAGGAAGAACAACCCATAATTTTCAACAGCAGTTAAGTTTGAGCAAGCAATTCATCCAAAGATACATTTAAGTCTATTCTATCATAATCCAAGCCATAACCATCACTCAATTACCCTAGAATCTCAACTATTTAGCTAACAACATCCATTTTAACAATCAAACCCAACAAGCATACATTCATGGCTTCCATAGCAAGAAAACGAAATGAAAGAGTAATGAAACGAGTAGAACAAGAAGAACAAGTTGAATGTATGTTAAGAAAGACTTGCAACCCTGTAAAAGAAGGTTCAAATCGTTCCTTACAAAGCCTTGCAAATATCTTCAACAAATTCACTCAAAAATCTTTCAAAAACTATGAAGACTCTAAAACTAATGTTCTTCTTCATCTTCTCCAAATGAGAGTGTTTTTGCTCCCCTCCAAGATAGCCTCCAATGGAATGTTGTAAAATGAGAGAGTGTGGGAGAGGATCCCTCAGCATCAGCCTGCTATACAACTTATATCCTCCATCAAGGGCAAGAGTCAGTTATGGAGATCGTGGGACAACTGTCACAGCTGTCCAGAGAGAATCACGGTCAAAACCACGGGCGTGGAATCTGGGTCTGGGCCGTGGTTTCGGTGGTTCAACTCTCTTTTGATCGTTAAGCCATGTGTTGGTGCAAGGCATGCACTAACAAGGTCCTATGTGTTCTCCTTAGCTCCTAGCTTGCTTCTTAATGAGTCCGGAAGTGTGACATCGCGAGGAATGATCCTCGAATGTATCGTTTAAGCTCCAAAAGCTCTCCAAAATACCTACAAAACCGACAATAGTTCGTGTAGACGTCTATCTCGAGAATATGTATGAATCAAACGTAAACGCCATGAACTAATGCCAAACTATGCATGAATAGCAGGGAAAACTATCTAAATGGATACCTAAACTAACGTCATAAATCGTGTTATTAGTCCTATTTTCCAACCATCGTCTGAGGATTCAGTTTGCATATCGAAGAATTTGGTGTTGTCAAGAAATATGACCAGAATTCTGATCAGAGGCGAACAAAAATTTCCCACAAAGAACATGACCTCCTGAACGCTCAATATCGTTGGAGGAAGATGTGCTTGAAGGAGCATTCAGGAAAAGGGAACTCTTCCAGGTCGAATCAAGAATGAACTTCTCTGGATGACCATGACTGTCAAGGCCCTTGATTCTGAACTTTTCTGGATGACCATGACTGTCCAGCTTTTCAAGGTTGTAACATTTTAAAACTTCCTTGCTTTGACTGTTTTTCTCTCTTGTTGAAAGACAAAGGGGGAGAGATATTTCTAAGATATCTTATCTTTGGAGGGTATTTTTCCTATAAAAAGGGTCGGATTTCCCACAAATCCGACACGCTGCATACATCTGCATACAGTTGGAGATTCCGCATAGCACGCAGCAGCCATACTCCAGTTGGGAGATTTGAAGAACCTTTTTGAAGGTTGAAGAAGGAAGATTGTAGCTTTTATAGCTTTTGAAGGGTTTTTGTAAGATTGTCTTAGATTCCCTTCCTTGTTGTCTTGTCTTGTTGGATTTCTATCCAAGGAACGCTTTGTTGTGATATTTGATTCAGTTATCGAACTCTTTTCCTTAAATTCTTCTTGTTCAAATATTCACTTTCTTCCCATATACTTGATTAATACTTTCATGATGATGAGTGGCTAATCTCTTTGTGTGATTCTAGGGTGATTGGCTGAAAGTTGTTGGAAAAACAATGATAGAATGATCTTAATCACAGTAGGACCCTGAAAGTTTGAGTCTTTACCTTACGCCTAAGCATCTCGCTCAGTCGATGAACATCTCGGCCGGGGTGGAATTCTTCTGACCGAGGTGACATATCTGATCCGAAACTGAGAGTTAAGTGTTAGAGTTTGCCAAATCCTATCCTTATTACACCTTTCCTGGTTCAATGCAAGCTTAGGATGAGACTTACCCGGTAATTCCTTAGTTTGTTTACCTAAGATCATAAGTGTAGGTAATAAAGATTTATCCTTTATTGGGTTTTGAGTGTGCTTTCATTCCATCTTTGTGAGTTAGCCTGAGACTTACCCGGTAAAGGTTGATTCTATTCCCTTAGATGACGTGTTAGTTTGAGGTTATAGTTCTTTATCTTAATTCCTTGAGACTTACCCGGTAATAGGAGTTACGGTTTAGGATTAGAGAGTAGTGAGACTTACCCGGTGATCTATTCCACTTTAGTAACACCTCCCTACGCAAAAACCTCAGCTTTGTCCGCTTATCTTTAGATCTTGAGTTGGAACCACAACTATATGCTTTAATCCCTAGAATTGCATATTTCTTTTATTGATTTTATCATCTTTGATTGTTTTAATTGCTTTGTGGTTAGTGATTGCTAAAGCTTACCGTAATTGGACTTTGTTTCACTAAGTCCTTGTGATCGACCCCTGGAATTCCTTACTTTTTACTACGATTGACCCGTACACTGCGGGTTCGCATCCTTGTTTTAAGCTTACATCTAGGGTTATAAATATAAAGCTTGCACACACCGTTTGGAGTGAACACATACTTTGCAAGAATCCAAGTGCACCAGTGCAAGAGTATTACAAAAGAATAATTGTAGTATATACCTTGATCCAGTTAAAGAGTTCTAGCCATGCCTAAATCCAAACCCGGCTAACTATTTTTCTTAACTATGCAACTCAAGATACGTTCTTCTCTCTTCTTAATCTCTTGTGTGCGTTTCTTTAGCCCCCTTTTTATTCTAAACACTACATTTTCTTTGAGTGTGTTAGTTAGTATCTATACTTCTAAACATACTAGCTGTCTATCGGTAATATTCTTTCTACATTGTTGTAAGAGCGTTAGTTGCTAAGTTGGTGAGAGTGAGTACTAAGGACCCAGATTATGCCTGATTCGTTGTAACACCCGAATCCGCGTGACTCGGAGTGCTACATTTGGCTAGGATCTAACAATGGATCCTGACCATAGCCTGACAACAAGTTCATTGGATCTTATAACAAGGCACAGGTATACTAAAACCAAATACATAAAACTGTATAAGATACATCAAAAAGGTTTGACAACAACTAATGCGAGTTCAAAACAACATTCATAAACACAGATACAAAAGATCCCATATCCCACGCGGTCCTAATGTATAGAAGTCCTCGGCTGGTCACTCCATCTGGCTCACTCTACAGTTTTACCTGCAGATCATCTACAACACGGTATACACCGCTAGCAAAAATGAATAAGTATGAAGGTAATAGCACAAACACACATCCACATCTCATAAATGCAATGCCACACACATTCATTTATTATCGTTCAATTATGTTATTCCATTAATAATTCAACTTATTTTGTAACACGAGGAGCCTCAAGAACCTTGTCCCATCCAAACGTAACACAAGAGTTTTGCATGGGGGTGATCATCACTCGTCCCCTCCTGTGAGATCATCTTCAGGGCACCTCCTCCTATCCGTAGGCGGAGGCAAGTGGTCACGACCCGTTATGGTACACTTCGGTCATTTAATATCATAAATGGTAATCCTAGTCCGGTTTAGGTTATATATGCACAATCATATGAACACACATAACCATCACAATCATACAAACTCACAATTGAACGCTAAGTAAGTCCTATGGACTTACCTGTAACACTCGTATCAAAATCATGTCACAGCTTCCCCTTGTGGAAGTAATCAACGCTTGCAATATCAATGCACACAACATCACAAACTACAAGGGTTAGGAGACTCGTCTTTATAACCAGAACCAACCTATAACCTCAATCTAAACCTCAAGACCATAACATGCTCACAGACGCCTACAGCATAACCTCAACATCAACACGAGTGCCTAAGGCACATCTCTATCATACCACTCATCCTAACCAAGCTAGCCTAACCAACATCTAAGCCAAGGCCAAAGAAAAGGAAGGAAGGAAACATACCAATGAGGTATGCCCTGAATGCACCAACAGAAGCAATGACTCAAGGCTGAACCACAAAGGCGCAGGGGCGGCTCACAGGCAGGCGCAGGGGCGGCCAAGGTCAGGCGTAGGGGCGGCTGTCTGTATAGAGGCTTGGCCCCGACTTCTCTTCGATCTCTTTCTACACTCTCTTCACTTCTTCACCACACCACAACAACACACATACATACATATACATGTATGAACATCAAAACATTCAGGAAAGGGTCCAACATAAGTCTAACTTGTGATCCTAAGCTATGAAGAAAGAAAGAAGCAAGAAAGAAGAAGAAAGAAAGATGGAGGTGAAGAGCTTACCACACCAACCCTAAGTAGCAACTAGGAGCAATCAACACTTCCACAACCTCAACACAATAGCAACAACTTTCAGCATCATCCTCATGATCATCCAAAGCCAAACCACACCCAAACTCTCCTAAACTCTCTCATAAACACAAGGGAAGATCAAGGAAGAGAAGATGAAGAAGAAGAAGAAGAACGTACAGAGGGAAAGGAAGCTAAAGAGGATGAAGAAACCCTTTCAAAGAAGCAAAGGAAGGCTTATAAAGGAAGCCAGCCGCAAAGCACAAGTCAAAGGGTCAACAAAGGCGGCTGCAACCACACAGAGCCGCAGGGGCGGGTTCTGTGAGGCGTAGGGGCGCCTAGCCATATGGGCAGCCACCATGGTCCGTTAGGGCGGCTGACAGGGTCCAGCAAGGGGCTCACAAGGGCTCTTAGGCTCAAAAGACTAAGGCTCTTACATCACACCCCCTAAAAACAAGTTTCGTCCCAAAACTTGCAAGATCCCAAATCCTCTCGGATCCATAAGCCGAGGTATCACTCTCCCTCTCAAAGGTAGCATCGTAGCCTATAACATTCTATATCCTCAAACGCAGCATCGAGCAATTATCACTCCAGCAACACCATCATCAAGTCTACACAGTGCCTAGAGGAAGATCATCTCTAGCCAAACACTAACCACATCACACTGGCATGGAGGAAAGCCGTCTCCAGCCAAAACGTACACATAACACTACTATGTGGAGGAAAACCATCTCCACTCACACTATGTCCATCAGAGGTAGCATGGAGGAAAAAACCATCTCCAGCTAATCCTAACACACACACCATAGCATAAGGAAAGAACCATCTCCAGCTATACCTATCTCGCGCTAGCAAACAAGATCTAATAGATCATATGCACATATCACAGCTAGCACGAAAACACAACATATCACAAAAGCACATAACATAACATGCACTCACCAAGAGGGCACTAAGGTCTACTCGTGGATCCTACTTGTGCATCTAACTCGGCGTAGAACTATGGATAGTTCCTCTGGATACTATCCTCAGTCTCCCAGGTAGCCTCGTCAGCTCCTCGTCTAGACCACTATATCCTCATCATAGGAATGACCTTCGAACGCAGGCATCTCATACCTCGCTCTAAGACTACAATAGGGTGCACTGCAAAAGTGTGGTCCTGCTCAACCACTAGATAATCATAACTCACGATGTGCCTCGGATCTAGTATGTACTCCCTCAGTTGAGACACATGAAACATAAGGTGAACACCCTCTAACCTCGGAGGCAATGCTAATCTATAAGCTGCTCCCCCAACTCTATCCAGTATCTCGAAAGGACCAACATATCGGGGACTCAACTTCCTCTATATGCCAAAACATCTGACGCCTCGCGTCGGAAATACTCTCAACCAGACATGAGCTCCTACCCTGAACTCTAGAGGTCGGCGCCTCCTATCTGCATATGACTTCTGACGATTTTGTGCAACCAGCATCCTCTCTCCGATCAGCGCCACCCGAGCCATATCATCTTGAATCTACTCTGGCGCTATCCCACTGATACTGCTAGGCTCATCCCAGCATAAAAGGTGTACGGTACATACGTCCATATAGTGCCTCATAAGGAGACATCCCAATAGATGCATGTCAGATGTTGTTGTATGAGAACTCAATAAGTGGAAGGTAATCAGACCATCCCTGTCCCCAATCCAACACACAGGCTCACAACATGTCCTTTAAGGTCTGGATGGTCCTTTCTGACAGACCATCTGTCTGGGGTGAAACGCAGTCGTAAAGTGTAGACTCGTCCCCAAAGCAGCCTGAATCTGTTGCCAAAATCTCGAAGTAAATCGCCCATCACGATCAGAGACGATCGTCCTTGGTACACCATGAAGTATCACTATTTGTCTAATGTACTCCTCAACTAATCTGCTCACTGACCACGTCTCCTCTAATGGGAATGAAACATGCCGTCTTCGTCAATCTGTCAACAATCACCCAGATATCATCAAATCTCCTACTGATCCTCAATCCGGTCACAATATCCATAAAGACGTCCTCCCATTTCCACTTTGGTACTGGTAGTGGATGGAGCTCACCTCCAGGTCTGCAATGCTCTATCTTGACTTGCTGACAGGTCGCACAGTGGGCCACGAATCTGGCTATGTCGGGCTTCAGCCCTCCCTACCAATATGAGCGTCTCACATCATGATACATCTTACTCGTACATGGGTGTACTGAGTAAGGTGTACAGTGAGCCTCCTGTAAGATCCTCTGTCTTAGCTCCGCATCTGCAGGTACACATATACGGTCATGTCGCCTCATAACTCCATCAGCTCCAATGGAGAACTGGGGTGCCTCTACACGAGACATCCTCTCTCTAATTCTCATCAAAGTCGGGCAAGTCCGCTGCTTCTGTTGGATCTCATCCAACCGACGAGGTAGAATCTCTAAAGCAAACAACTGGGCATCCTCATCAGGAAACTGGATGCCCATATCTAGCCAGGCTCGATCACTCTTAAGCTGAGGTTGTACGGTCAATCTGGCAATCGCCTTCTCTCGAGGCGTCTTCCTGCTCAAGGCGTCAGCTACCACATTCGCCTTGCGAGGATGATACAAAATCTCAATGTCAAAGTCCTTGATCAACTCAAGCCATCGACGCTGGCGGTTATTCAATTACCGCTGCGTGAAAATGTACTTTAGACTCTTATGGTCTGTGAAGATCTGACATGTAGCACCATACAGGTAATGTCTCCAAATCTTCAAAGCATGAACCACCGCTGTCAACTACAGATCATGAGTCGGGTAGTTCTCCTCATACGTCTTCAACTGTCGAGACGCATATGTAATCACTATGCCTCTCTGCATCAACACGCATCCAAAGCCTAACTTGGATGCATCACTGTAAACCACAAAATCATCAAAACCCTCTGGTTGTGCCAAGAGAGGAGCATAAGTCAAACGCCTCTTCAACTCCTCAAAACTTTGAGCACACTGGTCAGTCCACACAAATCTAGTAGTCTTCCTCAAAAGACTCGTTAGTGTACGGGCAATAACAGAAAATCCCTCCACAAAGCATTTGTAATAACCGGCTAGGCCAAGAAAGTTACGCACTTCCTTGACGTTCGTCGGTGTCGTCCATGCAGCAAGAGACTCGATCTTCGCCAGATCTACCATAATCCTATCGGCGGAGACGATATGTCCAAGAAAAGCAACCTGAGACATCTAGAACTCGCACTTAGAGAGCTTGACATACAACTCTCTATCCCTCAAAATCTACAAAACTGTCCTCAAATGTCCAACATGCTCCTCTCTGCTACGAGAATATACCAGAATGTCATCGATAAAGACCACAACAAACTGATCCAAGAAGTCGATGAAGATACTTCATCAACTTTGAAGAACCGGTAGGTGATATAAATAGGATAAATAATACTCTAGAAGGGGGTTGAATAGAGTATGAGAACTTTTCGCAAACCCAAATCTAAAGGCCTTGAAATCTCCTTCAAGGGCCTTGATGTCAATTTGTGCTCTTTGTAAAACTTTGATTTCAAGGGCTTTGAAACTCTTTTCAAGGGCCTTGACTTCTTGCTCCTACAAAACAAAGTTAGTCACAGTAAAGTATATATGTTGCGGAATTGAAAAGATTGACACGAGGATATGTTTACGAAGTTCGGCTCTAAATAGCCTACTCTCCGTCCCAAGGTATATCCGTAGGATCTAACTATCTATTATCAACTTCAAAGAGTCCTAGATACAAACTAGAAGAAATCCCCTTCTTCTCTCACTGTAGCCAACGCTACGATCTACCTCCAACTCTTAACCTAGCTATAATAACCTAGTTACTTCACAGAGTAATACACACTCTAATATAACACTATTTAGATCTTCTAATGGTGCTCTAGTGTTTTCTCTCTCTAAGGGGATAAAGCTTTTTAAATGAGAGAAAGAAAAACAACGAATGAAGATGATCTAGTTGCTTGAAGATGTAGAAGATATTTAAAGATGTAGGCTTGTGTGTTTTTCTTCTTTGACCATCATCTTTATTTATACTCTTCGATGGAAAGGTCTTCTAGCCGTTGTCAAGATGACCGTTGAAGGTGAATCTTCGTTTTCCATGAAGATCGTTTTCTTGTTCGGAGATAAGTTAGAAGTTGTAAAACTACAACCCCTATTAACACGTTGATCTTTTACTCCGATCTTCTCGTGTTCTATGTGAAGAGAAGATGTTGTTGCCGTTGAGTTTGTTTAACAAAATCATCTGAAAATATTCTCTTTTCTTCATTTAAGATCTTCGATGACTCTGTAGTTGACGAGATCTTCGGCTGAAATCTTCGGCTGGATTCTTATCAAAATCTTTTGGAAAAGTCTTGATGCGTATTTTGAATTCTTGTTTTGCATTCTTATAACTCCAAGGCTCTTGATATCTTCCTTTGTATTCCCCATCTTCCTTCGTCCTTAGAATTATACTTGAAGGCCCTTGAAACTAATCTCAAGGCCCTTGACATATGCATTGTTGTACGTGCATTAAATTCAAACCAACCGAATATCTATAAATATAATCAATTACATTGTTAGTATATCCAACTTCCTATATTTGTGTGAAGTCTTCCATCATCATCAACACCTGTAAACTATATCAATCAAGGTAGAGTTTTCAATCTCCCCCTTGATGAAAGACAACACAAATTTTCGTACCTACATTTGTTAGTTTAGCAATGCATATGAAAACCTAAAAAACTAAAATGCAGAATGCAATATTTCGGAATGTCGGATCATATTTCTCCCCCTTTGTCCTTTAACAAGGGAGGAAAAGCAGTCAAACCAAGGAGTTTAAAAACATATGATTACAGACCAAAAAAAATGTATTTCCAAAACAAAAAGATTTTAAAAAAATGTGAAGTAGCAAGCTTCAGTCTTCATTTGGCAATGGTTGTCCAATAGGCTGGTCCTTGACAATCTTGTGACACTGATCCATTACCTACTCTGCATCCTTTTTAGTCTCCTTCCCATCTTCCTTTGATATGGGTTTAATGCTAGTTGTAGCTGTGAGAGACATAACACTGACATGGAATAGTTGATTAATCTTCTAATTTAGGATTCCAAGCAGATCTTGAGCCTTGTCCATCTGATTAGTCATTGTCACTTTAAACTCTATAAACTCATGAGTTAATGATTTTAACGATGCTTCAACAAAAGTCAATCTTTGCTGTGTAGTAAAATTCCACTCAGGCTGCTCCATCAATACCCACACATTACTAAACCCCACCTTAGTCTTTCGAATTCCTATCGTCTCAAAGAAAACTTCATCTAAACCATCACTGTGAAGATGCCATGCCTCACCAGAACAATCGCCTGAAAGTGTGTGAATATCATGGTAAGCAAATTCCCATAAGGTAGATGGCTAGTGCTTGGAGAATTGATTGTATTCACCATATGAGACAGAAGAATTTATGGTAAATTTACCTTCAACCCATTTAACACATTGTAAGTCAAAATCAGCACTAAGTTAATTATGGTTTCTTTGTCACCATCTCTAGGAATAATGCATCTGTCTATAATAGAATAAACTATTCTAGCCTCCATTGTTAAACATGTAATGGTTGGTGGTGTTAATGTAGTAGGAAGAAGAAGCTGTTCTTTAGCTAGTCTTAAGCTTAAAGCGGGATTTGAGTCTTCTGAAGCACTATAATGAGGAATACCAAAAATATCTTCTAGAATTTCAGTAGTGAGGGTAATTTTCTTACCTTTGATGACTGTGTTTAGAAACCATTCCCCTCTCTCACGTCTTGTAGTTAAATTGGCATAAAACAACCTTCAAAGCCTAGCAGAGACGAGCATGTAAACCAATTTGAGGGTAATTTCAGTAGTGAACTCCCTCGCACATGCACTAAGGGCGGTCATCATATTCCTTGACCCACTTCTTTGCAGCTGTCGGATTCGTGAACCAATTTGAGGGAAGCTTAGTCCTAGCAAAAATATCGGCATCTCCTGAGAATCCTGAAGAACTAGAACTAGACCCTGAGTCAGAACTTGACCCAGAAGAGTCGGATGAAACTTGAACGACCCTTTCTCGTTTTGGAGCTGACGATGTTGATGTGTTGATTGAAGATCTTTTGGGAGCCATTTGAGATTTTGAGAAAACGATGAGAAAGGTTTTGGAAAATCGGAAGAGTAAAGCATCGTTCTTTCAAAAGACAAGGGAAGCGGAAGAGAGAAAGAGGAAAGAGAAGAGGTATTTATGGGAAGAAGTCTAATCAGCGTAAGATCAAAGGATTTTATAAAATCCTAACCAAAAATCTTATCATAAATATTGGTAACCTCTTTTCAAAAACCTTTGAATCTGGAAACAAACCTTTTGAAATTCCTATTAGATAATTCAATATCTAAGAGATATGAATATCTAATTGATCCGTTTATTTATTTACCCTTGAAATATGTTTCAAGGTCCCCTTGAATTTCATTTCAAGGCCCTAGAAAACATCAATTGGGCTGCATACGTAGGATGATCAAAACTTATTAACTCCCCCTACGTTAATGGTTCCTTGTTTAGCATACCAAGCTCTAATCTAATAAAATTAAATTGTTCCTTAGGAAGAGGCTTGGTAAAGATATCTGCAAGCTACGAGTTAGTTGAGATAAAAGAAATCGAAACATCACCTTTATCAACATGATCAAAAATGAAGTGATGCCTCACATCAATATGCTTAGTTCTAGAATGTTGCACATGATTTTTAGTTATAGAAAGAGCACTAGTATTATCACATTTAATAGGAATATCTTTTAAATGAAAGCCAAGATCATGAAAGTGTTGAGCAATCCAAAGGATTTGAGCACAACAGGCTCCAGCTTCTATATACTCAACTTCAGCTGTGGATAGTGCAACAAAATTTTGCTTCTTGGAGTACCAACTGATTAGGGATGACCCTAAGAATTGACAACATCCAAAAGTACTCTTTATGTCAACCTTATAACCTGCAAAGTCTGCATCTGAATAGCCAACAAGATGAAACGAGCTTTGACGTGGGTACCATAAGCCTAGATCCTTAGTGCCATTTAGATACCAAAAAATTCTTTTCACAACAATCAGGTGTGACTCTTTAGGATCAGCTTGAAATCTTGCACACATGCACACGCTAAACATAATGTCACGACGACTTGCAGTTAGATATAACAATGAACCGATCATACTTCTATACTCCTCTTGTACTACACTTTTGCCATATTTGTCATGATCTAGCGAAAGTGTTGAACTCATAGGAGTCTTTGCAACCTTAGATTGATCCATTTTGTACTTTTTAAGCAAGTCTTTAGTGTAGTTGCTTTGATTTAGAAAAATTCCTTTCTTTGCCTGTGTCACTTGAAGTCCAAGAAAGAAAATTTAGTTCTCCCATTAAGCTCATTTCGAATTCCCTGCACATAATATCTGAAAATTCCTTGAAAAGAGAATCGTTAGTAATACCAAATAGTATATCATCAACATAGATCTGTACTACTAGTATGTCGTTGCCTCTAGTTTTGATAAACAATGTTTTATCAATTAAACCTCTTTTAAAATTATTTTCAAGAAGATATTTAGACAATCTTTCATACCAAGCTCGAGGAGCTTGCTTAAGACCATAAAGAGCTTTGTCTAATTTAAAAACATAATCTGGAAAATCATCATTTTCAAAACCAGGAGGTTGAGCAACATAGACTTCTTCTTCTAAGAAGCCATTTAGGAAAGAACACTTTACATCCATTTGAAAAAGTTTTATGTTCATGAAGGATGCAAATGCAAGTAGCATATGTATGGCTTCTAACCTGGCAACCGGAGCAAAAGTCTCCTCATAATCAATACCTTCTTTCTGGTTATAGCCTTGTGCTACGAGTCGTGCTTTGTTTCGTATGAGTTTGCCACTTTCATCCAGTTTGTTCCTGAAGACCCATTTTGTGCCAAAAATTTATTGATGCTTTGGTCTTGAAGTAAGAGTCCATACCTTTTTCCTCTCAAACTCATTCAATTCATTTTGCATGGCTATGATCCAATCCGGTTCATGAAGAGCTTGAGTATAGTTCTTTGGCTCGATTAGTGATACAAAGATGGAGAATGTACAAAGATTGTTTACTTTAGATCTAATTTGAACTCCGGCATTTGGATCTGAGATCACATTTTCTTGTGGATGATATGATGAGTGTTGAACTTTTCTTCTTTTAACAGATGAAGTAGATCCTGAAGGTTGAGTTGTATATGTTTGACTAGATTCAGGTACCGTTTGTATATTTCCTGTTGTTCCAATCTCAAGGCCTTGAAGTTGGGTTTCAAGCCCTTGAAGTGGTGTTCTGTTCTCACAGTTTCCAGTTTCAAGTTCTTGAAGGTGTGTTTCATGGTCTTGAGGATTTTCTTTGGTATCTTGAATCTTTTCCTGCATATTTTTGTCTTTCTCTTTAGGATCTTCCTCTTCATCCGAAATGTGATCTTCTCTTTGATTCAGGTCTAAGTCTGCAAAACTTTCACTCAAAGTACCATCAATGCTTTCATCAAAAATAATATGAATACTTTCCCCAACATATTTGGTACGTTTGTTATATACCCTATAAGCTTTGTTGTTTGAGGCATATACAATGAATATACCTTCATCACTACGTACATCAAATTTTCCAAGATTGTCTTTTCCATTGTTGTGAACAAAACAAGTACATCCAAAGGGTTTGAAATATGAAATATTTGGTTTTCTACCTTTATAAAGTTCATAAGGAGTCTTTTTCAAAATAGGGCGAATTAAACATCTGTTTAAAATATAATTTGTAGTGTTTACTGCTTCAGCCCAAAAGCTCTTTGGCAGATTGTTTTCTAAAAGCATTGTCCTAAACATATCCTCAAGAGTGCGATTCTTGCGTTCCACAACTCCGTTTTGTTGAGGAGTTCTAGGAGCTGAAAAATTATAAGAAATACCATATTTTGCACAAAACAAATCAAATTTTAATTGATCAAATTCTCTACCATGATCACTCCTTATAGAAACGATTGGTAGATTTTTCAAGCTTTGTAACTCCTTACATAGTTTTGAAAACTCAAACAAAGCTTCAGATTTTTCACGTAGAAAAGAAATCCATGTAAAGCGAGAAAAGTCATCCACTATAACAAGAATGTATTATTTTCCTCCGGGAGATTTGACACGCATAGGTCCACAAAGATCCATATGTAAAAGTTCAATGGGTCGAGAAGAACTTACAGCTTTCTTGGGTTTGAAAGAAACTCTTGTTTGTTTACCTTGTGTTCATGCCTTACAAAGATCATCAGCCTTGAAATTTAGGTTTGGCAAACCACGTACCAAATCTTTTGTAAGTAACTTCTGCATGGTGTGCATGCTCACGTGACCAAGTCTTCTATGCCAAAGTCTTGGATCATCAGTCAAGGCCTTTAGACATTTTAACTTTGTTCCTGCAACTTGGTTAGTACTCAAGGAATAAACATTGTTACATCTAGGAGCAGTAAACAATACTTCGTCCGTTTTTATGTTTTGAACTACACATTTTTCTGAATCAAATATAACCTTATTACCTTTATCACAGATTTGAGAAATACTTAGCAAATTATATTTCAAGCCATCAACTAAATAAACATCATCAATAAAGTTGGATGAATTATAGCAAATTTTACCAATGCCAATTATGTCACACTTTCCTTTATCACCAAGAGTAATAGTTCCGGATGATTGCTTCTTTAAATCTGAGAATAACGAACTTTTTCCACTCATGTGTCTTGAGCAACCACTATGTAGTATCCATTTGTGCTCCTTTACCTTGGTGATATCCTACAAAATAACAAACATCAACCTTTCCAGGTTGACCATATGGCATATTTTGGTTCATACTCTGTCTTGATCATGTTTGGTGGTCTAGTACCTTTAGGAACCCAGATTTGTTTGACCTGTTTCCTTAGACATAAAGTATAGGTGTTTCTAATAATATAAGAATCCATTTCTTCTATAAGGACATGTGGATTTAACATGACCCTTTTTACAACAATAGAAGCATGTAGGCATATGACTGCTTCCTTTGGCCATAACAAAAGTGGAGGTAGGTTTTCTAGGAAAGCTTTTATGATACCCTATACCATTTTTGTTAAGGGAAGATTGTTGTTCACCCATCATTCTTTCCAGATTATCTTTTGAACGAGTAAACTTAATGAGTGATGCCTTCAGGTCTTGACACATTAAAGTCAGATCAACTTTCTCTTTCTCTAGGTCGATATAATTTTGATGTAGAGAAGAGAGTTTGTCCTTGAGAATCAGATTTTCTAACTCCAAGGCCTTGATATTGTCATCAAGTTCTTCCTTTTTTGCGTTAAGATTTTCAATCTCTAGAGACATTTCTCTCAGTTGTTTATCCTGTTCATTAAGCTTGTCTATTAAATAATTTATCCTTATTCTATGTTCCTTATCACTTAAGATAATATCTTTAAGGAATTGTTTAAAATCAATATCCGGTTGAGATAAAATTGTACTTACCATATTGTCGATGTACAGATTTGAGTCATCTTCATGATCAGCCATAAGACACAAGTTTGCTTGTTCTTTTGCATCTTCTGATTCATTTGATGATTCTGAATCAGTCCATGAAGCAACCATAGCTTTCTTTTTTCGATCATTTTTCTTCAAGTTGGTCCTCTTCTTTTGTGGACAAACCTTTACCACATGATCTGTTTCACCACATTCAAAGCAAGTCAGTACTATTGTTTTTTTATTAGGATAAGAAAACTTACCTCGGGGTTTTGATGCTCGTGTAAATTCTCTGTTAGCCGATTGTTTCTTTAGCTTGAGAATTCTTGCGAGCCACTTTGAGATCATGGCGATTGCATCTTCTTCATCGCATCATCACTATCTTCTTCCTCAGATAGTAACTCATCTCGTCTGGATTTTAATTCCAAATTCTTGGAGTTGGATGGGAGTTCTCCATCTTCTTCACCAAGAACCATTTCATGTGTGATGAGTTTTCCGAGTAAATCATCAAGAGGAAGAGTTGTGAGATTTTGAGCTTCTTCAATTGCAGTCATCTTTGGTCCCCACTTTGCTTTAGGTAAGCTCCTTAGAACCTTCCTTACCTTTTCTTCATTAGTGAAGATCTTTCCTAGTGAGTCCAGATTGTTCACTAACTCAGTGAATCTGGTGAACATCTCTTTGACTGTTTCATTTGGATTCATCTTGAATAGCTCATATTGTTTGAGGAAGATAATAATCTTTGTCTCCTTGACTTGACTTGTTCCTTCGTCAGTAACAACAAGCTTGTCCCATATCTCTTTAGCGCTCTTGCATGATGAGATCCGGTTGAATTCGTTAGCATCTAATCCACAGTAAAGTAGATTCATAGCTTTGTAGTTCTTTGACACACTGTCCAAGTCAACCTGTGTGAAGTCTGGTTCCTTCTTTGGGACTTGTACGCCTTCAAACGTGGTCATTGGAATTTTGGGTCCATTTTGAGTAATGCTCCAAAGTTCCATATCCTGGTCAATAATGAACATACACATGAGTGCTCTCCAATGAGCGAAGTTGTTGCCACATAAGAGTGGTGGTCGGGATGAGGATCTTCCTTGAGCAAATCCACCATCACCTACAGGATTCATGATTAGTCTCACTGATGGTTAAATTAATAAACGTGAGTCTAGCTCTGATACCAATTGAAGAACCAGTAGGTGATATAAATAGGATAAATAATACTCTAGAAGGGGGGTTGAATAGAGTATGGGAACTTTTCGCAAACCCAAATCTCAAGGCCTTGAAATCTACTTCAAGGGCCTTGATGTCAATCTGTGCTCTTCGTGAAACTTTTATTTCAAGGGCTTTGAAACTCTTTTCAAGGGCCTTGACTTCTTGCTCCTACAAAACGAAGTTAGTCACAGTAAAGTATAAATGGTGCGGAATTGAAAAGATTGACACGAGGATATGTTTACGAAGTTCGGATCTAAATAGCCTAATCTCCGTCCCAGGGTATATCCGTAGGATCTAACTATCTATTATCAGCTTCAAAGAGTCCTAGATACAAACTAGAAGAAATCCCCTTCTTCTCTCACTATAGCACACGCTACGATCTAGCTCCAACTCTTAACCTAGCTATAATAGCCTAGTTACTTCGCAAAGTAACACACACTCTAATATAACACTATTTAGTTCTTCCAATGGAGCTCTAGTGTTTTCTCTCTCTAAGGGGATAAAGCTTTTTGAATGAGAGAAAGAAAAACAACGAATGAAGATGATCTAGTTGCTTGAAAATGTAGAAGATATTTAACGATGTAGGCTTGTGTGTTTTTCTTCTTTGACCATCATCTTCATTTATACTCTTCGATGGAAAGGTCTTCTAGCAGTTGTCAAGATGACCGTTGATGGTGAATCTTCGTTTTCCATGATGATCGTTTTCTTGTTCGGAGATAAGTTAGAAGTTATAAAACTACAACCCTTATTAACACGTTGATCTTTTATTCCGATCTTCTCGTGTTCTATGTGAAGAGAAGATGTTGTTGCCGTTGAGTTTATTTAAGAAAATCTTCTGAAAAGATTCTCTTTTCTTCATTTAAGATCTTCGATGATTCTGTAGTTGACGAGATCTTCGGCTGAAATCTTCGGCTGGATTCTTATCAAAATCTTCTGGAAAAGTCTTGATGCGTATTTTGAATCTTGTTTTGCATTCTTATAACTCCAAGGCTCTTGATATCTTCCTTTGTATTCGCCATCTTCCTTCGTCCTTAAAATTATACTTCAAGGCCCTTGAAACTAATCTCAAGGACCTTGACATATTGATTGTTGCACCTGCATTAAATTCAAACCAACCAAATATCTAGAAATATAATCAAGTACATTGTTAGTATATCCAACTACTTATATTTGTGTGAAGTCTTCCATCATCATCAACACTTGTAAACTATTTCAATCAAGGTGGAGTTTTCAAACTCCATGAAGACTGTTGGGGCATTCGTTAGCCCAAATGGCATCACTACAAACTCGTAGTGTCCATAACGGGTACGAAATGTCGTCCTGTGCACATCCTGCTCTCTCACCCTCAACTGGTGATATCCTGAACGCAAGCCGATCCGGGAGAAAACTGTCGCTCCCTAAAGCTGATCAAGTAGATCATCAATACGAGGCAGTGGATACCTGTTCTTGATGGTCACCTTGTTCAGTTCCCTTTAATCTATACACAATCTCAACGACCCGTCATTTGTTCGCACGAAGAGGACAGGTGCACCCCAGGGTGAAACGCTAGGGCGTATAAAGCCCTTCTTTGCCAACTCCTCGAGTTGGTTCTTCAGCTCCAACATCTCGACAGGTGTCATACAATATGGGGCCTTCGAGATAGGTCTCGTGTGAGGCTCCAAGTCAATGCCAAAATCTACGCTCCTCTGAGGAAGAAAGCTAGACGGCTCTACAAAGACGTCTATAAACTCACAAAACATTAGTATGTCCTCCAAAGCTAGACTCTCCTCATCCTTCATAGCGTAGTACCAGAAAGCATCACATCCCTGTGCAATCAGTCTAGCTGCTCATACTGCACTGATAACAGATCCCGTCTTCCCAAGGTCCCAACCTCGGAAGACCTCAATCAGACCTATGTCGGTTGAGACTGTAAAAGTTCTCTTACCCACATCTAATACCGCTTGGTGTCTACGTATCCAATCCATACCTAATATAACTTCTTCCTGCATCAAGGGCATGACTAAGTTGTCAATAAGCAATATACGAGTCCCTAAGCGTAGGGGACAACTACGTATCTCCTGGGTACACCTGACCCTACTACCATCAGGTAACCCTATACTTAAGGGTGTCCCCTCTATGGTAAACAAACTCAAACGCTCAACACAAGAAGCATAAATAAATGAATGCGTAGCACCCATATCAAATACAACTCTAATAGGTAAATCATGTAACGGAATAGTACCTGTAGCAACTGATGTTGGCGGCTCCTCAACACTCCTCAGCTAAAAACACGACCTCGAGCTCCTCGAGCATCAGTGGCACCAACCTCTCTACCTCTACCTCTACTCGGTTCTGGAGCAGAACCTTGAGTAGTAGGTATGTCTGGGACTTTTGGTTGTCCCTGTGCCTGATGCTGAGGCAGTCTCTGCCCACCTACTACTGCACCTGCAGGGGAAGAACCCTGTTGTGATGACGCCTTGCCCCAACGGAAAAACGTAGCTCTGTGTCCTGGCTTCCCACACGAGAAGCAAGTCAGTGGTGCTCTCGGGCAATCAGCCCTCACATGTCCACTAGCCCCACAGTTGTAACACTGTCGGCCTCCTCAGTCGTAGGTGCAGACACTGGACCACTCGAGCGGCCCTGAGACTGGCCTCACCCGTATCCAGATGCTCCTACACCAGTCTGTGTTGTGCGATGTCTCTTCTCAAACCGTCCTGTCCGAGAATTCCTCCTCTGGCTAGCTCTCTCTCTCTCTCTCTTAGGCAGAGGCCCGATCCTGATAATCTGTCAAGGAATCACAGTGGAATCCTGCCATGTATGAACGTGTACTCTCCCTCAGACGATTGGAGAACAGATACACATGTTGGTCCTCAGATGGTGCATCTGGAACTAGCAATGCTAACTCAGTTTGGAAGCGGCAAATAGCATCAGTAATGGGTACGTCTACAAAGCCCGTCTTCACGAAGTCTTGCAGCTTCTCCCTCCTCAGTGAGGCAGGGCAGAATTGCTCCCTCAACAAAGTCCTCATTTGTTGATAGCTGGTAATTCGTACTCGAACTGTCCTCCACCACTGGTGTGCCAGGTCACGGAATATAGACTGTACTAGCTCTATCCGTATGTCCTCAGGGCATCGAATAGACTCTAAAGGTGAGTCTACATGCCCAATCCACACCTTAGTCTCTAAGCCTATCTCCCCTGAGAAGTGTGGTACTCCCTACTGATGAAATGCCTTCAACCAAGCATCTGGTTGAGGCGCTATGGTCTCCTCTACAGCTCGAGAAACCTCAGTAGCACGTGCCGGCATAGCTGGCACCTGAGTAGCTCCATGGGATCCCTCAGATGATCCCTCATGCCCTGGTAGATCTGGGGCTCGTCTGCCTGCTCTAATGGCCTCCTCAAAATGCCTAATAAGATACTCTCTAAACTTTGGTCCACCCATGGAGACACGGTCTAAGCCATCAGACTGGGCTGGATGGGCCTGCTATCTCCTGGACCCATGTTAGCATGAAATATTGTGATGTTTTAGGCACGTTTTCTAAACGTATTTGATTCATATTGATAGTCTTTGGTTTAGCATTGTTCCATTTGTGAGCTAGTGTGCCTATATTGTCGATATAGATGTCTACACAAGCTTTATGTTGATTATAGGTGATTGAGAGCCATTTCCGAACGGAATTTAGCAAAGATGAGTTGATTGAGTATGTCTATGGATTGAGGGCATTTTTAGGAGCAAAATGAGTGTCAACTTATGGAATGCACGAGGCTAGGGAAGAATCACGTTCTTGCCCTAAATCACGCTCTAAAATACGGCCGTACTACTTTCCACGTTCAGTTCCACGGCCGTGGAACCCTAGCAAGAGAAGCGTGATTCATTCCAGTGGATTCTACGGTCGTGGAATCATGTGTTCAAACCGTGTTGAATTCCACGCTCTAAATTACGGTCGTGGAACCTTCCACGACCGTGATCTTGGCGATCTTTTTCGCCACACTTTAAGCCACGATCTTTTAAAAGATTTGGGCCGGGCCGCTACTTCATCATACACTATAAAAGGACGGACGAAGAGAGATTCCGTCACCTCGCTTTAGGCTTATGCTTGCACCTTCGTTTGGGATTTTGCGACTTTGCAAAAGACGTACTTGCGCTCATCTTTGGAGTTACCCTAATCTCACACTTGGTGGAGATTGTGATAGAGATTTCCGGATTGTCGGAAGATCGAAGATTCGGAAGGATAATTGCAAGAAGATTTCTCTTCTTGTTTAAGATTGATTTAGAAGACGGATTGACATCCCGTTCTTCCTTCTTATCTAATATTGTGTTTATTTGTTCTATTCCGAATCTGGTGACGATATCTGTTCTCGATTGTGACATTGAGATTGGTTTGAAGTTTATTGGAAGTTTTCGGAAGTTTTCATCTTTCAATCTTTTAAACCTTGAATTTGATATCGTAATGATGATTGTTGGCTAAAAACCCTTAACAATTTTAAGGTGAAGGGTTGATAGTTGTGGCTTAGATAATGATAGATCGATCGTAAACAGATTGGACCCTGAGAGTTAGAGAGAATCGTCGACAACCTTAAATTACGGCCTGTTCTTGAAGTCCACGTCCGTGGAACCTCAAGAACTAGCCGTGATTTCCTTTAAGTTTACGAACCTGCTTTTACTTTAATCCAAAGTTAAAGATTTGCTTTAACTTAGTTTAGGCTTGCCTTTTCTAGGTGGTAGTGAAGCCTCAACAACCTCTACCTCGATTGTGAGTGTCACAACCGTAATCGGTTAAGTTAGTCTTGATCCTTGGATTGCAAGTTCGGGTATTTGACATTAATTCTTGCCTTTAGAATCTTTCTATATTGAAGCCTCAACAACCTGTATAGAGAGTGTCTTGTAGGTGAGTCACATAAGGTTTTTGGAACTTCACCGTACAATTACCTTACATTAGCATACCTTTGCATATCTCAACTCTGTCTTTATATCATTAAGTATATCTTGAATCGATTGCCACAGCTGGATACTTGGATCTTTAGGATTGTTGTTTTCCAAATAATTTGCAAAGCTCTTACATTTACTTGCTTGATAATCTACAACTGAATTTAACCCCCCAAATCCCTGTGTTCGATACTCTGGAATTCTTGCTTAACTATATCGATCCGTACACTGCGGGTTCGCTTGCTTGATTCTAGTTTTATAAATTTAAAGCTTGATTGCACGCACGCTAAGTGGCGAACAAGTTTTTGGCGCCGTTGCCGGGGATTTGGTCTAGGCCGAATTCGGTAGCCGGTTGTCAAGCTTGGGAGCTTGCTCTCGTTATTTGATATCTTCTTGAGTGCATGTGCAGGTATAGGAACACCGAAGACCTCTTACCTCTTGATCAAGAGCTTGAGAGGACTTTAAGGCAGAAGCGTAAGGAAAAGAAGATGTGTGAAGAACACGAACGTGATCTTCAAGCGGAGTTGGCGGAGAAGGAAGCTCAACTCCAATGGAATGAGAACATCTGCCGGGATGAAATGGACCGTCATCAATCTCAAGTTAACAATCTACAGGATATGATTTTCCAAATGAGGATAGAACTAAGCGACCTTAAGAATAAGGGGAGCAAGAAATCCTCAAGGAGGGGATCAAGATCAAGAAGAAGAAGCCATTCATCCGCTGATGATAGTGATTCTTCCATGCCACCATTAGAGGAGTTTGATCCCACAATCAATGTGAATCCCTTCCATCCACGGGGAGCTGCTAATCGTCGTATTCCACCTAGGAATGCGAGGATCGAACGTGTAGATGATGAGCCAAGAACTCTTGGCCAAAGGATGGATCCAACACAACAACCGCGCCGTTTGGGCGTGAATTTTGATGCTGAGGATGTGCAAGGGTTTAGCTTCAACCCTCAAGTTATTACTCTTGTTTGCCAAAACCAATTTGGCGGGATAAGCGCTGAATCTCCACACCAACACTTGCAAAACTTTGAGTGTATGATGGAGACAATGAGACCGAAGAACGCTACTACCAACAACTATAAGCTCAAGCCTTTCTTCTTCTCCTTGAAAGGGAAAGCGTTGTCTTGGTACCAAGCTCTTCCTAGTGGGAAACTAGACACGTGGGAAAACCTTTCCGCGGAGTTCCTCACCAAATTCTTTCCGCCATCCAAAACGGCGGAACTTAGAGGTAAGATCAATGCATTTTCCATGAGGTCTAACGAAAGTTTGTTTCAATCATGGGAAAGGTTTCAGAACTTGTTATTGGATTGCCCTCATCATGGCATATCCAAGCTTGCATTGCTGGAGATTTACTACAAGGGGCTGGATGCGGGAACGAAATTCAAACTCCAATCCCTCTCATGCGGAACATTCATGGACATGAGGGAAGATGACGCTTGGGACTTCATTGAGAAGCAAGCAAGGGTCATAGAGAAGTATTCCCACCGGAAAGTGGAGGGAAATCGTGTAGAGCAAGGAGCAAAGCTCACACATGAAGCTCAAAATCAGATTTTCTCCCTCAACAATGAGATCAAGGAGTTAAAGGAGGCTATCAAGACCAACTTCCCAAAGAAACAAGGGAAGGATGTTGGCTATTTGGGCAACAACAAAGGCGGTGATAACACAAACCGCAACAACAACAACAATAACCGGAACAACAACCGGAACAACAATTGGAACAACAATAGGGGTTCAAACAACAACAATTGGCGCTCCAATCAACAAAATTCCGGTAACTCTTATCCTTCCAATTCTAATTCACTAACTCCGCCTTCCTCTTCCACTACTCCTTTGAAAAGCCAAGGGCAATCATCTAATGGAGGAAACAATTCGGGGAAGGAGAAACTCGATCCCATGTTGGAAACGATTTTGGGGAAGCTACAAGGGTTGGAGAACCGCATCATTAAGGTTGATGATCAAATTTCCAAGGTTGATAAAGCTCAAAAGGTTTTAGAAAACCAAATGTTCAGCCATGCGGAGGAAGTTCTTAGGAATCAAGGGAAACTTCCGGGAAAGACGGAGGACAACCCTAAGGGAAGGGTGATGGCAATTACAACTAGGAGCGGAGTGACTACCACCGATCCGCAGCCTAAGTTCGTTGAAGTCCCCGTAGAGAAAGACAAAGAGAAGGGGAAGGAGAAGGAAGATGTCTACGTTCCTCCTCCAGCTTACAAACCTCCCCTACCATTCCCTCAATCTAGAGCGAGAGCGCGCCTAGATAAACAGTTTGGTAAGTTCATAGAAGTCATGAGCAAGCTGCATATTAATATACCCTTTATCGATACTATCGTAGGTATGCCAGCTTATGGCAAGTTCTTGAAGGAGCTCCTCTCCAATAAGAGGAAGCTAGAAGATTTCGGAGAGGTTAAGATGAGTTCGGATTCTTCGGATCTCATCAAAACCATGAAGGAGAAAATGCCCCCAAAGCTAAAGGATCCGGGGTCATTTTGCATTCCCATAGGAGTGGGAGATGTCACATACGATGCGTTATGTGACTTAGGAGCAAGTGTGAGCATCATACCACTTGCACTATGTAGGAAGATCGGTTTAGGCGACCCTAAACCGGTGAAGATGACGTTGTACATGGCGGATCGATCCATCACTCGCCCCGTTGGTATTGTAGAAGACGTCCCAGTCAAGCTAGGTAAATTCTTTGTTCCCATTGATTTTGTCGTGCTTGACATTCCTGCAGATAGTCCGGTCCCGATCATACTCGGAAGACCGTTTCTTGCAACTTCCGGCTGCATAGTCTATTGCAAGAATGGTAGACTCGCTTTTGATATAGGAGAAGAGAAAGTAGAATTCGTTCTTTCCACTCTAGTGAAGGAGCCAATCTTTGATGAGGATATATTCGATATCCAAGACGAAGAAGGTTTGTCTAGGGAAGAGGTAAGTGCGATTCTCTTTAACGATCCTTTACAAAAAGTTATCACTATGAGTCTAACAAATGTAGGGGAAGAAGAAGAGTGCAATGAGGCAATTGAAGCCTTAGAAGCACAAGAAGAGATGCATGAAGTGGAGTTTGAAAAACTCCACGATGAGGCAGAAAACGTGAGAATCCACGGCCACACACTATATTCCACGGCCGTGGATTTCACAACCAAAACCATGTCCCACTCCAGGGGGTTATACAGTCGTGGAGAAGACATGACAACCGTATTTCCTTTCCACGCCCTAAACCACGGCCGTGGAGGCCATGAGGAACCCGTAATTTTGGGCGTGGAAAGGGGTGATCGAGACACTTCTTCAACTTCTTTCGATTCTTCTCCCACACATTCAACACCCTTAGAAACTTCTAAGGAGACATCGGATGCTTCTCAAGGATCATTGGAAGCACCGAAATCAATGGAACTCAAACCCCTTCCTACTCATCTAAGGTACGCCTTTCTAGGACCTAATTCTACCTTTCCGGTTATTGTTAGTTCCGATCTAAGCATAGATGAACATAATCAGCTCATGATTGTCCTTAGGAAACATAGGAAAGCTTTAGGCTTTACTATTGAGGACTTAGTAGGAATTAAACCCTCCCTATGCATGCATAAGATACTAATGGAGGAAGATTTTAGAACTTCAAGACAACCTCAAAGGCGGTTGAATCCGACCATGAAGGAGGTTGTCAAGAAGGAAATTCTTAAGCTTCTTGATGCAGGTATCATCTACCCTATCTCCGATAGTAAGTGGGTGAGTCCGGTTCAAGTAGTTCCGAAGAAGGGAGGAATGACGGTCATCACCAACAAAAACAACGAACTCATTCCTACCCGAACCGTGACAGGATGGCGGATGTGCATAGACTACCGCAAGCTCAACAACGCAACGAGGAATGATCACTTCCCATTGCCGTTCATCGATCAAATGCTTGAAAGGTTAGCGCAACATTCACATTTTTGCTATCTTGACGGTTATAGTGGTTTCTTTCAGATCCCGATACACCCGGATGATCAAGAGAAGACCACATTCACGTGCCCATGGGGTACGTTTGCTTATAGGAGAATGCCGTTCGGGCTTTGCAACGCCCCAACCACCTTTCAACGGTGCATAATGGCCATCTTCTCCGAATACATAGAGGAAATCATGGAAGTCTTCATGGACGACTTCTCCGTATACGGTTCCTCTTTTAACAATTGTCTTTCTAACCTTTCTCTTGTTTTGCAAAGGTGTGAAGACACTAACCTAGTTCTTAATTGGGAGAAGTGTCAATTTATAGTTAAGGAAGGAATTGTATTAGGTCACTTAGTCTCTAGTAGAGAGATAGAAGTAGATAAAGCTAAGATAGAGACCATAGAGAAACTTCCTCCTCCAACTTCGGTGAAAGGGATAAGAAGTTTCCTAGGACATGCTGGATTTTATAGACGTTTCATTAAGGACTTTCTAAGATATCAAAACCGCTCACTTATCTATTGATGAAGGATGCAGTTTTTGAGTTTTCGCAGGAATGTTTGGATGCGTTTAACACAATCCGGCAAGCTCTAATTTCAGCACCTATTATCCAACCTCCGGATTGGACTCTTCCCTTTGAGGTTATGTGCGATGCTAGTGACGTAGCTATTGGATCTGTCCTTGGACAACGAAAGGAAGGACGAACCCATGCCATATAATATGCTAGCAAGACGCTAGACGAAGCGCAACTCAACTACGCCACTACCGAAAAGGAATTTTTAGCCATTGTCTATGCTATTGACAACTTTCGCTCTTATCTTGTAGGTGCAAAGGTGATTGTCTACACGGATCATGCTGCGATCCGGTATCTCCTTGCGAAGAAAGATGCGAAGCCAAGGCTAATTAGATGGATTCTTCTCCTACAAGAATTCGATCTTGAGATCCGCGACAAGAAAGGTTCAGAAAATTCTGTTGCGGATCATTTGAGTCGCCTAACACATCTAGAGGACGACCATTTACCCATCGACGACTCCTTCCCGGACGAACACCTACACCTTATTGAGGAGTGCATCGATGTGATCTCCAAAGGTAACGAACCATGGTTTGCTGATTTTGTTAACTATTTGGTTTGTCAGGAGATACCGCCCGGATTATCCTACGCACAAAGGAAGAAGTTCTTTAAGGATGTCCGGGAATACTTTTGGAATGAGCCTCTCCTCTTTAAGAGAGGTCCGGATGGCATCATTCGGCGATGTATGCCGGAAGATGAGATGCAAAGTGTCATCCGTCATTGTCATTCACTACCTTGTGGAGGACACGCTAGTTCGAACAAGACTAGCGCAAAGGTATTGCAATCCGGATTCTTTTGGCCTACTTTATTTAGAGATATGCAATCCTTTGTTTCTTGTTGCGATGCTTGTCAAAGAACAGGTAATATCTCTAGGAGGAATGAGATGCCCCTCAACAACATCCAAGAGGTGGAGATTTTCGACGTTTGGGGAGTTGACTTCACGGGACCGTTCCCATCCTCTTGTGGAAACCAATACATAATATTGACGGTAGATTATGTTTCTAGATGGATGGAAGCAATTGCCTCTCCCACCAATGATGCCATGGTGGTGGTTAAGTTCTTTAACAAGACCATCTTCCCGCGATTTGGGACGCCAAGGACTATCATTAGTGATGGAGGTTCTCACTTCATTGCCCGGCGCTTTGAAGCTCTTCTAGCTAAGTATGGGGTTACTCACAAGATCGCTACCCCTTACCATCAACAAACAAGTGGACAAGTTGAGATCTCAAATAGGGAGATCAAAGGAATCTTAGAGAAGACGGTTTCAAGGACTAGGAAGGATTGGTCTTTGAAGCTTGACGATGCATTGTGGGCATACCGGACTGCATACAAAACTCCCGTAGGAACCACACCATACAACCTTGTGTATGGGAAGTCTTGTCACTTGCCGGTAGAGTTGGAGCACAAAGCGTTTTGGGCTATCAAGTGGTTGAATTTCAGCATGAAGGAAGCGGGAGAGAAGCGTCTCCTAGACCTTAATGAGCTGGACATACTCCGCTTGAATGCTTATGAAAACGCTAAGACCTATAAGGAGAGAGCAAAATGTTGGCATGATAAGCATATCATTCCAAAAGACTTCAAAGAAGGGGATCAAGTTCTCCTCTTCAATTCAAGGCTTCGTCTCTTTCCAGGTAAGCTTAAATCTCGTTGGACCGGACCTTTTCTAATTAAGCGTATTTTCCCCCATGGTGCAGTTGAAGTATGGGGTAAAACAGGCGGAAGCTTTAAGGTGAACGGCCAACGACTCAAGAAGTATACGCCGGAACTCCAAACTGAAGAGTTCGCGCCTACCGCACTCGAATAAGTGCGAGACTAGTCTAGCTACGGACCTTAAACAAAGCGCTTCTTGGGAGGCAACCCAAGGTATTGCATTTTTGTTTTTGTTTTCGATTCATAGATTAGCTTAGTATAGACGTTTTTGCTTTGTTTTGCCTTCGATTCCTTCCGGTATGTTCGTGTTTTTGGATGTAGGAACGATGGAAAAGGAAAAGGGAAGGATAATGTTGAAGAAAAGTGACGAAATTTGGACTTTGGAGCTTTACAGAGAGTTCCACGTCCTAAACCACAGTCGTGACAGCTACAGTGACCGTAATTTCCAAAAGCCTTTGAAAAATAACCAAAACCACGGTTCCGTACAATTCCACGGCCGTGGAACACCCCGACAGACCGTGATTTTCAAAATTTTGCCTGTGACTATATAAACCACGTTCTTCACAAAAACCACTCCATAAATCCCTCTTCCACGACCTAAACGCCGAATCCACGCCCCCTCCTCAAATTCTTCGTTCGTTAATCATTTTTAACGATTCTTCTTCCCAAACTGAAGCAAATTCGACCACCAACAAGATCCAAGTGACGAATCGAGCGGAAATTCACCAAGGAACGCACAATTCGGATTTTTAAATCCGAAAAATAGGTTTTTCCACTCTTCTTGATCTTTGTCGATTTGGTTCGTTTTTGTTAGAGATTTTAGGAAGAACTGATTGAAATTGGAAGAAATTAGACTAAGGCTGATTGATTGTTGAGATTGAGTGCTGAATTCTGAGATTTGCGAAAAACTAAGACAAACCACGGTTCCTGGAAGAACCACGGCCGTGGAATTGCTAGGACAGCCCGTAATTTTTGACAGTAATGGACTTTGTGAGGAGAGTTTCAGGGAGGATTAAGGAGAAAAAGAATGATCAGAACAAGAAGAGGAAGGGTAATCCCTCTTCTTCTTCATCCTCTAGAGCACCACCACCCTCTTCCCCTTCACCTCCATCTTCACCTTCATCACCCTCACCTCCTAGCCCTAGAGTACCGACTATTCATGAGGATCACCTTGCTGCATTTGAGAGGATCGAGGAGAGGGCTATGATCGGTCCTAGGTACCTGCTGTTAAAGGAGCTAGTTCCTCTTAACATCGTAGATGACCTTACTTGGCTCTTGGATAGAGCCGGACTAGTTGTCTTCTCGGCTATCCGAGAAGACGCGTATGAGGAGATTACCAGAGAGGTTGTGACTTCTTTCGAGCATAGCCACGTAGATAGGACCGTTTCTTTCCATATTATGGAAAGAAACTATGACTTTTCCATCCGTGAGTTCGGGACTTTCTTCGGGTTTCATGAGACCTTTAACGGTCGCTTTCCTAGTGGCGTTTACGCCAAGGACTTTTGGGAGGAGGTAGCGATGATCTACGCCAGCGAGGACCGCTGGCAACCTGCTGACACCAAGGCTAAGTTGATGTACCACTTAGCCTTGAAGATTGCTCACCGTGTTCTTTCGGAGTATCTCTTTCCTAGGACGGAGACGCCCCAAAAGATCAAGACGGATGAGCTCTTTTTGCTGTATTTCATGCTGTATGGGTGCCGAGCTGACTGTGCCACCCTCTTGGCTGCTACTATGAGCAAGCTCAAGAACAAGAGGAAGGGCAACATTGGATACGGTGGGATAGTTACCCACCTTGCTAGGAGTTTGGGTGTTGATTTCTCTGCCTGTACCCGTATACCAGCCGTACCCTTAGGACTTCATGCCTTCATGACTAGAGGGCTCATCTTCCCCACACATAGAGGACCGCCTTATGCGGCCATGCCTTGGGAGAGCAGGACCGGTAGGGGTATCGAGTGGCTGCAAGAGTACTCCATTATGGTTGGACGCCATAATTGGAAGAAGACGTTCGCTGCTATGCATGCGAACAGGATTGCAGCTCCTCCGTATGTTCCACCACCGCCCGTTGTTGAGGAGGAATAGATGAGGGATCAGTTTGAGGGTGAAGGAGGAGCCGAGCAGGAGTTTGGCACGTTTCCGGATCAGCCGGATGCGGCCCCCGATGTACCTAGACGTTCCCCACGTCCAGCTAGAGCTTCAGGCTCGTCTTCTCGCCGCGCCAGCGTGAGTGAGAGACCCACATGGGCTGACACACCTCCTGCATGGTATGGAGCTCCACCTCCATGGGCTACAGAGACACCATCTGCACCAGCACCAACACCATCCGACGCTCCAGCATGGTACAGTCAGGCTCCAAGATGGTATGAGCAGAAGCCGGATTGGGCTACTGGTCTTTCAGAGAGAGTAGGAGCATTGGAGATACGAGCCGATGCTAGAGATGGACGCTTGGACGACCTCGATCACATGATGAGAGACGTCTACGGCCAGCAGTTTGGGCGGTTTTATGATCCTAGCTTCTCCCCATTCCCGCCTCCACCAGCGCCGCAGTGATGATGATGATTGACCGTTGGCTTTAGCCGCTCCACCGCCATTTTGTGAGTTTCTTTTTCTTTTCTTTCTTTTCTTTCTTTCTTTTGAACATTAGGGACAATGTTCGTCCTAAGTATGGGGTGGGGTGTGACTAAAAGTTTGTAATAACTCTTACTCACTATGTTGCTTCTATTCGAGACTATCATTGCATGTTCATTATATTGTTGCATGTTTCGTTATTGCATTGCATGAAAAAAGAACTTGAAAAACCCATAAAAATTGAAAAATTTTGAAAAATTTTGTGCTTCTAAGGAATTGAGATGATTTCTATGATAGTCACTACTTGTGAATTGAGTTTGATGACAATTGCATACTTAAAAGAATAGTGAATTGAATAGGAAATAAATGAGTCGATTATACCTCTTTTACAAGTTTCATAATGTGATGAATGTTACTTAAATCATGTTGAGAAATTGAAGTTGAAATCACACTATAAGTTCTTATACTTCTTGTTGAGATGATTAAGGCAATTTGATTTTTCTTTCTTCTTTCTTTGATCATATTAGCTCCTCATTGAAATATTGACCTCCTTTACCTATCCGGGAACTTGGAGAAGTAAATGAAAAAGGCATGTTTGATGTGGGAGGGCCATGAGAGCAATTATTTGCAATCAAAAGAATAGAAAGAAATTGTAGGTTTGGGGAAGTCAATTATGATGATGAGTAACTCGGCACCATTCACATAGCCGGGTGTTTGTGTCTTGCCAATGTCGGATTGAGCGATATTCCTAGCGGATTATGGTATGTGCGCTAAGGGTTTGAGGCATCTCATAAAATTGAGAAACGCCAATCTCCTAGGCTTCGGTTTTTGTGCACCTCTGTCCATAACTCCAAAAGTAAAGTCGAAAAGTGAAAGGAAGAGAGCGAAGCTCTAAGTTGAAGGTGTTGCGGAAACCGCAAAAGAAGAAGAAGGAGTAGTTGTCCACTTTCCCGGATTCATGCACCGCATTCCTTAAAGTTTCCTTCCCTTTCCACAATCTAGACCTTTTTCTTTGGAAGTCCTTAAGATCAAAAGAATGTTATATGACTTGGTGATCTAAATTGAAGTTTCTTATGATTGATTTTGATAATGTTTAAGGGTTATGATGTTTGTATGGAAGTTTGATTGATTCATGAGTTTTCTTTACTCTTTACTCTTTGATTAAGTGTATGAAAGTCTTATAAACGATTGAAGCAAGATTTGAGAATGATCTATTCTTTAGAAGGCATATTCCTCCAAAAGAAGTATTGCTTTGAGAAGGTACACATATTTCATCCTAACTCTTGTTTTAAAGCTTTTGAAAGACCTTGCTTAGGGACAAGCAAGTGTTAAGTATGGGGTTATTTGTTAGCATGAAATATTGTGATGTTTTAGGCACGTTTTCTAAACGTATTTGATTCATATTGATAGTCTTTGGTTTAGCATTGTTGCATTTGTGAGCTAGTTTGCCTATATTGTCGACATAGATGTCTACACAAGCTTTATGTTGATTATAGGTGATTGAGAGCCATTTCCGAACGGAATTTAGCAAATATGAGTTGATTGAGTATGTCCATGGATTGAGGGCATTCTTAGGAGAAAAATGAGTGTCAACTTATGGAATGCACGAGGCTAGGGAAGAATCACGTTCTTGCCCTAAATCACGCTCTAAAATATGGCCGTACTACTTTCCACGTTCAGTTCCACGGCCGTGGAACCCTAGCAAGAGAAGCGTGATTCATTCCAGTGGATTCTACGGTCGTGGAATCATGTGTTCAAACCGTGTTGAATTCCACGCTCTAAATTACGGTCGTGGAACCTTCCACGACTGTGATCTTGGCGATCTTTTTCGCCACACTTTAAGCCACGATCTTTTAAAAGATTTGGGCCGGGCCGCTACTTCATCATACACTATAAAAGGACGGACGAAGAGAGATTCCGTCACCTCGCTTTAGGCTTACGCTTGCACCTTCGTTTGGGATTTTGCGACTTTGCAAAAGACGTACTTGCGCTCATCTTTGGAGTTACCCTAATCTCACACTTGGTGGAGATTGTGATAGAGATTTCCGGATTGTCGGAAGATCGAAGATTCGGAAGGATAATTGCAAGAAGATTTCTCTTCTTATTTAGGTTTGATTTAGAAGACGGATTGACATCCCGTTCTTCCTTCTTATCTAATATTGTGTTTGTTTGTTCTATTCCGAATCTGGTGACGATATTTGTTCTCGATTGTGACATTGAGATTGGTTTGAAGTTTATTGGAAGTTTTCGGAAGTTTTCATCTTTCAATCTTTTAAACCTTGAATTTGATATCGTAATGATGATTGTTGGCTAAAAACCCTTAACAATTCTAAGGTGAAGGGTTGATAGTTGTGGCTTAGATAATGATAGATCGATCGTAAACAGATTGGACCCTGAGAGTTAGAGAGAATCGTCGACAACCTTAAATTACGGCCTGTTCTTGAAGTCCACGGCCGTGGAACCTCAACAACTAGCCGTGATTTCCTTTAAGTTTACGAACCTGCTTTTACTTTAATCCAAAGTTAAAGATTTGCTTTAACTTAGTTTAGGCTTGCCTTTTCTAGGTGGTAGTGAAGCCTCAACAACCTCTACCTCGATTGTGAGTGTCACAACCGTAATCGGTTAAGTTAGTCTTGATCCTTGGATTGCAAGTTTGGGTATTTGACATTAATTCTTGCCTTTAGAATCTTTCTATATTGAAGCCTCAACAACCTGTATAGAGAGTGTCTTGTAGGTGAGTCACATAAGGTTTTTGGAACTTCACCGTACGATTACCTTACATTAGCATACCTTTGCATATCTCAACTCTGTCTTTATATCATTAAGTATATCTTGAATCGATTGCCACAGCTGGATACTTGGATCTTTAGGATTGTTGTTTTCCCAATAATTTGCAAAGCTCTTACATTCACTTGCTTGATAATCTACAACTGAATTTAAGCCCCCAAATTCCTGTGTTTGATACTCTGGAATTCTTTCTTAACTATATCGATCCGTACACTACGGGTTCGCTTGCTTGATTCTAGTTTTATAAATTTAAAGCTTGATTGCACGCACGCTAAGTGGCGAACAACCCACAACTCCTCATAGTTGGGACTGCACTCTCAGCAACCTCCTCAGAAGCCTCCTCCACCACTGGTGGATCTGCAGCGAGAGCTAGTCCCTGTCCTATCCCTTCTGGAGGAAGAGGTGGTCTACCTCTACCTCTGCCTACAACAGCAGTAGCTATAGTCCGAGCCATCTGCGGAGTATGCACACCTAACGTATAAGGCTCTATATAGTCCATATGTATATATATATATAATACTTAATAGAGTACATGCATACACATCAGCACACAAAGGTATCTATATCTATATATATATATATATATATATATATATATATATATACACTTTCGAGATCCTCAGATGGGTGACGGCTTCTGTATATACTATCCCAAAACATTTGTACTCACTTTATGATAGCATGTATTATAGTCTATATTTTGGGGCTGGTTTAAAAAATTTTATCGTCATAAATCTGCATGGATGGATGTATATTCTGCGATTATATTGTTGTTTCATCTACCTTTACGGGAATCAAGAGGTCTACACCTAGTTTCGTTGTAATTGTAGGTAAAATGGTACCTTTTGGACTAAAATGGAGTTAAGAGAGCTAAGGAGTCATTGGAGCAACATTATGGAGTTTAAGGAAGACCTCAGAAAGCATGGAAATGATCAAGAAGATTGACTTTGAACCAGATTCGAGAGATTTCTCATTCAGTTGAGATTCACCTCGGTCAACTACAGTGCCACCTCGACCGAGGTGATCTTGAGGAGCGTCCCGACCGAGGCGAATACCTTGCCGCCGGCGAGATCTATATTTGTGCCTGAGATCTTTTATTTTTGGAAAGAAGATCTCTCATATTTTTTGCTGGATTTTTGGAAGGAAGATATGATTTCTTATTGATTTATTTTTGGAGAGAGATATATATTTTATAGGAAATTATCTTTTTAAAATATTTTATCTTTGGAAGATAATTCTCCTATATAAAGGGTTGAATTTTCAACAATTCAACCATGCTTGGAGCATCCAGCAATTGGAGGATTGTCTGGAGTATTTTCTGAAGGGTTTAAACGAAGAATTGAAGGAAGTTTGAAGATTGAAGTCCAAGGAAGGAATGAATCATAGTTGGAGTTGTTTTTTGAAGGAGTTTGTAAGACTTTCTTAGATTGTCTTTTTGGTTTATTGTGTTTGCTGATTTGTGACTTGAGGAACGCAGTTTGTTATTATTTGATTTAGTTATTGAGATCTTTTTTTAAGGTTTTCTTGTTCAAATATTGATTCCTTTTCCATAAATTTGATTATTGTTATCATGATGATTGTTGGCTAAGTTTCTTATGCGATTCTAGGGTGATTGGCTGAAATTTGTGGGAAAGACGATGATAGAATGATCTTAATCCCAGCAGGACCCTGAAAGCTCTAGTCTTTAACCTTAACCATAGAACACCTCGCTCAGTTGTTGAACATCTCGGCCGGGGTGGAATCTGACTGAACGAGGTGACCTTTCTTGAACCTATTTTGAGTTAAGAGTTTAAGTTTACCAAATCCTATTCTTATTACACCTTTCCTGGTTCAACGCAAACCTAGGATGAGACTTACCCGGTGATTCCATTTTTTGTTTACCCAAGATCATGAGTGTATGTAATAAAGGTTTATCCTTTATTAGGGTTCGAGTGTGCCTTCATCCCATCTTTGTGAGTTAGCTTGAGACTTACCCGGTAAAGGTTGATTATATTCCCTTGGGTGGTGTGTTTGTTTGAGATTATAGTTTCTTTCCTTAGTACCTTGAGACTTACCCAATAATAGGAGCTTCGGTTTGGGATAGTGGGTAGTGAGACTTACCCGGTAATCTATTTCCATCATAGAAACACCTTCCCTTTACAAAACCTTAGCTTTGTCCGTGTTATCCTTTGAGATCTTGAGTCGGAACCAGAACTAGATGCTTTAATCCCTAGAATCCGCATTTCCCCTTACTTGACTTTTTACATCATCTTTGATTGCTTTAATTGTTTTTAGTTAATTGAAATATTTGAAAACCTGATTTTGTGCTTTGTTTCACCTATGTCCCTGTGATCGACCCCTGAAATTCTTGCTTTTATTACAATTGATCCGTACACTGCGGGTTCGCATATTGTTCAAGCATACTTCTTAAGTTATAGATTTTAAAGCTTGCACACACCGTTTGGAGCGAACAAGTTTCTGGTGCCGTTGTCGGGGACTTGGTCTAGACCAAGTCGGTTTTGGTTGTCTTTCAGGACAATTGCCCTAGTTGCTATTAACCACTCTATTTGAGTGTTTTTGCAGGATCTTTTCTTAGGTTTATGCGAAGAACCCGTGCTGAAAAGGAAATCATTCCTTATGATCCCGAACCAGAAAAGACATACAAGCGACGCTAAAGAGAAGTTAAGATGGCCAATCAAGACGATCGTGATCTTGAAGCCGAATTGAAGGAGGCGCTGGAACAGCTACGCTTCAATAGAGAAGAACTACAGCGAGAGAGAGAGGATACTCGTGCCAGAACTGAAGGAATTGAAGCAAATATGGCCGCTCTAAGAGCCCAGTTTCTGCCTCGACCGATCCAAGATCCTCGACCGAGGCAGGACCCAGTCCCAGTTGCCCCGGCCGATGTGCATCTACCACCTCGGATGCCTGTCCGAGATGTTCTTTTTGCTGGAGTTCCACAAACCCTAGGAAAGAGGATGGACCCTAATCAGCAAGTGAGGCATCCATGAGTCAACCTAGGTGATCCAGCTGAGCATGATTATGAACTTCGACCGCATGTTCTATCCATGATCCGACAATGTCAATTTGGAGGTTTAGAGCGGGAGTCTCCGCATCAGAATTTGCAAAACTATGAGATTCTGATGAAGACCTTGAGATCTTCAAGAATGGAAAACAACAACTCCAAGCTAAGGCCTTTCTATTTCTCTTTGAAGGACAAGGCGCTTGCTTGATATCAATCTCTTCCGCCAGGAAAGATCAACACTTGGGAAGAGATGATGACGGAGTTTCTAACTAAGTTATTTCCTCCCTCTAAGACCGCTGAAATGAGGTGCAAGATCAATGCTTTATCATGAAGAACAAGGAGAGTTTGTCCAAGTCATGGGAGAGATTCAAGGATGCTCTATTGGATTGCCCACATCATGGGATTCCAAAGATCGAGTTACTGGAGATATACTTCAAGGGATTGGATGGAGCTACTCAATGCAATCTCCAACTACTTTTAGCCGGCACATTCATGGATATGCCGATAGACAAAGCTTGGGAGTTCATTGAAAAGCAAGCTTTGCATATGGAGAAGTACTTCCATCAAAGAACTGAGAATGGAGCAAGGAGAGTTAGCTTCCACGAGACATCATCAAATGGAGCTCAACTCACCTCGCTTAGCAATGAGTTAAAGGCATTGAAGGAGCTTTTAGTAACTCAAACAAAGAAGGAGCAAGATGGAGGATATCAAGGAAGAAACAACAATCAATGTAACACCCCAAATCCACAGGACTTGGAATGCTACATTGGGCTAGGATCTCACAATGGATCCTGAACCTAGCCTGACAACAAGTTCACTAGATCTTATAACAAGGCACAAGTAGAGTGAAACCAAATACATAAAAGCTGTATGTGATACATCAAAAGTGTTTACAACACAAAGCCGAGTACAAAACATCAAACATAAACATCCGATACAAAAGATCCCAACCCATGCATCCTAATGTGCAGAAGTCCTTGGCTGGTGGCTCACTCTGCAGTCTTCCTAACCTGCAGATCATCTACAACACGGTATACACCATTAGCTACAACAATAGATAAGCATGAAGGTAATAGCACAAACAAACATCAACATCTCATACATGCAATGCCACACACATTCATTTATTATCTTTTATTACGTTATTCCATTACTAATTAGACTTCTTTTGTAACACGAGGAGTCTCAAGAACCCCATCCCATCCAACGTAACACAGGAGTTTTGCATAGGGTGATCGTCACTCGTCCCCTCCTGTGAGATCATCTTCAGGGCACCTCCTCCTAACCAGCAGGCGGAGACCGGTGGTTACCGCCCGTTATAATACACTTGGGCCATTTGAATTGAATAAATGGTCATCCTAGTCCGGTTTAGGTGATAAATGCACAATCATATGAACACACACAACCATCACAATCACACAAATCCATAACTGAATGCTAAGTAAGTCATGTGGAGTTACCTCATACACTCGTATCTAATACCACGTCACAGCTTCCTCTTGGGAAGAAACCAACGCGTGCAATAGCAAGGCACACAACATCATACACTGCAAGGGTTAGGAGACTCGTCTCTATAACCATAACCAACCTACAACCTCAATCTAAACCTCAAGATCACAACAAGCTCACAGATTCCTACAGCATAACCTCAACATCAACACAAGTGCCTAAGGCACGTCTCTATCATACAACTCATCCTAACCACACTATCCTAGCTGTCAACTAAGCCAAGGCCAAAGGAAAGGAAGGAAGGAAGGAAGACATACCAACAAGTTATGCACCAACAAAAGCAAGGAACTTCAAGCTGACCCAGTAAGGCGTAGGGGCGGCTCACACACCAGGCGTAGGGGCGGCTGGAGTCAGACGCAGTGGCGGCCAACTGTGCAAAGAGTTGGTCCCGACTTCTCTTCGATCCTTTCTCGACTTTCTTCACTTCTTCAGCATACCACAACAACATATATGCACATACAATCAAAAGGATAGTAAAGGATCCACACAAGCTCAGCTTGTGATCCTAAGCTAGAAGGAAGAAGAAAGAAGCAAGAAGAGGAAAGAAAGAAGATGAAAGCTGAAGAACTTACCACAACAACCCTAGACAGCAACTATGGAGCACTCAACACGTCTACCATCTCTACACAACACCATCAACCTTCAGCAAAATCCTCATGAGCATCCAAGGCCAAAACGACACTCAAACTCACAAGAATACACTCACAAGAATAAGAAGAGATCAAAGAAGATCAAGGAGAAGATGAAGAACGTGGAGAGGATGAAGAAGCTGGAATGAGGTAAGAAACCCCTCATCTGAAGCAAGGCAAAGCTTATAAGAGAAGCCAGCCGCAAAGCACGGTCAAAGAGTCAATAAAAGTGGATGCACTCATACAGAGCCGCAGGGGCGGCTAGCCCAGGGCACAGGGGCGCCTAGCCGTTGGAGCGGCCCAAGTGGTGCGCAGGGGCGGCTAACAGGGGTCAAGACAAGCCTCACTAAGGCTTAGCAAGACTCCTAAGCTCCAAAGACTAAGGCTCTTATATCACACCCCCCTAAAAACAAGTTTCGTCCCGAAATTTTCAAAATCCCAAAGCCTCTCGGACCCATAAGCCGAGGTATAACTCTCTCCTCAAGAACATCAGGTCACAACCTATAACATTCTATATCCTCAACACATCATGGAGGAAAGAATCATCTCCAGCTAATCCTAACACACATACCATAGCGTGGAGGAAAAAACCCATCTCCAACTATACCTATCTTGTACTAGCAAACAAGATCTAACAGATCATATGCACATATCACAGCTTGCACGAAAACACAACATATCACATAAGCACATAACATGCACTCACCAAGAAGACACTAAGATCTACTCGTGGATCCTACTGGTGCATCTAGATCAGCATAAACCATCTCCAACTATACCTATTCTCTGTCTCTCAGGTAGCCTCATTTGGTCCTCGTCTTGACCACTGTATCCTCAATATAGGAATGTCCTTCGAACGCAGGTGTCTCACACCTCGCTCTAGGACTGCAATAGGGTGCTCTGCAAACATGTGGTCCGGCTCAACCACCAGATCATCATAACTCACGATGTGCCTCGGACCTGGTATGCACTCTCTCAAGCGAGACACATGAAATATAGGATGAACACCCTCTAACCTCGGAGGCAATACTAATTTGTAGGCTGCTCTCCCAACTCTATCTAGTATCTTGAAAGGACCGACATATCGGGGAATCAGCTTCCCCTTTATGCCAAAACATTTGACGCCTCACATCGGAGATACTCTCAACTAGACATGAGCTCCTACCTTGAACTCTAGAGGTCGACACCTCTTGTCTGCATACGACTTCTGGCAACTCTGTGCAGCCAACTTTCTCTCTTTGATCGGCGCTACTCGAGCCATATCATCTTGAATCTGCTGTGGCGCTATCCCACTAATACTACAAGGCTTATCCCACGATAAAGGTGTACGGCACCTACGTCCATACAGTGCCTCATAAGGAGCCATCCCTATAGATGCATTCTAGATGTTGTTGTATGAGAACTCAACGAGTGGGAGGTAATCAGACCATCCCTGTCCCCAATCCAACATAGAGGCTTGCAGCATAACCTCTAAGGTCTGGATGGTCCTCTCTGACTGACCATCTGTCTGGGGGTGAAACGCAATCGTGAAATGTAGACTCGTCCCCAAAGCAGTTTGAATCTGCTGCCAGAATCTCGATGTGAATCGTCCATCACGATTAGAAATGATCGTCCTCGGTACCCATTGGAGTCTCACTATCTGTCTAGTGTATTCTTCAGCTAATCTGTTCACTTGCCACGTCTCTCTGATGGGAATGAAACGTGCCGTCTTCGTCAGTTTGTCAACAATCACCCAAATGGCATCAAAGCACCAACTGGTCCTCAATCCAGTCATAAAATCCATGGAGACGTCCTCCCACTTCCACTGCGGGACTGGCAGTGGATGGAGCTCACCTCGACGCCTGAAATGCTCTATCTTGACCTGCTGACAGGTCGCACACTAAGCCACAAATCTGGCTACATCGGGCTTCAGCCCTCCCCACCAATATGAGCGTCTCACATCATGATACATCTTACTCGTACTAGGGTGTACTGAGTAAGGTGTACAGTGAGCCTCTTGTAAAATCCGTTGTCTCAGCTCTACATCAGCAAGTACACAAATGCAATCATGACGCCTCATGACCCCATCTGCTCCACTAGAGAATTGTGGTGCCTCTCCACGAGACATCCTCTCTCTAATCCTCGTCAGGGTCGGGCAGGTCCCCTGCTTCTGTTGGATCTCATCCAACAGACCAGGTAGAACCTCTAAAGTGAACAACTGGGCATCCACATCAGGAAACTGGATGTCCATCTCTAGCCAAGCTAGATCCCTTTGAAGCTAAGGTTGTACAGTAAGTCTGGCAATCGCCTTCTCTCGAGGCGTCTTCCTACTCAAGGCGTCAGCTACTACATTCGCCTTGCCAGGATGATACAAAATCTCAAGTTCAAAGTCCTTGATCAACTCAAGCCATCGATGCTCGCGGTTATTGAATTCCCGCTGCGTGAAAATGTACTTCAGACTCTTATGGTCTGTGAAGATCTAGCAGGTTGCACGATACAAGTAATGTCTCCAGATCTTCAAAGCATGAACTACCGCTGCCAACTCCAGATCATGAGTTGGGTAGTTCTCCTCATACGTCTTCAGCTATCAAGATGCATATGCAATCACTCTGCCTCTCTACATCAACACACATCCCAAGCCTAGCTTGGATGCATCATTGTAGATCACAAAATCATCAGAACCCTCTGGGTGTGCCAAAACAGGAGCAGAAGTCAAATGCCTCTTCAACTCCTCAAAACTGTGTGCGCACTAGTCAGTCCATACAAATCCGGTAGTCTTCCTTAGAAGACTCGGTAGTGGACGGGAAATCATAGAAAATCCCTCCACAAAGCGTCTCTAATAACCGGCTAAGCCAAGAAAGCTCTGCACTTCCTTGACGTTTGTCGGTGTTGTCCATGCAGCAATAGACTCGATCTTTTCCGGGTCTACCATAATCCCGTCGGTGAAGACGATATGTCTAAGGAAAGCAACCTCAAACATCCAGAACTCACACTTAGAGAGCTTGGCACACAACTCTCTATCTCTCAAAATCTACAAAACTGTCCTCAAGTGCCCAGCATGCTCCTCTCTGCTACGAGAGTACACTAGAATGTCATCAATGAAGACCACCACAAACTGATCTAGGAAGTCGATGAAGATACTGTTCATCAACTCCCTGAAAACTATTGGGGCATTCGTCAGCCCAAATGGCATCACTACAAACTCGTAGTGTCTATAACGGGTATGAAATGCCGTCCTATGTACATCCTGCTCTCTCACCCTCAGCTGGTGATATCCTAAACGCAAGTCGATCCGGGAGAAAACGGTCGCTCCCTGCAGCTGATCAAGTAGATCATCAATACGAGGTAGTGGATACCTGTTCTTGATGGTCACCTTGTTCAACTCTTTGTAATCTATGCACAGTCTCAATGATCTGTCCTTCTTCTGTACGAAGAGGACAGGTGCACCCCATGGTGAAACGCTAGGGCGTATGAAGCCCTTCTCAGCCAACTCCTCGAGTTGCTTCTTCAGCTCCAACATCTCGACAGGTGCCATACGGTATGGGGCCTTCGAGATGGGTCTCGTACGAGGCTCCAAATCAATACCAAAATCTACGCTCCTCTGAGGTGGCAACTAGATGGCTCTGAAAATACGTCTGTAAACTAGCAGACCAAAGGTATGTCCTCCAAATCCGGACTCTCCCCATCCTTCATGACGTAGCACTAGAAGGCATCACATCCCTCTGCAATCACTCTAGCTGCTCGTACTGCACTGATGACAGATCTTGTCTTCCCAAGGTCCCAACCCCGGAAGACCTCTATCGGACCTAAGTCGGTAGAGACTATAACAGTTCTCTTACCCACATCTAACACCGCACGGTGTCTACGCATCCAGTCCATACCTAATATGACTTCTTCATGCATCAGGGGCATGACTAAGAAGTCAACAAGTAATACACGTGTCCCTAAGCGTAGGGGACAACTACGTATCTCCTAGGTACCTCTGACCCTACTACCATCATGTAACCCTATAGTAAAGCGTGCCCCCTCTATGGTAGACAAACTCAAACGCTCAACACAAGAAGCATAAATAAATGAATGCGTAGCACCCGTATAAGACAAAACTCTAACAGGTAACCCATGTAACAGAATGGTACATGTAGCAGCTGGTGTTGGCGGCTCCTCAGCACTCCTCGGCTCAAAAACTCTGCCCCAAGCTCCTCGGCCATCACTATTACCAGCCTCTCTACCTCTACCTCTACTTGGTCCTAGAGTTGACCCTTGAGTAGCAGGTGTGTCTGGGACTCTCTATTGTCCCTGTGTCTGATGCTGAGGCGGTCTCTGCCAACCTCCCACTACACCTGAAGAAGAAGAACCCTGTTGTGATGACGCCTTGCCCTAACGGCAAAACGTAGCTCTATGTCCTACCTTCCCACATGAGAAGCAAGTCAGTGGTGCTCTAGGGCATTCAGCCGTCATATGCCCATAGGCCCCGCCGTTGTAACACTGCCGGCCCTTCTCAGCTATCGGTGCAAACACTGGAACACTCGAGCGGCCCTGAATCTAACCTCGTCCATATCCAGATGCTTTTGCATCAGTCGGTGGAGTACGCTGCCTCTTCTCAGACCGTCTTGTCTGAGAAGTCCTCTTTTCGGCTAGCTCTCTCTCTCTCATAGGTAGAGGCCCGATCCTGGTAGTCTGCCAATGAGTCAGTGTGAAATCCTGCCATGTATGAGCGTGTACTCTCCCTCAGACGACGGGCGAAAAGGTACACATGCTGGTCCTCAGATGGTGCAACTGGACCCAACAATGCTATCTCCGTATGGAAGCGGCGAATAGCGTCGGTAATGGGTACGTCGTCTAAACCCGCTTCCACGAAATCTTGGAGCTTCTCCCTCCTCAGTGAGGCAGGGAAGAACTGCTCCCTCAGCATAGTCCTTGTCTGCTCATAGGTTGTAATTCGTGCTCTAACTGTCCTCCACCACTGGTGTGCCAGGTCACGGAATAGAGACTATACTAGCTCTATCCGTCTGCCCTCTAGGCAACGAATACTGATAACACGATTTATGGGTTAGTTTTAAGCAATCATTTAGATAGAATTCTCGCTCATTCATGCATGGTTTAGCATTGGTTCGAGACATTTTGCACTCAATTCATGTATTTTGTCGAGATAGATGTCTTCACGGACTTGTACGTGTTTTATAGGTAATTCGGGAAATTTAGGAGCTAAAACGATGCGTTTGAGGATCGTACATCTAGACGACACACCCTCGGACTCATTAGGACACAAGCTATAGAATAAGGAGGACTCATGGAACCTTGCCAACACTAGCCATGCACCAAATCACAGCTTAATGATCCAAGGCAAAGTTTCTGTACAAAATCACGGTTCTCTGACAGATCACGGCCGTGGAATCAACCGTGGTTTTTGCCAGATTCTTGTGACAACTGTGCCACGACTCTCATGGCCAGCTCATGCAAGTTTGTTATAAAAGTGGTCCTTCATGGGTTGTGAGGGGCAGCTAGGAGCATCTTGGAGCAGCTCATCCATTTCCCATTTCTCGAACAAAAATATCCTCTTAAGAAGAAGATTTTTCTAGGAAGGAAAGTGTCAAAAAGGAAGAAGAGGAGCTCCATTGAAGGGAAGAAGAAGAACACACAACATCGCTATTGTTGCTAGATTTCCGGATTCTATTTTCTAGTTGTAAGAACCATTTGAACCTTCTTTTGGAAGGATTGTAAGTCTCCCAAATTCTATTTTCATCTTGGTTTAATCCTAGTTCTCTTGTTCATCTCTTTCTTTCGTTCTCTTGCAAATGAATGTTATGATTTTGTGTTTGTTTGTTTCGATTTCTATTATGAATGTTGTAGGCTAAATAGATGTGGTTTGAGGGTAAGGAAAGGATGGTTATGGCTAAGGCTATGATAGGATGAACCTAGATTTATCTTTGGATGACTTGTGTGCTTGAACGTACTCTCTGTTAGGAATTACGGGTGGATCTTGTCAAACCACAGTCGTGGTTTAGGTAGAACAACCCGTGATTTTCCTGATTCGATGGATCTTGATTTAGATTGTTAGAATATTGAAATCCTAAGTGTTTGTTGAGTTAAATCTATCCTAGGGTGACCTAGTGTTAGCAACTAAGTGTTTAGGAGAGACTTACCCGGTGATTCCTACTCTTAGATTCAAAAGATGACAAACCCTTAGGTAGTGGTGAGCCTAATAAGCCGCAATTGGATTAAGTGTGCTGGATAGTAGGTTGAGACTAGCCCTTCCGAGACTTACCCGGTGAGGATAGGTTAGATCCTTGAGTAAACAATCCGGTTCGGGTAGAATTCCGCTCCTTAGGTTCTTAGAGACTTACCCGGTAATGAGATCTAGGGAATGGACTAGCGGATCTTGAGACCTACCCGGTGATTGATCCCAATCTAGAAATGCTTAATCCCCAACATAGTTAATCCAAGAATTGAATAGATAGCTTGAGTCTTATGCCATGACCGGAACTTCCAACCCCTAGAATCCATCTTTTCTTTCTTTGATCTATATCTTGTTTAGTTGTTCATTCGTGTTTATTCATAGTTTAGTTGATTGATTGTTTTGCATGTGCTGTGATCTTTGATTGATTACCAAAAAATCAACCAAAAACATTTGAGATTTTCATTTCTTTATTTCTTTCTTTTCTTGCACCCTAGGTCTTTACTAAACTCAATCACAAATCGAATCAATTTCACTTTAGTCTTTGTGTTCAACCTCGGAATACTATCCCTACTACAAACGTCCCATACACTGCGGGTTTCGCTACGAGTTAGGATAATTATAACGAGTATAAATTTAAAACCCAATTGCGCATCACAATCTTAGCGTAACAAGTTTTTGGCGTCGTTGCCGGGGACTAGGTCTAGATTGAGTCTATTTTGTGATTGTTTCTAGTGTAGATCTTTCTTGTTGCTTTTGATCTCTTTTTGGTTTGTGTCTTTGCTTTTCAGGACATCTATTACTCTTTAGGTGTATGCGAAGATCTCGTGGCAAGGATTTAGCTCCATTCGATCCCGAACCGGAGAAAACCCTTCGATCTAGATCCAAGAACATCCGAAAAGAGAAAGAGATGGCCTGAAGAAACCTCCAAGCTGAGTTGGATGAAGCCTTAGAGCAAATAAGGCTAAGAGATGAGCTCTTGGAGGAAGAAAGGAGACTTGCCAATAAGAGGCAAGAGGAAACTAGGAGGGAGATTGAGGAGATTAGGCAAGCCCTTGTTCAAGGGAAGCTTAATCGCCGACAACCTCCACCTCCTCCGCCACAACCGCAACTGGCGGCTAATGTTAGGGTTGTTCCCATTGCTATTGAGGAGCCACAAACCCTAGGGAGACGCATGGATCCGGCACAAAGAGCACCGACCGGGTGTAAACCTAGGAGATCCCGCTACCCACAACTATGAGCTCCGTCCTCAAGTTCTACAAATGATCCGGCATAATCAATTTGGAGGGATGGAAGGAGAGTCTCCTCATCAACACTTGATGAATTATGAGATCTTGATGGAGACTCTTAGACCGCCAAGATTGGAGAGCAACAACCATAAGCTTAGGGCTTTTTCCTTCTCTCTTAAGGATAAAGCCTTGGCTTGGTATCAATCTATTCCACAAGGGCGAGTAGGTACTTGGGAGGAGATGATCACCGAGTTTTTGACTAAGTTCTTCCCACCTTCCAAGACTACCGAGTTAAGAGGGAAGATCAATGCCTTCGTGATGAAGGATAGAGAGAGTTTGTTCAAGTCTTGGGAGAGGTTCAAAGACCTTCTCCTTGATTGTCTATACCATGGCATCCCGAAAATTGAGCTATTGGAGATCTACTTCAAGGGACTTGACGAAGATAGTCAATTCAAGCTCCAATCTCTTTCCGGTGGGACATTCATGGAGAAACATGTAGATGATGCTTGGGAGTTTGTGGAGAAGCAAGCTCTAGTGATTGAGAAATACTCCCATAGGAAGAGTGAAGGAAAAAAGGCGGGAGCATATGAGGTGAGTGAAGTCACCATGAGCAATTTCAAGCTAGACGCCATCAACAATGAGTTGAAGTCCTTGAGGGAGTTGTGTGCTACAACTTTGAAGAACCAAGCAACCCCTCAAGTGCTTCCACAAGCCAACTTGTCTTCCAAGGAGGAGGATGTGAATTATATGGGAAGGGGCAACTTCAACAATTACCAAGGCCCAAGGAGTTTCAACAACAACCGGCAATTCAACAATTACCGGCCCAACCACAACCATCCCAGGTTTTCTTACTCTAACCCGGATGGAGCCTTGAACCCTCCCGCTTCCACAAGCTCAACTCCACCACCAAGAGCTTCACAAGAACCTCCACCCGGTTTCACTCAACCTCCCAAGGATAGAACCGAGATAATGTTTGAGCAATTGCTAGGAAGGTTGAGTGGTCTTGAGAGCACCGTGACTTCAATCTCTAAGGCTCAAAAAGTCTTGGAAGCACAAGTGTTCCAAAAGGCGGGTGAAGCCCATAGAGATCCGGGAAAGATTCCCGGAAGAACCGAAGACAACCCAAGAGGCCAAGTGTTGGCTATCACAACAAGGAGTGGGTTGAATATGAAGGATCCTTTGCCCAAGGACCAAGCTAAGGGAAAGCAAGTAGTGGTAGAAGAGGGAAGAATGCAAGAAGATGGAGGCAAGAGCAAGGATGTAGAGCCAAACTATGTGGCACCGCCTCCATACAAGCCACCACTACCGTTCCCACAATCAAGAGCAAGAGCTCGTTTGGACAATCACTTTGGTAAGTTCCTTGAACTAATGTCTAAGTTGCATATTAACATTCCGTTCATGGATGCCATTTTAGGAATGCCCGCATATGGCAAGTTTTTGAAGGAAATACTCTCCAACAAAAGGAAGTTGGAGGAGTATGGGGAGATAAGAATGACAAAGAGATCCTCGGAATTGATCCAAACCATGAAGGAAGAGATGCCTCCCAAGCTAAGGGATCCGGGCTCTTTTTGCGTCCCAATAGGAGTGGGAGATGTGAAGTACGAGGCCCTTTGTGATCTTGGAGCGAGTGTAAGCATCATACCGCTTGCACTTTGCAAAAAGGTCGGATTAGGAGAGCCAAAGCCGGTCAAGATGACCCTCTATATGGCGGATCCTTCTATCACTCATCCGGTTGGGATTCTAGAGGACATTCCGGTGCAACTAGGAGGATTCTGTGTGCCAATTGACTTTGTCGTCTTGGACATTCCGGCGGATTATCCGGTTCCCATCATCTTAGGAAGACCTTTCCTAGCCACCTCCGGATGCCTAGTGGATTGCAAGAACGGGACTCTCTCCTTCAACATTGGAGAAGAGAACATCAAGTTCAAGCTGTCCACCATGATGAAAGGGCCTACCCTTGATGAGGATGTCTTCAACATAGTCGAGCAAGAAGAATCTAGAGAAGTTGTGAGCTCGATCTTAATCAAAGATCCCTTGGAGAAGGTTCTTACCTTGAGTATGATGGAAGAAGGTGTTGAAAAAGCTTGCAATGAAGAGATCAAGGCCTTGGAGAGCTTGGAAGAGGAGCCAAGAGTTGGATTTGAAAGCCACGAAGAGGTGTTGAACAGCTGCAAAATCCACGGTCGAGATTTGTGTTCCACGGCCGTCAAACTTTCTGGACAACTCCGAGAAGCAAGCTTGGCAAGAACCACGGCCGTGGAAGTTGGGCAAGCCGTGATTTCAACCGTGGATTTCCCTGAACCAGTCCTTGATGATGATCACGCTTTTAGGAGGCATGATGAGTCTTCATTTGCTTTGGACTCACCTAATCCAACCTTATTTGGATCATCTTCAACCGTTAAAGGTCCCCCTCAACTTGAACTTAAACCCCTTCCCTCTCACTTAAAATATGCATTCCTTGGTGAAAATTCTTCATATCCGGTGATTGTTAATGCATGCTTGAGTGATGATGAACTTGCTAAGTTGTTGCATGAACTAAGATTGCATAGAAAGGCCATTGGTTATACTATTGATGATTTGGTTGGCATTAAGCCCTCTTTATGCATGCATAAGATAATTGTGGAAGATAACCACAAACCCTCTATTAAACATCAAAGGAGATTGAATCCTATAATGAAAGAGGTAGTCAAAAAGGAAATCATTAAGTTGCTAGATGCGGGGATTATCTACCCTATCTCGGATAGTAAGTGGGTTAGTCCCGTTCATGTAGTACCTAAGAAGGGTGGAATGACCGTAGTGACCAATGAGAACAATGAACTAATCCCGACTAGGACGGTTACGGGGTGGAGGATGTGCATTGATTATAGGAAATTGAATATGGCCTCTAGGAAAGATCACTTCCCTCTCCCCTTCATTGACCAAATGCTAGAAAGGTTAGCTCAACACTCTCATTTTTGCTATCTAGATGGGTATAGTGGATTTTTCGAAATCCCCATCCACCCCGATGACCAAGAGAAAACAACCTTTACATGTCCATGGGGTACTTTTGCATATAGGAGAATGCCATTTGGGTTGTGTAATGCACCCGCCACCTTCCAAAGGTGTATGATGGCTATCTTTTCAGAATACATAGAAAATATCATGGAAGTGTTTATGGATGATTTCTCTGTTTATGGTTCCTCCTTTGATAATTGCTTGGCTAACCTGTCATTGGTATTGCAAAGATGTGAGGAGACAAATCTTGTCTTGAATTGGGAAAAATGCCACTTCATGGTAAGTGAAGGCATTGTGTTAGGACACATGGTGTCCAACCGTGGCATTGAGGTTGATAGGGCAAAAATTGAAACGATAGAGAAGTTGCCGCCACCTACCTCGGTGAAGGGGGTAAGGAGTTTCTTAGGGCATGCCGGTTTTTACCGGAGGTTTATTCCAGACTTCTCTAAAATTTCTAAGCCTCTCACTAACCTACTTATGAAGGATGTTGATTTTGTCTTTTCCAAGGATTGTCTTGAAGCTTTTTGTAGGTTGAAGAACGTCTTGATCTCCGCACCTATCATGCAACCTCCGGATTGGAGTCTACCATTTGAGATCATGTGTGATGCAAGCGATGTGGCCGTTGGGGCCGTTTTAGGGAAAAGGAAAGAAGGGCGTACTCATGCTATTTATTATGCTAGCAAGACGCTAGATGATGCCCAACTCAATTATGCTACCACCGAGAAGGAGTTGTTGGCGGTGGTGTATGCATTTGAGAAGTTCCGCTCATACCTTGTTGGAGCGAAGGTCATAGTTTATACGGATCATGCGGCGATCCGTTATCTACTTACAAAGAAGGATGCCAAACCAAGGTTGATTCGGTGGATCCTTCTTCTTCAAGAGTTTGATTTGGAGATACGAGATAAGAAGGGATCCGAGAACTCCTTGGCGGATCACCTTAGTAGATTGCCTCCATTGGAGCTTGGAAGAGACGACATTCCAATTGATGACTCATTCCGAGATGAGCAATTGCAAATGGTAGAGGAATGCTTGTTCCAAGTTTCTAGGGGAAATGAGCCATGGTATGCCGACATTGTGAATTACTTAGTATGTGAGGAAGTGCCTCCCGGATTGACATATGCACAAAGAAAGAAGTTCTTCAACGATGTAAGGCATTACTATTGGAGTGAGCCACTCTTGTTCAAGAGAGGACCGGATGGGATGTTTAGAAGATGCATACCGGAAGATGAAGTGGAGAGTGTGATCCGGCATTGTCACTCCTTACCATGTGGAGGCCATGCTAGCTCACACAAGACGTGTGCAAAGGTATTGCAATCCGGTTTTTATTGGCCTAACTTGTTTAGAGATGTGCAAGGTTTTGTAGCTGGATGTGATGCTTGCCAAAGGATGGGCAACATCTCAAGGAGGAATGAAATGCCCTTGAAAAACATTCAAGAAGTGGAGATTTTTGATGTGTGGGGTGTGGACTTCATGGGACCATTCCCTTCCTCATGTGGCAATCTCTATATCCTATTGGCGGTGGATTATGTGTCAAGATGGGTGGAGGCAATCGCCTCTCCTACAAATGATGCCAAGGTGGTGGTGCGGTTCTTCAACCGGGTGATCTTCCCTAGGTTTGGAACACCAAGGGTGATCATTAGTGATGGAGGAAAGCACTTCACAAATAGGAACTTTGGAGCGCTTTTGGCTAAGTATGGGGTGACTCATAAGGTGGCAACACCTTACCATCCCCAAACTAGTGGCCAAGTGGAGATCTCCAACCGGGAGATAAAGGCCATCCTTGAGAAGACGGTGTCTAGAACTAGAAAGGATTGGGCTATGAAGCTCAACGACGCATTATGGGCATATAGAACCGCCTTCAAGACACCGATTGGCACCACTCCTTACAAGTTAGTCTATGGCAAGTCTTGTCATCTTCCGGTGGAAATGGAGCATAGAGCTTATTGGGCCATTAAGTGGCTAAATTTTGACCTCAAAGGAGCGGGAGAAAAGAGGTTGCTTGATCTAAACGCCCTTGAGGAGATCCGGTTGGACGCTTATGAGAATGCCCGGATTTACAAGGAACGAACCAAAAGATGGCATGACAAGAAGATCATCCCCAAGGAGTTGAGTGAAGGAGATCTTGTCCTTCTCTTCAACTCAAGGCTAAGGCTCTTTCCCGGAAAGCTCAAATCAAGATGGACCGGGCCATATGTGGTGAAGAAGATTTTCTCCCATGGAGCTATTGAGATAGGAGGGGAGCATTGTGGGAATTTCAAAGTGAATGGGCACCGCTTGAAGAAATATATTCCGGGAGCTCCGGTAGACATGATTGCCCCACTTCACCTTGAATAGACTCCCTCGAGTTTGGTCAAGCTAATGACCTTAAAGAAGCGCTTGGTGGGAGGCAACCCATTGGTAACGTTTTTCTTTTTCTTGTTTTGTTTTAGTTTTTTTAGATTTTTCTATCTTTGTGTGTGTTTTGTCTTCTTTGTGTGTGTGCTAGAACATTAGTAGCATTGGAAGCCTTTCTTGGCATACGAATGATGATGATGTTTGCCTAGAAAGGATTGAGTAGTGAAAATCGAAATTACATGATAGTTCTTGCATACCATCTAGGAATGAATGAGGCAATTCAATCTTTCTCTACTTCTCATCTTAATCATGATTGCTTGAGCACCTCAATTGAGATAAATTTGACCTCTTTTAACCCATCCGGGAATAGGAGCATGCTAGTGTGTTGATGTGTGCAAAAAGCAAGTGTGAGGTGAAGTTGTTGATGAAAAGAATATCATGCATAAAATGCTGAATTTGTTGTGAAAGTGTAGCCAAAATATAAGTTTAGGGACATCGGTTTAAATGACAAGTAACTCGGTACACTTCACATAATCGGGTGTTGGTACCTTGCCAAAGTCAAATGAGCCGATAGTCCTAACGAGCTTTGGTATGTGTGCCCGGTGTGGATGCACCTCGAAAACTAAGAAAAAACCCGAGGACGGCCAATCACCAAGGTTTCGGCTTTTGTACACCAATGCCATTGTCTCAAAAAGAAGTCAAAGAAAAAGAAAAGAAAGAAAAGATAGAGGAAAATATACACTTGGGGGAAGTTGATCGAGGACAAGGATGTGAAGTTAGTTCCATTCCCGGATTAGCATCACATAACCTAGAAATCCCCACCCAATCACTACATTTCTTGGCCCTTTTATCTCACAAGACCTTATGACCTATTTGCATGTTTGTAAGACTTAGTAGTTTAGATTGGATGTACTCTTGATCTTCTTGACTTCTTCATCTTTACATTTCATGCATACTTTTGAGTTAAGTACAATTGTCTTTCCATGCTTTCATTTGTTTGATGCATGATTGCTTGTCCTTAGCCATGAAACATGACTTTGAAGGTGATCCAATAGTAGAAGCACAAACCCAAAAAGATTTTTGCCAATTTTCTCCATACATAAATCATGTCATCTCTTAATCTATAGTTGGGAATTTGCTCGGGGACGAGCAAACCTTAAGTATGGGGTATTTTGATAACACGATTTATGGGTTAGTTTTAAGCAATCATTTAGATAGAATTCTCGCTCATTCATGCAATGTTTAGCATTGGTTCGAGACATTTTGCACTCAATTCATGTATTTTGTCGAGATAGATGTATACACGGACTTGTGCGTGTTTTATAGGTAATTCGGGAAATTTAGGAGCTAAAACGATGCGTTTGAGGATCGTACATCTAGACGACACACCCTCGGACTCATTAGGACACAAGCTATATACTAAGGAGGACTCATGGAACCTTGCCAACACTAGCCATGCACCAAATCACAGCTTAATGATCCAAGGCAAAGTTTCTGCACAGAATCACGGTTCTCTGACAGATCACGGCCGTGGAATCAACCGTGGTTTTTGCCAGATTCTTGTGACAGCTGTGCCACGACTCTCATGGCCAGCTCATGCAAGTTTGTTATAAAAGTGGTCCTTCATGGGTTGTGAGGGGCAGCTGGGAGCATCTTGGAGCAGCTCATCCATTTCCCATTTCTCGAATAAAAATATCCTCTTAAGAAGAATATTTTTCTAGGAAGGAAAGTGTCAAAAAGGAAGAAGAGGAGCTCCATTGAAGGGAAGAAGAAGAACACACAACATCGCTATTGTTGCTAGATTTCCGGATTCTATTTTCTAGTTGTAAGAACCATTTGAACCTTCTTTTGGAAGGATTGTAAGTCTCCCAAAGTCTATTTTCAGCTTGGTTTAATCCTAGTTCTCTTGTTCATCTCTTTCTTTCGTTCTCTTGCAAATGAATGTTATGATTTTGTGTTTGTTTGTTTCGATTTCTATTATGAATGTTGTAGGCTAAATAGATGTGGTTTTAGGGTAAGGAAAGGATGGTTATGGCTAAGGCTATGATAGGATGAACCTAGATTTATCTTTGGATGACTTGTGTGCTTGAACGTACTCTCTGTTAGGAATTACGGGTGGATCTTGTCAAACCACGGCCGTGGTTTAGGTAGAACAACCCGTGATTTTCCTGATTCGATGGATCTTGATTTAGATTGTTAGAATGTTGAAATCCTAATTGTTTGTTGAGTTAAATCTATCCTAGGGTGACCTAGTGTTAGCAACTAAGTGTTTAGGAGAGACTTACCCGGTGATTCTTACTCTTAGATTCAAAAGATGACAAACCCTTAGGTAGTGGTGAGCCTAATAAGCCGCAATTGGATTAAGTGTGCTGGATAGTAGCTTGAGACTAGCCCTTCCGACACTTACCCGGTGAGGATAGGTTAGATCCTTGAGTAAACAATCCGGTTCGGGTAGAATTCCGCTCCTTAGGTTCTTAGAGACTTACCCGGTAATGAGATCTAGGGAATGGACTAGCGGATCTTGAAACCTACCTGGTGATTGATCCCAATCTAGAAATGCTTAATCCCCAACATAGTTAATCCAAGAATTGAATAGATAGCTTGAATCTTATGCCATGACCGGAACTTCCAACCCCTAGAATCCATCTTTTCTTTCTTTGATCTATATCTTGTTTAGTTGTTCATTCGTGTTTATTCATAGTTTAGTTGATTGATTGTTTTGCATGTGTTGTGATCTTTGATTGATCACCAAAAAATCAACCAAAAACATTTGAGATTTTCATTTCTTTATTTCTTTCTTTTCTTGCACCCTAGGTCTTTACTAAACTCAATCACAAATCGAATCAATTTCACTGTAGTCTTTGTGTTCGACATCGGAATACTATCCCTACTACAAACGTCCCGTACACTGCGGGTTTCGCTAGGAGTTAGGATAATTATAACGAGTATAAATTTAAAACCCAATTGCGCATCACAATCTTAGCGTAACAAATACACTCTAAAGTTGAGTCTACATGCACAACCCACACCTCAGTCTCTAGGCCGATCTCCCCAGAGAAGTGTGGTACTCCCTGTTGGTGGAATGCCTTCAACCAGGTATCTATTCAAGGCCCTCTGATCTCCTCCACAACTCGAGCTGGCTCAACAACATGAACCGGTGCAGCTGGCACCTGAGTAGCTCCATGGGATCCTCAGATGATCCCTCATGCCCTGGCAGATCTGGGGCTCGTCTGCCCGCTCTGATGGCCCCCTTAAAATGCCTGAGATAATCTTTGAACTCTGATCCACCCATAGACACACGGTCTGAGCCATCAGACTGGCCTGGATGGGCCGGATGTCTCCTGGACCCACCACCTCTCGTAGTTGGAACTACATTCTCAGCAACCTCCTCAGGAGCTTCCTCCACCACTGGTGGATCTACAACGGCAGCTGGTCCCTATCCTATCCATCCTTGAGGAAGAGGTGGTCTACCTCTACCTCGGCCTGCAACAGCACTAGCTCTAGTCCGAGCCATCTGCGGGGTATGCACACCTAACGTATAAGGCTCTATATAGGCCATATGTATAGATATATATATATATAATACTTAATAGTACATGCATATACATCATCACATCAGATATATATATATATATACATATATATATATATATATATATATATATATATATATATATATATATATGTATCTATACTGTCGAGATCCTCGGATGGGTGACGCTTCTGTACATACTATCCCAAAACATCTGTACTCGCTTTAAAACCAAAACCTATGAATAGTCAGACACCATGTGGGTTCTGTTTATTTATCCACTCTACCTTTATTGCAGATAGCAAGTGCCACTATTGTCAACCTGGCTTTGATACCAACTCTGTAACACCCCAAATCCACAGGACTTGGAATGCCAAATTGGGCTAGGATCTCAAAATGGATCCTGACCCTAGCCTGACAACAAGTTCACTGGATCTTACAATAAGACACAATTAGAGTTAAACCAAATACATAAAAGCTGTATGTGATACATCAAAAGTGTTTACATCACAAAGTCGAGTACAAAACATCAAACATAAACATCCGATACAAAACATCCCAACCCATGCATCCTAATGTATAGAAGTCCTCGGCTGGTCACACCATCTGGCTCACTCTGCAGTCTTCCTAACATGCAAATCATTTACAACACGGTATACACCGTTAGCTATAGTAATTGATAAGCATGAAGGTAATAGCACAAACACACATTAACATCTCATACATGCAATGCCACACACATTCATTTAATATCTTTTATTACGTTATTCCATTACTAATTCAACTTCTTTTGTAACATGAGGAGCCTCAAGAACCCCGTTCCATCAAATGTAACACAAGAGTTTTGCATGGGGGTGATCGTCACTCGTCCCCTCCTGTGAGATCATCTTCAGGGCACCTCCTCCTAACCAGCATGCGGAGCATGAGTGAAGAACATCACGAAATAAAGGCTTTCACAAGAATTTGGATTTCCACGCCCTAAACTACGGCCGTGGATTTAGCATTGGATCGTGGAAAGTGACGTTGGAGCACAACAGAAAGTTACACGGTCTAAACCACGGCCGTGGAAAGTTATGAGACCGTGATTTCCATGACGAAGCTGACGTGTCATATTTTCCACGTCAGCGACGGTTATTGGGCTTTCTCGTAACCCTATTTTGCCCTATAAGAAGGCTTGAGAAGGGAGTTTCGAGGACGGATGCTTGAGGGTTCATTTTACCTATGCTTGCAATCGGACGTTCGGGATTGAGGCGAAGGATTGAAGATTTGGAGAAGGACGTGATTTTGGAGATTGTGTACTTTCGAGATATCTTAGAGTTTCGATTTGGAGGACGGATTGACATCCCGTTTTTCGTTGTTTCTCTTGATCGTTGTGAGGATTTCTTTTCCTACTTTTCTGCATTCATCAAACATACATTATTGTGGATTCGAGTTTTGTTATTGGATAATTATTGAGTTTTCGGAGCTTTATACCCTTTCTCTTTCAAACTTGATTTTTGATATCATGATGGTTATTGGCTAAAACCATTTAGCAATTCTAAGGTGAAGGGTTGATAGTTGTGGCTTAGATGATGATAGATCGATCGTAAACAGATTGAAACCTGAGATTGTGAGAAACCTCGTCGACACCCTAAACCACGGTCTGTTCTTGAGTTCCACGGCCGTGGAATCTCAAGATCTAGCCGTGATTTTCTCTGTTTTACGACCCTTGCTTTTCCTTTAATCCAAAGTTAAAGATTTGTTTTAAACTAGCCTTGGCTTGCCTTTCCTAGGTAGTAGTGTGACTCAACATCCTCTATTTCGGTTTCAAGTGTCACAACCTTAACCATTTTAGTTTATCTTTGATTTCTTGGGTTTGGGCATGGGTATATGAGATTCATTCTGTAACACCCCAAATTCTGAGAACTCGGGGAGCTACTGGTTAGGACCTCACAATGGGTCCCGACCATATTTTGACAATAATTTTACTTGGATCTTACAACAAGGCACAAAAGAATTTAAAACATTTGAAAACTGTAAACAATATATACATGGAGAATATGTATCAGCCTTACAAGAAAAGCTACTAAAATGATGCATATGAAGAACAAAAGACATCCCCGTCCCCAACTAAATGAGTACGTGGACCCGGCTGACCATTTCCTCCGGATCTCTCTACAATTGTCTTAACTTGCAAGGCATCTACAAGCGGTATAAAACCGTTAGCTAACATTCTATGCATAAGGATAAAGGTAAAAGCACATACACACAACATACACAATCAACATGCAACACTCAATCCTTTTATTATCTCTAATTAAGTGATAGGTCATTACTAATGATACTTATTTTGTGACACGAGGGATTCCCAAACATCGCCCCTGTCCCCGTTTACCAACGCGGAATGGTACTAATGCATCTGACCGTCTACCGGACTGGGCTGGTCGCAGGGAACCTCCTAGACTCTCGCAAGAGCTAGGCAGATGATGTCACGACCCGTTATCATACACTTGAGTCAATTACGTAAATAATAAAGTCGGCCTAATCCGGTTTCGTTGTTTATCATAACTAGCAAACACCACTCATACACATTACACTCATACAAGAAAGCCAGCTAAGTAAGTCCGTGGACTTACCAGAATCGAATCTCGCCTCTCTTAACACCACTCAATCAGTAACTGCAGAAACTCAGTTGCCTGTCAAAGGAGGCACGTGGGTCAATACATTTCCCTAGGTACTTAGAAGTCAGAAACTCCTAAGCTGTAAGATCCTATTTGGACATAATTTATTACAGTACTTATTTAAGGTAACATGACTATTTTACCCTTGGTCCCGAGACTTCCAAAACTCGTAATACGTACTTAAATTCTTACTTGAGGCTAATTAACCATATTCTACTCCCTATGATGATTTTAGGTAAAACAAGAGAAACTACCCACTTTTCTATTTCACGAAAAGTCTCTAAGGTCCAACTACAACTTCAAATATGAAATTAAAATAAACTTATAAAAATTCTAAAATAAATCTCTAAATTATCTAGGATATCTAATCTACTCATAGGAGCAAGAATTTTCTAAAACTGTTCCATTATCACTTCTACAAAAATCCTTAAAGTTGGCTACAACACTAAAAATGTTCCTATACTTAGTCAAATTTCTAAGTACACTTTGAAAAATCATAACTCCTAAACCATTTGCTGGATTTATCCCAAATTTTGATATGTTCTACTATAATATGTCAACTAAATCATATCCAAAATTCAAGTCAAACAGAGATCAAAATCATATTCAAAACTATCTCCCAAAACAAATCCCATGCTGTTTTTCTCAACTCAGCACATATATAAAAAAAACTGCATGAGGAGTCACTTGGCAACATCATAACTCTCAAACCGTAACTCTGATTCTTCCCAATTTTTAGTATGATCTACTATGTACTACTGAGTAAAACATATCCAAAATTCAGCCAAAAAGAAGAAGTATAACTTACCCAAATATGGAACCGAAGTTGACTGCTCGTCACTTCCGAAAACTGAGAAAAACGTAACAGCTCTCTGCTGTTGTTTTCTTGACTGAAATACATGGTTCCAAGATGGTTTAGCATCAGCTATAAGTACACATATGATTGAAGGAAAGCAAGTTTGAAAGAGTATGGTTACACTCAACTATAAAACTCGCCCACGAGGCTCACGAGGTTGCAAGGGATGTGTAGAAGGGTGAACGCTCCCGCTGCTGTGCAATGTTGGTGCTTCAATGGGGCTGCTGCTGTGCAATGTTGGTGCTTCAATGGGGCTGCTGTTGTGCAATGTTGGTGCTTCAATGGGGCTGCTGAGATCTGCGTCGATATAGAAGAAGGGGAGGAGAGGTTTACGTGCATCTGGAAGCAAAGACGTTGCAACTCCTCTTCTGGCGTGAATGTAGGGCTGTTTCAGCTGTGGATTTTCCTCATTTATTCACTGCTGTTACGTGATATAGGGAAGGGAAAGAGCTGGCTGTTACAACGTGGAAGATAGGGCAGCATCTCATGGAGTTATGGGCTGGAATTAACACTCTTCTGGGCTGCCGCAAGCCTCATTAAGCAGCTGAGTGTGTGGGCTGCTGAAGGTGTGATTGCTGGGCCTCCTGGGCTGCTTGATCCGCCAGCAAAGGTTAAGGTAAGGGCTGGGAACAATCAAACCAATTAAGAAACAATGGGCTGAAATATGGCAAGAAATAAGTGGGCTGAAAGTTTGTCAAAAATCTGTCAAAACTCGTCATGGCCTTGTCAGGCTCATGAATGAGTTTGTCACAGATTTGTCGGGCTTTGTCATGGCCTCGTCTCAGCTTACTCATGATCTCGTCACAGCTTGTCATGATCTCGTCTAAAGTCATCGATAAGAATGAATTATAATAACTAGGGTTTGATATAAATCTATCATTTTATGTGAATTAAATTCTACATAAAATAATACATAATTATAAGAATTAGGATTTGATATAATTTTATCATTTTATGTAAATTAAATTCTACATAAAATGATAAATAATTATAGGAATTACAGCTTGATATAATTTTATCATTTTATGTGAATTAGCTTCTACATAAAATGATAAAATTTGTGAAGAAGGAATTGCTAGATAGAATGGAAAACCGTCAACGGCTCGAAGTCTGATTTGATTCGGAATTAAACGGAAATAAAAATTCCGGATATTACATCAGTACCCCCTTAAAATAAGTTTCGTCCCGAAACTTAGAACAAGGTACTTAATTAAACGACTTCCATAAATAACTGGTTTGTCCTAGTCTCGCTAAATTTTTATTGATTTCCTAAACTTCTCTAACCCTATCAAAGCGTAACGGAAAAAAAAAACTGGTCGTTACACATTCTTACCTTTAGATCCTTTCTATACAGCAGCCTCGACAACCTTTATAGAGAGAGTCTTTGGGTTAGACATACAGGGCTTTGGAACTTCGCCTTACTCAACCTTACTTTATTTATACCTTTGCAATCTCAACTCTGTCCTTATATCTATAGAATATCTTGAATCGATTGCCACAATTAGACACCTGGATCTTTAGGGTTGTTGTTTTCCCCAATATTTGCAAAGCTTTTATACTTTTACTTGCTCGATTATTCGAAACTGAATTTGACTCACTAAATCCCTGAGTTCGATACTCTGGAATACTTGCTTAACTACGTCGATTCGTACACTGCGGGTTCACTTTGCTTTTATTTCAGTTTTATAAATTTAAGATTTGCACGCACACTTTAGGGCGAACAAGTTTTTGTGCCGTTGCCGGGGATTTGGTCTAGACCAAATCTTGGCTCTAGGTTGTCGAGCTTGGGAGCTTTGCTCTTGTTATTTAATATCTCTCTTTGAGTGATTTTTGCAGATTCTTTAGGTATATGCGAAAGACTAGATCTACCAAAGATCTAGTTCCTTTTGATCCAGAACTTGAGAAAACTTTGAGAAGAAAGTTGAAAGAGAAAAAGATGGTTGAAAACAATGAGAGAAACATCCAAGCAGAGTTGGATGAAGTTCAACTTCAACTTAAGTTGAGTGAGAAGGCTCGTATGGAAGAATTGGAGCATCATCAATTCCAAATGGATGAGTTCAAGGCTATGATGCTGGACATGAGGTTGGAGATGAATGATGCTAAGAAGAAGAAGGTCAAGAAACCAAAGTCCATTAGAGTTGAATCATCCGATGATGAGGATGAGGATATGCCACCACTAGAGGAAATTGATCCGGTGATCCATCCCGTTCGAAACAACCCTAGACCACCGGTTGTTCCTCGCATTACCGTTGGAGATGTGAGAGTTGCTCATCAAAAGGATGAACCATGGACTCTTGGGAAAATAATGGATCCAATTAAGCAACCGCGCCGTCTAGGTGTGAATATCGGAGCTGAGGATATCCAAGAATTCAGTTTTAGCCCGCAAGTTATCACCATGGTTCGCCAAAGTCAATTTGGTGGAACTAGTGCTGAATCTCCACACCAACATTTGCAGAATTTTGAGATTCTCATGGAGACATTGAAGCCGAAGAGGGCTACGAACAACAACTACAAGATCAAACCGTTCTTCTTTTCTTTGAAGGACAAGGCTTTGTCTTGGTATAAAGCTCTTCCAGCTGGAAGGCTTAACACATGGGAGGATCTATCTTTGGAGTTCCTCACCAAGTTTTTTCCACCATCCAAGACGGTGGAGTTGAGAGGTAAGATTAATGCATTTTCTATGAAAGCTAACGAAAGTTTGTTTCAATCATGCGAAAGATTTCAGGATCTCTTATTGGATTGCCCACACCATGGCATTTCAAAGCTGAAATTATTGGAGATCTACTATAAGGGGTTGGATGTGGAAACACAATTGAATCTCCAATCTCTCTCTTGTGGTACATTCATGGACATGAGAGAAGATGATACTTGGGACTTCATTGAGAAGCAAGCCCAAGTGATTGAGAAGTATTCCCACCAAAAGAGGTATCCTAATATCCAGAATCAAGGGGATCCGGGAGCTAAGCTAAGACAAGCTGCACAAACTCAAATATTCTCCCTCAATACCGAAATCAAGGAGTTGAAGGAAATAATTAGAGCTGGCCTTCAAAAGCCAAAGGAGCAAGATGTTGGCTACTTAGAAAACAACAACAACCACCAAGGGAATAGGAACAACAACCGGAACAATAATTGGAACAACAATTGGAAAAACAACAACAACCGAAATTCCAACAACAATTGGCAGTCCAACCAACAAAAATATTCTGGTAATTCCTATCCAAATTCTAGAAATTCACTAACTTCTCCATCTTCTTCTACTCCTTTGAAAAGCCAGGGGCAAACATCAAATGGATCAAACAAGATGGAGAAGGAGAAGCCCGATCCTATGTTGGAGACGATCTTAGGAATGCTCCAAGGGTTGTAGAGCTACATAACTTCAGTTGATAAAGCTTATAAAGCTTTAGAAAACCAAGTATTCAGCAAGGCCGGGGAAGTTCCTAGAGATCAAGGGAAGCTTCCCGGAAAGACGGAGGACAATCCAAAGGGAAGGGTGATGGCTATCACAACTAGGAGCGGTGTGACAACTACCGACCCGCAGCCTAAGTTTGTAGAAGTTCCAGCCGAGAAGGAGAAAGAAAAGGGGAAGGAGAAGGAAGATGTCTATGTTCCTCCTCCAGCTTATAAACCTACTCTACCATTCCCGCAATCTAGAGCAGAGCGCGTCTAGACAAGCAATTCGGTAAGTTCATTGAACTAATGAGCAAACTGCACATTAATATACCTTTCATTGATGTTATTGTAGGTATGCCCGCTTATGGGAAGTTCTTGAAAGAGCTCCTCTCTAACAAGAGGAAGCTAGAAGACTTTGGAGAAGTCAAGATGAGTTCGGAATCTTCGGAGCTCATCAAAACGATGACGGAAAAGATGCCCCCAAAGTTGAGAGATCCGGGGTCATTTTGCATTCCTATTGGAGTAGGAGAAGTCACATTCGACACCCTTTGTGACTTAGGAGCAAGCGTGAGTATCATCCCGCTTGCTTTGTATAGGAAGGTCGGTTTAGGCGAACCTAAACCGGTGAAGATGACATTGTACATGGCGGATCGATCCATAACTCGTCCCGTTGGTATCATTGAAGACATCCCAGTCAAGCTCGGTAAGTTTTATATTCCAATAGACTTTGTTGTGCTTGACATTCCTACAGATTGTCCGGTTCCGATCATACTCGGAAGACCGTTTCTTGCAACATCCGGTTGTATGGTGGATTGCAAGAACGCTAGACTAGCATTCGACATAGGAGAAGAGAAGGTTGAGTTTGTTCTCTCAACTTTGGTGAAAGAGCCAGCTCTTGGAGAGGATATGTTCAATATCTATGACGAGAAAGCGTCTAGAGAGGAAGTGAGCTCGATTCTATTCAAAGATCCATTGCAAAAGGTCATAACCATGAGCATCATGGAAAAGGGAGAGGAAGAGGAATGCAATGTTGAGATTGAAGCCTTGGAAGAGCTAAAGGAAGTACAAGAGGAAGAGTTTGAAAAACTATACGATGGCTCAGAAAACGTGAGAAACCACGGTCAGTCGTGCTATTCCATGGTCGTGGTTTCACCAAAACTGCCCGTAAACTGCTATTTCGAGAGCAATAGAGAGTTCCACACCCAAAACCAGGGCCGTGGAAGTAACAGTGGTGCCGTAATTTTGGGAATTTCTGAGAATAATTCTGTTCTTTCCACAAATGCTCTTGAGTCTTCTTCAATCACTCCTACACCCTTAGAGACTTCTAAGGAAGTGTCGGACACACCTCAAGACTCATCAAAGACATCAATAGCAGTGGAATTGAAGCCACTTCCCGCACATCTTCGGTATGCATTTCTTGGAACTAATTCTACTTTTCCAGTAATTGTTAGTTTCGATTTAAGTGAAGATGAACATGAGAAACTAATGGTTGTTTTAAGGAAACATAAAAAGGCCTTAGGTTATACCATAGAGGATCTTGTAGGAATTAAACCATCTTTATGTATGCACAAGATTCTAATGGAGGAAGATTTCAAGCCTTCGAGACAACCTCAAAGACTGTTAAATCCGATCATGAAAGGAGGTTGTTAAGAAGGAAATTCTTAAGTTACTTGATGCAGGTATCATCTATCCTATCTCTGATAGTAAGTGGGTGAGCCCCGTTCAAGTTGTCCCGAAGAAAGGAGGAATGACGGTTATCACAAACAAGAACAATGAGCTCATTCCTACAAGAACCGTGATGGGATGGAGGATGTGCATTGACTACCGCAAGCTGAACAATGCAACTAGGAAGGATCACTTCCCACTACCATTCATAGATCAAATACTTGAGAGGTTAGCACAACGCTCTTATTTCTGTTATCTTGACGGTTATAGTGGTTTCTTCCAGATTCCGATCCATCCGTACGATCAAGAGAAGACCACATTCACGTGCCCGTGGGGTACGTTTGCATATAGAAGAATGCCATTCGGGCTTTGCAACGCCCCAGCCACCTTTCAAAGGTGCATGATGGCCATCTTCTCCGAGTATGTTGAGGAAATCATGGAGGTTTTTATGGACGATTTTTCTGTTTATGGTTCCTCATTAGATAATTGTCTTTCTAACCTTTTTCTTGTGTTGCAAAGGTGTGAAGACACTAACCTAGTTCTTAATTGGGAGTAGTGTCAATTCATGGTTAGGGAAGGCATTGTACTAGGACACTTGATCTCTAGTAGAGGGATCGAAGTTGATAAGGCAAAGATAGAGACTACAAAGAAACTCCCCCCTCCCCATCTTCGGTGAAGGGGATAAGAAGTTTTCTAGGACATGTTGGATTTTATAGAAGATTCATCAAGGACTTTTCTAAGATTTCAAAACCGCTAACTAATCTATTGATGAAGGAAGTAGTTTTTGATTTTTCACAGGATTGTTTAGATGCTTTCTATAAGATCCGGTAAGCTCTCATCTCAATCCCGATTATCCAACCTCCGGACTGGAATCTCCCGTTCGAGGTTATGTCTGACGCAAGTGACGTAGCTGTTGGAGCGGTGTTGGGGCAAAAGAAGGAAGGCCGAACCCATGCTATCTATTATGCTAGCAAGACGCCAAATGAAGCGCAACTCAACTACGCCACAACGGAGAAAGAATTTTTAGCCATTGTATATGCATTTGACAAGTTTCGTTCTTATCTTGTAGGAGCGAAGGTGATTGTATACACGGACCATTCAGCAATCCGGTATTTACTCGCCAAGAAGGATGCAATACTGAGGCTGATTAGATGGATTCTTCTCCTACAAGAATTTGATCTAGAGATCCGTGACAAGAAAGGCTCAGAAAATTCTGTTGCGGATCATTTGAGTCGTCTACCACACATTGAAGACGACGATCTACCTATTGATGACTCCTTCCGGGATGAGCACTTACACATCATAGAGGAGTGCATCGACAAGATATCTAGAGGTAACGAACCTTGGTTTGCTGATTTTGTAAATTATTTGGTTTGTCAGGAAATACCTCCCGGATTATCATATGCACAAAGAAAGAAGTTATTTCGGGATGTCCGGCAATACTTTTGGAATGAACCTCTACTCTTCAAGAGAGGTCCCGACGGCATCATTAGGAGATGTGTGCCGGAAGACGAAATGCAAAGCGTCATTCGTCATTGTCATTCACTACCTTGTGGAGGACACGCTAGTTCCAATAAAACTAGCGCTAAGGTATTGCAATCCGGTTTCTTTTTGCCTACTTTATTTAAGCATGTGCAAACCTTTATTTCTTGTTGCGATGCTTGTCAAAGAATAGGAAATATCTCTAGGAGAAATGAGATGCCTCTCAATAACATTCAGTAGGTGGAAATCCTCGACGTTTGGGGAGTAGACTTCATGGGACCTTTCCCATCATCTTGTGGAAACCAATACATACTTCTAGCTGTAGATTATGTTTCGAGATGGGTTGAACCTATTGCCTCTCCAACTAATGATGCCATGGTTGTTGTCAAAATCTTTAATGGAACTATCTTTCCAAGGTTTGGGACATCACGGACCATCATTAGTGGCGGAGGTTCACACTTCATTGCCCGACGATTCAAAGCTCTACTAGCTAAGTATGGGGTGACTCACAAGATAGCCACTCCCTACCACCCACAAACAAGTGGGCAAGTGAAAATTTCGAATGGAGAGATCAAGGGCATCCTTGAGAAGACGGTGTCAAAGACAAGGAAGGATTGGTGGTAAGCAGTTTTTCTGTTGGGATGGATCAAAGGGGTACCCCTTTACGATTTTTCAAAGATTGAGTCGTAAGCTGACAATTTACCCATTTTCCTATTTTCGGAAAGATCGTTAAGGTCCAACTTCGGCTTCAAATATAAGATTCAGTTTCAGCATATGATGGGGTACCCCTTTACGATTTTTCAAAGATTGGGTCGTAAGCAGTTTTTCTGTTGTGCTGAAATTTCTAAGTGTTGAGAAAAACTACTTGTGATGCAGTTTTGTGATGTAGGATTGAATAGGTTACTGACCTCTATTGGACTTGAATTTTGGATATGTCTTAGTTAGGCTTACATAGTATAGTAGATCAAAATTTGAGAGGATTTAATCGAAAGGTTTAGGAGTTATGATTTTTTTCAAAGTTAAGACAATGTGCTGTTTTGTTAAGTGGTTGCTGAATTTCTACAAACTGTGTTGATCAGTCAAGTTTGAGCATATGTTTTGATGCCTTAGAGATAAGATCCACCGTTCAGTTCTTGAGATGTTGTGTAGTGCCATGCATAGGTTAATATGTCAAAATTTGGGATGAATCCAACGGTGGGATTTAGAATTTTAGAGGCTCAAAATGGACTTGTTGTACAGTTAGAAAACATACTCAGATTTTTGGTAAGTATAGAATATTTGAAGTGTTGTAATCAACTTTGGAAATTTTTGTAGAAGTGATGGTTGAACAGTTTTAAGAAATTCTTGCTCCTAGGAGTAGATAATATATCATAGATGATCTAGGGAATTATTTCGGAATTTTTATAAGACTATTCGAATTTCATATTTGAAGCCGACGTTGGACCTTAACGATCTTTCTGAAAATAGGAAAATGGGTAAATTGTCAGTTTGTAACCAAACTCATCTTTAGGAGTTAGAATATGACTCTTTAGTCTCAAATAAGAGTTTAGGCATGAATTATGAAATTTTTGGAAGTTTAGGGACCAAGGGTAAAAAAAGTCATTTTACCATAAATTGGTACTGTTTTAAATTTTGTTCGAATAGGATCTATTACCTTAGAAGTCTTAGACTTCTATTTACCTAAAAAGTGTGCTGACACACTTGCCTCCTTTGACAGGCAACCGAGTTATATAGTTACATATTGAGTTGTGATTAAGAGAATCGACATCTGATTCACGTAAGTCCACGGACTTAGTTAGCTGGCTTCTTGTAGGAGTGTAATGTATATGAGTGGTGTTTGTTAGTTATGATAAACAACGAAACCGGATTAGGCCGACTTTATTATATTATGTAATTGACCCAAGTGTATGATAACGGTTCGTGACATCATCTGCCTAGCTGTTGCGAGAGTCTAGGAGGTTCCCTGCGACCAGCCCAGTCAGGTAGACGGTCAAATGCATTAGTACCATTCTGCGTTGGTAAACGGGGACAGGGGCGAGGTTTGGGAATCCCTCGTGTCACAAAATAAGTATCATTAGTAATAACCTATCACCTAATCAAAGATAATAAAAGGATTGAGTATTGCATGTTGATTGTGTATGTTGTGTGTTTGTGCTTTTACCTTTATACTTATGCATAGAATGATAGCTAACGGTTTTATACCGCTTGTAGATGCCTTGCAGGTTAAGACAGTTGTAGAGAGATCCGGAGGGAATTGTCAGCCGGGTCCACGTACTTATTTAGTTGGGGACGGGGATGTCTTCTGTTCTTCCTATGTGTCGTTTTGGTACCTTTGCTTTGTAAGGCTGATACATATTCTTCATGTATATATTGTTTAAAGTTTTCAAATGTTTTAAATACTTTTGTGCCTTGTTGTAAGATCCTAGTAAAATTGTTGTCAAACTAAGGTCGGGACCCATTGTGAGGTCCTAACCAGTAGCTCCCCGAGTTCTCAGAATTTGGGTTGTTACAATATGGTATCAGAGCTCTGGGTTGGCAACAATGGCACTTGAAATCTTCTGAAAGACCGAATGTATAAAATAACTACAACCCGAAAGGGGTCTAAATTTTCAAACGGATTTATGTTTTTACACGCACGCATAGTCGGGTTGTTAGGTTAGTAGTACGTCGGACCACCGTCGCTCTCCGTGGATCTCTGCAACTTGGATCGATAGGAGTTAATATATAGACTTTTTATGATGTTTATTATTATATGTTATACACATGTGGTTGCTTAGCTTGTTAGTATCCTAAAGGATATTTTATATCCATTAGTCATGATATCACAAAGCGATTATCGCCTCATGATAAATCAACTACGGACTTGAAGATTCTCCAACACGAGGCAATGGAATCGGACCTTCAATTGAGTATTATACTCGGGTAGGCTGCTTGGTGATCCTTACAAATCACCCAAAGGACAAGTGAGCAAGGAAGTAGAGTTGTGAAGATAATTTTTATCATAAGCACAATTAGATGATGAAGGAATTCCTGAGTCAGTTCAGTTAGAAGGTCGTACAAGAAAGTCAGGCATACGAGGCCGAGAGATGGAATTAGAAGAACCATGCAGGAGACGAGAAGATCTCCGAGTGGAGATAACAACATTAGAACAAGAACCAAGTAGAACGGAGTACAACCAAGATGGCGAGATAAAGGACGTTAAAATCGTGGCGAATGCCCCATAGACAATTATGGGCATGAGAGATCTGAAGAGATTGGGTGTCGAACCGGATATGAGGATCTGAGCTGAACATAATGAAGACTTACAATTAAGTGTAAAAGTGAAAAGGTAGACCCCGCAAGTGTGGAGAGGTTTTGACCTCCTCGAAGATATAAGAAGTTGAAAGAAGTCACGACGCCAATATCCAAAGAATGGAGGCCTGTAGCAGGGTCAACGGAGTTTCATGAAGGCGGTATTACTACCAATACCAGTGAAGAAATGGGTACGTGAGAACGACCTTGGTGGACTCGAGAAGTGAAGCTAGGCCAAAGGAAGAGGAAGAATGGAAGATAGAACGAACTAAAGAAGTATAAAAGGGTTATTTGGTATTGACGAGATATGTATAGTTAAGAGGAGATATCTATGATTGAGGATTATTGAAGTAACTATACCGATGCTTTAGAGGATTTCCTCAAGTAGGCAACATAAATCTTCATAGATAACTAAAGGTATAGAGAGAATCGTGTTAGAGGTTACTGCTTGGTTGATTAAAATCAAACTCCGGTCGAGTCAGTGGGTTCGGATCCGTGATAAGAGAATTAAGAAAGTAAACTGAAGAAGTTGTTCTCCAATCGTTATTTTGTTTCATTAAGGCAATTAAGGAAGGTACTTGGTACTTCATCTGGTTAGGACTTATGGTATAATTGGAAGAAAGAGTTTGAAGTTAATCACTTGGGACTCACAGAAGATGTCCTTATGATTAATGAGTGACAACAGAATTATCAAAGTAGCGCAGCGGAAGCGTGGTGGGACCTAACCCACAGAGCTGGAAGCAATGGTAGAGACAAAAAAAAACGACGTGTCGAGGTCAAGATGATGGTAGTTGGGGAAATGCATTTTGATGAGAACAAACATGAGATGGGCTATGCGGAGCGACTATAATTTTGTGGAAGAATTTTATCACCATCAAGATAGACGGGAAAGTATGTGCATGTAAGAGGTTATAGAAGGAGATTAGTACCCTAATATGGATTCAAGTGAATAAAGACGGCTTGTCAGATGTGGTCAGATAACTAGTTCGGAATCCAATACGTAACGGAGTATTCTAGAGTGAGTTTTCTTAATGGATTGAGGAAAGAATTAACAATGTAATAAAAGTATTGTGCATGGCCTGCACTAGAAAGCTCAAAGTGAGTAACTACCATCCTGAGTCGAAGATACATAAGAAAGAGAAGCGACAAGAGCATACTTGCAGCCTAGTAACTGTGCTTAAGAAAGCATAATCTCGGAGTAGATTTTATGTGTAATATTATATCGGAACAGAGCCTAGTTGCGTTTTGAGTCAGAGGGATATTATCGGTCTGATAACCATGGTGGAGAAAAGAGTGCACTGCTGATGGTATGTAAACAATTATTGAGCTGTCATGATCAAATAACGGTGATAGGAGATCACTTTGTGTCTAATTCCGTCCTTCCGGACATATTCTAGGTCACTTAAGATCTTGGAAAATGCGTGATAAACCTAAGTTTGAGTAAAGGATATATTAGAGATCTGTAAATAATATAATAATGCCAGGTGAACAAAGAGGATGACCACTAGATTTGATTATTAGTTGCCTCGAGTGTTAGACCTGAAAAGGGTAACGGTGACGATTCCGTGCCTGAGGAACATGATGACTGAGTAATATTAGAAGACAAGATCAAGTGGGTCGTGATACGAAGAGGATTGGGCACTTGGTAAGTGTTGGTGGATGTCAAAGACCTTTGGCCTGAGTGGGTAGTTAGAACATTTTTAGAAGGCCGGAAGCAAGTGGTCATAACGAAGGGAAGAAAGTTGAATAGATTAGTTTCCGTAGGGTCATCAAAGGATTTGGAAAGTGAGTTGTGTAAGGCAACCATTTGAAGTTTTAAAGCGGGTTAGAAGTGACAGATGGACTAGTATTCCTCACCCTATTGGAGAGTGTAGCTTCAGTTTTTTCACGGAGACTAAGTTTGGGAACTGAGTTGAAAAATTTCAGTTGGAGAGATACCTATCAAACACGAGTTAGGTCATCAGATTAGAGGATCAAACAGTTGAGCCGGATGAAACCGGTGAGATATCCTGAAAAGTTTTAAGATTTAGTGGTTCATGAAAAAGCCGATAAGGCTACCTAAGATATTGGGGATAGTAAGAGACGTAACATTTTAAAGACCTATGTAGCGATGGTTGTAACCTCGGGAGTGACGAGTTAGGGCTTGACCTTGTATGTGTAATATTGTTTGATTGCTTGTTCATCTCATGATTGAGTGTTTAGTCAATGATGTGTTCTTTTGGTAACCTTGATGTGCGGGATACTTAGATGTGGAAAAGACGAGACTTTTTGTAGTGATCAAACACACCCATTTGGTGCCTTAAAGGCTGATCAGGATTGTCTTACCCTAAGTTTCGGGACGAAACTTTTTTGAGGGGGATCTGATGTAACGACCGGTTTTTTTTCGTTACGCTTTGATAGGGTTAGAGGAGTTTAGAAAACAAAATTAAAATTTAGTGAGACTAGGATATACAAGTTTAATTTTGGAAGTCGTTTGATTAAATACCTTGTTCTAAGTTTCGGGACGAAACTTATTTTAAGGGGGTACTGATGTAATACCTGGAAAAATTTAATTCCTTTTAAAACCCGAGCGAACCGGATTCCGATCCGCTAACCTTTTTTAATTTTAAACAAAATAAAATAACACTAAATTCTATCATTTTATGTGACCTTAATTCACATAAAGTGATAAATATTGTAACTTGTAATACCCGGAAATTTTATTTCCGGTAAATCCTGAATCATCATAAACCTTGTCATATAATGTGAAAAGTTAAGCACATAAAATGCTTTTATCAACTTCTATAATTTTATGTGAGGCTTCAATCTTCTTACATAATCCTTAGTTTTATAAATTAAAATATTTTATCATTTCATGTGGAATTTTTACAAACATAAGCTATATCTATCTTCCTTAGAGTTTAATTCTTGCAAGACTAATCTAAATAACCTTCTTAACAAGCATGACAAGCCTTTGGAGAAGGCCCAGACAAGGTCTTGGCGAGGCCCAGACAAGGTCTTGACGAGGCCCAGACAAGGTCTTGACGAGGCCCAGACAAGGCTTGACAAGGCCCAGACAAGCAGGCCCGAAACAGTTGTTGGCCAGCCATCCCTCCTGTGCAGACTGTGGTACGTGTTGCTTGCTTCTGGGCCAGCTGTGAAGAAGCCCACCCTCACCAGCCTCCATCTCCCCTTCCCGCGTCTTTGCCCTAGCAGTGGTTGTCTCTTCACGTCTCTCCCCATCACGCATGACAAAAACGCGCAGCAGCAGCTCCCCTTCGTCTTCGCCTCCATGCCAGCGAGCCGCAGGCGCCTTCGACCGAACAGTCTTGCACCCCCTCTGTCGTCGAGCAAGCACGCAGCCCTCTCCTCGCTTCTGTCGAGCAAGCACGCAGCCCTCTCCTCGCTTCTGTCGAGCCAGCACACAGCCCTCTCCTCTCTTCTGTCGAGCCAGCACGCATCAGCAGCAACGGGCCTTCAGCTTGTACGTGATCTGTGCACATCTCCCTTCAACGCTGCAGCCTCATACTCCCTCCTTAACCCTAGTTGATCTCTCCAGGAACGCAGCCGACGCATCCAGTCCTTCTCCTGCACGCCTAGATCCGCTCAGCAGCAGCCTAGTGCATTCGAGTGGTGGAATCGAGTAAGGCTTGTACCTCTATCTCCCTTACAGTTCTGTCCACGTATTCCATGCCTAACGAGTGCCTGTAATGTCTTATAAACCTATACAGATCATTCGTAGCTGAACAGTAAGGAGGCACGCGTTTTCTGAGTTTTTATAAAGTGACGAGCACTCATCTTCGAGTCCAATTTTAGGTAAGCTAGGCTCTTCCTTTTTGGCTAGTTTTCGGATATGTTATAGATGGTATTGCATAGTAAATCATACTAAAGATTCATAGGAACCCATCTTATGGTTTGAGAGATATGGGGTTTCAAAGTTGACTCCTCATACAGTATTTATAAATGTGCTAAGTTGAGAAAAACAGCATGGGATGCTGTTTTGTGAGATAGTTTTTAATAGGCTTTTGATCTTTGTTAGGCTTGAATTTTTGATATGATAAAGTTGGCATATTGTTGTAGATCATATTAAAATTTGGGAGGAATCCAGCGAGTGGTTAGGATTTACGATTTTTCAAAGATTGGGTCGTAAGCAGTTTTTCTGTTGTGCTGAAATTTCTAAGTGTTGAGAAAAATTATTTGTGATGCAGTTTTGTGATGTAGGATTGAATAGGTTATTGACCTCTATTGGACTTGAATTTTGGATATGTCTTAGTTAGGCTTACATAGTATAGTAGATCAAAATTTGAGAGGATTTAATCGAAAGGTTTAGGAGTTATGATTTTTTTCAAAGTTAAGACAATGTGCTGTTTTGTTAAGTAGTTGCTGAATTCCTAAAAACTGTGTTGATCAGTCAAGTTTGAGCATACGTTTTGATGCCTTAGAGATAAGATCCACCGTTCAGTTCTTGAGATGTTGTGTAGTGCCATGCATAGGTTAATATGTCAAAATTTGGGATGAATCCAACAGTGGGATTTAGAATTTTAGAGGCTCAAAATGGACTTGTTGTACAGTTAGAAAACATACTCAGATTTTGGCTAAGTATAGAATATTTGAAGTGTTGTAATCAACTTTGGAAATTTTTGTAGAAGTGATGGTTGAACAGTTTTAAGAAATTCTTGCTCCTAGGAGTAGATAATATATCATAGATGATCTAGGGAATTATTTCGGAATTTTTATAAGACTATTCGAATTTCATATTTGAAGCCGAAGTTGGACCTTAACGATCTTTCCGAAAGTAGGAAAATGGGTAAATTGTCAGTTTGTAACCAAACTCATCTTTAGGAGTTAGAATATGACTCTTTAGTCTCAAATAAGAGTTTAGGCATGAATTATGAAATTGTTGGAAGTTTAGGGACCAAGGGTAAAGTAGTCATTTTACCATAAATTGGTACTCTATTAAATTCTGTTCGAATAGGATCTATTACCTTAGAAGTCTTAGACTTCTAATTACCTAAAAAGTGTGCTGACACACTTGCCTCCTTTGACAGGCCACCGAGTTATACAGTTACAGATTGTGTTGTGATTAAGAGAATCGAGATCTGATTCAGGTAAGTGCACGGACTTACTTAGCTGGCTTCTTGTAGGAGTGTAATGTGTATGAGTGGTGTTTGTTAGTTATGATAAACAACGAAACCGGACTAGGCCGACTTTATTATATTATGTAATTGACCCAAGTGTATGATAACGGGTCGTGACATCATCTGCCTAGCTCTTGCGAGAGTCTAGGAGGTTCCATGTGACCAGCCCAGTCAGGTAGACGGTCAAATGCATTAGTACCATTCCCCGTTGGTAAACGGGGACAGGGACGAGGTTTGGGAATCCCTCGTGTCACAAAATAAGTATCATTAGTAATAACCTATCACCTAATTAAAGATAATAAAAGGATTGAGTGTTGCATGTTGATTGTTTATGTTGTGTGTTTGTGCTTTTACCTTTATACTTATGCATAGAATGTTAGCTAACGGTTTTATACCGCTTGTAGATGCCTTACAGGTTAAGACAGTTGTAGAGAGATCCGAAGGGAATGGTCAGCCGGGTCCACGTACTTATTTAGTTAGGGACGGGGATGTCTTTTGTTCTTCCTATGTGTCGTTTTGGTACGTTTGCTTTGTAAGGCTGATACATATTCTTCATGTATATATTTTTTTACAGTTTTCAAATGTTTTAAATACTTTTGTGCCTTGTTGTAAGATCCTAATGAAATTGTTGTCAAACTAAGGTCGGGACCCATTGTGAGGTCCTAACTAGTAGCTCCCCAAGTTCTCAGAATTTGGGGTGTTACAATGCATTATGGGCGTATAGGATTGAATACAAGACTCCTATAGGTACAACACCATACAACCTTGTGTATGGGAAGTCTTGTCATCTCCCGGTTGAGCTAGAACACAAAGCGTACTGGGTTGTGAAGTGGTTGAACTTCGGCAAGAAGGAAGCGGGCGAGAAGCACCTCTTGGACCTTAACGAGCTTGAAGAACTCCGCTTGAACGCCTATGAGAACGCAAAGATTTACAAGGAAAGGGCGAAGCGTTGGGATGATAAGCATATCATTCCAAAGGACCTCAAAGAAGGAGATCAAGTTCTCCTCTTCAATTCGAAACTTTGGCTCTTTCTAGGTAAGCTTAAATCTTATTGGACTGGACCTTACTTGATTAAACGTGTTTTTCCCCATGGCGCAGTTTTAGTATGGGGTGAAAAGAGCGGAAGTTTCAAAGTGAATGGCCAATGACTTAAGAAGTATTCACCGGAGCTCCCGGTTGAGGAAATCGCTCCGATTGTCCTCGAATAAACTCAGGAACGGTCTAGCTACGGACCCAAAACAAGCGCTTCTCGGGAGGCAACCCAAGGTATTGCATTTGCGTTTTTGTTTCTCTTCCTTAGATTAGTTTAGATTAGTTGTTTTTGTTTTGTTTCCCCTTGATACCTCCCGGTATGTTATGTTTTTGGATGTAGGAATAAGGAATGGGAAAAGGAAGGAAGAAAAAGTTGGAAGGAATTGACGAAACTTGGATTTTGGAACACAACAGAGACTTCTACGCCCAAAACCACGGTCGTGGAAGTAGCAGATGGCCGTAATTTTCCGAAATTTGACACAAATTAGAGAAAAACCACGGGTTCGTACAATTTCACCACCGTTGAATGCCTCGAGTGACCGTGGTTTTCCAAAAAAACTACGGCCACTATATAAACCACCTTCCTTCACAAAAACACAACAAAACCCCCTTTCCACGCCTAGAACCACGCCCAGAAATCGCCGCCACCTTTCCTCATCCCGTAATTCTTCGTCCGAAGTCTGATTCGATCAGTTCTTCAACCTAAAGTGGAGCATTTTCAATCATCTACAAGATCTAAGCAACAAACTGAGTGAACAATCCACATTGGAGAAGGAATTTGGATTTGAAAAATCTAAACCTATGTTTTTACTCCCTTTTCTCTTCTTTGTCAATTTAGTTCAATTTCTTCGCAAGATTTTAGGAGAACTGAACGAAATTGGAATCGGAATGAGTCTAGGGATGTGATTGTTGATTTTGGTGTGCATCTGCTGAGATTTGAGAGAGACTGGCCGAAACTACGGTTCCGTACATTTCCACGGCCGTTTAAAACCAAGAACAGACAGTAGTTTTTTCTGTTGTCGAGAGAAAATGTTTAGAAGGAAATCTAGTAGGAATAAGAAGCAAAAGGGTGATAGTTCCTCCTCTTCCCAACCCCCTCCTTGTGAACCACCATCACCACCACCTCCTAGAATCCCTAGAATCCTTGAGGGTTATATAGGAGCATTGGAGAGGATTGAAAAGAGGTCAATCCTAGGACCTACATACCTTGTCCTAGAGGAGCTTGAGGAGCTCAATGTGGTGAATGACTTGACTTGGCTCTTGGATAGAGCCGGATTGATCATCTTCTCCGCCATTAGGGAAGATGCTTGTGAGGAGATAACAAGGGAGTTTGTGACTTCCTTTGAGCATAGCGATGTTAATCGAACGTTCTCCTTTAGGCTAATGGAGCAAAACTATGAGTTCTCCATCATTCAGTTTGGAACCCTCTTTGGGTTCCATGAGAGTTTCAATGGTAGGTTTCCCAGGGTAGTGTATGCTAAGGATTTTTGGGAGGACATTGCTATGATATACGCTAGTGAGGATCGTTGGCAACCGGCCGACACCAAGGCTAAGCTCATCTACCACTTAGCCTTGAAGATAGCCCATAGAGTCCTTTTGGAGTGCCTTTTTCCTAAGACCGAGACCCCCCAAAAGATCAAGACCGATGAGCTTTTCCTCCTCTATTGCATGCTTACCGTAAGATCCGCCGATTGTGCCACCCTACTTGCCTCTACCATTAGCAAGTTGAAGAACAAAAAGGCCGGAAACATAGGTTATGGGGGTATGGTGACTCACATCGCCAACCAATTGGGGATTGACTACTCCGCTTGTACTAGGATAGTGGCGAGACCTTTGGGTCTCAATGGGCTTATGACTAGAGGTATCATCTTTCCCCGCCACCGTGCTTCACCTACCGCAACCATGCCTTGGGAGGAGAGAGGTGGTAGAGGTATCCCATTGCTTCCCGAGTACTCCATCATGCTAGGCCGCCACAATTGGAAGGAGACCTTTGTACCCATGTATGCCAATAGACTTGTAGCTCCTCCATGATGTAGGAGGCGCTGAGCATGACTTTGGTACATTCCCGGACCAGCCGGCCGACTTCCCGGAGCCTCCTAGGCGATCTCCCCGCCCTTCTAGACCTTCCGGATCCTCTTCTTCACGCAGGGCTAGTGTAAGTGAGAGGCCGACAAGGATGGAGAATCCACCCGCTTGGTATGGAGAGCAGTCATCATGGATGGGAGCTCCTCCCTCATGGTATGATCATCTACCGGTGGCACCGAATCCTCCTCAAGACGCTCCTGCATGACATGATCAGCCGCCAGGTTGGTATTCGCAGTTACCGGAGTAGGCGACCGATCTTTCGATGAGAGTGGGAGATCTAGAGATCCATCAGCAGGCCCATGACGTAGAACGCCAGGAGAACGCCCGTATCTTGAGGGACGTCTACCGCCAGCAGTTTGGGCAGAACATCAGCTCGGATTTTTATCAATTCCCGCCGCCGCCTTCCTAGTGATGATGATGAGATGACCCGCCGGTTAGAGCCGCTCCACCGCCATTAGTGAGTTTCCTTTGTTTCTTTTCTTTTCTATATTTATTTTGAACATTGAGGACAATGTGTATTTCAAGTATGGGGTGGGGTGTGACTATCGTTTGTAATAACTCTACTCACTTTGTTTGCTTATGTCTATGAACACTTGCATGTTTCATTTCATTGTCACATGTTTTATTATTGCATTGCATGAAAAAGGCTTTGAAAAACCCATAAAAATTTGAAAACTTTGAAAACTTTTGTTCTTCTAAGATTAAAGATGATTTCTATGATGAAATCTACTTGTGGAATGAGTTTTTGATGACAATTCTATGCTTGAATTGAATCATGAATTGTGAAGAGATTGAGTATGTTGTTTATCCTTTCTTGCAAATTTCATAATGTGAAAGTTTTTTTATCTAAATCATTTTTAGAAATGAAGGTTGAAATCACAATATGAGTTCTTATACTTCTTTATCAGATGATTAAGCCACCTCGATTTTCTTATTTCTTTCTTTGATTATTTAGCCGCTCAATGAAAATATTTGCCTCCTTTACCTATCCAGGATTTAGGAATAGTTGATTTGTGCATATTTGATGTGGGAGGGCCATCAAAGCAATTGCTTGAATTCAAAGTGTAGGAAAATATAGGTTTGGGGAAGTCAATCATGATGATGAGTAACTCGACACCATTCACATAGTTGTAACACCCCAAATCCACGGGACTTGGAGTGTCACATTGGGTTAGGATCTCACAATGGATCCTAACAACAAGTTCACTGGATCTTACAACAAGGCACATGTAGATTAAAACCAAATACATAAAAGCTGTATATGATACATCAAAAGAGTTTACAAACTCAGAGCCGAGTACAAAACATCAAACCACAACATTTGATACAAAAGATCCCATATCCCACGCATCCTAATGTACAGAAGTCCTCGGCTGGCCATACCATCTGTCTCACCCTGCAGTCTTCCTAACCTGCAGATCATCTACAACACGGAGTGAAACCGTTAGCTACAGCAATGAAAAGCATGAAGGTAATAGCAAAACCACACATCAACATCTCATACATGCAATGCCACACACATTCATTTATTATCTTTCATTACGTTATTCCATTTCTAATTCAACTTCTTTTGTAACATGAGGTACCTAAAGAACCTCGTCCCTTTCCCCGTTAACACAGGGGTTTGCAATGGGGTGATCGTCACTCGTCCCCCCTGTGTTACTGGCTTCCAGGCACCTCCTCCTAACCAGCAGGCGGAGACCGGTGGTTACCGCCCGTTATAATAGACTTGGGCCAAATAAATGTAATAAATGGTCATCCTAGTCCGGTTTAGGTTATAAATGCTCAATCATATGAACACACACAACCATCACAATCATACAATCCACAACTACACGCTAAGTAAGTCCTATGGACTTACCTGATATACTCGTAACCTGTACCACGTCATAGATTCCCCTTGGGGAAGTAATCAACGCCTACAGTAGCAAGGCACACACAATCACATACTGCAAAGGTTAGGAGACTCGTCTCACTAACCACAACCAACCTATATTTCAAATCTAAACCTCAGATCCTCAACACATTCATAAATGCCTAAGGCATATCCTCAACATAACATCTCATCATACTCGTACACATACTAAACCGTAAAGCCATAACCGATATCCATAACATCATCATGATCCTCAACTCATTCTGACAATTAGCATGCATCTAATCAGTATTCCTCAATATCAAATTTAATCCTAATTTAATTAATTAACCTTTCATTAATTAATTAAATTTCACCAGAATAACGTTCTGCCCGCAGGACATTTCTAAGCCCACTTGTCATCAGATTTCATCAAAAAAAAACCCATAAACACCAGAATAATATAATGATCATAATGGAATTTCAAATTATCCTTTTTAAAAAGCCTAAGATCAATTTAGGCCAAATCGCAGTACGGAAAACGAATAAATTTATACTTATTTGTTACTAACCCGATCGACGATTTGAAAGAAGATTCGGAATCACAACGACGCGAGCTATGCAAGTACAACATCAAATTCACCGGAATCTAAGCGACGGAACTGTCCTGGTGACATATATGCTCGACCAGTTCTTCATCTGCTCGGAAATGCAGAAACGTGGTACCGATATGAAGAGAATAAAGAGAGGAATCCAGAAACTCAAACGGAATTGAAATCGGATTAGAAACGGAGAGTAGATCTGAGTTTGAACTTTGAGGGAAATCAGAACTTTTACGAGGAAACGTGAAAGGAAATGAATTAATAAATGATTTTCCGCTATTTATAGTGAAGACGATAATTGTCCTTTAGCGAAGTCGATAATTATTTTTTAACCGATCCAATGGCGGGTTGAACCCCCTTCTCCAAACTTCTCGAAATTGGAACAATAAATCTTGAATATTGTAGGGATAATTATTCCACAATTGCCTCAGAAAACGTGTATTCCTAAGCCGTCTTTCTTAGCTGTTAAGAAACGAAATAGCGACTCTTTTGGCCGTTTTGCCTTTCCATGTTATTTCATATCTAGGACATGTTCGATGTCCTAATCATTTCTCTCAACTGCATTTTTATTAATTGGAGCTCCCAAATGCTCCAAATAATACCGGAGGGTAAAAATAATTACCCGGGGAAAAAGTGAAAATTTCACCATAAGCCCAAAATTACGCCAGGAACATAACGGTGGGACTTATACTCAACACTTACGCAATCTTCGCGAGTTATATGTCAATTACTATCACTGGTTAAGTTAAACAACATTAATTAGAATTCGAAAATCCTAGCTATTACATCACACACCCCTTAAGAAAAAATTTCATCCAGAAATTTGAACAATTCCCAAATCCTCTCGGACCCATACGCCGAGGTATAAACACTCTCTCTATCGGAGGTATCACATCTCCGTTCAAACGTATCAACCTATAACACTCTATAACCTCAAAACACAGCATGGAGGAATCATCAACTCCAGCAACAAGATCATAACGCTATCCAAAGGAATTAAGGAAAAATCATCTCTAGCCAACCACTAACCACGTCACAAGGCATGGAGGAAAGCCGTCTCCAGCCAATCATACTCGTAACACAACTATGTGGAGGAAAACCGTCTCCACTCACACTATGTCCATCAATAATAGCATGGAGGAAAGAACCATCTCCAACTAATCCTAAACATATTACAATAGCATGGATTAAAGAACCATCTCCAGCTATATCTATATCGTGCTAGAAAACAAGATCTAATAGATCAGATGCACATATCAAAGCTAGCACAAAAACACATCATATCACATAAGCACACAACATACAAGAACTCACCAAAAAGGCACTAAGATCTACTCGTGGATCCTACGGGTGCCTCTAACTCCGCATAGAACTCTGGATAGTTCCTCTGGATACTATCCTCTGTCTCTCAGGTAGCCTCATCCGGTCCTCGTCTCGACCATTGTATCCTCATCATAGGAATATCATACGAATGCAGGCGTCTCACACCTCTCTTTCTAGAACTGCAAAAGGTTATTCTGCAAAAGTGTGGTCCGGCTCAACCACTAGATCATCATAACTCACAATGTGCCTCAGGTTTGGAATGTACTCTCTCAGCTGAGACACATGGAACATAGGGTGAACACCCTCTAACTTTGGTGGAAAAGCCAATTTGTGCACTTCTCTCCCAACTCTATCCATTATCTCGAAAGGATTGACATATCGGAGACTCAGCTTCCCCTTTATGCCATAACGTCTGACGCCTCGCGTCAGAGTAACTCTCAACTAGACATGAGCTCCTACCCTGAACTCTAGAGGTCGACCCCTCCTATGTGCATACAACTTCTTGCGACTCTGTGCAGCCAGCATCCTCTCTCTGATCAGCGTTACTCGAGCCACATCATCGTGAATCTGTTCTGGCGCTATCCCACTGGTATACTAGGCTCCTCCTAGCATAAAGGTGTATGACACCTATGTCTACACAATGCCTCATAGGGGTCATACCTATAGATGCATACCAACAGTGGTGGTATAAGAACTCAACGAGTGGGAGATAAACAGATCGTACCTGTTCCCAATCCATCCCACAAGCTCACAACATGTCCTCTACGGTCTAGAGGGTTCTCTCAGACTAACTGTCTATTTGAGGTAAAACTCAATCATGATATGTGGACGCGTTCCCCAAGCAGTCTGAATCTGATATCAAAACCTCAAAGTAAACCGTCTACTACAATCCTAGTCGATCGTCCTTGGTACACTTATGGAGTCCCACCATCTATCTAGTGTACTCATTTATTACTTCATTCACTGGCCACGTTACTCTATAGAGCTGGAATGTGTCGCCTTCGTAAATCTCTTATTAATAATCTAGATAACACCAAAACTCTTATTCGGTCTCAATCCCATTACAATTCCACAGAAAAGTCCTCTCACTTCCACTACAGCACTAGTAGTGGATGAGCTCATCTCCAAGTCAGTAACACTTTAACCTGATTTACTACTTCTTGGTACCTCTTATTCGTACATGGATGTACTAAAGAAGGTGTACTATGAGTGTATTGTAATCTTCTCCACTCGACTCCGCATAAGCGGTTATACTGACGCAGTTGCGGCGCCTCATACTCCTTCTGTCCCATTAAAGAACTGTGGTGCCTCGCCATGAGGCATCCTTCCATCAAGTTCCCTCAGGGTCAGGCAAGTCCCCTATTTTTGTTGGACCTCATCCAAAAAACCAGGTAAAATCCCTAAACATGAAACTAACGTCTTTATAAGCAGTTGTAGGTCCAACTCTAACCAAGCTAGATCATTTTGAAACCGAGACTGTACGGCAATTCCAACAATCGCCTTCTCTCGAGGCGTCTTCTTATTCAAGACATCAGTCACCACATTCTCCTTGCCAGAATGGTACAAATCTCAAGGTCATCGTCCTTGATCAACCCAAACCATCGACGCTGGCAGTTATTCAACCTTCATTGCATAAAAATATGCTTCAACCTCCTATGATTAGTGAAACTCTGACACAAAATGTCACACAGGTATTGTCTTCAAATCTTAGAACTTGAACTACCACCACTAAATCTCGAAATCATGAGTCGGGCAGTTCTCCTCATACGTTCCCAGCACCGTAGTCACGTGATTTCCAGAATCTTTTGATTATCACCGAATAGAAGCAGAGGTCAAATGCTTCCTCTATTCTTCAGAGCTTCGACATACTACTTCAACCACACAATTATGGTGGTCTTCCTCAGAAGACTCGTAAATGGATGCACAGTCACATAGAATCCTTCCTCAAAGCGTTGGTAGCAATCGGCTAGGCCAAGAACTACGCATTTCCTTAATGTTCATCAGTATCCTCCATAAGACTTCATACTTACTCCTCGTCACATCAATCATGATCCTACTGGCGGAACAACATGACCTTGAAGGTTACTTTTGGTATCTCAATTCACATTTAGGGAGCATAGTACACTGGCTTCTATCCCTCGGATTCTGCAAAAACGTCCTCAAATAACCGGTACGTTCCTCTCCATTGTGAGAGTACACCAAAACGTCATCAATAAAGTCTACCACCAACTGATCAAGGAAGTAGTTGAAGACACTGTTCATCAACTCCTATAACGACTAGTAGGACGTTCCTCAACTCAAATGACAGCACTACAACTCGTAGTGTCCATAACGGGTATGGAATGATGTCCTATGCCCACGCTGCTCTCTCATCCTTAGTTGATGATATCCTAACCATACGGAAATCTTACAAACACAATTGCTTCTCTTAGTTGATCTAAAAAGTCGTCCATACTTAGCAATGAACGTTCTAGGGCGAAATGAGCCCGTCTCAAACCACTCTTCAAATTGCTTCTTCAATTTCTAATAACTCAACAAACCATATACCTCATATGCCTTCTCCCAACCAGTCTTGTACCATACTTTAACGCAATATCAAAGTCCTCATTCCGCTGAGGCTATAGATTAGACGGTTCAGTAACACGTCTATAAGATCATATGCCACTGGAATACTCTTCAGTGTGGAACTATCTCTTTCCTTCATGGCACAACATTAAAAAAAACATCACCCTCTGGTGTTATGAACCTCGCTGCTCATACGGCACTAAAGACAACTCACCTCCTCAAAGTTCATAACCTCGGAAAACCTCTACTTAGTCGATCTCAGTAGAGACTATAATAGTCCTCCTACTGCTATCTAAACCAACATGATATTTATTCGTCCACCACACACATAAAGACCTTCTCATGCACCTAAGGGATGACAAAGAAGTCTTCAAGCCATACACAAGCCCCTGAACAAAGGGAACAACCACATATCTCGCGGGTACCTAAGACCCGTAACTTGAAATCCTATAAAGGAAGACCTATCTTCTACTATATCCACAATTAAGTATTAACACATGCATCGAAAGACAAGAGGTGCATAGCACTCACAATAAACAAAACTCCACTAGGTAAACCATTAACAAGAATGCTACCTGTAACAACTAACGCCCGAAGCTCTACTGCATAACATTACTCAATCTCAGACCTATTCTCCTCAGGTATCACTGAGGTCATCGCCATAGCCTCCACTTCCACTCTTTCTGGATCGGAAAGAGGAAGGTCTTGATGAGAAGAAACACTACCTTACTGACAGAAAGGGGCCAGATGGCCTAGTTCACCACAGGTGAAGCAAGCTATCGGTGCCATGGGGCACTCAAAGCGCACATGATTTGGATAACCACAGTTGAGACATATACGTCTCATCCCTGCCACTAGTACGGATGGCTCCTCTGCACTGCCCAACTCAAAGGCTCTACCTTGAGCTCTTCTAGTATCCGTGGTACTCTTACCATGACCCTTACCTCTATACAGCCTGGGAACGGATTCCTGAGTAGGCGAATGATTTGGGACTCTTTGCTGCCCCCGCGTCTGCTGTTGAGGTGTCTTCTGACCACCTCCCGTTACGCTAGTAGAAATAAAACCCTGTCGTGATGCAACTCCAGTTTGCTTACAAAAAACAGCTCTATGACCCTGTCTACCACAAGTAAAGCAAGTCACTGGCGATCTTGGACACTGTGGTCGTACATGTCCAGGCTTCCCACAATTGTAAAAAGTCCTCATTTCACCAAAATTCCGTGTGAACGAGAAGTACTCAAACGTCCACAAGTCGGGCTCGGTTTGCAACCCGGATATCCAACCTCATCTTTCACTGATTCAACCCGTTGTTTCTTCTCTAATCCAGAAGCTTCAGTCGATCTCACATATGTCGGTAAATCCGGTGTAGATCTACCCGCTATCACCATCTCATATACTTGCTGCATATACTCTTGAAACTCGAATCTACACATGGAGACACGATCAGCCTCATCAAACTCATTCTCTGCCATAGGCAACACAACAGCGGGTACTGGTCCCTGACTTGACGCTACTGGAGGAAGAGGGGGTATGCCCCTATCTCGTCCCACTACAGATATTGCTCCAGTCTGAGCCACCTATAGAATATACGCTCCTAACTTATAAGGCTATATATATATATGCCATATGTAACAATATATACATATATATATATATATATATATATATATATATATATATATATATATATATATATATATATATATATATACACTGTCGAGATCCTCAGATGGGTGACGACTTCTGTACATACTATCCCAAACATATGTACTCGCTTTTAAACCAAAATCCTTTAAAAAGTCAGACCCCATGTGGGTTCTGTTTATTTATCCACTCTACCTTTATTGCAGATAGCAAGTGCCATTGTTGTCAACCTAAGGCTTTGATACCAACTCTGTAACACCCCAAATCCACGGGACTTGGAGTGTCACATTGGGCTAGGATCTCACAATGGATCCTGACCCTAGCCTGACAACAAGTTCACTGGATCTTACAACAAGGCACAGGTAGATTAAAACCAAATACATAAAAGTTGTATATGATACATCAAAAGAGTTTACAAACTTCGAGCCGAGTACAAAACATCAAACCACAACATTTGATACAAAAGATCCCATATCCCACGCATCCTAATGTACAAAAGTCCTTGGTTGGCCACACCATCTGTCTCACCCTTTAGTCTTCCTAACCTGCAGATCATCTACAACACGGTATGAAACAGTTAGCTACAGCAATGAAAAGCATGAAGGTAATAGCACAACCACACATCAACATCTCATACATGCAATGCCACACACATTCATTTATTATCTTTCAATACGTCATTCCATTACTAATTCAACTTCTTTTATAGCACGAGGAACCTAAAGAACCTCGTCCTTACCCCGTTAACACAGGGGTTTGCATTGGGGTGATCGTCACTCATCCCCCCTGTGTTACTGGCTTTCAGGCACCTCCTCCTAACTTGCAGGCAGAGACCGGTGGTTACCACCCATTTTAATAGACTTGGGCCAAATAAATGTAATAAATGGTCATCCTAGTCCGGTTTAGGTTATAAATGCACAATCATATGAACACACACAACCATCACAATCATACAATCCACAACTGCACGCTAAGTAAGTCCTATGGACTTACCTGATATACTCATAACCTGTACCACGTCACAGCTTCCCCTTGGGGAAGTAATCAACGCCTGCAGTAGCAAGGCACACACAATCACATACTGCAAAGGTTAGGAGACTCGTCTCACTAACCACAACCAACCTATATCTCAAATCTAAACCTCAGATCACTAACACATTCATAAATTCCTAAGGCATATCCTCAACATAACATCTCATCATACTCGTACACATACTAAACCTTAAAGCCATAACCGATATTCATAACATCATCATGATCCTCAACTCATTCTGACACCTAGCATGCATCTAATCAGTATTCCTCAATCTCAAATTTGATCCTAATATAATTAATTAACCTTTAATTAATTAATTAAATTTCACCAGAATAACCTTTTGCCCGCAGGCCATTTCTAAACCAACCTGTCATCAGATTTCATAAAACAAACAACCCATAAATACCAGAATAATATAATGATCATAATGGAATTTCTAATTATCCATTTTGAAAAGTCTAAGGTCAATTTAGGCCAAATCGCAGTACGAAAAACGAATAAACTCATAACTTATTCGTTACCAACCCGATCGACGATCTGAAAGAAGATTCGGAATCACAACAACGCATGCTATGCATGTACAACATCAAATTCACCGGAATCTGAGCGATGGAACTGTCCTGGTGACATATATGCTCGATCAAGTCTTCATCTGCTCGGAAATGCAGAAACTTGGTACCGATATGAAGAGAATGAAGAGAGGAATCCAGAAACTCAAACGGAATTGAAATCGGATTAGAAAAGGAGAGTATATCTAAGGTTGAAGTTTGAGAGAAATCAGAGCTTTTACGAGGAAACGTGAAAGAAAATGAATTAATAAACGATTTTCCGCTATTTATAGTGAAGACGATAATTATCCTTTAGCGAAGTCGATAATTATCATTTAACCGATCCAATGGCGGGTTGAACCCCCTTCTCCAAACTTCTCGAAATTGGAACAATAAATCTTGAATATTGTACTGATAATTATTCCACACTTGCCTCGGAAATTGTGTATTCCTAAGCTATCTTTCTTAGCCGTTAAGAAACGAAATAACGACTCTTTTGGCCGTTTTGCCTTTCCATGTTATTTCATATCTAGGACATGTCCGATGTCCTGATCATTTCTCTCAAATGCATTTTTATTAATTGGAGCTCCTAAATGCTCCAAATAATACCTGATGGTAAAAATAATTACCCAGGGAAAAAGTGAAAATTTCACCATAAGCCCAAAATTACGCCAGGAACATAACGGTGGGACTTATACTTAACACTTACGCAATCTTCGCAAATTATATGTCCATTACTATCACTGGTTAAGTTAAACAACATTAATTAGAATTCGGAAATCCTAGCTATTACAATAGCCGGGTGTTTGTGTCTTGCCAAAGTCGGATTGAGCGATATTCCTAACGGATTATGGTATGTGCATCAAGGGTTTGAGGCATCTCGAAATTGAGAAACGCCAATCTACTAGGCTTCGGTTTTTGTGCACCGTTGTCCATAACTCTGAAAGTAAAGTCGAAAAATTATGTGCAAAAAGTCTAGAGCAAAGCTCTAAGTTGGTAGTTAGTTCAAATAGTGAAAAGAAAAAGTTTGTGTTGTTCCTTCTTCCCATATTCATACACCACATTCCTTTACAAGTTTTCCCACCTTTTCCGTATTCTTGGCCTTACTTGAAAGTCCTTGAGATCATAAGAGTGTTATTTGACTTGGTGATCTAAATTGAAGTTTCACATGCTTGATTTTGTCAATTCTTGAAGGTTATGATGTTTGTCTTGAAGTTTAGGCAATTTATGAAGTTCCTTTGCTTCACATATTTTGGTTTATGTGTATGAACGTTTTCAAGGATGAATGAAGCAAGGTTTGAGGATGATTTATTGATTAGAAGCACATTAACAAAAAGATCTTTCGAGGAGAGTAGGAGACTTGGAGGTCCGACAGGAGTCCCATGACATAGAGCGCCAGGAGAATGCCCGTATCTTGAGGGATGTCTACCGCCAACAGTTTGGGCGGAACTTCAGCTCGGACTTCTATCCATTCCCACCACCGCCTTCCCAGTGATGATGTTGAGATGACCGCTGGTTAGAGCCACTCCACCGCCATTAGTGAATTTCCTTTGTTTCTTTTCTTTTCTTTATTTCTTTTGAACATTGAGGACAATGTATGTTTCAAGTATGGGGTGGGGTGTGACTATCGTTTGTAATAACTTTACTCACTTTTCTTCGCTTATGACTATGAACACTTGCATGTTTCCTTTCATTGTCACACGTTTCATTATTGCATTGCATGAAAAAGGCTTTGAGAAACCCACAAAAATTTGAAAATTTTGAGAAGATTTTTGTGCTTCTAAGATTAGAGATGATTTCTATGATGAAAACTACTTGTGGAATGAGTTTTTGATGGCAATTGTACGCTTAAATTGAATCATTAATCGTGAAGAGATTGAGTATGTTGTTTATCCTCTCTTGCAAGTTTCATAATGTGAAGGTTTTTATCTAAATCATATTGACAAACAAAGGTTGAAATCACAATATAAGTTCTTATACTTCTTTATGAAATGATTAAGGCACCTCGATTTTCTTACTTCTTTCTTTGATCATTTAGCCTCTCAATGAAAATATTCGCCTCCTTTGCCTATCCGGGATTTAGGAAGAGTTGATTTTGGCATGTTTGATGTGGGAGGGCCATGAAAGCAATTGTTTGAATTCAAAGTGTAGGAAAATATAGGTTTGGGGAAGTCAATCATGACGATGAGTAACTCGGCACCATTCACATAGCCGGGTGATTGTGTCTTGCCAAAGTCGGATTGACCGATATTCCTAACGGATTATGGTATGTGCATCAAGGGTTTGAGGCATCTCGAAATTGAGAAACGCCAATCTCCTAGGCTTCGGTTTTTGTGCACCACTGTCCATAACTCCAAAAGTAAAGTCGAAAAATTATGTGCAAAAAGTCTAGAGCAAAGCTCTAAGTTGGTGGTTAGTTCAAATGGTGAAAAGAAAAGAGTTTGTGTTGTTCCTTCTTCCCGGATTCATACACCACATTTCTTTACAAGTTTCCCACCTTTTCCGCATTCTTGGCCTTACTTGAAAGTCCTTGAGATCATAAGAGTGTTATTTGACTTGGTGATCTAAATTGAAGTTTCACATGCTTGATTTTGACAATGCTTGAAGGTTATGATGTTTGTCTTGAAGTTTAGGCAATTTATGAAGTTCCTTTGCTTTGCATATTTTGGTTTATGTGTATGAACGTTTTCAAGGATGAATGAAGCAAGGTTTGAGGATGATCTACTGATTAGAAGCACATTACCAAAAAGATTGTTTTGTTTTGCATTCATATTTCATTCTACCTTATGTTCTAACCTTTTGAAAACCTTGCTTGGGGACAAGCAAGTGACAAGTATGGGGTATTTTGTTAGCATGAAATATGACTATATTTTAAGAACTTGTTTTAGTTGTTTTTCCCTCTTTTATTTGTACATAGATATGAGTTTGAAGCATTTGTGAGCTCATTCACCCACTTTGTCGATATAGAGATCTACACTAGCTTTGTTTTGTTTATAGGTGAATAAAGGCTTGGATTGGAGCAAAATGTGGAAGGAAAGGAGTATTTGATCATGCTTGATGGCAAAGAGATGATTTGGAAAAGCTAAGGAAGGAGCATGAGTGAAGAACATCACGAAATAAAGGCTTTCACAAGAATTTGGATTTCCACGCCCTAAATTACGGCTGTAGATTTGGCATTGGATCGTGGAAAGTGACTTTAGAGCACACCAGAAAGTTACACGGTCTAAACCACGGCCATGGAAAGTTATGAGACCGTGATTTCCATGACGAAGCTGACGTGTCATATTTTCCACGTCAGCGACGGTTATTGGGCTTTCTCGTAACCCTATTTCGCCCTATAAGAAGGCTTGAGAAGGGAGTTTCGAGGACGGCTGCTTGAGGGTTCATTTTACCTATGCTTGCAATCGGACGTTCGGGATTGAGGCGAAGGATTGGAGATTTGGAGAAGGACGTGATTTTGGAGATTGTGTACTTTCGAGATATCTTAGGGTTTCGATTGGAGGACGGATTGACATCCCGTTCTTCGTTGTTTCTCTAGATCGTTGTGAGGATTTCTTTTTCTACTTTTCTGCATTCATCAAACATACGTTATTGTGGATTCGAGTTTTGTTATTAGATAATTATTGAGTTTTTGGAGCTTTATACTCTTTCTCTTTCAAACTTGATTTTTGATATCATGATGATGGTTATTAACTAAAACCCTTTAGCAATTCTAAGGTGAAGGGTTGATAGTTGTGGCTTAAATGATGATAGATCGATCGTAAACAGATTGGACCCTGAGAGTGTGAGAAACCTCGTCGACACCCGAAACCACGGTCTGTTCTTGAGTTCCACGGTCATGGAATCTCAAGATCTAGCCGTGATTTTCTCTATTTTACGACCCTTGCTTTTGCTTTAATCCAAAGTTAAAGATTTTCTTTAACCTAGCCTTGGCTTGCCTTTCCTAGGTAGAAGTGAGACTCAACATCCTCTATTTCGGTTTCGAGTGTCACAAGCTTAACCGTTTTAGTTTATCTTTGATTCCTTGGGTTTGGGCATGGGTATATGAGATTAATTCTTACCTTTAGATCCTTTCTATATTGCAGCCTCAACAACCTTTATAGAGAGAGTCTTTGGGTTAGACATATAGGGTTTTGGAACTTCACCGTACTCAACCTTACTTTAGTTATACCTTTTCAATCTCAACTCTGTCCTTATATCTATAGAATATCTTGAATCGATTGCCACAATTAGACACCTGGATCTTTAGGGTTTCTGTTTACCCCAATATTTGCAAAGCTTTTATACTTTTACTTGCTCGATTATTCGAAACTGAATTTGACTCACCAAATCCATGAGTTCGATACTCTGGAATACTTGCTTAACTACGCCGATCCGTACACTGCGGGTTCTTTTTGCTTTTATTTCAGTTTTATAAATTTAAGATTTGCACGCAGGATTTTAGCCGAACACACACACAACCATCACAATCACACAAATCCATAATTGTACGCTAAGTAAGTCCTATGGACTTACCTCAAACACTCGTATTCAATACCACGTCATAGCTTCCCCTTGGGGAAAAAACCAATGCCTACAATAGCAAGGCACACAACTACATACACTACAAGAGTTAGGAGACTCGTCTCCATAACCATAACCAACCTACAACCTCAATCTAAACCTCAAGATCACAACAAGCTCACAGATGCCTACATCATAACCTCAACATCAACACAAGTGCCTAAGGTACGTCTCTATCATACAACTCATCCTAACCACACTAGCCTAGCTATCAACTAAGCCAAGGCCAAAGGAACGGAAGGAAGATAAACCAACAAGGTATGCACCAACAGAAGCAAGGAACTTCAAGATGACCTAGTGAGGCGCAGGGGCGGCTCACATACCAGGCGCAGGGGCGGCTGGAGTCAGACGCAGGGGCGGCCAACTATGGAGAGAGTTGGTCCCGACTTCTCTTCAATTCCTTTCTCGACTTTCTTCACTTCTTCAGCATACCACAACAACATATATGCACATACACACATATATGATCATCAAAAGGCTAGGAAAGGATCCACACAAGCTCAGCTTGTTATCCTAAGCTAGAAGGAAGAAGAAAGAAGCAAGAAGAGGAAAGAAAGAAGATGAAAGCTAAAGAACTTACCACAACAACCCTAGACAGCAATTATGGAGCACTCAACACGTCTACCATCTCAACACAACACCACCAAACTTCTGCAACATCCTCATGAGCATCCAAGGCCAAAACCACACTCAAACTCACAAGAATACACTCACAAGAACAAGAAGATATCAAAGAAGATCAAGGAGGATGAGAGGAGATGATGAAGAATGTGGAGAGGATGAAGAAGTTGGAATGAGGTAAGAAACCCCTCATCTGAAGCAAGGAAAAGCTTATAAGAGAAGCCACCCGCAAAGCATGGTCAAAGAGTCAACAAAAGTGGTTGCACTCATACAGAGCCGTAGGGGCGGCTAGCCCAGGGTGCAGGGGAGCCTAGCCACTGGGGTGGACCAGGTGGTGCGGAGGGGCGGCTAACAGGGGTCAAGACAAGGCTCACTAAGGCTCAGCAAGACTCCTAAGCTCCAAAGACTAAGGCTCTTACAATCAAGGGCCACGGAACAACAATTATAGCAACAATAGAAACTCCAACAGCAACAATTGGAGATCTAATCAACAAAATCCGGGTAACCCTTATTCTCATGCTCAAAATGTTCTTAACCCCCCTTCTTCTTCTTCTACTCCATTGAGAAGCCAGGAGCCTGGATCAAGTTTGTCCCAGCCAGAGAAGAAAGATGCAGTGTTGGAGGAAATTTTGATCAAGCTCAACGCTATGGAGACATCAATGAATTCATTTTCGATGGCACAAAAAGCCTTAGAGCAACAATTCTTTAGCAAGGCGAATGAAGCGCCAAGAGATCCAGGGAAGCTCCCAGCAAGGACAAACACCAACCCTAAGGGATTATGGCAATAATAACAAGAAGTGGACTGAAAACTGCAGATCTAGTACCTCGGTCGGTGCCAGAACAGATGAAGAACACCTCGGTCCAAGATCAGACGAAGAACACTTCGGTCGAGGTGCCAACCGAGATGGAGCCCCCGAAAGTGAAGGACAAATTTGAAGTTTGTGTTCCACCTCCTGCTTATAAACCACCACTTCCATTCCCCGGTCAAGGGCCAGAGCACATCTAGACAAGCATTTTGGTAAGTTTCTAGACCTAATGAATAAACTACACATTAACATTCCTTTCCTTGATGCCATTCTAGGGATGCCCGCCTATGGAAAGTTTCTGAAGGAGATTCTATCAAGAAAGAGGAAGCTGGAAGACTTTGGAGAAGTTAGGATGACATCTAAATCCTCAGAGCTCATTCAAATCATGAAGGAGAAGATGCCACCAAAATTGAGAGATCCCACTTCATTTTGCATTCCTATTCAAGTTGGGGATGTAACTTACGAGGCGTTGTGTGATCTAGGAGCTAGCGTGAGTATCATCCCGCTGGAGCTATGTGAGAAGATCGGAATTGGAGAGCCCAAGCCGGTGAAGATAAGGTTATACATGGCGGATCGCTCCATTACCCATCCCGTGGGCATCTTGGAAGACGTTCCCGTCAAGTTAGGTAACTTCTATTTACCTATAGACTTTGTTGTACTTGACATACCCGCAGAATATCCTGTTCCTATCATTCTTGGGAGACCATTTCTAACAACTTCGGGTTGCAATGTGGATTCTAAGAACGCCAAGTTGAAATTCAACATTGGTGGAGATCAAGTGGAATTTGCATTGCTTGCTGCAATGAAAGAATAGCCGCTGGAGGATGATATCTTCAACATCTACGATGAAGAAGAATCAAGAGAATTGGTGAGCACTATCCTTATTAATGACCCGCTTGAAAGAGTTCTTAGTTTTAGTTTAATGGAGGAAGGTATAGATGTTTCTTTGGATGCAGATATACGGAGCTTGAAAGCATTGGAAACAAATCCAAGAGCTAAGATTGAGAGACTAATTCAAGGGAAGAAGAGCAATTAAGGTTTCGGTCCCAGTTCCGGTACCTCGACCGAGGCACTTTCTGGACTAAGCTAGGTGTTCTTATTTGAAGAACATCTTGGCCACCCACCTTGGACCTCGACCGAGGTCACAAGTGAGATGATGTCAACTGAAACTTCTGAAAGTTTAGTTCTTCGATCTAAGTCTACTCCACTGGAAGGAGGAAGCACGGATCCACCTCAGAAAGAACCCCCAGTCGTGGAGCTTAAACCACTTCCTAGCCACTTGAGGTATGCTTTCCTTGGTCCGGATTCTACTTATCCCGTTATCGTTAGTGCTTCCCTTTCTGAAACTGAATTGTCTAAACTGAACCATGTCCTGAAGAACATCGAAAGGCTTTAGGTTATACTATTGATGATCTTGTTGGCATTAAGCCTTCTTTTTGCATGCATAAGATACTAATGGAGGACGATCATAAGACTTCACGGGAACCTCAAAGACGGTTAAATCCGATCATGAAAGAGGTTGTGAAGAAGGAGATTCTTAAGTTGTTGGATGTAGTTATCATATTTCCCATATCGGATAGCAAGTGGGTGAGCCCGGTGCATGTAGTTCCAAAGAAAGGAGGGATGACCGTTGTGATGAATAAGAACAACGAGTTGATTCCAACTAGGACTGTTAAGGGCTGGAGGATGTGCATTGATTATAAGAAGCTGAACGTGGCCACTCAGAAGGACTACTTCTTGCTCCCCTTTATCGATCAAATGCTTGCACGTTTAGCTCAACACTCCCATTTTTGCTATCTTGATGGTTATAGTGGCTTCTTTCAGATTCCTATCCATCCGGATGATTAAGAGAAGACCACCTTCACTTGTACATGGGGGACATTCGCATATAGGAGGATGCCATCCGGATGATTAAGAGAAGACCACCGTTACTTGCTTGCTAAGAAGAATGCGAAGCCGCGTCTTATTCGTTGGATTCTCTTGCTTCAAGAGTTTGAACTAGAGATTCGCGATAAGAAGGGATTTGAGAATTTTGTTGCGGATCACCTCAGCCGGCTACCTCCCTCCTCGCTCGAGAAGGACGATCTACCCATAGATGATTCATTCCCCGATGAGCACTTGCATTTGTTGGAACATTTGGTAGAATTCTTTAGCTCACCCCATGATGAAGGTGAAGTATGGGGTGAGGACACCCTCCAGCATGTTTAGGGATGATGTACGGTCCAGCTAGCGACCTTAAATCAAGCGCTTCTTGGGAGGCAACCCAAGGTATTGCTTTCTTTTCCCTTTTCTAGCTTAGTTTTAGATAGTTTGCTTTGCTTTGCTTTTGGCGTCCTGTAGACAGAAACCAGGTACTTTCTAAGGAAGGGTTACAACTCAGGAGCTACATTAGAAGGACAGAAGTTCGAGAAATTGAGAAGACGAAGTTTGACTGAGACACATCTCGGTTACTGTCACAACACCTCGACCGAGATGTTATTGGGGCAACCGAGGCGTTAGGTCTGACATCCAATCAAACACCTCGGTCCGGTCGGGACCTCCTCGACCGAGGTAAAATAAAATTCAGCGAGGGGTATAAAAGGCGAAGCGGATTTCTCTCTCCTCACTTTTCCCTCTCAACCGAGCCTCGACCGTGGCGGTGCCCTAACCTCGTTTCCTCATTTCTTGCTCGTTTTCCACGATTTTTGGTTCGATTTCACCGGAGGAAGCAAGAGGTTTGATTTCCAAGCATCATTCAGCAAAGAAAATGCTCTGAATCTGCGGAATCTGGGTATTTCGTTCAAAAACCCTAACTTTTCTTTCTTTCACTGATTTAGGACAGATCCGGCTCTAGTTGCCGATTATTATTGTTGAAAAGGATATAAGTACCCCATTGGAAGCATTTGGTAGTGATTTTTGGGGGAAAATAACTTGAAATCCAGAGAGTTCGATCGAACAGCACTTTGCCTCGGTCCGGTCGGCTGTGTCTCGGCCGAGGTGATTGTCAGGGCAACCGAGGTGTTCATATGTCAGAAATCATGAGTAGCAGATCTGATCGCCAGCTTGTTCTGAGAGATAGACCCAGTAGTTCTTCTCCTTCTTCTGCATCTCATCCTACTATACCGGTGATCCATGAGCGTCACCAGGCCGACTTTGACCGTATTTGCGGGCGTCCTATCATTGCCCCGAGATTTTTAGATGTTGCTGCCTTCGAGTGCCTCCACGTGGCAGAGGAATTGAGAAAGATGATCTCCATGGTGGGACTGGAGGAGTTCATGGCGATTAGAGCGTCGGCCGACTGAGAGCTAACCATGGAGTTTGTCAGTTCCGTCACTCACGTGCCTGAGAGGAACAACATCAAGTACCGGTTGCTGAGCCGGAACTACATAGTACCGATGGACAAGTTTAGAGAGGTTTTTGGCTTCCCGACCCCCACCGTGACTGATTTCCCTTCCCAAACCGTGGCTCGAGATTTCTGGGGCGAGATTTCCCACGTAGTTGAGCACAATGACATATGGAGACTTGGAGACTCCAGAGAACGCATCATCTTTCACTTAGCCTTCCGTCTTGCTCACCGTATATTCAGCGAGACTCTTCTGGCGCGTACTGAGACGCCCCAGAAGGTCCGATAGGAGGAGTTATTAAGCATGTTCTGTATGGTTACAGGTGGAGTTCCTGACTTTGGAGGGATGCTTCCTTAGGAATTGAATAGGATCAAGGGCAAGTCCAAGGAAGATATTTGTTGTGGAGGATTGGTGACCCATATTGCTACGGCCATGGGTCTGGATCTGAGTGCATGTACAGTGGTTGCGGCTGCGAAGCCGCTTGACCTTCAGGAGATGATCACGAGGCGTATTCTCGTCCCTCGTGGTATTAGTACACCATATGTAGCTATGCCATGGGAGACGACATGTCCATAGGGCATCTTATGGTCATCACAGTTCTGAATCTTCGACCGTCAGTATTGGTCTTCTGCATGGTTTCCTTACATGCAGGTGCTAGAGATGCAGCAACAGCTGATGATGAGGAGGAATTTGATGGAGGAGGTGCTATAGAGACCAGTACTGATACCGGCGGACCTAGTGTGCCAGTTGTCAACCTTCATAACGAGGCGATAGATGAGGAGGCAACAACACCACCACGACCAGCTCAGCGCATATTCCGCAGATGCAGAGATCCAGAGGCTCACCGATGGATCGATGAGCTGACCGATCAGATGATTGACTCCTATGCAGCTATGACGGTAGATATGTCCCAACACCTTGCTAATGAGCGCCGACACACTGGCAGCTGGATGCATCAGATTAGAGAGAGCCAGCATTACTAGCAGCGCATGATGGAGATTCAGTTTCAGCATATGATGGGGTACCCCTTTGATCCATCCCAACACCCCTACATCCCATATGTTCCACATCCACCACCACCACCAGCTGACGAGGATTAGAGTTGCATGGATCTTCTTTTCTTTATTTATTATACAGTTCAGCTAGGTCCGGTGAGTACTTTATTTCCTTTAATTTTATTTGACCCATTGGGACAATGTGTCCCAAGTATGGGGTATTTGGATGTATGATTTGACATTATGTGTGTATGCTTGTATGACTTCATCGGATATTTCTGATCCTATTCTGTCTACTTGGCTCTATGTGTTTATCTGCCATTACATGCATGCATACAGGTTTTTGTTTGACAAAAACGTCGAAAACTGGTTTGAAAAAAAAATTTATTGACCTCGACCGGGATGTTCTTGACTGGACGAGGTAGATACCTCAGATGAAGTTAGAACACCTCGACCGAGGTGGGTTCTTAACGGAGAGTTTTCCGAAACGATTTTGTGCTTCTTCCCTGGATATGACCTCAGTGATGATTTTGTTTGCAGATTGATTTTGAAATCTTTATATGCTCGAAAGGTTTTATGATATGTTTAAGTTGCAAAATGCTTTGTTTGAAGTTTTAGCATGTTTAATACTTTGTTTTTATCAAAATTATGTTGGATTTGAAGGTTGACACCACATGATGAGTTCTATCACATTCTTCCGGGGATGATTAAGGCAATTCATTTTCTTCTCTTCTTCTTCTTGATCATGCTTTAGCCCCTCATATTCAAATTTGCCTCCCTTTACCTATCCGGGAATTTGGAAGCAAGCAAAGAAAAGCAAGTGAAAGTGAAGTTGAGATCTTTGCTGAAAGTGTTAGAAAGAAACAAATAGGTTTGGGGAAGTCAATCATGATGATGAGTAACTCGGCACCATTAACATAGCTGGGTGTTTGTGTCTTGCCAAAGTCGGATTGAGCAATATTCCTAACGGGTCAAGGTATGTGCATCAAGGGTTTGAGGCATCTCGAGAAATTGATGATTGCTGATTTCCTAGGCTTCGGTTATTATGCACCTCTGTCCATGCATCCCAAAAAGTAAAGTAAAATAAGCAAAGCTTATTGGTGGAAGATGTTGAGTTACAAAGAAAGTGAAGTAAGATCATTTTCCCGGGTTCTAGCACCACATACCCTATATACATCCCACCCTGGCACGTTTCTTGACCTCTTTTGGATGTCCTTGAGACCTCGGGCTTGTTGATTGACTTGGTGGTTTAAACTGGATTATACATTATTGATTTTGATAAATATGATTTATTATGCATTCTATGATTTTATGCAAAGATGAACAACTTTCTTATATTCATAAAATGTTTTGATCATGTCTTGATTTTATTTGCCATGAAGCATTCTCTTAGAGTGATCTATGAGTGAAGCACACCACCAAAATGTTTTGAAATGTTTTTCATTGATCTTTTCTGACTTATAATCCATTCTATCTTGTATCTAAGATTTGGAACTTGCTTAGGGACAAGCAAGGGACAAGTATGGGGTATTTTGATAACATGTATTATAGTCTATATTTTGGGGCTGGTTTAGACATTTTATCTTCATAAATCTGCATGGATGGATGTATATTCTGCGATTATATTGTTGTTTCATCTACCTTTATAGGAATCGAGGTCTACACCTAGTTTCGTTGTAATTGTAGGTAAAATGGCACGTTTTGGACTAAAATGGAGCTAAGGGAGCTAAGGAGTCATTTGAGCTACATTATGGGGTTTAAGGAAGACCTCAGGAAGCATGGAAATGATCAAGAAGATTGATTATGGACCAAATTCGAGAGATTTCACATTCAATTGAGATTTACCTCGGTCAGCTACAGTGCCACCTCGGCCGAGGTGATCATGAGGAGCGTCCCGACCGAGGCGGATACCCTGCCGCCGGCGAGATCTATATTTTTGGCTGAAATCTTTTATTTTTAGAAAGAAGATATCTCATATTTTTGGCTGGATTTATGGAAGGAAGATATGATTTCTGATTGATTTATTTTGTTAGAGAGATATATATTTTATAGGAAATTATCTTTTTAAGATATTTTATCCTTAGAAGATAATTCTCCTATATAAAGGGTTGGATTTTCCACAATTCAACCATGCTTGTAGCATCCAGTAATTGGAGGATTTTCTGGAGTATTTTCTTGAGGGTTTGAAGGAAGAATTGAAGAAAATTTGAAGATTGAAGTCCAAGGAAGGAAGGAATCATAGTTGGAGTTGCTTTTTGAAGGAGTTTGTAAGACTTTCTTAGATTGTCTTTTTGCTTTATTGTCTTTGCTGATTTGTGACTTGAGGAACGCAGTTTGTTTGTTATTTGATTTAGTTATTGAGACCTTTTTTTAAGGTTTTCTTGTTCAAATATTGATTCCTTTTCCATAAATTTGATTATTGTTATCATGATGATTGTTGGCTAAGTTTCTTATGCGATTCTAGGGTGATTGGCTGAAAGTTGTGGGAAAGACGATGATAGAATGATCTTAATCACGGCAGGACCCTGAAAGCTCGAGTCTTTAACCTTAACCCTAGAACACCTCACTCAGTTGTTGAACATCTCGGACTGAACGAGGTGACCTTTCCTGAACCTATTCTGAGTTAAGAGTTTAAGTTTGCCAAATCCTATTCTTATTACACCTTTCCTGGTTCAACGCAAACCTAGGATGAGACTTACCCGGTGATTCCTTTTTTTGTTTACCCAAGATCATGAGTGTAGGTAATAAAGGTTTATCCTTTATTGGGGTTCGAGTGTGCTTTCATCCCATCTTTGTGAGTTAGCCTGAGACTTACCCGGTAGAGGTTGATTCTATTCCCTTGGGTGGTGTGTTGGTTTGAGATTACAGTTCCTTTCCTTAGTACCTTGAGACTTACCCGGTAATAGAAGCTTCGGTTTGGGATAGTGAGTAGTGAGACTTACCCGGTAATCTATTTCCATCTTAGAAACACCTTCCCTTTGCAAAACCTCATCTTTGTCCGCGTTATCCTTTGAGATCTTGAGTCGGAACCACAACTAGATGCTTTAATCCCTAGAATCCGCATTTCCCCCTACTTGACTTTATACATCATCTTTGATTGTTTTAATTGCTTTTAGTGAATTGCAATATTTGACAACCTGATTTGTGCTTTGTTTCACCTAAGGCCCTGTGATCGACCCCTGGAATACTTACTTTTATTACAATTGATCCGTACACTGCTGGTTCGCATATTGTTCAAGCATACTTCTTTGGTTATAAATTTTGAATGCACACACCGTTTGGAGCGAACACTTTAAAACCAATACCTATTAAAAAGTCAGACCCTATGTGGGTTCTGTTTATTTATCCACTCTACCTTTATTGTAGATAGCAAGTGTCATTGTTGTCAACCTAAGGCTCTGATACCAACTCTGTAACACCCCGAATCCGAGGGACTCTAAGTGCTACATAGGGCTAGGATCTCACAATGGATCCTGACTCTAGCCTGACAACAAGTTCACTGGATCTTACAACAAGGAAAAGGTAGATTAAAACCAAATACATAAAACTGTATAAGATACATCAAAAAGGTTTTACAACAACCAAGCCGAGTACAAAACAACATCCATAAACACAGATACAAAAGATCTCATATCCCACGCAGTCATAATGTAAAGAAGTCCTCGGCTGGTCACTCCATCTGGCTCACTCTGCAGTCTTCCTAAACTGTAGATCATCTACAACACGGTATACACCGTTAGCTACAGCAATGAATAAGTATGATGGTAATAGCACAAACACACATCCACATCTCATACATGCAATGCCACACATATTCATTTATTATCTTTCAATTATGCTATTCCATTACTAATTCAACTTATTTTGTAACACGAGGAGCCTCAAGAACCTTGTCTCATCAAACGTACCACAGGATTTTTGCATGGGGGTGATCATCACTCGTCCCCTCTTGTGAGATCATCTTCATGGCGCCTCCTGCTACCCGTAGGCGGAGGCAAGTGGTCACAACCCGTTATAGTACACTTGGGTTATTTAATATGATAAATGTTCTTCCTAGTCCGGTTTAGGTTATAAATGCACAATCATATGAACACACACAACCATCACAATCATACAAACTCACAACTGAACGCTAAGTAAGTCCTATAGACATACCTGTAACACTCGTATCCAATATCATGTCACAGCTTCCCCTTGGGGAAGTAATCAACGCCTGCAATAGCAAGGCACACAATATCACAAACTGCAAGGGTTAGGAGACTCGTCTCCATAACCAGAACCAACCTACAACCTCAATCTAAACCTCAAGACCATAACATGCTCACAGACGCCTACAGTATAACCTCAACATCAACACGAGTTCCTAAGGCACATCTCTATCATTCCATTCATCCTAACCAAACTAGCCTAGCCAACATCTAAGCCAAGGCCAAAGGAAAGGAAGGAAGGAAACATACCAATGAGGTATGCCCTGAATGCACCAACAGAAGCAAGGACTCAAGGTTAAACCATAGAGGCACAGGGGCGACTCACTCAAGGCGCAGGGGCGGCTCACAGGCAGGCGCAGGGGCGGCCAAGGTCAGGCGCAGGGGCGGCTGTCTATGCAGAGGCTTGGCCCGACTTCTCTTCGATCTCTTTCTCGACTCTCTTCACTTCTTCACCACACCACAACAACACACATACATACATACATACATACATACATACATATACATGTATGAACATCAAAACATTCAGGAAAGGGTCCAACACAAGTTTAACTTGTGATCCTAAGCTAAGAAGAAAGAAAGAAGCAAGAAACAAGAAGAAAGGAAGATGGAGGTGAAGAGCTTACCACAGCAACCCTAAGCAGCAACTAGGAGCAATCAACACTTCCACAACCTCAACACAACAGCAACAACTTTCAGCATCATCCTCGTGGTCATCCAAAGCCAAACCACACCCAAACTCTCAAAAACTCTCTCACAAACACAAGGGAAGATCAAGGAAGAGAAGATGAAGAAGAAGAAGAAACTACAGAGGGAAAGGAAGATGAAGAGGATGAAGAAACCCTTTCAGAGAGGCAAAGAAAGGCTTATAAAGGAAGCCATCCGCAAAGCACAAGTCAAAGGGTCAACGAAGGCGGCTGCAACCACACAAAGCCGCAGGGGCGGGTTCTATGAGGCGCATGGGCGCCTAGCCGCAGGGGCGGCCACCATGGTCCGTTGGGGCGGCTAACAGGGTCCAACAAAGGGCTCACAAGGGCTCCTAGGCTCCAAAGACTAAGGCTCTTACATCCGTCCCTGCGTGAGCCAAAGGCCGCCCCTGCGGTTTGTTTGGGCTGCAACTATGCCTCCTTGAGTCGCCTCTGCTGTTCAGGGTGTACTACAGCCGTGTTTGTTGACTCTTGACCCGTGCTTTACCCCTTTCCTTCCTTTATAAGCTTCCTTATCTCTCTCTCCTGATGAGGGTTACCTTATTTATAGCGTCATCTTTTCCCTCACGTTTATCTTCTTCTCCTTCCTTCTCTAGATCTCCATCTTGTTCTTCTTTGATTCTTGTTGAGTTTGTGAGAGCGTTTTTGTGGTTTTGCTTGTGGATGATTGAGAAGACCTTTATCTATGGTCGTTTTTATCTTATCAAAATATAATCCCGACTTAGCAGTAAAACGAGTATAGTGGTTAAGTAAGGGTCCAACCCAAGAGAATTTTGTTATTCCTATTAAATGCAATTATTGATTATAGATTCAAGTGACAAAAGGGGGGGGGAGGTTGAGTGAATTTATGCACACAAAACTTGTGAAAGAAAGAAAGACAACGAGTAAGACAATAATGGGTGAACCTACACTAGGTTGATTCTAAGCATGCGAATGCTACTTTGGTGAGTTCCCTTTTACAAGTTTTCAAGTAATCTCCCGTCTCGATAATATATATGTGTTGAGCCAACCGGCATCAACACAACTTAACAGGTTAGTGTTCTGTAAACCTACAAGAACAATTAACAAGTTAGCTTTCAAACAAAGACTAAGGGATATAAAGAAAAGATTAAAACCGTTAAACTTATCTTTATATTTGTGTTCCTTTCCTTTAAGCAATTACAACCCGTTATTACTTAAAGTTTACTACTAGATTAACGACCCAAATCCGGAATCTATTAATCCTAGTTCTTTGCATGCACTTTAGAACCTAAGGTGATCAATCTTAAGTGATAGTAAAACATGCAATTAGACAATGAAGATCAAGGAAACACAAAGTATTACTGAATGAAAATTTATATTAGACAGAACTTACGACCAAAGTAACAATGCAGCTTCAAACCAACCCAATGTAGCAAGGGAGTTAGCAACTCATTACAAAGGTAGCAAGATAATTATAATGGAAAAAGTGGCTTCTAAAATTGGATGCTTCTAGCAATCAACCCTAGGTTGGGGTAAAGCCTCTGTCGCTGAACCGCAGGGGCGGCCTTCAGATCCACAGGGGCGGTTCAAGCAAAAACGTTTGATCTTCTTCGTAGCCGCAGGGGCGGCCTAGCACTTCCGCAGGGGCGGATATTGAATGATCTTCAAACTTTTGACTCTTCAACTTTCTGTCGCTTCAGATGCTGAGCCGCAGGGGCGTCCCAGTGTCAACGCGGGGGTGGTGACACTGACTCTTCATCTTCCAGCTCCCAGGTTGAGGCGCAGGCAGAGGCGTGGGGGCGCTGGTCTTTGCTTCTTCAGGGCAAGTCACCGCAGGGGTGCCAAGGGTTGACGCAGGTGCGGTGACAGTCTTCGTTCTTGGCGCTGGCGAAGGCGCAGGCTGCGCTGCGGAATATGGTGTCACCCGCAGGGGCGGTGACACTACTCCGCGGGGGCGGTGAGGCAACAGAAGCTTTTCTTCGTGAATGATCTTCACTCCTAAGTGCTTATAACTCCTTCTTTATCTTCTTTTAGTCTTCTTCTTCTGGATCAAGGAGTTATTAGCATAAACCGACACTAATGTAACCAAAAGACTCTAAAAACTAACCTAAATGATAGTGATTCCATCACCTATCAATGATGATGGTTGATGTTGTTGTGCTTGTTGATATCCAGCCTTGAGGTTATGGTGTGGTTCTCCCTCTGTTTAGGTTCAGGTTGGTGAGTTCATCTTCCATCTTTTCTTATCTTTCTTCTTTCCTCCATCTTTCCTTATTTTCTTCATCCCTAGCTTAGGTTCCACAAGTTTAATCTTGTGACAGCCTTTATAGGCTTCAATTGATGTATATATGTATGTATATGTATGTACTTGGTTGCTGGCTTAAGAAGGTTTGAAGAGAATTGAGTGAAGAAGCAAAGAGAATCCGGAAGTGTGCCTTCTACACAACCAGCTGCCCCTGCGCCACCTTGCAGCCGCCCCAACGCCGGCTAACAGCCCCTGCGCCACCTTCCAACCACCCCTGCGGCCACCTGCACCAACTTGGCTTTGTTCTTGGTTCTGCAAGTGTGTCTTACTTCTAGGCTTGCCTATGGATGGCATTGCCTCTTCCTTTCCTAGTGTGAGTGTGTAGTACCATGTTAGGTATAGATGAGAGTATATGACGGTATTATGATCATGTTATGCTTTATACGGCTTTTGAGGATTGTGAGTTGTGAGGCTTAGGTTGAGGATGATCCAATGGATCCCTTGGGTCTAGGTGTGACCCCTTTTGATTGATAGTAGATTGATACATCTCTATGCCTTGTTATTAGGTAGTGTCCCTCTCAAGACTGGAGGTTGATTGTGGTTGATTTTTGTACGAGGTTGAGGTAAGTTCATAGGACTTACTTAGCTACCATCCTTTATTGGGTGTTTGCATGAGTGGTGTGTGTGTTATATGCTTGATATGATAGCGTGTGATGTCGATTATATACCGACTTATGTTTTATTTATTGCCCCGTATGCATGGTTGTGATAACCTTTCCCTTTCATCCTGTTGTGGAGCCTGGTAGGTTCTTTGATGTCAGGCCACCTCGTAAAGATATCTTTGCAAGATTATCTTTAAGTATATCTCTCCTAGTTTTCATAGGTTAATCTCCCTTATAAATAGCCTTAGTGGGAAAGATTATTTAGTAGATTAGATTTAATATTTTCCACAGATTTGTGAGACTTTCATCTTCACTTACGGAGTTTGTATTTTATTCATTAATCATTCACTCAAAAAGAGAGTTTTTGGTTGAATTGTTGTGAAGTCCTTGCTAGATGTGCTTGTGTGTGTTATTCTTATTGAAGGTTGGTTCTCCTGGTCAATTCTAGTCCCTCCTTGTGCTTGTCTTACTTAGAAGACTTGTGTAAGGTTAAAGAAGTGTGGGTTAAGGTATTCTTCTCGTTTAAGGGTTTTGACACATCATTGGTCAAGGTTCTTTTGCGGAACTATCTTAGTTTCGATCTTCCTATATCTTTCATTTATCATTTCATATTCATCTTCTTATCTTTCCTTATCATCCACTAATCCGTATTCTGAGTTTATAGAAAAACCGACCTGTTCTTCCTTAAAAATGGACCGATTTTCTATATAGAACAGTCCAATTTTTATCCTAGTTAAGTACTTTTAATCTAGATCGGGAACTGCGGCTTATCCCCATATCATAGCTTGTATGGGATGAAATAATAAAATAGAAGCCCCGAATTATTCTCTCTTGGTCCGCCTTCTACACGCAGGGTATGGCTTTGAAATGGTCTTTGTGGGCCATGGTTCATTCCTCATATTAGCGTTGATGATCGGGACGACTTGCATAGCTGGTCAACCTTCGGAGAAGTAGGTCGTGTATTTTGACGGGTGGCCCGGAAAGAGTATCTCTCGAGATTGTGGGCCTTGTGTGGTGATCTTGCATGGATAGCTTGTTTAGGTTTAGCAGGAATGATCTGTTCCCATGTGGATAGGGTTTGCTTTACATGGCTCATGGTATAACTTTCATCTACATATGCATGGCTCGGGGTACAGCTCTCTCTTACACGTGAATTACCTATGTGGACTAAAGGAGACATTGCACGGCTGCCTCTCAAGTGCGCACGGATGTCCGGAAGTGGAGGGAATGCTTGCATGTGTTCTTGATCTTCATAGAACCGAGGTTGGTCGAAGATGGTATAAGTGGGTCCGACTCCTTCCATCAAAGTACAGTTCTGTTGGAATATGGATCCTTGTGGGTCCAATGAGTCTTCTCTTGTCTTGCATCCTTACAACATGATTAATCATGTTCTCATGCATTCTTGATCTTCTGGTGTGAAAAGACCTCATCCATCTTCTTTTCTTGGTAAAATTCCTCTTTTCTCTTCTAGGCCTTGGATTCCACATGTAAGAGCCTTAGTCTTTGATAGTGCTGAGAGTGTTGAGTTGTGTTGGATTCTGCCTGAACAGCCCCTGCGGCCAGGATTAGGCGCCCCTGCGACCAACTTCATCCGCCCCTACGCCTCCATGAGTCGCCCCTGCGGTTTATGGTGTGCTACACCCGGATTTGTTGGCCTTGACATGTGCTTATTGATGGCTTCCTACATAATTCATTCTCTTCTCTTCCAGAGGAGGGTTTCTTCATATTCTCTCCAATTCCATCTTCTCTCCTACGCTCTTCTCCTCTCAATCTCTTCCTTTGGATCTTCTTCTTGATATCTTCTTGTTTGGAAGAGAGTTTTGTGTGGCTTTGGATGATGATGATGAGTGATGATGTTGTTGTGCTTGTGTTGAGCCAGCCTTGAGGTTGTGGTGTGTGTTCTTCCTCTATTATGGTTCAGCTGGTGAGCTCTTCTTTCCTTTCTTCCTTTCTTTCCTCTTTTCTTCTCTTTGCCTTCCTAGCTTAGGATTCCACAAGATTTGATCTTGTAACAACCTTCCTAGGCTTTGTTTGATGTATATATGTATGTATGGGGATGCTAGCTGAAGAAGGAGTGAAGAAGTGAAGAGAAGTTGAAGTGTGCATTCTGCACAACAGCCGCCCAGCACCCAGCCAGGACGCCCCAACGCCGGCCAAACGCCGCCGCTGCACCACCCAGTGCCGCCCCTACGGTTCCCTGCACCAACTTTGCTTTTCTCTTGTCACACAGGTGTGTCTTGCTTCCGGGCTTGCCTAAGGATGGCATTGTCCCTTCCTTTCCTAGTGTGAGTGTGTAGTATCATGCTAGGTATAGATGAGAGTGTGATGATGATATTATGATCATGATATGCCTTGTATGGCTTTGAGGTTTTAGGATGTCGAGTGAGGATTATAGGATGTATATGATCCTTACGGATCCCTTGGGTCTAGGTGTAACCCCTTTGATTGATAGGAGATTGATATCCTTTTATGCCTTGTTATTAGGTAGTGTCCCTCTCAGGATTGGAGGTTGATCGTGGTTGAGTTTGTAAGAAGTTGAGGTAAGTCCGTAGGACTTACTTAGCTACCATCCTTATATTGGGTGTATGCATGAGTGGTGTGTGTGTTATGTGCTTGATATGATAGTATGCGATGTCGATTATTACCGACCTATGTTTTATTGATAGCCCCCTTGTAGTGGCAGTGATAACCTTTCCCTTTCATCCTGTAAGGAGTTGGGAGGTTCTCTGACGTCAGGCCAGACCTGGTATACAGGAAGGGCACAACACCACTCCCATAGGGTACACGGGTTGTGTGACCAACACTACTCCACATGGCTAGCAGGCCTAGAGGCGAGGATAATACATTCCTCGTGTCACATGGTTTCATATACCTATATATATATATATATATATATATATATATATATATATATATATATATATACGATTTGAGTGAATGACTACTTATATAAAGATAATTAAAATGGGTGAATGTGTGACAACATGAATATGTCTTTACCCTTCATAACTTGTGTTTGTGCTTATGCATTACCTTATACACGTATGGTTAGCTAATGGTATCATACCATGTTGTAGATGCCTTGTAGGATAGGAGAGCTGGAGAGTGATCCGGCAAGGTGACAGGCCGAGGACTCTCATACATTAGGTGGTTATGGTTTTGGGTATGTTATATATATACCTCTTGCGTGACGATGATGTTTGTATACCTCCTACATGAGGATTATGTTTTATACTTGGCTACAATCTTGTATACCTTTTGATGTAAAGTTTTATACGGTTTTATGTATTTGTGTTTATATTTGTTAGTGTCATGTTGTAAGGTCTAGTGAACTTGTTATCGGGCTAGAGTCAGGATCCACTGTTAGATCCTAGCCCAATGTGGCATCCCAAGTCCCACGGATTTGGGGTATTACAGAGTTGGTATCAGCCTTAGGTTGACAACAATAGCACTTGCTACCTACAATAAGGTCAGATAGATAAATAAACAGATGCTGAAAGGGGTCTAACGTTTTCAAAAGATTTTGGTTTTAAAAGTTGTTGTTTTGGGATAGAATGTACGAGAATGTCGTCACTTCTGTCGTGGATCTTAGGAGTATAGATATGTATATATATATATATATATTATGGATTATATGTGAATGTGTTATATATAAATATATGCCATATGTGTGTGTGTATATATATATATATGGCATATATATAGCCTTATAAGTTAGGTGTGCATACCTCGCTGAGGGCTCGGACTAGAGCAACTTCTACTGTGGACCGGTGTAGAGGCAAACCACCTCTTCCTCCGGGAGTGATAGGACAAGGACCAATTTCCGTTGCTGATCCACTAGTGGTGCAGGAGGTTCATGAGGAGATTGTTGAGAGTGACGTTCCTGAGACCAAGAGCGGACGATCTGGGAGACAGCGGTCACAGTGGGTCTACTTAGATGACTCGGATCGTGTCTCTATGAGGGGACTAGAGTTCCGTGCTTACATCAGACGTGTAGAGGAGGCTGCTAGAGCGGGTAGACGTGCCCCGGATCTGCCAGCGCATGAGGGATCTTCTGAGATGTCTCGGGGATCCACTCAGGTGTCAGCTATGCCGGCATGTACTGTTGAGATTGTTAGAGCTCCAAAGGAGTATAGAGGGCCTCGACTAGACACTTAGTTGAAGCATTCCATCAGCTGGGAGTACCCCCTTTCTTTGGGAAGGTGGAATTATAGAATGAGGTTTGGGTTGGACATGTGGACTCAACTCTTCAGTCTATCAGATGTCCAGAGGAAAAACGGATAGAGTTGGTCTAGACTCTATTCCGTGACCTAGCTCATCAATGGTGGAGGGCCATGCGGGGTCGAGCCACCAGCTATGATCAAATGAGGAGCATGATTAGAGAGCGTTTCTGCCTTGCCTCGTTGAGGAGGGAGAAACTGTAGGACTTTGTGGAGGCATGCTTTAAGGATGTGCCGATAGCAGATGTCATCAGCCGCTTTGAGACAGAGCTGGCATTATTGGGTCCAGCTGCAACTTCTGAGGACCAACGCGTGTTTAATTCTCCCGCCGACTGAGGGAGAGTACACGTTCCTACATGGCGGGATTCCATTGTGAGTCCTTGACAGATTATCAAGACCAGGCCTCAACTTATGAGCGTGAGCGGGCCAGTAAGAGGAGGACTTCTCAAACGGGACGGTTTGAGAAGAGACGGATAACTGGGCGGATCAGTGGTGTTGGTGGAGCTATAGGTTCTGGGCGGAGCCAGAGACGCCAAAGTTACCCCTCATCTGCATTGACTGCAAAGAAGGGACGGTAGTGCTACAATGGTGGTGATCCTGGACATTTGCGACCAGAGTGTACGAGGCCGTCAATGACTTGTTTTACTTGTGGCATGCCAGGTCATAGAGTTGCCTTCTGTAGGCAAGGTGGAGCTACATGACAGTAGGGTTCTTCCCCTGCTAGTGTGGTAAGAGGTTGGCAGAGGCCACCTCAGCAGTAGACACGGGGACAACAAAGAGTCCTAGATCGTCCTTCTACTTAAGGATCTGCTCCCGGGGCGAATAGAGGTCGTGGTGGGAGTACCACTGACACTAGAGGAGCTCAAGGTAGAGTTTTTGAGTTGAGGAGTGAAGAGGGGCCACCTACACCAGCTGCTACAAGTACCATTCTGCTTCATGGTTTACCTGTTAGAGTTTTATTTGATACAGGTGCTACGCATTCATTTATTTCTGATGTATGTGTTGAGCGTCAGGGTTTAGCTACGATAGAGGAGATACCCTTCATTATAGGGTTACCTGATGGTAGTAGGGCCAGAGGTACCCGCGAGATTCATGGTTGTCCCATTCGTTTAGGGACTCGTATGTTGCTTGTAGACTTCTTTGTCATGCCATTGGTGCATGAGGAAGTCTTTTTAGGTATGGATTGGATGCATAGACACCGTGCGGTATTAGATGTAGGTAGGAGGACTTTGATAGTCTCTACCGAGATAGGTCCGATAGAGGTCTTTTGAGGTTGGGACCTTGGAAAGACAATATCTGTCATCAGTGCAGCACGAGTAGCGAGGTTGATAGCACAGGGATGCGATACCTTCTGGGATTATGCCATGAAGGATGGGGAGAGCCCAGCACTGGAGGATATTCTAGTGGTATGTGAGTTTATACACGTGTTTGCTAAGCCGTTCAGTTTGCCGCCTCAAAGGAATGTGGACTTCAGCATCGAGTTGGAGCCTGGCACGAGACCAATCTCGAAGGCCCCATATCGTATGGCGCTTGTAGAGATGTTAGAGCGAAAGAAGAAACTCGAGGAGTTGGCTAAGAAGGGCTTCATCCGCCCTAGCGTATACCTGTGGGGAGCACATGTCCTCTTCGTGGAAAAGAAGGATAGATCGTTGAGACTATGTATCGATTACAGAGAGCTAAACAAGGTGACCATCAAGAACAAGTATCTACTACGCCGTATTGATGACTTGTTAGATCAACTTCAAGGAGCGATTGTGTTCTCCAAGATTAATCTGCACTCACGATATCACCAGGTCAGGGTGAGAGAGCAGGATATGCACAAGACGGCATTTCGGACCCGTTATGGACACTATGAGTTTGTAGTGATGCCATTTGGGCTTACAAATGCCTCAATGGTCTTTATGGAGTTGATGAACAGCATCTTCATCGACTTCTTGGATTAGTTTGTGGTAGTCTTCATAGATGACATCCTGGTGTACTCTCGGAGTCGAGAGGAACATGTCGGTCATTTGAGGATGGTTTTACAAATTCTGCGGGATAGAGAGTTGTAAGTCAAGCTCTCTAAGTGCGAGTTCAGGATGCCAAAGGTAGCATTCTTAGGTCATATCGTCTCCGCCAATGGGATCAAGGTTTATCCGGCAAATATCAAGTCTATTGCAGCATGGACGACACCGGCGAACGTCAAGGAAGTGCGTAACTTTCTTGGCCTAGCCGGCTATTACCGATGCTTTGTGGAGGGGTTTTTTGTGATTGCCCGTCCACTTACGATTTTGTTGAGGAAGACTACCAGATTTGAATGGTTTGAGCAGTGTGCCCAGAGTTTTGAGGAGTTGAAGAGGCATTTGACTTCTGCTCCTATCTTGGCACAATCAGAGGGTGCTGATGATTTTGTGGTATATAATAATGTAACCAAGCAAGGCATGGGATGTGTGTTGATGCAGAGGGGCAGAGTGATTACATATGCATCTTAACAATTGAAGACGTATTAGGAGAACTACCCGGCTCATGATCTGGAGTTAGCAGCGGTAGTTCATGCTTAGAAGATCTGGAGACATTACCTGTATGGTGCTACATGTCAGATCTTCACAGACCATAAGAGTCTGAAATATATTTACACGCAACGAGAATTGAATAACCTCCAGCGTATATGGCTTGAGTTGATCAAGGACTTTAACCTTGAGATATTGTATCATCCACGGAAGGCGAACGTTGTCGCCGACGCCCTGATCAGGAAGACGCCTCGAGAGAAGGCGATTGCGAGACTGACAGTTCAGCCTCAACTACAGAGAGATCTAGCTTGGCTAGAGTTGGACATCCACTTTCATGATGAGTTTGCCAGTTGTACACCTTAGAGGTTCTACCTGATCAGTTGGAAGAGATTCAACAGAAGTAGGGGACCTTCCCAACCTTGATGAGGAATCGAGAGAGGATGTCTCATGGTGAGGAACCACAGTTCTCCATAGGAGCAGATGGAGTGATGATACAGCGCGACCGCGTCTGTGTACCCGCTGATGCAGAGCTGAGACAGAGGATTTTACAAGAGGCTCATTGTACACCTTATTCAGTACATTCAGGTATGAGTAAGATGTACCATTATGTGAGACGATCATATTGGTAGGGAGGGCCGAAGCCCAACGTAGCCAAATTTGTGGCTTAGTGTGCGACCTGTCAGCAGGTCAAGATAGAGCATTGCAGACCTGGAGGTGAGTTCCTAAAAGACCCGGTAGGTGAAATAAAAGGTTAAAAGATAATCTAGAAGGGGGGGTTGAATAGAGTATGGGAACTTATCGTAAAACCAATCTCAAGGCCTTGAAATCAATTTTAAGGGTCTTGATGTCGATCTTAGTTCTTCGTGAAATTTTGATTTCAAGGGCCTTGACTTTGAACTCCTACAAAACAAAGTTAGTCACAATAAACAAGATATGGTGCGGAATGTAAAAGATCGACACGAGGATATGTTTACGAAGTTCGGATCTAAATAGTCTACTCTCCGCCCCAGGGTATAGCCTTAGGATCTAACTATCAATTATCAGCTTCAAAGAGTCCTAGATACAAACTAGAAGAAATCCCCTTCTTCTCTCACTGTAGTCAATGTTACGATCTAGCTCCAACTCTTCACTTTGCTATAATAGCCTAGTTACTTTGCATAGTGACACACTCGAGTATAACACTCTTTAGATATGCCAATGGAGCTCTCGAGTTTTATCTCTCTCTAGGAGATAAAGCTTTTTAGAAGGAGAGAAAGAAAAACTATGATTCGAAATAAAGATAACTTTTGTTCGCTTGAAGACTATAGATGTTTCTGTGCAGGCTTATCTCTTTATTCTTCAATTGCCATATTCATTTATAATCTTCTATGGAGAGGTCTTCTAGCCGTTGGAGAGATGACCGTTCAAAGATAATTCTTCTTCTCCATGAAGATTGCTTCCTGGTTGAGATGAGATAGACATTGTAGATCTTTATTTCCTGATAACACGTTGATCTCTTGGCTTCTTAATCTCCTCATTGATTGTTGTAACAATCTTCAAAATCCAGATAAGAGAATCTTCGTGCTTTTCGGTTAAGGATCTTTGAAAGATCTTCTTTGTTGGTCGGTTGAGATCTTCTCCTGATCATATCTTCTCAAATCTTCATATCTTCTCAAATCTTCTTGTTTTGAGCAAATCTCTCGTGAAAGATCTTCTTTGTGATTACAAAAATCTTTTCGTTATCCAGCCTTATCTTCCTTGTTTCTTTGAAATCTTCTTCAAGGCTTTTGAGATCGTTTCGTTGTGCATCCTTGTCTTCTTTGTGCCCTTGACATCCATTTCAAGGCCTTTGATTTCTTTGAAAAAACCTTCACTAAGACCAAACCATCCAAGCATCTCGAAATATAATAATTCATTAGTTAGTGTATCAAACTACTTCATTTGTGAATAAGTCTTCCATCAGCATCACTTGTAAAATCGTTATAATCAAGGTGGAGTTTTCAATCTCCCCCTTGATGGAAGACAACACACAAATGATTTTCGTACCTGCATTTTGTTAGTTTAGCAATGCATATATATGAATATCAAAAACTAAAATGCAGAACGCAGAATATCAAATGTCGGATCACATTCATTTTTCCCCCTTTGTCTTTCAACAAGGGAGAAAAATAGTTAAAGCACGAGAGTTTTAAAAACGATTACAAACCCAAGAGTATTTTCACAAAAACCACACAAAGAGTTTCTCAAACAGCCATCTCAATTCTCCTTATAGAAATTCCTTTTTCCTTTGGATGAAGACTTCTTATAGCTCAAATCATCCATTTCAGCTGCTAAACGTCGTTGCTTTTCTTCAGCTCTTCTCTGCTTAACTACTTCATACTCAACTGCTGGCAGAAAAATTGGCTCAACGTGAGTTGGATATAGAATTGATTTATTTTGTACACGCCTTTTGCAATTCATCAGCACATTCTCAACTTTCTCTTGAGTATGTTGAGCTACATCTTCAGGCACGGGCAAATACTTCCCATTGTAGTCAGTGTAAGAGCATTCATCAAATACATTTCATTGACTTTAGCATTTGTGGTAGATAGCAGCTCGAAATTTGCATACATTCGTCTCTTAGTGTCAAACTGAATATCAGACAACTCACGATTTAGACATACCATTTCTCTTTCACAACCTTCTAACCTGATTTCTGGAGTAGGAGAAGTTGGAGCCTCTTTAGTTGGAATTTGAATAGTTCATTTTCCTGTTAAAGTCCATGTGTCTGCAAGGGTTTTCTCAATTCCCAATCTTTCTAAGCAGTTCTCATCAATTTACCAGAAATTGACTGTCGATCTTCAAAGGAGGTATCAATTTTAAAATAGTCAAAGATCTTAGGTAGCAAGTTTCCGTAAGGAAGAGCAATAGGTCACTTAGAATTGACAGAATGTACCATATGGTTGAGAATAAGATTAGGTACATCTATGTCTAGATCAGACATAATCAGATGAATTAATTCCAAAGATTGATCAGTCAGCAGTTCTCTTGAGTTTGCACGAGGAACAATACATCGAGCCAGTATAGTAAACACTATTTTAGTCTCTAAGGTTAGAGAGGTATGAGTGAGTTCGTGATGTTGAATTCGGAACCAGAAATTTTTCCTTAACAATACGAACACTCTCTGATCTTGAAGGGTGATTGAACACAATATCGGTAGGAATTTCAAATATCTCACTTAAAACAGAAGAAGTGAGTGAAATCGGAGTACCTTTTATTGAAGATTCAAGAGTGATACATCCTTTGTCCCTTTTTGTGATGAGATTAACATAGAACATCCTCGTGAGTCATGGAAAAGCAAAATCTCCTGGGTTTAAGACTTTCCAGATAATCGAACTCTTGAGCTTGTTTATGCAAGGAATCTTAAGAGTAGCAAGAAAATCAGTGTCCACCAGATCACACATACAGAGCGGTCGATTGTGAAAACCATCAAGCCAAGACCCAGAAGCTTGAAAATTTCTAAACCATGATGTAGGAAGACCAGTCGTCTGAGATATATCCAAATCCTCAGAAAGTATTTCTTCTTCAGCAATCGAGGGGCTCTGGGTGGCTTTCTTTTTTGGAGCTTGAGGAGTGGATTTCTTGCTTCTGGGTGCCATGAGGGAAGTTTGAGAGAAAAAGAAAGGGATTTTGGAATAGGGTTTCTGTGAAAGAATGAAAAAGATAGGAAATATAGGTCCTTTTTAACAGTGATATAACAAGATCTTGAAAAAATCAAGCCTTTTAAAGACCAATTTGAATACCAAAACAACAAATCTTTTTCAAATTTTCAAACAAAAGACTTCATAAAAATAATTTAAGAATTAAAATATCTAAAAGATATTAATTCTTAAAAAGATCCATAATATTAATATACCCTTTGAAACATGTATCAAGGCCCTTGAATTTTATTTCAAGGCCCTTGAAAACATCAATTGGGTTGCATATGTTGGAACAAATAAACTCATTTACTCCCCCTACGTTAATGCTTCCTTGTTCAACATACCAAGTTCCAATCCAATAAAATTAAATTTTTCCTCAAGAAGAGGCTTGGTAAAGATATCTGCAAGCTGCAAGTTAGTAGATATAAAAGAAATCGAAACATCATCTTTCTCAACATGATCACGTATGAAGTGATGTCTTACATCAATATGCTTGGTCCTTGAATGTTGCACAGGATTTTTGGTTATCGAAATAGCACTAGTATTATCACTTTTTATAGAAATACCTTTTAAATCAAAGTCAAGATCACGAAGTTATTGAGCAATTTATAGAATTTGTGCACAACAGGCTCCTGCAGCTATATATTCAGCCTCGGCTGTGGATAGGGCAACAAAATTTTGCTTCTTGGAGTGCAACTAATTAGGGATGACCCTAAGAATTGGCAACATCTAGAAGTGCTTTTTCTATCGACCATATAACCTGCAAAGTCTGCATCTGAATAGCCAACAAGATGAAATGAGCTTTGACGTGTGTATCATAACCCTAGATCCTTAGTGCCATTGAGATACCGAAAGATTCTTTTCACAGCTATCAAGTGTGACTCTTTAGGATCAACTTGAAATCTTGCACACATGCACACGCTAAACATAATGTCAGGACGACTAGTAGTTAGATAAAACAATGAACCTATCATACCTCGATACTCCTTTTGTACTACACTTTTACCATCCTTGTCATGGTCAAGCGAAAGTGTTGAACTCATAGGAGTCTTTGCAATCTTAGATTGATCCATTTTTTACTTTTTAAGCAAGTCTTCAGTATACTTGCTTTGATTGAGAAAAATTCCTTTCTTTGCTTGTGAAGCTTGAAGTCCAAGAAAGAAATTAAGCTCACCCATTAGGCTCATTTTAAATTCCCTGCACATAATATCTGAAAATTCCTTGCAAAGGGAATCATTAGTGACACCGAATAAAATATCATCGACGTAGATTTGTACTACTAGAATGCCGTTGCCTCTGGTTTTGATAAATAATGTTTTATCAATCAAACCTCTTTTGAATTTGTTTTCAAGAAGATATTTAGGCAACCTTTCATACCAAGCTTAAGGAGCTTGTTTAAGACCATAAAGAGCTTTGTACAATTTGAAAACGTGATCTAGAAATTCATCATTTTGAAAACCAGGAGGTTGAGCAATGTAGACTTCTTCTTCTAAGAAGCCATTTAGAAAATCACATTTTACATCCATTTGAAAAAGTTGTATGTTCATAAAAGATGCAAATGCAAGTAGCATACGTATGGCTTCTAACTTGGCAACTAGAGCAAAAGTCTCCTCATTATCAATACCTTCTTCTTGGTTATATCCTTGTGCTACAAGTCGTGCTTTATTTCGTATCACTTTGCCACTTTCATCCAACTTATTTCGAAACACCCATTTCGTGCCAATGACGGATTGGTGTTTTGGTCTTGAAGTAAGAGTCCAGACCTTGTTTCTCTCAAATTCGTTTAGTTCATTTTGCATGGAAATGATCCAATCAGGTTCTTGAAGAGCTTGGACGTAGTTCTTTGGTTCGACAAGAGACACAAAAGCGGAGAAGGCACATAGATTGTTCACTTTAGATCGAGTTTGAACACCAACGTTTGGATCAGAGATCACATTCTCTTGTGGATGATATGAAGAGTGTTGAACTTTTCTTCTTTTGACAGATGGAACAGATCTAGAAGGTTGAGCCTCATATGTTTGACTAGATTCAGGTACCGTTGATATATTACCCTTGGATCCAATCTCAAGGCCTTGAAGTTGAGTTTTCAAGCCCTTGAAACAGAGTTCTGTTATCACAGTATTCTTTTTCAAGGTCTTTAAAATGTGTGTCAAGGTCTTGAGGGTTTTCTTCGGTATCTTGAATCTTTTCCTGCATATTCTTTTCTTGATCTTTAGAATCTTCCTCTTCATTCAAATTATGATCTTCTCGTTGATTCAGATTTAGATCTGGAAAACTCTCACTCAAGGTACCATCGTTGCTTTCATCAAAAATAATATGAATGCTTTCCTGAACAATTTTGGTACGCTTGTTATAGACACGATAAGTTTTGCTATTTGAAGCATATCCAATGAATATTGCTTCATCACTAAGTGCATAAAATTTTCCAAGGTTATCTTTGTCATTGTTATGAACAAAACAAGTACATCCAAAGGGTTTGAAATATGAAATATTTGGTTTTCTTCCTTTAAAGAGTTCATAAGGAGTCTTTTTCAAGATAGGGCGAATTAAACATCTATTCAAAATATAATTTGCAGTGTTCACTGCTTCAGCCCAAAAACTTTTTGGCAAATTATTTTCTAAAAGCATCGTCTTAGACATATCCTCAAGAGTACAGTTCTTACGTTTCACAACTCAGTTTTGTTGAGGAGTTCTAGGAGCTGAAAAGTTATGTGAAATACCATATTTTGCATAAAACAAATCAAACTTTAGTTGATCAAATTCTCTACCATGATCACTTCTTATAGAAACAATTGGTAGGTTTTTCAAAGATTGTAACTCTTACATAATTTTGAAAACTCAAATAATGCTTCATATTTTTCTTGTAGAAACGAAATCCATGTGAAGCGAGAAAAATCATCCACAATAACAACGATGTACTGCTTGCCTTTGGGAGATTTGACACGCATAGGTCCACAAAGATCCATATGTAACAGTTCAATGGGTCGAGAAGAACTTACAACTTTCTTAGGTTTGAATGGACCTCTTGTTTATTTACCTTGTGTACAAGCCTTACATAGTTCATCTACCTTAAAATTTAGGTTTGGCAATCCATGTACCAAATCCTTTGTAAGTAGCTTCTGTATTATGTGCATGCTTACGTGACCAATTATTCTTTGTCAAAGTCTTGGATCATCAGTCAATGCCTTTAGACATTTTAGCTTAGTTCTTGAAACTTGGTTAGTACTCATAGAATAAACATTGTTACATCTAAGAGCAGTAATCACAATTTCACCCGTCTTTTTGTCTTGAAGCTCACATTTTTCTGAATCAAATAAAATTTTGTTGCCTTTATCACATATTTGAGAAATACTAAGCAGATTATATTTCAAACCGTCAACCAAATAGACATCATCAATAAAGTTAGATGAATTATAACATATTTTACCAATGCCAATAATGTCACACTTTCACCAAGAGTAATGGTTCCAGATGATTTCTTCTTTAAATCTGAGAATAAAGAGCTTTTTCCACTCATGTGTCTTGAGCAACCATTATCTAATATCCATTTATGCTCCTTTACCTTGGTGATATCCTGTAAAACAGCAAACATCAACCTTTTCGGGTCGACCAAATGACATATTTTGGTCCATATTCAGGTTCAATCATGTTTGGTGGTCTAGTACCTTTAGGAACCCAAATTTGTTTAACCTGTTTCCTTAAACATAAAGGATAGGTGTTTCTAATAATATAAGGATAATTTCTTCTATAAGGACGTGTAGATTTAACATGACCCTTCTTACAACAGTAAAAGCAAGTAGACATATGAATACTTTCTTTGGCTTTGACAAAAGTGGTGGTAGGTTTTCTAGGAAAGCTCCTATGATAACCTATACCATTTTTGTTAAGGGAGGATTGTTGTTCACCCATCATTCTCTCAAGATTAGCTTTTGAACGAGTAAACTTAACAAGTGCAACATTCTGGTCTTGACACATCAAAGTTAGATCAACTTTCTCTTTCTCTAGATCGATATAGTTTCGATGATAAGAGGAGAGGTTGTCCTTGACAATCATGTTTTCTAATTCCAAGGCCTTGATATTGTCATCAAGGTCTACTTTTTCTGTGTTAAGATTTTCAATCTCTAGAGACATCTCACTTAGTTGGTTTTCTTGTTCAAGTAGTTTTTCTTTTAAAGAATTTATCCTTATTCTATGTTCCTTGTCACATATGATAATATATTTAAGGAATTGTTTTAGGTCAGATTTAGGTTGAGACATAATTGTACTTACCACATTGTCAACATACAGATTTGAATCTTCTTCATGATCGGCCATGAGACACAAGTTTGCTTGTTCTTTTTCGTCTTTTGATTCATTTGATGATTTTGAATCACTCCATGAAGCTAACATAGCTTTCTTCTTTCGATCATTTTTCTTGACGTTGATCCTCTTCTTTTGTGGACAATCCTTCACAAGATGGTCTATTTCACCACATTCAAAACAAGTCAGTACTCTAGTTTTCTTGTTAGAGTTAGAAAACTTAACTCTAGGTTTTGATGCTCGTGGATATTCTCTATTGTTAGCAGATTGTTTCTTTAACTTGAGAATTCTTGCGAGACCCTTAGAGATCATGGAAATTGCATCTTCTTCATCATCATCACTATCTTCCTCGTCTGATGATAATTCATCATTTCTTAATTTTAATGTCAAATTCTTGGAGTTGATTTCAAGGGCTTTGAAACAACTTTCAAGGGCCTTGACTTTGAACTCCTACAAAACAAAGTTAGTCACAATAAACAAGATATGGTGCGGAATGTAAAAGATCGACACGAGGATATGTTTACGAAGTTCGAATCTAAATAGCCTACTCTCCGTCCCAAGGTATAGCCTATAGGATCTAACTATCAATTATCAGCTTCAAAGAGTCCTAGATACAAACTAGAAGAAATCCCCTTCTTCTCTCACTGTAGTCAATGCTACGATCTAGCTCCAACTCTTCACTTTGCTATAATAGCCTAGTTACTTCGCAGAGTAACACACTCGAGTATAACACTCTTTAGATATGCCAATAGAGCTCTCGAGTTTTATCTCTCTCTAGAGGATAAAGCTTTTTAGAAGGAGAGAAAGAAAAACTATGATTCGAAATAAAGATAACTTTTGTTCACTTGAAGACTATAGATGTTTCTGTGCAGGCTTATCTCTCTATTCTTCAATTGCCATCTTCATTTATAATCTTCTATGGGGAGGTCTTCTAGCCGTTGCAGAGATGACCGTTCAAAGATAATTCTTCTTCTCCATGAAGATCGCTTCCTAGTTGAGATGAGATAGACGTTGTAGATCTTCATCTCCTGAGAACACGTTGATCTCTTGGCTCCTTAATCTTCTCGTTAATTGTTGTAACAATCTTCAAAATCCAAATAAGAGAATCTTCGTGCTTTTCGGTTAAGGATCTTTGTTGGTCGGTTGAGATCTTCTCTTGATCATATCTTCTCAAATCTTCATATCTTCTCAAATCTTCTTGTTTTGAGCAAATCTCTCGTGAAAGATCTTCTTTATAATTACATAAATCTTTTCGTTATTCAGCCTTATCTTCCTTGTTTCTTTGAAATCTTCTTCAAGGCTTTTGAGATCGTTTCGTTGTGCATCCTTGTCTTCTTTGTGCCCTTGAAATCCATTTCAAGGTCTTTGATTTCTTTGACAAAACCTGCACTAAGACCAAACCATCCAAGCATCTCAAAGTATAATAATTCATTAGTTAGTGTATCAAACTACTTCATTTGTGAATAAGTCTTCCATCAGCATCACCTGTAAAATCGTTATAATCAAGGTGGAGTTTTCAGCTCCATCCACTGTCAGTCCCGAAGTGGAAGTGGGAGGACGTCTCCATGGACTTTGTGACCGGATTGAGGCCTAGTAGGAGTTTTGATGCTATTTGGGTTGTTGTTGATAGACTGACAAAAATTGCACGTTTTATTTCTATCAAAGACACGTGGTTAGTGAGTAGATTAGCTAAGGAGTACACTAGGCGGATAGTGAGACTCCATGGGGTACCGAGGACGATCGTCTCTGATCGAGATGGACGATTTACCTCGAGGTTTTGGCTGAATATTCAGATTGCTCTAGGGACGAGTCTACACTTTACGACTGCGTTCCACCCTCAGACATATGGTCAGTCAAAGAGGACCATCTAGACCCTTGAGGATAGGCTACGAGCTTGTGTGTTGGATTGGGGACAGGGATGGTCAGATTACCTCCCTTTGGTTGAGTTCTCATACGACAACAATTGGCATGCATCGATTGGGATGACTCCATATGAGGCACTGTATGGGCGTAGATGTCGTACACCGTTGAGCTGGGATGAGCCTAGCGGTATCAGTGGTATAGCGCCAGAGCAGATTAAGGATGATATGGCTCGAGTAGCGCTGATCAGAGAGAGGATGTTGGCTGCACAGAGTCGTCAAAATTCATATGCAGATAGGAGGCGTCGACCTCTAGAGTTCAGAGTGGGAGCTCATGTCTGGCTGAGAGTATCTCCGAAGCGAAGCGTCAGACGTTTTGGCATAAAGGGAAAGTTGAGTCCCTGATATGTCGGTCCCTTTGAGATACTTGATAGAGTTGGGAGGGCAGCATACCGATTAGCTTTGTATCTGAGGTTAGAGAGTGTTCATCCTGTGTTGCACGTGTCTCAGCTAAGGGAGTATATACCAAATCCTAGGCACATTGTAAGTTATGATGATTTGGTGGTTGAGCCGGACCACACTTTTGTTGAGTATCCGATTACAGTCCTAGAACGAGGTATGAGACGCCTGCGTTCGAAGGACAATCCTATGTTGAGGATACAGTGGTTGAGACGAGGACCTGATGAGGCTACATGGGAGACTGAGGATAGTATTCAAAGGAACTATCCAGAGTTTTATGCCGAGATAGATGCACCTAGGGTCAACGAGTTGATCTTAGTGATATCTTGGTGAATATGTGATTATGTGCTTATATGCTTTGATGTGTTTATTTTTGTGATAGCTATCATATGATATACGATCTTATTAGATCTTGTTTTTGCTAGTGTGATTTACGATTATAGTTGGAGATGGTTCTTTCCTCCATGCTATTTGAGTGTGATTAGGATCTAGCTGGAGACGGTTACTCCTCCATGCTATTTTGATGGGCATAGTCTCGTTGGAGATGTTTTTTCTCCATGCTTTGTGTATAAGTATGATCTGGCTAGAGATGTGCTTCCTTTGTGCCTTGTGGTGTGAGTATGGCAAGAGATGTGATTCCTCTATGCCTTCGAATAGCGTCATGATCCTGATTTCTGGAGTTGATGATTCCTCCATGCTTGTGTTTGAGGTTATATATTGTTATAAGTTGTGACCTTTTTGAGCGGAAATGTGATGCCTCCGATAAAGAGAGTTATACCTCGGCATATGGGTCCAAGAGGATTAGGGATTTTGCAAGTTTCGGGATGAAACTTGTTTTTAGGGGGGGTGAGATATAAGAGCCTTAGTCTTTGAGAGTGCTGAGCTATGATGGATTATGTCTTAACCGTCCCTACGGCCACCTTGATCCGCCCCTGCGCCTCCATGACCCGCCCCTGCGGTTTGTGGTGTGTTGCAGCCGGCTTTGTTGACCTTGCCCCGTGCATTTGGATGGCTTCCTATATAAGCCATTCTCTTCTCTTCTCTTCCAAAGGAGGGTTTCTTTATTCTCTCTCCGGCTCCATCTTCTCTCCTACGCTCTTCTCCTCTCCATCTCTTCATTTGGATCTTCTTCTTGATTTGTTCTTGTTTTGAAGAGAGTTTTGTGTGGCTTTGGATGATGATGATGAGTGATGATGTTGTTGTGCTTATGTTGAGCCAGCCTTAAGGTTGTGGTGTGTGTTCTTCCTCTGTTAGGGTTCAGCTGGTGAGCTCTTCTTTCCTTTCTTCCTTTCTTTCTTCTTTCTTTCCTCTTTTCTTCTCTTTGCCTTCCTAGCTTAGGATTTCACAAGATTTAATCTTGTGGCAACCTTCCTAGGCTTTGTTTGATGTATATATGTATGTATATGTATGTATGGGGCTGCTGGCTAAAGAAGGAATGAAGAGGTTCGAGTGAAGAAGTGAAGAGAAGCTGAAGTGTGCATTATGCACACCATCCACCCCAACGCCCAGCCAGGACGCCCCAGCGCCGGCTAGACGCCGCCACTGCACCACCCAGGGCCGCCCCTACGGTTCCCTGCACCGGCTTTGCTTTTCTCTTGTCACGCAGGTGTGTCTTGCTTCCGGGCTTGCCTAAGGATGACATTGTCCCTTCCTTTCCTAGTGTGAGTGTAGTATCATGATAGGTATAGATGAGAGTGTGATGATGATATTATGATCATGATATGCCTTGTACGGCTTTGAGGTTTTAGGATGTCGAGTGAGGATATTATAGGATGTATATGATCCTTACGGATCCCTTGGGTCTAGGTGTGACCCCTTTGATTGATAGGAGATTGATACCCTTTTATGCCTTGTTATTAGGCAGTGTCCCTATCAAGATTGGAGGTTGATCGTGGTTGAGTTTGTACGAGGTTGAGTTCAGTCTGTAGGGCTTACTTAGTTGTCATCCTTATATTGGGTGTATGCATGAGTGGTGTGTGTTATGTGCTTGATATGATAGCATGCGATGTCGATTATTACCGACCTATGTTTTATTGATAGCCCCCTTGTAGTGGCAGTGATAACCTTTCCCTTTCATCTTGTAAGGAGTTGGGAGGTTCTCTGACGTCAGGTCAGACCTGGTATACAGGAAGGGCACAACACCACTCCCATAGGATACACGGGTTGTGTGACCGACACTACTCCAAATGGCTAGCAGGCCCAAAGGTTGGGTGACAGGCCGAGGACTCTCGTACAAAAGGTGGTTATGGTTTTAGGGATGTTATATATATACCCCCTACGTGAGGATGATGTTTGTATACCTCATGCGTGAGGATTGTGTTTTATACTCGGCTACGATCTTGTATACCTTTTGCTGTATAGTTTTATACCGTTTTATGTATTTGTTTTTATATCTGTCAGTGTCATGTTGTAAGGTCCATTGAAATTGTTGTCAGGCTAGGGTCAGGATCCACTGTGAGATCCTAGCCCAATGTGGCATCCCGAGTCCCGCGGATTCAGGGTATTACACCACGGCTGCATCTGCTTTCCTTTTCTTTCCTCTATCTTCCTCCTCTTGGTAGGAGGTTCTGGGCGTGCTCCAGCTTTCATGGCCGGTCCTGGATACGCTCTTGCATCCGTAGGTGATCCTAGGTGTGATCCTACATCCATGGGTGATCCTGAATTGTGATCTTGCATCCTTGGGTGATCTTTGAGTTGCTCCTTCATCATCTTATATACCAATTTTTTATATCATTATGCAAAGCATCTTATATACCAACTTTCAGTGTATAACCGTTGTCGTACAAACTAAAGGTATCATGCCTGTATTTTGTTACCAATGTGTTATGTACTAATATTGATACCAAAGTGAGTGCCAAAACTTATATTGATACCAAAGTGTGTGCCGAAACTAATATTGATTGCGAGGTTAATTTGCTCACGAAATGATTGATGGACCAACAATACCACAACCCTACACGGCACACCTGCTTGCTCGCCCGTCCTCTACTAGTCTACACAAAATTGCAACTATATCTTAAAATTCTATATTATATTAATGTTGGAGACCAGCGTCGATAGGAAGTCGAGCTTTCTTTACACCCTCTACTATCTAAAGGGTATTATCAATTCCCCTTAGCAATAGACCAGCAGCAGGTGACTCCCGTGTACTTTGGAGACAACAGGCTACGGCTTATTGGTTATGTGACGCTTGTGGTACTCTAGTTAAAGAGGTAGCCAAAGAAGATGATGTTCAATACACAACAAAACAAACATGCCATGTCAGCAACGTATCAAGCAACAAAAGTAGGCATTATTTACCCACAAAACATACCAAAAACGCCACCCCATGTACAGCAAAAGATGCTGCCAATATCTACTACGCGAGACATATATATATACACACTTGCGAGATTAAGACCCGACCCCTTTACAAGCTCACTATCATCCATCAATCATTTTCCTCTTCGCCTTCCAACCTTCCATCACCAGAGCTGCTGCTGTTCGAACCCGTAGCGTGTACCCAGCTCATAGATCTTTCCGACAATGAGAGCAAGTTGACTGATGCAATGCTGCTGGCTATTGCATCTACATCGCTTGATCCACAGTAAAGTCCTCGGCTCCCTGCAATCGACATGCTCGATTTGTCAGAGGTCTCACCCTGGCTTGAGAAGTTGTTGCCGCTGCTCATGAGCAGCCTCAGTGTCTCTCTCGCCCCTTTCTCTATCGCAGACTCTGACTCCGGTATCATCAAGGAAGGAATGGACGTTACCATAGCTGTAGGTCCTGTGCTAACCAGGTACCCTTGACCCGAGGAGCAAAAGTCAATAACTGGGATGTGGACAATGGGTTCACACATCAGGGGAGTGAACGAGGATGGGAAATCCAGTGGAGGCACATCCGCTAAGGTGAGAGCCGGTTGATGGGCGAGAGTTGATAAAGGCACTAATTCAACGGGTAAGGGAAGCTGACCCGGCATGGTTGATGATGGGGTGCAGGGCGGGCACCAACAATAGTAAGGGGAGAAAACGCTGCCAACTGGGGGCCCTTCGGATTCTGCCTTACGAGTTGGTGCTACGGATACAGTCCTTAGCGACTCGAGGAAATTCAAATCAGAAGTGACTTCTGTAAACTTCTTACCCTTCTCAGAAGGGTTGGGGTCTACAGTGAAGGTACCAGCAGTACCTGAAGAACAAACAGACAGATGGCGTGGCTTTAGCTTCTCTCGGGAAGCAATTCTCAAAGAAGACGGGTTTCTAGTGAGGCCTTCCTTAAAAGAATTAGATCTAGGACTCAAACTTCCTTGGTATGATGTGTGCGTCTTCAGCGACTGACTTCCATTATGCCGATGGCGGGAGAGTTTTGCTGATGTCAGAAAAGATTGAGAGCTCTGACCTAATTCATAAGCTTCGGATATTGCATCCAGGAGGATGGCAGATGACGCCGCTGTACTAGATCCTGTGTTGATAGCACCAGAACCCAGAAGATACGCACGAAGATGGCTAGCAAAACAATTAAGGCGTGACTCATCAATGCCTGTTAATGATGCCAGTGTAGGCTTCCTCTTCAACAAGTCCTTCATCTATACCGAAGAGGAGAAAACTTTTAGCAAGTATATCCCCGTATATGCTGCATGCTTGTGCTAATAAGCAAAGAGAGAAACCCGCAATAATTCCCGACGCAAGTTGGTTTTGAACAATGATAAATATTCCACCCAAAAAATGTTGGCCAAGCACAACTACTCAAATGCTAATAACACGTGAACTGGTTTAAATGCAAAAGGAAGGCAGCAAGAAAGCATTAACCAGTTAGAGATACCTTTGACAGCAACTCTTTGCCAAGACGCTCTGACTTCTCTGACAGCCAGAAGTAGAAAACTTCAACACCAGGGACCCGAATCAAGAAAGAGCGACTAGATGTGTCAGCTGGAATCTCTTCCACTTCTACAAATGAGATACCATTCACTATAGAAATTTTCTCCGTTTGCCCATCGTCCCCCGCAAATGAGATCCGTATTTCAGAAGAGGGCAAGAGAGCAACATTTAAATTTCCCCTGAATAAAATGAAAGTTTCCAAAATTAAGAATAGGAATCAACAAATTTAAAAAACCAAAAAAACAAACAAACAATAAAAGAACAAAGTTCACAACTTGAGATGATATGGAGGCACTCGAAACAGAGCAGATTAATGAATGTGTTGAAAGAACTCACATAAGGAGCTCCTTCCTTTTCAAGAAAATTGTATTGGTGAACTCACTACTAGACAATAGATGTTCAGTTTAAAAAAATTACTCCACATCCACTATGGCTGCTATACATAGATTACCTCACAGTTGCAACACCGGATATAAAGCCAAATATATTGAAAAGCTACCAGCAGAGAAATACAATAAAAAAAGTCTACCAGCAGAGAAATACAATTAAAAAGTGCATAATGCGAAAATAGATAAATGAATTTGTGAATAGACAGTGCTTCTTTAGTAAAGAAATGTATGTATTTTCCGGTTGAGATGAATTTGCATTGGTGAACTCACTACTAGAAATGAAGTACGTGCCCTTTCAGCAACAAACAATATCATTTATTAAACACGTCCTATATCAAGCCGGGATCTACAATTCTCAAATATGTAGTATTAACATATCACTAAGAGATATTTTCAGCATGCCAAAAATCGTTAGACTGAACTGTTAGAATATGAAGAGCAAACTTCATCACTGACAAAATATCATTCAAAGAAGAAAATCCAAAATAAAACCTAAAATGTGAGGAACGGCCTATAAAACCAAAATATCGAGCGCAGAAAAAGGAAGCTAACTACGACATAAAGAGTATGAAACTACCTTTACTTCGTCTTAATTCAGAGATCATAAAAGATACGCCCACTTTACCTACAAGTGAAAAGATATCTTTATTTTGAAATAAGAACATTGACATTATCAACATACTAAAGTACAGAACTCTTATGCTCTCACAGTTTACCCCAATCTTGACAAAGGACATTCCGGTGACATTACATCAAAAACTAAAAGGTTGTCCTTTCTACCCTAAATTTAAACCTTTGAACAACTAAAGAGTGAGATATTCTATGAGAGAACACGCTGCAGTACAATTTAAGAATCAATTTACTGAAAACAGCAATAGATAGTGCAGAGCCATCATACAAAATAAATGTCCTCATACGACAGCTCAACAAACAACAAATTTCATTCTCATCAATGACAAACAATATATCAAAGTTAAGTATAAAACAACTTGGTAGACACATCCCAAATAATCCACAAATATAAATCTTGTAGAATACCAGACAATATTATAAAAGATAAAACCATTGGTAAGCATTGTTACAAAGTTCTTCAACCTACAATATCCAAATTAACAACAAAACAAGGCATGCAAATGAAAACATGGCATGAAGCACAAGAGTACATTTTCACATTTACAGACTCCACCTGATTTAATTTTTTAATGAATGTATCCAACATCTTGGCCCATGGATACCTCAGAATGCCCTGTAACATACATTAGCTTTCCCTCACACTCATAGTAATCAAAATAAAAAATATATGGATAGTGATAATGCAAAGTCAGAGATAAAAGATATATTCTTTAGCTGTATATAACAAGACTATCATGAGCATTCGATACATAAAGCACAAGGCATATATAAAAAGTTACATCACAACAAAGACACGGTGTGGTTAACCATTGTAGTAAATGAATCAGCTCCACGTCAAATGGTTAGTAAATGAATCAGCTCCGTGCCCCGGGCAAGGAAAGGCAATAGTCCAACATTAACGAGAATTTCATGGTATATAATCTGATAATCAATATTAATCTTCGGCCTAAATAAACCAGAAACAGCTTGACAGCGCATCTACTATGTATTGCAAAAGTAGATTAGAATACCGAATGAAACAGGACAGATAAACAGTTTATAAAGAAACAAAATTTCAAGGATTTCTATAGAGAAAGAACTAATAATTATACTATAATAAAAGAAATGTAAGTTCACAGGATTAAACATATCGTTGTGCCTCAAGTATGAGCTAGTCAAGTCATGCTAAACGTAATGAGCGTTGGGCTGCAAAAGGAAGAGGCTTTAAGGATCCAACTATACAGAAATTACCTTGACGAAGTTGGACAAAGTGTTATTCCATGCTTGATAATCTTCCCCACACGAATGGATACCAATGGTATGCATAAACATCTTGCTAGTAGTCCAACTTCTGCTGTCTCAAAATGCTACAAAAACAAAAGGGGGTCATTAATATAGAATATCTTTGGGATATGAAACATGGACAAACGCATGCTAAGAGGAGATACATAAACCATCTGAAAGATTACTTTTGACATGTTATTGGTACCATTACATGTTTTCCAAAAGCATATGTTAGCATTGATAAGTATGAACACTATCCACATAGAATGAACTCAGCAAATTACCAACTTTTATTTTTCATTTTTGAAAGGAAGGGATGCCATTATTACTAAAGAAGATCAAGCTTACAAATCAAAGCTAATCATTTTACTGGCTAGTTCAATTCGGTTCCTAGTAGTCATAACTGGAACAAGTTTCCAATCAACAATCATAACAAATAATCATTGCAACTGTACAAATGACACAATCATGACATGTCTCGCCATGATTCAAAAAGTAGCCAAACTTCCAATCCAGTTATATAGCATCAGGTGATCAAAATCCTTTACATACCTCGCTGAGATAAGTGAGAAGCCGGTCTTCAGCAACACCAGAGGCATTTGCCTTGAGTAGCGGCTTCATCCTCTCGTCAGTACGGCAAGCACCCATAACCTGCACATCTAGAGCCTGCAGCCACTGCAAAAAGTGGCTCTCTCTTTCGCTCTGCTCAAGCAACAGATCACAGTCTCCGCCCAACAAGCTCTCAGCCAATCGATCGGCTAAGCTTATCCCATTTCTCGAAGGCCTGCTCTCGCCGGAAACACTCAAATTAATCACAGAACTCGGAGTCGAGCCAAGAACCTCGCAGGAACCAACTACCGACGAGGACATATCGCCTTCCTCACAATCTCTCGGATCCCATCGGTCAGCACCGTCAACGTTGCCGCCGTTAGCAGAAACGTTTTTCCTGTCATCTGCCATCTCGAATGTTTTTTTTCAACGAAATTCCGGTTTAATTTTAGTGTTAGGAGGATCGAAACCCTAGCTTTCGCGGAGATTGAAAATTAGCAAATGATTTCTTCAGATCAGATAAAATCAATCCACGAAAATAATGGAAGGATCGAGAATGAGAAACGAAACCTCGAAAAACAAGCAATAATTCCACAGATCCGGAATAAATGAATCAGCAATCAGCAAAAGGTCCAAATCAAAGAAGGCGATTTCAAGTAAGACCTCTTCCACAGACTAGATAATCTAGATAAAGTAAGGAGAGGGCGATAGAGAGAAAACCGATTAGGAGAGAAACGAAAGGATAAGGGGAAAACCAGGTCCCGGGTTTATAAGGGTTTACGATCGATGCTCTAGCCCACCCCACAAATCCAAGCCAACCCACCGTGAGCTCGGTCCAAATAAGATTAGGTTCATCTTGACGTTTTTTTTTTTTCGATCAAAGGTAAGAAAGTTTACGTGTGACGCACGTTAGTTTCACCTACTTGCCGCGTTGAAGATTAAAGCCATAAAATATGAGATTAGGTATACTCAATGAGACGTGTATATAATCTCGCAGTTAGTCTCGTGATTAAGCATGTCCACGGGTCGCGGGTACAAGTAAGGGTCGTCAGATCCTTACCCGTGACCCGTCGGGTCGACCCGTAACGGTCACAAATTCAAAAAAAAAAAAATTCCAACGGCTATATTTTGATTAAAAAAAATATATATATACTTTAATTCTATTATTCAAAAAAAAAAATGTCTAGCCGAGGAAGACGTTCCGTTAGCGGTGCCGGTCCTTCATCCGGCGAAGGTTTTACTCGAGGACGGCATTCCGTTAGCGGTCCTCCAACCGGTTCGGATTTAAGGCGAGACTTATTAAGTGGAGATCACGAGATCTTCGAGGAGGAGGATATCACGGAATCACCTACTTTCCCCAACACCCAAGGATCTGAGACCCAATTCACGGAGGAGCCGGAGGAGCCGCCGTTGAACAACACTTAACTAACGGCGGCGGTCTTCCGATTTTGGTTTACAAAAGGTGCTCCCAATGCCAACGAAGTTTACTATGCCAAATGCAATTTTTGTGCGGCACAATACAAGCATAAAAAGGGAGAAGGCTACGGGAACTACAAGAGGCATATCCGGAACAAGCATCCCGAAAAAATGGGATTAGCACGAGGGCAAACACAACTTACCGGGTACGCATCTACTTCTAACCAAGCTCTTTCTTTATTTACATATGATCATTCTTCTTCTATGGATGCATTTTCGGAAATGTTGGCTGTAGATTCTTTAGCATTTAGTTTTGCACAAAATGTTGGTTTTAATGATTGGATGCAAAATCATGCTCAACCCGCATATAAACCGATTTCTCGTCAAACCGCTAAAAGAAAAATGATGCATAAATATAAAATTCGTAAAGAAGAATTGATTAAATATTTTATGGACAACGGTGATATTCAAGTTTCTATTTGTAGTGATATTTGGACCGACGGTTTTCAAAAAAATTCATATATGGGTATTACTTGTCATTTTGTTGATAAATTTTGGATTTTAAACAAAAGAGTTTTAGCATTACTAGTTTTCAACGAACAACACACCGCCCAAAACATTGCCCGTTTGATTGCAAATGTTTTGGAAGAATATAAATTAGTTTCACGAGTTTTTTCAATCGGTTTTGACAACGCCTCCGCTAACACGGCTTCCATTAGAGATTTAACCAACTATTGTAAGCCGACGATTGGAGGTAAATTTTTTCACATTAGGTGTGTCGCTCATATTTTAAACTTGTGTGTTCAAGACGGTTTAGCATACGTTGGACATTTAGTACAACCTATTTGAAATATTCTTAATGAACTTTGGTCTAAAAAAAGTGTACGTACTAAATGGTATGCATATTGTAAACAAAATGGCGTTTATCCTAAAAAATTTCCAAAAGATGTTTGTACAAGCTGAAACTCTACTTACAAAATGATTTACAAATCACATGAATATCGAGAACTTTTAAGTGGTTTTGCTGCACAACATATTGACGGTAATTTTGTTTTCGGTGAATCTTGGATTTTAGCAAAAGATGTAATGGAGGTTTTTAAATATTTTTATGATGCTACTAACACTTTTAGTTATATTTATACACCAACTTCAAATATATTTTGTTATGTAGCAATTAATATTGCATTTGCAATTCAACAAGGTCTTTTAATTGAAAATATTTCACAAGTTATACGTACAATGCGAACTAAATGGTTAGATTATTATACAACCATTCCCGATGTTTTTCTTGTTGCATTTGTGTTAGACCCAAGACGTAAAATGGATGGTTTAAAACAATTTTTAGAAAGTTATTATGAATTTTTAGGTTTAGAACGACATCCCGATTGTCATGATTCTACCATAATTGCTAAAGTTAGAAAATTATTTGATGAATTATTGGTTCAATATCGTGTTTCCGATCGAGGTCAATCTTCTCAACCCCCTCCTCGTCCTTCATCTTCAAGTTCATCTAAATTTAAATCAATTGTTAGAGATTTGTTTGGCCCGAAAAGGGCAAAAACTACGTCGAGTTCCAACTCGGAACTCGACGAATATCTAACCATTTCTTTTGAGTTTGCCAATGATGAAGAGGAGGATTTCAACAAATTAGAATGGTGGAGCCGACTGGAGAGAATGAGGTTCCCTACCCTCTCAAGGATCGCGACACAAATTCTCGCCGTTCCCGCCTCAACGGTAGCGGTTGAGCAAACCTTTAGCCGGAGTGGAAAGGTGCTCGATCCGACGAGATCAAACATGTTGCCCGAGACGTTGGAGGCACAAGTCCTCCTACCCCATTGGAGGAAAGCGGAAATGCGAACACAAAAGAACAACCTCTCGGCGGAGGAAGGCGACGAAGATGACGACGAGCGACAACAAACACCATCGGATGTATCGGCGGGAGAGTCCGACTAAGGTAAGGGTCAATCGGGGATATAAACAAAGGTAAGAGAACTACGTGGATTTTGATTCCTCCTCCCCGAGAGGATACGTAGGCAACCGGGATTCCGGTTCAAACCCAATTCTTCCTTTTTTTTTTTAAAGTTTAAGACTTAAACTTAAAAAAGAAGAAAATAAACTAATAAAAAGAGGACTTAAACTTAAAAAAAATTAGACTTAAACTTTAAGTCCAATTTTTTTAAGTTTAAGTCATCTTTTTATTAGGTTATTTTGTTCTTTTTTAAGTTTAAGTCCTATTTTTTATTAGTTTATTTTCTTCTTCTTTTTTAATTTTAAGTCCAATTTTTCTCTTCTATTTATTTTCTTATTTTTTTTAACTTTATTTCTATTATTATTATTATTATTATTATTTTTAATAGTGAGGTGGCCGACCCGTCGACCCGCCGGGTCCGACCCGTGGACATGCTTACTCGTAATTAGTATTTTGTGGGATCTTAACTAGCATGTAGTTATACACTAAAATATTATTGTATTCATATGTGATTGAGGTAATGGAAATCTATCAATTTCTTTCTTTTCATTTAATCTAGTATTGGACATTGAAATAATTTTGTGGATCAATAGAATGAGTTTGTATATTTAAGATTAGTTAAGATTGATTATTGTCTATTTGACTCACTGGTGATTTCAAGTGAAAGTATAAACTAAGTTGCTCCAAATGTTATGCATGAACTCAAAAATTAGGATTAGTGTTTCATTTTATTACACCAAATTACATGTACCTAATTGATTGCACGTAGAAGTAAATACTAATACTTAAGAACATGATGCATCATCTGATCACTAAATGTAGAGTAATTGATTCAATTTACATGTATTATCTCAAATCATGGATATACCTATAGCGTAACTTTTTCTAGAGTAGACAACAATATATGAGTTACAAAAGAAATGGTCTAAAGGGAAACAACTGGGTATCATCATCAAAAAATGGTCATCAATGCAGAAACTATCTCAGGAAAAATTTAAAAGTGACTTGATCCAACTTCATCAACCATATTGTTACAAATGGAAGCAAAATAAACAAAGTATCACCATAGGATGAATTAGAACTTGAAATCATCGGCGGTGGCAAAGTAAAACAATAATTGTAGCCGTACATAGGATTCAGAAGAAGTGAATAATTAGGAATCAAAGTATGAGTATCAACGAATAAAAGTGAATATCATTTGATGAAGGTTGTAAGGTACTTTGGACATTCAAGTATAATCGAGACATTAATTTATGCTAATTCCATAATGTTGTTGAATGAATCATACAGTTTAAGAATTTTGAGCCTAGAGAGGAAAGGAACATGGAGGAAAGAGGCGAGTTATAAGTGTACAGTAGATCTGGAACAAAAACCCTTTTGGGATAATTTTTCTATGACACTATAATAGTCTGCTAGAAATAAAATTACTCAAACTTTCAACTTAAGAAACAAAATTACACGTAACAAAATATATGCATGAATTGATTTGTTATGAAAAGGTTTTGATTCGCTTTTCATGTTTTTGAAATTTACTACTTGATGAGGAATTTTGTTTCTGCAACTATAGAATAACATCTAGGTCTTTGTGTAATTGTTTTCATGTTACTATGATATTTTTCACTTGTATAGTGAGGTCATTTAATTTTATGGTGTGTACATATATTACGGGTTCCAAATTGCAATTGATTTGACTTCTGTTGTCTATTGACAGACTCCCTTTTTTTTTGGTAAAATAATTACAAGCACACGCTTGAGGAAGAACAAAATAAAGGGAAATAAATTGATTATAAAAGAAAACCAATATTATTTGAAATGAGCAACCCCTTCACTTTGAAAGATGAAGATAAAAGCCAACAAATATATAGCACATAAAAACCATGATCATTTCTTCAATGTAAGCACTCAAGAGAATAAAACACAGAATATTGTAAGCCAATGATTTATAACACTATGTAAGCCAATAATATTACAACTCTATGTGACCTACAAGCTAGAAGCTCTTTAATCAACAAACTCAAGAAATTCAATTCGTCAACTGCTAAGAAAAAATAAAGTAACATGCAACCCAAAAAACGTGTAGTCAGCATGTTACTACAGATGTAGGAATCTACACAAACCTTTCATAATTCAAACTAAAAACGTTAATTACCTAAACAAACCATTTGTAAGATCCATGTCCTTTAGAAGATCCCGCGACCACGCTAGACCTCGCCCGCAGGCGCACCACCGTGAGTGCGGCTCTGTTGGGCCGCGGTCATGGCATAGTGGTGAGCGGCCGCCTTTTTTGCTGACTCACTTTCCTCTTTCTTTCCCCTTAAGTATTTCCTTTTCCCTTACATGTGAGGGTTTATTCCCTCTCTCCAGACTTCTTTTCTTCTTTCTCCTTCTCACGTTCTTCTCTTCCTCTTGGATTTTCTTCCTTGGTTCCTTTAGATGATCTTCTTCTTCAAGTTGGATGTTGATGATGATGTGTTGAATGGCTATTGTGGATTGTGCTGAGTTGTAGTTGTGATTCCTCTTCCTTGAAGATCTACAAAAGAAGAGGTGAGGTGCTTCTCTTCCTTTCCCTATTCCTTCTTCTTTCCTTCTTTCTTTCTTCTCTTGTTGAATCCAACAAGTTGAACTTGTTGTGATGAGTTTATGGACGTTTTGGATTTGTGTGTATGTGTATATGATTAGAGGTTGTTTTCCTTGATAGCTCCTAGTGGTGGAGTGAGTTGGTGGATAGAGATTTGTCAAAGAGCACCATGGAGTTGTGCTCTATTGAGAAAACCGCACCCGTGCCTTGTTGGTGTCGCCCGCTCCTTTAGGTGTGTCACCGCCCCCGCGCATGTGTTCATCCGTAGCCGCGGTGTCAGACCTTTGTCATTGCGCCCACACTTCTTCTTGCCCGCACTCGGCGCCTTCTTCAAAACTTAACCAAGTTCTTTGGTAAGTTCTTCCTTTCTTCTTGATCCTTGTTTAGTTGCATGCTAGGTTAGAATGTGTGGAGTTTCAAGATGTTGTTATTATGAAGGTATGCCTTGTGAGGCTTTAAGGCTTGATTATGAATGTTGAGGTTATAGTATTCAAATGTTATGTATGATCTTATGAGGTCTTAGAGGCTAGAAGTAGAGTCTTGTAGCATTGTGTTCTAATGATTGATTCTCTACGCCTTGTGTATCAGTGTTGTGTATATTCTTGCGGGAATTGGAGTGTTGGTCGTGTGTTGATGATATTGTGATACACGTAAGTTCGTAGTACTTACTTAGTTGCGTTCCTATATTGGATGTATGCGTGAATGGTGTGTGTTATATGCTTTATACCATGCTATATTGTTTATTACCGATGTTTGTTTGACCCCCTTGTAACAGGTGGTGACCACTTGCTCAGCATTCCTAAGCGAAGTTGAGGGGTTCTTTGGGACTAGGCCAATGCTGGTATACGAAGAAGGTACCAAACCATTCTTTATGGTATACGGTGAGGTGCTCTGATACCACTCCAGATGGTAAAAGAAACAAAGGTGAAAATGATATACTTCTCGTGTCACAATCATAAATATGGTTCTGAATGTATAACGTTATAAAGATAATAAAACGGAAAATGTGTGATAACATGCTACGCATTTATCATATTTTTGATGTGTGTATGTGCTTATGCATCATCTAATATATGACTTATTAGCTAACAGTTTATACCGTGTTGTAGATATTTTGCAGGGTAGGAGGACTGTAGAGTGATCTTGTAGGAGTGATCAACCAAGGGCTTCCGTACATGTAGAATGGGGTTTTGGGGTTGTGCATGTATGGAGATATGTTTAGTACAATTTTGATATTCGGCAGTGGGGTTTTGTATGTTTTACGATATATGATATTTCAATTTTATAAACGTTTGTATTATATTTATTTCTGCCTGGTTGAGATGATGATATATTGACCTTAAAAACAGATTGGACCCTGAGATTTGAGATTTAACACTCGCAAAGACATTTCCACGGGGTGTTCTTGAGAATCTCGGCCGAGATTTCCTGATAGGTGATGGAACCACTATCATTTAGGATAGTTTTTTAGAGTCTTTTTATTGCATTTGTGTCGGTTTATGCTACTAACTCCTTGGCCCAGAAGAAGAAGACTAAAAGAAGCTAAGGAAGGAGTGATAAACACTTAGGAGTGAAGTTCGTTCACGAAGCAAAGCTTCTGTTGCTTCACCGCCCCCGCGGAGCCTTGTCACCGCCCTTGCGGGTGACACCTTACTCCGGAGCGCTCCCTGCGCCTTCGCCAGCGCCAGCCACGAAGACTGTCACTACACCTGCATCAACCCCTAGCGCCCCTGCGGTGACTTGCCTTGAAGAAGCGAAGACCTGCATCCCTGCGCCTCTGCCTGCGCCTCAACCAGGGAGCTGGAAGATGAAGAGTCTGTGTCACCGCCCCTGCGTTGACACTGGGACGCCCCGGCGGCTTGGCATCAGAAACGGCAGGAAGTTGAAGAGTCAAACGTTTGAAGAGCATTAAAGATCCGCCCCTGCGGAATTGCCTAACCGCCCCTACGGCCATGAAGAAGATCAAGCGTTTTTACCTTCACCGGCCCTGCGGAGATGAAGGCCGCCCCTGCGGTTCAACGACAGAAGCTTTACTCCGGCTGTTTACACCACCTTTATGGCATTAAAGGTGGCTGTTTTGGGCCGGTCATTTACTCCTATTTAGTGTCTTTTGTAGTATAAATAGGCCTTGGTTGATTTCTAGAATCATTCACTTATCATCCATCATCATCCACTTAGAATCCAATTTTGTCATCATTTCCATTGTAATGAGTTGCTAACTCCCTTGCTACATTGGGTTGGTTTGAAGCTGCGTTGTTACTTTGGTTGTAAGTTTTCTTTAACATAAGTTTTGATTCAGTAATGTTTTGTGTTTCCTTGATCTCCATTGTCTAATTGCATGTTTTACTATTACTTGAGATTGATCACCTTAGGTCCTAAAGTGCATGCAAAGAACTAGGATTAATAGATTCCGGGTTCGGGTCTTTAATCTAGTAGTAAACTTTAAGTAATAACGGGTTGTAATTGCTTAAAGAAAAGGAACACAAATATAAAGATAAGTTTAACGGTTTTAATCTTTTCTTTATATCCCTTAGTCTTTGTTTGAAAGCTAACTTGTTAATTGTTCTTGTAGGTTTACGGAACACTAACCAGTTAAGTTGTGTTCATGCCGGTTGACTCAACACATATATATGATCGAGACGGGACATTACTTGAAAGCTTGTAAAAGGAACTCACCAAAGTAGCAATCACATGCTTAGAATCAACCTAGTGTAGATTCATCCATTATTGTCTTAATTGTTGCGTTATTCGTTTTCATTAGTTTTTGTGTGCATCAATTCAACCAACCCCCCCCCCTTGTTACTTGTTCTTATAATCAATAATCGCATTTAATAAAAATACCTTAACTCTCTTGGGTTCGACCCTTACTTAACCACTATACTTGTTTTAGTGCTAAGTTGGGATTATATTTTGATAGGGTATAAACGACCATAGAAATACCTCTAGTCAAATTTTGGCGCCGTTACCGGAGAGTTTAGTGTTTCTATTTTATTGTTATTATTGATTATTGGTTTGAACCATTTTTATGGTTCAAACCCGTGCTACTAACTCCGGCTTTGCTTCTTTTGATCCAGAAATTGAGAGGACGCGCATCCGGCAACGAAGACAACAACAACTCCAACAAGAAATGACTGATCGTACTCTTCGTTAACTTACTCAGCCCACTTTGCCTCAAAACCCTCTTGCAGTTACCATACCAGCATTAGGGGAAGGACTCAACTTTGAGCTCAAGCCGGGTCTCATCCACTTGCTTCCATCCTTCCATGAGCTAAGTGGTGAAGACCCCATCAAAGACCTTGGAAAGTTCCATACCGTGTGTATGAGCATGAAGCCGGCCAACATTACTGAAGAACAAATCAAGATGAGGGCATTCGACTTCACACTCAAAGATTCAGCGGATGATTGGTATAACCACCTTCCATCCGGGAGTATCGACACTTGGGAGAAATTCCACAAGGCGTTTTTGGAGAAATACTTCCCAGCCAAGAAGGCAAATAGCTTGAAGAAAGCTATAAGCAACATCGAGCAAGAGGCGGACGAAACTCTCTATGAGTACTTCGAAAGATTCGCACGCCTTCGATCCAGCTGTCCTTTCCACGGATATTCAACTCAAGATCTAGTCTTGTACTTGTACAATGGCTTGCTAGACAATGAAAGGAGGATCATCGATGCAGCTTGTGGAGGTAACATTCTTTACTCTACCCCTGACCTTGCTTTTGAAAAAATTCAGGAACTAGCGGAAGGAACCCGGAACTTTGGAAGGACTCCTTCCAAAAGAGGTGTTCATGTTGTGAATTCCGGGAAGAGTGAGATCTCCACTGAGCTCGCGGAGCTGAAGGAAATGGTGAAGAGACTAACACTTATGGGAACCCCACAGCAGCTCAAAGCTTGTGGAGTGTGTGCTGACCCATACCATCCAAAGGACATGTGTCCCCAAGTCCAGGATGATGATGCTGAGGTAAACACGATGGGTTATGGACAACCACAGAAGCAAAGGCCTAGGAACGATCCTTATGTGCAGAATTTCATGCCAAATTGGCGTGATCAACAGAATTTCCGTTGGAGGGATCAACAAAACCAACAACAGCAGCCCCGACAAGGTAAGTATCAATCAACTGAAGATATGTTGCAGGTTTTGACTAAACACTTTGCTACTCATGTCCAAACAATAGAGTCCAGCATCAAGAACCTAGAAAAACAGGTTGGGCAAATGGCGGAAGCCATTTCAAGGACCGAAGCTAGGTTTTACGGAGGATTGCCTTTTTAGACGTTTATAAGCCCCAAGGAGAATGTTAGTGCCCTAACATTAAGGAGTGGGAAGCAAATCCAACAAAAACCAGCAAAAGAATCACAAAGCAAACCCTCTGTCGATTTTACCGCACCCACAGCCGCCCCTGCGGCTAGAACGGCGCCCAACACCGAGCAGACACCGCCCCTGCGTCTGGATATCCCCGCCCCTGCGGTGACAACCTCTGAGCCGCCCCTACGCATACAAGCTGACGCCTCTTCGGAAAACACGATAGAAGGTTCTGTTGAGAAGGATTCTTACATCCGACCTAACTTTCCGCCACTATACTCTGAGAAACCACCAACTCCGTTTCCTAAGGCTCTGAAGGAGAGAAGAATCATTGAGGACAAAGACCTCTTTGAGACTTTCTCCAAATGCGAGGTAAACATTCCCTCCTTAAGCTAGTGAAGAGTATTCCTAAATATGCTCGTTTCTTGAAGAAGCTTTGCACTATCAAGAGGAATCAGAAGCTGAAAGGGAAACAAAAAGTGCAAGTAAGTGAGCATGTGTCAGCTATTTTCCAACGGAGAATGCCCAAGAAGTGCATCGATCCAGGAATGGTAAGCATTCCTTGTGTCATAGGGGAAACCCGTTTTGACAAAGCAATGCTTGATCTTGGTGCTTCTATAAATGTTTTGCCATATTCTATTTACAAATCACTTGGTCTTGGGCCATTAATGGAAACTAGGATTGTAGTACATCTTGCTGATAGATCTAATGTGTATCCGAAAGGGATAATTGAAGATGTATTAGTAATGGTAGACAACCTAATATTTCCTGCTGATTTTTTCGTAATGGATATGGAAAATCATTCACATGCTGCACCGATACTGTTAGGTAGGCCATTTCTGAAAACTGTAAGGACTAAAATTGATTATGTTAGTGGCAAACTAACCATGGAGTTTGATGGTGAAGTAGTAGAATTTGACATCTATGATGCAATGAGATTTCCTAGTGTTGATCATTCTTTATGTGCTATCGACATTGTTGAACCTTTTGTGCAAGATGTTTTTGATAATTCTGATATTGATGAATTGAAAAATGTAATTGAGCATGACATTGATGGTTTCAAATCATATTATGTACTAACATCCAGCATGAAAGAGGTCCTAGCCCAATTAGATGGGCATAAAGGGCTACCTATCTCCAATTTGGCCATTGGACCCACTTTACTAACCCCAAGCGAGAAGCTTGTTCCATCTATAGTGCAGACACCAGAAATAGAATTGAAGGACCTCCCGTCATACCTCAAGTACGTTTTCCTTGGAGAACACAACACCTTGCCGGTGATCATCTCCAACAAGTTGACCACCGGTCAAGAAGACAAGTTGGTGAAAGTGCTAAAAGAGCACAAGACGACCCTTGGATGGACCATTGCGGACATCAAAGGGATAAGCCCTTCAACTTGCATGCATAGGATCTTACTTGAGGTGAAGCCAAACTCTCGAGGCAACCTCAACGGAGGTTGAATCCGCCAATGATGGATGTGGGCAAGAAGGAAGTGTTGAAGCTCCTCCAAGCGGATATGATCTTCCCTATTTCGGATAGCACTTGAGTTAGTCCAACCCAAGTGGTTCCAAAGAAAGGAGGCATCACCATGGTGGAAAATCAACATGGAGAGATGGTCCCAAGCAAAACACAAACCGGATGGAGAGTTTGCATTGACTACCGCAAGCTCAACAAGGTAACACGAAAAGACCATTTCCCATTACCTTTTATTGACCAAATGTTGGAACGTCTTCCAGGTCATCCATACTATTGCTTCCTTGATGGATATTCGGGCTACTTCCAAATAGCCATCGCACCGGAAGATCAAGAAAAGACGACGTTCACTTGCCCATTTGGTACTTTTGCGTACCGCAGAATGCCATTTGGACTTTGCAACGCACCCGACACCTTCCCACGGTGCATGATAAGTATTTTCTCCGAATACATAGAAAGTTTCATTGAAGTCTTCATGGATGATTTTACCGTCCATGGTCGGAAAAATGTCATTTCATGGTCAAATAAGGAATTGTGCTAGGACATGTAATATCCTCAAAAGGGATAGAGGTAGATAGAGCAAAGGTTGATGTAATTCAAAATTTACCTTATCCTACTAATGTTCGGGAAATCTAATCTTTTCTTGGTCATGCAGTTTTTTACCGACATTTCATCAAATATTTTTCAAAGATCTCGGCACCCCTATGTGAATTGCTCAAGAAAGACGTCACCTTCATAGTAGATGAGAATTGCAAGAAAGCTTTCGACACTTTGAAGGCATGTCTTACCACCGCACCAATCATCCGTTCTCCGGATTGGGAGAAACCTTTTGAAATCATGTGTGACGCCAGTGATTACGCCGTTGGAGCCATCTTAGGACAGAAAGACGGACGGGCTTCCCATGTGATCCATTATGCGTCTATGACACTCAATGGAGCGCAAAGGAATTACTCTACCACCGAGAAGGAAATGTTAGCGGTGGTTTTTGCCCTTGAGAAATTCAGGCAGTACCTATTTGGGGTAAAGGTAATTATCTTCACTGACCATGCAGCTCTTAGGTACCTCATGGCGAAGAAGGAAGCAAAACCACGATTGATTCGATGGGTGCTCCTTCTAAGTGAGTTTAACCTAGAGATACAGGACAAGAAGGAGGCTGAGAACCTGTTGGCCGATCATTTGAGCAGACTAGTGAAAGAAGAGGAGGATCCAGGAAAAGGAAGAGAGATAGCTGGAAGTTTTCCAGACGATACATTTTACACAACTCTCTGTTGTGTAACCGCCCCCGCGCCTCACACCAGCCGCCCCTGCGGCCAGCCGCCCTTGCGGAATTGTCGACAGAGGTTTGTCTTAAGCTCCAGTCTTTTAAGCCTTGGTTTGCTGACATCGTGAACTTCATTGTCAGGAAGGAGTACCCTCCAGATTTCACTAAGGTACAACGAGAGAAGGTGAAGGCTGAAGCTCGACACTACGTTTGGGACGATCCTTACCTTTGGAAGCATTATAGTGACCAAGTGATCTGACGTTGCATTCCGGACAATGAGGTACAATCCGTCCTAACTTTCTGTCATTCTGAAGCATGTGGGGGCACTTTGGGGCAAACAAAACTGCAAGAAAAGTTTTGGATGCCGGTTTCTTTTGGCCACACATTTTTCGAGACGCTTTTGCGTTTTGCAAAGTGTGTGATAGATGCCAAAGGGTAGGAAATCTTTCAAGGAGACATGAAATGCCCGAATCCTCTCTTATATTTTGCGAAATATTTGACGTCTGGGGAATTGATTTCATGGGGCCATTTACTACCTCGTTCGGGCACACATATATTTTGCTTGTGGTGGACTATGTTTCCAAGTGGGTGGAAGCAAAGGCCACCAAAACTAATGATTCAAAAGTGGTTGCAGCGTTTCTTAAGGAAAACATTTTCGCACGATTTGGAATTCCGAAAGCCTTAATCGGCAATAGGGGTACCCATTTTTGCAACAAGACGATCACAACTCTCCTTAAGAAGTATCACGTCTACCAACGAGTGTCAACAACTTATCATCCACAAACAAATGGTCAAGCTGAGGTATCTAACCGGGAAATAAAAACCATCCTTGAAAAGGCAGTCTCTCCCGGACGGAAGGATTGGAGTGGAAGGCTAAATGACGCCCTATGCGCATATCGGACAGCCTACAAAACTCCTATCGGGATGTCTCCTTTTAGGCTCGTGTTTGGGAAGCTTGCCACCTACCGGTGGAGCTAGAGCACAAAGCTTGATGGGCGGTAAAGAAGTGAAACATGAACATAGAGGAAGTGGGAGAATTCCGGAAGCTCCAATTGCAAGAGTTGGAGGAATTGAGGTTAGATGCATATGACCATGCCACCACATACAAAGAAAAGACTAAAGCATGGCATGACCGAAACATTCTCCAGAAGGACTTCAAGGTAGGTAATAAGGTACTTCTCTTTCAATCACATTTGAAACTCTTTGCACGTAAGATGCGTTCGAGATGGACATGGCCGTTCGTGGTAGCCAAAGTATACCCTCACGGAGTTGTGGATCTTTATGATCCCCAAACACACAAGGTGTTTAAGGTAAATGGACAAAGGCTAAAGCCTTACCTTGAAGTAGTCAAGAACGATCCGATTTATGAGATGGTGCTGGAGGAAGCACAGTCAGAGAAGTAGAGGCCTTACGTCGAGCCAACGACGTAAAACAAAGGCGCTGCTCGGGAGGCAACTCGAAGGAATAAGAAGAGGAGCCTCTGTCAAGAAAACCGCCCCTGGGGCTCAGTGTCACCGCCCCCGCGGTGACACCCATGCCCAGCACCGCCCCCGGCACTGGGACAGCGTCTGCAACATACAAGTCACCGCCCCTCGCGGTGACTCCCCTACGCCCCTGCGGCGGCCGTCCTTGACACACATCCTCAGCGCCGCCCCCGGCGCTGAGCCTGTGTGGCCCCTCTCCCTTGTCTCCGTCCCGGCGGCGACAAGCCCCCGCCCTTGCGGGTTTACCAAAAAAAAAATAGAAATTGCAAAAACATTCCCCTACACCTACCCCACTCACCCACTCTCTATCTCCTCACCAACCACTACCACATCTCCCTTGCCTTTACCCTCTCAAACTGCAACGCCCCTGCACCCCCACCAAACACTCATAAGCCACCCTTGCGACGCCCCTGCGCCACCTTCGAAGACAGCCATCCCCTTGCGACACCCCTGCGCCACCCTCACCAGCTCAACCTTCCTCCCTTCAAACTCTCTCACCTTACTACACTCTTCATCACCACCCACCACAAAACTCCACTCCTGCTCCACCTCCGGCTACGCCTACACCAACAAAGAAGTCACCGGAACGGCCTCAGCATCACCACCTTCGTTGCTCCCCAGAATTCGCCCTCTACACTTCTCCCTCCTCTACACCTGCTAGCTGCCGCAGTTGCGCCTCACCGTACCTGCGTCTCTTCGCCGCCCCTGCGGAATACACAATAGAGGGTTCGTCTTCTCTCCCTGTTTTTGAAAGTTCCTAATTCCTTTGCTAAATCAAATACAAGAATGGAGCCACAAAGGAAATACAAGATGTCCGAAGCTGAGAAGGAGAGGTATAGGATCGTACAGGATCGAGTTGTGTACGCAACTTGGTTTTTGCACGCTCCTACCTTGGAGAAGTTAGGCATGCTGGAGAAATTCAGACAATACTGGGCTCGGAGACTTCCTACAGAAGAGTGCTCCAACGTATCCCGAGCTCAGGAGACAATATTATCTCCACCTTCACCACGGAGAAGGAGGATCATGTGTGTATTGGACTCACTTTCAAGTTCAACAAGGTGAAATACACACTTGATTACCACCAGCTGTAGAAGGCTTTCGGGGTGACTCTCAACCCCTCCGCAAACTGGTGGGATCTAGTCCCGACCCCGGACTTGTGTGAGTTTTGGCAGACAGCTACCGGGTTAAAGTTCCATGCAGGAGGTGAGTACTCCAACAAACTCACTCACCCTTGCTTGAGGCTCCTCTCCAAGATCCTCATGAGTGTCTTCTGTGGACTCAAAGAGGAGAACAAGGTCGCCCTCAAGGACCTCCCACTACTATATTCCTGCCTTCCGATGAGCGAGAAGGTGATGGATTGGCCGTCCCTCTTCCTTGCCGCTTTGAAACGGATTTGGAGGAACGAGCCGAGGGACATTGTCGGCGGTGGGGTGATCTCCTTGATCGCCTCACAGGTGATGGACCTGTCCGAGCTAGAGGATGGGCTGGAGGCACCCCTTTACACTGAGGGGATGCTTAGGAGGTGCAAGCTCCTCCGACGGGACGGGGAGAACCTATTTTGGATCTCCCTTGCAGATGGGAGCCACTCACTTACCTCCCTCGGCCTTTACCATTCGGGGATGAGCTCTCCGAGTTCTACATTCCGGCAGATCCCTTCGTACCGAGGAGGCCGCAAGTGGCCATTATGGAGAGGCATGTTGCGAGCTCCAACCGGGCTCATCAGGAGGAGCACATGCCCATCCCCGACGATGAGGAGATGCCCACTGCGGCACCAGAGGAGGATCCGGTCCTTGCGAGCCTTCAGGCTTAGATGACGGCTATGACCACCCAACACCGGACATGGCAGTCCGACTACCAGAGGACCATGCTGGAGGAGCAGTAGAGCTAGTAGACGAGCTTTGCCACCTTCATGACCTCCCACTTCGACTAGAGGCAGGAGGCTTGACAGGCGGCCCAGCAGCAGCAGCTGGAGGCTCAGCAGCTGGCTTGGCAAGCCAGCTTTGAGACCTCTTTCGGCCGTCGTATGGAGGCTTAGCACACCCGCATTGATGACATCTACCGCCGGCAGGAGCATATCTTTCACCACTTTCCATACCCACCAGAGGAGGGTCCGGATGGTCCAGCAGGACCATCCCACTAGTGGTATCATTCTCATCCCTTTCCCAATTTATCTTTGCTTCATTTCCACTTTGAGGGCAAAGTGTAATTCAAGTATGGGGGAGGGACATATCATTACATTTATAGTCGTTTTGATTTTTTTGAGTTGTTTTGCATTGAGTCTTATGAATTGTAATCCCAATTGAGGGATGTGAGACTAAAGTGAGAACATCAAAGAAAAGAAGAAGAGTGGCAAGGTGAAAACCCGAAAGGGCACCTTGGCAAAATGAGCGACACCGAGTGTAGGTTTCCCTACCGGCATTTGGCGACATAAGAAGGGGAGTCATAAGGATTTTGTCCGGGTAGGCCATTCTTGGAGCAATAAGGATGGTAGTCTTCTCACCTTTTTCTCACATTCCCTCTCTTTTCCTTCTTTCTTTCTTGTCTTTTCTTTTGTTTTCATTGTCTTTTCTGCTTACCCATGCTTCATGAGGCCTTTGAGTCTAGTTGTTGTCATTTGTTTTACTCGGGACGAGTAAAAGGTCTAAGTATGGGGGAGTTTGATAGGTGATGGAATCACTATCATTTAGGATAGTTTTTAGAGTCTTTTTATTGCATTTTTGTCGGTTTATGCTACTAACTCCTTGGTCCAGAAGAAGAAGACTAAAAGAAGCTAAGGAAGGAGTGATAAACACTTAGGAGTGAAGTTCGTTCACGAAGCAAAACTTCTGTTGATTCACTGCCCCCGCGGAGCCTTGTCACCGCCCCTGCGGGTGACACCTTACTCCGGAGCACTCCCTGCGCCTTCGCCAGCGCCAGCCACGAAGACTGTCACCGCACCTGCGTCAACCCCTGGCGCCCCTGCGGTGACTTGCCCTGAAGAAGCAAAGACCAGTGCCCCTGCGCCTTCCTCTGCGCCTCTGCCTGCGCCTAAAACTAGGAGCTGGAAGATGAAGAGTATGTGTCACCGCCCCTGCGTTGACACTGGGACGCCCCGGCGGCTTGGCATCAGACACGGCAGGAAGTTGAAGTGTTAGACGTTTGAAGAGCATTAAAGATCCGCCCCTGCAGCCATGAAGAAGATCAAGCGTTTTTCCTTCACCGCCCCTGCGGAGCTGAAGGCCGCCCCTGCGGTTTAACGACAGAAGCTTTATTCCGGCTGTTTACACCACCTTTATGGCATTAAATGTGGCTGTTTTGGCCCGGATTTACTCCTATTTAGTGTCTTTTTTAGTATAAATAGGCCTTGGTTGATTGCTAGAATCTTCCACTTATCATCCATCATTATCCACTTAGAATCCAATTTTCTCATCATTTCCATTGTAATGAGTTGCTAACTCCCTTGCTACATAGGGTTGGTTTGAAGCTGCGTTGTTACTTTGATTGTAAGTTTTCTTTAACATAAGTTTTGATTCAGTAATGCTTTGTGTTTCCTTGATCTCCATTGTCTAATTGCATGTTTTACTATTACTTGAGATTGATCACCTTAGGTCCTAAAGTGCATGCAAAGAACTAGGATTAATAGATTCCGGGTTCGGGTCTTTAATCTAGTAGTAAACTTTAAGTAATAACGAGTTGTAATTGCTTAAAGAAAAGGAACACAAATATAAAGATAAGTTTAACGGTTTTAATCTTTTCTTTATATCCCTTAGTCTTTGTTTGAAAGCTAACTTGTTAATTGTTCTTGTAGGTTTACGGAACACTAACCTGTTAAGTTGTGTTGATGGCGGTTGGCTCAACACATATATATATATATATGATCGAGACGGGAGATTACTTGAAAGCTTGTAAAAGGAACTCACCAAAGTAGCAATCGCATGCTTAGAATCAACCTAGTATAGATTCATTCATTATTGTCTTAATTGCTGTGTTATTCGTTTTCATAAGTTTTTGTGTGTATCAATTCAACCAACCCCCCTTGTTACTTGTTCTTATAATCAATAATCGCATTTAATAAAAATACCTTAACTTCTTGGGTTCGACCCTTACTTAACCACTATACTTGTTTTAGTGCTAAGTCGGGATTATATTTTGATAGGGTATAAACGACCATAGAAATACCTCTAGTCATTTCCCAAGATCCACCCGTGATTTCTTCTATCGTGCACACATTGTTATACCTTTAAGCTTTGGTTAACGATTGCCTAAATCCTAGCCTTGTTGAACCATTCTAACTTATATCCTCGCTTTGGAAGAGACTTGCCCGGTGATTCCCTTACTTGGTTGCGAACGATGATGAGTTATAGGTAATAAAGGTTTATCCTTTATTAGGTTTGATTGTGCCTTCCTCTTGCCTTTGTGAGTTAACTTGAGACTTACTCGGTGATGGTTAATTCTATTCTCTTAGGTTGAGTGGTTGGTTTGAGACTATCATTCCTTTCCCTTGAAGCTTTGAGACTTACCCGGTGATAAGTTTCTTGGGTTTGGAATAGGGGATAGTAAGACCTCCCTCGTGATCTATCCTACCTTCAAAACACCTTACCTTTGCAATATCAGCTCCGTCCTTTACATCTTTAGACATCATGAAACGAATATATACCACAAATTGGATACTTTGATATCTAGAATCTGCGTTTGCTAATTATATTACATATTCTTATCTTTGCTTTTGATCATTGCTTTTGCATGCTTTCTAAGTTAGGTTGCTTTTACTGAATTTGCTTTCATTAAATCCTTGTGATCGACTCCGGTATATTAGCCGTTACTACGACTGATATGTACACTGTGGGTTCGCATATCGTCCAGGCCTATATTTAAGGATATAAATTTAAGACTTTTTGCACACACATTCTGAAGCGAACAAGTTTTTGGCGCCGTTGCTGGGGATTTGGTCTAGACCAAATTCGGTGTTCGGTTGTCTAGCTTGGTGTTACGCTAAAAATTAGCACAAAAAACTTTACATTTATAAACTCGAACTAAAATCCTAAACTACCTAGAGAAACCCGCAGTGTACGGATCGTTTTGTAGAAAGGAAAGTATTTCGAGTTTGAACACAAGGATTGAGGTAAAAGCAAGCCACTCAAAGATCAAAGATAGTGTAAATCTAGACTAAGAGATGAGACAAGGGATAAAGAAATGCAAAACACAATATTTTTGGTTGGTTTTGGGTAATCAAACAAGGATCACAAAATATATGCACACAATAAAGCAAACAACACACAAACACAAAGATAGGAGATAAGAGGTAAGAAGTGCGGATTCTAGAGCAATGGACTCATGCAATCAAAACATCAAAGGATAAGCTGCGGTTGTTCGGAGTTGGGTGTTTCTCTAGTGGGAGCAATTACCGAGTAAGTCTCATGCTCCACTAGTCTCAAACCTAAGGTCCTATTACCGGGTAAGTTTCAAGGAACCTAAGGACGGGAATTCCACACAAACCGGCAACTACCTAAGGGTCAAACCCCTCCTTACCAGGTAAGTCTCGGAAAAGGTAAGTCTTAGGTAACGATCCTAGCACACTCAATCCAATAGCGACTGTTGAGGTTCACTACTACCTAGAGTTTGTCATCATCTATATCTAAGAGTGGAAATTATCGGGTAAGTCTCATACCTCAATTAGGTTGCTAGCAAAGGTCACCCTAGGCTATATTAGGCTCAACAAACAATAGGATTTCAACACATCTACATCGTAATATGAAGATACATCAACAAAAAAGCAACAACACATTCATCTCGGGTGGATCATAGTCATCTTGGCCGAAATGGCATGGAGAACAGGCCGAGATCATGGACTGAGTTAGGGTTTCGAACAAAAATCCATCCTAATCTAGCATGCAAGTCCATACGATCATAGTCCAAGGCATACCAATCATTCCTTCACCCTGAAATCACATCTACTCAAAACACCACTTAAACATGAGTTAGATCATTCCTTGCATCAACTAGGGTCCTTGCCTTCTTCTTTCCTCCAAGCATGAGTAATTTGGAACCATAAATTCAGACCATCATGAGGCTCGAACCTCGGATATGATCAATAACGTCACAAAGGTCCCCAAAACACCTACAAAACTGACAAACGCTCGTGTAGACGTCTATTTTGACAATATGCATGAATTAAGCGTATACGTCACGAACTAATGCGGAAACATTCATGAATGGAAAGAAAAACTATCTAAAAGTGTGCCGAAACTAGTGCCATAAATCATGTCCTCACTTGGAAGCTTTTTGCTTTTGCTATTGATATTTTTGCGTTAGTGGTTTTGCTTTCAGGAAATTCTTTTTAGGTTTATGCGAAATACTCGCAATAGTAGAGAACTCGTTCCCTTCGATCCGGAGCCGGAGAGAACTATTCAAAGAAGGCTAAGAGAAGCAAGTAGGAGAAGGATGGATGAAGTAGATCCTCAAGTAGCTTATGAGCGAGCCATGGCCGCTAATCAACGCGCGCATGACGCGGAACGGAACAGGAAGCAAACCGGATAAGAGAAGAAGCGCAACGAAATAAAGAAGTAGCTCGTGAAAGGGAAGAAGAACAACGGGCGTAGTTAGATGAGCAAAACAACCACAACAACGTGAGGAATCAGCTCATCCAAAGAGGAGGAAATGTTCATGTTGAGATCCCACCACCACCACCAACTATGACATACCGTCATCCGGTGATGGATGTTAGAGCGGATTAGTTTGTCGAAGAGCCACAAACATTAGGACAAAGGATGTACCGACTCAGCGCACCCATGAAATTGCCATACATTTTGGAATCTAGCTGAGCATGAGTATAAATTCCGCCCCAATGTCATCAATATAATTTGCCAAAATTTATTTGGTGGAACTTCAGGGTAGTCTCCTCATCTTCATCTTCAAAATTATGAAATGCTTATGGAAACATTGAGACCCGCTAGGTTAGAGTCTAACAATCATAAACTGCGAGGTTTCTCTTTTTCTTTAAACGACAGGGCACAAGCTTGGCTTCAATCTTTACCAAGAGCAACAATAAGATCAAGGGAGGACATGACCTCCGAAGTTCTTACGAAATTCTTTCCACCCGCTAAAAATGCTGAACTTAGAAGTAAAATAAAAGCTTATGTTATGAAAGATATGGAAAGCTTGTCCAAGTCTTGGGAGAGATTCAAGGACCTTCTATTGGATTGTCCTCATCATGGAATCCCAAGAATAGAGCTTCTCGAGATTTACTACAAGGGACTGGATGACGAAACACAATTTCATCTTCAATCACTTTCAGCAGGAACCTTCATGGATAAAACAGCTGATGATGCATGAGAATTCATTAAAAAACAAGCATGACGCAAGAGGAATATTCCCAAAGGAGGAATGATGATTGATTCCGGTGATCCGGAGTCCATGAGGTAAGTCTTACTACCAATTTATGTGCTGAAGTTGATACTCTTAAAGTTCAAATGAAAGAAGTGCAGAAAAGCAAGCTCCAGCGCAAGCTAATTTACCACTTAGAGAGCGTGATATAAATTTCACGGAGCAAGGAAATCAGCGAGGAAATTACCAAGGGAATATTTATAGAGGTTACCAGAACTATAATTATAACAACAGGAATTTCGGAAGAGGAGGAGGATGGCGCCCCGATCATAACCATCTCGATTTTCATGGTCAAATCCGGATGACGCATCAAATGTGTCAGCATCCTCTAGCAATGCTCCTCCCGCAAGGACTCAAAATCCCCCACCGGGATTTAACCAACCTCCAAAAGATCCGACGGCTGCAGTGTTGGAGAAAATGATGGAACGGTTGACATTAATAGAAGAAGGTATGAATTCTATGTCTAAGGCTCAAAAGGCCTTAGAAAATGAGATTTTTAATAATGCTAGAGAGGTTCCAAGAGATCAAGGGAGACTTCCCGGAAGAACAAAAAATAAACCGAAGGGGAAATTAAACGCTAACACCACAAGGAGTGGAATAAAGATAAACGAGCCATTGCCCAAGAGTGTTGACAAAGGGAAGTAACCGATGATCGAGGAAGAGCCAGAACCGAGTAACAAGGAGAAGGAGAAAGAAAAATCACCGGCTTATGTACCTCATCCCGCATACAAGCCAAAACTTCCCTTCCCATAATCTCAAGCTAAAGAGCACCTCGATAAACACTTTGGTAAGTTCCTTGACCTTATGTGCAAGATGCATATTAATATTCCTTTTATGGATGATATTCTAGGTATGCCAGCATATGGTAAATTCTTGAAAGAAATCCTCTCCAACAAGAGGAAATTAGAAGATGTTGGAGAAGTTAGGATGACCAAGAGGTCATCCGAATTAACCCAAACAATGAGGGAGGAGATGCCACCAAAACTAAAGGATCCCGGATCCTTTAGCGTTCCTATAGGAATGGGAGAAGCAACTTATGAAGCTTTGTGCGATCTTGGAGCAAGTGTGAGCATTATACCACTTGTATCATGTGAGAAGGTGGGACTCGGAATTCCAAAACCCATCAAGATGACACTCTATATGGCAGATAGATAGATAACGCATCCGGTGGGAATTCTTGAAGACATTCCCGTCTTGCTAGGTAAATTCTATATTCCCATCGATTTTGTAGTATTGGACATTCCTAAAAATCATCATATTCCAATCATACTTGAAGACCCTTACTTGCAACTTCGGGTTGTATGGTGGATTGCAATAATGGAATACTCCCCTTCAACATGGGAGAAGAGCATGTAAAATTTCAGCTGGCTTCGATGATCAAAGAACTAGTCATGGGAGAAGATATCTACATCTATGATGAAGAAGAATCAATGAGGATAGTGAGTTCTATTTTGCTCAAGGATCCACTACAAAAGGTCATAAGTAGGAGCATTATGAAGGAGGGAATAGAGAAGGATTATGATCCTGAAGTTCGAGCATTGGAAGAGTTGGAGGATTTGCCAAAGAAAGAATTTGAAGAGTTAAAAGACAGCTCAGAAATTGCCCAAAATCTCGGCTAAGTACACTTTTCCACGGGCGAGATTTTAATTAATTCATCCGTGGAAACCTATGTCGAGAGCCACCTCGACACAAATCTCGGCCGAGATTTCCAAGCCCAGACCGTGGAATCTGAAAATTCTGAGACTCCTCCAAAACTCCTTAGAATCATTCCCGGCCGGACATCTACCTACCCCTTCTACAACCATGGAAACATCCAGAGATGCTCCGGAAGGCCACACCATCTCAACAAAGCCACCTACTACCTTGGAGTTGAAACCACTTCCCAATCACTTAAGGTACGCTTTTCTAGGACCAAACTCTACATATCCGGTCATAGTTAGTGCTAACCTGAATGATGATGAACACAATAGGCTTATGAATGAATTGAGATTACATAAGAAAGCCTTAGGATACACCATTGATGATCTAGTAGGTATCAAGCCTTCTTTGTGCATGCATAAGATCTTAATGGAGGATGACCATAAGCCTTTACGGAAACCTCAAAGACGGTTAAATCCGATCATGAAAGAGGTTGTAAAGAAGGAAATCCTTAAATTGCTTGATGCATGTATCATCTTCCCAATTTCTGATAGCAAGTGGGTGAGCCCCGTCCATGTACTACCAAAGAAGGGGGGAATGACCGTTGTTAGTAACAAAAACAACGAGCTAATCCCCACAAGAACAGTAATTGGATGGAGAATGTGCATCGACTACAGGAAATTGAATGTTGCAACGAGGAAGGATCACTTCCTTCTTTCTTTCATCGATCAGATGCTACAATGATTGGCATAACATTCACATTTTTGCTATTTGGATGGATATAACGGATTCTTCCAAATCCCCATCCATCCAGATGATCAAGAGAAGACAACCTTTACGTGCCCTTGGCATACGTTTGCTTACAAGAGAATGCCGTTCAGATTATGCAGTGCACCGACCACCTTTCAAAGGTGCATGATGGCAATATTTTCCGAATATATCGAAAACATAATGGAGGTTTTTATGGACAACTTCTATGTTTATGGTTCTTCTTTCGATGACTATCTTTCTAACCTTTCCATAGTTCTTTGAAGATGTGAGGACACTAACCTTGTCTTAAATTGGGAGAAGTGTCATTTTATGGTTAATGAAGGAATTGTTCTATGACACTTGGTCTCAAACCGCGGCATCGAGGTTGATAGGGCAAAAATAGAGACCATAGAGAAGTTACCTTCACCATCATCGGTAAAGGGGTAAGGAGTTTTCTTGGTTATGCCGGATTCTATAGAAGGTTTATTAAAGATTTTTCTAAAATTGCTAAACCATTGACTAACCTACTAATGAAGGATGTAGTCTTTGAGCTTTTGATGGGATGTTTAGATGCCTTTTTCAGGATAAAAAAAGCTCTAATTTCAGCCCCATTATTCAACCGCCGGACTGGAACCTCCCATTTGAGGTCATGTGCGATGCAAGTGACGTAGCCGTTAGAGCGGTACTCAGACAAAAAAAGGATGGACGCACTCATGCCATCTATAATGCTAGCAAGACGCTAGACAAAGCTCAACTCAACTACGCTTCAACGGAGAAGGAACTTCTTGCGGTTTTATACGCTTTTTGAGAAATTTTGTTCCTACCTTGTAGGGGCAAAAGCGATAGTCTACACCGACCACACAATAATACGGTATTTGCTCACCAAAAAGGATGCAAAGCTACGACTTATTAGATGGATTCTCCTCCTCCCAGAGTTTGATCAAGAGATTTGGGACAAGAAAGGATCCGAGAACTCCGTGGCTGACCATCTAAGCCGCCTTCCCCAGATCACAAGCACAAAAGATGATCTACCTATATATGATTCCTTCCCCGATGAGCAGCTGCACGAGATTGAGGAGCGCCTTCATCAGATTTCTAGAGGTAACGAACCTTGGTTTGCTGATATTGTAAATTATTTGGTTTGTTAGGAAATACCTCCCAGACTATCCTACGCTCAAAGGAAGAAATTCTTCAAGGATGTCCGGCATTATTATTGGAACATACCTCTACTATTGAAGAAAGGTCCAGATGGCATAATCAGAAGATGTATCTTGGAAGACGAAGTGGAAAGCTTCATCCGCCATTGCCATTCATTACCTTGTGGAGGGCATACTAGTTCCCACAAGACATGCTCTAAGGTAATTCAATCCGGTTTCTTTTGGCTTACTTTATTCAAAGATGTGTAAAACTTTTTTGTTTGTTGCGATGCTTGCCAAAGAACAGGAAATATATCGAGGAGGAACGAGATGCCTCTAAACCACATTCAAGAGGTGGAAATCTTCGATGTATGAGGTGTGGAATTCATGGGACCGTTCCCATCATCTTGTGGTAACCAATACATACTTATAGCTGTAGATTATGTTTCAAGATGGGTTGAAGCGATTACTTCTCCCACTAATGATGCTATGGTGGTAGTGAAGTTCTTCAATCGAACAATCTTTCCAAGGTTTGGGACGCCCCGAACCATCATTAGTAACAGAGGGACGCACTTTACAACCCATAAATTTGAAACTCTATTAGATAAGTATGGGGTAACCCACAAGATTTCTACTCCCTACCATCCTCAAACAAGCGGGCAAGTGGAAATCTCAAATAGAGAAATTAAATGCATTCTAGAGAAAACCGTCTCTAGAACAAGGAAGGATTGGTCACTTAAGCTGGATGATGCGCTTTGGGCGTACAAGACCGCTTTCAAGACTCCCATAGGCACTATACCATATAATCTTGTATATGGGAAGTCTTGTCATCTTCTGGTGGAGTTGGAGCACAAAGCTTATTGGGTAATCAAATGACTCAACTTTGACATCAAGGAAGTTGGAGAAAAACGTCTCCTAGACATTAATGAGCTGAAGGAGATCTATTTGAACGCATATGAGAATGCACTAATTTACAAGGAAAGAACGAAGAGGTGGCATTATAAGCACATAATTCCCAAGGAGTTGAAAGAAGGAGATCTTGTCCTTCTCTTCAATTCTCGACTCTGGCTGTTTCCGGGCAAGTTGAAATCCCGTTACTGGACCTTATGGAATTAAACACGTTTTTCCCCATGGTGCAGTTGAAGTATGGGGTGAACATTTTGGAAACTTCAAGGTCAATGGACAGTGTCTTAAGAAGTATACATCGGAGATTCCGGTTGAGAGTATTGCACCTCTCCACCTCACATGAGCATCAACGAAGATAGGTCTAGCTACGGACCTTAAAAAAAACGCTACTTTAGGAGGCAACCCAAGGTATTGCTTTCTTTTTCCCTTTTTCTTAGAATAGAGTAGAGTAGTTTTCTTTTTCTTTTTTGTTGGTTCGTTCCTAGTTTTCTTGTGTCTTTGGATGACAGGAACTAGATAATATCCAAAAGGACTCAAAAACACAAAAGCAAGTCAAGTTGTCAATTATGGACGAAAAAAGGAAAATCTCGATCAAGTATAGTTTTCCACGGGCGAGATTTCTAATTTTTACCCGTGGAAAACCATGTCGAGAGCAACTTTTTATAAAATCTTTGACTGACCACTTCCACGGTCTAAATCTCGGCCGAGATTTCTAAAAATTTTGCGAGAGTATAAAAGTAACAATTCACCAATTGCTGAACTTTTCTATCCCCATATCCATGCCCTAGCCCGAAGAAACAGCCGGCGATTTCCCTCGGCCCTCAAATCCTCAATTCTCAATCGTTTTGCTCGATTCTTCCTCCAACACTCGAACATTTTTCGTCCCATTCAAGATTATAAGCACAAACAACGCAGTAATTCAGTGAATCAAGCTGCGTTTGAATTTTTCAATCCAAAACCTAGGTTTTCTTCTCTACCTTCGATCTTGGCTTGTTTTGTGTTAATTTGCTTGAGGAATTGCTGTAGAACTGAACGAAATTGACAAAGGAAGATAGTAGGAAGGTTTTTTTGAGCAGAAACTTTACAGAATCATCAAATCCGTGCAAAAATGCAGAAAATCTTAGGTTCTCCCAAGAATCTCAACCAAGAATTACCAAGAACAGCCCGAGATTTTGCTTTGAAATGGACGGTCGTTGTAGATCAGGCATGCAAGTGGTTCCAAAGGGGAATTCATCCTCTTTTCACCAAGCCCCACCACCTTCTCCAACTCCCACACTCCCTCGCATCCTTGAGAGGAACAAGGAAAGGTACAATTGAATCCAACCTCGTAATATAGTTGCTCCTAGATACCTTGTGCTAAAAGAGTTGGAATGTATGAATGTGGTTGATGATTTGACTTGGATGATTGAGAGGGCTAGTAGAGTAGGATTTGTTAGCATTCGTGAGAATGCGTATGAGGAATTGACAATGGAATTCTTGAGTTCATTTGATCATGATCCGAGAGAGAGGATCGTTTAGTTTAGAATGATGAACCAGAATTTTGATATGTCTGTTGTGCAATTTTGGAGAATATTCTTGTTTGGAGAGACTATGAATGGGACTTTCCCTAGGCAAACTCTCCCTAGTTCTTTTTGGTATAGCATAGCTATGGTGGTTAGCGAGAATGATAGATGGAAACCCAGGGATTCGAAGGACAAGTTGATCTACAACCTGTCTTTCAAGATCGCCTATAGGATCTTGTCAAAGAGCTTGTTTCCGAGGCCTTAGAAATTAAAGGCGGATGAGCTGTCTATTCTGTGGTGCATGGTATCCGGGACGACTCTGGATTGTGCCAACATGCTTGCTGACTGATTGAGGAAGATAGCAAACAAATCTTGGGGAGACATCTATGTTGGTGGCGTTGTGACTCACATTGCCAAGTTTGTTGGAGTTGATTTTGTGTATGCACTCTAGTAGTTGAAGCTAGACCGTTGGGACTGCAGCGCTTTATTACTAGGGTTATCCTTTTTCCCCGGAGCCGTGGCGCACCCTATGTGGCCATGCCTTGGGAGGGCAAGTTTGTGGAGTGCTGAGCATATACTCTTAGGGATCCCCACTATTGGAAGTTTGCATTCATCCCGATGCATGCTCATGCTCTAGGTCCGGAGGATTATGATGAGTTTCCCGCTGTTGCTGCGGATGAGGGTATGGAGGACATGGATACCGGGATAGATGCAGGTCCTAGCGGTGTAGATGCCGAGGGGGATTTTGGTAGTTCCCGGATCCACCTGCTAGTTTTGCTCCTATGGGACAAATCCTAGACCCGCCGAGGATATCGAGCTTCCACCGTCCTCAGAGTAGCTCCAACCGCCGAGCTAGCATTTCCAAGAGCCCCACTTGGCTCGACGAGCTCCCTAGTTGGCTCGGAGGACTTGAGACCAAGATGGGGAACTTGGCAGTTTCCGTTGCTGGCATTCACACCAAAATTCAGCATATTGATCGACACCTTGACATTCAGGAGCAGAAAAATCCTAAAACTTTGAACTTGGTCTATAATAACTGCTATCATACTTGCTTCGATGTATGTCTATCGTACTTGTACTTTTATTTTAGGTCACACGTTTCCTTATTGTCTTGCATTTTATGCCTTTGAAAAATCTTAAAAATTTGAAAATTTTTAGAATTTTTGTGCTTCTAGGAACGGAAAAGACCTCGATGATAATATTGCTTGTGGAATGGTTTTTTACGATTTTTATGTGTTTGACTTGAATTATGGAATGTGAAGGATTTGAATGTTTTGTTGGAATTTCTTGCAATTTTGATTATTTGGATTTTGTCTAAATCATGTGAAGAATTGAAGGTTTAAACCGCTTTATTAGTTCTTGTACTTCTTATTGATATGATTAAGGCATTTCGATTTTATTTCTTTCTTCTTCCTTACCACACTTTTAGCTCCCCTGAGTCACCCGAGATGCTCCTCTGGACCACCATGATACATGGTACCACCTCTCTTGGTCCGGCCCATGCTTTTGTGGGAGTACTTAAGTGATGTTGCAAGCTATTTTTGGAACTTTCTTCCTCTCTTCTCCACTTTTCCTCTAGCTCTTCTCCAACACTCTTCCATTGTAGCTTCTCTTCCAAGCACCCTTTTGGGTGTTCTTGGAAGAGATTAGTGTAGATTTTAGTTTTAGAGTAGATTTGAGTGTGTTTCCTTGGAAGCTTCTAAGTTTGGATCTTGGAGCTGCCTTTGAAGCCTTGTAAGATTGTGGTAACTTCTATTCTAGCTTGTTAATGTCTTTTCATGGGTTTTATCTTCATTTTCTAGTCATGACTTGCAAGCATGCTTTTATAATGGAGTTTGATCTAGAAATGTATGTTGTTGGCTGAGTAGATGTGATTTTAGGGTGAAGGAATGAATGTTATGCCTTGGACTATGATTGTGTAGACTTATATGTTGGCTTAGGATGGGTTTGTATTCAAAACCCTAGCTCAGTCCATGATCTCGGTCTGTTCTTCATGCCATCTAGGCCGAGATGACTATGATCTACCCGAGATGCATGAGTTGTTGTTCTATTGTTGATATATCTTCATGTTAGGATACAAATGTGTTGAAAACCTATTGTTTGTTGAGCCCAAGCTAGCCTAGGGTGACCTTTGCTTGTAACCTTTTTGAGGGATGAGACTTACCCGGTAATTTCCTCTCTTAGATACATAAGATGATGAACTCTAGGTAGTAGTGAGCCTCAACAGCCACTATTGGATTGAGTGTGCTAGGATTGTTGCCTAAGACTTACCTTTTTTGAGACTTACCCGGTAAGGAGGGGTTTGACCCTTAGTTAGTGGCCGGTTTGTGTAGAATACCCGTCCTTAGGTTCCTTGAGACTTACCCGGTAACAGGACCTTAGGTTCGAGACTAGTGGAGCATGAGACTTACCCGGTAATTACTCCCATTAGAGAAACACCCAACTCCGAACAACCACAACTTTCCTTTGATATTTTGATTGCATGAGTCCATTAGCATAACGGGAATTCCGAATCTCTATAATCCGCATTTCTTACCTCTTATCTCCTATCTTTGTGTTTGTGTGTTGTTTGTTTGTTTGTGTGCAAATATCTTGTGATCCTTGTTTGATCACCCGAAACAACCAAAAATATTGTGTTTTGCATTTATTTATTTCTTGCTCATCTCTTAGTTTAGATATAAACTATATTTGATCATTGAGTGGCTTGATTTCACCTCAGTACTTGTGTTCGACATCGGAATACTTTCCTTTCTACATAACATCCGTAAACTGCGGGTTTTGCTAGGTAGTATAGGATTTTAGTTCGAGTTTATAAAGGTAAAGCTTTTTGTGCTACTAATCCTAGCGTAACACGGAGAGTAGACTATTAGGGCCGAACTTCGTAAACATATCGTTTGTCAATCTTTGAATTTCCGCACTTTCTATCGCTTATATTGTGACTAACAATCTTCTGTAGGTTTTGAAGTGAAGGCCTTGAGATCCACTTCAAAATCTTGATAAACAATTTTGTCACGAAGCGCAAAGATCGACTTCAAGTCCTTGAGATTCATTTCAAAGCCTTGATATCCGATATTGCGAAAAGTTCTCATACTCTATTCAACCCCCCATCTAAAGTATTTATATCCTTATCAATCCCCTACTCGATTCTTCAATTGGTATTAGAGCTAGATACACGTATATCGATTTAACCATCAGTGAGACTAATCATGAACTCTGTAGGTGATGGAGGATTTGCTCAAGGAAGATCTACCTCTCGACCACCCCTCTTATGCGGTAAAAAATTTGCTCATTGGAGAGCACTAATGCAAATTTTTATTATTGATTAGGACATGGAACTATGGAGCATTGTTCAGATTGGACCAAGAATACCAACCACCATGGTTAAAGAAGTCTAAGATCAAAAGAAGGAAGGAAACTTCACTCAAACGGACTTGGATAGCTGGGAGTACCCCCTTTCTCTAGGAAGGTGGGATGGGAGACGGAGGTTTGGATTAGACATGTGGACTCACCTCTTGAGTCTATTTGATGTCTAGAGGATAGATGGATAGAGGTAAGTACACACTCTATTCCGTGACCTAGCTCAGCAGTGGTGGAGGACCATGCAGGGTCGAGCCACTAGCTACGATCAGATGAGGAGTATGATTAGAGAGCGTTTCTACCCCGCTTCACTGAGAAGGGAGAAGTTGCTGGACTTTTGGAGGCATGCTTTGAGGATGTGCCGATAGCAGATGCCATCAGCCGCTTCCAAACGGAGCTGGCACTATTGGGTCCAACTGTACCTTTTGAGGACCAACACATGTATCCGTTCTCCTGCCGACTGAAGGAGAGTACATGTTCTTACATGACGGGATTTCATTATGAGTCTCTGATAGATTATCAGGACCGGGCCTCAGCTTATGAGTGTGAGCGGGCCAATTAGAGGAGGACTTCTCAGAGGGGACGGTCTGAGAAGAGACAACAGACTGGGCAGAGCAGTTGTGTTGGTGGATCTCAGGTTCTAGGCAGAGCCAGAGACGCTAGAGTTACCCCTCATCTGCACTGGTTGTAGAGAAGGGACGACAATGCTTCAACTGTGGCGATCTTGGCCATACACGACCAAAGTGTACGAGGCTGCTAGTGACTTGCTTCACCTATGGCAGACCACGTCATAGAGCTTCCTTCTGTAGCAAGGTGTAGCTACATCGCAAAAGGGTTCTTCCCTTGCTATTGTGGCAGGAGGTGGACAGAGGGCACCTCAGCAGCAGACATAGGGGAAACAGAGAGTCCCAAATCGTCCTTTTACTCAAGGATCTGCACCTAGGTCGTGTAGAGGTAGAGGTTGTGGTGGGAGTACCACCGACACTAGAGGAGCTCAGGGTAGAGTTTATGAGTTGAGGAGTGCAGAGGAGCCACCTGCACCGGCTGCTACAGGTACCATTCTGATTCATGGTTTACCTATTAGAGTTTTATTTGATATCGGTGATACGCATTCATATATTTTTGATGTATGTGTTGAGCGTTTGAGTTTAGCTACGATAGAGGGGATACCCTTTATTACAGGGTTACCTGATTGTAGTAGCGTTAGGGGTACCCACGAGATACGTGATTGTCCCATTAGTTTAGGGACTCGTGTGCTACTTATAGACTTCTTAGTCATGCCATTGGTGCATGAGGAAGTCATTTTGGGTATGGACTTGATGCGTAGACATCGTGCTGTATTAGATTTAGGTAGGAGGACTATGATAGCCTCTACCGAGTTAGGTCAAATAGAGGTTTTCCGAGATTGGGACCTTTGGAAGACGGGATGTGTAATCAGTGTAGTATAAGTGTTACGCTAAGATCGTGATGCGTAAATGGGTTTTAAATTTATAACTCGAACTAAATCCTAACTACCTAGCGAAACCCGCAGTGTACGGGACGTTTGTAGAAGGGATAGTATTCCGAGGTCGAACACAAAGACTAAGGTGAAATTGATTCGATTTGTGATTGAGTTTAGTAAGGATCTAGGTTGAAAGAAAAGAAGAAATAAAGAAATGAAAATCTCAAATGTTTTTAGTTGTTTTTTTTGGTGATAAATCAAAGATCACAATTCATGCAAAGTAAACAATCAAACTAAACTAAGAATCGACACAAATAAACAAGCTAAACAAGATAATGATCAAGGAAAGAAAAGACGGATTCTAGGGGTTGGAAGTTCCGGTTATGGCATAGGACTCAAGCTATCTATTCATTTCTTGGATTAACTATGATATGTTGGGATTAAGCGTTTCTAGATTGGGATCAATTACCGGGTAGGTCTCATGGTCCAACTAGTCCACTCCTAAGGTCTCATCACCGGGTAAGTCTCTAAGAGCCTAAGGATAGGAATTCTACACAAACCGGATTGTTAGCTAGGGGTCTAACCTATCCTTACCGGGTAAGTCTTGGAAAGGAAAGTCCTAAACAACTATCCTAGCACACCTAATCCAATGGCGGCTTATTAGGCTCACCACTACCTAAGGTTTGTTATCTTCGAAATCTAAGAGCAAGGATTATCGGGTAAGTCTCTCCTAACACTTAGTTACTAACACTAGGTTACCCTAGGGTAGATTAAACTCAACATACACTTAGGATTTCAACATTCTATAGATCTAAGACAAGATCCATCGAGCCAAGGAAAATCACGGTTTGTTCTACCTAAACCACGGCCGTGGTCAGACAAGAACTACCCGTGATTTCTAACAGCAGCTACGTTCATACACACAAGTCATCCAAAGGTAAATCTAAGTCCGTCCTATCATAGCCCTAGCCATAACCATCCTTTCCTTACCCTAGAACCTCATCAATTTAGCCTACAACGTTCATAATAGAAATCGAAACAAACAAACATAAAATCATGACATCCATTTGCAAGATAATGAAGGAAAGGAGATGAACAAGTGAACTAAAGCAAAACCAAGCTGAAAATAGAATTAGAGTAACTCACAATCCTTCCAAAAGAAGGTTCAAATGATTCATACAACTCTAGAAATAGAATCCGGAATTCTTCACTACAAAAATCTATCAAGGTGTGGCAATGGTGTGTGTTCTTCTTCTCCTCTTCAATGGAGCTCTTCTTCTTCCTCTTTGACACTTTCCTTCCTAGAAAAACTTCTTGTTGAGAGAATATTTTTGTTAGAGGGTAATGGATAATGGAGAGCTGCTCCAAGATGCCTCTCACAGCCCATGAAGGACCACTTTTATAACAAACTTGCATGAGCTGACCATGAGAGTCGTGGCACAGCTGTCACAAGAATCTGGCAAAATCCACGGGTGATTCCACGGCCGTGGAGTGTCAGAGAACTGTGATTCTGTACAAAAACTTTGCCTTGGATCATTGAGTTGTGATTTGGTGCATGACTTGTGTTGGCAAGGCTCCATGAGTCCTCCTTAGCCTTTAGCTCGTGTCCTAATGAGTCCGAGGGTGTGTCATCTAGATGAACGATCCTCAAACGTATCGTTTTTGCTCCTAAATCTCCCGAAATACCTATAAAACACGCACAAGTCCGTGTAGACGTCTATCTCGGCAAAATACATGAATTGAGTGCAAAACGTCGTGAACTAGTGCTAAACCATGCATGAATGAGTGAGAATTCTATCTAAATGATTACCTAAAACTAAGTCATAAACCGTGTTATCAAAATACCCCATACTTAAGGTTTGCTCGTCCCCGAGCAAATTCCCAACTATAGATTAAGAGATGACATGATTTATGTATGCAGAAAAATGGCAAAATCTTTTTGGGTTTGTGCTTCTATTATTGGATCACCTTCAAAGTCATGTTTCATGGCAAAGGATAGGCAATCATGCATCAAACAAATGAAAGCATGGAAAGACAATTGTACTTAACTCAAAAGTATGCATGAAATGTAAAGATGAAGAAGTCAAGAAGATCAAGAGTACATCCAATCTAAATCACTAAGTCTTACAAACATGCAAATAGGTCATAAGGTCTTGTGAGATAAAAGTGCCAAGAAGTGTAGTGATTGGGTGGGGATTTCTAGGTTATGTGATGCTAATCCGGGAATGGAACTAACTCCACAATCTTGTCCTCGATCAACTTCCCTCAAGTGTATATTTTCCTCTATCTTTTCTTTCTTTTCTTTTTCTTTGACTTATTTTTGAGACAATGGCATTGGTGTACAAAAGCCGAAACCTTGGTGATTAGCCGTCCTCGGGCTTTTTCTTAGTTTTCGAGGTGCATCCACACCGGGCACACATAACAAAGCTCGTTAGGACTATTGGTTCATTTGACTTTGGCAAGGCACCAACACCCGATTATGTGAAGTGTACCGAGTTACTTGTCATTTAAACCAATGTCCCCAAACCTATATTATTGGCTACACTTTTCACAACAAATTCAGCATTTTATGCATGATGTTCTCTTCATTAACAACTTCACCTCACACTTGCTTTTCACACACATCAACACACTAGCATGCTCCTATTCCCGGAAGGGTTAAAAGAGGTCAAATTTATCTCAATTGAGGTGCTCAAGCAATCATGATTAAGATGAGAAGTAGAGAAAGATTGAATTGCCTCACTCATTCCTAGATGGTATGCAAGAACTATCATGTAATTTCGATCTTCACTACTCAATCCTTTCTAGGCAAACATCATGGTAACAAATCATTCATAGAATTTTAAGAGAAGTACTTCAAGTCCACATATGCGTTCATTAATCCTAATACATGAGGCCATCCATATCAATTCACAAGACAAGATTCATCATTAGGATCATATCCAAGCCTAGAAAGCACAAAAGTTTTAAAATTTTCTGATTTTTATGGTATTTTCGATTTAAGTATGTACAATGCAAGATATGTGAAGATTTTAAACTATCCTAGATGCTCATCATGCAAAGGATCATGCAAACCCCACCCCATACTTTGAAACACATTGTCCCCAATGTGGTATACAAGTAAAGAGAGTGAAAGAAGGTTCTCACAATGTAAAAATGGTTTGCTATGGTATTTGGGATTCTTCAAGTGAATTGATGTTGGATGATCCTATCAACAATGGTAGAGAGCTCTTAAGCATCCATCTAAGCTTTGGAACCCGCGCTAGGCACCGCTAGCCGTCCAAGTTCCGCGTCCGCTCCACCCATAATTGATGAGGGTTTCATCATCATCATTCCTATGTCAAGCAAGGCCTCCAATGCCACTAGCATTCTAGCACACACACAAAGTAGACAAATAACACACAAAGATAGAAAAATCTAGAAACGCAAACAAAACGAAAAAGGAAAATGTTACCAATGGGTTGCCTCCCACCAAGCGCTTCTTTAAGGTTATTAGCTTGACCAAACTCGGGGGCGTCTAGTTTAGGTGAAGTTTGGCAATTATCTCCACCGGAGCTCCCGGGATATTCTTCTTCAACCGGTGCCCATTCACCTTAAAGTTCCCACAATGTTCCCCTCCTATCTCAATGGCTCCATGTGAAAAGATCTTCTTCACCACATATGGCCCGGTCCATCTTGATTTGAGCTTTCCGGGAAAGAGCCTTAGCCTTGAGTTAAAGAGAAGGACAAGATCTCCTTCACTCAACTCCTTGGGGATGATCTTCTTGTCATGCCATCTTTTGGTTCTCTCTTTGTAAATCCGGGCATTCTCATAAGCGTCCAACCGGATCTCCTCGAGGGCATTCAATTCAAGCAATCTCTTTTCTCCCGCCGCCTTGAGATCAAAATTTAGCCACTTAATGGCCCAATAAGCTCTATGCTCCATCTCGACCGGAAGGTGGCAAGACTTGCCATAGACCAACTTGTAAGGAGTGGTGCCAATCGGTGTCTTGAAGGCGGTTCTATATGCCCATAAGGCATCATTTAGCCTCATAGCCCAATCCTTTCTAGCCCTAGACACCGTCTTCTCAAGGATGGCCTTGATCTCCCGGTTGGAGATTTCCACTTGGCCACTAGTTTGGGGATGGTAAGGTGTTGCAACCTTGCGAGTCACCCCATATTTGGCCAAAAGCGCCCCAAAATTCCTATTGGTGAAGTGCTTTCCTCCATCACTAATGATCACCCTTGGTGTTCCAAACCTAGGGAAGATCACCCGGTTGAAGAACCGCACCACCACCTTGGCATCATTTGTAGGAGAGGCGATTGCCTCCACCCATCTTGACACATAGTCCACCGCCAATAGGATGAAGAGATTGCCACATGAAGAAGGGAAGGGTCCCATGAAGTCCACACCCCACACATCAAATATTTCGACTTCTTGGATGTTGTTCAAGGGCATCTCATTCCTTCTTGAGATGTTACCCGTCCTTTGGAAAGCATCACATGCCGCTACAAAACCTTGCACATCTTTAAACAAGTTAGGCCAATAAAAACCGGATTGCAATACCTTTGCACACGTCTTGTGTGAGCTAGCATGGCCTCCACATGGTAAGGAGTGACAATGCCGGATCACACTCTCCACTTCATCTTCCGGTATGCATCTTCTAAACATCCCATCCGGGCCTTTCTTGAACAAGAGTGGCTCACTCCAATAGTAATGCCTCACATCGTTTTGTGCATATGTCAATCCGGGAGGCACTTCCTCACACACTAAGTAGTTCACAATGTCGGCATACCATGGCTCATTTCCTCTAGACACTTGGAACAAGCATTCTTCCACCATTTGCAATTACTCATCTCGGAATGAGTCATCAATTGGAATGTCATCTCTTCCAAGCTCTAATGGAGGCAATCTACTAAGGTGATCCGCCACGGAGTTCTCGGATCCCTTCTTATCTCGTATTTCCAAATCAAACTCTTGAAGAAGAAGGATCCACCGAATCAACCTTGGTTTGGCATCCTTCTTTGTAAGTAGATAACGGATCGCAGCATGATCCGTATAAACTATGACCTTCGCTCCAACAAGGTATGAGCGGAACTTCTCAAATGCATACACCACCGCTAGCAACTCCTTCTCGGTGGTAGCATAATTGAGTTGGGCATCATCTAGCGTCTTGCTAGCATAATAAATAGCATGAGTGCGCCCATCTTTCCTTTGCCCCAAAACAGCCCCTACGGCTACATCGCTTGCATCGCACATGATCTCAAATGGTAGACTCCAATCCGGAGGTTGCATGATAGGTGCGGAGATCAAGGCGTTCTTCAACCTACAAAAAGCCTCAAGACAATCTTTGGAAAAGACAAAATCAACATCCTTCATTAGTAGGTTAGTGAGAGGCTTAGAAATTTTAGAGAAGTCTTGAATAAACCTCCGGTAAAAACCGGCATGCCCTAAGAAACTCCTCACCCCCTTCACCGAGGTAGGTGGCGGCAACTTCTCTATCGTTTCAATTTTGGCCCTATCAACCTCAATGCCACGGTTAGACACCAAGTGTCCTAACACAATGCCTTCACTTACCATGAAGTGGCATTTTTCCCAATTCAAGACAAGATTTGTCTCCTCACATCTTTGCAATACTAATGACAAGTTAGCCAAGCAATTATCAAAGGAAGAACCATAAACAGAGAAATCATCCATAAACATTTCCATGATATTTTCTGTGTATTCCGAAAAGATAGCCATCATACACCTTTGGAAGGTGGCGGGTGCATTACACAATCCAAATGGCATTCTCCTATATGCAAAGGTACCCCATGGACATGTAAAGGTTGCTTTCTCTTGGTCATCGGGGTGGATAGGAATTTGGAAGAATCCACTATAGCCATCTAGATAGCAAAAATGAGAGTGTTGAGCTAACCTTTCTAGCATTTGGTCAATGAAGGGGAGAGGGAAGTGATCTTTCCTAGAGGCCATGTTCAATTTCCTATAATCAATGCACATCCTCCACCCCGTAACCGTCCTAGTCGGGATTAGTTCATTGTTCTCATTAGTTACTACGGTCATCCCACCCTTCTTAGGAACTACATGAACGGGACTAACCCACTTACTATCCGAGATAGGGTAGATAATTCCTGCATCTAGCAACTTAATGATTTCCTTTTTGATTACCTCTTTCATTATAGGATTCAATCTCCTTTGATGTTCAATAGAGGGTTTGTGGTTATCTTCCATCATTATCTTATGCATGCACAAAGAAGGCTTAATGCCAACCAAATCATCAATAGTATAACCAATAGCTTTCCTATGCAATCTTAGTTCATGCAACAACTTAGCAAGTTCATCATCACTCAAGCATGCATTAACAATCACAGGATATGTAGAGTTTTCACCAAGAAAAGCATACTTCAAATGAGAGGGGAGGGGTTTAAGTTCAAGTGAAGGAGGACCTTTATCGGTTGAAGATGATCCAAATAAGGTTGGGTGAGATGAATCCAAAGAAAATGAAGACTCCTCATGGCTCCTAAAAGCTTGACCATTATCAAGGACTGGTCCAGGGAAAACCACGGCTGGAATCACGGTTTGCTCAACTTCCACGGCCGTGGTTCTTGCTAAGCTTGCTTCCCGGAGTTGTCCAGAAAGTTTGACGGCCGTGGAACTTAAATCTCGACCGTGGAACTTGCAGCTGTTCAACACCTCTTCGTGGCTTTCAAATCCAACTCTTGGCTCCTCTTCCAATGCTTCCAAGGCCTTGATCTCTTCATTGCAAGCCTCCTCAACACCTTCCTCCATCATACTTAAGGTAAGAACCTTCTCCAAGGGATCCTTGATCAAGATCGAGCTCACAACTTCCCTAGATTCCTCTTGCTCGACTATGTTGAAGACATCCTCATCAAGGGCTGGCCCTTTCGTCATTGTGGACAACTTGAACTTGATGTTCTCTTCTCCAATGTTGAAGGAGAGAGTTCCATTCTTGCAATCCACTAGGCATCCGGAGGTGGCTAGGAAGGGTCTTCCTAAGATGATGGGAACCGGATAGTCCGCCGGAATGTCCAAGACTACAAAATCAATTGGCACATAGAATCCTCCTAGTTGCACCGGGATGTCTTCTAAGATCCCAACCGGATGAGTGATAGAACGATCCGCCATATAGAGGGTCATCTTGACTGGTTTCGGCTCTCCTAGCCCAACCTTGTTGCAAAGTGCAAGCGGTATGATGCTTACACTCGCTCCAAGATCACAAAGGGCTTCGTACTTCACATCTCCCACTCCTATTGGGACACAAAAAGAGCCCGGATCTCTTAGCTTGGGAGGCATCTCCTCCTTCATTGTTTGGATCAATTCCGAGGATCTCTTGGTCATTCTTATCTCCCCATACTCTTCCAACTTCCTTTTGTTGGAGACTATTTCTTTTAAAAACTTGCCATATGCCGGCATTCCTAAAATGGCATCCATGAACGGAATGTTAATATGTAATTTGGACATTAGTTCAAGGAACTTACCAAAGTGATTGTCCAAACGAGCTCTAGCTCTTGATTGTGGGAACGGTAGTGGTGGCTTGTATGGAGGCGGTGCCACATAGGTTGGCTCTACATCCTTGCTCTTGCCTCCATCTTCTTGCAACTTTCCCTCTTCTACCACTACTTTGCTTTCCCTTAGCATTTTCCTTGGGCAAAGGATCTTTCATACTCAACCCACTCCTCGTTGTGATAGCCAACACTTGGCCTCTTGGGTTATCTTCGGTCCTTCCGGGAAGCTTTCCCGGATCTCTATGGGCTTCACCCGATTTTTGGAACACTTGTGCTTCCAAAACCTTTTGAGCCTTAGAAATTGAAGTCACCGTGCTCTCAAGACCACTCAACCTTCCAAGCAATTGCTCAAACATTACTTCGGTTCTATCTTTTGGGGGTTGAGTAAATCCGGGTGGAGGTTCTTGTGAAGCTCTTGATGCTGGAAATGTGCTTGTGGAGGAGGAGGGGTTCAAGGCTCCATCCGGGTTAGAGTAAGAAAATCCGGGATGGTTGTGGTTCGGCCGGTAATTGTTGAATTACCGGTTGTTGTTGAAACTCCTTGGGCCTTGGTAATTGTTGAAGTTGCCCCTTCCCATATAATTCACATCCTCCTCCTTGGAAGACAAGTTGGCTTGTGGAAGCACTTGAGGAGTTGCTTGGTTCTTCAAAGTTGTAGCACACAACTCCCTCAAGGACTTCAACTCGTTATTGATGGCGTCAAGCTTGAAATTGCTCATGGTGACTTCACTCACCTCATATGCTCCCGCCTTTCTTCCTTCACTCTTCCTATGGGAGTATTTCTCAATTACTAGAGCTTGCTTCTCCACAAACTCACAAGCTTCATCTACATGCTTCTCCATAAATGTCCCACCGGAAAGAGATTGGAGCTTGAATTGACTATCTTCATCAAGTCCTTTGAAGTAGATCTCCAATAGCTCAATTTTCGGTATGCCATGGTGTGGACAATCAAGGAGAAGATCTTTGAACCTCTCCCAAGACTTGAATAAACTCTCTCTATCCTTCATCACGAAGGCATTGATCTTCCCTCTTAACTCGGTAGTCTTGGAAGGTGGGAAGAACTTAGTCAAAAACTCGGTTGTCATCTCCTCCCAAGTACCAACTCGCCCTTGTGGAATAGATTGATACCAAGCTAAGGCTTTATCCTTAAGAGAGAAGGAGAAAGCCCTTAGCTTATGGTTGTTGCTCTCCAATCTTGGCGGTCTAAGAGTCTCCATCAAGATCTCATAATTCATCAAATGTTGATGAGGAGACTCTCCTTCCATCCCTCCAAATTGATTATGCCGGATCATTTGTAGAACTTGAGGGCGGAGCTCATAGTTGTGGGCTGCGGGATCTCCTAAGTTCACACCGGGACGGTGTGCTCTTTGTGCCGGATCCATACGTCTCCCTAGGGTTTGTGGCTCTTCAATGGCAATAGGCGCAACCCTAACATTAGCCGCCGGCTGCGGTTGTGGTGGAGGAGGTGGAGGTTGTCGGCGATTAAGCTCTCCTTGAACAAGGGCTTGCCTAATCTCATCAATCTCCCTCCTAGTTTCCTCTTGCCTCTCATTGGCAAGTCTCCTTTCTTCCTCCAAGAGCTCATCTCTTAGCCTTATTTGCTCTAAGGCTTCATCCAACTCAGCTTGGAGATTTCTACCGGCCATCTCTTTCTCTTTTCGGATGCTCTTGGATCTAGATCGAAGGGTTTTCTCCGGTTCGGGATCGAATGGAGCTAAATCCTTGCCACGAGATCTTCGCATACACCTAAAGAGTAATAGATGTCCTGAAAAGCAAAGACACAAACCAAAAAGAGATCAAAAGCAACAAGAAAGATCTATACTAGAAACAATCACAAAATAGACTCAATCTAGACCTAGTCCCCGGCAACGGCGCCAAAAACTTGTTACGCTAAGATCGTGATGCGCAAATGGGTTTTAAATTTATAACTCGAACTAAATCCTAACTACCTAGCGAAACCCGCAGTGTACGGGACGTTTGTAGAAGGGATAGTATTCCGAGGTCGAACACAAAGACTAAGGTGAAATTGATTCGATTTGTGATTGAGTTTAGTAAGGATCTAGGTTGAAAGAAAAGAAGAAATAAAGAAATGAAAATCTCAAATGTTTTTAGTTGTTTTTTTTGGTGATAAATCAAAGATCACAATTCATGCAAAGTAAACAATCAAACTAAACTAAGAATCGACACAAATAAACAAGCTAAACAAGATAATGATCAAGGAAAGAAAAGACGGATTCTAGGGGTTGGAAGTTCCGGTTATGGCATAGGACTCAAGCTATCTATTCATTTCTTGGATTAACTATGATATGTTGGGATTAATCGTTTCTAGATTGGGATCAATTACCGGGTAGGTCTCATGGTCCAACTAGTCCACTCCTAAGGTCTCATCACCGGGTAAGTCTCTAAGAGCCTAAGGATAGGAATTCTACACAAACCGGATTGTTAGCTAGGGGTCTAACCTATCCTTACCGGGTAAGTCTTGGAAAGGAAAGTCCTAAACAACTATCCTAGCACACCTAATCCAATGGCGGCTTATTAGGCTCACCACTACCTAAGGTTTGTTATCTTCGAAATCTAAGAGCAAGGATTATCGGGTAAGTCTCTCCTAACACTTAGTTACTAACACTAGGTTACCCTAGGGTAGATTAAACTCAACATACACTTAGGATTTCAACATTCTATAGATCTAAGACAAGATCCATCGAGCCAAGGAAAATCACGGTTTGTTCTACCTAAACCACGGCCGTGGTCAGACAAGAACTACCCGTGATTTCTAACAGCAGCTACGTTCATACACACAAGTCATCCAAAGGTAAATCTAAGTCCGTCCTATCATAGCCCTAGCCATAACCATCCTTTCCTTACCCTAGAACCTCATCAACTTAGCCTACAACGTTCATAATAGAAATCGAAACAAACAAACATAAAATCATGACATCCATTTGCAAGATAATGAAGGAAAGGAGATGAACAAGTGAACTAGAGCAAAACCAAGCTGAAAATAGAATTAGAGTAACTCACAATCCTTACAAAAGAAGGTTCAAATGATTCATACAACTCTAGAAATAGAATCCGGAATTCTTCACTACAAAAATCTATCAAGGTGTGGCAATGGTGTGTGTTCTTCTTCTCCTCTTCAATGGAGCTCTTCTTCTTCCTCTTTGATACTTTCCTTCCTAGAAAAACTTCTTGTTGAGAGAATATTTTTGTTAGAGGGTAATGGATAATGGAGAGTTGCTCCAAGATGCCTCTCACAGCCCATGAAGGACCACTTTTATAACAAACTTGCATGAGCTGGCCATGAGAGTCGTGGCACAGCTGTCACAAGAATCTGGCAAAATCCACGGGTGATTCCACGGCCGTGGAGTGTCAGAGAACTGTGATTCTGTACAGAAACTTTGCCTTGGATCATTGAGTTGTGATTTGGTGCATGGCTTGTGTTGGCAAGGCTCCATGAGTCCTCCTTAGCCTTTAGCTCGTGTCCTAATGAGTCCGAGGGTGTGTCATCTAGATGAACGATCCTCAAACGTATCGTTTTTGCTCCTAAATCTCCCGAAATACCTATAAAACACGCACAAGTCCGTGTAGACGTCTATCTCGGCAAAATACATGAATTGAGTGCAAAACGTCGTGAACTAGTGCTAAACCATGCATGAATGAGTGAGAATTCTATATAAATGATTACCTAAAACTAAGTCATAAATCGTGTTATCAAAATACCCCATACTTAAGGTTTGCTCGTCCCCGAGCAAATTCCCAACTATAGATTAAGAGATGACATGATTTATGTATGCAGAAAAATGGCAAAATCTTTTTGGGTTTGTGCTTCTATTATTGGATCACCTTCAAAGTCATGTTTCATGGCAAAGGATAGGCAATCATGCATCAAACAAATGAAAGCATGGAAAGACAATTGTACTTAACTCAAAAGTATGCATGAAATGTAAAGATGAAGAAGTCAAGAAGATCAAGAGTACATCCAATCTAAATCACTAAGTCTTACAAACATGCAAATAGGTCATAAGGTCTTGTGAGATAAAAGGGCCAAGAAGTGTAGTGATTGGGTGGGGATTTCTAGGTTATGTGATGCTAATCCGGGAATGGAACTAACTCCACAATCTTGTCCTCGATCAACTTCCCTCAAGTGTATATTTTCCTCTATCTTTTCATTCTTTTCTTTTTCTTTGACTTATTTTTGAGACAATGGCATTGGTGTACAAAAGCCGAAACCTTGGTGATTAGCCGTCCTCGGGCTTTTTCTTAGTTTTCGAGGTGCATCCACACCGGGCACACATACCAAAGCTCGTTAGGCCTATTGGTTCATTTGACTTTGGCAAGGCACCAACACCCGATTATGTGAAGTGTACCGAGTTACTTGTCATTTAAACCAATGTCCCCAAACCTATATTATTGGCTACACTTTTCACAACAAATTCAGCATTTTATGCATGATGTTCTCTTCATCAACAACTTCACCTCACACTTGCTTTTCACACACATCAACACACTAGCATGCTCCTATTCCCGGATGGGTTAAAAGAGGTTAAATTTATCTCAATTGAGGTGCTCAAGCAATCATGATTAAGATGAGAAGTAGAGAAAGATTGAATTGCCTCACTCATTCCTAGATGGTATGCAAGAACTATCATGTAATTTCGATCTTCACTACTCAATCCTTTCTAGGCAAACATCATGGTAACAAATCATTCATAGAATTTTAAGAGAAGTACTTCAAGTCCACATATGCGTTCATTAATCCTAATACATGAGGCCATCCATAGCCAATTCACAACACAAGATTCATCATTAGGACCATATCCAAGCCTAGAAAGCACAAAATTTTTAAAATTTTCTGATTTTTATGGTATTTTCGATTTAAGTATGTACAATGCAAGACATGTGAAGATTTTCAACTATCCTAGATGCTCATCATGCAAAGGATCATGCAAACCCCACCCCATACTTAGAAACACATTGTCCCCAATATGGTATACAAGTAAAGAGAGTGAAAGAAGGTTCTCACAATGTAAAAATGGTTTGCTATGGTATTTGGGATTGTTCAAGTGAATTGATGTTGGATGATCCTATCAACAATGGTAGAGAGCTCTTAAGCATCCATCTAAGCTTTGGAACCCGCGCTAGGCACCGCTAGCCGTCCAAGTTCCGCGTCCGCTCCACCCATAATTGATGAGGGTTTCATCATCATCATTCCTATGTCAAGCAAGGCCTCCAATGCCACTAGTGTTCTAGCACACACACAAAGTAGACAAATAACACACAAAGATAGAAAAATCTAGAAACGCAAACAAAACGAAAAAGGAAAATGTTACCAATGGGTTGCCTCCCACCAAGCGCTTCTTTAAGGTCATTAGCTTGACCAAACTCGAGGGCGTCTACTCTAGGTGAAGTTTGGCAATTATCTCCACCGGAGCTCCCGGGATATACTTCTTCAACCGGTGCCCATTCACCTTAAAGTTCCCACAATGTTCCCCTCCTATCTCAATGGCTCAATGGGAAAAGATCTTCTTCACCACATATGGCCCGGTCCATCTTGATTTGAGCTTTCCGGGAAAGAGCCTTAGCCTTGAGTTAAAGAGAAGGACAAGATCTCCTTCACTCAACTCCTTGGGGATGATCTTCTTGTCATGCCATCTTTTGGTTCTCTCTTTGTAAATCCGGGCATTCTCATAAGCGTCCAACCGGATCTCCTCGAGGGCATTCAATTCAAGCAATCTCTTTTCTCCCGCCGCCTTGAGATCAAAATTTAGCCACTTAATGGCCCAATAAGCTCTATGCTCCATCTCGACCGGAAGGTGGCAAGACTTGCCATAGACCAACTTGTAAGGAGTGGTGCCAATCGGTGTCTTGAAGGCGGTTCTATATGCCCATAAGGCATCATTTAGCCTCATAGCCCAATCCTTTCTAGTCCTAGACACCGTCTTCTCAAGGATGGCCTTGATCTCCCGGTTGGAGATTTCCACTTGGCCACTAGTTTGGGGATGGTAAGGTGTTGCAACCTTGCGAGTCACCCCATATTTGGCCAAAAGCGCCCCAAAATTCCTATTGGTGAAGTGCTTTCCTCCATCACTAATGATCACCCTTGGTGTTCCAAACCTAGGGAAGATCACCCGGTTGAAGAACCGCACCACCACCTTGGCATCATTTGTAGGAGAGGCGATTGCCTCCACCCATCTTGACACATAGTCCACCGCCAATAGGATGAAGAGATTGCCACATGAAGAAGGGAAGGGTCCCATGAAGTCCACACCCCACACATCAAATATTTCGACTTCTTGGATGTTGTTCAAGGGCATCTCATTCCTTCTTGAGATGTTACCCGTCCTTTGGAAAGCATCACATGCCGCTACAAAACCTTGCACATCTTTAAACAAGTTAGGCCAATAAAAACCGGATTGCAATACCTTTGCACACGTCTTGTGTGAGCTAGCATGGCCTCCACATGGTAAGGAGTGACAATGCCGGATCACACTCTCCACTTCATCTTCCGGTATGCATCTTCTAAACATCCCATCCGGGCCTTTCTTGAACAAGAGTGGCTCACTCCAATAGTAATGCCTCACATCGTTGAAAAACTTCTTTCTTTGTGCATATGTCAATCCGGGAGGCACTTCCTCACACACTAAGTAGTACACAATGTCGGCATACCATGGCTCATTTCCTCTAGACACTTGGAACAAGCATTCTTCCACCATTTGCAATTGCTCATCTCGGAATGAGTCATCAATTGGAATGTCATCTCTTCCAAGCTCTAATGGAGGCAATCTACTAAGGTGATCCGCCACGGAGTTCTCGGATCCCTTCTTATCTCGTATTTCCAAATCAAACTCTTGAAGAAGAAGGATCCACCGAATCAACCTTGGTTTGGCATCCTTCTTTGTAAGTAGATAACGGATCGCAGCATGATCCGTATAAACTATGACCTTCGCTCCAACAAGGTATGAGCGGAACTTCTCAAATGCATACACCACCGCTAGCAACTCCTTCTCGGTGGTAGCATAATTGAGTTGGGCATCATCTAGCGTCTTGCTAGCATAATAAATAGCATGAGTGCGCCCATCTTTCCTTTGCCCCAAAATAGCCCCTACGGCTACATCGCTTGCATCGCACATGATCTCAAATGGTAGACTCCAATCCGGAGGTTGCATGATAGGTGCGGAGATCAAGGCGTTCTTCAACCTACAAAAAGCCTCAAGACAATCTTTGGAAAAGACAAAATCAACATCCTTCATTAGTAGGTTAGTGAGAGGCTTAGAAATTTTAGAGAAGTCTTGAATAAACCTCCGGTAAAAACCGGCATGCCCTAAGAAACTCCTCACCCCCTTCACCGATGTAGGTGGCGGCAACTTCTCTATCGTTTCAATTTTGGCCCTATCAACCTCAATGCCACGGTTAGACACCAAGTGTCCTAACACAATGCCTTCACTTACCATGAAGTGGCATTTTTCCCAATTCAAGACAAGATTTGTCTCCTCACATCTTTGCAATACTAATGACAAGTTAGCCAAGCAATTATCAAAGGAAGAACCATAAACAGAGAAATCATCCATAAACATTTCCATGATATTTTCTGTGTATTCCGAAAAGATAGCCATCATACACCTTTGGAAGGTGGCGGGTGCATTACACAATCCAAATGGCATTCTCCTATATGCAAAGGTACCCCATGGACATGTAAAGGTTGTTTTCTCTTGGTCATCGGGGTGGATAGGAATTTGGAAGAATCCACTATAGCCATCTAGATAGCAAAAATGAGAGTGTTGAGCTAACCTTTCTAGCATTTGGTCAATGAAGGGGAGAGGGAAGTGATCTTTCCTAGAGGCCATGTTCAATTTCCTATAATTAATGCACATCCTCCACCCCGTAACCGTCCTAGTCGGGATTAGTTCATTGTTCTCATTAGTTACTACGGTCATCCCACCCTTCTTAGGAACTACATGAACGGGACTAACCCACTTACTATCCGAGATAGGGTAGATAATTCCTGCATCTAGCAACTTAATGATTTCCTTTTTTATTACCTCTTTCATTATAGGATTCAATCTCCTTTGATGTTCAATAGAGGGTTTGTGGTTATCTTCCATCATTATCTTATGCATGCACAAAGAAGGCTTAATGCCAACCAAATCATCAATAGTATAGCCAATAGCTTTCCTATGCAATCTTAGTTCATGCAACAACTTAGCAAGTTCATCATCACTCAAGCATGCATTAACAATCACAGGATATGTAGAGTTTTCACCAAGAAAAGCATACTTCAAATGAGAGGGGAGGGGTTTAAGTTCAAGTGAAGGAGGACCTTTATCGGTTGAAGATGATCCAAATAAGGTTGGGTGAGATGAATCCAAAGCAAATGAAGACTCCTCATGGCTCCTAAAATCTTGACCATTATCAAGGACTGGTCCAGGGAAAACCACGGCTGGAATCACGGTTTGCTCAACTTCCACGGCCGTGGTTCTTGCTAAGCTTGCTTCCCGGAGTTGTCCAGAAAGTTTGACGGCCGTGGAACTTAAATCTCGACCGTGGAACTTGCAGCTGTTCAACACCTCTTCGTGGCTTTCAAATCCAACTCTTGGCTCCTCTTCCAATGCTTCCAAGGCCTTGATCTCTTCATTGCAAGCCTCCTCAACACCTTCCTCCATCATACTTAAGGTAAGAACCTTCTCCAAGGGATCCTTGATCAAGATCGAGCTCACAACTTCCCTAGATTCCTCTTGCTCGACTATGTTGAAGACATCTTCATCAAGGGCTGGCCCTTTCGTCATTGTGGACAACTTGAACTTGATGTTCTCTTCTCCAATGTTGAAGGAGAGAGTTCCATTCTTGCAATCCACTAGGCATCCGGAGGTGGCTAGGAAGGGTCTTCCTAAGATGATGGGAACCGGATAGTCCGCCGGAATGTCCAAGACTACAAAATCAATTGGCACATAGAATCCTCCTAGTTGCACCGGGATGTCTTCTAAGATCCCAACCGGATGAGTGATAGAACGATCCGCCATATAGAGGGTCATCTTGACTGGTTTCGGCTCTCCTAGCCCAACCTTGTTGCAAAGTGCAAGCGGTATGATGCTTACACTCGCTCCAAGATCACAAAGGGCTTCGTACTTCACATCTCCCACTCCTATTGGGACACAAAAAGAGCCCGGATCTCTTAGCTTGGGAGGCATCTCCTCCTTCATTGTTTGGATCAATTCCGAGGATCTCTTGGTCATTCTTATCTCCCCATACTCTTCCAACTTCCTTTTGTTGGAGAGTATTTCTTTTAAAAACTTGCCATATGCCGGCATTCCTAAAATGGCATCCATGAACGGAATGTTAATATGTAATTTGGACATTAGTTCAAGGAACTTACCAAAGTGATTGTCCAAATGAGCTCTAGCTCTTGATTGTGGGAACGGTAGTGGTGGCTTGTATGGAGGCGGTGCCACATAGGTTGGCTCTACATCCTTGCTCTTGCCTCCATCTTCTTGCAACTTTCCCTCTTCTACCTCTACTTTGCTTTCCCTTAGCATTTTCCTTGGGCAAAGGATCTTTCATACTCAACCCACTCCTCGTTGTGATAGCCAACACTTGGCCTCTTGGGTTATCTTCGGTCCTTCCGGGAAACTTTCCCGGATCTCTATGGGCTTCACCCGATTTTTGGAACACTTGTGCTTCCAAAACCTTTTGAGCCTTAGAAATTGAAGTCACCGTGCTCTCAAGACCACTCAACCTTCCAAGCAATTGCTCAAACATTACTTCGGTTCTATCTTTTGGGGGTTGAGTAAATCCGGGTGGAGGTTCTTGTGAAGCTCTTGATGTTGGAAATGTGCTTGTGGAGGAGGAGGGGTTCAAGGCTCCATCCGGGTTAGAGTAAGAAAATCCGGGATGGTTGTGGTTCGGCCGGTAATTGTTGAATTACCGGTTGTTGTTGAAACTCCTTGGGCCTTGGTAATTGTTGAAGTTGCCCCTTCCCATATAATTCACATCCTCCTCCTTGGAAGACAAGTTGGCTTGTGGAAGCACTTGAGGAGTTGCTTGGTTCTTCAAAGTTGTAGCACACAACTCCCTCAAGGACTTCAACTCGTTATTGATGGCGTCAAGCTTGAAATTGCTCATGGTGACTTCACTCACCTCATATGCTCCCACCTTTCTTCCTTCACTCTTCCTATGGGAGTATTTCTCAATTACTAGAGCTTGCTTCTCCACAAACTCACAAGCTTCATCTACATGCTTCTCCATAAATGTCCCACCGGAAAGAGATTGGAGCTTGAATTGACTATCTTCATCAAGTCCTTTGAAGTAGATCTCCAATAGCTCAATTTTCGGTATGCCATGGTGTGGACAATCAAGGAGAAGATCTTTGAACCTCTCCCAAGACTTGAATAAACTCTCTCTATCCTTCATCACGAAGGCATTGATCTTCCCTCTTAACTCGGTAGTCTTGGAAGGTGGGAAGAACTTAGTCAAAAACTCGGTTGTCATCTCCTCCCAAGTACCAACTCGCCCTTGTGGAATAGATTGATACCAAGCTAAGGCTTTATCCTTAAGAGAGAAGGAGAAAGCCCTTAGCTTATGGTTGTTGCTCTCCAATCTTGGCGGTCTAAGAGTCTCCATCAAGATCTCATAATTCATCAAATGTTGATGAGGAGACTCTCCTTCCATCCCTCCAAATTGATTATGCCGGATCATTTGTAGAACTTGAGGGCGGAGCTCATAGTTGTGGGCTGCGGGATCTCCTAAGTTCACACCGGGACGGTGTGCTCTTTGTGCCGGATCCATACGTCTCCCTAGGGTTTGTGGCTCTTCAATGGCAATAGGCGCAACCCTAACATTAGCCGCCGGCTGCGGTTGTGGTGGAGGAGGTGGAGGTTGTCGGCGATTAAGCTCTCCTTGAACAAGGGCTTGCCTAATCTCATCAATCTCCCTCCTAGTTTCCTCTTGCCTCTCATTGGCAAGTCTCCTTTCTTCCTCCAAGAGCTCATCTCTTAGCCTTATTTGCTCTAAGGCTTCATCCAACTCAGCTTGGAGATTTCTACCGGCCATCTCTTTCTCTTTTCGGATGCTCTTGGATCTAGATCGAAGGGTTTTCTCCGGTTCGGGATCGAATGGAGCTAAATCCTTGCCATGAGATCTTCGCATACACCTAAAGAGTAATAGATGTCCTGAAAAGCAAAGACACAAACCAAAAAGAGATCAAAAGCAACAAGAAAGATCTATACTAGAAACAATCACAAAATAGACTCAATCTAGACCTAGTCCCCGGCAACGGCGCCAAAAACTTGTTACGCTAAGATCGTGATGCGCAAATGGGTTTTAAATTTATAACTCGAACTAAATCCTAACTACCTAGCGAAACCCGCAGTGTACGGGACGTTTGTAGAAGGGATAGTATTCCGAGGTCGAACACAAAGACTAAGGTGAAATTGATTCGATTTGTGATTGAGTTTAGTAAGGATCTAGGTTGAAAGAAAAGAAGAAATAAAGAAATGAAAATCTCAAATGTTTTTAGTTGTTTTTTTTGGTGATAAATCAAAGATCACAATTCATGCAAAGTAAACAATCAAACTAAACTAAGAATCGACACAAATAAACAAGCTAAACAAGATAATGATCAAGGAAAGAAAAGACGGATTCTAGGGGTTGGAAGTTCCGGTTATGGCATAGGACTCAAGCTATCTATTCATTTCTTGGATTAACTATGATATGTTGGGATTAAGCGTTTCTAGATTGGGATCAATTACCGGGTAGGTCTCATGGTCCAACTAGTCCACTCCTAAGGTCTCATCACCGGGTAAGTCTCTAAGAGCCTAAGGATAGGAATTCTACACAAACCGGATTGTTAGCTAGGGGTCTAACCTATCCTTACCGGGTAAGTCTTGGAAAGGAAAGTCCTAAACAACTATCCTAGCACACCTAATCCAATGGCGGCTTATTAGGCTCACCACTACCTAAGGTTTGTTATCTTCGAAATCTAAGAGCAAGGATTATCGGGTAAGTCTCTCCTAACACTTAGTTACTAACACTAGGTTACCCTAGGGTAGATTAAACTCAACATACACTTAGGATTTCAACATTCTATAGATCTAAGACAAGATCCATCGAGCCAAGGAAAATCACGGTTTGTTCTACCTAAACCACGGCCGTGGTCAGACAAGAACTACCCGTGATTTCTAACAGCAGCTACGTTCATACACACAAGTCATCCAAAGGTAAATCTAAGTCCGTCCTATCATAGCCCTAGCCATAACCATCCTTTCCTTACCCTAGAACCTCATCAATTTAGCCTACAACGTTCATAATAGAAATCGAAACAAACAAACATAAAATCATGACATCCATTTGCAAGATAATGAAGGAAAGGAGATGAACAAGTGAACTAGAGCAAAACCAAGCTGAAAATAGAATTAGAGTAACTCACAATCCTTACAAAAGAAGGTTCAAATGATTCATACAACTCTAGAAATAGAATCCGGAATTCTTCACTACAAAAATCTATCAAGGTGTGGCAATGGTGTGTGTTCTTCTTCTCCTCTTCAATGGAGCTCTTCTTCTTCCTCTTTGACACTTTCCTTCCTAGAAAAACTTCTTGTTGAGAGAATATTTTTGTTAGAGGGTAATGGATAATGGAGAGTTGCTCCAAGATGCCTCTCACAGCCCATGAAGGACCACTTTTATAACAAACTTGCATGAGCTGGCCATGAGAGTCGTGGCACAGCTGTCACAAGAATCTGGCAAAATCCACGGGTGATTCCACGGCCGTGGAGTGTCAGAGAACTGTGATTCTGTACAGAAACTTTGCCTTGGATCATTGAGTTGTGATTTGGTGCATGGCTTGTGTTGGCAAGGCTCCATGAGTCCTCCTTAGCCTTTAGCTCGTGTCCTAATGAGTCCGAGGGTGTGTCATCTAGATGAACGATCCTCAAACGTATCGTTTTTGCTCCTAAATCTCCCGAAATACCTATAAAACACGCACAAGTCCGTGTAGACGTCTATCTCGGCAAAATACATGAATTGAGTGCAAAACGTCGTGAACTAGTGCTAAACCATGCATGAATGAGTGAGAATTCTATCTAAATGATTACCTAAAACTAAGTCATAAATCGTGTTATCAAAATACCCCATACTTAAGGTTTGCTCGTCCCCGAGCAAATTCCCAACTATAGATTAAGAGATGACATGATTTATGTATGCAGAAAAATGGCAAAATCTTTTTGGGTTTGTGCTTCTATTATTGGATCACCTTCAAAGTCATGTTTCATGGCAAAGGATAGGCAATCATGCATCAAACAAATGAAAGAATGGAAAGACAATTGTACTTAACTCAAAAGTATGCATGAAATGTAAAGATGAAGAAGTCAAGAAGATCAAGAGTACATCCAATCTAAATCACTAAGTCTTACAAACATGCAAATAGGTCATAAGGTCTTGTGAGATAAAAGGGCCAAGAAGTGTAGTGATTGGGTGGGGATTTCTAGGTTATGTGATGCTAATCCGGGAATGGAACTAACTCCACAATCTTGTCCTCGATCAACTTCCCTCAAGTGTATATTTTCCTCTATCTTTTCATTCTTTTCTTTTTCTTTGACTTATTTTTGAGACAATGGCATTGGTGTACAAAAGCCGAAACCTTGGTGATTAGCCGTCCTCGGGCTTTTTCTTAGTTTTCGAGGTGCATCCACACCGGGCACACATACCAAAGCTCGTTAGGCCTGTTGGTTCATTTGACTTTGGCAAGGCACCAACACCCGATTATGTGAAGTGTACCGAGTTACTTGTCATTTAAACCAATGTCCCCAAACCTATATTATTGGCTACACTTTTCACAACAAATTCAGCATTTTATGCATGATGTTCTCTTCATCAACAACTTCACCTCACACTTGCTTTTCACACACATCAACACACTAGCATGCTCCTATTCCCGGATGGGTTAAAAGAGGTTAAATTTATCTCAATTGAGGTGCTCAAGCAATCATGATTAAGATGAGAAGTAGAGAAAGATTGAATTGCCTCACTCATTCCTAGATGGTATGCAAGAACTATCATGTAATTTCGATCTTCACTACTCAATCCTTTCTAGGCAAACATCATGGTAACAAATCATTCATAGAATTTTAAGAGAAGTACTTCAAGTCCACATATGCGTTCATTAATCCTAATACATGAGGCCATCCATAGCCAATTCACAACACAAGATTCATCATTAGGACCATATCCAAGCCTAGAAAGCACAAAATTTTTAAAATTTTCTGATTTTTATGGTATTTTCGATTTAAGTATGTACAATGCAAGACATGTGAAGATTTTCAACTATCCTAGATGCTCATCATGCAAAGGATCATGCAAACCCCACCCCATACTTAGAAACACATTGTCCCCAATATGGTATACAAGTAAAGAGAGTGAAAGAAGGTTCTCACAATGTAAAAATGGTTTGCTATGGTATTTGGGATTGTTCAAGTGAATTGATGTTGGATGATCCTATCAACAATGGTAGAGAGCTCTTAAGCATCCATCTAAGCTTTGGAACCCGCGCTAGGCACCGCTAGCCGTCCAAGTTCCGCGTCCGCTCCACCCATAATTGATGAGGGTTTCATCATCATCATTCCTATGTCAAGCAAGGCCTCCAATGCCACTAGCGTTCTAGCACACACACAAAGTAGACAAATAACACACAAAGATAGAAAAATCTAGAAACGCAAACAAAACGAAAAAGGAAAATGTTACCAATGGGTTGCCTCCCACCAAGCGCTTCTTTAAGGTCATTAGCTTGACCAAACTCGAGGGCGTCTACTCTAGGTGAAGTTTGGCAATTATCTCCACCGGAGCTCCCGGGATATACTTCTTCAACCGGTGCCCATTCACCTTAAAGTTCCCACAATGTTCCCCTCCTATCTCAATGGCTCCATGGGAAAAGATCTTCTTCACCACATATGGCCCGGTCCATCTTGATTTGAGCTTTCCGGGAAAGAGCCTTAGCCTTGAGTTAAAGAGAAGGACAAGATCTCCTTCACTCAACTCCTTGGGGATGATCTTCTTGTCATGCCATCTTTTGGTTCTCTCTTTGTAAATCCGGGCATTCTCATAAGCGTCCAACCGGATCTCCTCGAGGGCATTCAATTCAAGCAATCTCTTTTCTCCCGCCGCCTTGAGATCAAAATTTAGCCACTTAATGGCCCAATAAGCTCTATGCTCCATCTCGACCGGAAGGTGGCAAGACTTGCCATAGACCAACTTGTAAGGAGTGGTGCCAATCGGTGTCTTGAAGGCGGTTCTATATGCCCATAAGGCATCATTTAGCCTCATAGCCCAATCCTTTCTAGTCCTAGACACCGTCTTCTCAAGGATGGCCTTGATCTCCCGGTTGGAGATTTCCACTTGGCCACTAGTTTGGGGATGGTAAGGTGTTGCAACCTTGCGAGTCACCCCATATTTGGCCAAAAGCGCCCCAAAATTCCTATTGGTGAAGTGCTTTCCTCCATCACTAATGATCACCCTTGGTGTTCCAAACCTAGGGAAGATCACCCGGTTGAAGAACCGCACCACCACCTTGGCATCATTTGTAGGAGAGGCGATTGCCTCCACCCATCTTGACACATAGTCCACCGCCAATAGGATGAAGAGATTGCCACATGAAGAAGGGAAGGGTCCCATGAAGTCCACACCCCACACATCAAATATTTCGACTTCTTGGATGTTGTTCAAGGGCATCTCATTCCTTCTTGAGATGTTACCCGTCCTTTGGAAAGCATCACATGCCGCTACAAAACCTTGCACATCTTTAAACAAGTTAGGCCAATAAAAACCGGATTGCAATACCTTTGCACACGTCTTGTGTGAGCTAGCATGGCCTCCACATGGTAAGGAGTGACAATGCCGGATCACACTCTCCACTTCATCTTCCGGTATGCATCTTCTAAACATCCCATCCGGGCCTTTCTTGAACAAGAGTGGCTCACTCCAATAGTAATGCCTCACATCGTTGAAAAACTTCTTTCTTTGTGCATATGTCAATCCGGGAGGCACTTCCTCACACACTAAGTAGTACACAATGTCGGCATACCATGGCTCATTTCCTCTAGACACTTGGAACAAGCATTCTTCCACCATTTGCAATTACTCATCTCGGAATGAGTCATCAATTGGAATGTCATCTCTTCCAAGCTCTAATGGAGGCAATCTACTAAGGTGATCCGCCACGGAGTTCTCGGATCCCTTCTTATCTCGTATTTCCAAATCAAACTCTTGAAGAAGAAGGATCCACTGAATCAACCTTGGTTTGGCATCCTTCTTTGTAAGTAGATAACGGATCGCAGCATGATCCGTATAAACTATGACCTTCGCTCCAACAAGGTATGAGCGGAACTTCTCAAATGCATATACCACCGCTAGCAACTCCTTCTCGGTGGTAGCATAATTGAGTTGGGCATCATCTAGCGTCTTGCTAGCATAATAAATAGCATGAGTGCGCCCATCTTTCCTTTGCCCCAAAATAGCCCCTACGGCTACATCGCTTGCATCACACATGATCTCAAATGGTAGACTCCAATCCGGAGGTTGCATGATAGGTGCGGAGATCAAGGCGTTCTTCAACCTACAAAAAGCCTCAAGACAATCTTTGGAAAAGACAAAATCAACATCCTTCATTAGTAGGTTAGTGAGAGGCTTAGAAATTTTAGAGAAGTCTTGAATAAACCTCCGGTAAAAACCGGCATGCCCTAAGAAACTCCTCACCCCCTTCACCGATGTAGGTGGCGGCAACTTCTCTATCGTTTCAATTTTGGCCCTATCAACCTCAATGCCACGGTTAGACACCAAGTGTCCTAACACAATGCCTTCACTTACCATGAAGTGGCATTTTTCCCAATTCAAGACAAGATTTGTCTCCTCACATCTTTGCAATACTAATGACAAGTTAGCCAAGCAATTATCAAAGGAAGAACCATAAACAGAGAAATCATCCATAAACATTTCCATGATATTTTCTGTGTATTCCGAAAAGATAGCCATCATACACCTTTGGAAGGTGGCGGGTGCATTACACAATCCAAATGGCATTCTCCTATATGCAAAGGTACCCCATGGACATGTAAAGGTTGTTTTCTCTTGGTCATCGGGGTGGATAGGAATTTGGAAGAATCCACTATAGCCATCTAGATAGCAAAAATGAGAGTGTTGAGCTAACCTTTCTAGCATTTGGTCAATGAAGGGGAGAGGGAAGTGATCTTTCCTAGAGGCCATGTTCAATTTCCTATAATTAATGCACATCCTCCACCCCGTAACCGTCCTAGTCGGGATTAGTTCATTGTTCTCATTAGTTACTACGGTCATCCCACCCTTCTTAGGAACTACATGAACGGGACTAACCCACTTACTATCCGAGATAGGGTAGATAATTCCTGCATCTAGCAACTTAATGATTTCCTTTTTTATTACCTCTTTCATTATAGGATTCAATCTCCTTTGATGTTCAATAGAGGGTTTGTGGTTATCTTCCATCATTATCTTATGCATGCACAAAGAAGGCTTAATGCCAACCAAATCATCAATAGTATAGCCAATAGCTTTCCTATGCAATCTTAGTTCATGCAACAACTTAGCAAGTTCATCATCACTCAAGCATGCATTAACAATCACAGGATATGTAGAGTTTTCACCAAGAAAAGCATACTTCAAATGAGAGGGGAGGGGTTTAAGTTCAAGTGAAGGAGGACCTTTATCGGTTGAAGATGATCCAAATAAGGTTGGGTGAGATGAATCCAAAGCAAATGAAGACTCCTCATGGCTCCTAAAAGCTTGACCATTATCAAGGACTGGTCCAGGGAAAACCACGGCTGGAATCACGGTTTGCTCAACTTCCACGGCCGTGGTTCTTGCTAAGCTTGCTTCCCGGAGTTGTCCAGAAAGTTTGACGGCCGTGGAACTTAAATCTCGACCGTGGAACTTGCAGCTGTTCAACACCTCTTCGTGGCTTTCAAATCCAACTCTTGGCTCCTCTTCCAATGCTTCCAAGGCCTTGATCTCTTCATTGCAAGCCTCCTCAACACCTTCCTCCATCATACTTAAGGTAAGAACCTTCTCCAAGGGATCCTTGATCAAGATCGAGCTCACAACTTCCCTAGATTCCTCTTGCTCGACTATGTTGAAGACATCCTCATCAAGGGCTGGCCCTTTCGTCATTGTGGACAACTTGAACTTGATGTTCTCTTCTCCAATGTTGAAGGAGAGAGTTCCATTCTTGCAATCCACTAGGCATCCGGAGGTGGCTAGGAAGGGTCTTCCTAAGATGATGGGAACCGGATAGTCCGCCGGAATGTCCAAGACTACAAAATCAATTGGCACATAGAATCCTCCTAGTTGCACCGGGATGTCTTCTAAGATCCCAACCGGATGAGTGATAGAACGATCCGCCATATAGAGGGTCATCTTGACTGGTTTCGGCTCTCCTAGCCCAACCTTGTTGCAAAGTGCAAGCGGTATGATGCTTACACTCGCTCCAAGATCACAAAGGGCTTCGTACTTCACATCTCCCACTCCTATTGGGACACAAAAAGAGCCCGGATCTCTTAGCTTGGGAGGCATCTCCTCCTTCATTGTTTGGATCAATTCCGAGGATCTCTTGGTCATTCTTATCTCCCCATACTCTTCCAACTTCCTTTTGTTGGAGAGTATTTCTTTTAAAAACTTGCCATATGCCGGCATTCCTAAAATGGCATCCATGAACGGAATGTTAATATGTAATTTGGACATTAGTTCAAGGAACTTACCAAAGTGATTGTCCAAACGAGCTCTAGCTCTTGATTGTGGGAACGGTAGTGGTGGCTTGTATGGAGGCGGTGCCACATAGGTTGGCTCTACATCCTTGCTCTTGCCTCCATCTTCTTGCAACTTTCCCTCTTCTACCACTACTTGCTTTCCTTAGCATTTTCCTTGGGCAAAGGATCTTTCATACTCAACCCACTCCTCGTTGTGATAGCCAACACTTGGCCTCTTGGGTTATCTTCGGTCCTTCCGGGAAGCTTTCCCGGATCTCTATGGGCTTCACCCGATTTTTGGAACACTTGTGCTTCCAAAACCTTTTGAGCCTTAGAAATTGAAGTCACCGTGCTCTCAAGACCACACAACCTTCCAAGCAATTGCTCAAACATTACTTCGGTTCTATCTTTTGGGGGTTGAGTAAATCCGGGTGGAGGTTCTTGTGAAGCTCTTGATGTTGGAAATGTGCTTGTGGAGGAGGAGGGGTTCAAGGCTCCATCCGGGTTAGAGTAAGAAAATCCGGGATGGTTGTGGTTGGGCCGGTAATTGGTTAATTGCCGGTTGTTGTTGAAACTCCTTGGGCCTTGGTAATTGTTGAAGTTGCCCCTTCCCATATAATTCACATCCTCCTCCTTGGAAGACAAGTTGGCTTGTGGAAGCACTTGAGGAGTTGCTTGGTTCTTCAAAGTTGTAGCACACAACTCCCTCAAGGACTTCAACTCGTTATTGATGGCGTCAAGCTTGAAATTGCTCATGGTGACTTCACTCACCTCATATGCTCCCGCCTTTCTTCCTTCACTCTTCCTATGGGAGTATTTCTCAATTACTAGAGCTTGCTTCTCCACAAACTCCCAAGCTTCATCTACATGCTTCTCCATAAATGTCCCACCGGAAAGAGATTGGAGCTTGAATTGGCTATCTTCATCAAGTCCTTTGAAGTAGATCTCCAATAGCTCAATTTTCGCTATGCCATGGTGTGGACAATCAAGTAGTAGATCTTTGAACCTCTCCCAAGACTTGAATAAACTCTCTCTATCCTTCATCACGAAGGCATTGATCTTCCCTCTTAACTCGGTAGTCTTGGAAGGTGGGAAGAACTTAGTCAAAAACTCGGTTGTCATCTCCTCCCAAGTACCAACTCGCCCTTGTGGAATAGATTGATACCAAGCTAAGGCTTTATCCTTAAGAGAGAAGGAGAAAGCCCTTAGCTTATGGTTGTTGCTCTCCAATCTTGGCGGTCTAAGAGTCTCCATCAAGATCTCATAATTCCTCAAATGTTGATGAGGAGACTCTCCTTCCATCCCTCCAAATTGATTATGCCGGATCATTTGTAGAACTTGAGGGCGGAGCTCATAGTTGTGGGCTGCGGGATCTCCTAAGTTCACACCCGGACGGTGTGCTCTTTGTGCCGGATCTATACGTCTCCCTAGGGTTTGTGGCTCTTCAATGGCAATGGGCGCAACCCTAACATTAGCCGCCGGCTGCGGTTGTGGTGGAGGAGGTGGAGGTTGTCGGCGATTAAGCTCTCCTTGAACAAGGGCTTGCCTAATCTCATCAATCTCCCTCCTAGTTTCCTCTTGCCTCTCATTGGCAAGTCTCCTTTCTTCCTCCAAGAGCTCATCTCTTAGCCTTATTTGCTCTAAGGCTTCATCCAACTCAGCTTGGAGATTTCTACCGGCCATCTCTTTCTCTTTTCGTGTGCTCTTGGATCTAGATCGAAGGGTTTTCTCCGGTTCGGGATCGAATGGAGCTAAATCCTTGCCACGAGATCTTCGCATACACCTAAAGAGTAATAGATGTCCTGAAAAGCAAAGACACAAACCAAAAAGAGATCAAAAGCAACAAGAAAGATCTATACTAGAAACAATCACAAAATAGACTCAATCTAGACCTAGTCCCCGGCAACGGCGCCAAAAACTTGTTACGCTAAGATCGTGATGCGCAAATGGGTTTTAAATTTATAACTCGAACTAAATCCTAACTACCTAGCGAAACCCGCAGTGTACGGGACGTTTGTAGAAGGGATAGTATTCCGAGGTCGAACACAAAGACTAAGGTGAAATTGATTCGATTTGTGATTGAGTTTAGTAAGGATCTAGGTTGAAAGAAAAGAAGAAATAAAGAAATGAAAATCTCAAATGTTTTTAGTTGTTTTTTTTGGTGATAAATCAAAGATCACAATTCATGCAAAGTAAACAATCAAACTAAACTAAGAATCGACACAACTAAACAAGCTAAACAAGATAATGATCAAGGAAAGAAAAGACGGATTCTAGGGGTTGGAAGTTCCGGTTATGGCATAGGACTCAAGCTATCTATTCATTTCTTGGATTAACTATGATATGTTGGGATTAAGCGTTTCTAGATTGGGATCAATTACCGGGTAGGTCTCATGGTCCAACTAGTCCACTCCTAAGGTCTCATCACCGGGTAAGTCTCTAAGAGCCTAAGGATAGGAATTCTACACAAACCGGATTGTTAGCTAGGGGTCTAACCTATCCTTACCGGGTAAGTCTTGGAAAGGAAAGTCCTAAACAACTATCCTAGCACACCTAATCCAATGGCGGCTTATTAGGCTCACCACTACCTAAGGTTTGTTATCTTCGAAATCTAAGAGCAAGGATTATCGGGTAAGTCTCTCCTAACACTTAGTTACTAACACTAGGTTACCCTAGGGTAGATTAAACTCAACATACACTTAGGATTTCAACATTCTATAGATCTAAGACAAGATCCATCGAGCCAAGGAAAATCACGGTTTGTTCTACCTAAACCACGGCCTTGGTCAGACAAGAACTACCCGTGATTTCTAACAGCAGCTACGTTCATACACACAAGTCATCCAAAGGTAAATCTAAGTCCGTCCTATCATAGCCCTAGCCATAACCATCCTTTCCTTACCCTAGAACCTCATCAATTTAGCCTACAACGTTCATAATAGAAATCGAAACAAACAAACATAAAATCATGACATCCATTTGCAAGATAATGAAGGAAAGGAGATGAACAAGTGAACTAAAGCAAAACCAAGCTGAAAATAGAATTAGAGTAACTCACAATCCTTCCAAAAGAAGGTTCAAATGATTCATACAACTCTAGAAATAGAATCCGGAATTCTTCACTACAAAAATCTATCAAGGTGTGGCAATGGTGTGTGTTCTTCTTCTCCTCTTCAATGGAGCTCTTCTTCTTCCTCTTTGACACTTTCCTTCCTAGAAAAACTTCTTGTTGAGAGAATATTTTTGTTAGAGGGTAATGGATAATGGAGAGCTACTCCAAGATGCCTCTCACAGCCCATGAAGGACCACTTTTATAACAAACTTGCATGAGCTGGCCATGAGAGTTGTGGCACAGCTGTCACAAGAATCTGGCAAAATCCATGGGTGATTCCACGGCCGTGGAGTGTCAGAGAACCTTGATTCTGTGCAGAAACTTCGCCTTGGATCATTGAGTTGTGATTTGGTGCATGGCTTGTGTTGGAAAGGCTCCATGAGTCCTCCTTAGCCTTTAGCTCATGTCCTAATGAATCCGAGGGTGTGTCATCTAGATGAACGATCCTCAAACGTATCGTTTTTGCTCCTAAATCTCCCGAAATACCTATAAAACACGCAGAAGTCCGTGTAGACGTCTATCTCGGCAAAATACATGAATTGAGTGCAAAACGTCGTGAACTAGTGCTAAACCATGCATGAATGAGTGAGAATTCTATCTAAATGATTACCTAAAACTAAGTCATAAATCGTGTTATCAATAAGCAACGAGGTTGATAGCTCAAGGATGTGATGCCTTCTGGTGTTATGCAATGAAGGATCGGGAGAGTCCAATATTGGAGGATATTCTAGTGGTCTGTAAGTTTACAGATGTGTTTGCTGAGCAGTCTAGTTTGTCACCTCAGAGGAGTGTGGACTTCGGCATCAAATTAGAGCTTGGAACGAGACCGATCTCGAAGGCCCCATATCATATAACGTGTGTCGAGATGTTGAAGCTGAAGAAGCAACTCGAGGAGTTGACTGAGAAGGGCTTCATCCGCCCTAGCGTGTCCCCATCGGGAGCACCTATCCTCTTCGTGCGAAAGAAGGACAAATCGTTGAGATTGTGCATCGATTACAAAGAGCTAAACAAGGTGACCATTAAGAACAAGTATCCATTTCCCCGTATTGGCGATCTGCTGGATCAGCTTCAGGGATCGACTGTGTTCTCCAAGATTAATATGCGCTCAAGATATCACCAGTTGAGGGTGAGAGAGCGAGAGGTGCACAAGACGACATTTCGGACCCGATATGGACACTACGAGTTTTTAGTGATGCCATTTGGGCTTACGAATGCCCCAACGGTCTTCATGGAGTTGATGAACAACATCTTCATCGACTTCTCAGATCAGTTTTTGGTGGTCTTCATAGACGATATCTTGGTATACTCTCGTAGCAAAGAAGAGCATGCAGGACACCTGAGGATTGTGATGCGAGTTTTGCAGGATAGAGAGATGTACGCAAAGCTCTCTAAGTGTGAGTTCTGGATGCCAGAGGTAGCATTCTTGGGTCATATCGTCTCTGCCGAGGGGATCAAGGTTGATCCGGCGAAGATCGAGTCTGTAGCAGCATGGACGACACCGACAAACGTCAAAGAAGTGTGTAGTTTCCTTGGCAAGGCCGGTTAATACCGACGCTTTGTGGAGGGATTTTCTGTGATTTCCCATCCACTTACGATCTGCTGAAGAAGACTACCAGATTTGTATGGTCTGAGCAGTGTGCCCAGAGTTTTGAGGAGTTGAAGAGGCTATTACCTTCTGCTCCTATCTTGGCACAAGCAAAGGGTACATCGGGTTTTGTGGTTTATAGTGATGCATCCAAGCTAGGCTTGGAATGTGTGTTGATGTAGAGGGGAAGAGTGATTGCATATGGGTCTAGACAATTGAAGATGTATGAGGAGAACTACTCGACTCATGACCTAGAGTTAGCAGCGGTAGTTCATACTTTGAAGATCTCGAAAAATTACCTATATGGTGCTACATGTCAGATCTTCATATACCATAAGAGTCTGAAGTATATTTTTATGCAGCGGGAGTTGAATAACCGCCAACGTGGATGGCTCGAGTTGATCAAGTACTTTGAACTTGAGATTCTATATCATTCAAGGAAGGCAAACGATGTCGCCGACGCCCTGAGTTGGAAGACACCTCAAGAGAAGGCGATTGTGAGACTGACAGTCCAGTCTCAGGTGTAGAGAGATCTAGCTTGGCTAGAGTTAATTATCTAGTTTCCTGATGAGGATGCCAAGTTTTACACTTTTGAGGTTCTACATGACCTCTTGGGTGAGATCCAACAAAAGTAGTGGACCTGCCCGACCTTGATGAGGATTCGAGAGAGGATGTCTCGTGGTAAGGCACCACAGTTCTCCATAAGAGCAGATGGAGTGATGAGACGCCACGACTGCGTGTGTACCCACTGATGCGGAGCTGAGACGAAGGATTTTACAAGAGGATCCCTCACACCTTACTCAGTATATCCAGGTACGAGTAAGATGTACCATGATACGAGACAATCATATTGGTGGGGAGGGCTGAAGCGCAATGTAGCCAGATTTGTGGCACGGTGTGCGACCTGTCAACAGGTCAAGATAGAGCATTACAGACCTGGAGGTGAGCCCCATCCATTGCTAGTACCGTTGTGGAAGTGGGAGGACGTCTCCATGGACTCTATGACGGGATTGAGGCCTAATAGGAGTTTTGATGCTATTTGGGTTGTGGTTGATAGACTAGCAAAGACTGCACATTTCATTCCTATCACGGAAATGTGGCCAGTGAGTAGATTGACTGAGGAGTACACTAGGCAGATAGTGAGACTCCATGTGTACCGAGGACGATCGTCTCAAATCGAGATGGGCGATTTACCTTAAGATTTTGGCAGTAGATTCAGACTGCTTTGGGGACGAGTCTACATTTTACGACCGCGTTCCATCCTCAAATAGATGTCCAGTCAGAGAGAACCATCCAGACCCTTAAGGATATGCTGCGAGCTTGTGTGTTGAATTGGGGATAAGTGTGGACACATCATCTCCCACTAGTTGAGTTCTCATACAACAACAGCGGCATGCATCGATTGGGATGGCTCCATATGAGGCACTATATAGGCGTAGATGCCGTACACCGTTATGCTGGGATGAGCCTAGCAGTGCCAGTGGTATAACGCCAGAACAGATTCATGGTGATATGGCTAGAGTAGCGCTGATCAGAGAGAGGATGCTAGCTGCACAAAGTCGCCAGACGTCGTATACAGACAGAAGGCGTCGACGTCTAGAGTTCAGAGTGGGAGCTCATGTCTGGCTGAGAGTATTCCCCGGCGCGAGGCGTCAGATGTTTTGGCATAAAGGGGAAGTTGAGTCCCCGATATGTTGGTCCTTTCGAGATACTGGACAGAGTTGGTAGGGCAGCATACAGATTAGTTTTGCCTCCGAGGTTAAAGGGCGTTCATCCTGTATTTCACGTGTCTCAACTAAAGGAGCATATACCAGTTCCGAGACACATTATGAGTTATGATGATTCGGTGGTTGAGCCGGACCACACTTTTGTTGAGCATCCAATTCCAATCCTAGAGCGAGTTATGAGGCGCCTACATCTGAATGACATTCCCATGCTGAGGATACAGTGGTCGAGATGAGGACTTGATGAGACTACATGGGACACTGAGGATAGTATCTAGAGAAACTATCTCGAGTTTTATGTAGAGATAGATGGACCTGTAAGATCGATGAGTAGATCTTAGTGTAATCTTGGTCAGTGTTGTGATTATGTGCTTATGTGTTTTAATATGTTTATTTTCGTGCTAGCTATGATGTGATATATGATCTTATTAGATCTTGATGTGCTAGCTCGAGTTATGACTATAGTTGGAGCGGGTTCTTTCCTCAATGCTATTTGGATGCGATTAGGATCTAGCTGGAGATGGTTATTCCTACGCTATTTTGATGGACATAGTTTTGCTGGAGATGTGTTACCTCCATGCCTTGTGTTATGAGTGTGATATGGCTACATATGTGTTTCCTCTATGCCCTATGAGGTGATTATGGCAAGAGATGTTTTTCCTCTATGCCTTGTGATGTGATTATAGGTTGGCTAGAGATGGTTTTCCTCTATGCCACTAGAGAGTATATTGATGTTGTTGCTGGAGATGGTGATTCCTCCATGCCTATATTTTGAGGTTATAGAATAATATAGGTTGTGACCTTTTTGAGCGGAGATGTGATGCCTCCAATAAAGAGTGTTATACCTCGGCATATGGGTCCGAGAGGACTTAGGGATTTTGTTTTTAAGGGGGCTGAGATGTAAGAGCCTTAGTCTTTCAGAGATCTCGCGCCTGCGCCTCAGTTAAGACGCAGGTGCTAAGCCCTGCCTGAGCCGTCCCTACGGCCAGACCATCCGTCCCTACGGGCCACCTAATCCACCCCTGTGCCTCCTAGGTCCGCCCCTGCGGATTCTGATGGGCTGCAACCGTTTTTGTTCACTCTTGACCCGTGCTTTACCCTTTCTTCTCCTGTAAGTTTCTTTTTTAACCTCTTGATGAGGGTTTGAGTTCTTGGTTGATGATGATGATGATGGTGATGGATGTTGATGTGTTGTTGAGAGAGCCAGCCATGGTTGTGGTGTGAGGTTTCTTCCTCTATTAGGGCTCAGTTTGATAAGCGCTTCATCTTCCTCTTCTTTCTTTCTTCATTTCTTCTTTTCTTCCTTCTAAGCTTAGGTTCCCACAAGTTTGATCTTGTGATGGGCTTCCTAGGCATGTGTTGATGTCTATATGTATATATATGTATGTGTATGGCTGTTGGATGATGAAGAAGTGAAGATAGTCGAGTGAAGAGTTGAAGAGAAGTCGAAGACGTGCTCACTGCACACTAGGCGCCCCTGCGCCACCTCAGAGCCACCCCTACGCCTGGTGAGCCATCTCCCCTGCGTGTGGAGGCGCCGCCTCTACACCTCCCTATGTCCAGCTCCCGCGCCTTCCTTGTCACGCAAGTGCGTGTTATTCAGGGCTTGCCTAGGATGGCATGGACCCTTCCTTTCCTAGTGTGAGTGGTTTAGTGGCATGCTAGGAATGTCTATGAGGATAGAATGATGATGATTATGATATCGATATGTGCCGATTATGGCTTTGAGGATTAGTAGGTTGTGAGGCTTTTAAGTTGGTTATGATCCTTATGGATCCCTTGGGTCTAGGTGTGACACCTTTGATTGATAGAAAATTTGATATATCTCTGTTCCTTGCTATTAGGCAGTGTTGTTATACGGATTGAGATTGATCGTGGTTGAGAGTATCGGAAGTTGAGGTAAGTCCGTAGGACTTACTTAGCTACCATCCTTATATTGGGTGTATGCATGAGTGGTGTGTGTTATATGCTTGATGGCATGCGATATCAATTATTACCGACCTATGTTTTATTGATAGCCCCCTTGTAGTGGCAGTGATAACCTTTCCCTTTTATCATGTAAGGAGTCTGGGAGGTTCTCTGAAGTCAGGCCAGTCTCATATACGGGATGGGCACTTCACCACTCCCATAGGGTACACAGATAGTGCGCCGATACTACTCCAGCTGGCTATAGCACCCAGAGGCGAGGATGATATGTTCCTCGTGTCACATAGTTTCATATATCTATCTATATATATATACGATTTGAGTGGATGACCTTATATATAAAGATAATTAAAAATGGGTAAAGGTGTGACAACATGATTATGTCTTCATGATTTTATGACTTGTGCTTGTGCTTATGCATTACCTTATATATGAATGGTTAGTTAACGGTTTTATATCGTGTTGTAGATGCTTTGCAGGATAAGAGGACTACAGAGTGATCCGGCAGGGTGACTAGCCGAGGACTTCCGTACATAGGTGTTGCATGGGTTTTTGGGGATGTTTGTATACCTTGGTTATGATGTTGTGGTTTTGTACTCGGCTATGATGTTCTATACTCTTTTTATATACAGTTGTATCGTTTTATGTATTTGTTTTTATATCTGTCGGTGCCTTGTTGTAAGGTCCAGTGTAATTGTTTTCAAGCTAGGGTCACGATTCACTGTGAGATCCTAGCCCAATATGACGCCCCAAGTCCCGCGGAATCAGGATGTTACAATTTTAGAGAAAACCGTCTCTAGAACTAAGAAGGATTGGGCAATGAAGTTGGATGACGCACTATGGGCTTATAAAACGGCTTTCAAGACTCCCATAAGCACCAAGCCTTATAATCTTGTCTATGGGAAGTCTTTTCATCTTCCGGTGGAGTTAGAGCATAGAGCATATTGGGAAATCAAGTGACTCAAGTTCGACATGAAAGAAGCTAGAAAGAAGCTCCTCATGGACATCAATGAGCTAGAGAAGATCCGTTTAAAGAAGGAGATCCAATCCTTCTCTACAACTCTAAACTTCGACTATTTCCAGGTAAGCTTAAATCTCGCTGGACAAGACCTTATACTATAAAACATGTGTTTCCCCATGGTGTAGTTGATGTATGGGGTGAACATTGTGGAAGTTTCAAAGTTAATGGCCATAGATTAGAGAAATATATGCCGGAAGTTCCGGTTAAGAGCATTGCTCCTCTTATTCTTAAGTGATCATCAAGGAAGATAAGTCCAACTAGCGACCTTAAACCAAGCGCTTCTTGGGAGACAACTCAAGGTATTTCTATGTCTTTTTTCCCTTTTTCTTAGTTAAATTAGATAAGTTTTTCGTTTTTTTCGTTGGTACGCTCTGGGTTTTTCTTGTGTCTTTGATGACAAAAACTAGGTATTTTCTCAATGAAGGATAAGTGATAGGATGAGATGGTCGTAGGGTCAAGATTTTGATAAGAAAGGAATGAAGAAAGCACTTGGAGAGGAAGTGAAGAACAAAAGACAGATAAAATCGACCCACGCAAAAAAATCAATCGATCTTTAGGAATTAATTTATATAATTCATCCGATTTTTCCAAGGTCGAGAGCAAGATTGACTAAAAAATCACCCCCCCCCCCTAAAAAAAGGTCAATTTTTAGTGATCATGGACGACAAGGAAGAAAATCGGGCCGACAAATAAAATTTGACCATTCTAGAAAGATCGGTCGATTTTTAGGCCAAAACAGAGGGCTATAAAAGGGCTCATTCTTCATCTTCAACCCTAAACCTCTTATCTCCCAAGTCGAAAAAAGAGCCGCCGGTTCACCCTCAACCTCAAATCATCATTTTCAATCGTTTTCGCTCGTTCTTGAGCCAAAATTGAAGATATTTGCCCGACATTGAAGATTCCAAGCACAAACAACGCCACAAACCGCCAAATCGCTCGGATTTCAGGTTTTTTGTTCCAAACCCTAAAAAGATTCATTTCCTTAGATTCGTGCTTGTTTAGAGTTGTTTGGTTTGAAATAAAGTGCTATTTAGAGTAGTTACAAACAAAGGAAGTAGGTGGAAGAATTGGTTGGATGAAAACTTTACAGAATCGAAAGATTGATCGAGACAGTCAAAAAATCGGGTGAACCTAGAAAAATCGACCAATTTTTGAGCAAGAACATGTTGATTTTTCTTCACTGGAATGGAGTCTCTTCGTAGATCTGCATGTTCCTTGATTCCTAGGAGAGGTTCCACTTCTCAGCCTCCACAACCTCCTCCTAGACTCCCGGTCATCCAAGAGAAACACAAGGCAAGGTACGAATGACTTTCGACTCATCCTATTATTCCTCCTAGATACTTGGTGATTGATGAAATAGATGTGCTGAATGTTAGAGAGGATTTGTAGTGGATGATTGAAAGAACTGAATTGACTGATTTTGTGAAGATTAGAGAACATGCTTATGAGGAGATAACTTTGGAATTTCTAAGTTTGTTCAAGCATGATCCTAGGGAACGGAAAGTGAAGTTTAGATTTGTTGAATAAAAATTATGACTTGCCCATTGCTGCATTTGGGAATATGTTTGGCTTCCCTACGTCATTTGCAGGATTTTTTCCTAGGAATATTAGTTCTAGTGGATTTTGGGAGAGTATAGCTCTTGTGGAAAGAGGAAACGACAAATGGAGAGCTAGAAAATCAAAGAAGAAAAGTATCTACAATCTCTCCTTCAAGTTAGGCCACCGGATTCTTAGTGAGACTTTGTTCGCAAGAATAGAGACTCCGCAGAAAATTAAGGTAAACGAGTTGTATCTTCTGTATTGCATGACGACAGGTACCATCCCAGATACCGCCACCATGCTGGCTGACTACCTAGGGAAAATTGCTAACAACACGGGAGGAAATATTTGTGTTTGAGGTCTAGTTACCCACATAGGTAGGACCATGATTTTGGACTTCTCGGCTTGTACTCTAGTTGTTGAGGCTCATCCTTTGGGGTTACAATAGTTTATTTCTCGAGGGATTCTGGTTCCCCGAGGGCGTGATCCTCCTTACGTCGCCATGCCTTGGGAGAGGCAACCATGAGAGATGGTTTGGAAGAGCGAGTACACAATCACAAATCAGAACTACTAGAAGCATGGGTTTGAGGGTACAAATAGTTTAGAGGATGCTGCCAAGGATGTTGCTGCTACTGATAATGATGTTGTAGCGACATATGTTACTATAGAGATTGATAGTGATGTGTATTCTCATCATGATGTCATGGACACCGATGCATATGAGGCTTGTCTGAGTAGAGTTCTTGTTGAGGACGATGAGGCCACAGAGGATGATGAGCATCTAGCTGGGAGGACAAACAAGTTTCCTCGACGACAGAAGGTACCGATGAGACCGCGGCATTCGGTTTCACATGCACCACGGGGCGGGAGCCGGCGCATATCCGATTATTCCGAGTTCTCTAGACAACTGGTGGCTTTGACCACGAACTTTAATGGCATGCACAACGACTTTCGAGATTTCCGTATTAAGGTAGATGCGCGCCATTCTTTGTCAAGGGAGAGATGGGATGACCTGTACTATCCCACTTTCGGGACATACTATACACTCGCTCTACAATATCCATTTTATCCACCACCATCACTACCGCAAGTGTGATTGGATCACTAGACTCGTCATTTTACATTGTAAGTATTTTTCTTCATCTTGTACTTGATTCTTCTATTGGAGACAATGTTAGTTTTAAGTATGGGGTGGGGGTACATGCAAAATTTTATTTCTTATTTCACACAATTCCTTTATTTTCATTTGCACTTTCGGATTGAAATAACATTTGTCACACGTTTGCTTATCGCATTGCATTGCATTTATTTCGAAAAATACAAAAATTTAAAATTTTTTTTTAAAATTTTGTGCTTCTTAGATGGATATGATCTCAATGATGATATTTGTGTATGTGAATTGGCAAAAAGATGACTTGTATATTTGAGATAAATTATGGCACATGTGGACTTGAATACTTTGATAACTCCACCTTAATTATAAATTGTTTGATGTGAATGATGGAAGACTTCACATTTATATGCAGTTTTATAAACTAACAAATATCGATTGTATTCCCAGATTGCATGTTTTGGTTTGTGTTTGTTAAATGTGTGTAGGCCTTGGAAAGCATTTCAAAGAAAGAACGCAGGTCTTGAAAAACTTTACGAAGGACAAGCACGGAGCCATTGGAAAGCATTTCGAAGGACAAACGCTGAAGCCTTGCAAACCATTACAAAGGTGGATTCGGCTAAGGGCTTTCGAATACAAGATTCGAATATATTAACAACCAAAACGAAGATCTCTACCAAGGATAACAAGAAGATTTGAGAAGATTCTTAAGGAGAAGATCTCGACAAGCCAACAAGAAGATCATCAAAAGAGAAAATCTCGGCCACAACAAAAAGATCTCACAAAAATCTTAACCGAAGACCAAAGAGGATAAGAGAATATCTTCCAAACGGATTCCACGCAAGAAGATCTCGGATCTAAGCAAAATCTTCAAAGGCATATCAAAGAGATAAGATCTATGATCTTCAACAAACAAAGATCTTCAACGACATTTCTAAAGCAGGAGAAGATCACGAAGATGAAAATTCACAACGTGCATCAAAGAGAGGAAGTAGCAGAAAGAAGATAGAAGATCTTACAATGGATAATTCACCTTAACCAAGCACCATTTTCCATGGAGAAAGAAGAACGTTACAACGGCTATCTTATAATGGCTAAGAAGTTCTCCATAGAAGACTATAAATTAAGATGATGATTATAGAGAACTACAATAAGCTCACACGGAAATAATCCAAGTCTTCAAGCAATCAAACATCTTCATTCATTCCAAAAATTTTTCTTCCTCTTAGCTTACAAAAGTTTACATCCTTAGAGTGAGAAAAACACTAGAGCATCATTGGCATACCTAGAGAGTGTTATACTCGAGTGTGGGTTACTCTACGATGTAACTAGGTTGTTATTGCTAGGTTAGAGTTAACTAGATCATAGCATTCAGGCTATAGTCAAAGAAGAAGGGGATTTCTTCTAGGTTGTATCTAGGACTCATTGAGCAGTTAATAGATAGTTAGATCCTAGGGTAAAGAAACCCTAGGACGGAGACGTGGGCTGTTAGTGCTGAACTTCGTAAACAGATCACCGTGTCGATCATTTATTCTGCACTTTATATCGCTTAAATTGTGACTAACATTGTTTTGCAGGTTTTGAAGTCAAGGCCTTGAAATCCCTTTTAAAGCCTTGAAAACTAGTTTTGCCACATGACGCACAAATCGACATCAAGGCCTGGAATCAGTTTCAAACCCTTGATATATGATATTGCAAAAAGTTCCCATACTCTATTTAACCCCCACTTCTAGAGTATTTATATCCTTATTATTCACATATACGGTTCTTCAATTGGTATCAGAAGTCGATGTGATCGAACTCGATTCAAACACGAGGATCCACCGGCACAAGTTCACGCTCTAATACCACTTGATGCGCTCTTTGTTGGTTGAACGCGAGGATCCACCGGTGTTGTTCCTTCCGTCCACTTCTTTTGTTGATTTTTTTATTGGGATATGCCAAGCAAGGATCGTCCAACCTCGCACCTTGGATCTCCTTGGCTCGAGATCTTTTCCCTCGGAATCTCACGTCGGGATTGAATCTTCTTTGTCCTCCTAGCCTCTCACCGTAAGGACACCACTCGGCCTCTCACTTTGTGGGTTTCGAAACTTTGGCCTCTCACCTTAGTCTCTAGGTTTGTTTTTTTCAAAGTAAAAACACGACTTTTGATTGAAAATCACTCAATTTCGTCTTTCTATAAAATGGTGTGGTAGAGGCCTTATATAGGCTGAAAATTCAGCACCTAACTCCTAACAATTAAAGGTTACAAGCTCAAGAGTTTTGAAATTAAAAAAAGGAAAAAACAAAGGAACTTTCATCACGTACTTTCTTCACATACTTTTCCACCTACTTTTCTCCTCCTACTTTCACATGATTAATACATAAATTCATGCATAGTATATGAATAATATGAGGATGGTATGCTGCATGAAATATGTATTGGTTGGGCGTGCATATGTTTTGTATAACCATCTTTCATGCCTCCATGCATGATCTTGCCCAACCATCCATACAATTACCGTAGTTGCTGCAATTTAGGGTCATTTTCACCCTCTTCCTCTTGGAATCTCGACTTTGTGTAAACTAGAAAGTTATAGATATTGAAAATACCTTTCAAAGTAGTACTCGGTATTTTATTTCCAAGCATTGTCTCAGTTATAGGCGTTTTACTGAGAGTGCGCAAACCTGACAGCTTAGCCGGAGAGAGTGAAAATTGGCTTGCATTGGGCATGCTCGGAGCAAGCATTTTCAGTTTGATTTCAATAGGTTTTGGCTCAGTTTTAGGCATGACCTCCAACACATAAATATTGATTTTGATAGGTTCCGGCTGAGTTTTGACTTGGACGGTTGGTGGAAAAATAATTGGTTCCGACATATTGACGATGATTTCTTCTTCGGCGGGGATCACATCAGAAGTAGACTCACGTATATTGATTTAACCATCAGTGAGACTAATTATGAACTCTGTAGGTGATGCAGGATTCGCTCAAGGAAGATCCACATCTCTACCACCACTCTTTTGTGGTAATAACTTTGCCCATCAGAGAGCACTAATGCAAATGTTTGTCATTGATGAGGACATGGAACTATGGAGCATCATTCAAAGTAGCCCTAAAATCCCAACCACCATGGTTGAAGGAGTCCAAGTTGAAAAGAAGGAAGCCGACTTCACTCAAACGGACTTGGATAGTTTATCAAAGAATTACAAGGCCATGAACTTGCTCTATTGTTGATTGGATGCTAATGAATTCTACCGTTTCTCATCATGCAAGAGTACAAAGGAAATATGGGACAAGTTAGTTGATACGTACGAAGGAATAAGTCAAGTCAAGAAAACCAAGATAAGCATCTTTCAAAGGCAATACAAGCTATTCAAGATGAATTCAAATGAGTCGGTCAAGAAGATGTTCACACGATTCACCGAGATCGTGAACAATCTTGATATACTTGGAAAGGTCTTCACAAATGAAGAAAAAGTAAGAAAAGTACTAAGGAGCTTACCTAAAGCTATGTGGAGACCAAAAGTGAGCGCCGTTGAAGAATCCCAAAATCTCACTATACTACCTTTGGACGATCTTCTTGGAAAGCTAATCACCCATGAAATGGTTCTTGGTGAAGAAGATGGAGAGTTCCCATCAAACACAAAGAATCTTTCCCTAAGATCCAAGAAGGACGACATACCATCAGAGGATGAGGAGAGTGATGATGATGATGAAGATCCATTCGCCTTGATTTCAAGAGCTCTTGCAATAATTCTATAAATGAAGAAGCAATTCGCAAACAACGGAAGGGGAGGATCCAGGAAAAGGAAGAGAAATAGCTGGAAGCTTTCCAGACGATACATTTTACACAACTCTCTGTTGTGTAACCGCCCTAGCGCCTCACACCAGCCGCCCCTGCGGCCAGCCGCCCCTACGGCTCAGTCTAGGCGCCCCTGCGGAATTGTCGACAGAGGTTTGTCTTAAGCTCCAGTCTTTTAAGCCTTGGTTTGCTGACATCGTGAACTTCATTGTCAAAAAGGAGTACCCTCCATATTTCACTAAGGCACAACGAGAGAAGGTAAAGGCTGAAGCTCGACACTACGTTTGGGACGATCCCTACATTTGGAAGCATTGTAGTGACCAAGTGATCCGACGTTGTATTCCGGATAATGAGGTACAATCCGTCCTAACTTTCTGTCATGCTGAAGCATGTGGGGGCACTTTGGGGCAAACAAAACAGCAAGAAAAGTTTTGGATGCCGGTTTCTTTTGGCCACACAATTTTGGAGACGCTTTTGCGTTTTGCAAAGTTGTAGGAAATCTTTCAAGGAGACATGAAATGCCCTAATCCTCTCTTATATTTTGCGAAATATTTGACGTTTGGGGGATTGATTTCATGGGGCCGTTTCCTACTTCATTCGGGCACACATATATTTTGCTTGCGGTGGACTATGTTTCCAAGTGGGTGGAAGCAAAGGCCACCAAAACTAATGATTCAAAAGTGGTTTCAGCTTTTCATAAGGAAAACATTTTCGCACGATTTGGAATCCCCAAAGCCTTAATCAGCCATAGGGGAACCCATTTCTGCAGCAAAACGATCACAACTCTCCTTAAGAAGTATCACGTCCACCAACGGGTATCAACGGCTTATCATCCACAAACAAATGGCCAAGCTGAGGTATCTAACCGGGAAATAAAGACCATCCTTGAAAAGACGGTCTCTCTCGGACAGAAGGATTAGAGTGCAAGGCTAAATGACGCCCTATGGGCATATCGGACAGCCTACAAAACTCCTATCGGGATGTCTCCTTTCAGGCTCGTGTTTGGGAAAGCTTGCCACCTACCGGTGGAGCTAGAGCACAAAGCTTGGTGGGCGGTAAGGAAGTAGAACATGAACGTAGAGGAAGTGGGAGAATTCCGGAAGCTCCAATTGCAAGAGTTGGAGGAATTGAGGTTTGATGCATATGACCATGCCACCGCATACAAAGAAAAGACTAAAGCATCCCATGACCGAAACATTCTCCGGAAAGATTTCAAGGTAGGTAATAAGGTACTTCTCTTTCAATCACGTTGAAACTCTTTGCATGTAAGCTAAGTTCAAGATGGACGGGGCCGTTCGTGGTAGCCGAAGTATACCCTCACGGGGCGGTGGATCTTTATGATCCCCAAACGCACAAGATGTTCAAGGTAAACGGACAAAGGCTAAAGTGTTACCTTTAAGGAGTCAAGAACGATCCGATTGATGAGATGGTGTTGGAGGAGGCACAGTTAGAGAAGTAAAGACCTTACGTCGAGCCAACGACGTAAAACAAAGGCGCTGCTCGGGAGGCAACCCGAAGGAATAAGAAGAGGAGCCTCTGTCAAGAAACCGCCCCTGCGGCTCAGTGTCACCGCCCCTGCGGCGACACCCATGCCCAGCACCGCACCCGGCGCTGGGACAACGTCTACAACATGCTGGTCACCGCCTCCGCGGTGACTCCCCTACGCCCCTACGGCAGCCATCCCTGACACACATCCTCAGCGCTGAGCCTGCGTGACCCCTCTCCCATGTCACTGCCCCCGCCCCTGCGGGTTCACCCAGAAAAGAAAAAAAATATAGAAATCACAAAACATTTCCCTACACCTACCCCACCCACCCACACTCTCTCTCCTCACCAACCACAACCACATCTTCCTCGCACCTTCCCTCTCTCAACTGAAACGCCCCCTGCGCCCTCAACAAACCCTCACAAGCCACCTATAACCGCCCCTGCGCCACCTCCGACGACCGGCAAACACTCCTGCGATGCCCCTGCGCCACCCTCTCTATCCCTACCTCCACCTTGCTCATTCTGCAACTCCCTCACCCTACTACAACCTTCACCACTACCCCCAATAAAACCCCACTCTGCAACATCTCCGATGACGCCTCCACCACCCAAAGCAGCGCTGGAACAACCACATCACCACCACCCTCGCAGTTTTCCAGAATCGCCCTCTGCACTTCTCCCGCCCCTGCACCTGCAAGCTTCCACAGTTGCGCCTCACCGCCCCTGCGCCTCTTCAGCCGCCCCTACGGAAAACACAACAGAGGGTTCGTCTTTCTTCCCTATTTTTGAAAGTTGCTAATTCTTTTATCTAATCAACTGCAAGAATGAAACCACAAAGATATGTACACAACTCGGTTTCTGCTCGTTCCTACCCTGGAGAAGCTAGGCATGCTGGAGAGCATGCAGTTTTTTTTTAGCCAATGCTGGGCTTGGAGACTTCCTATAAAAGAGTGCTCCAACGTATCCCGAGCTCAGCAGACAGTTCATCTCCACCTTCACCATGGAGAAGGAGGATCATGTGTGTATTGGACTCACCTTCAAGTTCAATAAGACCAAATACACACTTGATTACCACCAGCTACAGGAGGCTTTCGGGGTGACTCTCAACCACTCCAAGAACTGGTGGGAGCCAGTCCCGATCCCGGACCTGTGTGAGTTTTGGTAGGCAGCTACCGGATCAGAGTTCCATGGAGGGGGTGAGTACTCCAACAAAGTCACTCACCCTTGCTTGAGGCTCCTCTCCAAGATCCTCATGATTGTCTTCTATGGACACAAAGAGGAGAACAAGGTCACCCTCAAGGACCTCCCACTACTATACTCCTGCCTTCCTATGAGCGAGAAGGTGATGGATTGGCCGTCCCTATTCCTTGCCCCTTTGAAGCGGATTAGGAGGAATGAGCCGAGGGACATTGTCGGCAGTGGGGTGATCTCCTTGATTGCCTCACAGGTTATGGATCTTTCCGGCCTAGAGGATAGGCTGGAGGCTCCTCTCTACACAGAGGGGATGTTGAGGAGGTGCAAGCTCCTCCGACGTGACGGGGAGAACCTATTTTGGATCTCCCTTGCAGATGGGAGCCACCTCACTTACCACCCTCGGCCTTTACCATTCGTGGATGAGCTCTCCGAGCTCTACATCCCGGCTGATCCGTTCATACCGAGGAGGCTGCTAGTGGCCATTGTGGAGAGGCATGCTGCGAGCTCCAGCCGGGCCCACCATGAGGAGCACATGCCCATCCCCGACGACGAGGAGAGGCCTACTGAACCACTGGAGGAGGATCCGGCTCTTGCGAGCCTATAGGCTCAGATGGCGGCCATGACCACCCAGCATCAGGCATGGCAGACCGAGTACCAGCGGACCATGCTGGAGCAGCAACAGAGCTGGCAGACGAGTTTTGCCACCTCCATGACCTCCCACTTCGACCAGAGACAAGAGGCTTGGCAGATGGCCCAGCAGAAGGAGTTGGAGGCTCAACAGTTGGCTTGGTAGGCAAGCTTTGAGACCTCTTTTGGCCGTGGGATGGAGGCACAGCAGACCCGCATCGATGACATCTACCGCCGGCAGGAGCACTTCTTCAGCCACTTCCCGTACCCACCAGAGAGGGTCCGGATGGTCCAGCAGGTCCATCCCACTAGTGGTATCATTCTCTTTCCCTTTCCCATATTTATCTTTGCTTCATTTCCACTTTGAGGGCAAAGTGTACTTCTAGTATGGGGGAGGGACATATCATTGCATGTATAGTGGTTTTAATTTGTTTTGAGTTATTTTGCATTGAGTCTTTTGTAGTTTGAAATTCAGAAAAAAAAGCCAAAGAAAATGAAAAAAGTCATGAAAATCCTTAGATAAACCGAAAACCCGAAAGGGCGGTTTAGGCAAAAAGAAGGTAGTCCGACCAACATTAGGTTGGTGCGAAATTGGGCTTGAGGGATGTGAGATTAAAGTGAGATCATCAAAGAAAATAAGAAGAGTGGCAAGGTGAAAACCCGAAAGGGAACTTTGGCAAAATGAGCGACACCGAGTGTAGGTTTCCCTTCCGACGTTTGGCGACATAAGAAGGGGAGTCATAAGGAGGTTGTCCGGGTAGGCCACTCTTGGAGCAATAAGGATGGTAGTTTCTTACCTTTTTCTCACATTTCTTCTCTTTTCCTTCTTTCTTTCTTGGCCTTTCTTTTGTTTTCATTATCTTTTTTGCTTGCCCATTGTAACACCGCGAATCCGCGAGACTCGGGATGCTACGGGTTGGGGCCTCACAATGGGTCCCGACCCTTAGCCTGACAACAATTTCACTGGATCTTGCAACAAGGCACAAATAAAGGCCAAAACTGAAATACATTTTTATGCAATGTTATGAAACCCGAAAATAAAAGAAAGGAAAGACTTCAGCCGTCTATACAACAACATCAACATAATATACAATAACAACACAAGGACTCCAAAACCCAAAACAACCTAAGATGTACGGAACCCCGGCTGCCCACTCCTCCGGATCACTCGGCCACATCCTAACCTGCACATCAACTACAACAATCGGTATAAAACCGTTAGCTCACATTCTAGGCATTATAAGAATAATATAGCACAAACACACATAGGAACACAAACACACAACATGCTCATAAACATACACATCCGTTACTTATTATCTTTTTAGGTTATTCCATATCTAATCCATTCGTTCAAGTGTGACACGAGAGTCTTATAACTCTCGCCTCTATCCCCGTGTAACCAACAGGAGTGTGGCGGCACCCAACCCGTATACCCTGAGGGAGTGATGAAGAAGCCCGCCCGTATACCGTGTATGGCCTGGTCGCAGAGATCCCCCCAGTCTCCCTCGGGAAACTGAGCGGTGATGTCACCGCCCGATAATAATAGTAGTAACAATGGGCCAATAAATAAGGTCAAGTAAATCCTAATCCATTTTCATGCTTAAAAGCGGTAAACACACACCACCATATACATCCAAATAAGGCATAGAAGCGGCTAAGTAAGTCCGAGGACTTACCTCGTCTCAATGCTAACCGAAAACGATAACACTCTCCGAAAGAATATAACCAAAGCCTGTTCAAGACAAGGCACGATAATTAACAACCACCCATGCAAGCTAATAGTCCATAGACTTCTAGTCCTATATGCTCTTACATGATCATGCTCTTTCATAAACTAGAATAACACTCCTAGTCCTCACAACTCACGAGATCTCAACTATATCCCCAAGTGTCAGGATACTCTCATCTTAAACTCTACAATCTCAACCAACATATGAATATCACCTCAAGTCTCACAAGATCAACCACAAGGCTCACAATTGTATAACAACTCGAGATCAACACACCACGTGACATAGAACATCAATAACCTCAAACACTCACCTAAAGGTTCCAAGCCACTACTTGGCATTTGCCCTAAGTTATGCTAAATCCAACCTAGCATGATTCTACCACTAAACATAACTTGATCGAGGAAGAAGGTACTCACACACGATCCAAGGTTGAAGATGATCTACGGACGTCGAGATTGGATTCGTTGGTCTATAACGGCCGCTTCCGAACCTAAAACCAAAGCTAAGGAAATTTAGCTCATATGCTAAATTTGAACGGAGGATTTAAAGTATAAGATTCTAAGAAAAAATCTCGCTTTGAAAACAAGGTTAAAAACCCGCAAAATATTTTCCGGGGTGATTTATACCATTTTATAAACATGGATCAAAACTATGTATTATTCACAAGCGCAAAAACTGCATATCTCAAGAATAGTGGGTCAAGACCGTGTTTATACAAATTTCAGGGGCCAAAACTGCAATATAAATAATGATGTGGGTGCAGTTTGCAACTATATCAATTTCAGGGGCCAAAATCGTATTAAATACAAAAAGGAGGGCAAAAATATAATAAGACCAAAACTCCTTCTTCAACCTCCTGTGACACGCGCAGAAGAAGAAGGAAAGGGCAGAGGGATTCCGGCGGCTGCCCAGGCGGAGGAAGAGGAGAGGCGGCTGGGCGCGCAGGCGTCGTCTCCAGCGGCGTCGTCTTCGGCGACAGAAAGGGTTCCCTACTGCGGCTTTTGCACTGAACAGAGAAGAAGAGAGGGGCGGCTTGCTCAACCTACTGGTGGCTCTGTTTGCCCTAGGCGGCGGCGTGGAGGCGGCTTCCTTCAGTCCCGGCGGTTCTCAGAATGTGCAACCCTCCTCTCCGGCGGTAGGAGCGGACAGAACAACGAGTGGAGAGGGGAGAAGGCGGGGCTGGGCGCGGCCTTGGCGCCGTCCTGCTGGCAGCTCCGATCCACCAAGGCGGCAGCGTGGCGCAGATAGCGGCGTCCGGTGGCGGTCCCTGGCGGTGCAGCCTTCTTCAAGTTCTTCCCCAAAGGTACAGATTCAACTGCAGAGAACACAAAAAAATATGGGGAGGGAGAGGGTCTTTCGGCTGGCCTTGTGTGAGGAAGATAGGGAATAGGGCACAACAAGTAATCCTATAGCAGAACTCTGAGCGGAACGAGGGGTCGGCGGCCGATGATCAAGGGGTCGGCTCCCTTTCTGCAGACGCGTGAGAGGTTGTGTCAGGGAGAGGCTCATCTGCCAGTGAAGAGAGAGGGAGGGGAAAAAAATAAAGAGAGAAAAGGAAAAATAAAAAGAATAGGAAGGAGAGAAATAGAGAAACAGCTTATTATAGAAAACAAAGGTAGTCTGAATTTCAAAATATTCGGGACGGGATTTTCGACTCGGAATGACTTATCTGTTATTTTTCGAAAGTGAACCAAAATATAATTATACTCGGAAATTTATTATTATTATTATTATTATTATTTTGTCTCAAAACACTTTGAAAAGAGATATAAATATAATTTATAATAAAAATATCGATAGAAGTACGCGAGAGGGAAAATGTCGAAACCGGGCGTTACATTAGGTCCCCCTAAAAACAAGTTTCGTCCCGAAACTTGCTAAATGTGAAACTCCCAAACGACCTCGTCTCGAAAACCGCTCGGGACCCTATAACATGGCAACTACGACCCTCAAAACCAGATTTTACCCGCCTAGACACATCAAGACTCGCAAGATATACACATAAGAAACGCACATCATATCATGTTACAAATCACATAAGCACGACCAAGGAAAGATCTCGGGATTAGCCCGACGGTCCTATAGATGTCGCTAAATCCGCGTAAAACTCGACTAATGATACTATCATACGCCTTCTAGTTAGCCTCATCGGTTCCTCGTCTGCCACTAGATCATCACGACAGACCATCTGTTTCGAGTTATGTATGCACTCCCTCGACTGATACACGTGAACCCTGGTTGAGCACCCTCTACACTCGGCAGTCACGCCAACCGGTAAACCAATTTCCCAACTCGCACTAAGATTTCAAAAAGGTCCGATATATCAAAATCTTAACTTTCTCCTCGGGTCTTCCTCAATACACTATTTCCATTATGTGTCTCTTTTATTGTCTCTAACAAAAATTTACGTCGTTGGCTTTGGTTCTTGTCAAACTAAACTTTTGATGTTACGTTTTCTCATTTCTTGCCGCGAGTTCCAAATAATGAAGGTGGTACTTTACTTCACACTGCTTCTACTCCCGAGACACGTATGCTATTACTTTTACATCGTTCCTCAGTACTCCATTAAGACCTTGTCTAGGGGAACCGCTTGTACCCTTCAAACCCATCATACCTCGAGACAATTTCAAAACAATTGTACCAATGAATATCCTCTTAACTCTCAACATCTCTATTGTCAATTTTCTTCTCACTCAATACTTTATCGTCATCCGGAGTAGGTTAGCCATAGATGGTGTTACTTAGAAATCTCTCCACAAATCCGGTAATGACCAACACATCCAAGGAAACTTGTAACTTCATCCACGTCCTTCGGGGTTTTCCATCCCGAGACAACTTGTCATACACTTTTTCTCTTCTTTCAGAGTTGATCCAAATATCTTATCCAGGTATTAGTAAGCCCATATGGAATCACTAAAACTCGTAGTGACCATAGTTGTCCGGAATATCGTATTTGCAATATCCGAGTCTCGAATTCTCAATTGGCGGCAATCAGACCTTAAATCATTCTTAGAAGATACTACCGACCCTTGCAACCGGTCGAGTAGATCCCCTATCCGTGGTGAGGGATACTTGGTTCTTCATGGTTATCTTGCTCGACTCACTGTAATCGATGTACAAACGAAGATAACCGTCTCTCTTTTCGCAAGCTGGTGTTCTCCATAACAACTTCAAATCAAGAGTTTAAGATATATTCCAATATGAACTTCAATTCTTCTTAATGGTAAATCCACCTTCCGATGCATTGGAATCCGTTCTATCTCGGGTTCCAGCTTTTCTTCTCCCATAACATATCGTAAGATATCGACACAATCTTGTCTTAACATGGGTCAAGTGGTCCACCCCGATCTGTTGAGGTGACGTCCATCGAACATGTGGTTTAATACTTCTTTAGCTGCAACGTTTACCGTCCTCTTTCAAAGATCCTTCATCTCCAAAACTCGGAAGACTTGCTCTAATAATCTTTGTAAGGTTTCACACTTATGTGAAGTCATGAAGGTCCTAACTGCAGGACTTAATCACGCCTTATAATATATTAGTATTACCTTTTTCGTATTCTACCAAAGCTTGCATCATTTCTTCGAGTAGGTGTAGAACTTACTCCCTTTTATTATGTAACGTTCAATCGACTGTAGAGGTTCTATCCTCCATCTTTCTTGTACTTCTTGTACATCTAACATCGACTTCAAACTTCAAAAATTTAGTCTTCCCTTACTATTGTTGGTCACCGTATGTATTTCTCGGTATTCTATGTACAACTACAATGGAAGCCTCATCTTAAGGTTGATCCACTAGCTCCCCTTACCATGATCAAACCTTAAAAGTTGTAACCAGTGGCGTTCCTCTATATGTCAATCCCATGACCTAAGAAGGTCGCGTAAGATCGTTACAATCTCCTCCTCGGAGGTCTTGTTATAACTACTTGCTTGAACTCGTTCAACATTATTTGATTTAACACAAATACTCTCCGTTGATATACCTCCTTACTATGGACATTGATCCACCACAAATACTCTCAGCTCTTGTTCCCGATCATATATGTTCCCATAGTCTTGTTTACTCTTCCCATCTACACACCTCAATAGACAACCCGCACTTGTGCTTTCTCAGTTGTCACCTGATTAACTTGTATCTGACCTTCTCCGAAGTTAACGACTTACCCTCCTACCATACTTCCATGCTACCATACTCCTGAAAGGATACACTCTCGGGGTACTTTGCCTTAACTTCACTAGCTCATTTTACTCTGCTTTAACTCCGTTAGCTATTTCTACGCTCCTTTCTTCCTTCCGCTTATGTAAGCTAACCATACCTACCCAACAATCTCGTCTCAAATGTCTCACCTTTATTGGCTTAACCGCTCTTCGTAATGTTTAGCAAATGCAGTCCTCAAATGTTCTGACATTAATTAGCCTCCACTCGCATCCTTCTTGGTTGATAACTTAAGTTCTTCAATCCAGCTCCTTGTTTCCTCTTTCATCTTCTGAAGATCATCATCCTCACACACTTCCTCCTTCTTAGCGTTGCTCAGTCTCATCACAATGACAGAAATTGATTGACTCTCACGGTAATTCCACTATGTGAATTTTCACCATGTGATCCTCCTCGTAACTATAAAACTTCTAAATAAGTCACTCGCTTAGAATCTCGCAAAGATCGTCACTACACCCTCCGGTACCTCTCGGCTTAACTTCCGGTTCTCGTCAATCTTTCCAAATTCTTACAACATTCTTTTCATCTTTACTCCCATACTTAGAAGCGCTTATGAAAAACTCGTCTTATTTAAAACGCCACTTTTAATCTCGAGCGGGAATGTAGTCCTCTCTACTTGATTCGCACCTACAGTTCATCGGCACCGTACTTGGAAAAACTTTAAGTTCGTTGTCTCTAGTTGCCTCATTGATGCTCCTTCATTGTTTCCTTGGTACCACTCTCATGTCTTCATGTCGCTTTTATTTGGTATAGTCTCCATCTTGGTTTCGCTTAAGTTGACTCGAGGTTCTCTTTCACTTGTTTGTCCTTCGTTTCGCCATCTTTAATCTTCTTCTTCGACGTCCTCTTAAAGGAATCTGGGAAATCACCGGGGTGCTTGCGAAAACTTGATGCTCAACTTCATACTTGAGCATACTCTTCTTCGTATGTATACTATCCTAATCCAAAACGGCGTTGTCCAAGGGGGCGATGATAGCTTTCTATCATCTTAGCTATAAGGTTCACTATCACTAATATGATATTAGCATACCATATGTTTATATATATAATACGATATAAAAGCCATGCTACTACTATAATATAACTAGTCCATACACAATTTACAATTCAACATACAAGTATAGTCCAAAACATCCTAAGTCCACATATACATAACTACATATATACACATATATATACATAATATAATAATCAATAACTACGTCGCCGAGATCCGCGGAGGAAGTGGTGGTCCCGTACATTCTACCCCAACTGACTCATGCACATGATTTGAAAACGAAATTCATTTCTTTAAAACTCAGAACCCTTGAGGGTTATGTTTATTTTTATTCGGCCTTTAGAAGATTGCGAGTGCCATTGTTGTCAACCTAGGGCTCTGATACCACTTTTGTAACACCCCGAATCTGCGAGACTCGGGATGCTACGGGTTGGGGCCTCACAATGGGTCCCGACCCTTAGCCTGACAACAATTTCACTGGATCTTGCAACAAGGCACAAATAAAAGCCAAAACCGAAATACATTTTTATGCAATGTTATGAAACCCGAAAATAAAAGAAAGGAAAGACTTCAGCCGTCCATACAACAACATCAACATAATATACAATAACAACACAAGGACTCCAAAACCCAAAACAACCTAAGATGTACGGAACCCCGCCTGCCCACTCCTCCGGATCACTCGGCCACATCCTAACCTGCACATCAACTACAACAATCGGTATAAAACCGCTAGCTCACATTCTAGGCATTATAAGAATAATATGGCACAAACACACATAGGAACACAAACACACAACATGCTCATAAACATACACATCCGTTACTTATTATCTTTTTAGGTTATTCCATATCTAATCCATTCGTTCAAGTGTGACACGAGAGTCTTATAACTCTCGCCTCTGTCCCCGTGTAACCAACAGGAGTGTGGCGGCGGCCAACCCGTATACCCTGAGGGAGTGATGAAGAAGCCCGCCCGTATACCGTGTATGGCCTGGTCGCAGAGATCCCCCCAGTCTCCCTCGGGAAACTGAGCGGTGATGTCACCGCCCGATAATAATAGTAGTAACAATGGGCCAATAAATAAGGTCAAGTAAATCCTAATCCATTTTCATGCTTAAAAGCGGTAAACACACACCACCATATACATCCAAATAAGGCATAGAAGCGGCTAAGTAAGTCCGAGGACTTACCTCGTCTCAATGCTAACCGAAAACGATAACACTCTCCGAAAGAATATAACCAAAGCCTGTTCAAGATAAGGCACGATAATTAACAACCACCCATGCAAGCTAATAGTCCATAGACTTCTAGTCCTATATGCTCTTACATGATCATGCTCTTTCATAAACTAGAATAACACTCCTAGTCCTCACAACTCACGAGATCTCAACTATATCCCCAAGTGTCAAGATACTCTCATCTTAAACTCTACAATCTCAACCAACATATGAATATCACCTCAAGTCTCACAAGATCAACCACAAGGCTCACAACTGTATAACAACTCGAGATCAACACACCACGTGACATAGAACATCAATAACCTCAAACACTCACCTAAAGGTTCCAAGCCACTACTTGGCATTTGCCCTAAGTTATGCTAAATCCAACCTAGCATGATTCTACCACTAAACATAACTTGATCGAGGAAGAAGGTACTCACACACGATCCAAGGTTGAAGATGATCTACGGACGTCGAGATTGGATTCGTTGGTCTATAACGGCCGCTTCCGAACCTAAAACCAAAGCTAAGGAAATTTAGCTCATATGCTAAATTTGAACGGAGGATTTAAAGTATAAGATTCTAAGAAAAAATCTCGCTTTGAAAACAAGGTTAAAAACCCGCAAAATATTTTCCGGGGTGATTTATACCATTTTATAAACAAGGATCAAAACAATGTTTTATTCACAAGCGCAAACTCAAGAATAGTGGGTCAAGACCGTGTTTATACAAATCAGTAGGGGCATAAGTTGCAAATTCCAAAAGAGTGGGTTCAAAACTGCAATATAAATAATGATGTGGGTGCAGTTTGCAACTATATCAATTTCAGGGGCCAAAATCGTATTAAATACAAAAAGGAGGGCAAAAATATAATAAGACCAAAACTCCTTCTTCAACCTCCTGTGACACGCGCAGAAGAAGAAGGAAAGGGCAGAGGGATTCCGGCGGCTGCCCAGGCGGAGGAAGAGGAGAGGCGGCTGGGCGCGCAGGCGTCGTCTCCAGCGGCGTAGTCTTCAGCGACAGAAAGGGTTCCCTCTTGCGGCTTTTGCACTGAACAGAGAAGAAGAGAGGGGCGGCTTGCTCAACCTACTGGTGGCTCTATTTGCCCTAGGCGGCGGCGTGGAGGCGGCTTCCTTCAGTCCCGGCGGTTCTGAGAATGTGCAACCCTCCTCTCCGGCGGTAGGAGCGGACATAACAGCGAGTGGAGAGGGGAGAAGGCGGGGCTGGGCGCAGCCTGGGCGCCGTCCTGCTGGCAGCTCCGATCCACCAAGGCGGCAGCGTGGCGCAGATAGCGGCGTCCGGTGGTGGTCCCTGGCGGTGCAGCCTTCTTCAAGTTCTTCTCCAAAAGTACAGATTCAACTACAGAGGACACAAAAAAAATGGGGAGGGAGAGGGTCTTTGGGCTGGCCTTGCGTGAGGAAGATAAGGAATAGGGCACAACAGGTAATCCTATAGCAGAACTCTGAGCGGAACGAGGGGTCGGCGGCCGAAGATCAAGGGGTCGGCTCCCTTTCTGCAGACGCGTGAGAAGTTGTGTCAGGGAGAGGCTCATCTGCCAGTGAAGAGAGAGGGAGGGAAAAAAATAAAAGAGAGAAAAGGAAAAATAAAAAGAATAGGAAGGAGAGAAATAGAGAAACAGCTAATTATAGAAAACAAAGGTAGTCTGAATTTCAAAATATTCGGGACGGGATTTTCGACTCGGAATGACTTATCTGTTATTTTTCGAAAGTGAACCAAAATATAATTATACTCGGAAATTTATTATTATTATTATTATTATTATTATTATTATTATTTTGTCTCAAAACACTTTGAAAAGAGATATAAATATAATTTATAATAAAAATATCGATAGAAGTACGCGAGAGGGAAAATGTCGAAACCGGGCATTACACCCATGCTTCCTGAGGCCTTTGAGTCTAGTTTGATGTCACATGTTTTACTCGGGACGAGTAAAAGGTCTAAGTATGGGGGAGTTTGATAGGTGATGGAATCACTTTCATTTAGGATAGTTTTTAGTGTCTTTTATTGCATTAGTGTCGATTTATGCTACTAACTCCTTGGTCCAGAAGAAGAAAACTAAAAGAAGATAAAGAAGGAGTTATAAGCACTTAGGAGTGAAGGTCGTTCACGAAGCAAAGCCTTTGTTGCTTCACCGCCCCCGCGGAGCCTTGTCACCGCCCCTGCGGGTGAAACTACACTCCGGAGCGCTCCCAGCGCCTTCTCCACCGCCAGCCACGAAGACCGTCACCGCACCTGCGTCAACCCCTGGCGCCCCTGAGGTGACTTGCCCTGAATAAGCGAAGACCAGCGCCCCTGCGCCTTCCCCTGCACCTCAACCTGGGAGCTGGAAGATGAAGAGTCTGTGTCACCGTCCTTGCGTCGACACTGGGACGCCCCGGCGGCTTGGCATCAGAAATGACAGGAAGTTGAAGAGTAAGATGTTTGAAGAGCATTAAAGATCCGCCCCTGCGGAATTGCCTAGCCTCCCCTGTGGCCATGAAGAAAATCAAGCGTTTTTGTCTTCACCGCCCCTGCGGAGCTGAAGGCCGCCCCTGCGGTTCAACGACAGAAGCTTTACTCCGACTATTTACACCACCTTTATACATTAAAGGTGGCTGTTTTGGGCCGGCCATTTACTCCTATTTAGTGTCAATTATAGTATAAATAGACTTAGGTTTGATAGACTTATTATCCAATTTTAGAATTCACTTTTCCATTAAAAACTTTCTTGCTACCTTTGTAATGAGTTGCTAACTCCCTTGCTACATTGGGTTGGTTTGAAGCTGCATTGTTACCTTGGTTGTAAGTTCTTTCTAATATAAGTTTTCATTCAGTAATTCTTTGTGTTTCCTTGATCTCCATTGTCTAATTGCATGTTTTACTATTACTTGAGATTGATCACCTTAGGTCCTAAAGTGCATGCAAAGAACTAGGATTAATAGATTCCGGGTTCGGGTCTTTAATCTAGTAGTAAACTTTAAGTAATAACGGGTTGTAATTTCTTAAAGAAAAGGAACACAAATATAAAGATAAGTTTAACGGTTTTAATCTTTTCTTTATATCTCTTAGTCTTTGTTTGAAAGCTAACTTGTTAATTGTTCTTGTTTGTTTACAGAACAATAACCTGTTAAGTTGTATTGATGCCGGTTGGCTCAACACATATATATGATCGAGATGGGAGATTACTTGAAAACTTGTAAAAGGAACTCACCAAAGTAGCAATCGCATGCTTAGAATCAACCTAGTGTAGTTTCACCCATCATTGTCTTACTTGTTGTGTTATTCGTTTTCATAAGTTTTTGTGTGCATCAATTCAATCAACCCCCCCCCCTTGTTACTTGTTTCTATAATCAATAATTGCATTTAATAGAAATACCAAACTCTCTTGGGTTGGACCCTTACTTAATCACTATACTCATTTTAGTGCTAAGTCGGGATTATATTTTGATAAGATAAAACGACCTCTAGATCAAAGTCTTGTCAAATCACAAGGGTTTTATCCAAGCATACACATTATGAAGATCGAAGAAGATATTATATCAAGAAAATAATGAACTTGAGAAAACATTGAATCTTGATTTAAACCTAGCCAAAAACGTTTGAACAATGATTCAATCCTTCAAAACTCAAATAAAAACTCAAAAAAAACTCAATCTCATGTTCACAATGACAGAATATAAATCAAAACTCACAAACTCCAAGAACTTCAATCTTGGACTTCAAATTCCAAACTTCCTCCAATGCTTCCTTCCTTGAATGCTCTTGATGTGTATTGATTGTATACTGGATGGGATGATATTTGTATGGTAGTGTGTTGGTTTATTTGAATGGTGGTAAGACGTCCTCCTTTTATTGGGTATGAGACTTGATCTTATGGTTACAATCCTATAACCAATCGGATTATAAATGATAGAAATTGACTCGATTATGAAGGACATCGGTCGATCTCAATAAGTAATGAACCGATTTTTGCTTTCTACACTTATTTATCTTTTACTTCCGTCTTCTATCTTCTAGTGTGATCTTTTCTCATATCTTCTCCTAACTTTTATCTCCCTTGTTGATCCTTTATGATATCATGCTCCATATTGCTCCATTTCCACACCAAAGTTCCACATTTTACCTACAATTTCATAAATAACGTGTGTAGACCTCTATTCTCGAAATATATATATGAATATGGACAAAAAGGCATACACCCCTCATCAAATGTATGTAAAACTAAGGCGATATACTCGTAATATGCATGAATATGATGGTTGTCACGCTAGGATTGTGTAGCACAAAAAGCTTTACATTTATAAACTCGATCTAATCTCCTAAACTACCTAGCGAAACCCGCAGTGTACGGATCGTTATGTAGAAAGGAAAGTATTCCGAGGTCGAACACAAGGACTGAGGCGAAATCAAGTCATTCAATGATCAAAGATAGTGCGAGTCTAAACTAAGAAAAGAGAAAGAAATAAAGAAATGAAAATCTCGATATTTTTGGTTGGTTTTTGTGGTGATCAAGCAAAGATCACAAATCAAGCAAGATAATAAAACAAACTAACAACTCAAGCTAGGAAGGTAAACAAGTAACACAAGCACAAAATATGTGATAAAAGAGAAAAAAGTGGATTCTAGAGGTCAAGATTTCCGGTTATGGCATTGGACTCAAGGTTCTAAAGATTCTAAGGACAAGGCTGCGGTGTTGGGAAAGGGTGTTTCACTAATGGAAGCAATTACCGGGTAGGTCTCTTACTTCACTAATCCCGCATCAAACTCCTATTACCGGGTAAGTCTCAAGGAGGTAAAGTAGGGAATTCTACACAAACCGGACACTACTTAAGTGGCAAACCTCTCCTTACCGTGTAAGTCTCGGAAAAGTAAGTCTCAAGCAATAATCCTAGCACACTCAATCCAATAGCGGCTTGTGAGGCTCACTACTACCTAGAATTCATCATCTTAGGTATCTAAGATCATAAATTATCGGGTAGATCTCTTCCCTCACTTAGGTTGATAGCATTAGGTGATCCTAAGCTAAATTAAGCTAAATAAACACTAGGATTTCAACAACCTAACACCCTAACATACAGATTCATCAATTAAGGAGCAACAGAGAGGAAAATCGGGTGGATCATGGAAAAATCGGCCGATTTGACTAAAGAACAGCCCGATTTTTCCTTCTAGAATGGGTTTCGTGCATACAAATCATCCTAAACTAACATATAAGTCCATCCTATCATCACCCTATCCATAACCATCAATCCATCACTCCAGAATCACAATAAACTAGCCAATAATATGCATATCAAGATCCAAAATCATCACACAAGCATACACGGTTTTCATAGATGGATGATGAAAGATAAGCAAGTAAAAACAATAAATCTCAGCTGAATCTAAGTTTTAGCAAGACTTACAACCTTTCAAATGAAGTTCCAAAACGTTCCTAACAGTCCTTGCAATAGTTCTTCAATCAAAGACTCCAAAAATCATTCAAAATCACTCAAAACCTCTCTATCCCCCTTAGATTAGTGTTCTTCTTCTTCCTTCAAATTGAGAGAGTTTTCCTCTTCTCCAAGTCTATCTCCAATGGAATGAGCTGTGAATGAGAGAATGTGGGAGAGGGAAGATGCTCAACAACAGCTTGCAGGCCCACTTATATTCTCCACCAAGAGCAAGGCCGGATTAAGAGATCGTGGGACACGTGGCTTAAGCTGTTGAAGGCCAAAAAATCGACCTACTCAGGAAAATCGGCCGATTTTCCTGAGTGATGGTCCGATTTTCTTCAACAGAGGTATGTTATGATCGTCTAGCCATTAGTTGCTCCATTGCTTGCACCAATTATGGTCCTTGTGTCCTTTGTTGCTCCAATTATATTCCTTCAAAGCCTTGGATGTGTACCACCACGAGGCTTGACCCTCGAATGCATCGGTTAATGTCCAAAAGACCCCCAAAATACCTACAACACCGACAAAAGCTCGTGTAGACGTCTTTTCTAGAATTATGCATGAAATGAGTGTAAACGTCGTGAACTAATGCCAAACCGCGCATGAATAGTGGGAAAAACTATCTAATTGTATGCCTATACTAACGTCATAAATCACGTTATCAATGGTATATAATTTATGTCATCAGGCACTCCATCTCTCCCAGCAACCATAGAAATTTGTGCTCAGACGGGTATGCCAACAAACTAGTTCAGAAATCACAAAACAGTGGGAACCTGGCTCGACGGGTTCAAAGACCGACCACTCTGCATGTGTGATCCGGTTGATCAAGATTTCCTTCTATCCCTCAATCTGCCATGCATCACACTACTCAAGGGATGCATAATCTGGAAGATCCTGAATCCAAGAGAGAAAGGGTTCACAAGGCTCACACGGCTCTTCTATGTGAATCTCACTGCCGGGAGAGAAAGGGGGAGCTAACCCTAGAATATGTCAATAAAGGTAGAACTATCACCCTTACCTCATCGGTTACTACTTAGGTTTTAGGGCTTCCCTCTTCTACTTCATACGACCACCCTCCCAAAGCCAAATCTGTCCAGTTGGCCAATGAATAATTTCTTCTTCCTAACTTTTCATCTCTGCAGCCATCCCAAATGTGTCTCACCTTAAAAGCAAGAATCATCTTTGATGTTCATGTGAGATGTGTTGTGCCTAGATGCAAATGCAGGGATTTGTTGACTTCCTAGTATTTTGAACTGCTATATCAAGTCATGACCAGGCTAGATGTCGACCTCCCTAACCTCATTCAAAACCATTTGCTACACATGATAAACTCCACCAGTAACACTTATCTTCCCTATGCCAATCTCCTCCCGAAAATCTTTAAGTACTTCTTAATCGAGACTACTACTGAGGAGACACAAATTCCCGTTGGAAAAATTGATGAGGATTGTTTTGAGAGCCTAGGAATTAAAAAGACTCTCACTGGAGAATGGATCTTGAAGGAATAGGATATTGGGTAATCATCTGCAACTAAGCGATTGGATGCAATAGAGTTTAGTCTAGAAACCTTGCACAAAGACATGGTGGATTTTAGGTCTGAAATCACTGATGAACTGGATGCCTTACAGGACCTACTAGCGATTATGCACACTAAGGTAAATGAGATGTTTCATCTGAATGCACTCACCTATGCGGTTGCAGGAAGCATCAAGCCTTTAATTGAGGAAGATGCTGAGGAAACAAGGAAATGGGCTTCAGAGGTGATGGTTCAATGTTACTAAACTGTCAAAAATCATCCCATTCGTCAACCAGTTGTTGAGGAACCAAATACTTTGACCATCGAGGAGTTTGGAGTGATGAAGAAGTACAAGAACGTCGTGGATGACCGTAGGGTAGATCAGCATAAGAAGATGATTACCCTTGATGAGGCTCATGCCAGATGGAGGAAAAAATGTTACAACGACATTTGAGGAAAAGGGCACCGAAATTCAAAATGGCACCAGGAGTGCTTTTAAAAGTCTTGAAAATGATTTCAAGGCCTCGAAATGGATGTCAAGGCCTTGACATGGATTTCAAAGCCCCCTTGGTTTTGATTTCAAGGCCTTGAATAATGTTTGTGGGACTTCGTTTTAAAATGTTTTTTTTTGTTTTGGAAATACTTTACGGATCTGTAACTTTTAAAACTTCCGTACTTTAATGCTTTTTATCCCTTGTTGAAAGACAAAGGGGGAGATATTAAATGTGTGTTGATCCGACATTACTGCATTTGGAATTTTTTCAATATTATTGCATGCGTATATCTAACATTTAATGCAGGTACGATATTTGTTTTGTCTTCCATCAAGGGGGAGATTGATAACTCCACCTTGATTGTAAATTGTTTGATGTGAATGATGGAAGACTTAACATTTATATGTGGTTTTATAAACTAACAAATATCGATTGTATTTCTAGATTCCATGTTTTGGTTTGTGTTTGTTAAATGTGTGCAGGCCTTGGAAACCATTTCAAAGGAAGAACGCAGGCCTTGAAACACATTACAAAGGACAAGCACGGAGGCCTTGGAAAGCATTTCAAATGACAAACGCTGAAGCCTTGAAAACCATTACAAAGGTGGATTCGGCTAAGTTCTTTCGAATGCAAGATTTGATATCTCAACAACAAAAATGAAGATCTCAACCAAAGATAACGAGAAAATTTGAGAAGATTCTCAAGGATAAGATCTCGGCTAGCCAACAAGAAGATCTTCAAACGGTTTTAAAGAGAAGATCTTGGCCACAACAAAAAGATCTCACAAGGATCTTAACCGAAGACGCGAGACGATAAGAGAAGATCTTCCAAACGGATTCAACACAAGAAGATCTCATATCTAAGGGAAATCTTCAATGGCATATCCAGGAGAGAAGATCTATGATCTTCAACAAACAAAGATCTTCAACGGTATTTCCAAAGCAAGAGAAGATCACGAAGATGAAGATTCTCAACGTGCGTCAAAGAGAGGAAGTAGAAGAAAGAAGATAGAAGATCTTAGAACGGCTATTTCACCTCAACCAAGCACCGTTTTCCATGAAGAAAGAAGAACGTTACAACGGCTATCTTACAACGGCTAAGAAGTTCTCCATAGAAGACTATAAATGAAGATGGAGATTGAATAGAGCTACAACAAGCTCACACGGAAATAATCCAAGTCATCAAGCCATCAAACATCTTAATTCGTTCCAAAAGTATTTCTTCCTCTTAGCTTACAAAAGTTTACATCCTTAGAGTGAGAAAAACACTAGAGCTTCATTGGCATACCTAGAGAGTGTTATACTCGAGTGTGGGTTACTTTGCGAAGTAACTAGGCTATTATTGCTAGGTTAGAGTTGACTAGATCATAGCATTGAGGCTAAAGTGAGAGAAGAAGGGGATTTCTTCTTGGTTGTATCTAGGACTCTTTGAGCAGATAATAGATAGTTATATCCTAGGGTAAAGAAACCCTAGGACGGAGACGTAGGTTGTTAGAGTTGAACTTCGTAATCATATCACCGTGTCGATCTTTTTATTCCGCACTTTATATTGCTTAAATTGTGACTAACATTATTTTGTAGGTTTATAAGTGAAGGCCTTGAAATCCCTTTCAAAGCCTTGAAAACCAATTTTGTCACAAGGCGTACAAATCGAAATTAAGGCCTTGAAATCAGTTTCAAAGCCTTGATATAGGATATTGCTAAAAGTTCCCATACTCTACTCAACCCCCCTTCTAGAGTATTTATATCCTTATTATTCACCTATACGGTTATTCATACTTTATTTGAAAATAGTGAACTTCTTCCACTCATATGTCTTAAGCAACCACTATCTAATATCCATTTATGATCCTTAATCTTGGTGATATCCTGTAAAACAACAAACTTCAACCTTTCCGGCTAGACCAAATGACAAATTTTGATCCATATTTAGGGTGAACCATGTTTGGTGGTCTTGTCCCTTTAGGAACCCAAATTTGTTTAACTTGTTCTCTAAAACATAGTGGATAGGTGTTCCGAATAATATAAGGGTCTTTTCTTCTATATGGGCAAGTTGATTTGACATGTCTCTTTTGGCAACAATAGAAACATGTGGGTGTACGAGAACTTCCTTTAACTTTAACAAAAGTGGTCACCGTTTTTCTTAGAAAATTCTTGTTGTAACCAAGACTACTCTTGTTAAGTGAGGATTGTTGTTCACCCAATCATCCTTTCGTGATTAGCTTTAGAATGAGTGAATTGAATGAGTGTAGCCTTCTGGTCTCTACACTTCACCGATAGATCAATCTTCTCTTTCTCTAGATTAGTATAATCTTGATGTAGATAAGATATATTTTCCTTTAGAATCGCATTTTTTCGATTCCAAGGCCTTAACATTAGCATCGAGGTCTAACTTTGAAGTTTTGAGATTTTCAACTTCCATAGACAATTAACTCACTCTTTTCTCTTGTTCAATAAGCTTTTCCTTTATTGTTTCAATCCTATGTTCTTTTTTACTCATGATCATATTTTACAGGAATTTAGGATGCTCTTTGCTAGTTTTAGACATTAAGGTTCTTACCACTCCTTCAAGGTAACGTTTTTGGGATCTTATTCTTGATTGGCCATTAAGCATAAGTTTGCTTGATCATTTTTATCATTATAATCACTTGAAGAATTTGAATCACTCCATGATGCTACCATAGCTTTCTTCTTTCGATCATTCTTTTGATAGTTGTTCCTTTTCTTTTATGGATAATCCTTTACAAGATGATTTGCTTCTCCACATTCAAAGCAAGCTAGTACTTTAGTTTTCTTATGAGGGTTAGAAACCATACCTTTAGGTTTTGATGATCTTGGATAGTCCTTGTTTGCAAATTGCTTATTCATTTTTAGAATTCGTGCAAGTCCTCTTGAAATCAAGGCAAATGGAACTTCTTCATCGTCTTCACTTTCTCCATCCTCTGATATAGTTTTATCCTTTTTGGATTTCAAGGCAAGGTTCTTTAAGTTTGAGGAGGGTTCTCCATCTCCTTCTCCAAGAACCATTTCGTGAGTGATAAGCTTTCCAAGAAGATCATCCATACCTAAAGTTGACAGATTTTGAGCTTCCTCATTGGCGGTCACATTTGGTCCCCATTTTGTTTTAGGTAAACTCTTTAGAAGTTTTCGAACTTTTTCTTCATTTGTGAAGACCTTTCCAAGAGAGTCAAGGTTGTTTACAATCTTTGTAAATCTTGTGAACATCTCCTTAGCCGTCTCACTTGATGTCAGTTTGAACAACTCGTATTGCTTAAGGAAGATGCTGATCTTGGTATCCTTAACTTGACTTGTCCCTACATATGTGACTATTAGTTTGTCCCATATTTCCTTTGCACTTTTGCATGATGAGACACGATTGAACTCATTTGCATCTAATCCACAATAGATCAAATTCACGGCCTTATAGTTCTTAGCCATACTCTCCAAGTCAGCTTGATTGAAGTCAGCTTCCTTCTTTGGAACATGTACTCCCTCAACCGTGGTGGTTGGTACTCTCGGTCCACTCTGAATAATGCTTCATAGTTCCATGTCCTGATCAATGATAAACATTTGCATTAGTGCTCTCCAATGTGCAAAGTTGTTACCACAGAAAAAAGGTGGTCGAGTGGTGGATCTTTCTTGAGCGATCCTCCATCACCTATAGAGTTCATCATTAATCTCACCGATGGTTAAATCAAATATACGTGAGTCTAGCTCTGATACCAATTGAACAAGCGAGTAGGGGATAAAGAAGGATAGAAATACTCTAGAAGGGGGGTTGAATAAAGTATGAGAACTTTTCACAATTTCGGATATCATGGCTTTGAAATGAATCTCGAGGCCTTGAAGTCGATCCTTGTAATTTGTGACAAAACTGTATATCTAGGCCTTGAAGTTAATCTCATGGTCTTCACTTGGAAACCTATAGAAAGTTGTTAGTCACAATATTAATGATATAGAGTACGGAATTTAAAAGATTAACACACGATATGTTTACAAAGTTCGGCCCTAACAGCTTCCGTCTCCGCTTATGGTTTCCAACCCTAGGATTATAACTATCTATTGTTTGCTTTGTTTGAGTCCTAAATACAACCTAAAAGAACTTGCTTTCTTCTCTCAATGTAGCCTCACCGCTACGATCTAGTCAACTCAAGTTACCCAATAAAAGCCTAGTTACTTGGTAAAGTAACACCAAGTATAAAACAATAATGATATGTCAATATAGCTCTTTGTGTTTATCTAACTCTCTAAACTAAAACTAAGTGCGCTCCTGAGAAGATAAAATGTTGATCAATAAAGAATACTTGGAATGTTCACTTGCAAGCTTGTGTCTTCTTCTTCATCAAAGGATAATTTTATAATCTTTTGTGGAGGCAGAATCTTCTAGCCGTTATAACGTCTTCACAATCTCCACAGCTTCTTCGTTTGTTTGAACGTTCGAAATTGTTCTCCAAATCTCGAACAAAATCTTTAAGCAAGATCTTCGATTCTGTTGTTGTAGCCGTTTGAGATCTTCAAGTAAAATCTTCAACAACTTCTTGAGATAAGATCTTATTGTTGTAGAGAAATCTTCTCTTTAAATAATTTGTTCTATGTCCGAGATCTTCTTGTGGATCATTTTGTTTTAGCGAGATAGTCTCTTCTTGCATATTCGACATCTTTTCTCTTCAATCCCATTTCCTACATAAAACATATAACAAACCAAGACAAGATATCTAGAAAATCTAAACGATATTTGTTAGTATATAAAACCGCATTTATGTTAACTCTTCCATCATCCTAATATAACATTTTAATATCAAGGTGGATTTATCAGTTCCAAATGGAGTCCCTATCCCATTTCGAGGTCAGATTTGACGGGAAGCCTATCGAGCAACACAAGGATCCTGAGGTGGCCGCACGAAGAGCCGAGACTATTGCCGCTATGCAGAGGGCAATCGTGGAGTCCATGTTCTCCCATCAGTTCGGGGAACAGATCATGGACAACCGCAAGACTCTCGTCAGCAAGCTACTGGTTAGAGAGCCAAAGCTCGTAAATCTCGTCCTCATTCTTGTTAGGAAACCATCTCGGCAGTACTAGTTTTGACCATATATGGATTATTTTGTAGTGCTAATCGATCTTGTTGGTGGATGTTTCTGTGATATGATTTTCTTTATTAATCATGTTGATCAATTATCTACTTGTATTTGGATCAAATAATGTTATGTATTACATATAGGTTCAGGTGATTTGTGTAATTTCTTGCATATTTGGATCAGATATTGTTGTTTATTCACTTCGTCCGCGACAAATTCGCTCTTGGTCACTATTAAGGTGCTTCATGTTCCTTCGGCGTTCCACTTTCGGTTGTGGGATATGATAGATTATGTAAATAATAGTGATAACTCCACTTTGTTTATATAATGTTGTTTTCAGGATGATGGAAGACTTAACATAAATGTGGTTTTATAAACTAACAAATATTGATGATATTCTCTAGATATCTTGTTTTGGTTTGTTATATGATTTATGTAGGTGATCATAACAAATATCGGATCTAAGAGAGAGAAAGTAAGATTCTCAACAAAGATCTCGGATTCACAAAGAAGCTGTTGCAGAAAAGATCTTGCTACAACAACCAAATATCAAGCAAAGTAGTTGTTGAAGAGAAGATTTTTACTCGAAGATATTAAAACTGCTACAACAACCAAAGATCTTGCTTGAAGATTTTGTTCGAGATTTTTGGAGCCATTTCAAATGTCAAACAACAAAGATTCTCGAGCAGATTGTTCGGATTCTGTGGAAGAATTAAAGAAGTTACAACGGTCAGAAGAACCTTCCTCCACAATCTATAAGAGAATCCATCGACGATGAAGAAATATATGATCTTACAATGAACCTTCCAGGTCTTCATTATCGATCAAAGTTTACCATTCTCATGAGCTTACATTATTTTAGTTTAGAGAGTTCGATAGACACATAAGAGTTGCATTGGCATATCATTATAGGTTTATACTTAGTGTTACTCTTCGAAGTAACTTGGCTATTATTGCGAGACCTGAGTTGACTAGATCGTAGCAGTGAGAATACAAGTCAAAAAATAAAGGAAGTTTTTCTAGGTTGTATCTTGAACTCAAACGTAGCAGATAATAGATAGTTAGAATACTAGAGTCGGAAACCCTAGGCGGAGACATAGGTTGTTATGGCCGAACTTCATAAACATATTGTGTGTCGATCTTTTCATTTCCGTATTCTATATCGTTTATATTGTGACTAACAATTTTTTGCAAGTTTCCAAGTCAAGACCTTGAGATGCACTTCAAGGCCTTGAGAAACAATTTTGTCATATATTACATAGACCGACTTCAAGGCATTGATATTCATTTCAAAGCCTTGATATTTGCGATTGCAAAAAGTTCTCATACTCTATTCAACCCCCCCTCCTCCCCCTTCTAGAGTATTTTTATCCTTATTCTATCCCATACTCGGTTCTTCAATTGGTATTAGAGCTAGAATCACGTATATTTGATTTAACCGTAAGTGAGAATGATTATGAACTCTGTAGGTGATGGAGGATTCGCTTAAGGATGATCCACCACTCGATCACCCCTATTCTGTTGTAACAACTTTACACAATGGAGAACACTAATGCAAATTTTTTATCATTGATCAGGATATGAACTATGGAGCATTGTTAAGACAGGACCAAAAGTGTCAACCACCACGGTTGAGGGAGTCCAAGTTCTAAAGAAGGAAGCTAAATTCAATCAAACTGACTTGGAGAGTGTGACTAAGAAGTATAAGGCTATGAATTTGCTCTATTGTGGATTAGACATAAATGAGTTCAATCCTGTTTCATCACGCAAAAGAGCAAAGGACATATGTGACAAACTAATAAGCACATATGAAGGAACAAGTCAAGTTAAGGAGACCTAGATAAGTATCTTCCTTAGGCAATACGAGTTATTTAAAATGACATCAAGTGAGACGGTTATGGAGATGCTCACAAGATTTACAAAAATTGTAAACAACCTTGACTCTCTTGGAAAGGTTTTCACAAACAAATAAAAAGTAATAAAAGTTATAAGGAGCTTACCTAAGACAAAATGGGGACCAAAGATGACCGTCATTGAGGAAGCTCACAATCTCTCAACTTTACCTCTGGATGATCTACTTGGAAAGCTCATCACTCGCAAAATGGTCCATGGAGAAGAAGATGGAGAACCCTTGTCAAACGTAAAGAACATTGCCTTTAAATCTAAGAAGGAGAACATTCCATCGGATGATGAAGAAAGTGAGGACGATGAAGAAGATCCAATTGGCTTGATATCTAGAGGACTTGCTTGAATTCTACAAATGAAGAGGCAATTCTCAAACAAGCAATATCCAAGATCATCAAAGCCTAAAGGTAAGTTTTCTAACCCTAGCAAGAAAACTAGGTATTAACTTGATTTAAATGTGGAAAAGCAGATCATCTTGTGAAGGGTTGTCCACAAAAGATAAGGAACAACTACCGAAAGAATGATCTAAAGAAGAAAACAATGGTAGCATCATGGAGTGACTCAAACTCTTCAAGTGATTCGGATAGTGAAAATGATTAAGCAAACTTATGCCTAATAGCCAATCAAGAAGAATATCCCGAACGTTACCTTAAGGAGTGGTAAGAAGCTTATAGTTTAGAGCTACTGAAGAGCATGTTGAATTCCTGCAAAATATGATCATCAGTGAAGAAGAGCACATACTTGAAACTAGATCCTTGAGAGAAAAGCTAAATGAACAATCTTCTCTTAACAAGAGGTGTCTTAGTTACAACAAGAATTTTTCAAGAAAAACGGTGACCATTTTTGTTAAAATTTAAGGAAGTTCCCGTACACCCATGTGTTTTTATTGTTGCAAAAAGGGACACATCAAATCAATTTGCCCGTATAGGAGAAAAGACCCTTATATCATTTGAAACACTTATCCTCTATGTTTAAGAGAACATGTTAAACAAATTTGGGTTCCTAAAGGGAGTACACCACAAAACATGGTTCACCCTAAACATGGATCAAAATTTGTCATTTGGTCTAGTTGGAAAGGTTGAAGTTTGTTGTTTTTGCACGATATCACCAAGATTAAGGAGCATAAATGGATATTAGATAGTGGTTGCTCAATACATATGAGTGGAAAAAGCTCACAATTTTCAAATTTAAAGAAGCAATCTACTAGAACCATTACTCTTGGTGATAAAGGGATGTGTAAAATCATTGATATAGGTAAAATCGGTTATAATTCTTCTAATTACATTGATGATGTTTATCTTGTTGACAGATTAAAGTATAATTTTCTAAGCATCTCTCAGATTTGTGATAAAGGTAATAAGGTGATCTTAGATTTAGAAAATTGTGAAGTTCAAAATAACATATATGGTGATGTTGTGCTTACCGCCGCTCGATGCAATAACATATATTCTATGAGCACTAACCAAGTTTCAGAAACTAGTTTAAAGTGTCTCAAGGCCTTGACAGAAGATCCAAGGCTTTGGAATAGAAGACTTGGTCACGTAAGCATGCATACAATGAAGAAACTTCTTTAAAAAGATTTGGTACGTGGATTACCAAACATGAACTTCAAGGTTGATGAACTATGTAAAGCTTGTACACAAGATAAACAAACAAGAGGTTCATTCAAACCAAAGAAGGTTGTAAGTTTTTCTAGACCCATTGAACTTTTACATATGAATTTATGTGGTCCTATGCGTGTCAAATCTCCCAAAGGAAAACAATACATCCGTTTCATTGTGGATGATTATGCTCGTTTTACATGGATCTCATTCTTACGAGAAAAATCTGAAGTTTTGTATGAGTTTTTAAAACTTTTTAAGGAGTTGCAAACTTTGAAAAACCTACCTATTGTTTTTATTCGAAGCGATCATGGTAGAGAATTTGACCAACTAAAGTTTGATTTGTTTTGTGCAAAATATGGTATTTCACACAACTTTTCAGCTCTTAGAACACCTCAACAAGTGGGGTTGTGGAACGTAAGAACCGCACATTGGAGGATATCTCTAGGACTATGCTTTTAGAAAATAGTTTGCCAAAAAGCTTTTGGGCTAGAGGAGAGAGTTTGGACTCTCACGTCCAGACCCAAGCATCAATTCGTCATAGGAACCAAATGGGTGTTTCGAAAAAAATTGGATGAACATGGTAAAGTTATTCTAAACAAAGCACGACTTGTAGCACAGGGCTATAACCAAGAAGAAGGTATTGATTATGAGGAGACCTTTTCTTCCGTTGTCAGGTTAGAAGCCATACATATGCTACTTGCATTTGCATCCTTCATGAAATAAAGCTTTTTCAAATGGATGTTAAGTATGCTTTCTAAAAATGGTTTCTTAGAAGAAGAAGTTTACGTTGCACAACCTCCTGATTTTGAAAATGATGATTTTCCGGATCATGTTTACAAATTGGATGTAACATACGGAATATTATTCCGGCCTTGGAGTGTTTTGTCGATCTTCCCACGTTAGCAGCTCAATTTTCCTGCAGACACGGGATGCTGAATGACGGGATTTTATTCCTAATCCCGTTCCGACCTTCCGTTTTTCCCTTTTGCTTTCTGACCCCTCGGGTTATGGAGTGAGGGGACATATGGGGTCAGCTGACCCTTGGGTCTCCCCACCCCTTTTTCAGCTCACTTTTCACTCCCTCTCTCTTCACTCTTCTTTTGCATGTTAGTTCTCTTCTTCACCCTCCCTCTTGTGCTCTTTCCTCTTCCTTCTCCTTGGAAGCTCTTGGCTAGTGATATGCAATATTGAGGAGCTTGGTTATGTTTTGGTAAGCTTCATTCCTCCCCTCTTCTCCTTTCTTTCTGATTTCCTTTCCCCTTCTTCTCTTCTTCTCCATGGCTATGGAGGAAGCTTTTGAAGAGTCCTTGTTGAATCCTTTGCATGCTCATGTTCTTAGCTTGATTAGGTCGTGGAGAGGAGTCTAAGATCAGTGGTTGATGTTTGGAAAAGGCCCAACTAGAGAAGGAAGCACTTGGAGCAAAGACAAAGTCAAAGAAATGAAGAAAGAAATGAAGAAGACGAAGGTTCTGCTGCTCGACCACGGGAACGGATCACCATAGGCGCAGGGGCAGACTAGAGCCACCGGAGGGGCGGCTCGAGCCACCACAGGGGCGGCGCCAGGGCGCAGGTGCGGTGCCAGCAGACCGCGGGGCGGTGACTGGGTCTTCGAAGGGGCATCAGCTTGACTCTACGGCTGCGTTTTCTTCACATGTAGGCTTCTTACTCCCTTTCTCTTCGTTCCTTTCTTAGCCTTGTGGTTATATCTTGTTAAAAGCATGCATAGGATGGCCTAGAGTAGCTTGAGAATGCCATGTTACACTAGGATTAGTAGCACAAAAAGCTTTACATTTATAAACTCGAACTAAAATCCTAAACTACCTAGCGAAACCCCCAGTGTACGGATCGTTATGTAGGAAGAAAAGTATTCCGAGGTTGAACACAAGAACTGAGGTGAAATCAAGTCATTCAATGATCAAAGATAGTGTATATCCAAACTAAGACAAAGCAAGGAATAAAGAAATGCAAAACACAATATTTTTGGTGGTTTTTGGGTGATCAACAACGATCATAAATATAAGCACACAAACAAGCAAACAACTACACACACAAAGATAGGAGATAAGAGGTAAGAGATGTGGATTCTGGAGATTCGAAATTCCGGTTATGCAATGGACTCATGCATCTAATGATCAAAGAAAAGTTGTGGTTGTTCGGAGTTGAGTGTTTCTCTAATGGGAGCAATTACCGGATAAGTCTCATGCTCCACTATTGTCGACCCTAAGGTCCTATTACCGGGTAACTCTCAAGGGACCTAAGGACGGGAATTCTACACAAACCGGCCACTACCTATGGTCAAATCCCTCCTTACCGGGTAAGTCTCGGAAAAGGTAAGTCTCAGGCAACGATCCTAGCACACTTAATCCAATAGTTTTTATTGAGGCTCACTACTTCCTATAGTTCATCATCTTATGTATTTAAGAGAGGAAATTACCAGGTAAGTCTTATTCCTCAAAAAGGTTGCTAGAAAAGGTCACCCTAGGCTAGATTGGGCTCAACAAACATTAGGATTTCAACACATCTACGTCCTTACATCAAGATTCATCAACAATAGAACAACATCTCACAATCTTGGGTGGATCATACACATCTCGGCCGAAATGAGATGAAGAATAGGCCGAGATCCTAAACTGAGCTAGGTTTTTGAACACAAATCCATCCTAAGCTAGCATGCAAGTCCATACAATCATATTCCAAGGCATAAACATCATTCCTTCACCCTAGAATCAGATCTACTCAGCCAACAACATACATTGCTAGATCAAACTTGAGAAATAAAGCATGCTTGCAAGTCATAGCTAGCCAATGAAGAATGAAGAAAAGAAAAGACATAAATAAGCAAGAATAGAAGTTACCACAATCTTACAAAGGATCCAAGTGCAACTCCAAGATAATCTTACAACCTTCCTCACTCAAAACCACTCAAACCTCACTATAAAACTAAAATCTACACTAACCTCTTCCAAGAACACCCACAAGGGTGCTTGGAAGAGAAGCTACAATGGAAGAGTCCAAGGAAACAAAAGGGGACTGTCCAAAGATGTCCAAAAAGATCATCAAAAAAAGCTTGCAACAATGCTTAAGTACTCCACCAAAAGCAAGAGTCGGACCAAGAGAGGTGGTGCGAAGTGTCGTGGTGATCCAAAAGAGGACCTCAGTTGGCCCAGGGGAGCCTCTCGGCCGAGATGGGCAAGCCATGGACCGAAATGGCTCTACAACAGCCCCAAACACCACTTAAACATGAGTTAGACCAAGCCTTGGACCAACTAGGGTCCTTGCCTTCTTCTTTCCTCGAAGCATGGGTCATTTGGGACGATAAATCCGGGCCATAATGAAGCTCGAACGTCGAATATGATCAATAACATCTCAAAGGTCCCCAAAACACCTACACCACCGACAAAAGCTCGTGTAGACGTCTATTTCGACAATATGCATGAATTAAGCGTAAATGTCACGAAATAATGTAAAAACATGCATGAATGGAATGGAAAACTATCTAAAAGAGTGCCTAAATGTTAGCATGAAATATGACTATATTTTAGGCACTTGTTTTAGTTGTTTTTCCCTTTTTTTTTTTATGTGTACATGGACATGAGTTTGAAGCATTAGTGAGCTCATTAACGCACTTTGTCAATATAGAGATCTGCACTAGCTTTGTTTTGTTTATAGGTGAATAAAGGCCTGAATTGAAGCAAAATGTGGAACGAAAGGAGTATTTGATCATGCTAGATGTCAAGGAGATGCTTTGGAGGAGCTAAGGAAAGAGCATGAGTGAAGAACATCACGAAAAAAAGGCTTTCACAAAGGATTTGGACTTCCACGTCCTAAATTACGGTCGTAGACTTGGCCTTGGATCGTGGAGAGTGAATTTGGAGCACAATAGAAAGTTCCACGCCCTAAACCACGGCCGTGGAAACTTGTACTAGACCGTGATTTTCATGACGAAGTGACGTGTCATATTTTCCACGTCAGCGACGGTTATTGGGCTTTTCTAGTAACCCTATTCCGCCTATAAGAAGGCTTGAGAAGGGAGTTTCGAGGACGGTTGCTTAGGGTTTCATTTTAACCTGCGCTTGCAATTCGGTGGAGAGTCGAGACAAAAGATCAAAGAGTTCAGAGTATGACTTGTGAAAGACGTGATATTGAAGATTGCGTACTTTGGAGATTTTCTTAGGGTTTTGCTTTCGGAGACGGATTGACATTCCGTTCTTCATTGTTCCCTAAGATTGTTGTGAGGATTCTTGTTTCATATTCTGAATTCATTAAACATACTCCTTTGTTGTTTGGATTTGAGATTGACTTAGATTGGTTATTGAGTTTTCGAGGGTTTTTATCGTTCTCTCTTTTTGATTTGATATTGATTAAATGAATATTATTATTGGCTAAAACCCTTTAGCAATTCTAAGGTGAAGGGTTGATAGTTGTGGCTTAGATGATGATAGATTGATCATAAATAGATTGGACCCTGAGAGTGTGAGAAACCTCGTCGACACCATAAATTACGGTCTGTTCTTGAGTTCCACGGCGGTGGAATCTCAAGATCTAGCCGTGATTTTCTCTGTTTTACAACTTTTGCTTTTGGTTTAATCCAAAGTTAAAGATTTGCTTTAACCTAGCCTTGGCTTGCCTTTCCTAGGTAGTAGTGAGACTCAACATCCTCTATTTCGGTTTTGAGTGTCACAACCTAAACCGTTTTAGTTTATCTTTGATTCCTTGGGTTTGGGCATGGGTATTTGAGATTAATTCTTACCTTTAGATCCTTTTTATACTGCAGCCTCAACAACCTTTATAGAGAGTGTCTCTGGGTGAGTTATATAGGGTTTCGGAACTTCACCGTACTCAACCTTACATTAGTTATACCTTTGCAACCTCAACTCTATCCTTATATCTATAGAATATCTTGAATCGATTGCCACATTTGAATACGTGGATCTTTAGGATTGTTGTTTTCCCAATTATTTGCAAAGCTTCCATACTTTTGATTGCTCGATTATTCGAAACTGATTTTGTTTCACCAAATCCCTGAGTTTGATACTCTGGAATTCTTGCTTTAATACGCCGATCCGTACATTGCGGGTTCGCTTTGCTTTGATTTCAGTTTTATAAATTTTAAAACTAGTGACGCACACTTTTGAGAGAACAAGTTTTTGGCGCCGTTGCCGGGGATTTGGTCTAGACCAAATTTCGGTTCTTGGTTGTCGAGCTTGGTATCTTTGCTCTTGTTATTTAATATCTCTTTTTGAGTGAATTTTGCAGATTCTTTAGGTATATGCGAAAGACTAGATCTACCAAAGATCTAGTTCCTTTTGATCCAGAACTTGAGAAAACTTTGAGAAGAAAGTTGAAAGAGAAAAAGATGGCTAAAAACAAGGAGAGAAACATCCAAGCGGAGTTGGATGAAGCTAAACTTTAACTCAAGTTGAGTGAGAAGGCTCGTATAGAAGAATTGCAGCGTCATCAATTCAAAATAGATGAGCTCAAGGCTATGATGCTAGACATGAAGTTGGAGATGAATGATGCTAAGAAGAAGAAGGTCAAGAAACCCAAGTCCATTAGAGCTGAATCATCCGACGATGAGGATGAGGATATGCCGGAACTAGAGGACATTGATCCGGTGATCCATCCCGTTCGTGACAACCTTAGAACACCGGTTGTTCCTTGCATTCCCGTTGGAGATGTAAGAGTTGCTCAAGAAGGGGATGAACCACGAACTCTTGGACAAAGGATGGATCCAATGCAGCAACTGCGCCGTCTAGGTGTGAATTTTAGAGCTGAAGATATCCAGGAATTCAATTTTAGCCCGCAAGTTATCACCATGGTTCGCCAAAGCCAATTTGGTGGAACGAGTGCGGAATCTCCACACCAACATTTGCAAAATTTCGAGATTCTCATGGAGACATTGAATCCGAAGAGGGCTAACAACAACAACTACAAGATTAAACCGTTCTTTTTCTCTTTGAAGGACAAGGCTTTGTCTTGGTATCAAGCTCTTCCAGCTGGAAGACTTAACACATGAGAGGATCTATCTTCGAAGTTCCTCACCAAGTTCTTTCCGCTATCCAAGATGGCGGAGTTGAGAGGTATGATTAATGCATTTTCTATGAAACCTAACAAAAGTTTGTTTCAATCTTGGGAAAGGTTTCAGGATCTCTTATTGGATTGCCCACACCATGGCATTTCAAGCTGGAATTATTGGAGATTTACTACAAGGGGTTGGATGTGGAAACACAATTCAATCTCTAATCTCTTTCTTGTGGTACATTTATGGACATGAGAGAAGATGACGCTTGGGACTTCATTGAGAAGCAAGCCCAAGTGATTGAGAAGTATTCCCACCGGAAGGTGGATCCTAATAACCGGAATCAAGGGGATCCGGGAGCTAAGTTAAATCAAGTTGCGCAAACTCAAATATTCTCCCTCAACAATGAGATCAAAAAGTTGAAGGAAGTCATAAAAACTAGCCTTCAAAAGGCGAAAGAGAAAGAGGCCAACTACCTAGGGAGAGACAACCACCAAGGCAATAGGAATGATTACCGGAACAACAACTGGAATAACTGGAACAATAACAATAGGAACTCCAACAACAACAATTGGAGATCCAACCAACAAAATCCAGGTAATCCCTATTCACATGCTGAAAAAGCTTTAACATCTCCATCTTCTTCTACTCCTTTGAAAAGCCAGGGGCAAGGATCAAATAGCTCAAACAAGACGGAGAAGGAGAAGCCCGATCCCATGTTGGAGACAATCCTAGGAAAGCTACAAGGTTTGGAGAGCTACATAACTTCGGTTGATAAAGCACACAAAGCTTTGGAAAACCAAGTGTTCAGCAAGGCCGGAGAAGTTCCTAAAGATCAAGGGAAGCTTCCCGGAAAGACGGAGGACAACCCGAATAGAAGGGCGATGGCTATCACTACTAGGAGTGGCGTGACAACCACCGACCCGCAGCCAAGTTTGTAGAAGTCCCAGCTGAGAAGAGAAAAGATAAGGAGAAGGAGAAGCAAGATCTCTATGTTCCTCCTCTAGCTTACAAACCTCCTCTACCATTCCCGCAATCTAGAGCAAGAGCGTGTCTAGACAATCAATTCGGTAAGTTCATTAAACTCATGAGCAAACTGCATATTAACATACCTTTCATTTGATGCAATTGTAGGTATGCCCGCTTACGGGAAGTTTTTGAAAGAGCTCCTCTCTAACAAGAGGTAGCTAGAAGACTTTGGAGAAGTCAAGATGTTCGGAATCTTCGGAGCTCATCAAAACGATGACGGAAAAGATTCCCCCAAATCTGAGAGATCCGGGGTCATTTTTCATTCCAATTGGAGTAGGAGAAGTCACATACGACGCTCTTTGTGACTTAGGAGCAAGCGTAAGTATCATTCCGCTTGCTTTGTGTAGGAAGGTCGGTTTAAGTGAACCTAAACCGGTGAAGATGACATTGTACATGATAGATCGATCCATAACTCGTCCTGTCGGTATAATTGAAGACGTCCCAGTCAAGCTCGGTAAGTTCTATATTCTGATAGACTTTGTTGTGCTTGACATTCCTGCAGATTGCCCGGTTCCGATCATACTCGGAAGACCGTTCCTTGCAACATCCGGTTGTATAGTGGATTGCAAGAATGCTAGACTAGCCTTCGACATAGGAGAAGAGAAGGTTGAATTTGTTCTCTCAACTTTGGTGAAAGAGCCAACACTTGGAGAGGATATGTTCAACATCTATGACGAAGAGGCGTCTAGAGAAGAAGTGAGCTCGATTTTATTCAAAGATCCATTGCAAAAGGTCATAACCATGAGCATCAAGGAAAAGTGAGAGGAAGAGGATTACAATGTTGAGATTGAAGCCTTAGAAGAGCTAAATGAAGTACAAGAGGAAGAGTTTGAAAAATTATACGATGGCTCAGAAAATGTGAGAAATCACGGTCAGTCGTGCTATTCCACGGCCATGGTTTCACCAAAACTGGCCGTAAACTGCTATTACAAGCACAACAGAGAGTTCCACGACCTAAACCACGGCCGTGGAAGTAACAGTGGTGCCGTAATTTTGGGAAATTCTGAGAACAACTTTGTTCTTTCCACAACCACTCTTGAGTCTTCTTCAATCACTCCTACACCCTTAGAAACTTCTAAGGAAGCGTCGGACACACCTCAAGACTCATCAAAGGCATCAATAGCTATGGAATTGAAGCCACTTCCCACACACCTTCGGTATGCATTTTTTGGAACTAATTCTACTTTTCCCGTTATTGTTAGTTCCGATTTAAATGAAGATGAACATGAGAAACTAATGGTTGTTCTAAGGAAACATAAGAAAGCCTTAGGTTATACCATAGAGGATCTTGTAGGAATTAAACCATGTTTATGCATGCACAAAATTCTAATGGAGGAGGATTTCAAGCCTTCACGACAACCTCAAAGACGGTTAAATCCGATCATGAAGGAGGTTGTTAAGAAGGAAATACTTAAGTTACTTGACGCAGGTATCATCTATCCTATCTCCGATAGCAAGTGGGTGAGCCCCGTTCAAGTAGTCCTGAAGAAAGGAGGAATGACGGTTATCGCCAAAAAGAACAACAAGCTCATTCCTACAAGAACCGTGACGGGTTGGAGGATGTGCATTAACTACCGCAAGCTGCACAATGCAACTAGGAAGGATCACTTCCCGCTACCATTCATAGATCAAATGCTTGAGAGGTTAGCACAACACTCCTATTTCTGTTATCTTGACGGTTATAGTGGTTTCTTCCAGATTCCGATCCACCCGGAAGATCAAGAGAAGACCACATTCACGTGTCCGTGGGGTATGTTTGCTAATAGGAGGATGCCATTCGGACTTTGCAACGCTCTAGCCACCTTTCAAAGGTGTATGATGGCCATCTTCTCCGAGTATATTGAGGAAATCATGGAGGTTTTTATGGATGACTTTTCAGTTTATGGTTCCTCATTTGACAATTGTCTTTCTAACCTTTCTCTTGTGTTGCAACGGTGTGAAGACACTAACCTAGTTCTTAATTAGGAGAAGTGTCAATTAATGGTTAAGGAAGGCATTGTGCTTGGACACTTGATCTCTAATAGAGGGATCAAAGTTGACAAAGCTAAGATAGAGACTATAGAGAAACTTCCTCCTCCATCTTCGGTGAAGGGGATAAGAAGTTTCCTAGGACATGCTGTATTTTATAGAAGATTCATCAAGAAATTTTCTAAGATTTCGAAACCGCTAAATAATCTAGTGATGAAGGATGCATTTTTTGATTTTTCGCACGATTGTGTAGACGCCTTCTATAAGATCCGGGAAGCTCTCATCTCAGCCCCGATTATCCAACCTCCGGACTAGAATCTTTTGTTCGAGGTTATGTGTGACGCAAGTGACGTAGCTGTTGGAGCGGTGCTAGGGAAAAAGAAGGAAGGCCGCACTCATGCCATCTATTATGCTAGCAAGACGCTAGATGAAGCGCAACTCAACTACGCCACAACGGATAAAGAGTTTTTATCCATTGTATATGCATATTAAAAGTTTCGTTGTTATCTTGTAGGAGCGAAGGTGATTGTATACACGGACCATTCAGCAATCCGGTATTTGCTCGCCAAGAAGGATGCGAAGCCGAGGCTGATTAGATGGATTTTTCTCCTACAAGAATTCGATCTAGAGATCCGCGACAAGAAAGGCTCAGAAAATTCTGTTGCGGATCACTTGAGTCGTCTACCACACATTGAAGACGACGATCTACCCATTGATGATTCCTTCCTGGACGAACACTAACACATCATGGAAGAGTGCATCGACAAGATTTCTAAAGGTAGCAAACCTTGGTTTGCTGATTTTGTAAATTACTTGGTTCGTCAGGAAATACCTCCCGGACTATCCTATGCACAAAGAAAGAAGTTCTTTAGGGATGTCTGGAAATACTTTTGGAATGAACCTCTACTCTTCAAGAGAGTAAACATGTCCACGGGTCACGGGTTACCCGTGACCCGGCGGGTCATGACCCGGCGGGAACCCGCCGGGTGGCGGGTACGGGTAAGGGTCGGTTAAACCCTTACCCGTTACAACGGCTTGTTGGATTAAAAAAAAAATTAATAAAAACAATTTAATTCAATAAATCTAACCTAAAAACAATTCTGTAAATACCCCAAACTCAATTCATATCATCTCACACCAATTCTCATCATTCAATCATCTATTCACTCTCTCAATCTCTCCATAATTTCCAACTCTTACATTCAATTACTCTCCTAATCTCATATTTTCATTCTCTTATTTTTCATTTTACCAACTACATTCTATTGATCAAAAAAAATGTCTAGCCGAGGAAGACGTTCCGTTAGCGGTGCCGGTCCTTCATCCAGCGAAGGTTTTATTCGAGGACGGCATTCCGTTAGCGGTCCTCCAACCGGTTCGGATTTAAGGCGAGACTTATTAAGTGGAGATCACGAGATCTTCGAGGAGGAGGAGGATTTCACGGAATCACCTACTTTCCCCAACACCCAAGGATCCGAGACCATATTCACGGAGGAGCCGGAGGAGCCGCCGTTGAACAACAGTCAACTAACGGCGGCGGTCTTCCGATTTTGGTTTACAAAGGGTGCTCCCGATGCCAACGGAGTTTTCTATGCCAAATGCAATTTTTGTGCGGCAAAATACAAGCACAAAAAGGGAGAAGGCTACGGGAACTACAAGAGGCATATCCGGAACAAGCATCCCGAGAAAATGGGATTAGCACGAGGGCAAACACAACTTACCGGGTACGCATCTACTTCTAACCAACCTCCTTCTCTATTTACATATGATCATTCTTCTTCTATGGATGCATTTTCGGAAATATTGGCCGTAGATTCTTTAGCATTTAGTTTTGCACAAAATGTTGGTTTTAATAATTGGATGCAAAATCATGCTCAACCCGCATATAAACCGATTTCTCGCCAAACCGCTAAAAGAAAAATGATGCATAAATATAAAATTCGTAAAGAAGAATTGATTAAATATTTTATGGACAACGGTGATATTCAAGTTTCTATTTGTAGTGATATTTGGACCGACGGTTTTCAAAAAAATTCATATATGGGTATTACTTGTCATTTTGTTGATAAATTTTGGATTTTAAACAAAAGAGTTTTAGCATTACGAGTTTTCAATGAACAACACACCGCCCAAAACATTGCCCGTTTGATTGCAAATGTTTTGGAAGAATATAGATTAGTTTCACGAGTTTTTTCAATCGGTTTTGACAACGCCTCCGCTAACACGGCTTCCATTAGAGATTTAACCAACTATTGTAAGCCGACGATTGGAGGTAAATTTTTTCACATTAGGTGTGCCACTCATATTTTAAACTTGTGTGTTCAAGACGGTTTAGCATATGTTGGAGATTTAGTACAACCTATTCGAAATATTCTTAATGAACTTTGGTAAAAAAAAGTGTACGTAGTAAATGGTATGCATTTTGTAAACAAAATAACGTTTATCCTAAAAAATTTCGAAAAGATGTTTGTACAAGATGGAACTCTACTTACAAAATGATTTACGAATCATATGAATATCGAGAACTTTTAAGTAGTTTTGCCGCAGAACATATTGACGGTGATTTTGTTTTCGGTGAATCTTGGGTTTTAGCAAGAGATGTAATGGAGGTTTTCAAACATTTTTATGATGCTACTAACACTTTTAGTTATGTTTATACACCAACTTCAAACATATTTTGTTATGTAGCAATTAATATTGCATTTGCAATTCAACAAGGTCTTTTAATTGAAAATATTTCACAAGCTATTTTTTCAATGCGAAGTAAATGGTTAGCTTATTATACAACCATTCCCGATGTTTTTCTTGTTGCATTTGTGTTAGACCCTAGACGTAAAATGGATGGTTTAAAACAATTTTTAGAAAAATATTATGAATTTTTAAGTTTAGAACAACATCCCGATTGTCATGTTTCTACCATAATTGCTAATGTTAGAAAATTATTTGATGAATTATTGGTTCAATATCGTGTTTCCGATCGAGGTCAATCTTCTCAACCCCCTCCTCGTCCTTCATCATCAAGTTCATCTAAATTTAAATCAATTGCTAGAGATTTGTTTGGCCCGAAAAGGGCAAAAACCACGTTGAGTTCCAACTCGGAACTCGACGAATATCTAACCATTTCTTTTGAGTTTGCCAATGACGAAGAAGAGGAGGATTTCAACATATTAGAATGGTGGAGCCGACCGGAGAGAATGAGGTTCCCTACCCTCTCAAGGATTGCGGCACAAATTCTTGTCGTTCCCGCCTCAACGGTAGCGGTTGAGCAAACCTTTAGCCGGAGTGGAAAGGTGCTCGATCCGACGAGATCAAACATGTTGCCCGAGACGTTGGAGGCACAAGTCCTCCTAGCCGATTGGAGGAAAGCGGAAATGCAAACACAAAAGAACAACCTCTCGGCGGAGGAAGGCGACGAAGATGACGACGAGCGACAACAAACGCCATCGGATGTATCGGCGGGAGAGTCCGACTAAGGTAAGGGCCAATCGGGGATACAAACAAAGGTAAAAGAACTACGTGGGCTTTGATTCCTCCTCCCCGAGAGGATACGTAGGCAACCGGGATTCCGGTTCAAGCCTAATTCTTCCCTTTTTTTTTTTTTTAAAGTTTAAGACTTAATTACTTAAACTTAAGTAACTTAAGTTTCAAAAAGAATTTTATAAACTAATAAATAGAGGACTTAAACTTAGAAAAATTGGACTTAAACTTAACTTAAGTTTAAGTCCAATTTTTTTAAGTTTAAGTCCTCTATTTATTAGTTTACTTTATAAAATTCTTTTTTAAGTTTAAGTCCTATTTTAGTATTTTTTATTAGTTTATTTTCTTCTCCTTTTTTAAGTTTAAGTTCAATTTTTATGTTATATTTATTTTCTAATTTTTTAAAGTTTATTTAATTTTTTGTTTTTTTTTTTTAATCTTACGTGGCCGACCCGTGACCCGCCGGGTCTGACCCGTGACCCGGCGGGTCGGCCAGATACACGGGTCCGGGTCCGGGTCACCCTCCCCGGACCCATGACCCGGCGGGTCGGACCCGTCGACCCGGCGGGTCCGACCCGTGGACATGCTTACAAGAGAGGTCCCGACCGCATCATTAGGAGATGTGTGCCGAAAGACGAAATGCAGAGCGTCATTCGTCATTGTCATTCAATTCCTTGTGGAGGACACGCTAGTTCCAAGGTATTGCAATCCGGATTCTTTTGGCCTACTTTATTTAAGGATGTGCAAACCTTTGTTTCTTGTTGCGATGCTTGTCAAAGAACAGGAAATATCTCTAGGAGAAACGAGATGCCTCTCAACAACATTCAGGAGGTGGAAAGATTCGACGTTTGGGGAGTCGACTTCATGGGACCTTTCCCATCATCTTACGGAAACAAATACATACTTCTAGCTGTAGATTATGTTTCGAGATGGGTTGAAGTCATTGCCTCTCCAACTAATTATGCCATGGTTGTTGTCAAGTTATTTAATAGAACTATCTTCCCAAGGTTTGGGACACCACGGACCATCATTAGTGACGGAGGGTCACACTTCATTGCCCGACGATTCGAAGCTCTACTAGCTAAGTATGTGGTGACTCACAAGATCGCCACTCCCTACCATCCACAAACAAGTGGACAAGTAGAAATTTCGAATAGAGAGATTAAGGGCATCCTTGAGAAGATGTGTCAAAGACAAGGAAGGATTGATCTTTGAAACTAGATGATGCGTTATGGGCGTATAGGACTGCATACAAGACTCCCATCAGAACAACACCATACAAACTTGTGTATGGGAAGTCTTGTCACTTACCGGTGGAGCTAGAACACAAGGCGTACTAGGCTGTGAAGTGGTTGAACTACGGCATGAAGGAAGCAGGCGAGAAGCGCCTCTTGGACCTTAACGAGCTTGAAGAACTCCGCTTGAACACCTATGAGAACGCAAAGATTTACAAAGAAAGGGCGAAGCGTTGGCATGATAATCATATAATCCCAAAGGACCTCAAAGAAGCAGATCAAGTTCTCCTCTTCAATTTGAGACTTCAGCTCTTCCCAGGTAAGCTTAAACCTCGTTGGACTGGACCTTATTTGATTAAACGTGTTTTTCCCCATGGCGCAGTTAAAGTATGGGGTGAAAAGTGCGGAAGTTTCAAGGTGAATGGTCAACGACTTAAGAAGTACTCACCGGAGCTTCCAACTGAGGAAATCTCTCCGATTGTCCTCAAATAAACTTAGGAACGGTCTAGCTACGGATCCAAAACAAAGCGCTTCTTGGGAGGCAACTCAAGGTATTGCATTTGCGTTTTTGTTTTTCCTTCTTAGATTAGTTTAGTTTAGTTGTTTTTGTTTTGTTTTCCCCTCGATATCTCCCGGTATGTTATGTTTTTGGATGTAGGAATAAGGAATGAGAAAAGGAAGGAAGAGAACAAGTTGGAAAGAATTGACGAAACATAGATTTTTGGCACACAACAGACACTTCAACGCCCAAAACCACGGCCGTGGAAGTAACAGATGGCCGTTATTTTCCAAATTCTGATACAAATCAGAGCAAATCCACGGGTCCGTACAAAACCACGGCCGTGGAACACCTCGAGTGACCGTGGTTTTCCAAAAATTTACGGGAATTATATAACCTTCTTTCCTTCTCAAAAACACGTCCACCCTCACCTTCCACGCCTAGAACCATGCCCAAATCGCCGACCACTTCTCTCATCCCATAATTCTTGGTCCGGAGTCCGATTCAATTGATTCTTCAACCAAAAGTGGAGCATTTTCAATCATCTACAAGATCCAAGCATCAAACTGAGTGAACAATCCACATTGGAGAAGGATTTTTTATTTTTCAAATCCAAACCTAGGTTGTATTCTCTATTCTCTTAGTCAATTTGGTTCAATTTCCTTGCAAAATTTTAGGAGAACTGGACGAAATTGGATTTAGAATTAGTCTAGGGTTGTGATTGTTGAATTTGGTGTGAATTTGCTGAATTTTGAGAGAGACAGAGCAAATCCACGGGTCTGTAAATTTTCACGGCCGTGGAATCCCAAGAACAGACCATGGTTTTTTCTATTGTTGAGTAAAAATGTTTTGAAGGAAGTCAAGTAGAAACAAGAAGCAGAAAGTTGATAGTTCATCTTCTTCCCAACCCCCTCCTAGTGAACCACCATCACCACCACCTCCTATAATCCCTAGAATCCATGAGGATTATGAAGGAGCCATAGAAAAGATTTCAAGGAGACCGATAATAGGATCTAGGTAACTTGTCCGAGAGGAGCTTAAAGAGCTCAATGTAGTGAATGATTTGACTTGGCTCTTGGATAGAGCCGGATTGATCATCTTCTTGGCCATTAGGAAAGATGCTTATGAGGAGATAACAAGGGAGTTTGTAACTTCCTTTGAGCATAGCGCCATTAACCGAACAATGTCTTTTTGGTTGATGGAGCAAAACTATGAGTTCTCCATAATTCAGTTTGGAACCTTGTTTGGGTTTCATGAGAGTTTTAATGGAAGGTTTCCCGGGGGAGTGTATGCTAAAGACTTTTGGGATGATATTGCTATGATCTATGCTAGTGAGGATCGTTGGAAACCGGCCGACACCAAGGCTAAACTCATATACCACTTAGCCTTGAAGATAGCCCATAGAGTCCTTTCGGAATGCCTTTTCCCTAGGACCGAAACACCACAAAAGATCAAGACCGATGAACTTTTCCTCCTCTATTGCATGCTCACCGGTACTTCCGCAGATTGTGCCACCCAACTAGCCTCTACCATTAGTAAGTTGAAGAACAAAAGGGCTGGGAATATAGGTTATGGGGGTATGGTGACTCACATTGCCAACCAGCTGGGCATAGACTACTCCGCTTGCACTAGGATAGCGACGTGACCTTTGGGTCTCAATGGGCTTATGACTAGAGGGATCATCTTTCCCCACCACCGTGCTTCACCTACCGCAGCCATGCCTTGGGAGGAGAGAGGTGGTAGGGGCTTCCCATGGCTTCCCGAGTATTCTATCATGCTAGGCCGTCACAACTGGAAGGAGACTTTCGTACCGATGCATGCCAATAGACTAACAGCTCTTCCATATGTGCCTGATGAGGTTCTAGGTGAGGATGATGATGAGGAGATGGGAGGAAGAGATAATCAGGATGCAGGAGGCACTGAGCATGACTTTGGCACATTCCCGGATCAGCCGGCCGAGTTCCTGGAGACTCCTAGGAGATCTCCCCGCCCGTCTAGACCTTCCGGTTCTTCTTCTTCACGCAGGGCTAGGGTGAGTGAGAGGCCGACGTGGATAGAGACTCCACCTACTTGGTATGGAGAGAAACCTTCAAGGATGGGAGCTCCTCCTCCATGGTATGATCATCCACCGGTGGCACAGACTCTTCCTCAAGATGCGCCTTCATGGTATGACCAGCCGCCAGCTTGGTATTCGCAGCTTCCAGATTGGGCGGATGACCATTCGCGGAGAGTAGGAAACTTAGAGGTCCATCAGTAGGCTCATGACATGGAGCGCCAGGAGAATGCCCGGATCTTGAGGGACGTCTACCGCTAGCAGTTTGGGAGGCCTTTTAGCTCCGACTTCTATCCATTCCCGCCGCCTCCTTCACAGTGATGATGATGAGATGATCCGCCGGTTAGAGCCGCTCCACCGCCATTAGTGAGTTCCTTTTGTTTCTTTTCTTTTCTTTTCTTTATTTCTTTTGAACATTGAGGACAATGTGTATGTCAAGTATGGGGTGGGGTGTGACTCTTGAAGCAAAATGTGGAAGGAAAGGAGTATTTGATCATGCTAGATGTCAAGGAGATGCTTTGGAGGAGCTAAGGAAAGTGCATGACTGAAAAACATCACGAAATAAAGGCTTTCACAAAGGATTTGGACTTCCACGCCCTAAATTACGGCCGTGGACTTGGCCTTGGATCATGGAGAGTGAATTTGGAGCACAACAGAAAGTTTCACGCCCTAAACCACGGCCGTGGAAACTTGTACTAGACCGTGATTTCCATGACGAAGTGACGTATCATATTTGCCATGTCAGCGACGGTTATTGGGATTTTCTCGTAATCCTATTTCGCCCTATAAGAAGGCTTGAGAAGGGAGTTTCGAGGACGGTTGCTTAGGGTTTCATTTTAACCTGCGCTTGCAATTCGGTGGAGAGTCGAGACGAAAGATCGGAGATTTCGGAGTGTGGCTTGTGAAAGACACGATATTGAAGATTGCGTACTTTGGAGATTTTCTTAGGGTTTTGCTTTCGGATATGAATTGACACTCCGTTCTTCATTGTTCCCTAAGATTGCTGTGAGGATTCTTGTTTCATATTCTGAATTCATTAAACATACTACTTTGTTGTTTGGATTTGAGATTGACTTTGATTGGTTATTGAGTTTTTGAGGGTTTTTATCTTTCTCTCTTTTTGATTTGATATTGATTCAATGAATATGATTATTGGCTAAAACCCTTTAGCAATTCCAAGGTGAAGGGTTGATAGTTTTGGCTTAGATGATGATAGATTGATCGTAAACAGATTGGACCCTGAGAGTGTGAGAAACCTCGTCGACACCTTAAATTACGGTCTGTTCTTGAGTTCCACGGCCGTGGAATCTCAAGATCTAGCCGTGATTTTCTCTGTTTTACGACTTTTGCTTTTGCTTTAATCCAAAGTTAAAGATTTGCTTTAACCTAGCCTTGGCTTGCCTTTCCTAGGTAGTAGTGAGACTCAACATCCTCTATTTTGGTTTCGAGTGTCACAACCTTAACTTTTTCAGTTTATCTTTGATTCCTTGGGTTTGGGCATGGGTATTTGAGATTAATTCTTACCTTTAGATCCTTTCTATACTGCAGCCTCAACAACCTTTATAGAGAGTGTCTCTGGGTGAGTTATATAGAGTTTTGGAATGTAATAGCTAGGATTTCTAAATTCTAATTAATGTTGATTAACTTAATCAGTGATAGTAATTGACATATAACTTGCGAAGATTGCGTAAGTGTTGAGTATAAGTCCCACCGTTAAGTTCCTGGCGTAATTTTGGGCTTATGGTGAAATTTTCACTTTTTCCCTCGGGTAATTATTTTCACCCTCCGGTATTATTTGGAGCATTTGGGAGCTCCAATTAATAAAAATGCAGTTGAGAGAAATGATCAGTACATCGGACATGTCCTAGATATGAAATAACATGGAAAGGCCAAACGGACAAAAGAGTCGATATTTCGTTTCTTAACGGCTAAGAAAGACGGCTTAGGAATACACGTTTTTCGAGGCAATTATGGAATAATTATCCCTACAATATTCAAGATCTATTATTCCAATTTCGAGAAGTTTAGAGAAGGGGGTACAACCCGCCATTGGATCGATAAAAGGATAATTATCGACTTCGCTAAAGGATACTTATCGACTTCACCATAAATAGCGGAAAAATTAATTCATTTCCTTTCACGTTTCCTCGTAAAAGCTCTGATTTCTCTCAAACTTCAAACTCAGATCTACTCTCCGTTTCTAATCCGATTTCAATTCCGTTTGAGTTTCTGAATTTCTCTCTTCATTCTCTTCATATCGGTACCAAGTTTCTGCATTTCCGAACAGATGAAGACCTGGTCGAGCATATATGTCACCAGGACAGTTCCGTCGCTCAGATTCCGGTGAATTTGATGTTGTACATGCGTAGCCTGCGTCGTAATGATTCCGAATCTTCTTTCAGATCGTCAATCGGGTTAGTAACGAATAAGTTATGAATTTATTCGTTTTCCGTACTACGATTTGGCCTAAATTGACCTTAGGCTTTTCAAAATGGATAATTAGAAATTCCATTATGACCATTATATTATTCTGGTGTTTATGGGTTGTTTGTTTGATGAAATTTGATGATAGGTGAGTTCAGAAATGGCCTGCGGGCAAAACTTTATTATGGTGAAATTTAATTAATTAATTAAAGGTTAATTAACTAAATTAGGATTAAATTTGAGATTGAGGAATACTTATTAGATGCATGCTAGTTGTCAGAATGAGTTGAGGATCATGATGATGTTATGGATATCTGTTATGGCTTTAAGGATTAGTATGTGTACGAGTATGATGAGATGTTATGTTGAGGATATGCCTTAGGCATTTATGAATGTGTTGAGGATCTGAGGTTTAGATTTGAGATATAGGTTGGTTGTGGTTAGTGAGACAAGTCTCCTAACCTTTGCAGTATGTGATTGTGTGTGTCTTATTATTGCACGCGTTGATTACTTCCCCAAGGGGAAGTTGTGATGTGGTACAGTTTACGAGTATATCAGGTAAGTCCATAGGACTTACTTAGCGTGCAGTTGTGGATTGTATGATTGTGATGGTTGTGTGTGTTCATATGATTGTGCATTTATGACCTAAACCGGACTAGGATGACCATTCATTACATTTATTTGGCCCAAGTGTATTATAACGGGCGGTAACCGCCGGTCTCCGCCTGCTGGTTAGGAGGAGGTGCCCTGAAGATGATCTCACAGGAGGGGACGAGTGAAGGTCACCCCCATGCAAAACTCCTGTGTTACGTTGGATGGGACGGGGTTCTTGAGGCTCCTCTGTTACAAAAGAAGTTGAATTAGTAATGGAATAACGTAATAAAAGATAATAAATGAATGTGTGTGGCATTGCATGTTTGAGATGTTGATGTGTGGTTGTGCTATTACCTTCATGCTTTTCATTATTGTAGCTAACGGTTTCATACCGTGTTGTAGTATTCTGCAGGTTAGGAATACTGCAGAGTGAGCCAAATGGTGTGACAAGCCGACGACTTCTGTACATTAGGATGCGTGGGATGTTAGATCTTTTGTGGTTGTGGTTTATGTTGTTGTTTTGTACTCGGCTATGAGTTTGTAAACTCTTTTGATATATCATACTCAGCTTTTATGTATTTGATTTTAATCTACCTGTGCCTTGTTGTAAGATCCAATGAACTTGTTGTCAGGCTAGGGCCAGGATCCAATGTGAGATCCTAGCCCAATGTGACACTCCAAGTCCCGCGGATTTGGGGTGTTACATGGAACTTCACCCTACTCAACCTTACATTAGTTATACCTTTGCAACCTCAACTCTGTCCTTATATCTATAGAATATCTTGAATCGATTGCCACATTTGAATGCCTGGATCTTTAGGATTGCTGTTTTCCCAATTATTTGCAAAGTTTCTATACTTTTGATTGCTCGATTATTCGAAACTGATTTTGTTTCACCAAATCCTTGAGTTCGATACTCTAGAATTCTTGCTATACTACGCCGATCCGTAAACTGCGGGTTCGCTTTGCTTTGATTTCAGTTTTATAAATTTTAAAACTAGTGACGCACACTTTTGAGCGAACACTAAACTAATGTCATAAATTTTGTCATCAAAATACCTCATACTTGCCACTTGCTCGTCCCCGAGCAAGGTTCAACTATCGGCTACCAGATGGCATGATTTATGAATGCGGGAAAAAAAATTCTTTTTTGGAATTGTGCTTCTAAACATGGATCACCTTCATAGTTATGTTTCATGGCAATGGACAAGCAATCATGTATCAAATGAATGAAGGCACGGAAAGACAATCATACTTAACTCGAAAGCATGCATGAAAGGCAAAAATGAGAATGCCAAGATGATCATGAGAAAATCAAATCTAGATCACTAAGTCAAACACATAAGCAAATAGGTCTTAAGGACTTAGGAAAGAAGAGTCAAGAAACGTGATGATAGGGTGGGATTTTTTCAAGTCAAGTGGTGTTAATCCGGGAAAGGAACTAAACCACAACATTCGCAATTTATACTTCATCCACCAAAGTGCATTTTTTTCTACTTTTTTTTCTTTTTCTTTTCATTTCTTTTTTATTCACTTATTTTTTAGACAATGGCATTGGTGTACAAAAGCCGAAACCTTGGTGATTAGCGGACCTTAAGATTTTTTCCGAGGTGCCTCACACTGGGCACACATACCAAGACTTGTTAGGACATTCGGTTTATCCGACCTTGGCAAGATACAAACACCCGGTTATGTGAATGGTTCCAAATTACTCGTCATCAAAACCGAAGTCCCAAAATTATATTTTTTCTACACTTTTCACAACACATTTCCAACAACTTCATTCGCAACATTCATACACCAACTTCTCCACCCCATACTTGCTTTTCACACACTCAACACACTAGCATGCTCCTATTCCCAGATGGGTCAAAAGAGGTCAAATTTTCATATCAAGTGAGGTGCTCAAACAACATGATCAAGAGGAGAAGAAGAGAGATGAATTGACTTAATCATTCCTAGATGATGTGCAAGAACTAGCATGTAATTTCGACCATCAATTCTCAATCTAATCAAGACAAGAATCATAATCACAATTCATGCATAAGATTCAAGAGAAGTATTTCAAGTCCACATATGCATAAATCCATTAAACACACAAGGACATCCGTAGCCAATCAACACAACAACAATCATCATTAGGGTCATATCCTACTTAGAAGCACAAATTTTTTTGATTTTTTTGGAATTTTCAAGATATGTATATACAATGCAAAACATGAAAACTAAACATGTGACAATAAATGAAACTATCCTAGATGCGATCATGCCATGCTAACGATCAGGAAAACCAAACCCATACTTAAAAACAACATTGTTCCCAATGTGCAAATCAAGTAAAGAAGAGTGAAAGAAGCTCTCACAATGTAAAATGTGGTGCTTCGGTATTTTGGTAACTCATGTGGAGAGGTGGCAAAGGATGATCGATCAAGCATGGTAGAGAGCTCAATAATGTAATTATGGCATCGAGACCCGCGCCAAGGTGTAAGCGAGATGGGAGTTCATCCATCCCTCAAATGCACCTTCAATCCGTCCAAGTCTGACGTCCGCTCCACCCATGGTTGAAAACGGGATCATCATCATCAACTTCCCTTGCAAGGCTTACTTATTAACCTTGGGTTGCCTCCCAAGAAGCGCTTCTTTTAGGTCATTATCTTGACCAAACTCCATGGATGCGTCAATCCACCTCAAATACCATGGTTTGCTTGATGAGTCCAAGCAACAATCCTTTACCAGTATCCATGATGACAAGCACGGGCCACTTGATGCCCAAATAAGATTTAAGTTCTCTCTTCACCGGTGAGTATTAGACTCCTTCATCACCACTCCCTTGATGATAGTATGGATTTGTAACCATAGGGGCCACCCCACACTTAGACGATTGGTACTCCGCGGTCTCACCGGTGAAATGCTTGTCATCCACCTCTTCTATGATCCGAAGAAAATCGATTCTCGAAAAGATATCATCATTGAAGTTCTCCATAACCATCATGGATCCTCCATACTTGCCTCCTTCATTCAACATGGGAGACTCCTTAGGAAAGGGACTCTAACCTTCGATTGCACTCCAGGCAAGCAAGAAAGGATCGAAAGCAGTTGAATTGGGCTTGGGTCTGTCTGTACAGGACCTTGGATGGGCAACTCAAATGATCAGACCGAGATGCGGGTCGAGGTGAGCTTCATTTGGATAGTTTTAGAAGATTATTGGAAGCTGTGCGCAAGTTTGGTTCCGGGATTGATGGAAACGATGTCCGGGGTTGAGATTCCTTCATTGTACTCCTCCAATGGTAAAGAAGATGGAGATGAAGCTTGAAAAAGGGTAGGCTCCCCTTGCAAAAGAGCAAGCCTAATCTCTTCAACCTCCCTCCTCATTTGTTCTTCTCTCTCAAAAGCCAATCTTCTTTCATCCTCCATGGCGAAATCCATTAGTGTAACGACCGGAATTTTTGTTATGTTTTCAATAGTTTTAAAGAGTATTGGAAGTCATGCACAAGGGCTCACGCCCTTGCGGCTTAGTGGCACAGTCGAGCAGGCCGCAGGTACGGCTAGGAGTCCGGCAGGGGCGGTGACACGCTAGGGCAGGGTATTAGCGTTTTCTGCCAACCTCTCACCTTCCTACCTTTATATCCCGCCTTATCAATGATGGGGGAGTTCATGGCTGAGGATCCTTTGGCATTCCACTCCTTTATGTAGCCACATTTCCTCTCCCTCTCATTTCCATTCACGTTACTTGTTTTTCTCTTCCAAGACATCACCCTCTTGCTCTCTTCTTCTCTTTTGTTGCTCTAGTTTCGATCCATCTTCCTTGAGGCCGGGACTGTAGTGACGGGACAAGGGTAAGCCTTATTCCTCTCTCTCTTTTCTTCTTCTTTCCCCCTTCCTCTTTCCATGGCTTGTATGGAAGATCTTCATGGATCTAGGCTCACCGATCTATCGTTGTCTTGATCGTATGGTGATGAAGCTAGAACTTGGAGGGAGTCTAGGAACTTGTATTGGAGGTGGGAAGACGTCCATAGCACCAAAGGAGACTCGAAGAGGCCGGCTGTACAATCGAAGAACTCAACAGTTAGACGTTCGGGACATCAGTCGCAGGAGTGGACCTTGTGTTGGGTTGGCTTCCTATATAAGCCTCCCTTGCTTACTGATGAGGGTTTGCTTCATCTTCTTACAGCTTCATCTTCTCCCTCACGTTCATCTTCTTGTCCTTCCTTCTTTGGATCTCCATCTTGTTCTTCTTTGATCTTGTGAGAGTTTTGAAGAGTTTTTGTGTGGCTTTGATTGTGGATGATGTTAGTTGATGTTGATTTGCCTTTGATGAGCCAACCTTGAGGTTGTGGTGTGGTCCTTTCCCTAATTAGGTTACAGCTTCGTAAGATCTTCATCTTCTTCTCCATTCTTTCTTCCTTCTTTATTCTTTCTTCTTTTCTTCTTTCCTAGCTTAGGATTCCACAAGATTGATCTTGTGGCAGCCTTCATCGGCTTCATTTGATGTATATATGTATGTATGGGGTTGCTGGCTGAAGAAGGAGTAAAGAGGTTCGAGTGAAGAAGTGAAGAAGAGCTGAAAGTGTGCATTATGCACACCAACCGCCCCTGCGCCCCCTTCGAGCCACCCCAACACCGGCCAGTCGCTGCCCCTGCGCCACCTTGTAGCCGCCCCTGGGCCCACCTACACCATCCTTGTCTATTTCTTGGTTCTGCAGGTGTGTCTTACTTTTGGGCTTGCCTATGGATGGCATTGTCCGTTCCTTTCCTAGTATGAGTGTTTAGTATCATGCTAGGCATAGTTGAGAGTGTGTTGATGATGTTATGATCATGTTATGCCTTGTATGGCTTTGAGGATTAATAGGTTGTGAGGGTTAGGTTGAGGATGATTCTATGCATCTCTTGGGTCTAGGTGTGCCCCTTTAATTGTTAGGAGATTGATATATCTCTATGCCTTATTATTAGGCAGTGTCCCTCTCAAGATTGGAGGTTGATCGCGGTTGTGATTGTACGAGGTTGAGGTAAGTCCGTAGGACTTACTTAGCTACCATCCTTATATTGGGTGCTTGTATGAGTGGTAGGTGATATATGCTTGATAGCATGCGATAGTTGATTATTACCAATCTATGTTTTAGTGACCGCCCATGTAGTGGTCGCGATAACCTTTCCTTTTCATCGCGCCGTGGAGTCTAGGAGGTTCTCTACAGTCAGGCTAGACCTGGTTTACGGGAAGGGAGCAATCCATTCCCATAGGGTACACGGGTTGTGTGACCGATACCACTCCAGCTGGCTATAGCACTCGGAGGCGGGGATAATTCGTTTCTCGTGTCACATATGTATATATATATATATGCTTTGAGTGAATGACCATTATATGAAGATAATAATATGGGCAAATGTGTGACAACATGCTTATGTATTTATCTTTCATGACTTGTGCTTGTGCTTATGCATTACCTTATATACGTATGGTTAGCAAATGGTTTCATACCATGTTGTAGATGCCTTGCATGATAGGCGAGTTGCTGAGTGATCTGGCAGGGTGACAGGCCGAGGACTCTTGTACAATATGGGGTTATGTGACCTTTCCTGAATCTTATCTGAAGTTAAGAGTTTAAGTTTGCCAAATCCTATTCTTATTACACCTTTCCTGGTTCAATGCAAGCCTAGGATGAGATTTACCCGGTGATTCCTTTGTTTGTTTACCCAAGATCATGAGTGTAGGTAATAAAGGTTTATCCTTTATTGGGGTTTGAGTGTGCCTTCATCCCATCTTTGTGAGTTAGCCTGAGACTTACCCGGTAAAGGTTGATTCTATTCCCTTTGGTGGTGTGTTGGTTTGAGATTATAGTTCCTTTCCTTAGTACCTTGAGACTTACCCGGTAATAGGAGCTTTGGTTTGGGATAGTGAGTAGTGAGACTTACCCGGTGATTTATTCACACTTTAGAAACACCTTCCCTTTGCAAAACCTCAGCTTTGTCCGCGTTATCCTTTGAGATCTTTATTCGGGACCACAACTAGATGCTTTAATCCCTAGAATCCGCATTTACCCTTACTTGACTTTTACATCATCTTTGATTGCTTTAATTGCTTTTAGTTATTTGCAATATTTGACAACCTGATTCCGTGCTTTATTTCACCATAGTCCCTGTGTTCGACCCCTTGAGTTCTTGCTTTTATTACAATTGATCCGTACACTGCAGGTTCGCATATTGTTCAAGCATACTTCTTGGGTTATAAATTTTAAAGCTTGCACACACCTTTTGGAGCGAACATAAGGTCCACTGAACTTGTTGTCAAGCTAGGGTGAGGATCCAATGTGATATCCTAGCCAAATGTGGCATCCCGAGTCCCGCGGATTCGGGGTGTTACAGAGTTGGTATCAGAGTCTTAGGTTGACAACAATGGCACTTGCTACCTGCAATGAGGTCAGATGGATAAAATAAACAGAACCCGAAAGGGGTCTAACGTTTTAATGTACGAGGAGTCGTCACCTCTTCCATGGATCTCTGCAGTATAGATACATATACATATATATATATATATATATATATATATATATATATATTATGGATTTTGTGTATGTGTTATATATATATAGCTTTATAAGTTAGGTGTGCATACCCCGCAGATGGCTCGGGCTAGAGCTACTTCTACTGTAGCCCGGGGTAGAGGTAGACCACCCCTTCCTTCGGGCGTGATAGGACAGGGACCAGTTCACGCTGCTGATCCACCTGTGGTGGAGAAGGTTCATGAAGAAATTAATGAGAGTGTTCTCCCAAAGACGAGGAGTGGTGGATCTAGGAGACAACATTCACACCGAGTCCAGTAAGATGACTCGGATCATGTCTCCATGAGGGGGCAGAGTTTCGTGACTATATCCGACGTGTTGAGGAGGCTGCTAGAGCAGGTAGACGGGCCCCGGACCTACCAGTGCATGAGAGATCTTTTGAGATGTCCCGGGGAGCCACTCAAGTGCTAGTTATGTCGGCACGTGTTGCTGAGACTGTTCGAGCTCTAGAGGAGTATAGAGGCCCTCGACCAGATACCTGGTTGAAGGCATTCTATCAGCTGGGTGTACCATCTTTCTCTGGAAAGGTGGGGTTAGAGACAGAGGTCTGGATGGGACATGTGGATTCCGTTTTAGAGTCCACTAGATGTCTAGAGGATAGAAGGACAGAGTTAGTTCAGACTCTATTCCGTGACCTTGCTCATCAGTGGTGGAGGACCGTACGAGCTCAAGCCACTAGTTATGATCAGATGAAGAGTATGATTAGAGAGCAGTTCTACCCTGCCTCACTGAGGAGGGAGAAGTTGCAGGACTTTGTGGAGGCCATCTCAGTAGCAAACACAAGGACAACAAAGAGTTCCAAATCGTCCTTCTACTCGGGGATCTGCTCCCGGGCCGAGTAGAGGTAGAGGTCGTGGTGGGAGTACCTCTGACACCAGAGGATCTCAGGGTAGAGTCTTTGAGCTAAGGAGTGTAGAGGAGCCGCCTGCACCGGCTGCTACATGTACCATTCTGCTTCATGGTTTACCGGTTAGAGTTTTATTTGATACGGGTCCTACGCATTCCTTTATTTCTGATGTATGTCTTGAGCGTCTGAGCTTAGATACTATAGAGGGGATACCCTTTAGTATAGGGTTACCTGATGATAGTAGGGTCAGAGGTACCCATGAGATACGTAGTTGTCCCCTTCATTTAGGGACTCGTGTGTTGCTTGTGGACTTCTTAGTCATGCCATTGATGCATGAAGAAGTCATATTAGGTATGGATTGGATGCGTAGACACCCGTGCAGTATTAGATGTAGGTAGGAGGACTGTGACAGTCTCTACCGAGGTAGGTCAGATAGAGGTCTTCTAGGGTTGGGACCTTAGGAAGACGGGATCTGTCATCGGTGTTGTACGAGCAGCGAGGCTGATAGCACAGGGATGTGATGCCTTCTGGTGTTATGCCATGAAGAATGGAAAGAGTCTAGCATTGGAGGATATTCCAGTGGTTTGTGAGTTTGTAGACGTGTTTGTTGAGCTGTCTAGCTTGCCGCCTCAGAGGAGTGTGGACTTCAGTATTGAGTTGGAGCCTGATACGAGACCGATCTCGAAGGCCCCATATCGTATGGCGCCTGTCGAGAAGTTGGAGCTGCAGAAGCAACTCGAGGAGTTGGCTAAGAAGGACTTCATCCGCCCTAGCGTATCCCCGTGGGGAGCATCTGTCCTCTTCGTGCGCAAGAAGGAAGGATCGTTGAGATTGTGCATTGATTACAGACCATCAAGAACAAGTATCCATTGCCTCGTATTGATGACCTTAGGTGTTAAGTATAGTTTATGAATTGTTGTGTGCATCAGCAAGATTTCTTTGATGATCACAGATCTAGGATATAGCGTGCTAAGTTTTGACCTTACGAGTTTGAGAATATAGAAGTACTAGAGTTGTTATCTCGTCAGTTAGTTGATGATAGTGTTCCTTGTATGGTCAGGCGTTGAGCGTTTTCTTGCAGAAAGCTGAGAGTGGTTTTATTCGAGTCACCTGGAGTGAGGTAAGTCCTTAGACTTACTTAGCTAGCTTTTGCATATTGGTTGATATGTATGGGTGGTGTGTGTTTATAATTGTTGTGATAACTATTAACTGGATTAGGATGTGGACTTGTGTATTATTTTTAAATCTAGCCCTAGTGTATGATAACGGGCGGTGACCGTTTGTCCAGTCCAAACTGGGGCGACTGGGAGGCGCCTTGCGACCAGTCCGGCGGGTGATACTGATAGGTGTCAAGTACAAACCCTGCATGGTGAAAGGGGACAAGGGCGAGGGATTCTCGTGTCACACCATAAGTGGATTAGTAAGGGAATAACGTTAAATAAAGATAAGAACCGGACTTGGCGTGTTTGAGCATGTTTGTGTGTTTTCACTTTGTTATATGTGTTTTTGCCTTATCGTTCTTCTAATATTTGATTTGCTAGCTAACGGTTTTAAACCGGTTGTTGTAGATACCTTGCAGGATAGGAATGCTGCCGAGTGAGGCGGATGAGTGGACAGTCGAGGTCTCCGTACATTATAGGACGAGGATGGTTATGTGTTGATGTCGTTTTTGGATTATGTTGTACATTGGATTTATGTTTTGGGAGTTGTGTCGTTTTGAGGACTCGGCTGAGTTTCCAAGTTGTATCTTTCTTTTCAAAGATTGTTTGCATTGCAATAAAACGATTTCGGTATTTGCCTTTATTTGTGCCATGTTGGAAAGCTCCGATGAAATTGTTGTCAAGCTAAGGGTCGGAACCCATTGTGAGGTCTCTGCCCGTAGCATCCCGAGTCCCGCCGATTCGGGGTGTTACAAAGTGGTATCAAAGCCCTAGGTTGACAACAATGACACTCGCAATCTTCTAAAGGCCGAATGAGGAATAAACAAAACCCCCAAGGGTTCTGACTTTTCGTTTTCAAAATCATATGAATGAGTCGGGCTTGGAGATAGAATGTACGGGACCACCACTCCTTCCGTAGACCTCGGCGACGTAGATTTCTAGATTTGATATACGTATATACTTATATAGTTATATATAGGGTGTTGTTTAGGTAAGGCACATTATTCCGGTAGGGCTGTGCGGCTGAACGTAGAGCTGACACGTGTCCCCCAAAAAAAAAATTTCCAGAAACAAGTGAAAGTAATAGTTGAAAACTTATTAAGGAATAGTTCATAACTTATAAAATGATAGTTCATGAATCATAATAGAATAGTTCATAGTGCAAAATTTATAAAGGAGTGAAAGTAATAGTTCAAAACTTATTAAGAGATAATTCATAACTTATAAAAGGATAGTTCATGAATTATAATAGAATAGTTCATAGTGCAAAATTTATAAAGGATAATAGTTCATGAATTATGATTGAATAGTTCATAACATATAAACGATTAATTTATAAATAATTTGATATAATATATTAAAAAGTAATAGTTCATGAATTATATGGGAATAGTTCAAAGTTTAAAAGAGAATTGTGCAAAAATTATAACATGGTAGTTCAAAAAAAATTTCATTCGTTTCTGATAAAAAATAAAAATAAATAAAATAAATAAATAAATAAATTGAAGAACAAAAGGGCTGGGAATATAGGTTATGGGGGTATGGTGACTCACATTGCCAACCAGCTGGGCATAGACTACTCCGCTTGCACTAGGATAGCGACGTGACCTTTGGGTCTCAATGGGCTTATGACTAGAGGGATCATCTTTCCCCACCACCGTGCTTCACCTACCGCAGCCATGCCTTGGGAGGAGAGAGGTGGTAGGGGCTTCCCATGGCTTCCCGAGTATTCTATCATGCTAGGCCGTCACAACTGGAAGGAGACTTTCGTACCGATGCATGCCAATAGACTAGCAGCTCTTCCATATGTGCCTGATGAGGTTCTAGGTGAGGATGATGATGAGGAGATGGGAGGAGGAGATAATCAGGATGCAGGAGGCACTGAGCATGACTTTGGCACATTCCCGGATCAGCCGGCCGAGTTCCTGGAGACTCCTAGGAGATCTCCCCGCCCGTCTAGACCTTCCGGTTCTTCTTCTTCACGCAGGGCTAGGGTGAGTGAGAGGCCGACGTGGATAGAGACTCCACCTACTTGGTATGGAGAGAAACCGTCAAGGATGGGAGCTCCTCCTCCATGGTATGATCATCCACCGGTGGCACAAACTCTTCCTCAGGATGCGCCTTCATGGTATGACCAGCCGCCAGCTTGGTATTCGCAGCTTCCAGATTGGGCGGATGACCATTCGCGGAGACTAGGAAACTTAGAGGTCCATCAGTAGGCTCATGACATGGAGCGCCAGGAGAATGCCCGGATCTTGAGGGACGTCTACCGCTAGCAGTTTGGGAGGCCTTTTAGCTCCGACTTCTATCCATTCCCGCCGCCTCCTTCACAGTGATGATGATGAGATGATCCGCCGGTTAGAGCCGCTCCACCGCCATTAGTGAGTTCCTTTTGTTTCTTTTCTTTTCTTTTCTTTATTTCTTCTGAACATTGAGGACAATGTGTATGTCAAGTATGGGGTGGGGTGTGACTCTTGTTTGTAATAACTCGACTCACTTTGCTTTGCTTTGCTTATGTCTATGAACACTTGCATGTTTCTTTTATTTGTCACACGTTTCATTATAGCATTGCATGAAAAAGGCTTTGAAAAACCCATACAAATTTGAAAATTTTGAAATTTTTTGTGCTTCTAAGATTTGAGATGATTTCTATGATGAATCTACTTGTGGAATGAGTTTTTGATGACAATTGTATGCTTGAATTGAATTAAAAATTGTGAAGAGATTGAGTATGTTGTTTATCCTTTCTTGCAAGTTTCATAATGTGAAAGTTTCTATCTAAATCATATTGAGAAATGAAGGTTGAAATCACAATATAAGTTCTTATACTTCTTTATGAGATGATTAAGGCACCTCCATTTTCTTACTTCTTTCTTTGATCATTTAGCCCCTCAATGAAAATATTTGCCTCCTTTACCTATCGGGGATTTAGGAAAAGTTTATTTTGGCATGTTTGATGTGGGAGGGCCATGAAAGCAATAGTTTGAATTCGAAGTGTAGGAAACGGATTATGGTATGTGCATCAAGGGTTTGAGGCATCTCGAAATTGAGAAACGTCAATCTCCTAGGCTTCGGTTTTTGTGCACTATTGTCCATAACTCCAAAAGTAAAGTCGAAAAAGAAAATTTTTTGTGCAAAAGAATAGAGCGAAGCTCTAAGTTGGTGGTTAGTGCAAATGGTGAAAAGAAAAGAGTTTGTGTTGTTCCTTCTTCCCGGATTCACACACCACATTCCTTTACAAGTTTCCCACCTTTTCCGTATTCTTGGCCTTACTTGAAAGTCCTTGAGATCATAAGAGTGTTATTTGACTTGGTGATCTTAATTGAAGTTTCACATGCTTGATTTTGACAATGCTTGAAGGTTATGATGTTTGTCTTGAAGTTTATGCAATTTATGATGTTCCTTTGCTTTGCATATTTTAGTTTATGTGTGTGAACATTTTCAAGGATGAATGAAGCAAGATTTGAGGATGATCTATTGATTAGAAGCACATTACCAAAAAGATTGTTTTGTTTTGTTTTCCATTCATATTTCATTCTACCTTATCTTCAAAGCTTTTGAAAACCTTGCTTGGGGACAAGCAAGAGACAAGTATGGAGTATTTTGTTAGCATGAAATATGATTACATTTTAGGCACTTGTTTTAATTATTTTTCCCTCTTTTATGTGTACATGGCCATGAGTTTGAAGCATTTGTGAGCTCATTCACCCACTTTGTCAATATAGAGATCTACACTAGCTTTGTTTTGTTTATAGGTGAATAAAGGCCTGAATTGAAGCAAAATGTGGAAGGAAAGGAGTATTTGATCATGCTAGATGTCAAGGAGATGCTTTGGAGGAGCTAAGGAAAGTGCATGACTGAAAAACATCACGAAATAAAGGCTTTCACAAAGGATTTGGACTTCCACGCCCTAAATTACGGCCGTGGACTTGGCCTTGGATCATGGAGAGTGAATTTGGAGCACAACAGAAAGTTTCACGCCCTAAACCACGGCCGTGGAAACTTGTACTAGACCGTGATTTCCATGACGAAGTGACGTATCATATTTGCCATGTCAGCGACGGTTATTGGGATTTTCTCGTAATCCTATTTCGCCCTATAAGAAGGCTTGAGAAGGGAGTTTCGAGGACGGTTGCTTAGGGTTTCATTTTAACCTACGCTTGCAATTCGGTGGAGAGTCGAGACGAAAGATCGGAGATTTCGGAGTGTAGCTTGTGAAAGACACGATATTGAAGATTGCGTACTTTGGAGATTTTCTTAGGGTTTTGCTTTCGGAGATGGATTGACACTCCGTTCTTCATTGTTCCCTAAGATTGTTGTGAGGATTCTTGTTTCATATTCTGAATTCATTAAACATACTACTTTGTTGTTTGGATTTGAGATTGACTTTGATTGGTTATTGAGTTTTTGAGGGTTTTTATCTTTCTCTCTTTTTGATTTGATATTGATTCAATGAATATGATTATTGGCTAAAACCCTTTAGCAATTCCAAGGTGAAGGGTTGATAGTTTTGGCTTAGATGATGATAGATTGATCGTAAACAGATTGGACCTTGAGAGTGTGAGAAACCTCGTCGACACCTTAAATTACGGTTTGTTCTTGAGTTCCACGGCCGTGGAATCTCAAGATCTAGCCGTGATTTTCTCTGTTTTACGACTTTTACTTTTGCTTTAATCCAAAGTTAAAGATTTGCTTTAACCTAGCCTTGGCTTGCCTTTCCTAGGTAGTAGTGAGACTCAACATCCTCTATTTTGGTTTCGAGTGTCACAACCTTAACTTTTTTCAGTTTATCTTTGATTCCTTGGGTTTGGACATGGGTATTTGAGATTAATTCTTACCTTTAGATCCTTTCTATACTGCAGCCTCAACAACCTTTATAGAGAGTGTCTCTGGGTGAGTTATATAGGGTTTTGGAATGTAATAGCTAGGATTTCTAATTTCTAATTAATGTTGATTAACTTAATCAGTGATAGTAATTGACATATAACTTGCGAAGATTGCGTAAGTGTTGAGTATAAGTCCCACCGTTAAGTTCCTGGCGTAATTTTGGGCTTATGGTGAAATTTTCACTTTTTCCCTCGGGTAATTATTTTCACCCTCCGGTATTATTTGGAGCATTTGGGAGCTCCAATTAATAAAAATGCAGTTGAGAGAAATGATCAGTACATCGGACATGTCCTAGATATGAAATAACATGGAAAGGCAAAATGGACAAAAGAGTCGATATTTCGTTTCTTAACGGCTAAGAAAGACGGCTTAGGAATACACGTTTTTCGAGGCAATTATGGAATAATTATCCCTACAATATTCAAGATCTATTATTCCAATTTCGAGAAGTTTAGAGAAGGGGGTACAACCCGCCATTGGATCGATAAAAGGATAATTATCGACTTCGCTAAAGGATACTTATCGACTTCACCATAAATAGCGGAAAAATTAATTCATTTCCTTTCACATTTCCTCGTAAAAGCTCTGATTTCTCTCAAACTTCAAACTCAGATCTACTCTCCGTTTCTAATCCGATTTCAATTCCGTTTGAGTTTCTGGATTTCTCTCTTCATTCTCTTCATATCGGTACCAAGTTTCTGCATTTCCGAACAGATGAAGACCTGGTCGAGCATATATGTCACCAGGACAGTTCTGTCGCTCAGATTCCGGTGAATTTGATGTTGTACATGCGTAGCCTGCGTCGTTGTGATTCCGAATCTTCTTTCAGATCGTCAATCGGGTTAGTAACGAATAAGTTATGAATTTATTCGTTTTCCGTACAACGATTTGGCCTAAATTGACCTTAGGCTTTTCAAAATGGATAATTAGAAATTCCATTATGATCATTATATTATTCTGGTGTTTATGGGTTGTTTGTTTGATGAAATCTGATGATAGGTGAGTTCAGAAATGGCCTGCGGGCAAAACGTTATTCTGGTGAAATTTAATTAATTAATTAAAGGTTAATTAATTAAATTAGGATTAAATTTGAGATTGAGGAATACTGATTAGATGCATGCTAGTTGTCAGAATGAGTTGAGGATCATGATGATGTTATGGATATCTGTTATGGCTTTAAGGATTAGTATGTGTACGAGTATGATGAGATGTTATGTTGAGGATATGCCTTAGGCATTTATGAATGTGTTGAGGATCTGAGGTTTAGATTTGAGATATAGGTTGGTTGTGGTTAGTGAGACAAGTCTCCTAACCTTTGCAGTATGTGATTGTGTGTGCCTTATTATTGCACGCGTTGATTACTTCCCCAAGGGGAAGTTGTGACGTGGTACAGTTTACGAGTATATCAGGTAAGTCCATAGGACTTCTTAGCGTACAGTTGTGGATTGTATGATTGTGATGGTTGTGTGTGTTCATATGATTGTGCATTTATGACCTAAACCGGACTAGGATGACCATTCATTACATTTATTTGGCCCAAGTGTATTATAACGGGCGGTAACCGCCGGTCTCCGCCTGCTGGTTAGGAGGAGGTGCCCTGAAGATGATCTCACAAGAGGGGACGAGTGAAGGTCACCCCCATGCAAAACTCCTGTGTTACGTTGGATGGGACGGGGTTCTTGTGGCTCCTCTGTTACAAAAGAAGTTGAATTAGTAATGGAATAACGTAATGAAAGATAATAAATGAATGTGTGTGGCATTGCATGTTTGAGATGTTGATGTGTGGTTGTGCTATTACCTTCATGCTTTTCATTATTGTAGCTAACGGTTTCATACCGTGTTGTAGTATTCTGCAGGTTAGGAATACTGCAGAGTGAGCCAAATGGTGTGACAAGCCGACGACTTCTGTACATTAGGATGCGTGGGATGTTAGATCTTTTGTGGTTGTGGTTTATGTTGTTGTTTTGTACTCGGCTATGAGTTTGTAAACTCTTTTGATATATCATACTCAGCTTTTATGTATTTGATTTTAATCTACCTGTGCCTTGTTGTAAGATCCAGTGAACTTGTTGTCAGGCTAGGGCCAGGATCCAATGTGAGATCCTAGCCCAATGTGACACTCCAAGTCCCGCGGATTTGGGGTGTTACATGGAACTTCACCCTACTCAACCTTACATTAGTTATACCTTTGCAACCTCAACTCTGTCCTTATATCTATAGAATATCTTGAATCGATTGCCACATTTGAATGCCTAGATCTTTAGGATTGATGTTTTCCCAATTATTTGCAAAGTTTCTATACTTTTGATTGCTCGATTATTCGAAACTGATTTTGTTTCACCAAATCCTTGAGTTCGATACTCTAGAATTCTTGCTATACTACGCCGATCCGTAAACTGCGGGTTCGCTTTGCTTTGATTTCAGTTTTATAAATTTTAAAACTAGTGACGCACACTTTTGAGCGAACACTAAACTAATGTCATAAATTGTGTCATCAAAATACCTCATACTTGCCACTTGCTCGTCCCCGAGCAAGGTTCAACTATCGGCTACCAGATGGCATGATTTATGAATGCGGGAAAAAAAATTCTTTTTTGGAATTGTGCTTCTAAACATGGATCACCTTCATAGTTATGTTTCATGGCAATGGACAAGCAATCATGTATCAAATGAATGAAGGCACGGAAAGACAATCATACTTAACTCGAAAGCATGCATGAAAGGCAAAAATGAGAATGCCAAGATGATCATGAGAAAATCAAATCTAGATCACTAAGTCAAACACATAAGCAAATAGGTCTTAAGGACTTCGGAAAGAAGAGCCAAGAAACGTGATGATAGGGTGGGATTTTTTCAAGTCAAGTGGTGCTAATCCGGGAAAGGAACTAGACCACAACATTCACAATTTATACTTCATCCACCAAAGTGCATTTTTTTCTACTTCTTTTTCTTTTTCTTTTCATTTCTTTTTTATTCACTTATTTTTTAGACAATGGCATTGGTGTACAAAAGCCGAAACCTTGGTGATTAGCGGACCTTAAGATTTTTTCCGAGGTGCCTCACACTGGGCACACATACCAAGACTTGTTAGGACATTCGGTTTATCCGACCTTGGCAAGATACAAACACCCGATTATGTGAATGGTTCCAAATTACTCGTCATCAAAACCAAAGTCCCAAAATTATATTTTTTCTACACTTTTCACAACACATTTCCAACAACTTCATTCGCAACATTCATACACCAACTTCTCCACCCCATACATGCTTTTCACACACTCAACACACTAGCATGCTCCTATTCCCGGATGGGTCAAAAGAGGTCAAATTTTCATATCAAGTGAGGTGCTCAAACAACATGATCAAGATGAGAAGAAGAGAGATGAATTGACTTAATCATTCCTAGATGATGTGCAAGAACTAGCATATAATTTCGACCATCAATTCTCAATCTAATCAAGACAAGAATCATAATCACAATTCATGCATAAGATTCAAGAGAAGTATTTCAAGTCCACATATGCATAAATCCATTAAACACACAAGGACATCCATAGCCAATCAACACAACAACAATCATCATAAGGGTCATATCCTACTTAGAAGCACAAATTTTTTTGATTTTTTTGGAATTTTCAAGATATGTATATACAATGCAAAACATGAAAACTAAACATGTGACAATAAATGAAACTATCCTAGATGCGATCATGCCATGCTAACGATCAGGAAAACCAAACCCATACTTAAAAACAACATTGTTCCCAATGTGCAAATCAAGTAAAGAAGAGTGAAAGAAGCTCTCACAATGTAAAATGTGGTGCTTCGGTATTTTGGTAACTCATGTGGAGAGGTGGCAAAGGATGATCGATCAAGCATGGTAGAGAGCTCAATAATGTAATTCTGGCATCGAGACCCGCGCCAAGGTGTAAGCGAGATGGGAGCTCATCCATCCCTCAAATGCACCTTCAATCCGTCCAAGTCTGACGTCCGCTCCACCCATGGTTGAAAACGGGATCATCATCATCAACTTCCCTTGCAAGGCTTACTTATTAACCTTGGGTTGCCTCCCAAGAAGCGCTTCTTTTAGGTCATTATCTTGACCAAACTCCATGGATGCGTCAATCCACCTCAAATACCATGGTTTGCTTGATGAGTCCAAGCAACGATCCTTTACCAGTATCCATGATGACAAGCACGGGCCACTTGATGCCCAAATAAGATTTAAGTTCTCTCTTCACCGGTGAGTATTAGACTCCTTTATCACCACTCCCTTGATGATAGTATGGATTTGTAACCATAGGGGCCACCCCACACTTAGACGATTGGTACTCCGCGGTCTCACCGGTGAAATGCTTGTCATCCACCTCTTCTACGATCCGAAGAAAATCGATTCTTGAAAAGATATCATCATTGAAGTTCTCAATAACCATCATGGATCCTTCATACTTGCCTCCTTCATTCAACATGGGAGACTCCTTAGGAAAGGGACTCCAACCTTCGATTATACTCCAGGCAAGCAAGAAAGGATCGAAAACAGTTGAATTGGGCTTGGGTATGTCTGTACAGGACCTTGGATGGGCACCTCGAATGATCAGACCGAGATGCGGGTTGAGGTGAGCTTCATTTGGATAGTTTTAGAAGATTATTGGAAGCCGTGCGCAAGTTTGGTTCCGGGATTGATGGAAACGATGTCCGGGGTTGAGATTCCTTCATTGTACTCCTCCAATGGTAAAGAAGATGGAGATGAAGCTTGAAAAAGGGTAGGCTCCCCTTGCAAAAGAGCAAGCCTAATCTCTTCAACCTCCCTCCTCATTTGTTCTTCTCTCTCAAAAGCCAATCTTCTTTCATCCTCCATGACTAAATGCATTAGTGTAACGACCGGAATTTTTGTTATGTTTTCAATAGTTTTAAAGAGTATTGGAAGTCGTGCGCAAGGGCTCACGCCCTTGCGGCTTAGTGGCGCAGTCGAGCAGGCCGCAGGTACGGCTAGGAGTCCGGCAGGGGCGGTGACACGCTAGGGCAGGGTATTAGCGTTTTCTGCCAACCTCTCACCTTCCTACCTTTATATCCCGCCTTATCAATGATGGGGGAGTTCATGGGTGAGGATTCTTTGGCATTCCACTCCTTTATGTAGCCACCTTTCCTCTCCCTCTCATTTTCATTCACGTTACTTGTTTTTTTCTTCCAAGACATCACCCTCTTGCTCTCTTCTTCTCCTTTCTTTCTCCAGTTTCGATCCATCTTCCTTGAGGCCGGGACTGTAGTGACGGGACAAGGGTAAGCCTTATTCCTCTCTCTCTTTTCTTCTTCTTTCCCCTTCCTCTTTCCATGGCTTGTATGGAAGATCTTCATGGATCTAGGCTCACCGATCTATCGTTGTCTTGATCGTATGGTGATGAAGCTAGAACTTGAAGGAAGTCTAGGAACTTGTATTGGAGGTGGGAAGACGTCCATAGCACCAAAGGAGACTCGAAGAGGCCGGCTGTACAATCGAAGAACTCAACAGTTAGACGTTCCGGACATCAGCCGCAGGGGTGGACCTTGTGTTGGGTTGGCTTCCTATATAAGCCTCCCTTGCTTACTGATGAGGGTTTGCTTCATCTTCTTACAACTTCATCTTCTCCCTCACGTTCATCTTCTTGTCCTTCCTTCTTTGGATCTCCATCTTGTTCTTCTTTGATCTTGTGAGAGTTTTGAAGAGTTTTTGTGTGGCTTTGATTGTGGATGATGTTAGTTGATGTTGATTTGCCTTTGATGAGCCAACCTTGAGGTTGTGGTGTGGTCCTTTCCCTAATTAGGTTACAGCTTGGTAAGATCTTCATCTTCTTCTCCATTCTTTCTTCCTTCTTTATTCTTTCTTCTTTTCTTCTTTCCTAGCTTAGGATTCCACAAGATTGATCTTGTGGTAACCTTCATCGGCTTCATTTGATGTATATATGTATGTATGGGGTTGCTGGCTGAAGAAGGAGTGAAGAGGTTCGAGTGAAGAAGTGAAGAAGAGCTGAAAGTGTGCATTATGCACACCAACCGCCCCTGCGCCCCCTTCGAGCCACCCCAACGCCGGCCAGTCGCTGCCCCTGCGCCACCTTGTAGCCGCCCCTGGGCCCACCTACACCATCCTTGTCTATTTCTTGGTTCTGCAGGTGTGTCTTACTTTTGGGCTTGCCTATGGATGACATTGTCCGTTCCTTTCCTAGTATGAGTGTTTAGTATCATGCTAGGCATAGTTGAGAGTGTGTTGATGATGTTATGATCATGTTATGCCTTGTATGGCTTTGAGGATTAATAGGTTGTGAGGGTTAGGTTGAGGATGATTCTATGCATCTCTTGGGTCTAGGTGTGCCCCTTTGATTGTTAGGAGATTGATATATCTCTATGCCTTGTTATTAGGCAGTGTCCCTCTCAAGATTGGAGGTTGATCGCGGTTGTGATTGTACGAGGTTGAGGTAAGTCCGTAGGACTTACTTAGCTGCCATCCTTATATTGGGTGCTTGTATGAGTGGTAGGTGATATATGCTTGATAGCATGCGATAGTTGATTATTACCAATCTATGTTTTAGTGACCGCCCATTGTAGTGGTCGCGATAACCTTTCCCTTTCATCCCGCCGTGGAGTCTAGGAGGTTCTCTACAGTCAGGCTAGACCTGGTTTACGGGAAGGGAGCAATCCATTCCCATAGGATACACGGGTTGTGTGACCGATACCACTCCAGCTGGCTATAGCACTCGGAGGCGGGGATAATTCGTTTCTCGTGTCACATATGTATATATATATATATGCTTTGAGTGAATGACCATTATATGAAGATAATAATATGGGTAAATGTGTGACAACATGCTTATGTATTTATCTTTCATGACTTGTGCTTGTGCTTATGCATTACCTTATATACGTATGGTTAGCAAATGGTTTCATACCATGTTGTAGATGCCTTGCATGATAGGCGAGTTGCTGAGTGATCTGGCAGGGTGACAGGCCGAGGACTCTTGTACAATAGGGGGTTATGTGACCTTTCCTGAATCTTATCTGAAGTTAAGAGTTTAAGTTTGCCAAATCCTATTCTTATTACACCTTTCCTGGTTCAATGCAAGCCTAGGATGAGATTTACCCGGTGATTCCTTTGTTTGTTTACCCAAGATCATGAGTGTAGGTAATAAAGGTTTATCCTTTATTGGGGTTTGAGTGTGCCTTCATCCCATCTTTGTGAGTTAGCTTGAGACTTACCCGGTAAAGGTTGATTCTATTCCCTTGGGTGGTGTGTTGGTTTGAGATTATAGTTCCTTTCCTTAGTACCTTGAGACTTACCCGGTAATAGGAGCTTTGGTTTGGGATAGTGAGTAGTGAGACTTACCCGGTGATTTATTCACACTTTAGAAACACCTTCCCTTTGCAAAACCACAGCTTTGTCCGCGTTATCCTTTGAGATCTTGATTCGGGACCATAACTAGATGCTTTAATCCCTAGAATCCGCATTTACCCTTACTTGACTTTTACATCATCTTTGATTGCTTCAATTGCTTTTAGTTATTTGCAATATTTGACAACCTGATTCCGTGCTTTATTTCACCATAGTCCCTGTGTTCGACCCCTTGAGTTCTTGCTTTTATTACAATTGATCCGTACACTGCGGGTTCGCATATTGTTCAAGCATACTTCTTGGGTTATAAATTTTAAAGCTTGCACACACCTTTTGGAGCGAACATAAGGTCCACTGAACTTGTTGTCAAGGTAGGGTGAGGATCTAATGTGATATCCTAGCCAAATGTGGCATCCCGAGTCCCGCGGATTTGGGGTGTTACACAGTTGGTATCAGAGTCTTAGGTTGACAACAATGGCACTTGCTACCTGCAATGAGGTCGGATGGATAAAATAAACAGAACCCGAAAGGGGTCTAACGTTTTAATGTACGAGGAGTCGTCACCTCTTCCATGGATCTCTGCAGTATAGATACATATACATATACATATATATATATATATATATATATATATATATATATATATATATATATATATATATATATATATATATATATATTATGGATTTTGTGTATGTGTTATATATATATAGCTTTATAAGTTAGGTGTGCATACCCCGCAGATGGCTCGGGCTAGAGCTACTTCTACTGTAGCCCGGGGTAGAGGTAGACCACCCCTTCCTTCGGGCGTGATAGGACAGGGACCAGTTCACGCTGCTGATCCACCTGTGGTGGAGAAGGTTCATGAAGAAATTAATGAGAGTGTTCTCCCAAAGACGAGGAGTGGTGGATCTAGGAGAAAACATTCACACCGAGTCCAGTAAGATGACTCAGATCATGTCTCCATGAGGGGGCAGAGTTTCGTGACTATATCCGACGTGTTGAGGAGGCTGCTAGAGCAGGTAGACGGGCCCCGGACCTACCAGTGCATGAGGGATCTTTTGAGATGTCCCGGGGAGCCACTCAAGTGCTAGTTATGTCGGCACGTGTTGCTGAGACTATTCGAGCTCTAGAGGAGTATAGAGGCCCTCGACCAGATACCTGGTTGAAGGCATTCTATCAGCTGGGTGTACCATCTTTCTCTGGAAAGGTGGGGTTAGAGACAGAGGTTTGGATGGGACATGTGGATTCCGTTTTAGAGTCCACTAGATGTCTAGAGGATAGAAGGACAGAGTTAGTTCAGACTCTATTCCGTGACCTTGCTCATCAGTGGTGGAGGACCGTACGAGCTCAAGCCACTAGTTATGATCAGATGAAGAGTATGATTAGAGAGCAGTTCTACCCTGCCTCACTGAGGAGGGAGAAGTTGCAGGACTTTGTGGAGGCCATCTCAGTAGCAAACACAAGGACAACAAAGAGTTCCAGATCGTCCTTCTACTCGGGGATCTGCTCCCGGGCCGAGTAGAGGTAGAGGTCGTGGTGGGAGTACCTCTGACACCAGAGGATCTCAGGGTAGAGTCTTTGAGCTAAGGAGTATAGAGGAGCCTCCTGCACCGGCTGCTACATGTACCATTCTGCTTCATGGTTTACCGGTTAGAGTTTTATTTGATACGGGTCCTACGCATTCCTTTATTTCTGATGTATGTCTTGAGCGTCTGAGCTTAGATACTATAGAGGGGATACCCTTTAGTATAGGGTTACCTGATGATAGTAGGGTCAGAGGTACCCATGAGATACGTAGTTGTCCCCTTCATTTAGGGACTCGTGTGTTGCTTGTGGACTTCTTAGTCATGCCATTGATGCATGAAGAAGTCATATTAGGTATGGATTGGATGCGTAGACACCCGTGCGGTATTAGATGTAGGTAGGAAGACTGTGATAGTCTCTACCGAGGTAGGTCAAATAGAGGTCTTCTAGGGTTGGGACCTTAGGAAGACGGGATCTGTCATCGGTGTTGTACGAGCAGCGAGGCTGATAGCACAGGGATGTGATGCCTTCTGGTGTTATGCCATGAAGAATGGAAAGAGTCTAGCATTGGAGGATATTCCAGTGGTTTGTGAGTTTGTAGACGTGTTTGTTGAGCTGTCTAGCTTGCCGCCTCAGAGGAGTGTGGACTTCAGTATTGAGTTGGAGCCTGGTACGAGACCGATCTCGAAGGCCCCATATCGTATGGCGCCTGTCGAGAAGTTGGAGCTGCAGAAGCAACTCGAGGAGTTGGCTAAGAAGGACTTCATCCGCCCTAGCATATCCCCGTGGGGAGCATCTGTCCTCTTCGTGCGGAAGAAGGAAGGATCGTTGAGATTGTGCATTGATTACAGACCATCAAGAACAAGTATCCATTGCCTCGTATTGATGACCTTAGGTGTTAAGTATAGTTTATGAATTGTTGTGTGCATCAGCAAGATTTCTTAGATGATCACAGATCTAGGATATAGCGTGCTAAGTTATGACCTTACGAGTTTGAGAATATAGAAGTACTAGAGTTGTTATCTCGTCAGTTAGTTGATGATAGTGTTCCTTGTTTGGTCAGGCGTTGAGAGTTTTCTTGCAGAAAGCTGAGAGTGGTTTTATTCGAGTCACCTGGAGTGAGGTAAGTCCTTAGACTTACTTAGCTAGCTTTTGCATATTGGTTGATATGTATGGGTGGTGTGTGTTTATAATTGTTGTGATAACTATTAACCGGATTAGGATGTGGACTAGTGTATTATTTTTAAATCTGGCCCTAGTGTATGATAACGGGCGGTGACCGTTTGTCCAGTCCAAACTGGGGCGACTGGGAGGCGCCTTGCGACCAGTCCGGCGGGTGATACTGATACGTGTGAAGTACAAACCCTGCATGGTGAAAGGGGACAAGGGCGAGGGATTCTCGTGTCACACCATAAGTGGATTAGTAAGGGAATAACGTTAAATAAAGATAAGAACCGGACTTGGCGTGTTTGAGCATGTTTGTGTGTTTTCACTTTGTTATGTGTTTTTGCCTTATCGTTCTTCTAATATTTGATTTGCTAGCTAACGGTTTTAAACCGGTTGTTGTAGATACCTTGCAGGATAGGAATGCCGCCGAGTGAGGCGGATGAGTGGACAGTCGGGGTCTCCGTACATTATAGGACGAGGATGGTTATGTGTTGATGTCGTTTTTGGATTATGTTGTACATTGGATTTATGTTTTGGGAGTTGTGTCGTTTTGAGGACTCGGCTGAGTTTCCAAGTTGTATCTTTCTTTTCAAAGATTGTTTGCATTGCAATAAAACGATTTTGGTATTTGCCTTTATTTGTGCCATGTTGGAAAGATCCGATGAAATTGTTGTCAAGCTAAGGGTCGGAACCCATTGTGAGGTCTCTGCCCGTAGCATCCCGAGTCCCGCCGATTCGGGGTGTTACAAAGTGGTATCAAAGCCCTAGGTTGACAACAATGACACTCGCAATCTTCTAAAGGCCGAATGAGGAATAAACAAAATCCCCAAGGGTTCTGACTTTTCGTTTTCAAAATCATATGAATGAGTCGGGCTTGGAGATAGAATGTACGGGACCACCACTCCTTCCGTAGACCTCGGCGACGTAGATTTCTAGATTTGATATACGTATATACTTATATAGTTATATATAGGGTGTTGTTTAGGTAAGGCACATTATTCCGGTAGGGCTGTGCGGCTGAACGTAGAGCTGACACGTGTCCCCCAAAAAAAAAATTTCCAGAAACAAGTGAAAGTAATAGTTGAAAACTTATTAAGGAATAGTTCATAACTTATAAAAGGATAGTTCATGAATTATAATAGAATAGTTCATAGTGCAAAATTTATAAAGGAGTGAAAGTAATAGTTCAAAACTTATTAAGAGATAATTCATAACTTATAAAAGGATAGTTCATGAATTATAATAGAATAGTTCATAGTGCAAAATTTTTAAAGGATAATAGTTCATGAATTATGATTGAATAGTTCATAACATATAAATGATTAATTTATAAATAATTTGATTTAATATATTAAAAAGTAATAGTTCATGAATTATATGGGAATAGTTCAAAGTTTACAAGAGAATCGTGCAAAAATTATAACATGGTAGTTCAAAAAAAATTTCATTCGTTTCTGATAAAAAAATAAAAATAAATAAAATAAATAAATTGGGACACGTGTTAGCTCTACGTTCAGCCGCACGGCCCTACCCGAAATTATAAACCGCACCTGAACATCTACCGTTATATATAAATGCGGACTTGGGACTTTTTTGATTTGTATGTACATAGTTATGTAAATGTGGCCTTAGGATGATTTTTGGACCTCGTATTATTGGAGTGGATTTTTGGAATTGATATGTTGGTAGTAATGTGAATATAGGGCTCATATATAGTTATATATACATATAGATATGCTATGCTAATATTATATTAGTAATAGTTGACTTTATAGTTAGGATGATAGAAAGCTATCATCGCACCTTGAACAACGCCTTTTGGCTTAGGATAGTGTCAACACGAAGATCAATATGCTCAAGTATCGAGTTGAACATCACGTTTAGGTGAGCACCCCGGTGATTTCTCGGACTCCTTAGAGAGCGTCTAAGCAGCCATATGAAGACTAGAGATGACGTTAACTGCAAGGACAAATAAAGAGAAGAGAACCTCGAGTCAACTTAAGCAAAACCGAGATGGAAGCTATATAAATAGGTAAGCGATATGAAGTTATGGGAGTGGTTCCGAGGAAGCAATGATGAGTAAACATGAAGTGAAGTCGAGACAATGCACTTAAGATTCTTCCAAGTGGTGTGACGATAAAGCAAAGACGTGTATCGAGAAAAAGAGAAGTGCCTTCTAGCAAGGTTAAAGGTGATGTTCCATTAAGACGTAAAAGTTTTCCCTAGGCGTTCCTAGGCATGGGAGTCGAGATGAGAGGTGTGGAGGAACCAATCACAAAAGATTTAAGAGACCCGTAAGTTAAGCTTACGGAGGTACCAGAAGGTGAAGCGTCGATGTTAGGAGATTCTAAGTGGGGGATTTATTTCAGACATATGAGAGTTACAAGGAGGATCACATGGTGAATGTTCACATAGTAGAATTACCTTGTGGAGTCAACCATTTTCCGTCATGGTGGTGAGACGAAGCAGCAGTAAGAAGGAGGAGGCGAGTGTAGATGATGATCTCAAGAAGATGAAGGAGGAAACAAGGAGCTTTGATCGAAAGACTTAAGATACTAACAAAGAGGAACGCGAGTGGATTTTAGCTAAGGCTATAATATATGGGAAGGTGCACTAGAAAGACATCAAGGAAAAATAGTTAAGCCTAGAAAGGTGAGTTATACGGCACGCAAGGTTGAGGAGAGTGTATTTATCTTATGAAAGAAGAAGGAAGCATGGAATGTAGAATGAGCTAATGGAGATTAAGGTAGAGTACCCCGAGGAGGGTAGCCTTCATAAGAGTGGTAACATGGAAAGTGTAGTTGAATGGTAAGTGGTTAACTTCGGAGAATGTAAGATACAAGTTAACCGGTGACAACTAAGAACGCACAAGTGCGGATTGTCTATCGATGTGTGTAGATGGAAGAGTAAACCAGACTATGGGAACATAGAGGATCGACAACAAGATCTTGGATTATATGCGGTGGATTAATGTCAATAGTAAGGAGGTACATCAACGGAGCGCAATTGTTTTAAATCAAATAATATGGAACGAGTTTAAGCAAGTACTTATAACAAGACCTCCGGGGAGAAGATTGTAACGATCTTACGCGACCTTCCTAGGTCATGGGATTGGCATATGGAGGAACGCTACAGGTTGCAACTTTTAAGGTTTGATCATGGTAAGGGGAGCTAGTGGATCAAGCATAAGATGAGGCTTCCATTGTTGTTGTGCGTAGACGGGAGTATAATAAGAGGATACATAGTATGTTTGTTCTAATGAAAAAGATGGTATGTTTCGCAAGCAAAAGCTGAGTCAGATGTGTCAGACTCACACGGAAGAACCATGGTGGCTATAACATGAAAGGGAGGACCTAGATAAGGGCAATGTTGCGAGCTTAAAGTTTATGATGTTAGCACTAGAGAAGTGATGAGTAGGATATTTAAGTGATTTTGGAGAGGAAATTCTTCTAGAATTTTTACGGGGCATATTGGTACGGTTGTGAAGTTCATGAAATAGCAAGAGATGTTTAAGGTCACCAAAAAGAGTAAGAGAAGACCAAAATTTTGAAATTTGATGTCGATATGAGACATACAAGAAGTATACGAAAGATCGAGGTTAGACCCTCTACGGTCGTTTGACGTTACATAAGAAAATGAAGCGTAAATTTCTACGCCTACTTGAAGAAAGGATGTCTATGGTGAAAGCTTATGTAGAATACGAGGAGTTCCTCCCATAGGTTGGGATGTCAGGGAAAGCGAAGAAGATTGTATCGATTTTCTATAAGGCATGAACGAGTCTTGTAGTTAAGACCTTTATGATCGAACACATGAGCAAGATCAAGAGATGTTATTATTGCTATTCCTTTGAAGTGAGAAGAGGGATTAAGTTGGGTTATTGATAACCAAGGCTTCAAGAGTCGGAAGACTCGAGCTAGTTTCACGAGTTTAGAAGATGAAGGATCTTTAAAAGAGAACGGTGAACATAGTAGTTATAGGAGCAATACGCGGGTTGAAGGACGTCACCCCAATAGATCGGGGTGGACCACTTATCAAGTGTAGAACCAGGTTGTGTCGGTCATTATGAGATGAAATGGGTAGAGAAAAGATGGAACCCAAGGTATCACGAGGTCCATAACGTTGGAATAAGTATTTTGCCACTAGGGACGAGCTTGAATCAACTTAACATCCAAGGCGCCATATACCATTACCGGCGTGAGCCGTGGAAGCAATTGAAGGAAACCGATTACCAAATGTCATGGATAAAGGTTCCTTAGAACCAATCCACTTAATAGAGAACATCAGACGTTATCTTGAACTATTGTTTTAAGCTGTTATGGAGAACACCAGTTGCGAAAAGCGAGAAGTTGTATAACAAGTTGTCTTTGAATGGCAACCCCCGAAGGATGTGAAAGAGGTTACAAGTTTTCTTGGATGTGTTTGTCATTACCGGATTCATGGAGAGATTCTCTAAGTGACACCATCCATGGATAACCGACTCCGGATGGCAACGAAGTTGGAGCGAGACGGAATGGTCAATGGAGTTGAGGAGTGCTAAGAAGGGATTCATTGGTGCAATTATTACGGAATTGCCTCGAGGCGAGGAGCCGATAAGGCTACATGGGAGACCGAGGATAGTATCCGGACGAAATATACCGAGTTTTATGCAGGTTTAGCGACGTCTATAGGACCGTCGGGTTAGTCCCGAGATCTTTCCTTGGTTGTGCTTATTTGATTTGTGACGTGATTTTATTTTTGTGTGTGTACCTTGCGGGGTCTTATTGTGTTTATGCGAGTAGACTTTGGATTAGAGGGCCGTAGTTGCCACGTTTATGTTTTCCGAGCGGTTATCGAGATGTGATTGATCGAGAGTTTTACGTTTAGCAACTTTCGGAACGAAACTTGTTTTTAGGGAGATCTGATGTAACGCCCGGTTTCGATATTTTCTTTCTTGCATACATCTATCGATATTTTTGTTTTTAGTAATACTTTTTATATTATAAAAGTATTTTTACGACATAAAAATAGTTTTCCCGGGTATAATTATATTTTTGGTTTACTTTCGAAGAAGGTCGGAAGGTTGTTCCGATTCTGAAATCTCGTTCCGAACGTTAAAAGCGAGTCTCTCCTTTTTATTTATTCTTTCCTTCTTCTATTTCTTTTCCTTTTTATTTGTTTTCTTCACTGCCTCTCTCCTTAGGCTGATGAGCCGCTCAACCCCACATTACCCGACTCCAGCTCTGCACAACTTCTGCACGGCAGTGACCCCTCGCTCCTCCCCTCTTCTGCAGTGACCTCTCGGCCTCCCCTTCTTATGTCCCTATGCCATAGTAGGCTCTCCCTTTTGTCCCAGCCAGTCTCCCCATCTCCCTTCTCCTTTGCCTTGTTTGAGAACCACTGGAGGCTGCAGAACCGTCGGGAACCATCGGAGAGGAGGTTGCACCACCTTAGAGTCGCCGGGACGAAAGGAAGCCGCCTCCACGCTGCCGCCTCAATCGATTGGAGCCACCAACAAGTTGAGCCGCCGCTATCCTTTTTCCCCTTCTTCTTTGTTCATCCTTGCCGCCTAGAGGCCTCCGCGCAGAGCTTCGGACCGCCTCCGTGGTCGTTTCTGTAACATCCGGTTTTTATTCCGGGTGTCGAGACGTTTCTGAGCTTCCCGCGTCAGCGGCCTAGTTTTTCCCGCTGGCACGTATACTGAGTACCGGGATTTATTCCCAACATCCTGTGCCGACCCCTCGTTCCCCTTATTCTACTTTTGAACTCTCGTCTCCAGCTAAGGTAAAAAGGGGCCAACTGACCCCTTGTTTCCCTCCCACCTTTTCAGCTTTGTTGGATTATCTCTCTCTCATATTTCACTTCTCATTCACGTTAGTTCATTTTTCCCTCTACTCTCTCTTGTGCTTTCTTCCTCTCTTACCTTGGAGATTTACTTGTGGATAAGCTACAGTGGAGAAGGATCTCAGTGGTTTGGTAAGTTCTTCCTCTTTTTCCCTTATCCTTCCTTGTTGAATATCCTTTCTTTCCTTCCCCTTCATCCATGGCCATGGATGGAGCTCTTGAGGAAGCTTTTCCTTAGATCTATTGCATGTTTATGTTCTTGGCTCAATTAGGTCATAGGGAGGAGCCTAAGATCATAGCTTGGTGTTTGGAGAAGACCCAACAAGAAGAGGAAGACATTGGAGCCAAGGATCCATAGTCGCAAACGAAGAAGACGACGTTCTGCTGCTCAAACCGCGGGGGAGGATCTTTAGAGGCACGGGGGCGAATCAAGGCCACCGCAGGGGCGGCCAGAGCCACCACAGGAGCTGCTCCCAGGCGCAAGGGCAGCGCCAGACTTCCGCAGGGGCGGTGACAGCTCCACGCAGGGGGCACCAACTTGCTTCTGCCACTGCGCTTTCTTCACCAGTAGGCTCCCTCCTTCCTTTCTCTTCGTTCCTTTCCTAGCCTTGTGATTATACCTAGTTAGAAGCATGCTTAGGTTTGACCTAGGACTTATGAGAATGCCATCTAGTGGTTGCTATCCTTGGAGCCCTTATGGCTTGATGTGATTGTTGATCTTGAGTTGTTTGAGCATGTTGGATCTTTCTAGGCTAGAGTGGCTCTCCTAGGTTGTTGTTCATGACCATGTGATGTATAGGTTGTTGTGAGAGGTTTCCTTGTGCTGAGAGTGTTGTGAGGATTGTGAGTTCTAGGATGTGTTCCTAGGTTGAGAGCTAGGTTATCTTGCATAGATCCCTAGAGTGAAGTCTTAGACTTCGTTGAGCTTGAGCTTGTGTTGATGATCGTATATTCCCTTGTGAGCAGGTTGTGGACTTCCTCTTTAAGGAAGCAAGAGTGTGTGAGTTGAGTATGGTGACGAGGTAAGTCTGCGGACTTACTTAGCTCGTATTCTATGTATTAAACTCCATTGGAAGATCTAAATAGTGTTATACTAGAGTGTGTGTTACTCTGCGAAGTAACTAGGCTATTATAGCTAGGTTGAGAGTTGGAGCTAGATCGTAACGTTGGCTATAGTGAGAGAAGAAGGGATTTCTTCTAGTTTGTATATAGGACTCTTTGAAGCTGATAATAGATAGTTAGATCCTAAGACTATACCATGGGACGGAGAGTAGGCTATTTACAACCGAACTTCGTAAACATATCCTTGTGTTGATCTCTTACATTCCGCACTATATCTTGTTTTATTGTGACTAACTTTGTCTTGTAGGAGTTCAAAGTCAAGGCCCTTGAAAGTTGTTTCAAAGCCCTTGAAATCAAAGTTTCACAAAGAACTCAAATGACATCAAGGCCCTTGAAATTGGTTTTTTCCAAAAAGTTCTCATACTCTATTCAACCCCCCTTCTAGAGTATCTTTATCCTTTTTTATTCACCTAACGGTTCTTCAGAGTTCCCAAGTCCGTGAAGATGACGTTATACATGGCGGATCGCTCCATTACCCGTCCCGTCGGTATCTTGGAGGACATTCCCGTCAAGCTAGGTAATTTGTACATACCTATTGACGTTGTTGTGCTGGACATTCCCACAGATTATCCCATTCCTATCATTCTCGGAAGACCATTTCTTGCAACGTTGATTGTAAGAACACCAAGTTGAAGTTCAACATCGGTGGCGATTATGTGGAGTTTGCACTATTGGCTGCAATGAAGGGAGAGCCTTTGGAAGATGAAATCATCAACACCTATGATGAAAAAGATTCTCGAGAATTGGTAAGATCTATCCTTATTAAAGATCCTCTTGAGAAAGTAATGAGTTTTAGTATGATGGAGGAAGGTGTAGATGTTTTGTGTGATTTAGATGTGTGAAGGTTGGAAGCATTGGAAGCAGATCCAGGAGCTAGATTCGACAAACTGATTCAGGAGAAGAAAAACACATTAGGTTTCGGTCCCAGTTCCAGTACCTCGACCAAGACAGTTTCCGGAGCAAGCGAGGTGATCTTATCTGAAGAACACCTCGGTCCACCATCTCGGACCATGACCGAGACAACAAGCGAGATGAAGTCAATTGAGACTCACATCAGTCCAATACTTCGATCTAAACCCTCTTCATTTGAGAGATGATCTTCTACTTCGATCGAAGTATTGATGATCTTGTTGGTATTAAGCCTTTCTATGAATTGTCTAAATTGATGCATGTGCTAAGGAAACATAGAAAGGCTTTGGGTTACACTATTGATAATCTTGTTGGTATTAAGCCTTCTCTTTGTATGCATAAGATACTAATGGAAGATGATCACAAGACTTCACGGGAACCTCAAAGACGGTGAAATCCGATCATGAAAGAGATTGTGAAGAAGGAGATTCTTAAGTTGCTTGATGCAGGTATCATATTTTCCATATCAGATAGCAAATGGGTGAGTCCGGTGCACGTAGTTCCCAAGAAGGGTGGGATGGCCGTTGTGACAAACAAGAACAACGAGTCGATTCCTACTAGGACCGTTACGGGCTAGAGGATGTGCATTGACTATAGGAAGCTGAATTTGGCCACAAGAAATGACCATTTTCCTCTTCCATTCATCGACCAAATGCTTGAACGGTTAGCACAACACTCCCATTTTTGCTATTTAGATGGTTATAGTGGCTTCTTTCGGATTCCTATTCATCCGGATGACCAAGAGAAGACCACTTTCACTTGTCCATGGGGGACCTTCGCTTATTGAAGAATGCCATTCGGATTGTGTAACGCACCCGCCACTTTTCAGCGTTGTATGATGGCTATCTTCTCTGAGTATATTTAGGAGATCATGGAGGTATTCGTGGATGATTTTTCGGCATATGGTTCCTCTTTTGATAACTGTTTGGCTAACCTTTCTCTAGTGTTACAACGTTGTGAAGACACTAATCTTGTTTTGAATTAGGAGAAGTGTCACTTCATGGTTAGCGAAGGAATTATTCTAGGACACCTCGTTTCCAACCGAGGTATCGATGTCGATTGAGCTAAGATCAAGACTATTGAGAAACTTCCTCCCCCTTGCTCTATTAAGGGTGTGCGGAGTTTTCTCGGGCATGCAGGTTTCTATAGGAGATTCATCAAGGATTTCTCTAAAATCTCTAAACTGCTCACTAATCTTTTAAATAAGGATGTTGTTTTTGAGTTTTCGCAGGAATGCCTTGATGCTTTTTATAGGATAAAGGAAGCATTGATTACCGCTCCCATCATTCAGCTTTATCCAGTGAGTACTTTGTTTCTCATGACTTGTATTTGACCCATTGGGACAATGTGTCCCAAGTATGGGGTATTTGTATTATTGGACTTACTTGCTATGGTTTGTATGACTCTCGTGGATATTATCGTTTATTTGGCTCTATGTGCTTATATGTCATTACATGCATACATAAAGGTTTCTGTTTGAGCAACCTTGGGTGGTGTGTTGGTTTGAGAGTTAGCCTGAGACTTACCCGGTAAAGGTTGATTCTATCCCCTTGGGTGGTGTGTTGGTTTGAGATTATAGTTCATTTCCTTAGTACCTTGAGACTTACCTGGTGAGAGGATGTTTGGTATGGGATACTGAGTAGTGAGACTTACTCGATGATCTATTCCCACCTTAGAAACATCTTCTCTTTTCAAACCTCAGCTTTGTCCACGTTATTCTTTTGAGATCTTGAGTCGGAACCACAACTGGATGCTTTGACCTCTAGAATCTGCATTTTCTTTATCTGATTATTACATCATCTTTGATACCTTTGTTTTGTTGCTTGTTTTTGATTGACAACCTGAATTGCCAAGCTTTGTTTCACCATAGTCCATGTGTTTGACCTTGGAGTATTTGCTGTTATTACAATTGATCCATACACTGTGGGTTTGCATATTGTTTCAGGCTTATATTTTAGGTTATAAATTCAAATCTATATCGTTCACTATACACACACGTCTGAGAGCGAACAGCAAGGCCAAGGTAGAGGCCGTGGTGGGGGTACCCAGGAGACTAGAGGCACACAAGCCAGGGTGTTTGAGTTGAGGAGTGTTGTTGATCCAGCAGCGCCGGCGGCTAAAGGTACTATTCAGATTCATGGCCTTCCTGTCAGAGTTTTGTTTGATACGGGTGCTACGCACTCTTTTATATCCGATGATTGTGTAGCTAGGTTGTCCTTAGTTACGGTAGAGGGGAGACCCTTCGTTGTGGGGTTACCTGATGGGGATAGGGTTAATGGTACCCGAGAGGTACACAGTTGTCCCATACGTTTGGGAAACCGTGATTGGTTAGCCGAATTTTGTGTCATGCACTTGGTGCATGAAGAAGTCATCCTTGGGATGGATTGGATGGACCGCCATCGAGCGGTGTTGGACATCAGCCGGAGGACCGTGATGATGACATGAATTATATGCCATTATAATCATGCATATTGTGGAGGTTTTACCTAAATTTACCTTGTATTTGGAGAGATTTGTGTACTTTTAGGGTTTATTTCATTTATATTCCGGAAATAGAGGTCTACACGATTTTTGGTTAAATTATAGGTGAATTCGGTGGAATTGGAAGCAAAAGTGGAGCAAAGATCATCTAAGGCCAATAAGGAAACTTAAGGAGTCTTAGAGGAGTCATAAAGAGCAAGAGAAGTGTGTAAAAGAGTAACAAAAGAAAGGAAGGAAACAAGCCAAGAGACGAGCACTTTCGGTCGAAAAAAATTGTGTCATTTTCCCTATAAATCGGACGATTTTCTTCAGCAAAATCGAACGGTATTTGTATTACTTAATCTCACGATTTTCTCCGGCTTTCGATTAAAAATATTACGACCTAAAGCCCATCACTTGTGGGTTTGAGAAGTGATATGACAAGTGGCCCATTAGCAAGAAAGTATACATTGAAACCCTAGGAATGAAAATTGGGAGTTCGCAGCGGGAAAGATTTACATGATTTCGCGGGATTGAAGGTTCTTGGAGAGAGGATTGAAGGAGAAGAAACAAGAAGTCAATATTCAAGAAGTTTGTGAGATCTTTTGTTTCCCTTCTGATTCTTGTGATTTGTGAACACATTGTTGAGTGTTTTGAGACATTCTTTATTAGGTTTTGAGATTTGATTACAGATTCGGAGATTATTTAGTTTTTATTCAAAGTTCAAGTTTTATTTGGTTTTATTCATTCAATCTTGATTTTGATTTGAATATGAAAATGGTTGGCTAAAAACCTTGTAATTCTGAGGAGAATAGTTGATGATTGAGGCTTAAATGATGATAGATTGAACTCATTTAACCATTTGGACCCTGAGAGTTGAGATTTAACTTTGCGACAACAGGAAAATCGGTTTGTTCTAAGGGAAATCGTCCGATTTATTGAAGAACAGCACGGTTTATTCCCATGACGATCTTTAATTGATTTATTCTTTAACCAAAGTTAAGCTTTGCCTAAACCCTAACCTTGCTTAACCTTTTTAACCCTTATATGAGTGTGGGAAGAGACTTCATCATTGATTCTTCACTTGATAGCTAAAGTTTATAAGATTTGGGTAATAGAGAGATTCAACATCCTCTATTAAGGTTTGAGTGTGCTTTCCATCTTTACCTTTGAGAGTCATATCCTGAGGTTTTAGGTGGTTAGTTTGAGTGTAATTCTTATCTTTAGATCTTTCTATATTGCAGCCTCAACAACCCTTATAGATAGAGTCCTTGGATTAGATATATAGATTTTGGAACTTCGCCATACGAAACTTTCCTTTGAAACACATAACCTTGGCTAAGCCAACTATGTCCTTTAATATTTAGAAGTGTCTTGAATCGAAAGCCGCAGTCGGATACTTGAATCCTTGGAATCATTTGTCTCCTTATTAATCACAAAAGCTTTTATACTTTGCCTGAAAATTTGAAATCGATTTTATTCTCACCAAATCCCTGAGTTCGACTCTGGAATTTCTTGCCTTACTACAGTTGATCCGTACACTGCGGGTTCGCTTTTGCATAAGTTCTACATATAAATTTAAGACGTTGACGCACACACTTTTGAGCGAACAAGTTTTTGGCGCCGTTGCCGGGGATTTGGTCTAGACCAAATTCGGTTTTCGTTTGTCTGGCTTAGGAGCTTTTGCTCTTGTGATTTGATTTGTCTACTTGAGTGATTTTTGCAGATTCTTTAGGTATATGCGAAGGACTAGATCTACCAAAGATCTCGTTCCTTTTGATCTCGAATTAGAGAAAATTTTGAGAAGAAAGCTAAAAGAGAAAAAGATGGCTGAAAATACTAAGAGGAACATCCAAGAGGAGTTGGATGAAACTCGAGCTCAACTCCAATTGAGTGAGAAGGCTCGCTTGGAAGAAAAGGAAAGTAATCAGTTTCAAATAGATGAGCTTCGAGCGATGATTCTAGACATGAAACTAGAGAGGAATGATGCTAAGAAGAAGAAGAAAGCTAAGGAATCTATTGTTGAACTCTCCGACGATGATGAGATGCCGGAGCTAGAGGACATACCACCACTAAACCCTCGTGCTCCAGTTCATCCTCGTCCTCGTGCTCCAACCGATCCTCGCCCTCGTGTTAGAGAGGTGAGAGGGGTTGATGTCGTGGGTGAACCATGAACCCTTGGGCAACGAATGGACCCAATTCAACAATCACGCCGTCTAGGTGTGAATCTTGGAGAGCAAGATGATCATGACTTTGGGACTCGTCCACAAGTCATCACTATGATCCGCCAAAGTCAGTATGGTGGAACGGAAGCTGAATCTCCAATCAACACTTACAAAACTTCGAGATTCTCATGGAAACTTTGAAACCTCAAAGGGTTCATAACAACAACTACAAGTTGAGACTGTTCTTCTACTGTTTGAAGGATAAACCCTTAGCTTGGTATCAATCTCTTCCGGCTGCAAAGCTTTACACATGGGAGGACTTGACTTCGGAGTTTCTCACTAAGTTCTTTCCGCCATCCAAAACGGCGGAATTGAGAGGTAAGATAAATGCTTTTTCTATGAAACCTAACGAAAGTTTGTTTCAATCTTGGGAAAGGTTTCAGGATCTTCTATTGGATTGCCCACACCATGGCATTTCAAAGCTGAAATTGTTAGAGATCTACTACAAGGGATTGGATGTGAAGAAACAATTCAAACTCCAATTTCTTTCTTGTTGTACATTCATGGACATGAGAGAAGATGACGTTTGGGACTTCATTGAAAAGCAAGTCGAAGTGATTGAGACGTATTCCCATAGGAAGATTGATGTTGGGAATCGGAATTCAGAAGAACCAGGAGTAAAGTTGACTCAAGCTGCACAAACTCAAATATTTTCACTCAACAATGAGATCAAGGAGTTGAAGGAAGTCATAAGAGTCGGCCATCAAAAGACGAATGAGCAAGATGCTGGCTACCTAGGAAGGGACAACAACCAAGGCAATAGGAACAATTACCGGAACAATAACTGGAACAACAACAGGAACTCCAACGGCAACAATTGGAGATCCAACCAATAAAACTCCGGTAATCCCTATTCATAAAATGAAATTTCACTAACACCTCCATCTTCTTCTACTCCTTTGAAAAGCCAGGGTCAAACATCGAATGGCTTGGGAAAGCCGGAGAAGGATAAGCACGATGCTATGCTAGAGACAATCTTGGGAAAGCTCCAAGGACTAGAGAATCACATCACTTCGGTTAATAAGGCACAAAAAGCCTTGGAAAATCAAGTGTTCAGCAAGGCCGGAGAAGTTCCTAGGGATCAAGGAAAGCTTCCCGGAAAGACGGAGGATAACCCAAAGGGGCGAGTAATGGCGATTACTACCAGGAGTGGTGTAACAACCACCGATCCACAACCCAAATTAGTTGAGGCCCCCGCTGAAAAAGAAAAGGAGAAGGAGAAAGAGAAGGAAGAATTCTATGTTCCTCCTCCCACTTACAAACCACCTCTACCTTTTCCCCAATCTAGATCAAGAGCGCATCTAGATAAACACTTCGTTAAGTTCATTGATCTTATGAGTAAGTTGCACATTAATATACCTTTTATGGATGTAATTTTAGGTATGCTAGCTTATGGGAAGTTTCCAAAGGATATCCTCTCTAACAAGAGGAAACTAGAAGACATCGGTGAAGTCAAGATGAGTACGGAGTCATCCGAACTTATCAAGACTATGACGGAGAACATGCCACCCAATCTGCGTGATCCAGGGTCATTTTGCATACCCATCACCTTAGGAGAAGTCACAGATGATGCACTATGTGACCTTGGAGCAAGCGTAAGCATCATACCACTAGCTTTGTGCAAAGCGGTTGGTCTAGGAGAGCCTAGACCGGTGAAGATGACACTTTACATGGCCAATCGTTCCATCACTAGGCATGTTGGAATAATAGAGAACATTCCCGTAAAACTTGGTAAGTTTTACATTCCTTTAGACTTTGTCGTTCTTAACATTCCTGCAGATTATCCAGTTCCCATCATACTTAGGAGACCATTCCTTGCAACCTCTGGTTTTATGAGTGATTGCAAGAATGGACAGCTATCATTCAATATAGGGGAAGAGAAAGTGGAATTTATGCTCTCCTCTTTAATAAAAGAGCCAGCTTTGAGAGAATATGTTTTTAACATCTTTGATGAAGAAGTGTCTAGAGAAGTGGTGAGTTCAATCTTGATCAAAGATCCACTTCAAAAAGTTCTTAGCATGGGTATTATTGAAGAAGGGGTTGAACATGATTGTGATGATGAGATTAGAGCATTGGAAGATGTAGAGGAAGAGCCGAAGGCAAGATTTGAAGAGTTGAAAAGAGCCCCGGGATCTATTGGAAAAATCGAGCTACACAAAGAAAATCACTCGATTTTTTATAATGCAATTCGATTTTTAACAATAGAAAATAAAATCGACTCAAATATCGTCCGATCTATGTCAGGGGAGGTTGATTTTTTGGCAATTTCTCCAATTTCTACGAACTCAATTGCAGTTGTTCTTAACTGTATTAGCACACTTCCTCCACCTTCAGAGGCTTCTCCAACGACACTAGATGATCATGAATCATCAACCAAGGCACCACCTTCATTGGAGTTGAAACTACTTCCTACACATTTAAGGTATGCATTCCTTGGGTCTAACTCTACATATCCTGTTATAGTTAGTGCAAATTTGAATGTTGATGAACTTGAGAAGCTTATGAATGTTTTGAGACAACATAGGAAAGCATTAGGCTATACTATTGATGATTTAGTAGGCATTAAACCTTCTCTATGTATGCATAAGATCTTGATGGAAGAGGATTACAAACCTTCACGTCAACCTCAAAGACGGTTAAATCTGATCATGAAAGAGGTCGTGAAGAAAGAAATCCTTAAGCTACTTGATGCAGGTATCATCTTTCCTATTTCTGATAGCAAATGGGTGAGCCCCGTACAAGTAGTGCCAAAGAAAGGAGGCATCCCCGTTGTTGCAAACAAGAACAACGAGCTTATTCCCACAAGGACAGTTACGGGATGGAGAATGTGCATCGACTACCGTAAACTGAATGTTGCCACAAGGAAGGACCATTTTCCCCTTCCTTTCATTGATCAAATGTTGGAAAGGTTAGCCCATCACTCTTACTTTTGTTATCTAGATGGATATAGCGGTTTCTTTCAGATTCCCATTCACTCGGATGATCAAGAGAAGACGACTTTCACGTGCCCTTGGGGTACGTTTGCTTATAGAAGAATACCATTCGGGTTATGCAACGCCTCAGCCACCTTCCAAAGGTGTATGATGGCAATCTTTTCAGAAAATGTAGAGAATATCATGGAAGTATTCATGGACGACTTTTCGGTATATGGTTCTTCCTTTGATAACTGTCTCTCTAACCTTTCCCTTGTTCTTAAAAGATATGAAGACACTAACCTAGTCTTAAACTGGGAGAAGTATCATTTTATGGTCACCGAAGGAATTGTGTTAGGTCACTTGATTTCGAATAGAGGAATAGAAGTTGATATAGCTAAGATCGAAAATATAGAGAAGCTACCTCCTCCATCTTCGGTGAAGGGAGTTAGAAGCTTTTTAGGACATGCAGGTTTCTATAGGAGATTCATAAAGGATTTTTCTATGATTTCAAAACCTTTGACTAATCTTTTGATGAAGGACATAACTTTCGAGTTTTCGAAAGAGTGTTTAGATGCCTTTTGCAGGATCAAGGAAGCTTTGATTTCAGCTCCTATCATCCAACCACCCGATTGGACTCTTCCTTTCGAGATCATGTGCGACGCAAGTGACGTTCCTATAGGAGTTGTACTTGGACAGAAGAAAGATGGTCGTACACACGCTATCTACTATGCTAGCAAGACACTAGACGAAGCTCAATTGAATTATGCTACCACGGAGAAAGAGCTTCTAGTAGTTTATGCATTTGAGAAATTTTGTTCCTATCTTGTAGGTGCAAAAGTGATAGTCTACACAGATCATTCAACAATCTGTTACTTTTTCACGAAGAAGGATGCGAAGCCTAGGCTTCTAAGATGGATCATACTCCTACAACAGTTCGATTTAGAGATCCGTGACAAGAAGAGGTCAAAAAATTCAGTTGTCGATCACCTTAGTCGTCTCCCACACCTCACCGATGTGACGGATGAGCTCCCTATCGACAAATCATTCCCCGACGAACAGCTCCATAAGATTGAAGAATGTCTTCAAAAAATCTCGAAAGGTAATGATCCATGGTTTGCTGACATTGTCAATTACCTTGTTTGTCAGGAACTCCCCCCCCCCCCCCCACCGGACTTTCATATGCTCAAAGGAAGAAGTTCTTTAGAGACCTCCGACACTTCTATTGGAATGAACCTCTACTCTTCAAGAGAGGCCCTGATGGTGTGTACAGGAGATGTGTTCCGGAGGATGAGATGGAAAGCGTTATCCGCCATTGCCATTCTTTGCCTTGTGGAGGACATGCTAGTTCCCACAAAACGTGCGCTAAGGTACTCCAATCTGGTTTCTTTTGGCCTACCTTATTTAAAGATGTGCAAAACTATGTTGTTGCTTGTGATGCTTGTCAAAGGACATGTAATATTTCAAGGAGGAATGAGATGCCTCTCAACAACATACAAGAAGTAGAGATATTCGATGTATGGGGAGTGGACTTCATGGGACCATTCCCATCATCTTGTGGAAACCAATACATACTTCTAGCCGTAGACTATGTCTAAAGATGGGTAGAAGCAATCGCTTCTCCTACTAATGATGCAATGGTAGTGGTGAAGTTCTTCAATAGAACGATCTTCCCAAGGTTCGGGACTCCCTGAACCATCATTAGTGATGGAGGAACGCACTTCACAGCCCGACAATTTGAGGCTCTATTAGCTAAGTATGGGGTAACACATAAGATTGCCATACCATATCATCCGCAAACAAGCGAACAAGTTTTTGGTGCCGTTGCCAGGGATTGGGCAATGAAGCTAGATGATGCATTATGGGCGTACAGGACCGCTTTTAAGACACCCATAGGTACAACACTATACAACCTTGTGTATGGGAAGTCTTGTCACCTTCCTGTAGAGCTAGAGCATAAAGCATATTGGGATGTCAAGTGGCTCAACTTCAGCATGGAAGAAGCCGGTGAGAAGCGGCTATTGGACATCAACGAGTTAGAGGAGATCCGGCTGAATGCGTACGAGAACGCAAGGATCTACAAGGGAAGAACGAAGCGATGGCATGATAAGCATATCATCCCAAAGGACTTGAAAGAAGGAGATCAAGTTCTTCTATTCAACTCAAGGCTTCGACTCTTTCCAAGTAAGCTTAAATCCCGTTGGACAGGACCTTATGTAATTAAACGTGTTTTCCCCCATGGTGCAGTTGAAGTATAGGGTGAGCAAAGCGGAAGTTTCAAATTCAATGGCCAACGGTTGAAGAAGTACATCCGGAAGTTCCGGTTGAGGAGATAGCTCCTATCCTCCTCCATTCAGCATCTAAACAAGCATCGTCCAGCTAAAGACGTTAAATCAAGCACTTCTTGGGAGGCAACACATGGTAGTGTAGTTCTTTTTTCTTTTTTGCATCCTAGAATAGTTTAGATTAATTGCTTGTTTGTTTTTGTTTTAGTTTTTTTGTTCCTCGATACGCTCTCGGTTTGTTTGTGTCATAGATTGCAGGAAATAGGTGAAAGTTTGAGGAATTGATGGAGAAAGTTGCAATAAATTGGATCAAATACACTTTTCAAGCAAAAGAAGGAAGTAAATCGACTTACCATAAGTTAATCGATCGATTCAGGCTACAGAGCAAGTCGAGTTTTGGCAACAGAAAGTTAAATCGACTCACAAAACGTCCCTCCAGAGAAAAATCGGTCGATTTTCTTACTTGAGTTGTGAAAGAGTTGAAAAATCGGGCCGACAAATAAATCGACCCTAAAAATCGGTCGCTTTCCTTCGTATTTTGGCCATCCTATATAAAGCCTTCTCCACTCGATTCTCTCATTCCAACACTTAACCAAAATCGTCTCTCTTGCTCCAAAAACGCCGAAAATCGCCTACCCTCCCATCTCCCCAATTTGTAATCGTTTTGAACGATTCTTGAGCCTCAACTGAAGCATTTTCAACAAGGAGCAAGGATCTAGCAACAAAAATCTTGGCAAACTTCTCATTCTTCCGGAATTCAGATTTTTTCGATCCAAAACCTAAGTAATTCGTTCGATCTTGAATCTTGTTTAGAAGTTGATAGATTGTTGAATTTGATTGAGGGCTTTGGTTAGAAACATCCCTAGGAATATTTTTGTGGTGTTGGATTGCTCAGAACTTTACAGATTTGTGATTTGTGTTGAAATCGTGAGAAAAATCGACTAATCCCAGAAAAATCGTCCGATTTTTGTGTGCAGAATGGAGACTTTGAAGAGAATCACTAGGAATGCAGGAAAGAAGAAGAAAGGTTCTTCTTCTAGGGCACCTCCCCCACCACCACCACCTTCCCAAGCTAAGCCAAACCTTCCTCCTCCCCTGTCCAAACATAAGAAGAGATATGAACGTCTCATAGATCGCCCCTTTACCCCTCCTTGTTACATAGTGCTTGATGATTTGAATGCGCTGTTTGTGAGGGAAGATATTGATATGATGCTGGATAGGATAGGGTTGAGTCAGTTTGTGCTTATCCGGGAAGATGCTTAACCGAGATCACCCATGAGTTCCTTAGTACATTTGAGCACGATCCTAGAGATAGGAATGTCACTTTCCGGATCATGAATGAGGACCATAGCATGTCTATACCTGCCTTTGGAGATCTATTTGGTTTTCTTGATTCCTCTACAAGCACATTTCCACGGGGTATTGTTAGCATGAAATATTGCGATATTCTAGGCACTTTTTCTAATTGTTTTTCATCCATTATAGTGTTCATTGATAAGGCATTGAAGCATTTGTTAGCTAGTTTGTCTATATTTTCGATATGGAGGTCTACATTAGCTTTGTGTTGATTATAGGTGAATAAGAGCTAAAACCGGATCATTTGAGAGAGATAGGAGGAGATTTGAGCACACCCAAGGATTAGGAACACATCAAAGAAGCCAAAGGAGATGCTAGGATGAGGAATGGCACGACACAAAGGAAACCACAAGCAATTTACACTTCCACGCCCTAAAATACGGTCGTAGAGAAGTCCACGCTCTAAACCACGGCCGTGGATCTTGGCATCATGAACGTGGAGCATTCCAGAGAGTTACACGGTATAAAGTACGGTCGTGGAAATCATATGGAACCGTAATCCAATTCCACGCTCTAAACCACGGTCGTGGAACTCCTTCAGACCGTGATTTAGGCGATCTTTTGACGAATCAATTATTGCCACATCATTTACGCAAATGGGCCGTTTATCCTTTCTTATAAAAGGGTCGGAGAAGAGAGTTTTGGACATCGACGCTTATCGCTTAGCCTTGATTAGGGTTGTTGGAGAGAGTTCAAGAAGAACTTGGCGGAAGCGCCGGCAATTTGGATTTCGGAAGATCTTGTGTGGCGGAGATCTTTGACGTTTGGGAGTAGACTTCATGGGACATTTCCCATCATCTTATGGAAACCAATACATACTTCTAGCTGTAGATTATGTTTCGAGATGGGTTGAAGCAATTGCCTCTCCTACTAATGATGCCATGGTTGTAGTCAAGTTCTTTAACAAGACCATTTTCCCACGATTTGGGACACCACGGACTATCATTAGTGATGGAGGCTCTCACTTCATTGACCGACAATTTGAAGCTCTACTAGCTAAGTATGGGGTGACTCACAAGATCACGACCCCTTACCATCCACAAACAAGTGGACAAGTGGAGATTTCAAACCGGGAGATTAAAGGAATCCTAGAGAAGACGGTTTCACGGACAAGGAAGGATTGGTCTTTGAAGCTAGATGATGCATTGTGGGCATACCGGACTGCATATAAGACTCCCATAGGTACGATACCATACAACCTTGTGTATGGGAAGTCTTGTCACTTGCCGGTAGAGCTGGAACATAAGGCGTATTGGGCAATAAAGTGGTTGAACTTCAGCATAAAGGAAGCGGGTGAGAAGCGCCTCTTGGACCTTAACGAGCTTGAAGAACTTCGCTTAAACGCCTACAAAAACGCCAAGATCTATAAAGAAAGAGCGAAGCGTTGGCATGATAAGCATATCATTCCAAAAGACCTCAAAGAAGGAGATCAAGTTCTCCTCTTCAATTCAAGACTTCGTCTCTTTCCAGGTAAGCTTCAATCTCGTTGGACCGGACCTTATCTAATCAAACGTGTTTTTCCCCATGGTGCAGTTGAAGTATGGGGTGAAAAGGGCGGAAGCTTCAAGGTGAACGGTCAACGATTCAAGAAGTAATCACCGGAACTCCAAGCTGAGGAGTTCGCACCTACCGCACTCGAATAAGTGCAAGTACGGTCTAGCTACGGACCTTAAACAAGCGCTTCTTGGGAGGCAACCCAAGGTATTGCACTTATGTTTTTGTTTATCATTCGTAGATTAGATTAGTTTAGACGTTTTTGCTTTGTTTTGCCTTCGATACCTTCCGGTATGTTCGTATTTTTGGACGTAGGAGCAATGGAATAGGCAAGGGAGAAGGAAAAGTTGAAGGAAATTGACGAAACTTGGATTTTGGCACATTACAGAGAGTTCCACGCCCAAAACCACGGTCGTGAAAGCTATAGTGACCGTAATTTGCAAAATTCTGAAAAAAAATCACCAAAACCACGGTTCAGTACAAAACCTCGGCCGTGGAACACCCCGAGTGACCGTAATTTTCCAAAAATTTTACGGCCACTATATAAACCACCTTCTTCACAAAAACCACACAAAATTCCCAATCCACGACCCTCTTCCACGCCCAAATCGCCGACACCATTCCTCCTCTCTCAAATCTTCGTTCGGTAATCATTTCGAACGATTATTTAGCCTAAAGTGAAGAAAATTCAACCATCTACAAGATCCAATCAACAAATCATGCGAACAATCCCTGAAGAAGACGGAATTTGGATTTTAAGAATCCAAAACCTAGGTTTTCTTCTCTTTCTCTACTTTGTCGATTTGGCTAAATTTTTGCAAGAATTTTTAGGGGAACTGATTGGAATTGGATTGGAATTAGTCTAGGACTGCTGCCTGGTGAATTTGGTGTGAATTGATTGAGTTTTGAGAAATTCAGAGCCGAATCACGGTCTCTGGGCGAACCACGGCCGTGGAATCTGTAGAACAGGCTGTAATTTTCCCTCTGAAATGGATTTGATTAGGAGAATGTCTAATAGAAGCAAGAAGAGGAAAGGTGATGCTTCCTCCTCCTCCCAAGTACCTCCTAGTGAGCCACCATCACCCCCACCCCCCTAGAATTCCAAAAATCCATGAGGATTACCTCGATGCCTTAGAAAGGATCGAGAAGATGGCGGTCATAGGACCACGCTACTTAGTTCTTGAGGAGTTAGAGCCGCTGAATGTGGTGAATGACCTTACATGGCTTCTAGATAGAGCCGGCTTGATCATCTTCTCCACTATTCGGGAAGACGCTTATGAGGAGATTACTAGAGAGTTTGTGATCTCTTTTGAGCATAGCCGTGTGGATAGGACAGTTTCTTTTAGGCTCATGGAGGAGAACTACGAGTTCTTGATCTTAGAGTTCGGAGCCTTCTTTGGGTTCCAAGAGACCTTCAATGGTCGTTTTCCTAGCGGTGTATACGCTAAGGATTTCTGGGAGGACATTGCTATGATCTATGCCAGCGAGGACCGCTGACAGCCAGCTGACACCAAGGCTAAGCTTATCTATCACTTAGCCTTGAAGATAGCCCATGGAGTACTTTCTGAGTGTCTTTTCCCTAGGACCGAGACCCCTCAAAAGATTAAGATAGATGAGTTTTTCCTTCTTTATGCTTTGTTGCACGGTAGACCTGCTGACTGTGCTACCCTTCTAGCCTCCACCATGAGTAAGCTCAAGAATAAGAGAGCCGGGAACATTGGATATGGTGGTATGGTCACCCACATTGCTAGACAGTTGGGGATAGATTTTTCTGCTTGCACTAGGATAGCGGCGAGACCGTTGGGTCTCCAAAGCCTCATGACTAGAGGTTTGATCTTTCCTAGACATAGAGGTCCACCTACCGCTGCCATGCCATGGGAGGATAGAGGAGGTAGAGGCGTTCCATGGCTCCCTGAGTATTCCATTATGGTTGGACTCCATAATTGGAAGCAGACATTCGCTGCTATGCACGCAAATAGGTTAGTAGCACCTCCCTATATCCCTAATGAGGTACCAGCTGCAGATGAGGAGGAGAGAAGAGGAGGTGATGGTTTTGAGGGAGGAGGTGAGGAGCATGACTTTAGCACTTTCCCGGATCAGCCGGCACATTTCCCTGACCCTCCCAGGCGTTCACCACGACCAGCTGGACATTCAAGAGCCTCTTCCTCTCGCCGTGCTAGCATGAGTGAGAGGCCGACATGGATGGATACCCCTCCTGCTTGTTATAGATCACAGCCAAAGTGGATGGGAGCTCCACCGACATGGTATGCACAGCCGCCGTCAGCACCAGCCCCATAGGATGCACCAGCTTGGTACAACCAGGCATCGGGGTGGTATGAGCAGCTACTAGACTGGGTTACCAACCTCTCCGACAGAGTAGGAGATTTGGAGATCCGGCAGGACGCTAGGGACGCACGAGCTGATGAGCATGATAGGATGATGAGAGGCATCTACCGCCAGCAGTTTGGCGGAACTTCGACCCCAGCTTCTTCCCGTTTCCACCACCGCCTCCACCTCAGTGATGACCATGGATGATTGATAGTATTAGCCGCTCCACCGCCGTCTTGTGAGTTCATTTTTCTTTCTTTTCTTTATTTCTTTTTGAACATTAGGGACAATGTTTGTCTCAAGTATGGGGTGGGGTGTGACAATCGTTTGTAATAACTCTACTCACTTTGCTTGCCTTGATTCGAGAACACTTTGCATGTTTTATTTCATTGTCACACGTTTCATTATTGCATTGCATGAAAAAGCTTTTGAAAAACCCATAAAAATTGAAAAATTTTGAAAATTCTAAAAGGTTTTGTGCTTCTAAGAATTGAGATGATTTCTATGATGATTACTACTTGTGAATTAAGTTTTTGATGACAATTGTACACCTAAACGAATAATGAATTGAAAAGGAATTGAATGTGTTGATTATACTTTCTTGCAAGTTTCATAATTTGAAGAGTTTTATCTAAATCATATTGAGAAATCGAAGTTGAAATCACATGATGAGTTCTTATACTTCTTTATGAAATGATTAAGGCAATTCGACCTTTCTTTCTCCTTTCTTTTTTCATTTAGCCCCTCAATAAAATAATTGCCTCCCTTACCTATCCGGGAATTTGGAGGAGTTATGTTTTGGCATGTTTGATGTGGGAGGGCCATGAAAGCAATTATTTGCATTCAAAGAATATAAATAATAGGTTTGGGGAAGTCAATCATGACGATGAGTAACTCGGAACCATTCACATAGCCGGGTGTTTGTGTCTTGCCAAAGTCGGATTGAGCGATATTCCTAACGGATTATGGTATGTGCATCAAGGGTTTGAGGCATCTCGAAATTGAGAAACTCCAATCTCCTAGGCTTCGGTTTTTGTGCACCGCTGTCCATAACTCCAAAAGTAAAGTCGAAAAATGATGTGAAAAGAAGAGAGCAAAGCTCAAAGTTGATGGTGTTGCAAATCGAAATAAAAAGAAAAGAGTTAGTTGTCCACTTTCCCGGATTCATGCACCACACTCCTTATAAGTTTTTCCTCCCTTCCGCATTCTAGACCTTATTTGGAAGTCCTTAAGATCAAAAGAGTGTTATTTGACTTGGTGATCTAAATTAAAGTTTCTTATGCTTGATTTTGATAATACTTGAAGGTTATGATGTTTACATTGAAGTTTAACCAATTCATGATGTTTCTTTCCTCTACATTCTTTGGTTATGTATATGAGCATTTCAAGAATGAATGAAGCAAGGTTTGAGAATGATCTATTGACTAGAAGCACATTTACCTAAAAGATTATTTGTTTTTGAGTTTGCATGCATATTTCATCCTAACTTATGTTCTAAAGCTTTCAAAAGACCTTGCTTGGGGACAAGCAAGTGGCAAGTATGGGGTATTTTGTTAGCATAAATATTGCGATATTCTAGGCACTTTTTCTAATTGTTTTTCATCCATTATAGTGTTCATTGATAAGGCATTGAAGCATTTGTTAGCTAGTTTGTCTATATTTTCGATATGGAGGTCTACATTAGCTTTGTGTTGATTATAGGTGAATAAGAGCTAAAATCGGATCATTTGAGAGATATAGAAGGAGATTTGAGCACACCCAAGGATTAGGAACACATCAAAGAAGCCAAAGGAGATGCTAGGATGAGGAATGGCACGACACAAAGGAAACCACAAGCAATTTACACTTCCACGCCCTAAAATACGGTCGTACAGAAGTCCACGCTCTAAACCACGGCCGTGGATCTTGGCATCATGAACGTGGAGCATTCCAGAGAGTTACACGGTATAAAGTACGGTCGTGGAAATCATATGGAACCGTAATCCAATTCCACCCTCTAAACCACGGTCGTGGAACTCCTTCAGACCGTGATTTAGGCGATCTTTTGACGAATCAATTATTGCCACATCATTTACGCAAATGGGCCGTTTATCCTTTCTTATAAAAGGGTCGGAAAAGAGAGTTTCGGACATCGACGCTTATCGCTTAGCCTTGCTTAGGGTTGTTGGAGAGAGTTCCAGAAGGACTTAGCGGAAGCGCCGGCAATTTGGATTTCGGAAGATCTTGTGTGGCGGAAGTTGCGCCCTTTTTCTTAGGTTTTGTTATTGAAGACGGATTGACATCCCGTTCTTCATACTTGCATTTGATCTTGTGAGGTTTTGTTCTCTATTCCGAATCCATTGAATACTCTAATTTGTGTTTTGGATTTGAGATTGACTTTGAGTTATATTTGAGTTTTCAAGGGTTTTCATCTTCCATTCTTCTTAAATTGATTTTTGATATCATGACAATGGTTATTGGCTAAAACCCTTTAGCAATTCTAAGGTGAAGGGTTGATAGTTGTGGCTTAGATGATGATAGATCGATCGTAAATTGATTGGACCCTGAGAGTTAGAGAGATCTCGTCGACGAACAAAAATCACGGTCTGTTCTTGAGCTTCCACGGCCGTGGAACTCAAGATCTGCCCGTGATTTACCCTAGTTTACAAACTTTGCTTTTACTTTGATCCAAGGTTAAAGATTAGCTTTAATCTAGTCTAGGTTTGCCCTTTTCTAGGTAGTAGTGAAGCCTCAACAACCTCTACTTCGATTTCGAGTGTCACAACCTTAATCGTTTTAGTTAGTTTTGATCCTTGGGTTACAAGTTTGGGTATTTGAGATTAATTCTTGTCCATAGATCCTTTCTACACTGAAGCCTCAACAACCTTTATAGAGAGTGTTTTTAGATAAGTCATATAAAGTCTTGGAACTTCACCGTACATTACTTTACTTTAGCATACCATTGCAACTCTTAAGTTTGTCCTTAGTTCTTTAGTATATCTTGAATCGATTGCCACAATTAGACACCTGGATCTTTAGGGTTGCTGTTTTCCCCAATATTTGCAAAGCTTATTACATTTACTTGCTTGACGATTTGCGAACTAAATTTGTTCCCCCCAAATCCCTGAGTTTGACACTCAGGAATTCTTGTTATACTACGTCGATCCCTACACTGCGGGTTCGCTTTCTTGATTCTAGTTTTATAAATTTAAAGCTTATTTGCACGCACGCTAAGTGGCGAACAGGTATGAGCGCTAGCGCTTTTTGGGAGAGTATTTATGTTGGAGAAGCAGGAAGAGATAAGTGGCGACCCGGAAACTCGAAGGAAGCTAGTATGTACAATCTCTCCTTCAAGATTGCCCACAGGATCTTTAGTGAGTCCTTGTTTGCTAGGACTGAGATGCCACAGAAGTTGAAGGCGGATGAGTTATACCTTCTCCATTGTATAACCACCAGCACCATTCGGGATACCGCCACTATCCTTGCTGACTATCTCTGGAAGATAGCCAACAAGTCGAAGGGCGGTCTTTGTGTTGGAGGCCTTGTCACTCATGTGGCAAAGGCGTTAGAGCTTGACTTTTCTGATTGTAGTTTAGTGGAGAGCTCTCACCCTCTTGATTCACATCGACTAGTGGCGAGACAGGTTCTTGTTCCTCGAGGGATGGGAACAATACATGTACAGATGCCATGGGCAAAGGATCCGACCAAGAAGCCGGCTGAGATCGAGTGGAAGTCTGAATACACCATTCGGAATAGGAGGAACTGGAAGTAGACCTTTGAGCTTATTGATAACGTGATTTATGACGTTAGTATAGGCATACATTTAGATAGTTTTTCCCGTTATTCATGCACGGTTTGACATTAGTTCACGACGTTTACACTCATTTCATGCATATTTCTAGAAAAGACGTCTACACGAGCTTTTGTCGGTTTTGTAGGTGTTTCGGGGATCTTTTGGACATTAATCGATACATTCGAGGGTCAAGCCTCATGGTGGTACACATCCAAGGCTTTGAAGGAACATAATTGGAGCAATGAAGGACACAAGGACCCTTATTGGTGCAAGCAATGGAGCAACTCATGGCTAGATGATCATAACAAGTCTCTGTTGAAGAAAATCGACCTACACTCAGGAAAATCGGCCGATTTATTTGACTGGGTCGATTTTCTTGCCTTTGACAGCTTAAGCCACGTGTCCCACGATCTCTTTGTCCGGCCTTGCTCTTGGTGGAGAATATAAGTGGGCCTGCAAGCTGTTGCTGAGGATTCATTCAATTCTCTCCCTCTCCCACATCCTCTAGCATCTTCCCAAAGACTCTTCCAATAGGGAGCTCTCTTCAAGACACCCTTGTGGGTGTTCTTGAGGGAGATTAGTGTAGATTTCAATTTCGTAGTGAGATTTGAGTGATTTTTGTGAAGAAACTTATTGAAGGTTGTAGATCTGACTTGGAGCTACATTTGGTGTGTTGAAAGACTTGTTTTGAGCTCAAATCCAGCTAAGTTTCATTGCTTTCATTTCCTTACTTCATCTTCTTGCTATGGATTTGATGTATGCTTGTATGATGATTTTAGATCTTAAAATGCATGTTGTTGGCTAGTTTATTGTGATTCTGGAGTGATGGATTGATGGTTATAGCTTGGGTGATGATAGAATGGACTTATATGTTAGTTTAGGATAAATCGTATGCACAAAACCTAACTCAGACATAAAAATCGACCTGTTCTTCATAGTAAATTGGCCGATTTTTGCTATGATCCACCCGACTTTTCCTTCTGTTGCTCTTTAATTGATAAATCTGTATGTTAGGATGTTAGATTGTTGAAATCCTAGTGTTTGTTGAGCATAATATAGCTTAGGGTGACCTAATGCTAGGAACTAAGTGAGGAAAGAGACCTACCCGGTGATTTCCGATCTTAGATACCGAAGATGATGAACTCTAGGTAGTAGTGAGCCTCACAAGCCGCTATTGGATTGAGTGTGATAGGATTATTGCTTGAGACTACCTTTTCCGAGACTTACCCGGTAAGGAGAGGTTTGCCCCTTAAGTAGTGTCCGGTTTGTGTAGAATTCCCAACTTTACCTCCTTGAGACTTACCCGGTAATAGGAGTTTGATGCGGGATTAGTGAAGCATGAGACTTACCCGGTAATTGCTTCCATTAGAGAAACACCCTTTCCCAATACCGCAACCTTATCCTTAGAATCTTTAGAACCTTGAGTCCAATGCCATAACCGGGAATCTTGACCTCTAGAATCCACTCTTCTCTCTTTTATCACATATTTTGTGCTTGTGTTACTTGTTTGCTTTGCTAGCTTGAGTTGTTAGTTTGATTTATTATCTTGCTTGATTTGTAATCTTTGCTTGATCACCACAAAAACCAACCAAAAATATTGTGTTTTGCACCTTCTTTATTCCTCATCTCATCTTAGTTTAGATTTGCACTATCTTTGATCATTAAATGACTTGATTTTGCCTGAGTCCTTGTGTTCGACCTCGGAATACTTTCCCTACTACATAACGATCCGTACACTGCGGGTTTCGCTAGGTAGTTTAGGAGATTAGATCGAGTTTATAAATGTAAAGCTTTTTGCGTGTCACATCCTAGCGTAACAAGTTTTTGGCGCCGTTACCGGGGACTAGGTCTAGATTGAGTCATTTGCTTTTGATCGTTTTTAGTGTTTATCTTTCTTGTTACTTTTGATCTTCTGTTGTTTTTGTCTTTGCCTTTTCATGTTTGCCATGGACGGATTGTACCTCCAAGACGACCTTGACGACATGGAGTATGAGGGATGGACGGAAAGCCATGATCTAGGACCTCTCCATGATGAGTTTGAGTATTGGGAGGAGTTTAATGGCTATCATGAGTCCCATGATCAAGCTCACATAACTACATTGCCTTATGTGGAACCTCACCATCAACCTCACAATGATCGATTGGAGTCAATGCTAGAAGAAATGTTGAGGAAGATGGATAATCTAGAAAGCAACCTTTCTTCCATTACGAGTGCACATGTGGTGCTTGAAGCGGAAGTATTTCAACAAGAGGAGGTTCACCATGAGGAGATCCAAGAATTACCCGATTCAACCATAACTAATAGAGACCTTGAGGAAGAGTTGAATGAAGCTCAGGAGCAATTGTGGTTAAGGGATTTGGCCCTGGAGGATGCAAGAAGATTGAATGTCGAGAGAGAAGAACAAATGAGGAGGGAGATTGAGGAGATCAGGCATGCTCTTATGCTAGGAGATCCTACCATCCTTCAAGGCTTACCTCCACCTCCTTCACCTTTGGAGGAGTGCAATGAAGTATTCTCACCCCCGGACATCCTTGCCATCAACCCCGGAACCACACTTGAAGAGCTCACGAGGAAGAGCCCTAAGTTAACTTCAACTCCTTCAATCCTTTCTTGCTTGCCCGGAGTACACACGAAGATTGGAGTCCCTTTCCTAAGGAGTCTCCCATGTTGAATGATGGAGGCAAGCATGATGGCTCCATGATGGTTATGAAGCACCTCAATGAAGAATTCTTTCCAAGAACCGGCCTTCTTTGGATCATAGAGGATGAGGATGGCAAGCATCTCACCGGTGTGACCGCGGAGTACCAATTGTCTAAGTATGGGGTGGCACCTATGGTTGCAACTCCATACTATCATCAAGGGAGCGGTGATGAAGGAGTCTACTACTCACCGGTGAAGAGAGAACTTAAGGCTTATTTGGGCATCAAGTGGCCCTTGCTTGTCATCATGGATGCTAGAAAGCGATGGTTACTTGGACTCCTCAAGTAAACCATGGTATTTGAGGTGGATTGACACATCCTCGGAGTTTGGTCAAGCTAATGACCTTAAAGAAGCGCTTAATGGGAGGCAACCCATTGGTACATATTTTTCCCTTTTGTTTTTCTTGTTTTTGTTTCATCTTACTCTTGGTGTGCTTTGTTTTTCTTTTGTGTTTTTGGGTGCTAGATCTCATTGATTGTCATATGTGATGAGATGATTGGAGGGCATGTGAAGACCTCATGGAATTGTTGAGAAGGAGGTACAAGATCCAAGCACATGGACGAGGAAGAAAGCACCCAGGAAAATCGGACTGTTCTTCACGAAATCGGCCGATTTTCGTGGGTTATGGTCCGATTTTTCCTTCTGTAAAGGAAAGTGATGATCTCCAATCAAGCATGGGTGGAGCGGACGTGGAACTTGGACGGCTTGCGGTGCCAAGCGCGGGTTCCGACACCATAATGAACATCAAGAGCTCTCTACCATCCTTGATCGATCATCCACCATCATCATTCGATGTGAACCGAAATACCAAAGCATCACCAATTTTACATTGTGAGGACTCTCTTTCACTTCTTTATTTAGTTTCCACATTGGGGACAATGTGTTTCTAAGTATGGGGTGGGGTTTTCATGATCACTTGCATGATTAGCATCTAGGATAGTTTAATATTGTCACATGTTTCATTACGTCTTGCATTGTACATACATATTTTGAAAAATCCAAAAAAAAAATCAGAAAATTTAAAAATCTTTAGTGCTTCTAAAGCTTGGGAATGACCCTTATGATGAAATTGTCTTGTGAATTGGCTATGGATGGCCTTATGTGTTGAATAGATGAATGCATGTGTGGACTTGAAGTACTTATCTTGAATCCCATGTGTGAATTGTGATCATGAATGTTTGCCTAGATTGGATTGAGGATTGAAAGTCGAAATTACATGCTAGTTCTTACACATCATTTAGGAGTGATTAAGGCAATTCATCTTTCTCTACTTCTCATCTTGATCATGTTGTTTGAGCACCTCAATTGATGAAAAATTTTACCTCTTTTGACCCATCCGGGACTAGGAGCATGCTAGTGCGTTGATGTGTGTGAAAAGCAAGTGTGGGGTGAAGTTGTTGATGAATGAATTATGTGAATGAAGTGCTGAATTTGTTGTGAAAAGTGTAGAAAAAAAAATATAGGTTTGGGGACGTTGGTTTAAATGACGAGTAACTCGGCACCATTCACATAATCGGGTGTTTGTGCCTTGCCAAAGTCAAATAAACCGATAGTCCTAACGAGTTTTGGTATGTATGTCCGGTGTGGATGCACCTCGAAAAATAAAAAAGCCCGAGGACGGCTAATCACCAAGGTTTCGGCTTTTGTACACCAATGCCATTGTCTCAAAAATAAGTGAAAAAGAAAAGAAAACAAAGAAAAGATGGAGAAAATTTTACACTTGTTGGGAATTTGGACAAAAACAAAATTGTGGAGTTAGTTCCTTTCCCGGATTAGCATCACATGACCTAAAAATTCCCACCAAATCACAACGTTTCTTAGCCTCTTCTTTCCTAAGTCCTTGTGACCTAAATGCATGTGTGTAAGACTTAGTGATCTAGATTGGACATACTCATGATCATCTTGACTTCTTCATTTTCACCTCTCATGCATGCTTTTTAGTTAAGTATAATTGTCTTTCCATGCCTTCATTCATTTTATGCATAATTGCTTGTCTATTGCTATGAAACATGACTATGAAGGTGATCCAATGTTAGAAGCACAATTCCAAAAAGATTTTGTTGTTTTTCTACATGCATAAATCACGTCATCTCTTAGTCTATAGTTGGGTCTTGCTCGGGGACGAGCAAATCTTAAGTATGGGGTATATTGATAACGTGATTTATGACGTTAGTATAGGCATACATTTAGATAGTTTTTCCCGTTATTCATGCACGGTTTGACATTAGTTCACGACGTTTACACTCATTTCGTGCATATTTCTAGAAAAGACGTCTACACGAGATTTTGTCGGTTTTGTAGGTGTTTCGGGGATCTTTTGGACATTAATCGATACATTCGAGGGTCAAGCCTCATGGTGGTACACATCCAAGGCTTTGAAGGAACATAATTGGAGCAATGAAGGACACAAGGCCCTTATTGGAGCAACTCATGGCGAGATGATCATAACAAGTCTCTGTTGAAGAAAATCGACCTACACTCAGGAAAATCGGCCGATTTATTTGACAGGGTCGATTTTCTTACCTTTGACAGCTTAAGCCACGTGTCCCACGATATCTTTGTCCGGCCTTGCTCTTGGTGGAGAATATAAGTCGGCCTGCAAGCTGTTGTTGAGGATTCATTCAATTCTCTCCCTCTCCCACATCCTCTAGCATCTTCCCAAAGACTCTTCCAATAGGGAGCTCTCTTCAAGACACCCTTGTGGGTTTCTTGAGGGAGATTAGTGTAGATTTCAATTTCGTAGTGAGATTTGAGTGATTTTTGTGAAGAAACTTGTTGAAGGTTGTAGATCTGACTTGGAGCTACATTTGGTGTGTTGAAAAACTTGTTTTGAGCTCAAATCCAGCTAAGTTTCATTGCTTTCATTTCCTTACTTCATCTTCTTGCTATGGATTTCATGTATGCTTGTATGATGATTTTAGATCTTGAAATGCATGTTGTTGGCTAGTTTATTGTGATTCTGGAGTGATGGATTGATGGTTATAGCTTGGGTGATGATAGAATGGACTTATATGTTAGTTTAGGATGATTCGTATGCACAAAACCTAACTCAGACATAAAAATCAACCTGTTCTTCATAGTAAATTGGCCGATTTTTGCTATGATCCACCCGATTTTTCCTTCTGTTGCTCTTTAATTGATGAATATGTATGTTAGGATGTTAGATTGTTGAAATCCTAGTGTTTGTTGAGCATAATATAGCTTAGGGTGACCTAATGCTAGCAAACTAAGTGAGGAAAGAGACCTACCCGGTGATTTCCGATCTTAGATACCGAAGATGATGAACTCTAGGTAGTAGTGAGCCTCACAAGCCGCTATTGGATTGAGTGTGCTAGGATTATTGCTTGAGACTACCTTTTCCGAGACTTACCCGGTCTGGAGAGGTTTGCCCCTTAAGTAGTGTCCGGTTTGTGTAGAATTCCCAACTTTACCTCCTTGAGACTTACCCGGTAATAGGAGTTTGATGCGGGATTAGTGAAGCATGAGACTTACCCGGTAATTGCTTCCATTAGAGAAACACCCTTTCCCAACACCGCAACCTTATCCTTAGAATCTTTAGAACCTTGAGTCCAATCCCATAACCGGAAATCTTGACCTCTAGAATCCACTCTTCTCTCTTTTATCACATATTTTGTGCTTGTGTTACTTGTTTGCTTTGCTAGCTTGAGTTGTTAGTTTGATTTATTATCTTGCTTGATTTGTGATCTTTGCTTGATCACCACAAAAACCAAACAAAAATATTGTGTTTTGCACCTTCTTTATTCCTCATCTCATCTTAGTTTAGATTTGCACTATCTTTGATCATTAAATGACTTGATTTCGCCTCAGTCCTTGTGTTTGACCTCGGAATACTTTCCCAACTACATAACGATCCGTACACTGCGGGTTTCACTAGGTAGTTTAGGAGATTAGATTGAGTTTACAAATGTAAAGCTTTTTGCGTGTCACATCCTAGCGTAACAAGTTTTTGGCGCCGTTACCGGGGACTAGGTCTAGATTGAGTCATTTGCTTTTGATCGTTTTTAGTGTTTATCTTTCTTGTTACTTTTGATCTTCTGTTGTTTTTGTCTTTGCCTTTTCATGTTTGCCATGGACGGATTGTACCTCCAAGACGACCTTGACGACATGGAGTATGAGGGATGGACGGAAAGCCATGATCTAGGACCTCTCTATGATGAGTTTGAGTATTGGGAGGAGTTTAATGGCTATCATGAGTCCCATGATCAAGCTCACATAACTACATTGCCTTATGTGGAACCTCACCATCAACCTCACAATAATTGATTGGAGTCAATGCTAGAAGAAATGTTGAGGAAGATGGATAATCTAGAAAGCAACCTTTCTTCCATTACGAGTGCACATGTGGTGCTTGAAGCGGAAGTATTTCAACAAGAGGAGGTTCACCATGAGGAGATCCAAGAATTACCCAATTCAACCATAACCAATAGAGACCTTGAGGAAGAGTTGAATGAAGCTCGGGAGCAATTGTGGTTAAGGGATTTGGCCCTGGAGGATGCAAGAAGATTGAATGTCAAGAGAGAAGAACAAATGAGGAGGGAGATTGAGGAGATTAGGCATGCTCTTATGCTAGGAGATCCTACCATCCTTCAAGGCTTACCTCCACCTCCTTCACCTTTGGAGGAGTGCAATGAAGTATTCTCACCCCCGGACATCCTTGCCATCAACCCCGGAACCACACTTGAAGAGCTCACGAGGAAGAGCCCTAAGTTAACTTCAACTCCTTTCAATCCTTTCTTGCTTGCCCGGAGTACACACGAAGATTGGAGTCCCTTTCCTAAGGAGTCTCCGATGTTGAATGATGGAGGCAAGCATGATGGCTCCATGATGGTTATGAAGCACCTCAATAAAGAATTCTTTCCAAGAACCGGCCTTCTTTGGATCATAGAGGATGAGGATGGCAAGCATCTCACCGGTGTGACCGCGGAGTACCAATTGTCTAAGTATGGGGTAGCACCTATGGTTGCAACTCCATACTATCATCAAGGGAGCGGTGATGAAGGAGTCTACAACTCACCGGTGAAGAGAGAACTTAAGGCTTATTTGGGCATCAAGTGGCCCTTGCTTGTCATCATGGATGCCGGAAAGCGATGGTTACTTGGACTCCTCAAGCAAACCATGGTATTTGAGGTGGATTGACACATCCTCGGAGTTTGGTCAAGCTAATGACCTTAAAGAAGCGCTTAATGGGAGGCAACCCATTGGTACATATTTTTCCCTTTTGTTTTTCTTGTTTTTGTTTCATCTTACTCTTGGTGTGCTTTGTTTTTCTTTTGTGTTTTTGGGTGCTAGATCTCGTTGATTTTCATATGTGATAAGATGATTGGAGGGCATGTGAAGACCTCATGGAACTGTTGAGAAGGAGGTACAAGATCCAAGCACATGGACGAGGAAGAAAGCACCCAGGAAAATCGGACTATTCTTCACGAAATCGGCCGATTTTTCTTTCTGTAAAGGAAAGTGATGATCTCCAATCAAGCATGGGTGGAGCGGACGTGGAACTTGGACGGCTTGCGGTGCCAAGTGCGGGTTCCGACACCATAATGAACATCAAGAGCTCTCTACCATCCTTGATCGATCATCCACCATCATCATTCGATGTGAACCGAAATACCAAAGCATCACCAATTTTATATTGTGAGGACTCTCTTTCACTTCTTTATTTAGTTTCCACATTGGGGACAATGTGTTTCTAAGTATGGGGTGGGGTTTTCATGATCACTTTCATGATTAGCATCTAGGATAGTTTAATATTGTCACATGTTTTATTACGTCTTGCATTGTACATACATATTTTGAAAAATCCAAAAAAAAATCAGAAAATTTAAAAAACTTTAGTGCTTCTAAAGCTTGGGAATGACCCTTATGATGAAATTGTCTTGTGAATTGGCTATGGATGGCCTTATGTGTTGAATAGATGAATGCATGTGTGGACTTGAAGTACTTATCTTGAATCCCATGTGTGAATTGTGATCATGAATGTTTGCCTAGATTGGATTAAGGATTGAAAGTCGAAATTACATGCTAGTTCTTGCACATCATTTTGGAGTGATTAAGGCAATTCATCTTTCTCTACTTCTCATCTTGATCATGTTGTTTGAGCACCTCAATTGATGAAAAATTTTACCTCTTTTGACCCATCCGGGACTAGGAGCATGCTAGTGTGTTGATGTGTGTGAAAAGCAAGTGTGGGGTGAAGTTGTTGATGAATGAATGATGTGAATGAAGTGCTGAATTTGTTGTGAAAAGTGTAGAAAAAAAATATAGGTTTGGGGACGTTGGTTTAAATGACGAGTAACTCGGCACCATTCACATAATCGGGTGTTTGTGCCTTGCCAAAGTCAAATAAACCAATAGTCCTAACGAGTTTTGGTATGTATGCCCGGTGTGGATGCACCTCAAAAAATAAAAAAGCCCGAGGACGGCTAATCACCAAGGTTTCGGCTTTTGTACACCAATGCCATTGTCTCAAAAATAAGTGAAAAAGAAAAGAAAACAAAGAAAAGATGGAGAAAATTTTACACTTGTTGGGAAGTTGAGCAAAAACGAAATTGTGGAGTTAGTTCCTTTCCCGGATTAGCATCACATGACCTAAAAATTCCCACCAAATCACAACGTTTCTTATCCTCTTCTTTCCTAAGTCCTTGTGACCTAAATGCATGTGTGTAAGACTTAGTGATCTAGATTGGACATACTCATGATCATCTTGACTTCTTCATTTTCACCTCTCATGCATGCTTTCTAGTTAAGTATAATTGTCTTTCCATGCCTTCATTCATTTTATGCATAATTGCTTGTCCACTGCTATGAAACATGACTATGAAGGTGATCCATTGTTAGAAGCACAATTCCAAAAAGATTTTGTTGTTTTTCTACATGCATAAATCACGTCATCTCTTAGTCTATAGTTGGGTCTTGCTCGGGGACGAGCAAATCTTAAGTATGGGGTATTTTGATAACGTGATTTATGACGTTAGTATAGGCATACATTTAGATAGTTTTTCCCGTTATTCATGCACGGTTTGACATTAGTTCACGAAGTTTACACTCATTTCGTGCATATTTTTAGAAAATACGTCTACACGAGCTTTTGTCGGTTTTGTAGGTGTTTCGGGGATCTTTTGGACATTAATCGATACATTCGAGGGTCAAGCCTCATGGTGGTACACATCCAAGGCTTTGAAGGAACATAATTGGAGCAATGAAGGACACAAGGACCCTTATTGGTACAAGCAATGGAGCAACTCATGGCTAGATGATCATAACAAGTCTCTGTTGAAGAAAATCGACCTACACTCAGGAAAATCGGCCGATTTATTTGACTGGGTCGATTTTCTTGCCTTTGACTGTTTAAGCCACGTGTCCCACGATCTCTTTGTCCGGCCTTGCTCTTTGTGGAGAATATAAGTGGGCATGCAAGCTGTTGCTGAGGATTCATTCAATTCTCTCCCTCTCCCACATCCTCTAGCATCTTCCCAAAGACTCTTCCAATTGGGAACTCTCTTCAAGACACCCTTGTGGGTGTTCTTGAGGCAGATTAGTGTAGATTTCAATTTCGTAGTGAGATTTGAGTGATTTTTGTGAAGAAACTTGTTGAAGGTTGTAGATCTGACTTGGAGCTACATTTGGTGTGTTGAAAGACTTGTTTTGAGCTCAAATCCAGCTAAGTTTCATTGCTTTCATTTCCTTACTTCATCTTCTTGCTATGGATTTCATGTATGCTTGTATGATGATTTTAGATCTTAAAATGCATGTTGTTGGCTAGTTTATTGTGATTCTGGAGTGATGGATTGATGGTTATAGCTTGGGTGATGATAGAATGGACTTATATGTTAGTTTAGGATGATTCGTATGCACAAAACCTAACTCAGACATAAAAATCGACCTGTTCTTCATAGTAAATCGGCCGATTTTTGCTATGATCCACCCGACTTTTCCTTCTGTTGCTCTTTAATTGATGAATCTGTATGTTAGGATGTTAGATTGTTGAAATCCTAGTGTTTATTGAGCATAATATAGCTTAGGGTGACCTAATGCTAGGAAACTAAGTGAGGAAAGAGACCTACCCGGTGATTTCCAATCTTAGATACCGAAGATGATGAACTCTAGGTAGTAGTGAGCCTCACAAGCCGCTATTGGATTGAGTGTGATAGGATTATTGCTTGAGACTACCTTTTCCGAGACTTACCCGGTAAGGAGAGGTTTGCCCCTTAAGTAGTGTCCGGTTTGTGTAGAATTCCCAACTTTACCTCCTTGAGACTTACCCGGTAATAGGAGTTTGATGCGGGATTAGTGAAGCATGAGACTTACCCGGTAATTGCTTCCATTAGAGAAACACCCTTTCCCAACACCGCAACCTTATCCTTAGAATCTTTAGAACCTTGAGTCCAATGCCATAACCGGGAATCTTGACCTCTAGAATCCACACTTCTCTCTTTTATCACATATTTTGTGCTTGTGTTACTTGTTTGCTTTGCTAGCTTGAGTTGTTAGTTTGATTTATTATCTTGCTTGATTTGTAATCTTTGCTTGATCACCACAAAAACCAACCAAAAATATTGTGTTTTGCACCTTCTTTATTCCTCATCTCATCTTAGTTTAGATTTGCACTATCTTTGATCATTAAATGACTTGATTTCGCCTCAGTCCTTGTGTTCGACCTCGGAATACTTTCCCTACTACATAACGATTCGTACACTGCGGGTTTCGCTACGTAGTTTAGGAGATTAGATCGAGTTTATAAATGTAAAGCTTTTTGCGTGTCACATCCTAGCGTAACATTTATGTTTGATGAGATGGCTCCTCCATTTGCCTATTATGACGATGACGAGGAGGGAGATGATGATGAGGAGGAGGACTTTGAGGACGGAGCTGCAACTTACCAGGGATCTATGCTAGAGTTCGAGAGTGATACATACAGCGGCCATGATATGGACACTGACACCCACGGTGTTGGACCTAGCAGGATGAGTAGAGGCACCGAGGAGACTGGGGATGAGATGCAGCCACCCCGTCATTTGTTTGCACATGCTCTCAGCAGTAGTAGAGGACGTGGGCCCGGATCTAGGCTCCACCGACAGATTGGAGCATTGATTTCTAGTTTTCAGGGTCTACGTTCCGATTATCAGGGTCTACATTCCGACTATCAGGATCTTCGCACTAATTATCAAGCCCTCCACACCGACTACAACACCCTGAACACTTAGTTCACGGAGTACCGCCAGGAGACGGATGCTAAACACTCTTCCTACGATGACCAGATGAGGGACATGTACTATCATCAGTTTTGCCACTTCTATGATCTCAGCGCTCCGAGATATCCTTATCCACCACCGCCACCGACCGAGGATTGAGTTTCCACTACATTTTACATTGTAAGTATTTTCCTCCATCTTATGCTTGACTTCTCACATTGGGGACAATGTGAAGGTTAAGTATGGGGTTGGGGTACTTACAATCTCTTTCATCTTTTTCACACTATATGTACTTTGTGTTGCACTTGATGATTTGGTTTGTAATAACTCTTGCACTATCTGCTTTCCACTATGACATTCGCATGTGCATGCCTTCATTCAAAAATTGTGAGTTTTTATTTCAAAAATTTTAGTGCTTCTTATGATGGAAATGACCTCTATGATGAGAATTTTGATGTGGAAAAGGCAAAAGATGACTTAGTTATGTTGAGATTTTAATTGTAGCATGAATGAACTTGAATATCTTACTTGAATGCATGAATAATTCATATGATCTTGATGTCTTGATAGGAGAATGAAATAATGATCGAAGCTATATTATAAGTTCGTTTGCATCATATAGGAATGACCAAGGCAATTCGCTTCTTTTCTTGTTCATATCTTGTTCATTCTAGCTCCTCAATGAAATATTTGATCTCCTTTTGACCATCCGGAAATTAGGATAAGTTGTTGTAAAAGGCATGCTTGATGTGGGAGGGCCATTGTGAAAGTTTTAAGTGAAAGTTTAGCAAATTATAGGTTTAGGGACGTTGAACATGAGGATGAGTAACTCGGCACCATTCACATAGCCGGGTGTTTGTGTCTTGTCAAAGTTCGATTGAACGACAAGTCCTAACGGGATATGGTATGTGCATCAAGTGATTGAGGCATCTCGAAAATTGAGAAACGCCGATCTCCTAGGCTTCGGTTATTGTGCACCGTTGTCCATACTCTCAAAAAGTAAAGTATAAAGAAAGCAAAAATTTCACATGCAAAGCATGTGTGGTGAAGTTGTGTTCTTAAGAGTTTTTATTGTGTTGTTCCTCTTTCCCGGATTAGCATCACATTACCTTAAAAGATTTCTCACCCTTGACACATTTCTTTGACCTTTTTCTTTGATTGGAATACCTTGAGACCTTTGTCAAAATGTTTAAGGCTTCATGGCTTAGATTTGTTTGACTTTGATTGTCTTTACATCTTTATCATGTCCTTTATTTGTGTCTTTGAGAAATAAAGGATGGTTTGTTCATGTTATGGTTATTATTGATGCATACTTTGTCTTCCTATGTCTTGAAACATCACTTTGAGGGTGATCCAATAAGAAGAAGCACTTTTCAAAAAGTTTTTGAGTTTTTCGCATCATATAATCCATGACATCTTGTATTCTAGGTTTGATCCTTGCTTGGGGACAAGAAAGAGGCAAGTATGGGGTATTTTGATGACATGAATTATATGTTATTATAATCATGCATATTGTGGAGGTTTTACCTCAATTTACCTTTTATTTGGAGAGAATTGTGTACCTTTAAGATTTATTTCATTTATATTCCGGAAATAGAGTTTTACACGAGTTTTTGTTAAATTATAGGTGAATTCGGTGGAATTGGAAGCAAAAAAGGAGCAAAGAGCATCTAAGGCCAATAAGGAAACTTAATGAGTCTTAGAAGAGTCATAAAGAGCAAGGGAAGTGTGTAAAAGACTCACAAAAGGAAGGAAGGAAACAAGCTAAGAGACGAGCACTTTCTGTCGAAAAAAATCGTGTTGTTTTCCCTATAAATCAGACGATTTTCTTCAGCAAAATCGAACGGTTTTTGTATTAATTAATCACACGATTTTCTTCAGCTTTCGCCTAAAAATATTACGACCCAAAGCCCATCACTTGTGGGCTTGAGAATTGATATGACAAGCGGCCCATTATCAAGAAAGTATACATTGGAACCCTAGGAACGAAAATCGGGAGTTCGCAGCGGGAAAGATTTACAGGATTTTGCGGGATTGAAGGTTCTTGGAGAGAGGATTGAAGGAGAAGAAACAAGAAGTCAATATTCAAGAAGTTCGTGAGATCTTTTGTTTCCCTTCTGATTCTTGTGATTTGTGAACACATTGTTGAGTGTTTTTTGAGATTCTTTGATAGGTTTTGAGATTTGATTACAGATTCGGAGATTATTTGGTTTTTATTCAAAGTTCGAGTTTTATTTGGTTTTATTCATTTAATCTTGATTTTGATTTGAATATGAAAATGGTTGGCTAAAAACCTTGTGATACTGGGGAGAATAGTTGATGATTGAGGCTTAGATGATGATATACTGAACTCATTTAACCATTTGGACCCTGAGAGTTAAGATTTAACTTTGCGACAACAAGAAAATCGGGTTGTTCTAAGGGAAATCGTCCGATTTATTGAAGAACAATACGATTTATTCCCATGACGATCTTTAATTGATTTATTCTTTAACCACAGTTAACCTTTGCGTAAACCCTAACCTTGCTTAACCTTTTTAACCCCTATATGAGTGTGGGAAGAGACTTCATCATTGATTCTTCACTTGATAGCTAAAGTTTACAAGATTTGGGTAATAGAGAGATTCAACATCCTCTATTAAGGTTTGAGTGTGCTTTCCATCTTTACCTTTGAGAGTCATATCCTGGGGTTTTGGGTGGTTAGTTTGAGTATAATTCTTATCTTTAGATCTTTCTATATTGAAGCCTCAACAACCCTTATAGATAGAGCCTTTGGATTAGATATATAGGTTTTGGAACTTCGTCGTACGAAACTTTCCTTTGAAACACATAACCTTGGTTAAGCCAACTCTATCCTTTAATCTTTAGAAGTGTCTTGAATCGAAAGCCGCGGTCGGATACTTGAATCCTTGGAATCATTTGTCTTCTTATTAATCACAAAAGCTTTTATACTTTTCCAGATAATTTGAAATCGAATTTATTCTCACCAAATTCCTGAGTTCGACTCTGGAATTTCTTGCCTTACTATAGCTGATCCGTACACTGCGGGTTCGCTTTTGCATAAGTTCTAGATATAAATTTAAGACTTTGACGCACACACTTTTTAGCGAACACGTGACGGTTACCACGGAGACAGGACATGAGGTGATTTTCTAGGGTTGGGACCTCGGGAAGGCCGGTATAGTCATTAGCGCGGTCCGAGCTGTAAGACTTATCGGGCAGGGATGTGAGGCCTTCTGGTGTTATGCCATGAGGGATGAGACGGGACCATTGTTGGAGGAGATTCCCGCAGCATGTGAGTTCGAGGATGTATTCGGGGAGCCACTCGGATTACCACCACAGAGGAGCGTTGATTTTGCTATTGAATTCGAGCCTGGCACGAGGCCGATCTCCAAGGCTAAATACCGCATGTCGCCGATCGAGATGCTGGAGCTGAAGAAGCAGCTCGAGGAGTTAGCCGAGAGGGGTTTCATACACCTGAGCGTTTCCCCTTGGGCGCACCGGTCCTCTTCGTTAGGAAGAAGGACGGATCTTAGAGGCTATGCATTGATTACCACGAGTTGAAAAAAGTCACTGTTACGCTCAGGATGTGATACGCAATGGGTTTTAAATTTATACTCGTTATATTTCTCCTAACTCCTAGCGCACCCGCAGTGTACGGGACGTTCGTAGTATGGATAGTATTCCGAGGTCGAACACAAAGACTAAGGTGAGATTGATTCGGTTTATGATTGGGTTTAGTGAAGATCTAGGTTAAGAAAAGAGAGAAATAAAGAAATGAAAATCTCAATTGTTTTTGGTTGGTTTTTAGGTGATCAATCAAGGATCACAATTCATACAAAAGTAAGCAATCAACTAAGCTAACGAATCAACACAAAGAAACAAGCTAAACACGAGATATGAATCAAAAGAGAGAAATGGATTCTAGGGGTTGGAAATTTCGATTATGGCATAGGACTCAAGCTATCTAATCATTCCTCGGATGATCTATGATATGTCGGGAGTAAATGTTCTAAAGTGGGATCAATCACCGGGTAAGTCTCATGGTCCACTAATCCATTCCTAAGATCTCATTACCGGGTAAGTCTCTAAGAACCTAAGGATTGGAATTCTACACAAACCGGATTGTTGCCTAGAGGTCTAACCTATCCTTACCGGGTAAGTCTCGGAAAGGGAAGTTCTAAGCAACTATCCTAGCACACTTAGTCCAATGGCGGCCACTACCTAGGGTTTGTAATCTTCGAAATCTAAGGGTAAGAATCACCGGGTAGGTCTCTTCTAACACTTAGTAGTTAACACTAGGTCACCCTAGGTTAGATTAACTCAAAAAACACCTAGGATTTCAACATTCTAACAATCTAAGGCTAGATTCATCGAACCAGGGAGAATCACGGGCTGTTCTACACATCCACGGCTATGGAATGGGAAGATCCACCCGTGGACTTCAACAGAGAGTTTGTTCTTGTAAGTTACTCACCCAAAGGTAAATCTAAGTGCATCCTATCATAGTCCTAACCACAATCATCCTTTCCTTACCCTAGAATCACGTCTATTTAGCCTACAACATTCATCATAACAATCGAAATCATCATACATAAAATCATAGCATTCATTTGCAAGATAATGAAGGGGGAAGAGATGAACAAGTAAGGAAACAAAACCAAGCTGAAGTTTAGATAAGAATGACTCACAACCCTTCCAAAAGAAGGTTCAAATGGTTCATACAACTCTAGAAATCAAATCCGATACTCTTCACTACAAAAGCTATCAAAGTGTGGCAATGGTGTGTTCTTCCTTCTCCTCTCCAATGGAGCTCTTCTCCAATGGTAGCCTTCTTCTTCCTTCCTTGTTTGAATCTCCCTCTTGAGAGAGAATTTTTGATTGGATGATAGTGGATAATGGAGGGCTGCTCCAAGATGATTCTCTCAGCCAATGCAGGACCACTTTTATAATAATTTTGCATGAGCTGGCCATGAGAATCGTGGCACAGCTGTCACAAGAATCTGGCAAAATCCACGGGTAGAAGTCCACGGCCGTGGTCTTGGTCCAGACCGTGGTTTGCTCCAGAAACCTTCTTAGGCTCGTTTAGCTATGATTTGGTGCATGGCTTGTGTTGGCAAGGTTCCATGAGTCTCCTTTGGCCTCTAGTTTGCATCCTAATGAGTCCGAGGGTGTGTCATCTCGAGGATCGATTCTCGAATGCATCGGTTTAGCTCCTAAATCTCCCAAAATACCTATAAAACAAGCACAAGTCCGTGTAGATGTATATCTCGACAAAATACATGAATTGAGTGCAAAACGTCGTGAACTAATGCTAAACCATGCATGAATGAGTGAGAAATCTATCTAAATGACTACCTAAACCTAATTCATAAATCATGTTATCAATCACCATCAAGAACAAGTATCCTCTACCGCGTATTGATGATTTGTTAGACCAGTTACAGGGGGCCTCCATGTTTTTGCGTATCGACTTGAGGTCGGGATCCCACCAGTTGAGGGTGAGAGAGGAGGACGTGCCGAAGACAGCATTCAAGACGAGATATGGCCATTATGAGATTGTCGTGATGCCGTTCGGACTCACGAATGCATCCGCCGTCTTCATGGAGTTGATGAACGGCATCTTCATCGACTTCTTGGACCAGTTTGTGGTAGTGTTTATAGATGACATATTAGTATTCTCCCGGAGTAGGTAGGAGCATACGGGACACCTGAGGACGGTTCTTTGAGTCCTTTAAGATAGAGAGATTTTTGCAAAGCTCTCTAAGTGCGAGTTTTGAATGTCCGAGGTGGCATTCCTAGGTCATATAGTTTCCGCCAAGGGTGTCATGGTCGACCCGGCAAAGATAGAGTCCGTTTCTTCATGGCCGCCTCCTAGGACGGTCAAGGAGGTGCACAGTTTCTTGGGCTTGGCGGGATACTACCGCCGATTTGTTGAGGGTTTCTCCGTGATTGCACGACCGCTTACTTCCTTGCTGAGGAAGTCTACCAGGTTCATCTGGTCCGAGCCTTGTCAGCGCAGCTTTGAGGAGCTGAAGAGGAGGATGACCTCTGCTCTTGTTTTAGCCCAGCCTGAGGGCATGGAGGATTTCGTTGTCTATAGTGACGCCTCAAAGCTAGGCTTTGGGTGCATTTTGATGTAGCGGGGTAGTGTTATTGTGTACGCTTCTCGGCAGCTGAAGCCGTACAAGGAGAATTATTCCACCCATGATCTTGAGCTAGCGATAGTGATTCATGCCCTGAATATCTAGCGATACTACTTGTACGGGGATATGTTCTAGATCTTCACATACCATAAGAGTCTGAAGTATATATTCACTCAGCGGGAGTTGAATAACCGCCAGAGGAGATGGTTGGAGCTGATTAAGGACTTTGAGTTGGAGATTTTATACCATCCGGGGAAGGTGAACGTAGTCGCCGATGCTTTGAGTAGGAGGACTCCTCGAGAGGAGGCTATAGCTCGACTTACGGTTCAACCACAGTTGCATAGGGATTTGGAGGAGTTGGAGTTGGATATCCGGTTTCCGGATACGGTCGGCCGTTTGTCCGAGTTAGAGATATTACCTTACCTGTCCGAGGAGATCCGGCAGAAGCAGGAGGGATTTCCCATTTTGATGAGGATTCGGGACAGGATGGCCCGAGGAGAGGCACCGCAGTTTATCACAGGGGCAGATGGGTTGTTGAGACGCCAGGGATGTATTTGTGTACCGTCCAATCCGGAGTTGAGAGAGCGGATTATGCATGAGGCACATTCTACACCTTACTTTGTGCATCCAGGCACGAGTAAGATATACCAGGATATCAAGAGATATTATTGGTGGGACGGGATCAAACCCGATGTAGCTAGATATGTGGCCCGATGCGCGACGTGCCAGCAGGTCAAGATCGAGCACCATAGACACGGAGGAGAGCTTCACCCACTGCTTGTGCCGTAGTGGAAGTGGGAGGATATATCCATGGACTTCGTTACCGGTTTGAGGCCGAGTAGGATCTTTGACGCGATATGGGTAGTAGTAGATCGGTTGACGAAGGCCGCACGTTTCATCCCTATTCGGGAGACGTGGCCGGTAATTCGTCTAGATGAGGAGTTTACCCGTCAGATTGTGAGGTTACATGGAGTCCCGAGGACTACCATCTCAGATAGGGACGGGCGTTTTACCTCGAGGTTCTGGCAGCAGGTACACGCCACCCTAGGTTCGAGTCTTCATTTCACCACCGCATACCATCCAAAGACCGACGGCTAGTCTGAGCGGACCATTCAGACATTAGAGGACATGTTGCGAGTATGTGTGCCAGACTAGGGACAGGTATGGCCGGACCACCTTCCGTTGGTGGAGTTTTCGTATAATAACAGTTGGCACGCATCGATTGGGATGGCACCATATGAGACATTATATTGACGGAGGTGCCGCACTCCCTTATGGCGGGACGAGCCGGGGAGTTCTATCGTTTTAGCTCCAGATCAGGTACATGATGACATGGCTAGTGTTGCTTTGATACGAGAGAGGATGTTGGCAGCGCAGAGTCGTCAGAGAACGTATGCGGATAGGAGGAGTAGACCTCTCGAGTTCAAGGTTGGAGCTCAGGTGTGGCTGAGGGTATCACCAACGCAGGGCGTCAGACGATTTAGCATTAAGGGGAAGTTAAGCCCCCGATATGTCGGTCCATTCGAGACAGTGGAGAGAGTTAGTGAGGTGGCATACCGACTAGCATTGCCACCGCGGTTGGAGGGGATACATCCGGTATTCAATGTGTCTCAACTGAGGGAGTACATCCATGACCCGAGGCACATCATTATCCACGAGGACCTTTTGGTCGAGCCGGACCATACTTTTGCAAAGCATCCGATTGCGGTTTTAGAGCGGAGTATGAGACGCCTTCGATCGAAGGAGATACCGATGTTGAGGGTGCAGTGGTCGAGGCGAGGAGCCAACGAGGCTACATGGGAGACGGAGGAGTATCCGGAGGAACTATCCCGAGTTTTACACAGGTTTAGAGACACCGATAGGACAATCGGGTTAGTCCGGAGCTTTTTCCCTTAATTATACCTATGTGCTTTGTGATGTGATATGCCTTGTGTGCTACTTACATGCATATGTAATTACCTCGTGAGGTATTATTATGGTTATGAGAGTGACGTTGGGTTTGAGGTCGATAGTAGGCTTTACGGGTTCCTTGCGTTTTTCGAGTGTGCGGTTTGCGAGTACCTTTAGCAACTTTCGGGACGAAACTTGTTTTTAGGGGGTTAGTTATAACATCCGAAATTTTTATTCCAGGTGTCGAGATGTTTCCGAGCTTCCCGCATCAGCGGCCTAGGTTTTCCCACAGGCACGTGTGCAGAGTACCGGGATTTATTTCAAAATCCCGCACCGACCCCTCATGCCCCTTATTCCGCTTTTGACCTCTCGTTTCCAATTGAGGTGACAAGGGACCAGCTGACCCCTTGTTTCCCTCCAACCTTTTTAGGTTTTTTGGATTCTCTCTCTCTTTCCTCTTTCACTTGTCATTCACGTTAGTTCATTTTTCCCTCTACTCTCTCTTGTGCTTTCTTCCTCTCTTCCCTTGGATATTTACTTGTGGATGAGATGCAGTGGAGAAGAATCTCAGTGGTTTGGTAAGTTCTTCCTCTTTTCCCCCTCTCCTTCCTTGTTGAATACCCTTTCTTTCCTTCCCCTTCATCCATGGCCATGGATGGAGCTCTTGAGGAAGCTTTTCCTAAGATCCATTTCATGTGTATGTTCTTGGATCGATTAGGTCGTGCAAAGGAGCCTAAGATCATAAGTTGGTGTTTGGAGAAGACCCAACAAGAATAGGAAGAAATTGGAGCCAAGGATCCATAGTCGCAAACGAAGAAGACGACGTTCTGCTGCTCAAAGCGCAGGGGCGGATATTCAGAGGCGCAGGTCAGACCAGGGCCACCGCAGGGGTGGCCAGAGCCACTGCATGGGCGGCTCCCGGGCGTAGGGGTTATGACAGCTCCACGCAGGGGGCGCCAGCTTGCTTCTGCGGCTACGTTTTCTTCACAAATAGGCCCCCTCCTTCCTTTCTCTTCGTTCCTTTCCTAGCCTTGTGATTATACCTAGTTAGAAGCATGCTTAGGGTGGATCTAGGACTTATGAAAATGTCATCTAATGTTTGCTATCCTTGGAGCCCTTATGGCTTGATGTGATTGTTGATCTTGAGTTGTTTGAGCATGTAGGATCTTTCTAGGCTAGAGTGGCTCTCCTAGGCTGTTGTTCATGACCACGTGATGTATAGTGTTCGCTCCAAATAGTGTGTGCAAGCTTTAAATTTATAACCCAAGATATATGCTCAAAGCAAGGATGCGAACCCGCAGTGTACGGGTCAATCGTAGTAAAAGCAAGAATTCCGGGGTGTCGATCTCAGGGACTTAGGTGAAACACAAGCAAGTATAGGTTGTTAATATTACAACTAACCATAAAAGCAATTAAAGCAATCAAAGATGATAAAAAAGTCAATTAAAGGAATATGCAATTCTAGGGATTAAAGCATCTAGTTGTGGTTCCAACTCAAGATCTAAAGATAAGCGGACAAGCTGAGATTTTGTAAAGGGAAGGTATTTCTAAAGCGTGAATAGATCACCGGGTAAGTCTCACTACTCACATTCCCAAGCCAAAGAACCTATCACCGGGTAAGTCTCAAGGTACTAAGGAAAGGAATTATAATCTCAAACCAACACACCACCTAAGGGAATAGAATCAACCTTTACCGGGTAAGTCTCAGGCTAACTCACAAAGATGGAATGAAGGTACACTCAAACCCCAAAAAAGGATAAACCTTTATTACCTACACTTATGATCATGGGTAAACAAACAAAGAAATTACCGGGTAAGTCTCATCCTAGGCTTGCATTAAACCAGGAAAGGTGTAATAAGAATAGGATTTGGCAAACTCTAACACTTAACTCTCAGTTTCGGATCAGATAAGTCACCTCGGTCAGTCAAGTTCCACCCCGGCCGAGATGTTCATCGACTGAACGAGATGCTCTAGGGTTAAGGATAAAGACTCGAGCTTTCAGGGTCCTACTGAAATTTAAGATTATTCTATCATTGTTTTTCCCACAACCTTCAGCCAATCACCCTAGAATCACACAAAGAAATTAGCCACTCATCATCATGGAAGCAATAATCAAATATATGGGAAGAGAATGAATATTTGAACACAAAAACCTTAAGAACAAGGCTTCAATAACTGAATCAAATAAACAAATTAGCGTTTCCTTGGATCATAAATCCAACAAGACAATCAACAAAAAGGGAATCTAAGAAAGTCTTACAAATCCCCTCAAAAGCTATAACAAGCTATGAACTTCCTTCCTTCAATCTTCAAACTTCCTTCAAAACTCCAGAAAATCCCTTAATTGTTGGATGCTATCAGCCCTCTAAGCATGTATAAGCATTGTTGAACTTGTGAAAAATCCAACCCTTTATATAGGAAAATTACCCTCCAAAGATAAAATATCTTGAAAAGATATTTTCCTAATAAAATATATCCATATCTCATAAATAGATCTCCAAAATATATGATCTTCCTTCCAGAAATCCAGCCCAAAAATATAAGATCTCTCCTTCCAAAAATAAAAGATCTCAGTCAAGAATAAAATATAGCTCGCCGCGTCAGGGTATTCGCCTCGGTCGAGACGCTCCTCAAAATCATCTCGGTCGAGATGGTACTGTAGCTGACCGAGGTGACTCTCAACTGAAAGTGAAATCTCTTAAATCTGGTCCAAAGTAAATCTCTAATCCATTTCCATGCTTCCTGGATTCTTCCTTAAGCTCCTGAATATAGCTCCTATGACTCCTTAGCTCCTTAGCTCCATTTTGATGCAAAACGTGCCATTTTACCTACGATTACAACGAAACTTGGTGTAGACCTCGATTCCCGCAAAGGTAGATGAAACGACAATATAATCACATAATATACATTCAAACATGCAGATTATTGAATATAAAACGTCTAAACAAGTCCCAAAATATAGACTATAATTCATACTATCAAAATACCCCATACTTGTCCCTTGCTTGTCCCCAAGCAAGTTCCAAATCTTGTACAAGATAGAATGGATTATAAGTCATAAAGATCAATGAAAAGTATTTCAAAACATTTTGGTGGTATGCTCCACTCATAGATCACTCTAAGAGAACGCTTCATGGAATTTAAAATCAAAACATGATCAAAACATTTTATAAATATAAGAAAGTTGTTCATCTTTGCATAAAATCATAAAATGCATAATAAATCATAATTATCGAAATTAATCATGTATAATCCAGTTTAAACCACCAAGTCAATCAACAAGCTCGAGGTCTCAAGGACTTTTAAAGAGAAGGTCAAGAAACGTGTGAGGGTGGGATGTATATAGGGAATGTGGTGCTAGAATCCGGGAAAAGGATCTTCACTTCACTTGCTTTTGAACTTCAACATCTTCCACCAATAAGCTTTGCTTATCTTTACTTTTTTACTTTTTTACTTTTTGGGATGCATGGATAGAGGTGCACAATAACCGAAGCCTAGGTGATCATCAATCATCAATTTCTCGAGATGCCTCAAACCCTTGATGCACATACCATGACCCGTTAGGAATATCGCTCAATCCGACTTTGGCAAAACACAAACACCCGGCTATGTGAATGGTGCCGAGTTACTCATCATCATGATTGATTTCCCCAAACCTATTTGTTTCTTTCTAACTTTCAGCCAACATCTCAACTTTTCTTTCACTTGCTTTTCACTTGCTTGCTTCCAAATTCCCGGATAGGTAAAGGGAGGCAAATATGTATATGAGAGGCTAAGGCATGATCAAGAAGAAGAAGAGAAGAGAATGAATTGCCTTAATCATCCCAGGAAGAAAGTGAGAGAACTCATCATGTGGTGTCAACCTTCAAATTTAACATAATTTGGATAAAAACAAAGTATTAAACATGCCAAAATTTCAAACAAAGCATTTAGCAACTTAAACATATTATAAAACCTTTCAAACATATAAAGATTTCAAAACCAATCTGCAAACAAAATCTTCACTGAGGTCATATCTAGATAAGAAGCACAAAAAATCGTATTGAAAACTATCTCAGTTAAACCACCTCGGTCGAGATGTTCTAAGTCAACCGAGGTACTGTACCTCGATTGGTCAGAGTCACTTCGGTCGAGGTCAAAAAAAAATTTTCTTAACCAGTTTTTGACGTTTTTCTCAATCAAATAACCTGTATGCATGCATGTAATCTCAGATAAGCATATAGAGCATGATAAAATCATAAATAAGTCATAAAGGGTTATACAATCATCCACATAAGTCAAATAATACATATCCGCATACCCCATACTTGGGACACATTGTCCCAATGGGTCAAATAAGTCTAAGAACATACTCACCGGACAAAGTTGAGCTGCATAATAAATAAAGAAAAGAAATCCTGCAAGCTCTAATCTTGATCTGCCGGCGGTGGTGGAGGGTAAGGTATATACGGATGCTGAGACGGGTCCAACTCTCTGTGAAGGCCATCTAAACGTCCTCCTAAATCGACGGTCATGGCTGCGTAGGAGTCAATCATCTGCTTTGTCAGATCGTCGATCCGGCGGTGAGCTAAGGGATCCCTTTGCCTCCGAATTCTCGTCGTCTGGCAGGTCGTGCTGGTTCTGTAGCTGGCTCGTCCTTTGTCTCCTCATCGTCCAGATCGACGACTGGTATACTGGTCCCAGCTGTATCGGTCCCTGTATCCATGGCAGCACCGCCATCATCATCCTCATCATCCTGCTCGTCAGCCTCCTCCTCATCCTGCCCCTGGGCTGCTGCTGCGTCTCGAGCATCCTTAATAAGAGGAATCCGCGTTGTGTACCAGTACTGCGGGTCATAAACTGAAAACTGAGATGACCATCTAATACCCTGAGGTGCAGTTTGCTCCCAGGGCATCGCCACATACGGCGTAGTAAGTCCGCGAGGAACCAAGATACTCCTCGTAATCATCTCCTACAGCCCCAGCGGCTTGGCAGCCGCCACCGTAGTACAAGCACTCAAATCAAGGTCCATGTAACTCGCAATGTGAGTCACTAGACCTCCGCAGCAGATATCTCCTCTCACCTTCGCCTTGATCCTGTGAAGATCCTCAGCCAGCATTGTTACGCTCAGGATATGTGTGATACGCAATAGGTTTTAAATTTATACTCGTTATAATTATCCTAACTCCTAGCGAACCCGTAGTATACGGGACGTTTGTAGTAGGGATAGTATTCCGAGATCGAACACAAAGACTAAGGTGAAATCGAGTCAAATAATGGTCATAGATAGTGTAAATCTAGGCTAAGATAAGATGAGGAATAAAGAAAATGGAAAACTCAATGTTTTGGAGGTTTTTGTGGTGATCAAACAAGATCACAAAGCAAGAAAGGTAATAAAACAACTAACAACTTAAGCTAGCAAACGAACAAGTAACACAAAGCACAAAGTATATGATCAAGAGAGAAAAGTGGATTCTAGAGGTCAAGATTTCCGGTTATGGCATCGGACTCAAGGTTCTAAGGATTCTAAGGACAAACTGCGGTGTTGAGGAAAGAATGTTTCACTAATGGAAGCAATTACCGGGTAGGTCTCTCACTTCACTAATCCCGCATCAAACTCCTATCACCGGGTAGGTCTCAAGGGGTTAGAATAAGGAATTCTACACAAACTAGATACTACTCAAGGGGTAACCCTCTCCTTACCGGGTAAGTCTCGGAATAGGGAAATCTCAAGCAATAATCCTAGCACACTCGATCCAATAGCGGCTTATGAGGCTCACTACTAACTAGAATTCATCTTCTAAGGTACCTAAGATCGGAAATCATCGGGTAGATCTCTTCCCTCACTTAGGTTGATAGCATTAGGTGATCCTAAGCTAGATTAGGCTTAATAAACCCTAGGATTTAACAACCTAACATCCCAATCATACAGATTCATCATTTAAAGAGCAACAGAGAAGGAAATCGGGTGGATCATAGGGAAATCGGCCGATTTACCTGATGAACAGGCCGATTTTCCTTTCTGGTTAAGGTTTGGTTCAATCAATTCATCCTAAACTAACATATAAGTTCATCCTATCATAGTCCTAGCCATAACCATCAATCCATCACTCCGGAATCACAATAAACTAGCCAATAGTATGCATATCAAGATCCAAAATCATCAAACAAGCATACATGGTGTTCATAGATGGATAATGAAAGATAAACAAGCAAAATCAATAAATCTCAATTGAATCTAAGTTGTATCAAGACTTACAAACTCTAAAATGAAGATCCAAAACGTTCCTAACAACCCTTGCAATAGTTCTTTAATCTCAAAACTCTAAAAATCACTCAAAACCTCACTTTCACTCCTAGAATGGTGTTCTTCTTCTTCCTTCAATCCTTGAGAGCTTTTCTTCTCCTCCAATCTTTCCCCCAAATTGATGAGCTGTGAATGAGAGTGTGGGAGAGGAGAGATGCCCAGCAACAACCTGCAGGACCACTTATATTCTCCACCAAGAGCAACGCCGGACAAGAGATCGTGGGACACGTGGCTTAAGCTGTCAAAGGCCCAAAAATCGACCTAGTGAATTAAATCGGCCGATTTAGCTGCTAGTTGGTCCGATTTTCTTCAGCAGAATCATGCTATGATCGTCTAGCCATGAGTTGCTCCATTGCTTGCACCAATAGTGGCCTTTGTGTCCTTTGTTGCTCCAATTATGCTCCTCCAAAGCTTTGGATGTGTACCATCATGAGGCTTGGCCCTCTAATGTATCGGTTAATGTCCAAAAGACCCCCGAAATACCTACAAAGCAACGCACAAGTCCGTGTAGACGTCTATCTCGACAAAATACGTGATTTGAGTGCAAACGTCGCAAATTTGTGCTAAACCATGCATGAATGGGTGATGAATCTATCTAAATGATTACCTAAACCTAAGTCATAAATCGTGTTATCAAAAATACCCCATACTTAAGGTTTGCTCGTCCCCGAGCAAATTCCCAACTATAGACTAAGAGATGACATGATTTATGTATGCAGAAAAATGGCAAAATCTTTTTGGAGTTATGCTTCTAATATTGGATCACCTTCATAGTCATGTTTCATGACAATGGACAAGCAATTATGTATCAAATAAGTGAAGGCATGGAAAGACAATTGTACTTAACTCGATAGCATGCAATGAAGTGTAAAGATGAAGAAGTCAAGATGATCATGAGCATATCCAATCTAAATCACTTAGTCTTACACACATGCAAGTAGGTCATAAGGACTTGTGAAATAGAAGGCCAAGAAACGTTGTGATTAGGCGGAAATTTTCTAGGCTATGTGATGCTAATCCGGGAAAGGAACTAAACAACCACAACTTCACATTTCTTTTCCACTTCCCTCAAGTGTATATTTTTCTTCATTTTCTTTTCTTTCTTTCTTTTATTTTTGAGACAATGGCATTGGTGTACAAAAGCCGAAACCTTGGTGATTAGCCATCCTCGGGCTTTTTCTATTTTTCGAGGTGCATCCACACCGGGCACACATACCAAAGCTCGTTAGGACTATTGGTTTATTTGACTTTGGCAAGGCACCAACACCCGATTATGCGAAGTGTACCGAGTTACTTGTCATTTAAGCCAACGTCCCCAAACCTATATTTTTGTCTACACTTTTACAACAAATTCAGCACTTCGTTCACATCATTCTTTCATCAACAACTTCACCCCACACTTGCTTTTCACACACGTCAACACACTATCATGCTCCTATTCCCGGATGGGTCAAAAGAGGTCAAATTTTTTATCAATTGAGGTGCTCAAACAACATGATCAAGATGAGAAGTAGAGAAAGATGAATTGCCTTATTTGTTCCTAAATGATGTGCAAGAACTAGCATGCAATTTCGACTTTCAATACTCAATTCAATCAAGGCAAACATTCATGATCACAAATCATTCATGGGATTCAAGATAAGCTCTTCAAGTCCACATATGTATCATCTATTCAACACATGAGGCTATCCATAGCCAATTCACAAGACAATTTCATCATAAGGGTCATTCCCAAGCTTTAGAAGCACTAAAAAATTTTTAAAGTTTTCTGATTTTTTGGAATTTTCGAAATATGTATGTACAATGCAAGACATAATGAAACATGTGACAAAATTAAACTATCCTAGATGCTAATCATGCAAGTGATCATGAAAACCCCACCCCATACTTAGAAACACATTGTCCCTAATGTGTAAACTAAATAAAGAAGTGAAAGAGAGTCCTCACAATGTAAAATTGGTGATGCTTTGGTATTTCGGTTCACATTGAATGATGATGGTGGATGATCGATCAAGGATGGTAGAGAGCTCTTGATGTTCATTATGGTGTCGGAACCCGCACTTGGCACCGCAAGCCGTCCAAGTTCCACGTCCGCTCCACCCATGCTTGATTGGGGATCATCACTTCCCTTTATACAGAGGAGAAATCGCCCCATAGCCCAGGTAAATCGGCCGATCTGTCTGAAGAACGGGCCGATTTTTCTGGGTGCTTTCCTCCTCGTCTATGTGCTTGGATCTTGTACCTTCAACTGGTCCATGAGGCCTTCACATGACCTCCCACGTCTCATAACTCATGACAATCAACAAGATCTAGCACCCAAAAAACACAAAAGAAAAACAAAGCACACCAAGAGTGAGATTAAACAAAAGCAAGAAAAACAAAAGGGAAAAATATATACCAATGGGTTGCCTCCCATTAAGCGCTTCTTTAAGGTCATTAGCTTGACCGAATTCAGGAGCGCTTCAATCAAGGTGAAGCGGGGCAATCACTTCCACCGGGGCTTCCGGGATGTACTTCTTCAAACGATGCCCATTCACCTTGAAGTTACCACAATGATCTCCTCCTATCTCCACCGCTCCATGAGGAAAAACTTTCTTCACCACATATGGCCCCGTCCATCTTGATTTGAGCTTTCCGGGGAAAAGCCGTAGCCTTGAGTTGAAGAGAAGGACAAGGTCTCCTTCACTCAACTCTTTTGGGATGATCCTCTTATCATGCCATCGCTTGGTTCTCTCCTTGTAGATCCGAGCATTCTCATATGCATCCAACCGGATCTCCTCAAGGGCGTTCATGTCTAGCAACCGCTTTTCTCCGGCCTCCTTGAGATCAAAATTTAGCCACCTTATAGCCCAATATGCTCTATGCTCCATCTCGACCGGAAGGTGGCAAGACTTGCCATAAACTAACTTGTAAGGAGTGGTGCCAATTGGTGTTTTGAAGGCGGTCCTATATGCCCACAAGGCATCATCGAGCTTCATAGCCCAATATTTTCTCGTTCTTGATACCGTCTTCTCAAGAATGGCCTTGATCTCCCGGTTGGATATCTCCACTTGGCCACTTGTTTGGGGATGGTAAGGTGTTGCCACCTTATGAGTCACCCCATACTTAGCCAAAAGTGCTCCAAAGTTCCTATTAGTGAAGTGCTTCCCTCCATCACTTATGATCACCCTTGGTGTTCCAAACCTAGGTAAGATCACTCGATTGAAGAATCGCACCACAACCTTGGCGTCATTTGTAGGAGAGGCGATCGCCTCCACCCATCTCGAAACATAGTCAACCGCCAATAGGATGTAGAGATTGCCACATGAAGAAGGGAATGGTCCCATGAAGTCCACACCCCACACATCAAATATCTCTACCTCTTGTATGTTGTTCAAGGGCATCTCATTTCTCCTTGAGATGTTGCCCGTCCTTTGGCAAGCATCACAAGCTACCACAAAGCTTTGCACATCCTTGAACAAGTTTGGCCAAAAGAAGCCCGATTGCAACACTTTCGCACATGTCTTGTGTGCGCTAGCATGCCCTCCACATGGCAAGGAATGACAATGGCGGATTACACTCTCCACCTCATCCTCCGGTATGCATCTTCTAAACATTCCATCCGGCCCTCTTTTGAACAAAAGTGGCTCACTCCAATAGTAGTGCCTCACATCTTTGAAGAACTTCTTCCTTTGGGCATATGTCAAACCGGGAGGCACCTCCTCACACACTAAGTAGTTCACAATGTCGGCAAACCATGGCTCGCTTCCTCTAGACACTTGGAACAAGCACTCCTCCACCATTTGCAATTGCTCATCCCGGAATGAGTCATCAATCGGGATGTCCTCTCTTTCAAGCTCCAATGGTGGGAGTCTACTAAGGTGATCCGCCACGGAGTTCTCGGATCCCTTCTTGTCCCGGATTTCCAAGTCAAACTCTTGAAGAAGAAGGATCCACCGAATCAACCTAGGCTTGGCATCCTTCTTGGTAAGTAGATAACGGATTGCAGCATGATCCGTATAGACTATGACCTTCGCTCCAACAAGATATGAGCGGAACTTCTCAAATGCATACACAACCGCTAGCAACTCCTTCTCGGTGGTAGCATAATTGAGTTGGGCATCATCTAGCGTCTTGCTAGCATAATAAATGGCATGAGTTCGCCCATCTTTCCTTTGCCCCAAAACATCCCCAACGGCTACATCGCTTGCATCACACATGATCTCAAACGGTAAACTCCAATCCGGAGGTTGCATTATAGGTGCGGAGATCAAGGCGTTCTTCAACCTACAAAAAGCCTCAAGGCAATCTTTGGAGAAAACAAATTCAAAATCCTTCATTAGTAGGTTAGTAAGGGGCTTAGAAATTTTAGAGAAGTCTTGAATAAACCTCCGGTAAAAACCGGCATGCCCTAAGAAACTCCTTACCCCTTTCACCGAGGTAGGTGGTGGCAACTTCTCTATCGTCTCAATCTTGGCCCTATCAACCTCAATGCCACGGTTAGACACCAAGTGTCCTAACACAATACCTTCACTTACCATGAAGTGCATTTTTCCCAATTCAAGACAAGATTTGTCTCCTCACATCTTTGCAATACTAATGACAAGTTAGCCAAGCAATTATCGAAGGAAGAACCATAAACAGAGAAGTCATCCATGAACACTTCCATGATATTTTCAATGTATTCCGAAAAGATAGCCATCATACACCTTTGGAAGGTGGCGGGTGGATTACACAACCCAAATGGCATTCTTCTATATGCAAAAGTACCCCATGGACATGTAAAGGTTGTTTTCTCTTGGTCATCGGGGTGGATAGGGATTTGGAAGAATCCACTATAGCCATCTAGGTAGCAAAAATGAGAATGTTGAGCTAACCTTTCTAGCATTTGGTCAATGAAAGGAAGAGGGAAGTGATCTTTCCTAGAGGCCATGTTAAGCTTTCTATAATCAATACACATCCTCCATCCCGTAACCGTTCTAGTGGGGATTAGTTCATTGTTCTCATTGGTCACTACGGTCATTCCACATTTCTTAGGTACTACATGAACGGGACTAACCCACTTACTATCCGAGATAGGGTAGATAATTCCCGCATCTAGCAACTTAATGATTTCCTTTTTGACTACCTCTTTCATTATGGGATTCAATCTTCTTTGATGTTCAATATAGGGTTTATGTTTATCTTCCATCATTATCCTATGTATGCACAAAGAAGGTTTGATGCCAACAAGATCATCAATGGTGTATCCTATTGCCTTTCTATGCAGTTTCAATTCATTCAACAGTCTATTAAGCTCATCATCATTCAAAGATGCATTCACAATCACCGGATAAGTAGAATTTGAACCAAGGAAAGCATACTTTAAATGAGAGGGAAGAGGTTTAAGATCAAGTTGAGGAGGACCTTTTTCGGTCGGAGATGATCCATACAATGTAGGTTGAGATGATTGCAAAACCATGGAAGCCTCCTTGAAGTCCCTTGATGATTGCTCACAATCAAGTGGTTGATGCTGAAAAGACTCAGGAAAATCGGCCCAGGAGGAAAAATCGGACGATTTTTCTGGCAGTGGGTCGATCTGAGTTTCTGTTTTTGCAAAACTGGCTGAAATTTCAGCACAAGGACAAAAATCGGCCGATTTTTGCCCTCCAGTCCGATTTTTCTGTCTGTTTTCCTCTTCTTCTAGCACTTCAAACCCAACACTTGGTAGCTCGTCCAATGCATTCAAGGCCTTGATTACTTCATTGCTACTCTCCTCAACTCCTTCCTCCATCAAGCTTGAGCTAAGAACCCTCTCAAGTGGATCCTTGAGCAAGATTGAGCTCACAACCTCTCTAGACTCCTCTTCTTCAACTATGTTGAATACATCTTCATCAAGGGTTGGTCCTTTCATCATTGTGGACAGCTTGAACTTGATGTTTTCTTCTCCAATGTTGAAGGATAGGGTTCCATTCTTGCAATCTACTAGACATCCGGAAGTAGCTAAGAAAGGTCTTCCCAAGATGATAGGAACCGGATAGTCCGCCGGGATGTCCAAAACAACGAAGTCTATGGGCATATAGAACTTCCCTAGTTGCACCGGGATGTCTTCTAAGATTCCAACCGGATGAGTGATCGAGCGGTCCGCCATATAAAGGGTCATCTTGACCGGCTTTGGCTCTCCTAGCCCAACCTTGTTGCAAAGTGCAAGCGGGATGATGCTCATACTTGCCCAAAGATCACATAAGGCGTCATACTTCACTTCTCCTACTCCGATTGGCACACAAAAGGATCCCGGATCCCTTAGCTTAGGAGGCATCTCCTCCTTCATCGTTTGAATCAACTCCGAGGATCTCTTTGTCATCCTTATCTCCCCATACTCCTCCAACTTCCTTTTGTTGGAGAGTATTTCCTTCAAGAACTTGCCATATGCCGGCATTCCTAAAATAGCATCCATGAACGGAATGTTAATATGCAATTTAGACATTAGTTCAAGGAACTTACCAAAGTGATTGTACAAGCGAGCTCTTGCTCGTGATTGAGGGAACGGTAGTGGTGGCTTGTATGGAGGCGGTGCCACATAGGTTGGCTCTACATCCTTGCTCTTGCCTCTATCTCCTTGCAAAGTCTCTTCTTCATTCACCACTTGCTTCCCTTTAGCATTCTCCTTGGGCAAAGGATCCTTCATGCTCAACCCACTTCTTGTTGTAATAGCCAACACTTGGCCTCTTGGGTTTTCTTCGGTTCTTCCGGGAAGCTTTCCCGGATCTCTATGTGCTTCACCAGCCTTTTGGAACACTTGTGCTTCCAACACTTTTTGAGCTTTAGAAATTGAAGTCACCGTGCTCTCAAGACCACTCAACCTTCCAAGCAATTGCTCAAACATCAATTCGGTCCTATCCTTTGGAGGTTGAGTGAATCCGGGTGGAGGTTCTTGTGAAGCTCTTGGTGGTGGAGTTGTGCTTGTGGAAGCGGGAGGGTTCAAGGCTCCATCCGGGTTAGAGTAAGAAAACCCGGGATGGTTATGGTTGGGCCGGTAATTGTTGAATTGCCGGTTGTTGTTGAAGTTCCTTGGGCCTTGATAGTTGTTGTAATTGCCCCTTCCCATGTAATTCACATCCTCCTCCTTGGAAGATAAGTTAGCTTGTGGAAGCACTTGAGGAGTTGCTTGGTTCTTCAAAGTTGTAGCACACAACTCCCTCAAGGACTTTAGCTCGTTGTTGATGGCGTCAAGCTTGAAATTGCTCATGGTGACCTCACTCACCTCATATGCTCCTGCCTTTCTCCCTTCACTCTTCCTATGGGAGTATTTCTCAATCACTAGAGCTTGTTTCTCTACAAACTCCCAAGCATCATCCACATGCTTCTCCATGAAAGTCCCACCGGAAAGGGATTGAAGCTTGAATTGGCTATCTTCATCAAGTCCCTTGAAGTAGATCTCCAATAGCTCAATTTTCGGTATGCCATGGTGTGGACAATCTAGGAGAAGGTCTTTGAATCTCTCCCAAGACTTGAACAAACTCTCTCTATCCTTCATCACGAAGGCATTGATCTTCCCTCTTAACTCGGTAGTCTTGGAAGGTGGGAAGAACTTAGTCAAAAACTCGGTTGTCATCTCCTCCCAAGTACCAACTCGCCCTTGTGGAATAGATTGATACCAAGCTAAGGCTTTATCCTTAAGAGAGAAGGAGAAAGCCCTAAGCTTATGGTTGTTGCTCTCCAATCTTGGCAGTCTAAGAGTCTCCATCAAAATCTCATAGTTCATCAAGTGTTGATGAGGAGACTCTCCTTCCATCCCTCCAAATTGATTATGCCGGATCATTTGTAGAACTTGAGGGCAGAGTTCGTAGTTGTGGGTTGCGGGATCTCCTAAGTTCACACCCGGACGGTGTGCTCTTTGTGCCGGATCCATACGTCTCCCCAAAGTTTGTGGCTCTTCAATAGCAATGGGTACAACCCTAACATTCGCCGCCGGCTGCGGTTGTGGTGGTGGAGGAGGTGGAGGTTGTTGACGATTAAGCTCTCCTTGTATAAGGGCTTGCCTAATCTCATCAATCTCCCTCCTAGTTGCTTCTTGCCTCTCATTGGCAAGTCTCCTTTCCTCCTCCAAGAGCTCATCTCTTAGCCTTATTTGCTCTAAGGCTTCATCCAATTCAGCTTGGAGGTCTCTTCCGGCCATCTCTTTCCCCTTCTTGATGCTCTTGGATCTAGATCTAAGGGTTTTCTCCGGTTCGGGATTGAATGGAGCTAAATCCTTACCACGAGATCTTCGCATACACCTAAAGAGTAAGAGATGTCCTGAAAAGCAAAGACACACACCAAAGAGAGATCAAAAGCAACAAGAAAGATCTACACTATAAACAATCACAAAATGACTCAATCTAGACCTAGTCCCCGACAACGGCGCCAAAAACTTGTTACGCTCAGGATATGTGTGATACGCAATAGGTTTTAAATTTATACTCGTTATAATTATCCTAACTCCTAGCGAACCCGCAGTGTACGGGACGTTTGTAGTAGGGATAGTATTCCGAGATCGAACACAAAGACTAAGGTGAAATCGAGTCAAACAATGGTCATAGATAGTGTAAATCTAGGCTAAGATAAGATGAGGAATAAAGAAAATGGAAAACTCAATGTTTTGGAGGTTTTTGTGGTGATCAAACAAGATCACAAAGCAAGAAAGGTAATAAAACAACTAATAACTTAAGCTAGCAAACGAACAAGTAACACAAAGCACAAAGTATATGATCAAGAGAGAAAAGTGGATTCTAGAGGTCAAGATTTCCGGTTATGGCATCGGACTCAAGGTTCTAAGGATTCTAAGGACAAACTGCGGTGTTGAGGAAAGAATGTTTCACTAATGGAAGCAATTACCGGGTAGGTCTCTCACTTCACTAATCCCGCATCAAACTCCTATCACCGGGTAGGTCTCAAGGGGTTAGAATAAGGAATTCTACACAAACTAGATACTACTCAAGGGGTAACCCTCTCCTTACCGGGTAAGTCTCGGAATAGGGAAATCTCAAGCAATAATCCTAGCACACTCAATCCAATAGCGGCTTATGAGGCTCACTACTACCTAGAATTCATCTTCTAAGGTACCTAAGATCGGAAATCATCGGGTAGATCTCTTCCCTCACTTAGGTTGATAGCATTAGGTGATCCTAAGCTAGATTAGGCTTAATAAACCCTAGGAATTAACAACCTAACATCCCAATCATACAGATTCATCATTTAAAGAGCAACAGAGAAGGAAATCGGGTGGATCATAGGGAAATCGGCCGATTTACCTGATGAACAGGCCGATTTTCCTTTCTGGTTAAGGTTTGGTTCAATCAATTCATCCTAAACTAACATATAAGTTCATCCTATCATAGTCCTAGCCATAACCATCAATTCATCACTCCGGAATCACAATAAACTAGCCAATAGTATGCATATCAAGATCCAAAATCATCAAACAAGCATACATGGTGTTCATAGATGGATAATGAAAGATAAACAAGCAAAATCAATAAATCTCAATTGAATCTAAGTTGTAGCAAGACTTACAAACTCTAAAATGAAGATCCAAAACGTTCCTAACAACCCTTGCAATAGTTCTTTAATCTCAAAACTCTAAAAATCACTCAAAACCTCACTTTCACTCCTAGAATGGTGTTCTTCTTCTTCCTTCAATCCTTGAGAGCTTTTCTTCTCCTCCAATCTTTCCCCCAAATTGATGAGCTGTGAATGAGAGTGTGGGAGAGGAGAGATGCCCAGCAACAACCTGCAGGACCACTTATATTCTCCACCAAGAGCAACGCCGGACAAGAGATCATGGGACACGTGGCTTAAGCTGTCAAAGGCCCAAAAATCGACCTAGTGAATTAAATCGGCCGATTTAGCTGCTAGTTGGTCCGATTTTCTTCAGCAGAATCATGCTATGATCGTCTAGCCATGAGTTGCTCCATTGCTTGCACCAATAGTGGCCTTTGTGTCCTTTGTTGCTCCAATTATGCTCCTCCAAAGCTTTGGATGTGTACCATCATGAGGCTTGGCCCTCTAATGTATCGGTTAATGTCCAAAAGACCCTCGAAATACCTACAAAGCAACGCACAAGTCCGTGTAGACGTCTATCTCGACAAAATACGTGATTTGAGTGCAAACGTCGCAAATTTGTGCTAAACCATGCATGAATGGGTGATGAATCTATCTAAATGATTACCTAAACCTAAGTCATAAATCGTGTTATCATCACTCCAAAGTCCGGAACTCCTCCGGTCACCATACAGTACAGGCTCAGCAGCTCCCCCTGTCTAATCTTTTGGGGTGTCTCAATACGCGCCAGAAGTGTCTCGCTAAAGATCCGGTGGGCTAATCTGAAGGCCAGGTGGAAGATAATACGCTCCCTGGAGTCTCCAGGTCTCCACCTATCAGCATGCTCAACTACGTGAGCTATTTGTCCCCAAAACTCCCGAGCCACGGCTCGAGAAGGAAAATCAGCAACTATGGGGGTCGGGAAGCCGAAGATATCCCTCTAATGGTCTATCGGCACCAAGTAGTTCCGGTTCAGCAACCGGTACTTGATGGAATGCTCTGTAGGCAAGTAAGTCACGGAGCTAACAAACTCCAAAGTCGGCTCGAGGTAGGCTGGAGCTCTAATCTCCATGAACTACTCCAACCCTACCGTTGCAATCATCCGCCTCAAATAATCATCTACGTGGAGGCAATCAAACACAACCACATCTAGAAATCGTGGTGCAATCACTGGACGCGCCGCTATACGGTCATAGTCTACTCGGTGACACTCATGGATCACCGGTATGGAGCGGCGAGAAGAAGAAGAGGAAGGAGAAGGAGAAGATTTATCTCTCAGAACTAGTTGTCTGTCAGAACTCATCTTTCTCTCTCTATCAGATCACCTCGGTTGGCTTGTCAGATCCCAAGAACACCTCGGTCGAGACGCATGTCGACTGGACCGAGGTAGATAACTGTTCGATCGAAACTCTCAGAAATCCAGTTCTTTTCCTCCGATATCACTACCAATTGTTCCTATGGGGTACTTAATCCTTTTCCAGCACAATGCAAGGGCAACCAAAGCCCAAATTGATCGAAAATAGTGGAAGAAGAGGGAGTTAGGGTTTTTTTTATTTACCCCAGATTCGGTCGATTCGGAGCGTTATTGTTGCAGATTGTCGCTTGCAAACCGATCCTCGACCCTTTCCTTGCAGTTTGGAAGCAAGAATCGTCGAAAACGATCGAAGATTGGAGAACGAGGTGAAACTGGGTCGCCGCAGTCGAGAAGGTGAGAGAGGGAAGAGAGAGAAATCGATCTCCCTTTTATACCCTTTTCTAGAACTGTTGTCACCTCGATCGAGATGGTCTCGACTGGACCGAGGTGGTACCGACCGAGGTGGGTCTTCAGTAACCCTAGTCGCCTCGGTTGCTCAAGAGTAATCTCGGTCGAGGTGCTGTGACAGCAACCGAGATGTGTCTCAATCAAACTCCGTCTTCTCAAATTCTCGAACTTCTGTCCTTCCAATGTTGCTCCTGGGTTGTATTCCTTCCTTAGATGTCACCTGTTGTCTGTCCGGGACGCCAAAAACAAAGCAAAGGAAAGCAAAAGCAAACTATCTAAAGTTAAGCTAGAAAAGGGAAAGAAAGCAATACCTTGGGTTGCCTCCCAAGAAGCACTTGATTTAAGGTCGCTAGTTGGACCGTACGGCATCCCTAGACATGCTGGAAGGTGTCCTCACCCCATACTTCACCTCCATCATGGGGTGAGATAAGGAAGTCTATCAACCGTTCCAATAAGTGCAAGTGCTCATCGGGGAATGAATCATCTATGGGTGGTTCGTCCTTCTTGCGTGAGGATGGAGGTAGCCGGCTGAGGTGATCCACAACAGAATTTTCGGATCCCTTCTTATCGCGGATCTCCAGGTCAAACTCTTGAAGCAAGAGAACCCATCGAATAAGACGTGGTTTAGCATCCTTCTTAGCAAGCAAGTAACGAATAGTTGCATAGTCAGTGTAGACAATAACTTTCGCCCCTACTAAGTAGGAACGAAATTTCTCAAAAGCATATACAACCGCCAATAGCTCCTTTTCGGTGGTGGCGTAATTACGCTGGGCTTCGTTTAGCGTCTTGCTAGCATGGTAAATGGCGGTGGTCCGGCCATCCTTCTTTTGTCCAAGCACCGCTCCTACCGCCACATCACTCGCGTCGCACATGACCTCAAAGGGCAAGGTCCCATCCGGAGGCTGGATAATGGGAGCGGAGATCAACGCTTCCTTAATCTTGTAGAATGCATCGAGACACTCCTGCGAAAACTCAAAAACAACATCTTTATTCAAGAGGTTAGTTAGTGGTTTAGAGATCTTCGAGAAGTCCTTGATGAATCTCCTATAGAAACCTGCATGCCCGAGAAAACTCCGCACTCCCTTAACAGAACAAGGGGGAGGAAGTTTCTCAATAGTCTCGATCTTAGCTCGTTCGACTTCAATACCTCGATTGGAAACGAGGTGTCCTAGCACAATGCCTTCATTAACCATAAAGTGACATTTCTCCCAATTTAAAACGAGGTTAGTGTCTTCACATCTTTGTAACACTAGAGAAAGGTTAGATAGGCAATCATCAAAAGAGGAACCATATACTAAAAAATCATCCATAAATACCTCCATGATCTCCTCTATGTATTCAGAAAAGATAGACATCATGCAGTGCTAGAAGGTAGCGGGTGCATTACATAATCCAAATGGCATCCTCCTATAAGCAAATGTCCCCCATGGACAAGTGAAAGTGGTCTTCTCTTGATCATCCGGATGGATAGGAATCTGAAAGAAGCCACTGTAGCCATCTAAATAGCAAAAGTGTAAATGCTGAGCCAATCGTTTGAGCATTTGATCGATGAAGGGAAGTGGAAAATGGTCCTTCCGAGTGGCCACGTTCAGCTTCCTATAATCGATACATACCCTCCAGCCCGTGACGGTCCTGGTTAGGATTAACTCGTTGTTCTTATTCGTCACAACGGTCATCCCTCCTTTCTTCGGAATTACATGCACTGGACTCACCCACTTGCTGTCCGAGATAGGAAATATGATACCTGCATCCAACAACTTAAGAAATTCTTTCTTCACAACCTCTTTCATGATCGGATTTAACCGTCTTTGAGGTTCTCGTGAAGTCTTATGATCGTCCTCCATGAGTATTCTATGCCTGCAGAAAGAAGGCTTAATGCCAATAAGATCATCAATAGTATAACCCAAAGCCTTTTGATGCTTTCTCAGGACATGCATTAATTTAGATAATTCAGATTCGGAGAGGGAAGCACTAACGATGACGGGATAAGTGGAATCCGGTCCAAGGAAGACATACCTCAAGTGACTTGGGAGTTGTTTAAGCTCCACAACTGGGGGTGTTTTCTGAGGTGGATCTTTGCTTCCTCCTTCCAGTGGAGTAGATCGAAGAACTGGACTTTCAAAAGTCTCAATTGACATCATCTTGCTTTCGACCTCGGTCGAGGTCCAGAGAGGGTGACCGAGATGTTCTTCAGTCAAGAACACCTCGCTTGGTCCAGAAAGTGCCTCGGTCGAGGTACTGCAACTGGGACCGAAACTGGAGATTTTCTTCTCCTGGATTAGCCTTTCAAATTTAGCTCTTGGATCTTCTTCCAGCGCCTTTAAGCTCCGTATATCTGCATCACAAGAAACATCTATATCTTCCTCAATTAAGCTAAAACTAATAACTCTCTCAAGTGGATCATTAATAAGGATAGAGCTCACTAATTATCTTGATTCTTCTTCATCATAGATGTTGAAGATATCATCTCCTAGATGCTCTCCCTTTATTGCCGCAAGCAATGCAAACTCAACTTGATCATCGCCAATGTTGAATTGCAACTTGGCGTTCTTACAATCCACATTGCAACCCGAAGTTGCTAGAAATGGTCTCCCGAGAATGATAGGAACGGGGTAATCTACGGGAATATCAAGCACAACAAAGTCTATAGGTAAATAGAAGTTACCTAACTTAACCGGAACGTCTTCCAAAATGCCCACGGGATGGGTAATGGAGCGGTCCGCCATGTACAACCGTATCTTTACCGGCTTGGGCTCTCCAAGTCCGATCCTCAGACATAGCTCCAGCGGGATGATGCTCACGCTGGCTCCTAGATCACACAATGCCTCACAAGTGACATCCCCAACTTGAATGGGAATGCAAAATGAGCCGGGATCTCTCAATTTGGGTGGCATCTTCTCCTTCATGATTTGAATAAGCTCCGAGGATTTAGATGTCATCCTTACTTCACCAAAGTCTTCCAACTTCCTCTTCCTTGATAGAATTTCTTTTAAGAACTTCACATAGGCGGGAATCCCTAGAATAGCATCAAGGAAAGGGATATTAATATGTAGTTTATTCATCAAGTCAAGGAACTTACCAAAGTGCTTGTCTAGATGTGCTCTAGCCCTTGACTTGGGGAATGGAAGTGGTGGTTTATATGCAGGAGGTGGAACATAAACTTCAGTTTTGTCCGACGCTCTTTGAGGTTCGACCTCGGTTGGCATCTCGGTCGAAGTGTTCTTCGACTGTACCTGGACCGAGGTAGTCTTCGTCTGTATTGGCATCGACCGAGGCACTGGATCTGCAGTCTTCAGTCCACTTCTCGTCGTTATTGCCATGATCTGTCCTTTGGGGTTTCTTTCCGTCCTTGCTGGAAGCTTCCCCGGATCTCTTGGCGCTTTATTCGCCTTGTTAAAGAATTGTTGTTCTAAGGCTTTTTGTGCCTTCGAAAATAAAGTCATGGATGTCTCCATAGAGTTGAGCTTGATCAAGATGGCCTCTAGCACCGCATCTTTCTTTTCCGGTTGGGACGAACTTGATCCTTGCTCCTGGCTCTTCAATGGAGTAAAGAAGAAGAAGAAGAGAGGAAAGGATTAGAAGAATTGTTTCAATTTGAGTTAGAGTAAGAGTTACCCGATTTTTTATTGTTGGATCTCCAATTGTTGTTGTTGGATCCTCTATTGTTGTTGAAGTTGTTGTTTCAGGAACCTTGATTATTGTTCCTTGACCCTTGATATCCTCCCTCTTCCTTTTGGGTTTGAGCAACCAAAAGGTCTTTCAATTGCTTCACATCATTCTTCAAAGAGGTAAGTTGATCATTGTTTGACGGAGCTTCTTGGAAGTTGACTCTTTTAACTCCACCTTCAGCTCCTTGGTAGGAGTATTTCTCCATGTGTAAGGTTTGCTTCTCTATGAACTCCCAAGCTTCGTCAATTGGCATATCCATGAACGTGTCGGCGGATAGTAGTTGAAGGTTGAACTGGGTTTTTCCGTCTAGTCCCTTGAAGTATATCTCCAACAACTCTATCTTTGGAATCCCATGATGTGGGCAATCTAAAAGGATGTCTTTAAATCTCTCCCATGACTTGAACAAACTCTCCTTGTCCTTCATGATGAACACATTGATCTTCCCTCTCATTTCAACGGTCTTTGAGGGGGGGAAGAATTTAGTCAAGAACTCCGTCGTCATCTCCTCCCATGTGTTGATTTTTCCTGGAGGGAGAGATTGATACCAAGTAAGCGCCCTATCTTTCAAAGAGAAGTAGAAAGGCCTTAGCTTGTAATTTTTGTTTTCCAGCCTTGAAGGTCTCAAGGTCTCCATCAAGATCTCATAGTTTTGCAGATGTTGATGCGGATACTCTCTCTCTAGCCCTCCAAACTAGCATTGACGAATCATGGAAAGAACTTGCGGTCGAAGCTCATAATCATGGTCCGTTGGATCACCTAGGTTGACTCCTGGACGCCTCAGTTGCTGGTTGGGGTCCATCCTCTACCCTAGGGTCTGTGGAATACCTGCAAAAAGAGCATCTCGGACTGGCATCCAATGTGGAAGTATCTCGGCCGGGGCAGTTGGAACTGGGTCCTGCCTCGGTCGAGGAGCTGGAGCTGGCCGAGGTAGATATTGGTCCCGTAAGGCCGCCATATCTGCTTCGATTGCTTCCGTCCTTGTGCGAGTTTCTTCCTTTTCCAATCGCATTTCCTCTTTATTGAGGTGTAGTTGTTCCAATGCCTCCTTCAGTTCGGCCTCAAGATCGCGATTCTCTTGATTTGCCATCTTCGCTTCTTTCAAGCGTCTTTTGTATGTCTTTTCTGGTTCGGGATCGTAAGGAACGATTTCCTTCCCAGCGCGGGTTCTTCGCATAAACCTAAGGAAAAGAACCTGCGAACGACACTCAAGTAGAGTGGTTAGTATCAATAGGGGCAAGTGCCCCGAAAGACAACCGCAACCGGCTCGGTCTAGACCAAGTCCCCGGCAACGGCGCCAAAAACTTGTTCGCTCCAAATGGTGTGTGCAAGCTTTAAATTTATAACCCAAGATATATGCTCAAAACAAGGATGCGAACCCGCAGTCTCCGGGTCAATCGTAGTAAAAGCAAGAATTCCGGGGTGTCGATCTCAGGGATTTAGGTGAAACACAAGCAAGTATAGGTTGTTAATATTACAACTAACCACAAAAGCAATTAAAGCAATCAAAGATGATAAAAAGTTAATTAAAGGAATATGCAATTCTAGGGATTAAAGCATCTAGTTGTGGTTCCAACTCAAGATCTAAAGATAAGCGGACAAGCTGAGATTTTGCAAAGGGAAGGTATTTCTAAAGCGTGAATAGATCACCGGGTAAGTCTCACTACTCACATTCCCAAGCCAAAGAACCTATCACCGGGTAAGTCTCAAGGTACTAAGGAAAGGAATTATAATCTCAAACCAACACACCACCTAAGGGAATAGAATCAACCTTTACCGGGTAAGTCTCAGGCTAACTCACAAAGATGGAATGAAGGCACACTCAAACCCCAAAAAAGGATAAACCTTTATTACCTACACTTATGATCATGGGTAAACAAACAAAGAAATTACCGGGTAAGTTTCATCCTAGGCTTGCATTAAACCAGGAAAGGTGTAATAAGAATAGGATTTGGCAAACTCTAACACTTAACTCTCAGTTTCGGATCAGATAAGTCACCTCGGTCAGTCAAGTTCCACCCCGGCCGAGATGTTCATCGACTGAACGAGATGCTCTAGGGTTAAGGATAAAGACTCGAGCTTTCAGGGTCCTACTGGAATTTAAGATTATTCTATCATTGTTTTTCCTACAACCTTCAGTCAATCACCCTAGAATCACAGAAAGAAATTAGCCACTCATTATCATGAAAGCAATGATCAAATATATGGGAAGAAAGTGAATATTTGAACACAAGAACCTTAAGAACAAGGCTTCAATAACTGAATCAAATATCACAAATAAGCGTTCCTTGGATTAAAAATCCAGCAAGACAAATCAACGAGAAAGGAATCTAAGAAAGTCTTACAAATCCCCTCAAAAGCTATAACAAGCTATGAACGTCCTTCCTTCAATCTTCAAACTTCCTTCAAACTTCCTTCAAAACTCCAAAAAATCCCTTAATTGTTGGATGCTATCAGCCCTCTAAGCATGTATAAGCATTGTTGAACTTGTGAAAAATCCAACCCTTTATATAGGAAAATTACCCTCCAAAGATAAAATATCTTGAAAGGATATTTTCCTAATAAAATATATCCATATCTCATAAATAGATCTCCAAAATATATGATCTTCCTTCCATAAATCCAGCCCAAAAATATAAGATCTCTCCTTCTAAAAATAAAAGATCTCAACCAAAAATAAAATATAGCTCGCCGCGTCAGGGTATTCGCCTCGGTCGAGACGCTCCTCAAAATCACCTCGGTTGAGATGGTACTATAGTTGACCGAGGTGACTCTCAGCTGAAAGTGACATCTCTTAAATCTGGTCCAAAGTAAATCTTTAATCCATTTCCATGCTTCCTGGATTCTTCCTTAAGCTCCTTAATATAGCTCCTATGACTCCTTAGCTCCTTAGCTCCATTTTGATGCAAAACGTGTCATTTTACCTATTACAACGAAACTTGGTGTAGACCTAGATTCCCGCAAAGGTAGATGAAACGGCAATATAATCACATAGTATACATTCAAACATGCAGATTATTGAATATAAAACGTCTAAACAAGTCCCAAAATATAGACTATAATTCATGCTATCATATAGGCTGTTGTGAGAGTTTTCCTTGTGTTGAGAGTGTTGTGAGGATTGTGAGTTCTAGGATGCGTTCCGAGGTTGAGAGCTAGATGATATTGCGTAGATCCCTAGAATGAAGTCTTAGACTTCGTTGAGCTTGAACTTGTGTTGATGATCATATATTCCCTTGTGAGCAGGTTGTGGACTTCCTCTCTAAGTAAGCAAGAGTGTGTGAGTTGAGTGTGGTGACAAGGTAAGTCTCCGGACTTACTTAGCTCGTATTCCTTGTATTAGCATTGATGTGTGTTTGGTGGTGTGTGTTTTATTGTTTTCATTATAACAACTAAACCGGAAATAGGATTACCGACCTTTATATATTATTTTGCCCAAGTGTATGATAACAGGCGGTGACAACTTGTCTAGCTCTTGCGTAGAGCTAGGAGGTTCTTGGCTACTAGCCCGCGAGGCAAGTTTCGGGAGATTCTCGTGTCACAAAAGAAGTTGAATTAGAAAGGGATATGACCTAATAAATAAAGATAATAAACCGGACTTGATTGCTGAGCATGATTATGTGATGTTATGATGTATAAGTGTGTATGTGCCTTCACCTTGTTTATAATGCTTCGAATTGAGCTAACGGTTTTAAACCGCTTGTGTAGATGCCCGGCAGGTTAGGGATGCCGCCGAGTGAAGTGGAGGAGTGGACAACCGAGGGTCGCCGTACATTATATGACGGGGGCGTTTTTAGATTATATTGTTGTTATGTTTGGATTGTGGTTTGATGTACGGTTTTCGGATTTCTTTATCGGAGTTTGTGTCGTTTTGAGGACTCGGCTGAGTTTCCACCTTGTATCTTGACTTTACAGTTCTTGCATACATTATAAACGTTTTTAGTTTTACGCCTTTATTTGTGCCATGTTGGAAAGGTCTGGTGAGATTGTTGTCAAGCTAAGGGTTGGGACCCATTGTGAGGTCTCGCCCGTAGCATTCCGATATCCCGCGGATTCGGGGTGTTAAAATTTCTCTTTTCCCCCACCTGCACAACACTAGAGTCCTTCTCTTTTCCCCGCCTACACAGCGCCGGAGCCCTCTTCCTTTCCTCTGCATCCGCCATGACCCCCTCTCCTCTGTCGCGTTGCATTTGAAGGTTGAAGAACCTTTTAGGGCTAATTAATTCGGGCCCCTTTCTTTTGTGCTATTTACACTTTTGACCCACTGTATTATATTTATAGTTTTGGACCTAGTTTTTGGATGTGAACAATAAACCCTCCTACAGAATTAATTACATAAATAGACCCAAATATTATATTGCAGTTTTGGCCCTATGCTTTGCAAAATATGCAGTTTTGCCTTGTTAATAAATTTCGGATTTTTGGTCTAAATCGTGTTGTTCACCTCGGAAATGTTTTACGGGTTTTGACCTTGTTTTGAAAATGAGCTTCTCTATTTATATCTAGACCGTTGTGCTACCAATCTAGCTTATAAGCTAAATTCATGTAGCTTTGATGTATAGGTCCGGAAGTGCCCGTTAAGTCCACCACATCCGTTCTCGACATCCGTAAACCGTGCTCTACCTTGGACTTTGTGTGAGTACCTCCTCCATCTTTTAGTTCAATAGTGGTAGTGTATCATATTAGGTGAATCTAACATAACGTAGAGCAAATGTCATGTAGTGGCCTTGACCTTAGGTGTTAAGTATAGTTTATGAATTGTTGTGTGCATCGGCAAGATTTCTTAGATGATCACGGATCTAGGATATAGTGTGCTAAGTTATGACCTTACGAGTTTGAGAATATAGAAGTACGAGAGTTGTTATCTTGTCGGTTAGTTGATGATAGTATTCCTCGTTTGGTCAGGCGTTGAGCGTTTTCTTGTAGAAGGTTGAGAGTGGTTTTATTCGAGTCACCTAGAGTGAGGTAAGTCCTCGGACTTACTTAGCTAGCTTTCGCATATTGGTTGATACGTATGAGTGGTGTGTGTTTATAATTGTTGTGATAACTATTAACCGGATTAGGATATGGACTTGTGTATTATTTTAAAATTTGGCCCAAGTGTATGATAACGGGCGGTGACCACTTGTCCAGTCCAAAATGGGGCGACTGGGAGGCGCCTTGCGACTAGTCCGGCGGGTGATGCTGATAGGCGTCAAGTATAAACCCGGCATGGTGAAAGGGGACAAGGGCGAGGGATTCTCGTGTCACACTATAAGTGGATTAGTAAGGGAAATAACGTTAAATAAAGATAATAACCGGATTTGGCGTGTTTGAGCATGTTTGTGTGTTTTTACTTTGTTATATGTGTTTGTGCCTTATCGTTCTTCTAATATTTGGATTGCTAGCTAACGGTTTTAAACCGGTTGTTGTAGATGCCTCGCAGGATAGGAATGCCGTCGAGTGAGGCGGAGGAGTGGATAGTCGGGGTCTCCGTACATTATAGGACGGGGATGGTTATGTGTTGATGTTGTTTTTGAATTATGTTGTACCTTGGATTTATGTTTTGGGAGTTGTGTCGTTTTGAGGACTCGTTTGAGTTTCCAAGTTGTATCTTTCTTTTCAAAGATTGTTTCCATTGCATTAAAACAATTTCGGTATTTGCCTTTATTTGTCCCATGTTGGAAAGATCCGGTGAAATTGTTGTCAAGCTAAGGGTCGGAACCCATTGTGAGGTCTCTGCCCGTAGCATCCCAAGTCCCGTGGATTCGGGGTGTTACATCTAGGGTGATTGGTTGAAGGTTGTGGTTTAGATGATGATAGATTGACCTTTACAAACAGAGGACCTTGAGAGTTGTGTTTTAACCTTCGTAGAGACGAAATCTCGGGGTGTTCTTGAGAATCTCGGCCGAGATTTCTAAAGATTCACCCGTGGTTTCTTCTGCCGTACCTATATTGCTTTATCCTTAAGTTTTGGTTAAAGATTGCCTAAACCCTAGCCTTGTTAAACCTCATTAACCTATATCCAAGCTTGGGAAGAGACTTACCCGGTGATTTCCTTGCTTGGTTGCCAACGATGATGAGTTTTAGGTAATAAAAGTTCACCCTTTATTAGGTTTGAGTGTGTCTTCCGCTTGCCTTTGTGAGTTAACTTGAGCCTTACCCGGTGATGGTTAATCATATTCTCTTAGGTTGAGTGGTTGGTTTGAGACTATCATTCTTTTCCCTTGAAGCTTTGAGACTTACCTGGTGATAAGTTTCTTGGGTTTGGAATGGCGGATAGTGAGACCTCCCCGTGATCTATCCTACCTTCGAAACACCTATCACTTTGCAATCCCAGCTCTGTCCTTTACATCTTTAGAAGTCTTGAATCGAAAACCACAATTGGATACCTTGATCTCTAGAATTTGCGTTTCCCAATTATATTACATATTCTTGTCGTTGCTTTTGATCATTGTTATTGCATAATTATCCTAGCTAGATTGTTTTTGCTGATTTTGATTTCACCAAATCCTTGAAAAACTTTGGGCACCATTCGGAAAAGCCAAAAACTCAAGGGTGCCAATGGAAAATTCCTAAAAAAAATCTTGTAACATATTAAGGAAAGTTGATATGTTAAATGAGGGCAAATTAGGGGTGTTGTTCAAGTAAGGCACATTATTCCGGTAGGGCCGTGCGGCTGAACGTAGAGCCTACACGTGTCCCGGGAAAAAAAAATTCTCCTCCAGAAACGAGCGAAAGTAATAGTTCAAAACTTATTAAGGAATAGTTCATAACTTATAAAAGGATAGATGAATTATAATAAAATAGTTCATAGTGCAAAATTTATAAAGGAGTGAAAGTAATAGTTCAAAACTTATTAAGGGATAGTTCATAACTTATAAAAGGATAGTTCATGAATTATAATTGAATAGTTCAAAGTGCAAAATTTATAAAGGATAGTGCATAACTTATAAAATGATAGTTCATGAATTACAATTGAATAGTTCATAACATATAAACGATTAATTTATAAATAATTTAATATAATATATTAAAAAGTAATAGTTCATGAATTATATGGAAATAGTTCAAAGTTTATAAGAGAATAGTGCATAAATTATAACATGGTAGTTCAAAAAAATTTCATTTGTTTCTGAAAAAAAAAATCATTCGTTTGTGAAAAAAATAATAATAATAATAATAAAAAATTCGGGACACGTGTCGACTCTCCGTTTAGCCACAGGGCCGTACCCTAATAAATGAACGGTACCTGAACATTAACCGGCAAATTAGTTCATTTTATCCAATTCCCTTTTTTTTACCCCTTTCAACTACATTCATATTGATGCCAAATTCCAGTGAAGTTAATACTCTTCCCAGGAAAAAAAAATTAGGTCCTATGTGTAATTTCAACAAAGGTGTTGAAATTAGGCGGTTGGTTTTTATCTTTGCACACTGATTTTTTAAAAGAATCTTTTGTTGAGCCATAACAGAAATTTTTCTATTTTATCAAAAGTTGGACAGTAACGGATGAAGCATAGCAAGATTTTTCTAGATCCACAATAGTAGTATTCGTTTTGCATCCTTCGCCATGGGAGGAGCTGGATTCTTCTTCTTCCTTTTTCCTCCATCTTCAGAGCTCCATTTAGTGTTACTTTGCACTGGTTTCAACTCATTCAAAGCTTGCCCCAGATCTTGCTTCTGGTTGCAGGATCTTTCAATCCGAGAGGAGTATGATTGGCTTTGGGAGTTTGTTAGTAACATGTTCGAATAGTCGTTGCTGTTATTTTTGGAGAGGGGTTGGTTAGTCATCTAGGTTTCATGTGAACGATATATTGGATTCGAAGCAGCCACAAAGGCACCCCAGCAAGTTAGTAACTACAATACAATGTACATTAACTAAATGATTTACCTCTACAGCAATTATCAACTCAATCTGCCTCTTGAAACGTTACTACAAGAGTCATCATACATGAAAAGTTTCGCTAGCTACTAGCCACTCATGGGCCAATGATTTGACACAAAATAGGAATCAAGGCTGACCTCCTTTCCTGTACAAGAACGTTCCGGGAATCAAAATGTATCCACTCACCCACCTATGCCTGCCGTGGCACTTCGCTCCAATTAGGCTTTGTAAGCGCTTTCTCAAAGTAACTTCTGATCTCGGGTATGATCCTTTGTACCAGACGAGTGTACCTGCAGACGCCATCAAAAGACAACTCTATCAGGCAATCATCTTTCAGATTAAGGACATAAACAAGGATATAAAAACAGCCATCCTTACCATGGCTTGGAATTCAATCTGTCAAACTGTTCCAAGATAAAAAGGATGCAAGCGTGTCTAAGCGACATGGCATTATACGCCTCTGACAGCTCATACATGAGTGTCACATTGTCTGCTGAGATGTCCTATAATTTGGGATTAGTTCAAAGAGGAACACACAATTAGTGAACCTAAATTATATGATAAATCTATGAGATGACTCAAAAACATGATTCTCACCTGTGCAATGGTACACTCACAGTGTCGCTTTAGTCCATCTAACAGATACTGATCGGCTGCTCTGAGCAGATCCTGGGCAATGTCTAAGGTGACATTAACACTCCCTGTATAAATGAATCTGCAGATCACAGAAAGAAATCGTCAAGAATGTAAACTTTCCCCTGTCAAACAAAATTATACAAGAATCTTACCTCATCATTAATTCAAAAACATCCCATCGAATATTAGGAATCTGCACATCTTTGGCATCCCTTTCCTATAACATGTCACACAGTAGTACAAGATTAGGAATGTCTTAGACTAGAAATATTAACTTCAAAAGAAATGCAGTTAGATGATTAAGGTTAGTAGCAGTGCAAGATTGGAAAAGCTTTCAACAGATGGCAGTGTAATTACCCTATAACCACCATCAAACATGGCTCTGAATGCATCAGAAGAAGCAAGCAAGCAAATCCGATGAGCATAGAACCGCTTCCCTAAATAACAAAACGCAGAGAAAAATGGCATCAGAGGCTCTCACAATTATAGGTTGAGTCTCGTTAACAGAAGACTTAACAAGCATAAAAATGGAAAAAAGAAATGGATAATAACCTTCAACAAGGAAGATAACATCAGATAGTGTAGGGTTATTTACATATTGCTCACCCAGGTACACCTGCAGCAAAAATTGTAAACGATTGGCCTCCTTTATTTAACAAAAAAAAATCATAATAAATGGATTTAATGGAAAGCATATCCAGAAATCTCTAAATTGGTTTTACCAGGCTATGCAGTGCTGTATCATCAATAAGCATTAAAAATAAATAACAGTGAAGTGTGAAAAATTCAACCAGACAAACATGCCCATTGCCCAAACATGCTTCATATTAGAAGAATATAGACTTATTGAATTTCAATTGAATCCACTGGGGTCAGAGTAATGCATACCTGTGGAGTTGGAGATGGTGGAGCTGCATCAATTGGAGAGAAAAGTGTAGCTTTAGCAGCCATCTTATAGAGAGCAACTGAAGCGTCTTGTTGCTGCTTTGCACACAAAGATTCAAAAAGTTCCAAGAGCAACTCCAACCCTGCATAGAGAATAGTAATTCAAGAATAGACAAATATATGAACTGTCACTATTATTGGCACTAAGCAAAATCAATATAAGGAACCATAAACACCCACCGTTGCTGTCTACAAAAATCTTTCTTTGATGTTCAGCTGAACTTAGATGAGCCAGAGCCAGAGCAATTCGCCTCTGAACAACCTTGTCAGCCACCCGTAATAAGTACAACAAATGGTTTAACACCTGTTGACAATCATGTGAAAATATAAAATTGGGAAGTTAAAAACATTTGTCAAGCAGAATTGTTGGAGCAAAGAGTTCAATTTAGTGGAAAGATCAAAGTTGAAAAGTAGGACAATCCACTAGTAAACATCAAGGACAGCTGCTAACATACTCGTCCATGGATCTTTTCTTCCAATCTCTTTAAAGTTTTCGCCACGCAATCCTTAGTTGGCTGCATGCAGGGAAAATACTCCATGTAAAACAAGCACAAAATCAAGTCCATGAATAAACTAAGAATGGAAATTGACTAAAGACAATTAGAATAACGCTAAAGCCCACCAAACAAAATATATAATTCCAAGTCAATAAAAGCCACACCTGCACAAGGAAATCCCCTTCTTGGAGTTTCTGAACACCCCCAGTTCTAATGAGATCAGCAACATTATCCTGCAACACAGAATGGCAAGGTATAACTAAAAAAATTTGCTACTTGAAACAACTCAATATAAATTGATATCCATCAAACAGTATTCCAATGAGCTGTTTGAACCTCATTGTCAGCAAGACCATATAATGCAAAAGCTGCATTATGCTGCAGAGATGCATTTCTGGATTGAAGAAGTCTCAATAATGGTGTGATACCACCACTCTGAGCAATGCCAGCTTGGTTGTGTGAATCCTGCCAATAAAGAAGGTAAATACAGCTTCATATTTAAAGGAGTAAAGGCAAAGAAAAAGAAACTTGCAATAAAAATATTGAAGTACAGATTCTGGTGGACATTTAACCACGTGAAAAAGATCATTTCTAAAGGAGAACACTTGAGCTCTGCATATTACAGCAATTTCTAAGAGGTAACTTATTAGGGTATGATTGTTAAACACACAATCTATTTATTCAGATGCAATTGCCTGAAAGATGTCCTAACAGTCACAGACTTGCCAGAACACTACCTGTGCCAACCTCCCAAGTGCAAAAGCAGACATTTCTTTGAGTTGTGCATCATCAGACTGAAGCATCTCAATCAGAGGTGGCACAGCGCCTCTCTGAAAAATGTGAACCTACAAAAGTATAATGCAATAAAAACGAAAATTATTCTACTTGTAAACACATGCTGTTAGAAATTAGAAGCAGCCAATTTTAGCCTCAGCAGCATGGTCGACAAACCTTGGAATCAGAATCAGCAGCAGCAAATTGCCCTAGCAGTAAAGCTGCTTCTCTTTGGCTTTCGGGACAGCTGGAACTGCAACAAGCCAGAAAGTTCAACCAATCAGAAAAAGGGACATTCCCCATTACTGTAGTCATTTAGAGTAGAATGAGAATCTACCATTCTCAATTTTCCATATGTTTACAATGGTATAGAAGATGAAAAATCAGGAGACTAGTAACTCACAAACCTTAGCAATCTAATGACAGGTTGCATGGCACCTGCCAGAAGAACCTCTCTCTTTATGTTGGGAGAAGAATGCACAAGATTCCCAATAACACCAACCTAGAAAACCGAAATTTTACATGCAGTATGTACCAAGAAAATCTTATACAAACAAGCAATCTAGGTTCTGACTTACCGCTTCGCAATGTATGGCAGAATCCTCAGATTGAAGCATTAGAATAAGAGTTGGTAGCGCATTGCATTCCACAATCTGGGGATTTAAAAATTAATTAGCAATTGCACTACTTATGGCATGTTACAAATGGAATTAGTGGGAAGTAGACGCACTTATACCTGATTTTTGTTCTCATCGTTTTTAAATGCAAGAGTGCGCAATGTTCCTGCAGCAGCCCTCTGAACTTTAGCATCCCCGGATTCGAGCAACTGTACAAGGGGTGGAATGCCACCATCAAGTCTAATTCCAAAGAACAATCAAAGAAGTGAATATCAGGTATTAAGAGCTAGACAAGCTCATGCACACAAAAAGAAAAGAGTATTAGGGATGCTAGCAAACCTGACACGTGATTTTATGCTACTGTTCTCATGAGCAAGATTAGTTACTGCATCAGCTGCTCTCCTGGTGACACCATACAGAGATCGTGAAGTGCATCCGCTGCAGCCTTTTTTCAAAAGATCCACAAGAAGGGGAAGAGCCCCAGCATCAACTATAAGTTGCTGGTGCTCCGGCTGTCAAGAGGAAAGGTAAGCATTAAAATGTCAGCTATAGCTTGGCAAACAAATAGCCTATTGATGAACCATTAGGGTCTTGAAGTGTTCACATGTATACATACTAGAGCATGGTACAACACAACCCCTGCAGGAGTAATATCTGAAATACTGGAGAGAGACAGAGAGAGAGAGAGAGAGACTCCTTATATATGTTGTCATTTATATCCAAAGGCTTATTGCTAATGTCCCTGCTAAGTACAGTATCAAGCAATTGCAGAGTAACTGAACTGAATCATAGATGTGACCTCGTAGAGCTTTCCGAAGATTCAGATTCAAATATCAGTTAAAGTGTATCGTAAAGGAGTATTAGTACAAAGTATTCTTTTATTGTATACTGCAATAGGCCAACGTAAAAAATAATTTGCAAAAAGAAGCCCCCAGGTACAAGTGGCATCAATTTTTTGTAAAGGGAGACGTGCAATTATAAAGAATTACAAACACAGATTGCCTATTTGTGCAGATGACATTGTTGAGCTAACCTACTTTTGCAAATGGACCTCTTTTTGGTTCCAAATAAGCTGAATTTAAACTATCATATGGTAAAACTAAGCATAACTAGTGATCATTTGAACATTTAATCAACTTGATTTGCTTAAACTAAACGTCAAGTTAATTTTCTTTATTTTTTCACACAAAAGGACTTATCAAAAAACTATCACTTTAATTCCCTCACTTGAAAATCATTGTGTTGAAGCAATACCCAAGTTTAATTCCCTCACTTGAAAATCATCGTGTTGAAGTAATACCCAAGTTCTGCATCAAGCATCTTGATGGGGTACATACAATATAATGAGTAGCCTTCAGCAAGCTAATCACAATTCTAGATCAGTTTGTTCGGACAGATAAACTCAATTTATTTTCTTTTATCAAAAAATACTTAGACTCATTTTCAAATCTGGTAGCTAACACAAGTGAAAGCCAATAAGACCGATATATAGATGTAAATCCAATAGCGACCTTCATACAAACTCAATAAGAATCTAAGATTCTAAGGCACATTGAAAAACCAAAACCAACAGAGTTAGTCTAATTTAAGTTGAATTATTACCAACAGTTGTGAGTTAAACTTATTTAACACCAGTATGGCACATGAATGTGGACAAAAAACAAAGTTTACTACATCTGCACCATCGAGGACTCAACTGGAGAAAAGGTGAGAACTGATAAATAACTAGAAAAAAGATCAACAACCTTAACTGCGAGCAATCCAAGTGCAAAGGCACTTCCCTTCTCAACCTCGTGCTCAAACGGCTTTGCTCCACCGTCCTCCGGCGGTGCCTGCAGATGCCTCACCAAAGCTGGCACTGCTCCACAGTCTACAATTAATTTCACAAGTTCCTCTGCAAGAGCACAGGATAAATCATGAAAGCAACCCCAAGAATCCGCACAAACTCAACATAGCCACCAAATCCGACTAAATTAACTCCAAAAAAAAAGCATCATATATCAAAAACGGCAAAATTAAAACACAAGAGAAACAGATCGTGCGACAAACCGTTCTTAGAGAGCTCGGAGAGAACGTGAGTGGCGCACTTGGCGGCGGAGCGATCGGCTTCTGTCCAGGAGAAGATGGAATTAAGAACATCAACATGAGCAATCACCTGGTTAAGCAGATCTCGGTTGCCGTCCTCGTGGGGAGAGAGAGGAACAGCGATAGGTTTGTGGTTCTCCTCGAAGTCTTGTTCGAGCTTTCGCTTCAAGCTCCTCCGCTTGCCGGCCGATCTGCGTTCGCCGCGATCCATGGGCTGAAAGAGAGTGAGTAGAGGATGGGATGAGGAGAGAGAAATAGAATGGGGATCCGGGGAAATGGAGGAAGGGTAGTTTGGGAACTATAGGGATCCCTCTCTTTTTGGTGTGGGTAAGGTGCTCGTACAAAACGGAATGTTAATATGAAAAAGAGAAGAGTATATATAGTCGGATAACCAAACGCGCGCTTTTAAATTTTGGGAAACACTTCCCGCCTGTTTTTCCCGTTAGCTTTTTTCTATCTCGTTCCAAATCACCACCCATTGTCACCGGTAACTTTTTTGGACGGTAACTGCACAGATATACATATCTGAAATATTTTTGACGAATCTCGGAGGTTATCAGTGTTTGGACTTCTTCAATTTGTATTCAATAATTTTATGGCTTTTAAAATGTACTAGATTAATGCCCCACTTTTTGCGGATTAAGTTTCAATAAATTAAATATTAATTAAATATAATTAGCTAAATAATTTGTATCTATATATACTATTAAAATAAAACCCTCTTAGTCCACATGTTCACACCTTAACCATGCCACATAGGACTTTTTGTCAAATATTTACAATTTTGTCACATTTTAATTACAATTATGTCATTATTCAATAAATATTTTAAGTCAAAATTTAAATATTTTCCATCACATTATGCCAATTCAACAAAAATAATTCCATCTCATCATATTCAATATCTTAATGTTATAAAAATAACTATAAAAAAAATATCATATCACCTAACCGAATTTAGAGATTTTAATGGATTTCGTTTGGATTCTAAATTTTACAAAATAAATCCGAACAAACATTTAAATTTTAGTGTTTACAATATGAGATATAACAATATTTTATTCAAAATATTTGTATTATCGTTAATAAAGATTTTATAATCATTTTATTAAATTGATTTTTTTTAAAAATGATTTTTTAAAAAAATTAATTTTGTAGTTATAAGTAATAATATTAAAAAAATAAATTCTTACGCAAAAGAAGACGTTTACATTCTTTAATGTAACAAAAGAAGACGTTTACATTCTTACGTAAAAGAAGACGTTTACATTCTTTAATGTAACAAAAAAAAAATTAATTTTGTAGTTATAGTTTAATACCCGCACAAGGTGCGGGTATTAAACTAGTTTTTTTAAAAGAAGACGTTTACATTCTTTAATGTAACAAAAAAATATAAAGAAAGATATGTTAATACAAATCTGATTAGATCATACAGTAAAAAGTTAGTTCATAAATTTAGTATTAATAAGTACCAAAGTCTTAAATAAAAAAATTATGTAATAAATTTTCAATTTAATTTTAAATATTCTTACCTATATTATTCTTAACTAAACAAATTAAATTTTGTAAAAAAATCATTTTTGACAAAATATATAGTTTAATATAGATATTTAAAAAGTAAGTTTGGTAAGTAGATATACATTATGTATTATATGATAGTTAATTTAAGCAAAAATAACCAAAATGATACTAACTATCAACATTCAACCCAAAATAATATCAACTTTGAAATTACTAGGAGCGATACAAATTATCAACGTGTTTACCAAAAATAATATGTTTTAATATTTCGGTAGAAATTCAAACTCCGACAACATGTCATCAAGAAATAATATGTGCCATTGATTTTTTTTAATTAAGTTAATAACATTTAATATGTTATAAATCTAATTTAAGTTTTTTAGGTAATAACTTTGTAAATATTTTTAATAAAAGTTTAATTTTGTAAAAAATATTTTGTTTATAAAAATTTATTTTTGTATTATTTTTTTTATATATATTTATTTTTGTAAAAAATTTTTTTATAAATAATCATTTTGTAAAAATATTTATTTATAGAAATTTATTTTTGTAAAATAATATTTTTTATAAAAATTTATTTTTGTAAAAATATACTTTTTTGTAAAACATAATTTTTGAAATAGATTTCATAGAAAATTTTGTAATTTTAAAAAACAACTTCTTCTTGTGAATTTTCTTAAACTTGTTTTCAAAGTTTTTGAATTTTTATATTTTAACTATTTTTTTAATTAAAAAATAATTTTTTTAATATAAAAAATCATTTAAAATATATAATTTTTTTTTTAAATTCCCAAAAAAGTTTTAATTTTTTTAAAAAAAACATTTTACTAATTTTTCTTTTTAAAAATAAATATTGGACAAAAATAATTGTAAATTTTTTTAAAAAACAAATATAGTTACAAATATTATAGTTTAAATATAATAATTAACAAAAAGGACTTAATTTATATTTCTGCCAATTTTATGTTATTAACTTAACTTAACAAAATAAAATGCACATTACACAATTAATCCATTATTTGATGACATTTTTTTATGAGACAATTTTATATAATAGTTTAAATATACTATTTTTTACTATTTAATCAGTAAAATATAGTATTATTTTGATGACATTTTTTTGATGACATTTAAGATTTCTACCAATTTAAGATTTCGGTTGTCACGTCACACAATTTTTTTATGACAATTAATTTTATGTTATATTTATATCAATGTTGATAGTTGGTATTATTTTGGATTATATTTCCTTATTTTAATAGGTAAGATGAAAATTATATATGTACATATTTTTTTACAAAAAATCAAAATTACATAAAAATGTCACGTGGCACTGGAGAGATGAGGAAGTGATATGCGGCATTAAATGATTTGGCTTTAAAATAGTATATATAGATATTTAAGATAAATTAGTATACTTAGACACACTTTTGTTATGTTATACATAAGTAGGACTTGCTTTTATATGTTGGATTATAGTATATTATTTTGAAAGTTTATTATGTTATACATAAGTAGGACTTGCTCTTATATATTGGATGATAGTATACTATTTTAAACGTGTGTGTTATTGTGATAACTACAAACATCCAACAAAGAATCTCTGACCTCTCTACAACAATGGCAAGACCTAGAGATCCTCTCATTATAGGGAGAGTCATAGGTGATGTTTTGGACCTATTCGCCAATTCATTCTCGAACCGTATATCTTACTCATGTAAAAACACTACCAATGGATGTGAGTTTAAGCCCTATCAAGTTGTTACACGACCTAGAGTCGATATTGACGGTGATGATTTTCGTACCTTTTATACTTTGGTAACTACCCCTCTCTCTCTCTATTCTTCATTTTTTTTTAATTTTTAAAAGTCACATCTTATCATATGTATCATGAATTCTAATATGACCAACAAAATTAACATAGTTATAACTTATACTCAGATGATGGTAGATCCCGATGCACCAAAACCTAGTAATACAAACCTGAAAGTAGCTATGGGACGGGACGGGACTGTGGTCGTCCTGCGTCCCGTCCCGCAAATAATAACCGGGACGGGACGGGATATACAATTTTTTTTCGTCTCGCGTGGGCCTTGTCCCACATGGGACGGGACGAGACGAGCCTAAACCCGCAAGAATTATGCACTGATTATATTCCACATTTGTACTCGTTTTCTCTCATTTTAAAGGCACAAATGATAAAAAAAAAAAAAACTTGACAACAATTATCGATTCAAGAGGCCTACATTAGTATTTAGTACATTCAAAACAAACAAGTTACATTAAAGTGTGTATTACCGATTCACATTCAAAAAACCTAGCATTGCACTACAATAATGATAGTTTACAAAAAATAACATTATTTTACATGTTATGAATTACAACAGGTAAAAGAAGTTTATCTTCTAATATTTTATTACTTTATAATTTTTATCAATATAAAATTATAATATATATATATATATTATTCATCTATATAATATTTTTTTTAAATATAAAATAATATTTTTATATATATGCGGGACGAGATTAACCGGGATAGGAAGTTTTTGTCTCACGTTCCGTCCCGCAAATTTGTCATGGGACGGGACGTGCTACACATAATTTTTTTTCAAATCCCACCGGGACCAGGACGGGATTAACCGGAATTTATGCTCACCCCTACATGAAAGAGTATGTGCACTGATGAACATTCTCTTTAGTTATTATCTCTTAACCAATTTATAACTCCATTTTTATTAATTTTATGTTATTTAAATAATTATTAATAAGATAGTTTTCAAGTGAAAAGAAAATTTGTAAATATTCTTACCTATAAAGTTCTTAACTAAACAAATTAAAAAAATTAAAAAATTCATTTTTTAAATTCGATTTTTTGAAAACAAATTTGATTTAATAGTAGGTAACATGTAATATTTAAAATCTAGTTTGTTTTCGTAATTTAAATTTTAAAAATTACATCAACAAAATATATACTGTAACATAGATATTTAAAGAGTAAGTTTGATAAGTAGATATATATTATGTATTTTATGATAATTATTGTAATACGTAAGATGACAATTATATATGTATATTTTTTTTTTCAAAAAATTAAAATTACGTAAAAATGACAGGTGTCACCGAATAGATGATGAAGTGACACGTGACATTAAGTGATTTAGCTTTAATATAGTATATAGAATATAGGTATTTAAGATAAATTAGTATACTTAGACACGCTTTTATTATGTTATACATAAGTAGGACTTGCTTTTATATATCGGCTTATAGTATATTATTTTGAAAGTTTATTATGCTATACATAAGTAGAACTTGCTCTTATATATTGGATTATAGTATATTATTTTAAACGTGTATGCTATTCTGATAACTACAAACACCCAACAAAGAATCTTTGACATTTCTACAACAATGACAAGTCCTAGAGATTCTCTCATTATAGGGAGAGCCATATGTGATGTTTTTGACCTATTCGTCAATTTCTTCTCGAACCGTATATCTTACTCATGTAAAAATACTACTAATGGATGTGAGTTTAAGCCATATCAAGTTGTTACACAACCTAGAGTCGATATTGGTGCTGATGATTTTCGTACCTTTTATACTTTGGTAACTACCTCTCTCTCTTATTGATTTTTTTTTCATTTATAAAAGTCACCTCTTATCTTATGTATCAGGAATTCTAATATGACCAACAAAATTAACACAGTTATAACTTATACTCAGACGATGGAAGATCCTGATGCACCAAACTCTAGTAATCCAAACCTGAAAGAATATCTACACCGGTGAATATTCTCTTTAGTTATTATCTCTTAACCAATTTATAACTCCATTTTTATTGATTTTATGCTATTTACTTATTTATTAATCAGATAGTTTTCAAGTGAAAAGGGATTTTTAAATATTCTTACCTATAAAATTCTTAACTAAACAAATTAAAAATTTTTAAAAATTCATGTTTTAAATTCGATTTTTTTTAAAAACAAATTCGATTTAATAGTAGGTAACATGTTATATTTAAATCTAGTTTGTTTTCAAAATTTTAATTTTAAAAATCACATCAATAAAATATAGGGTGAGTTTGTTTAATGTAGTATTAAGTAGACACTTTTTGTATCTTGTAGATAAACTATGGGTGTTGTTCAAGTAAGGCACAATATTCTGGTAGGGTCGTGCGGCTGAACGTAGAGCTGACATGTGTCCCTAAAATTTTTATTTATTTATTTATTATTTTTTTCTCCTTTTTTTCCTTCTTGAAACGAGTGAAAGTAATAGTTCAAAACTTATTAAGAAATAGTTCATAACTTATAAAAGGATATTTCATAAATTATAATAGAATAATTCATAGTGCAAAATTTATAAAGGAGTGAAAGTAATAGTTCAAAACTTATTAAGAGATAGTTCATAACTTATAATAGAATAGTTCATAGTGCAAAATTTATAAAGGATAGTACATAACTTATAAAATGATAGTTCATGAATTACAATTGAATAGTTCATAACATATAAACGATTAATTTATAAATAATTTAATATAATATATTAAAAAGTAATAGTTCATGAATTATATGGGAATAGTTCATGAATTATATGACAATAGTTCAAAGTTTATAAGAGAATAGTGCAGAAATTATAACATAGTAGTTCAAAAAAAATTTCATTCGTTTCTAAAAAAAAATAAATAATAAAATTTGGGACACGTGTCAGCTTTACGTTCAGCCGCACGCCCCTACCCGAAAACCGTACCTGAACATTGTCCGATAAACTATGTCCCTCTTATTTATTAATAAAGATTAATTGAAAGGGTTAATTGGTAATTTAATTTAATTGAGTCCAAGCTCAATCAATTTAACAAAGCCCAAGTTCAGTTCAGGCCCAATAGGCCCACTCGAGTTACACAAGTTGAGGCCCAATCCAAAATACAAATCTTGCAGCTAGTGAGTTTCGAGTTACCAGTTTGACTAATTGAACTTCGTGTATTCTCTTGTAAATACATAGTATTAATACACAATTTCTATTACATAAATTCAATTACACAAGTTCGTCATTTCTCAATTACACAAGTCCGTCATTTTTTCAATTACACAAGTTCGTCATGTCTCAATTACACAAGTCCGTCATTTCTCAATTACACAAGTCTGTCGTTTACACAAGTCCGTCGTTTACACAAAACTGTCGTTTACACAAAGTCCGTCATTTACACAAAGTCCGTCATGCTTTTTCTTTGACTTCTTTCCACTCTTTCCAACTTACCCTACAATATTCTGATCTGCCCCCAATACCTTCAACTTCTGATGTCCTAACATCTTCATGATTTAACATAACTACTACAAAAAATAATGAAAGAAAAGCTTCAATAATATCAAGGAAGAAGTCATCTTAGATGCATACTACCAGAGAAAAGATCACATGATTAGTATGCTGTATAACATCTACAAAACAACAAACAAGGTTTGAGAAAGAATAACACAAGCTCATGTTGTAACAAGGTGTCAAATAAAAAGCAAGTAGATTACACAAGGATTGTTAAAAAGGGGAAATCTAACACAATGAACAAATGGGTCCCTAATGGAAGGTGATTCAATAGGCACGTAAGGAAGTACTGAAAAAAGTTATTAGACCAACACATGCAATAACAGATAGATAGATTTGAAGATGGGGGATGAAAAGGGGCACAACTTGAAAGGGTTGAATAAACTTGCATTTGCATTTGATTTCTAGTTATACTAGATTATACATACCCAAACCTCAAGCAAAATCCAGAATCCTTCAAGCATCAACTCTGAGGGAATCCTTGCAGCGGCAATCTGACTAAAAAAGATTGGTGATGGAGATAAGAGAATGACCGAAATCGACAAAGCAGTATAACTAGAAATCAAAATTGAGAAGGAAAAAATTTCATGGGATACAGAAAACCATCAAAATCTAATTAGAACAGGGGAACACCAAAAAAATCGAAACCCTATAACATGTAATCAAGAGAAGGAGAACAGGCTACCACATAACGAAGCGGTGAAGGTCTGAAGGAAAACAACCCTAAATTGAGAAGCGAGATAGAAGCTTCGGCCTTCAAGCGAGGAAAAGAATGATCGAAATCGAAATTGAAATAGAGAAGCGAAGAATAAGAATAACCTGCAATCAAATCGATTTCATCACTTACCTCGACTTGCGACTGCCTCCAACTGGCGGCTCCACCAACTAATCCGACGACCTTTGCCTGGGCGGCACCAACAACTAATATAGAGACGAAGTCCGCTCATCCACCAAATGCTCCGACGGCCTTCGCCTGGGCGGCACCTACAACTGCTCGCTCCACCAACGCCTCCTTGTACAGATCTGAAGTCTCCCATCTTTGATCCATGTCGGGGGCGGTTTCAGATCGGATTGGTGTAAACCGTAACTGATTTCGATGTATTATAAGGTTTCGATTGTACGTTACCTATTATGCCCCTTAAATTAATTTATTTTAGATTTAAAATTTTAGGCAAAAAAATATAGGGGCCTAGTTAGTATTTGAGAAACAAAAAGTGCCTTATTAACTAAATTGTCTCTGAACTATATAGTGTTATTGATAGGTGATGGAATCACTATCATTTAGGATAGTTTTAGAGTCTTTTTTATTGCATTTGTGTCGGTTTATGCTACTAACTCCTTGGTCCAGAAGAAGAAGACTAAAAGAAAATAAGGAAGGAGTTATAAGCACTTAGGAGTGAAGATCGTTCACGAAGCAAAGCTTATGTTGCTTCACCGCCCCAACGGAGCCTCGTTACCGCCCCTGCGGGTGACGCCTTACTCCGGAGCGCTCCCTGCGCCTTCGCCAGCGCCAGCCACGAATACGGTCACCGCACCTGTGCCAACCACTAGCGCCCCTGCGGGTGACTTGCCCTGAAGAAGCGAAGACCAGCGCCCCAGCGCCTTCGACTGCGCCTCTGCCTGCGCCTCAACCTGGGAGCTGGAAGATGAAGAGTCTGTGTCACCGCCCCTGCGTTGACAATGGGACGCCCCGGCGGCTTGGCATCAGAAACGGCAGGAAGTTGAAGAGTCAGACGTTTGAGGAGCATTAAAGATCCTCCCCTGCGGAATTGCCTAGCCGCCCCTGCGGTCATGAAGAAGATCAAGCGTTTTTGCCTTCACCGCCCCTGCGGAGCTGAAGGCCGCCCCTGTGGTTCAACGACAGAAGCTTTACTCCGGCTGTTTACAACACCTTTATGGCATTAAAGGTGGCTGTTTTGGGCCGGCCATTTACTCCTATTTAGTGTCTTTTGTAGTATAAATAGTCCTTGGTTGATTGCTACAAGGAGATCATCTTGTTATCCAACTTATTATCCACTTTTTCCATTTAGATTATCTTGCTACCTTTGTAATGAGTTGCTAACTCCCTTGCTACATTGGGTTGGTTTGAAGCCGCGTTGTTACTTTGGTTGTAAGTTTTCTTTAATATAAGTTTTCATTTAGTAATGCTTTGTGTTTCCTTGATCTCCATTGTCTAATTGCATGTTTTACTATTACTTGAGATTGATCACCTTAGGTTCTAAAGTGCATGCAAACAACTAGGCTTAATAGGTTCCGGGTTCGGGTCTTTAATCTAGTAGTAAACTTTAAGTAATAACGGGTTGTAATTACTTAAAGAAAAGGAACACAAATATAAAGATAAGCTTAACGGTTTTAATATTTTCTTTATATCCCTTAGTCTTTGTTTGAAATGCTAACTTATTATTTGTTCTTGTAGGTTTACGGAACACTAACCTGTTAAGTTGTGTTGATGCCGGTTGACTCAACACATATATATGATCGAGACGGGAAATTACTTGAAAACTTGTAAAAGGAAATCACCAAAGTAGCAATTGGATGCTTAGAATCAACCTAGTGTAGATTCACCCAATATTGTCTTACTTGTTGCGTTATTCGTTTTTCATAAGTTTTTGTGCATCAATTTAACCAACCCCCCCCTTTTGTTACTTGTTTCTATAATAAATAATTGCATCTAATAAAACACCTTAACGCTCTTGGGTTCGACCCTTACTTAACCACTATACTTGTTTTAGTGCTAAGTCGGGATTTACTTTTGATTGGGTATAGACGACCATAGAAATACCTCCAGTCAAAATTTTGGCGCCGTTGCCGGGGAGTTTTAGTGTTTTTATTGTTATTATTGATTATTGGTTTGAACCATTTTTATGGTTCAAACCCGTGCTACTAACTCCGGCTTTGCTTCTTTTGATCCAGAAATTGAGAGGATGCACAATTGGCAACGAAGACAACAACAACTCCAACAAGAAATGGCGGATCGTACTCTTCGTCAACTTACTCAGCCCACTTTGGCTCAAAACCCTCTTGCGGTTACCATACCGGCATTAGGGGAAGGAATCAACTTTGAGCTCAAGCCGGGTCTCATCCACTTGCTTTCATCCTTCCATGAGCTAAGTTGTGAAGACCCCATCAAACACCTTGGGAAGTTCCATACCGTGTGTATGAGCATGAAGCCGGCCAACATTACCGAAGAACAAATCAAGATGAGCAAAGATTCAACGGATGATTGGTATTACCACCTTCTATCCGGGAACATCGACACTTGGGAGAACCTTCACAAGGCGTTTTTGGAGAAATACTTCCCAACCAAGAAGGCCAATAGCTTGAAGAAAGCTATAAGCAACATCGAACAAGAGGCGAACGAAACTCTCTACGAGTACTTCGAAAGGTTTGCACTCCTCCGATCCAGCTGTCCTTTTCACGGATATTCAACTCAAGATCTAGTCTTGTACTTGTACAATGGCTTGCTAGACAATGAAAGGAGGATCGTCGATGCGGCTTGCGGAGGTAATATTCTTAACTCTACTCCTGACCTTGCTGTGGAAAAGATACAAGAACTAGAAGAAGGAACCCGGAACTTTGGAAGGACTTCGTCCAAGAAAAGAGTTCATGTTGTGAATACCGGGAAGAATGAGATCTCCACTAAGCTCATGGAGCTGAAGGAAATGGTGAAGAGACTAACACTCATGGGAACCCCACAGCAGCTCAAAGCTTGTGGAGTGTGTGCTGACCCATATATTCTAACGAACATGTGTCTACAAGTCCAGGATGACGATGCTGAGGTAAACGCAATGGGTTATGGACAACCACATCAACAAAGGCCTAGGAACGATCCTGATGCACAAAACTTCATGCCAAACTGGCGTGACCAACAGAACTTTCGTTGGAAGGATCAACAAAACCAACAACAGAACTTTCGTTGACTAAACACTTTGCTACTCATGTTCAAACAACATAATTCAGCATCAAGAACCTTGAAAAACAGGTTGGTCAAATGGTGGAAGCCATTACAAGGTTTGAAACTAGGTCCTCTGGAGGATTACCTTCACAGACGGTTATAAACCCAAAGGTGATACTGATGTGAGCCCGCCGGACTTAAGCAACGAGACTGATGTGACCGCACCAAGATCAGCACCACCTCTCACTCGAGCTAGAGCCCGCATGCTAGGCCAAACCACTTTGGCCTACCATCCTTTCAGAGCTCCGATATTTAAGGACGTCCATGACTATCACTTGGTGAACATACTTGAGGCGATTGAGGATGCCGGATCACTTTAAACCTTAGATGTAACCTTTTTTTTATGTGGTCATGCTTGACTTTATTTCATGGTTTAAAACCACTTTAGTTGGGTTTCTTTCAGGCACGTTTTTGGAACCTTGGAGCTCTAATGTGGCCGGCCATATGTATGGGTTTTAGGCCATTTATTGCTTGAAGTTGTTGGTTGAAAGACCCTAGGCTTTCCTTCATTTAGTATCCAACTCTTGAACTACTTGTAAGCTATTATTGTGGGGAGTTGGTGCTGAATTTTTCAGCCATATAAGGCCATCTCCTACCCACGTTTTTAATCAGAATATAGAGTTGAGTTCAATCGAAGTTGTGTTTTCACTTTAAGAAAAACAAACCTAGAGACTAAGGTGAGAGGCCAAGGTTTCGAAACCCACAAGGTGAGAGGCTGAGTGGTGTCCTTACGGTGCGAGGCTAGGAGGACAAAGGAGATCTAATTTCCGAAGTGAGATTCCGAGGAAAGAAGAACTCGAGCCAAGGAGATCCAAGGTGCGAGGCTGGACGATTCCTTGCTTGGCATATCCATAAAATCGAAAAATAAACAAAAGAGGTGGAAGGAGGAACAACACCGGCGGATCCTTGCGTTCAACTGACAAAGAGCGCATCAAGTGGTATCAGAGCCCAACGGTGCGAGTTCCTCAAGCTTTCGGGGTACGAATTGCTTACCTAAACTTGTTTTTAGTTTTTGCAATTTTGAGTAGTTCCCCAAAATTTTGTGTTTACAATCTTCTTTCTTGTGAGCCTTTAGAGAGATCTTGTTGACCTTTTATTCAAAAAAAAAAAAAAAACGAACGAAACAAAAAGAAAAGAAAGAAAGTTGTTTGAGTGTTCTTGAGTGTTATCAAAGTTGTTCTTGAAAATTTGTTTGTTATCAAAGTTGTTCTTGAAATTTGTTATCAAAGTTGTTCTTGAGTGTTCTAGCCATTCCAAAACACAACCCACAAGTTTTTGGGGAAAACGCTTGTTATTGCTTTGACTAACTACTTGTTAGGGACTAAGTAAATACTCGCCGGAAGGCTCGTATTTGTTGTTGCTTTGTTGCCCTTTTGTGTTTGCTTTTCTGAAGTTATATTGCATCGTGGAATACCTTGTTTACCTTGTGCACTACCTTGGAAAATTGGCGGAATTTTGTTACCAAGAGAAATCTTTGTGTGGAGAGCATTGCCTAAGGCTTTGGAAAAGGTGAGGGAGAGCTTTGCCTCGAAGCAAAGGAAAAGGGGAGTTGTGTGAATCCAAACACTATCAAACACTTGAGTGAGTGTGAGGAGAAATACACTTGAGAGAGGAGAGAGAGAGAACGTTTTTGTCTCTAACCTTTGCCTTTGAGTTTTTTTTTTGTGATAGGCGAAAAATCTCAAAAAGGTGAAAAACGGCCGGTTTTGCGGTTTTGCGGAAAAAAGGCGTCCGAACTCAGAATTACAATTGCTATACCTTTCCGAGAAGGAAAATGGGCCTCCGAGTCCAACTCACCGCTTTGCCGTGACCTAAGGGCTTTTTTAGCCATCCGACACCGTTTCGGTCACGAAACCGGCATTTTTATTACTTTCGGTTTTGCCTTTGAACATTTGGTTTTGTTGTACCTTTGGACACTTGGTTTTGTTTGTTTCTTTGATGTTTTTGTAGTCCAACAACAGGATGGAATCCGTCAATGGTAATGAGATCAATCAAGCCGACCCACGTATTGACCGCCTTGAAGCCCAATTCGCGGAGCTTCTAAGGAGACTACCTCCCGTTCCACCTGAACAAAGTCAAGGAGGAAGTAATCAGGGACCACCTCGTAGAGGCCGGGATAGGAGTAGGAGTGTGAATAGCCATGGGAGCAGAAACCAAGATAGACGCCGAGATAGAGACCGGAACAAAAACCGGGACCGTAGTCGACACGATGACTCGGACGATGAAGAAAATCGTGATCACCGCAATAGGAGACGTTACCATGGATCAAAAGTGGATGTTCCAAACTTCACCGGAACTGCAGAAGCGGAGACCTACATTGAGTGGGAGACTAAGGCTGAACAAGTCTTTCGTTATTATGATTTTAACGAGTATGAAAAGATTGAAGCTGCTACTATTCATTTTGTTGATTTTGCTCTAACTTGGTGGCAGGAAGAATTGGAATGTGGAGGCACATCAACAACCGCGCATCAACACCTGGTTTGAACTCCGTAGAAGGATGCGTGCTCGGTTCATACCTTCGGATTACAAGCAAGAATTGTTGCTCAAACTTGAAAGGCTACTCAAGGTAACCGAACTCCAGACGAGTACCACAAAGAGTTGAGAACTCTCCTTCAGAGATCGGGAACCCGACAGCCCGACGACTATATCCTAGCCAAGTTCCTATCTGGGCTTAACCCCGATGTGTCCGAAATAGTTGAACAACTCCGACACACAAGCCTAACTGATGCCCTACACCATGCTACCCATGCCTATAATGTCATCCAAAAACGTAAGGCATCCGGATCAACAAGACGAGGGACAAGTCATGAATCCACTGAGCCCTCTCGCAATAATCGTCCTACCCACACAACTGGTTCATCTCCAACAGTAGTTCCCAAGGCCACCTCCGCCCCTAACCCTAGTATTCCACCAACTCCAAAAACGAGCCGGACTAGGGAAGTGAAGTGCTACAAGTGTTATGAGCATGGTCATTATGCCCGGGAGTGCCCTAATCCCCGTAAGGTTTTATTGAATGCATTTGGGTAAGAGGTCACCGAGAATCATGAATCCGAAGATGACTATGAAACAGTAGCTCCAATCATAGACGGTGTTGAAGTAGAAGCTCGTGCTCCTGTGGGAGATTTCTGCCATGTCACAAAAAAGGCCCTACAAGCAAGCGAACTTGTTCCCGATGTCTCATAAAGGGAGAATCTCTTTAACACTCGTTGTTTAATTTCGGGACAATTGTTTACTGTTATTATTGATAGTGGGTCTTGCTATAACATTGTTAGTCAGGAGGTCGTTGCACACCTAGGACTCAAAACGAAGGCGCACTCACAACCTTATTCGCTCCAGTGGCTCAACACCAACGCTCCCCTTCAAGTCAAGGAGCAATGTTTTGTTCACTTTGCCATCGGACCATACCAAGACGACGTTGTTTGTGACGTGCTTCCAATCACAGCTTGCCATCTCTTACTTGGGAGACCATGGCTGTTTGACCGAAGGGTGTTTCATGATGGTTACACCAACATATACTTCTTCGCCATGGCCGGGAAGAAAGTAAAACTCATGCCCCTCAGCCCATCCGAGATCATGGAAGACCACATGTGTAGAGAAAGGAAGAGGTTGGAGAAAGTTGAGGCAGCAAGAACAAAGGGGAAGACTAAGATGGTTCTTGACCCCAAGACCCTACTCACCGCACGGCTACACGATGCCCGTCGAGCCCTACAAAGGGGGGATATTTGCTTCCTTCTTGTTTGTGTAACAACTTTATCTACTAGGGAAGCTAATGATTTGTCTTTGCCTTCTTGTATTTCAGGGCTACTTGAGGAGTTCAGGGAGATTATGCCCGAAGAGATTCCCCCGGGACTACCCCCTATCCGAGGCATAGAACATCAGATTGACTTCATACCCAAATCAACCCTTCCAAATCGGCCCGCATATCGAGTAAACCCGGTGGAAACAAAGGAGCTACAAGCCCAAGTGGAGGACCTTTTGAGTAAGGGATACATTCGGGAGAGCTTGAGCCCATGTGCCGTGCCTGTGCTATTGGTACCTAAGAAAGATGGGAGTTGGAGGATGTGCGTCGACTGTCGTGTCATCAACCAAATAACTGTAAGGTACCGACATCCTATTCCTCGTCTTGATGATATGTTAGATGAACTTTTCGGTGCTACTCTTTTCTCTAAAATAGACCTTCGGAGTGGATATCATCAGATTAGGATGCATAAGGGTGATGACTGGAAAACTGCTTTCAAAACTAAGTATGGATTATATGAGTGGCTTGTAATGCCTTTTGGATTAACAAATGCACCTAGTACGTTTATGCGCCTAATGAACCATGTCCTACGTGATTTCTTAGGCAAATTTGTTGTGGTGTATTTTGATGACATCTTAGTTTATAGTCGGACGTTGGATGAGCATGTTGAACATTTGAGAAGTGTATTTCTTGTGCTTAAAGAACAACATTTGTTTGTATACTTTAAGAAATGCCATTTTTGCTCGGAATCTGTGGTTTTTTTGGGTTTTGTGGTAGGAAAGGAAGGCTTGCGAGTGGACAAAGAGAAGACCAAGGCCATATCAGAATGGTCACGTCCGACAACGGTCCCTCACATACGGAGTTTCCTTGGACTTGCCGGGTTCTATAGGAGATTCGTTCGGGACTTTAGCACCATTGCCGCCCCCCTTACCAAGTTGACCAAGAAGGGCGTGCGATTTGAGTGGGGATCCGTTCAAGAGGAGTCCTTTATGATACTTAGAGAGCGGCTGACCCATGCCCCCGTTCTTGTGCTTCCGGACTTCTCGAAAACCTTTGAGATAGAGTGTGACGCTTCAGGAATCGGGATTGGAGGAGTTTTGATGTAGGAGGGACGCCCCGTGGCATACTTTAGCGAGAAACTAGGAGGAGCCGCCTTGAACTACCCAACATACGACAAGGAGTTATATGCATTGGTTCGGGTCCTCCAGGTTTGGGAGCACTATCTTCTACCTCGTGAATTTGTTATACATTCTGATCACGAGTCGTTGAAGTATTTGAGAGGACAAGCCAAGTTGAACAAACGTCATGCACGATGGGTGGAGTATATTGAAGCTTTTCCATATGTGGTGCGCTACAAGAAGGGAAAGGACAACATCGTAGCTGATGCATTATCTCGTAGGTACACACTTCTATCTTCCTTAGATGCATGCGTTTTGGGTTTTGGACTGATTCGTGATTTATATGCTCTTGATGTGGACTTCCGGGATAATTTTTGCGCTTTGTTTGCGCTCTAGTAGTGACTCTCATGCTAGTAGTTATTACATTCAGGATGGATATTTGTTTAGAGCTTCTAGGTTATGTTTGCCTACTTGTTCTTTGAGAGCTTTGATTGTTTTAGAGGCCCATGGAGGGGGATTGATGGGTCATTTTGGGGTTACGAAGACTTTAGGCATATTGAGAGAACACTTTTATTGGCCTAAGATGAGAAGTGATGTTGAGAGATGTTGTGCTAGTTGTGTACCTTGTCGCAAGGCTAAGTCAACCCTCATGGATTATACTTACCCTTGCCTATTGCTAGCTCTCCTTGGGAATACATTTCCATGGATTTTGTCCTAGGATTACCTCGTTCTAGGAGAGGACATGATTCCATTTTTGTGGTTGTTGATAGGTTTTCTAAGATGGCGCATTTTATTGCTTGTAGTAAATCTGATGATGCGTCAAATGTGGCTAACCTTTTCTTTGAGCATATTGTTAAGCTGCATGGGATACCTAGGTCAATTGTGTCGGACCGAGACTCTAAGTTCCTTAGATATTTTTGGAAGACACTTTGGGCCAAGATGGGGACGAAGTTGTGCTTTTCGACTTCTTGTCATCCCCAAACGGATGGACAAACTGAGGTAGTAAACCGGACTCTTGGCACTTTGCTTCGTACTATAATGGATACTAACTTGTGCAGGTGTGAGGATTGTTTGCCCTTGGTGGAGTTTGTATATAACCGGGCTATTCATTCGGCGACTAAGAAGTCCCCTTTTGAAATTGTTTATGGCAAGAATCCTCTTACTTCGCTGGATTTGACTCCTCAACCGGCTCCGCAACCCGTTGATGTGGATGGGCAATCTAGAGCTGAGTTTGTGAAAGGTTTGCATGAGCGGGTCCGAATCCAATTAGAAAAACGTACCGAGCAATATGTCCAGCAAGCCAACAAAGAGTGCCGGGAAATGCTTTTCATGGAAGGAGACCTCGTGTGAGTCCATTTGAGGAAGGATTGCTTTCCTTCTATTCGGCAATCTAAGCTCAACCCAAGAGCGGATGGTCCTTTCCGGGTCCTTGAGAAGATTAACGATAACGCATATCGCATTGAACTTCCTACTAAGTATGGTGTCCATAATGTGTTTAATGTTGCTGATTTGTCTCCATTTTATGTAGGTGATGAGGTCGAGGATGTGGAGAACGAGTTGGCGGATTCGGGGTCGAATCCTTTCCAAGGAAGAGGGGATGATGTGAGCCCGCCGGACTTAAGCAACGAGACTGATGTGACCGCACCAAGATCAGCACCGCCTCTCACTCGAGCTAGAGCCCGCATGCTAGGCCAAACCACTTTGACCTACCATCCTTTCAGAGCTCCGACATTTAAGGACGTCCATGACTATCACTTGGTGAACATACTTGAGGCGATTGAGGATGCCGGATCACTTTAAACCTTAGATGTAACCTTTTTTTTTTTTAATTTTATGTGGTCATGCTTGACTTTATTTCATGGTTTAAAACCACTTTAGTTGGGTTTCTTTCAGCCACGTTTTTGGAACCTTGGAGCTCTAATGTGGCCGGCCATATGTATGGTTTTTAGGCCATTTATTGCTTGAAGTTGTTGGTTGAAAGATCCTAGGCTTTCCTTCATTTAGTATCCAACTCTTGAACTACTTGTAAGCTATTATTGTGGGGAGTTGGTGCTGAATTTTTCAGCCATATAAGGCCATCTCCTACCCACGTTTTTAATCAGAATATAGAGTTGAGTTCAATCGAAGTTGTGTTTTCACTTTAAGAAAAACAAACCTAGAGACTAAGGTGAGAGGCTAAGGTTTCGAAACCCACAAGGTGAGAGGCTGAGTGGTGTCCTTACGGTGCGAGGCTAGGAGGACAAAGGAGATCTAATTTCCGAAGTGAGATTCCGAGGAAAGAAGAACTCGAGCCAAGGAGATCCAAGGTGCGAGGCTGGACGATTCCTTGCTTGGCATATCCATAAAATCGAAAAATAAACAAAAGAGATGGAAGGAGGAACAACACCGGCGGATCCTTGCGTTCAACTGACGAAGAGCGCATCAGATACTGGAGGAGGCTCAATCATAGAGATAGAGTCCTTACGTCGAGCCAATGACGTAAAACAAAGGCGCTGTTCGGGAGGCAACCCGAAGGAATAAGAAGAGGAGCTTCTGTCAAGAAAACCGCCCCTGCGACTTAGTGACCCCGCCCCCGCGGTGACACCCATGGCCGGCGCCGCCCCCGGCGCTGGGCCAGCGTCTGCAACACACTGGCCCCCGCCCCGCGGTGACACTCCACGCCCCTGCAGCGGCCATCCTTGACACTCATCCTCAGCGCCGCCCCGGCACTGAGGCTGCGTACCCCCTCTTCCCTGTCACCGCCCCCGGGGTGACAAACGCCGCCCCTGCGACCTTATTAAGGAAAGAAAAAAATACACTTACCAAAAATAACCTACAACTACCGCCCCTTCCCCTCCCTCTCCATTCAATTTTCGAACCCTAGTCCGCCTTGCCTCCCACGCCCCTGCGCCCTCCGGAAGCTCTCGCACACCACCTTGTGCAAACGCTCTTGCGCCACCTCCGGCGGCCTAGCCTCAACCACCCCTTGCGACACCGGCCCTCACCACCACCACACACAAACCACATCCCCTCAAACCTCTCACTCACCAACACCCTCGCCCCTCCATTGCCCCACCTCCGGCGAAGCCTACACCAATAGAGAAGTCACCGGAACGTCCTCAGCATCACCCCCTTCGTCGCTCCCCAAAATTTGCCCTCTACACTTCTCCCGCCCCTGCGCCTGCAAGCTCCCGCACTTGCATCTTGCGGCCCCTGCGCCTGCTTGAGCCGCCCTTGCGGAAAACACAACAGAGGGTTCGTCTCTTACTCAATTTTCTGAACTTTCTAACTCCTTTGCTTATTCAACTACAAGTAATGGAAAACCAGAGGAAATATAAGTTGACGGAAGCTGAGAAGGAACGGTATAGGATTGTGCAAGGTCGGGATGTGTATGCAACCCGATTTCTGGACGTTCCTACTTTGGAAAATTTGGGCATGCTGGAGAGCATGCAGGAATTCCTCAACAATGCTGGGCTCGGTGATTTTCTGATAAGGAGTGCTCCAACACACCCCGAGCTCAGCCGCCAATTCATCGCCACATTCAAAATGGAAACGGTGGACCACAATTGCGTTGGACTTTCATTCAAGTTCAACAAATGGAAGTATACATTGGACTACACCAAACTGCAGGAGGCATTAGGGGTGACCATTGCCGCCTCCGATGACTGGTGAGAACCCATGCCGACACCCGACTTGATGGAGTTTTGGCAGGCCGCCACCAGATCTGAGTTCCATGTAGGGGGTGAGTATTCCAACAAATTCACTCACCCCTGTTTGAGGCTCATCTCGAAGATCTTCATGAGTGTCTTCTGTGGACACAAGGAGGAGAATAAGGTCGCTCTCAAGGACCTTCCACTGCTATACGCCTGCCTCCCCACGAACGATTGGGTACCAGATTGGCCATACCTCTTCCTTACCGCTTTGATGCGGATTAGGAATAATGAGCCACGAGACATTGTGGGAGGTGGGATCATCTCCTTGTTAGCTGCACAGGTGATGGATCTCCTTGACTTGAGGATGGTCTAGAGGCGCCACTGTATACGGAAGAGATGTTGAGAAGGTGCAGACTCCTCAAGAGAGACGGGGAGAACCTCTTCTGGCTCTCATTGGCAGATGGGAGTCACATCACATACCTCCCCCGACCACTTCCACTTGGAGACGAGCTCTCCGAGTTGTACGTACCAGCTGACCCCGTTCCTCCGAGACGGCCTCAGGAGGACATTGTTGGGCAATATGTTGCGGGCTCCAGCCGGGCCCTTGTTACTGATGAGGAGATGCCTACTGCAGCACTGGACGACAGTCATGCCATGGAGAGTCTTCAGGCTCAGATAGCAGCCTTGACCACACAACATCAGGCATGGAAGACCGAGTACCAGCGGTCTATGCGTGACCAGTAGCAGGCGTGGCAGTCCAGCTTCGCCTCCTCCATGACCACTCATTTTGACCGCTGACAGGATGCTTTGCAGGCGGCTCATCAGCAGCATTTAGAGACTTAGCAACTGGCTTGGCAAGCTAGCTACGAGACTTCATTTAGAGAGAGGATGGAGGCTCAGGAGGACCGCATCGACACGCTCTACCGCCGACAAGAGCACTTCTTCAGCCACTTTCCATACCCACCGGAGGAGGGTCCGAGTGGTCCATCTGAACCATCCCACTGAGTGGTATACTTCTCTTCCCTTTCCCACATTTATCTTTGCTTCATTTCCACTTTGAGGGCAAAATGATCTTCAAGTATGAGGGAGGGACATATCCTTGCATGTACAGTTTCGTTCGAGTTTTTGAGTTGTTTTGATTTGTCTTGCATTTGAATTCAGTTTGAAATTCACAAAAAAAAAAAAGAAGAAAAAGCCAAAGAAAATGAAAAAAGGCATGAAAATCCTTGGATAAACCGAAAACCCGAAAGGGCGGTTTAGGCAAAAAGAAGGTAGTCCGACCAACCTTAGGTTGGTGCAAAATTGGACTTGAGGGATGTGAGACTAAAGTGAGATCATCAAAGAAAAGAAGAAGAGTGGCAAGGTGAAAACCCGAAAGGGCACCTTGGCAAAATGAGCGACACCAAGTGTAGGTTTCCCTTCCGGCGTTTGGCGACATAAGAAGGGGAGTCATAAGGAGGTTGTCCGGGTAGGCCACTCTTGGAGCAATAAGGATGGTAGCTTCTCACCTTTTTCTCATATTTCCTCTCTTTTCCTTCTTTCTTTCTTGGCTTTTCTTTTGTTTTCATTGTCTTTTCTGCTTGCCCATGCTTCTTGAGGCCTTTGAGTATAGTTGTTGTCATTTTTTTTTACTCGGGACGAGTAAAAGGTCTAAGTATGGAGGAGTTTGATAGTGATGGAATCACTATCATTTAGGATAGTTTTTAGAGTCTTTTTATTGCATTTGTGTCGCTTTATGCTACTAACTCCTTGGTCCAGAAGAAGAAGACTAAAAGAAGCTAAGGAAGGAGTTATAAGCACTTAGGAGTGAAGATCGTTCACGAAGCAAAGCTTCCGTTGCTTCACCACCCCAACGGAGCCTCGTCCCCGCCCCTGTGGGTGATGCCTTACTCCGGAGCGCTGCCTGCGCCTTCGCCAGCGCCTGCCATGAATACGGTCACCGCACCTGCGTCAACCACTAGCGCCACTGCGGTGACTTGCCCTGAAGAAGCAAAGACCAGCGCCCCAGCGCCTTCGACTGTGCCTTTGCCTGCGCCTCAACCTGAGAGCTGGAAGATGAAGAGTCTGTGTCACCGCCCCGGCGTTGACATTGGGACGCCCCGGCGGCTTGGCATCAGAAACGGCAGGAAGTTGAAGAGTTAGACGTTTGAGGAGCATTAAAGATCTGCCCATGCGGAATTGCCTAGCCGCCCCTGCGGTCATGAAGAAGATCAAGCGTTTTTGCCTTCACCGCCCCTGCGGAGCTGAAGGCCGCCCCTGCGGTTCAACGACAGAAGCTTTACTCCAGCTGTTTACAACACCTTTATGGCATTAAAGGTGGCTGTTTTGGGCCGGCCATTTACTCCTATTTAGTGTCTTTTGTAGTATAAATAGTCCATGGTTGATTGCTAGAAGTAGACCATCATGTTATCCAACTTATTATCCACTTTTTCCATTTAGATTATCTTGCTACCTTTGTAATGAGTTGCTAACTCCCTTGCTACATTGGGTTGGTTTGAAACTGCGTTGTTACTTTGGTTGTAAGTTTTCTTTAATATAAGTTTTCATTCAGTAATGCTTTGTGTTTCCTTAATCTCCATTGTCTAATTGCATGTTTTACTATTACTTGAGATTGATCACCTTAGGTTCTAAAGTGCATGCAAAAAACTAGGATTAATAGTTTCCGGGTTCGGGTCTTTAATCTAGTAGTAAACTCTAAGTAATAACGGGTTGTAATTACTTAAAGAAATGGAACACGAATATAAAGATAAGCTTAACGGTTTTAATCTTTTCTTTATATCCCTTATTCTTTGTTTGAACGCTAACTTGTTATTTGTTCTTGTAAGTTTACGGAAGACTAACCTGTTAAGTTGTGTTGATGCCGGTTGGCTCAACACATATATATGATCGAGACGGGAGATTACTTGAAAACTTGTAAAAGGAACTCACCAAAGTAGCAATTGCATGCTTAGAATCATCCTAGTGTAGATTCACCCAATATTGTCTTACTTGTTGCGTTATTCGTTTTTCATAAGTTTTTGTGCATCAATTTAACCAAACCCCCCCCTTTGTTACTTATTTCTATAATCATTAATTGCATTTAATAAAACACCTTAACTCTCTTGGGTTCGACCCTTACTTAACCACTATACTTGTTTTAGTGCTAAGTCGGGATTTACTTTTGATTGGGTATAGACGACCATAGAAATACCTCCAGTCAGTTTTATAGATATTTAAAGAGTAAGTTTGGTAAGTAGATATATATTATGTATTATAGGATAGTTATTTTAATAGGTAAGATGACCATTATATATGTATATATATATATTTTTTTAAAAAATCATAATTCCGTAAAAATGACATGTGACACCGAAGAGATGATGAAGTGACACGTGGCATTAAGTGATTTGGCTTTAATATAGGATATAGATTTAAGATAAATTAGTATACTTAGACACTTTTATTATGTTATACATAAGTAGGACTTGTTCTTATATATTGGATTATAGTATACTATTTTAAACGTGTGTGCTATTTTGATAACTACAAACACTCAACAAAGAATCTCTGACCTCTCTACAACAATGGCAAGACCTAGAGATCCTCTCATTATAGGGAGAGCCATAGGTGATGTTTTGGACCTATTCGCCAATTCATTCTCGAACTGTATATCTTACTCATGTAAAAACACTACTAATGGATGTGAGTTTAAGCCCTATCAAGTTGTTACACAACCTAGAGTCGATATTGACGGTGATGATTTTCGTACGTGTTCGCCCTAAAACGTGCGTGCAAATAAGTTTTAATTTATAAAACTAGAATAAAAGCAAGCGAACCCGCAATGTACGGATCGGCGTAGATTAGTAAATATTCCAGAGTATCAATCTCAGGAAATTGGTGAAACAAAATCAGTTTTAAGTAATCGAGCAAGTAAAAGTGTAGAAGCTTTGCAAATATTGGGAAAACAACAACCCTAAAGATCCAGGTGTCAAATTGTGGCAATCGATTCAACATATACTATATATATAAGGACAGAGTTGAGAATTGCAAAGGTATACTAAAACAAGGTAATGTACAGTGAAGCTCCAAAACCCTATATATCTAACCCAAAGACACTCTCTATAAAGGTTGTTGAAGCTGCAGTATAGAAAGGTTCGAAAGGTAAGAATTAAACTCAAATACCCCAGCCCAAACCCAAAAAATCAAAGATAAGCCAAAACGGTTAAGGTTGTGACACTCGAAACCGAAATAGAGGATGTTGAGTCTCACTACTACCTAGGAAAGGCAAACCAAGGCTAGGTTAAAGCAAATCTTCAACTTTGAATCAAAGCAAAAGCAAGGTTCATAAACAAGGGAAAATCACGGCTAGATCTTGAGAACCACGGCCGTGGAACTCAAGAACAGACCGTGATTTAGGGTGTCGACCCTTCACCTTAGAATTGATAAAGGGTTTTAGCCAACAATCATTGTCATGATATCAATATTCAAATTAGGAAGAATAAAAGATGAAAACCCTCGAAAACTCGAATAAAACTCAAAGTCAGTCTTGAAATCCAAACACAAAGGAAATATGTTTATGAATCTAGAAGAATAGGAACAAAAACCTCACAAAGATCTAGAGAAGTCACAAAGAACGGGGTGTCAATCCGTTCTCGAATGAAAATCCTAGAATATCCAAAGTACACAATCTTCTGAAATTAGGTCTTTCACAAATCTTCAATCCTCAAGCAAATCTCCCAATGGCGGCTAAATGTCCGTATGCGAAAGTAACCGACGGTAAGCGAACGTCCCAAAAACTCTCTTCTCCAACCTTTTTATAAGGCGAGGTAGGGTTACGAGAAAGCCCAATGACGTGGCTGACGTGGCAAAATATGACACGTCACAAAATCACCAAAATCACGGCCAAGTACAACTTCCACGACCGTGGTTTAGGGTGTGGAACCAGATTACGGTACCATAGGATTTCCACGATAGTAATTTAGACCGTGTAACTCTCTGGAGTGCTCCAAACTCAAGTCCACGTTCATGTTGCCAAATCCACGGCCGTGGTTTAGAGCGTGGACATCAATTTCCTTCTCCACGGCCGTAATTTAGGGCGTGGACTTGCTTTTCCTCTTTCTTTGCCTTTGTTTCGTGCAATCTTCCATCCATGCTCCTTCCTTAGCCTTTCTAATGCATCTCCTTGCCATCAAATGTAATCAAACATTCCTTTCCTTCCTTATTTTGCTCCAATCCAAGCTTTATTCACATAAAAACACAAAGAAGCTAGTGTAGATCTCTATATCAACAAAGTGGATGAACTAGCTCACAATTGCTTCAAACACATATCTAAGAACACTATAAAGAGGGAAAAACAACTAAAACAAGTGCATAAAATATCGTCATATTTCATGCTAACAGTACACCCCATACTGGCCACTTGCTTGTCCCCAAGCAAGGTTTTTAAAAGCTTAGAACATAAGGTAGAATGAAATATGAATGCAAAACAAAAAAAAACAATATTTTTGGTTGGTGTGCTTCTAGTCAATAGATCATCCTCAAACCTTGCTTCATTCATTCTTGAAAACGCTTATATCCATAAACTAAAATATGCAAAACAAAGAAACTTCATAAATTACAAATACTTCAAGACAAACATCATAACCTTCAAGCATTGTCAAAATCAAGCATGTGAAACTTCAATTTAGATCACCAAGTCAAATAACACTCTTATGATCTCAAGGACTTTCAAATAAGGCCAAGAATGCGGAAGAAGGTGGGAAACTTGCAAAGGAATGTGGTGTATGAATCCGGGAAGAAGGACAACACAAACTCTTTTCTTTTTACTATTTGAACTTCCACCAACTTAGAGCTTTGCTCTAGACTTTTGCACATAATTTTTCGACTTTACTTTTGGAGTTATGGACAGCGGTGCACAATAACCGAAGCCTAGGAGATTGGCGTTTCTCAATTTCGAGATGCCTCAAACCCTTGATGCACATACCATAATCCGTTAGGAATATCGCTCAATCCGACTTTGGCAAGACACAAACACCCGGCTATGTGAATGGTGCCGAGTTACTCATCGTCATGATTGACTTCCCCAAACCTAGAATTTTCATATACTTTGAAAACAATTGCTTTCATGGCCCTCCCACGTCAAACATGCCAAATTCAACTTCTTCCTAAATCCCGGATAGGTCAGAGAGGCAATTATTTCATTGAGGGGCTAAATGATCAAAGAAAGAAATAAGAAATTCGAGGTGCCTTAATCATTTCATAAAGAAGTATAAGAACTTATATTGTGATTTCAACCTTTTTTTCTCTATATGATTTAGATAAAACCTTCACATTATGAAATTTGCAAGAAAGGATAAACAACAAACTCAATTTCCTCACAATTCATAATTCAGTTTAACCATACAATTGTCATCAAAAACTCATTCCACAAGTAGTTTTCATCATTGAAATCATCTCTAATCTTAAAAGCACAAATTTTCAAATTTTTCAAATTTTTATGGGTTTTTCAAAGTCTTTTTCATGCAATGCAATGATGAAACGTGTGACAATGAAAGGAAAATGCAAGTGTTCATAGAATCATCCAAGCAAAGTAAGTAGAGTTATTACAAACCATACTCACACCTCACCCCATACTTGAAACATACATTGTCCTCAATGTTTAAAAGAAATAAAGAAAAGAAAAGGAAAACAAAGAACTCACTAGACGATGGTGGGGCGGCTCAAACCAGCGGTCATCTCGTCATCACTATTGGTGGAGGAAATGGACGGAACTCGGAGCTGAAATTCCGCCCAAACTGCTGGCGATATATGTCTCTCATCATCAGATCATGCTCCTCAGCCCGTACATCACGAGTGTCCTGGCGGATCTCCAAGTCTCCCATTCTCCTGGATAGATCGGTGGCCCACGCCGGTAGCTGCTCATACCAAGCTGGTGGTTGTCTGTACCATGCGGGTGCGTCCTGAGGAGTCGGTGCTGCCAGTGCCTTCTCGTACCATGGAGGAGGAGCTCCCATCTATGATGGCTGCTCTCCATACCAAGAGGGAGGTGCATCCATCCAAGTCGGCCTCTCACTCACACTAGCACGGCGTGAAGAAGAGGAACCGGAAGGTCGGGGAGAACGTCTAGGTGGGTCGGGAAACTGTGCCGGCTGATCCGGAAACGTACCAAACTCATGCTCATCACCTCCTCCCTCATAATCATCACCTCCTCTCATCTCATCATCAACACCCGCAGCTGGAACCTCATCCGGGACATTAGGAGGGGCTACTAGTCCATTCGTATGCATAGTTGCGAATGTCGCCTTACAGTTATGGCGTCCGGCCATAATGGAGTACTCGGGTAGCCAAGGGATACCTCTACCACCTCTATCCTCCCATGGCATGGCTGTGGTAGGTGGAGCTTGGTGGCGGGGAAAGATAAGACCTCTAGTCATGAGACTATTGAGACCTAAAGGTCTCGCCGCTATCCTAGTGCAAGCGGAATAGTCTATCCCTAGCTGCGTGGCTATGTGAGTAACCATGCCTCCATATCCTATGTTCCCGGCCCTCTTATTTTTTAGTTTACTCATGGTGGAGGCAAGGAGGGTAGCACAATCAACGAGTCTACCATAGAGCATGCAATAGAGGAGAAAGAGCTCATTGGTCTTAATCTTTTGAGGGGTCTCGGTCCTAGGGAAGAGACACTCGGAAAGGACCCTATGAGTTATCTTCAAGGCTAAGTGATAGATGAGCTTAGTCTTGGTGTCGGCCGGTTGCCAATGATCCTCACTAGCATAAATCATAGCAATCTCCTCCCAAACGTCTTTAGGGTATACACCACTAGGAAATCTACCATTAAAACTCTCATGGAACCCAAAGAAGGCTCCAAACTGAACAATGGAGAACTCGTAGTCTTGCTCCATTAGCCTAAAAGATACGGTTCGGTTCATGTGGCTATGCTCAAAGGAAGTGACAAACTCCCTAGTGATCTCCTCATAAGCGTCCTCACTAATGGCGGAGAAGACAATCAGTCCGGCTCTATCCAAGAGCCAAGTCAAATCATTCACTATGTTTAGAGGCTCAAGCTCCTCAAGGACTAAGTAACGAGGTCCTATGACCGGCCTCTTCTCGATTCTTTCTAGAGCTCCTAAGTAATCCTCATGGATGGTTGGGATTTTTAGAGAGGGTGGTGAGGGTGGTTGGTTAGGAGGGGGTTGGGAAGAGGAAGAACCATCTCCCTTTTGCTTCTTATTTCTACTGGACTTTCTCCTAAACATTTTCTCAATGGCAGAAAAAATCACGGCCTGTTCTTCCTATTCCACGGCCGTGGAACTCCCAGAGACCGTGGTTTCTCTCTGTTTCACTCAAATCTCAACATATCCACACCAAACTTCAGCAATCATAGTCCTAGTCTAATTCCAATTCCAATTCTATGCAGTTCTACTAAATTCTTGCGAAAAATAGAGCCGAATTGACAAAGTAGAGAAAGTAGAGAAAAACCTAGGTTTTGGATCTTTAAAATCCAAATTCCCTCTACTGAGTGGATTGTTCACTTGAATTGTTTCTTGGATCTTGTAGAGGATTGAAAATGCTCACTTTAGGGCAAATAATCGCTTGAATCGGACTTTAGACGAAGAATTTCGAGTTGGGGAAGATTTTCGGTGATTAGGGCGTGGACAGGGGCGTGGAATTTGGGTTTTGTGGTGTTTTTGTGAAGGAAGGTGGTTTATATAGTGGCCCGTAATTTTTATGAAAATCACGGTCACTTGGGGGTTTCCACGGCCGTGGAAATGTACAAAGGCCCTGGTTTTGGTGAATTTTTGCCTATTTTAGAGAATTACGGTCACTGTTACTTCCACGACCGTGGTTTAGGGCGTTGAAGTCTCTGTTGTGTGCCAACATCCAAGTTTCGTCAGTTCCTTCCAACTTTTGCATCTTCCATTTTCCCTCATCCTTATTGCTACATCCAAAAACATAACATACCGAAGGTATCGAGGGAAAAACAAAGCAAAAACAACTAAACTAAACTACTCTAAGAAAGAAAAACAAAAACGTAAGTGCATTACCTTGGGTTGCCTTCCAAGAAGCACTTGTTTTGGGTCGTAGCTAGACCGTTCTTGTGTTTATTTGAGGGTAATTGGTGCGATTTCCTCAACCGGCAGATCCGGTGAATACTTCTTAAGGCGTTGACCATTAACCTTGAAACTTCCGCTTTTTTCACCCCATACTTCAACTGCGCCATGGGGAAAAACACATTTCATTAGATAAGGTCCAGTCCAACGAGATTTAAGCTTATCTGGAAAGAGACGAAGTCTTGAATTGAAGAGGAGAACTTGATCTCCTTCTTTGAGATCTTTTGGAATGATATGCTTATCATGCCAACGCTTCGCCCTTTCTTTGTAGATCTTGGAGTTTTCATAGGTGTTCAAGCGGAGTTCTTCAAGCTCATTGAGGTTTAAGAGGCGCTTCTCGCTTGCTTCCTTCATGGCGAAGTTCAACCACTTCACAACCCAGTACGCCTTGTGTTCTAGCTCAACCGGGAGATGACAAGACTTCCCATACACAAGGTTGTATGGTGTTGTACTTATGAGAGTCTTGTATGCGTTCCTATATGCCCATAATGCATCATCTAACTTCAAAGACCAATCCTTCCTCGTCTTTGAGACCGTCTTCTCAAGGATGCCTTTGATCTCTCTATTCAAAATCTCCACTTGTCCACTTGTTTGTGGATGGTAGGGGGTGGCGATCTTGTGAGTCACCCCATACTTAGCTAGTAGAGTTTCGAATCGTCGGGCAATGAAGTGAGAACCTCCGTCACTAATGATGGTCCGTGGTGTCCCAAACCTTGGGAAAATAGTTCTATTAAAGAACTTAACTACAACCATGACATCATTAGTTGGAGAGGCAATAACTTCAACCCATCTCGAAATATAATCTACAGCTAGAAGTATGTATTGGTTTCCACAAGATGATGGAAAGGTCCCATAAAGTCTACTCCCCAAACGTCAAAGATTTCCACCTCCTGAATGTTATTTAGAGGCATCTCGTTTCTCCTAGAGATGTTTCCTGTTCTTTGACAAGCATCACAACACGAAACAAAGGTTTCCACATCCTTAAACAAAGAAGGCCAAAAGAATCCAGATTGCAATACCTTAGCGCTAGTTTTATTGGAACTAGCGTGTCCTCCACATGGTAGTGAATGACAATGACGAATGACACTTTGCATTTCGTCTTCCGGCACACATCTCCTAATGATGCCGTCAGGACCTCTCTTGAAGAGTACAATTTCATTCCAAAAGTATCGCCGGACATCCCTAAAGAACTTCTTCTTTTGTGCATAGGATAATCCGGGAGGTATTTCCTGACAAACCAAATAGTTAACAAAATCAGCAAACCATGGTTCATTACCTCTTGATATCTTGTCGATGCACTCCTCAATGATGTGTAAATGCTCGTCCGAAAAAGAGTCATCTATAGGTAGATCGTCGTCTTCAATGTGTGGTAGACGACTCAAGTGGTCCGCAATAGAATTTTCCGAGCCTTTCCTGTCACGGATCTCTAGATCGAATTCTTGTAGGAGAAGAATCCATCTAATCAGCCTTGGTTTCACATCCTTCTTGGCAAGTAAATACCGGATCGCAGCATGATCCGTGTATACAATCACTGATAACACGATTTATGACTTAGGTTTAGGTAATCATTTAGATAGATTTCCCGCTCATTCATGCATGGTTTAGCACTAGTTCACGACGTTTGCACTCAATTCGCGTATTTTGTCGAGATAGACGTCTACACGGACTTGTGCGTGCTTTGTAGGTGTTTTGGGAGGTTTGGAAGCTAAAACGATACGTTTGAGGATCATCTATCAAGATGACACACCCTCAGACTCATTAGGATGCAAGCTAAAGGCTAGGGAGGGCTCATGGAACCTTGCCAACACAAGCCATGCACCAAATCGAAGCTTAATGATCAAAGGTAATGCTGAAGCACAGAATCACGGTTCTCTGACACTCCACGGCCGTGGTTTCAACCGTGGATTTTGCCATGTTTTCGTGACAGTTGTGCCACGATCTCTTGGCCAGCTCTTGCAAAGTTGTAGTATAAAAGTGGTCCTGCATTGGCTGAGAAGATCATCTTGGAGCAGCTCTCCATTATCCACTATCCTCTAATCAAAATATTCTCTCAACAAGAAGATTCTTGGGGAAGAAGAAGGTAGAAGGAAGCCACCATTGGAGAAGAGCTTGATTGGAGGAGGAGAAGACACACCATTGATAGATTTGCTAGCTTTGTAGAGAAGAATTTCGGAATCGCTTTCTAGAAGTTGTATGAACCATTTGAACCTTCTTTAAGAAGGATTGTGAGTTATTCTAATTCCATTTTCAGCTTGGTTTTGTTTTAGTTCACTTGTTCATCTCTTCCTCTTCATTACCTTGCAAATGGATGTCATGATTTTATGTTTGATTGTTTCGATTTCTATTATGAATGCTTTAGGCTAAATAGATGTGGTTCTAGGGTGAGGGAAGGATGGTTATGGCTAGGGCTATGATAGGATGGACTTAGATTTACTTTTGGATGACTTGTGTGCATGGACGTAGCTTCTGTTAGGAATCACGGCCAGTTCTTGCCAAACCATGGCCGTGGGAAGGTAGAACAAACCGTGATCTTACCTGGTTCGATGGATCTAGTCCTAGATTGTTAGAATGTTGAAATCCTAAGTGTTTGTTGAGTTAAATCTATCCTAGGGTGACCTAGTGTTGGCAACTAAGTGTTAGGAGAGACTTATCCGGTAATCCTTGCCCTTAGATCTCAAAGATGACAAACCCTAGGTAGTGGTGAGCCTCATAAGCCGCCATTGGATTAAGTGTGCTAGGATGGTTGTTTAGGACTAACCCTTCCGAGACTTACCCGGTAAGGATAGGTTAGATCTCTAGGTAACAATCCGGTTTGTGTAGAATCCCGTCCCTTAGGTTCTTAGAGACTTACCCGGTGATGAGACTTTAGGGATGGCCTAGTGGACCATGAGACCTACCCGGTGATTGATCCCAATCTAGAAACACTTAACCCCAACATATCATAGTTAATCCAAGGAAAGAATAGATAGCTTGAGTCTTATGCCATAACCGGAACTTCCAACCCCTGGAATCCGCTTCTCTATCTTTGATCTATATCTCGTTTTATCTTGTTTAGTTTGTTTGATTGTGTTGATTTGTTAGTTTAGTTGACTATTATATTTCGCATGATTTGTGATCTTTGATTAATCACCGAAAACCAACCAAAAACAATTGTGATTTTCATTTCTTTATTTCTCTCTTTTCTTAACCTAGATCTTCACTAGACTTAATCATAAATTGAATCAATCTCACCTTAGTCTTTGTGTTCGACCTCGGAATACTATCCCTACTACAAACGTCCCGTACACTGCGGGTTTCGCTAGGAGTTAGGATAAATATAACGAGAATATAAATTTAAAACCCATTGCGTATCACACATCCTGAGCGTAACAAGTTTTTGGCGCCGTTGCCGGGGACTAGGTCTAGATTGAGTCTATTTTGTGATTGTTTATTAGTGTAGATCTTTCTTGTTGCTTTTGATCTCTTTTTGGTTTGTGTCTTTGCTTTTCAGGACATCTCACTCTTTAGGTGTATGCAAAGATCTCGTGGCAAGGATTTAGCTCCATTCGATCCCGAACCGGAGAAAACCCTTAGATCTAGATCCAAGAGCATTAAAAAGGGAAAAGAGATGGCCGGAAGAGATCTCCAAGCTGAGTTGGATGAGGCCTTAGAGCAAATTAGGATAAGGGATGAAGCCTTGGAGAATGAAAAGAGACTTGCCAATGAGAGGCAAGAGGCAACTAGGAGGGAGATTGAGGAGATTAGGCAAGCTCTTGTTCAAGGAGAGCTTGGGAGGAGATGACAACCGAGTTTTTGACTAAGTTCTTCCCACCTTCCAAGACTACCGAATTAAGAGGGGAGATCAATGCCTTCGTGATGAAAGATAGAGAGAGTTTATTCAAGTCTTGGGAGAGGTTCAAAGATCTTCTCCTAGATTGTCCACACCATGGCATACCAAAAATTGAGCTATTGGAGATCTACTTCAAGGGACTTGATGAAGATAGCCAATTCAAGCTCCAATCTCTTTCCGGTGGGACATTTATGGAGAAGCATGTAGATGAAGCTTGGGAGTTTGTGGAGAAGCAAGCTCTAGTGATTGAGAAATACTCCCATAGGAAGAGTGAAGGGAGAAAGGCGGGAGCATATGAGGTGAGTGAAGTCACCATGAGCAATTTCAAGCTTGACGCCATCAACAATGAATTGAAATCTTTGAGGGAGTTGTGTGCTACAACCTTGAAGAATCAAGCAACTCCTCAAGTGCTTCCACAAGCCAATTTGTCATCCAAGGAGGAGGATGTGAATTACCTGGGAAGGGGCAACTACAACAACAATTATCAAGGCCCGAGGAACTTCAACAACAACCGGCAATTCAACAATTACCGGCCCAACCACAACCATCCCGTATTTTCTTACTCTAACCCGGATGGAGCCTTGAACCCTCCCGCGTCCTCGAGCACAACTCCACCACCGAAAACTTCACAAGAACCTCCACCCGGATTCACTCAACCTCCAAAGGATAGAACCGAAATGATGTTTGAGCAATTGCTTGGAAGGTTGAGTGGTCTTGAGAGCACCGTGACTTCAATCTCTAAAGCTCAAAAGGTTTTGGAAACACAAGTGTTCCAAAAGGCGGGTAAAGCCCATAGAGATCCGGGAAAGCTTCCCGGAAGGACCGAAGACAACCCAAGAGGCCAAGTGTTGGCTATCACAACAAGGAGCGGGTTGAGTATGAAAGATCCTTTGCCTAAGGACAATGCTAAAGGGAAACAAGTGGTGATAGAGGAAGAAACTTTGCAAAGAGATGGAGGCAAGAGCAAGGATGTTGAGCCAACATATGTGGCACCGCCTCCATACAAACCACCACTACCGTTCCCTCAATCACGAGCAAGAGCTCGTTTGGACAATCACTTTGGTAAGTTCCTTGAACTAATGTCCAAATTGCATATTAACGTTCCGTTCATGGATGCTATTTTAGGAATGCCGGCATATGGCAAGTTCTTGAAAGAGATACTCTCCAACAAAAGGAAGTTGGAGGAGTATGGGGAGATAAGAATGACCAAAAGATCCTCGGAATTGATCCAAACGATGAAGGAGGAAATGCCTCCCAAGCTAAGAGATCCGGGTTCCTTTTGTGTCCCAATTGGAGTGGGAGATGTGAAGTATGAGGCCCTTTGTGATCTTGGGGCAAGTGTAAGCATCATACCGCTTGCACTCTGCAACAAGGTTGGGCTAGGAGAGCCAAAACCGGTCAAGATGACCCTCTATATGGCGGACCGTTCTATCACACATCCGGTTGGGATCTTAGAAGACATCCCGGTGCAACTAGGAGGATTCTATGTGCCAATTGATTTCGTCGTCTTGGATATTCCGGCGGATTATCCGGTTCCCATCATCTTAGGAAGACCTTTCCTAGCCACTTCCGGATGCCTAGTAGATTGCAAGAATGGGACTCTCTCCTTCAACATTGGAGAGGAGAACATCAAGTTCAAGTTATCCACAATGATGAAAGGGCCAACCCTTGATGAGGATGTCTTCAACATAGTCGAGCAAGAGGAATCTAGAGAAGTTGTGAGCTCGATCTTGATCAAGGATCCCTTGGAGAAAGTTCTTACCTTAAGTATGATGGAGGAAGGTGTTGAGGAGGCTTGCAATGAAGAGATCAAGGCCTTAGAAGCATTAGAAGAGGAGACAAGGGCTCAAATTGAAGAAAACGAAGGGGTGTTGAACAACTGTAGGAACCACGGTCATGGAATGAGTTCCACGGCCGTCAAACTCTCTGTAAAGCCACAAAAATGGAGCCAGGCAAGGTCCACGGCCGTGGACTCGGAGCAGACCGTGATTCCAGCCGTGGTTTCCCCTGAATCAGCCCTTGATGATGATCAAGCTTCAAGGAGCCTTGAAGGGTCTTCATTTGCTTTGGATTCATCTCATCCAACATTATTTGGATCGTCTCCAATCGATAAAGGTCCTCCTAAACTTGAACTCAAACCCCTCCCCTCTCATTTAAAGTATGCTTTCCTTGGTGTTGATTCTACATATCCGGTGATTGTGAATGCATGCTTGAGTGATGATGAACTTGCTAAGTTGTTGCATGAGCTAAGATTGCATAGGAAAGCCATTGGCTATACTATTGATGATTTGGTTGGCATTAAGCCTTCTTTGTGCATGCATAAGATAATGATGGAAGATAACCACAAACCCTCTATTGAACATCAAAGAAGATTGAATCCTATAATGAAAGAGGTAGTCAAAAAGGAAATCATTAAGTTGCTAGATGCGGGAATTATCTACCCTATCTCGGATAGTAAGTGGGTTAGTCCCGTTCATGTAGTACCTAAGAAGGGTGGGATGACCGTAGTGACCAATGAGAACAATGAACTAATCCCGACTAGGACGGTTACGGGGTGGAGGATGTGCATTGATTATAGGAAGCTTAACATGAACTCTAGGAAAGATCACTTCCCTCTCCCTTTCATTGACCAAATGCTAGAAAGGTTAGCTCAACATTCTCATTTTTGCTATTTAGATGGCTATAGTGGATTCTTCCAAATCCCTATCCACCCCGATGACCAAGAGAAAACAACCTTTACATGTCCATGGGGTACTTTTGCATATAGGAGAATGCCATTTGGGTTGTGTAATGCACCCGCCACCTTCCAAAGGTGTATGATGGCTTTCTTTTCGGAATACATTGAAAATATCATGGAAGTGTTCATGGATGATTTCTCTGTTTATGGTTCTTCCTTTGATAATTGCTTGGCTAACTTGTCATTAGTATTGCAAAGATGTGAGGAGACAAATCTTGTCTTAAATTGGGAAAAATGCCACTTCATGGTAAGCGAAGGTATTGTGTTAGGACACTTGGTGTCTAACCGTGGCATTGAGGTTGATAGGGCCAAAATTGAAACGATAGAGAAGTTGCCGCCACCTACCTCGGTGAAAGGGGTAAGGAGTTTCTTAGGGCATGCCGGTTTTTACCGGAGGTTTATTCAAGAATATTTCTAAGCCTCTTACTAACCTACTAATGAAGGATGTTGATTTTGTCTTTTCCAAAGATTGTCTTGAGGCTTTTTGTAGGTTGAAGAACGCTTTGATCTCCGCACCTATCATGCAACCTCCGGATTGGAGTTTACCATTTGAGATCATGTGCGATGCAAGCGATGTAGCCGTTGGGGCTGTTTTGGGGCAAAGGAAAGATGGGCGCACTCATGCCATTTATTATGCTAGCAAAACGCTAGATGATGCCCAACTCAATTATGCTACCACCGAGAAGGAGTTGCTAGCGGTTGTGTATGCATTTGAGAAGTTCCACTCATATCTTGTTGGAGCGAAGGTCATAGTTTATACGGATCATGCTGCGATCCGTTATCTACTTACCAAGAAGGATGCCAAGCCTAGGTTGATTCGGTGGATCCTTCTTCTACAAGAGTTTGATTTGGAAATCCGGGAAAAGAAGGGATCCGAGAACTCCGTGGCGGATCACCTTAGTAGACTCCCACCATTGGAGCTTGAAAGAGATGACATCCCGATTAATGATTCGTTCCGGGATGAGCAATTGCAAATGGTGGAGGAATGCTTGTTCCAAGTGTCTAGAGGAAGCGAACCATGGTTTGCCGACATTATGAACTACTTAGTGTGTGAGGAAGTACCTCCCGGTTTGACATATGCCCAAAGGAAGAAGTTCTTCAAAGATGTGAGGCATTACTATTGGAGCGAGCCACTTTTGTTCAAAAGAGGGCCGGATGGAATGTTTAGAAGATGCATACCGGAGGATGAGGTAGAGAGTGTGATCCTCCATTGTCATTCCTTGCCATGTGGAGGGCATGCTAGCTCCCACAAGACATGTGCGAAGGTGTTGCAATCGGGTTTCTTTTGGCCAAGTTTGTTCAAGGATGTGCAAAGCTTTGTGGTAGCTTGTGATGCTTGCCAAAGGACGGGCAACATCTCAAGGAGGAATGAGATGCCTTTGAACAACATACAAGAAGTGGAAATATTTGATGTGTGGGGTGTGGACTTCATGGGACCATTCCCTTCTTCATGTGGCAATCTCTACATCCTATTGGCGGTGGACTATGTGTCGAGATGGGTGGAGGCAATCGCCTCTCCTACAAATGATGCCAAAGTGGTGGTGCGGTTCTTCAACCGAGTGATCTTTCCTAGGTTTGGTACACCAAGGGTGATCATTAGTGATGGAGGGAAGCACTTCACAAATAGGAACTTTGGAGCGCTTTTGGCTAAGTATGGGGTGACTCATAAGGTGGCGACACCTTACCATCCCCAAACTAGTGGCCAAGTGGAGATCTCCAACCGGGAGATCAAGGCTATTCTTGAGAAGACGGTCTCTAGGACGAGAAAAGATTGGGCTATGAGGCTCAATGATGCCTTATGGGCATATAGAACCACCTTCAAGACACCGATTGGCACCACTCCTTACAAGTTGGTCTATGGCAAGTCTTGCCACCTTCCGGTAGAGATGGAGCATAGAGCTTATTGGGCCATTAAGTGGCTAAATTTTGATCTCAAAGAGGCGGGAGAAAAGAGATTGCTTGAATTGAATGCCCTCGAGGAGATCCGGTTGGATGCTTATGAGAATGCCCAGATCTACAAGGAGAGGACCAAAAGATGGCATGACAAGAGGATCATCCCCAAGGAGTTGAGAGAAGGAGATCTTGTCCTTCTCTTCAACTCAAGGCTAAGGCTCTTTCCCGGAAAGCTCAAATCAACATGGACCGGGCCATATGTGGTGAAGAAGATCTTTCCCCATGGAGCTATTGAGATAGGAGGGGAGCATTGTGAAAACTTTAAGGTGAATGGGCACCGGTTGAAGAAGTATATCCCGGGAGCTCCGGTAGATATGATTGCCCCACTTTACCTTGAGTAGACACCTTGAGTTTGGTCAAGCTAATGACCTTAAAGAAGCGCTTGGTGGGAGGCAACCCATTGGTAACGTTTTTCCCTTTCTTGTTTTGCTTTTGTTTTAGATTTTTCTATCTTTTTGTGTGTTTCGTGTGCTTAGTGTATGTGCTAGAACATTAGTGGCATTGGAAGCCTTGCTTGACACATGAATGATGATGATGAACCCCTCATAAATTATGGGTGGAGCGGACGCGGAACTTGGACGGCTAGCGGTGCCTAGCGCGGGTCCCGACGCCTTGATGAACACTTAGAGCTCTCTACCATGGTTGATAGGATCATCCAACATCAACTCTACTTGAGCAATCCCAAATACCATAGCAAACCATTTTTACATTGTGAGAACCTTCTTTCACTCTTCTTTACTTCATTTACACATTGGGGACAATGTGTTTCTAAGTATGGGGTGGGGTTTGCATAATCCTTTGCATGATGAGCATCTAGGATAGTTTAACATTTTCACATGTCTTGCATTGTACATATTCATCTCGAAAATTCCATAAAAATTCAGAAAATTTAAAATTTTTTTGTGCTTTCTAGGCTTGGATATGACCCTAATGATGAATCTTGTCTTGTGGATTGGCTATGGATGACCTTATGTGTTAAATTGATGAATGCATATGTGGACTTGAAGTACTTCCCTTGAATTCAATGAATGATTTGTGATCATGATGTTTCCTGGAATGGATTGAGTATTGAAGGTCGAAATTACATGATAGTTTAATGTATACCATCTAGAAATGAATGAGGCAATTCATCTTCCTCTACTTCTCATCTTGATCATGATTGTTTGAGCACCTCAATGGATATAATTTGACCTCTTTTGACCCATCCGGGAATAGGAGCATGATAGTGTGTTGATGTGTGTGAAAAGCAAGTGTGGGGTGAAGATGTTAATGAAAGAATATCATGCATAAAATGCTGAATTTGTTGTGAAAGTGTAGCCAAAAATATAGGCTTGGGGACGTTGGCTTAAATGACAAGTAACTCGGTACACTTCACATAATCGGGTGTTGGTGCCTTGCCAAAGTCAAATAAACCAATAGTCCTAACGAGCTTTGGTATGTGTGCCCGGTGTGGATGCACCTCGAAAACTAAGAAAAAGCCCGAGGACGGCTAATCACCAAGGTTTCGGCTTTTGTACACCAATGCCATTGTCTCAAAAATAAGTCAAAGAAAAAGAAAAGAAAAGAAGGAAAAGATAGAGAAAAATATACACTTGAGGGAAGTTGATCGAGGACAAGATTGTGGAGTTAGTTCCATTCCCGGATTAGCATCACATAACCTAGAGAAATCCCCACCTAATCACAACGTTTCTTAGCCTTTTATTTTACAAGACCTTATGACCTATTTGCATGTTTGTAAGACTTAGTAATCTAGATTGGATATGCTCTTGATCTTCTTGGCTTCTTCATTTTTACATTTCATGCATGCTTTCGAGCTAAGTACAATTGTCTTTTCATGCCTTCATTTATTTGATGCATAATGGTTTATCCTTTGCCCTGAAACATGACTTTGAAGGTGATCCAATAGTAGAAGCACAAAACCAAAAAGATTTTACCATTTTTCTGCATACACAAATCATGTTATCTCGTAGTCTATACTTGAGAATTTGCTCGGGGACGAGCAAACCTTAAGTACGGGGTATTTTTGATAACACGATTTATGACTTAGGTTTAAGTAATCATTTAGATAGATTTCCCGCTCATTCATGCATGGTTTAGCACTAGTTCACGACGTTTGCACTCAATTCGCGTATTTTGTCGAGATAGACGTCTACACGGACTTGTGCGTGCTTTGTAGGTGTTTTGGGAGGTTTGGGAGCTAAAACGATACGTTTGAGGATCATCTATCAAGATGACACACCCTCAGACTCATTAGGATGCAAGCTAAAGGCTAGGGAGGGCTCATGGAACCTTGCCAACACAAGCCATGCACCAAATCGACGCTTAATGATCAAAGGCAATGCTGAAGCACATAATCACGGTTCTCTGACACTCCACGGCCGTGGTTTCAACCGTGGATTTTGCCAGGTTTTCGTGACAGCTGTGCCACGATCTCTTGGCCAGCTCTTGCAAAGTTTTAGTATAAAAGTGGTCCTGCATTGGCTGAGAAGATCATCTTGGAGCAGCTCTCCATTATCCACTATCCTCTAATCAAAATATTCTCTCAACAAGAAGATTCTTGGGGAAGAAGAAGGTAGAAGGAAGCCATCATTGGAGAAGAGCTTGATTGGAGGAGGAGAAGACACACCATTGATAGATTTGCTAGCTTTGTAGAGAAGAATTTTGGAATCGCTTTCTAGAAGTTGTATGAACCATTTGAACCTTCTTTAAGAAGGATTGGGAGTTATTCTAATTCCATTTTCAGCTTGGTTTTGTTTTAGTTCACTTGTTCATCTCTTCCTCTTCATTACCTTGCAAATGGATGTCATGATTTTATGTTTGATTGTTTCGATTTCTATTATGAATGCTTTAGGTTAAATAGATGTGGTTCTAGGGTGAGGGAAGGATGGTTATGGCTAGGGCTATGATAGGATGGACTTAGATTTACCTTTGGATGACTTGTCTGCATGGACGTAGCTTTTGTTAGGAATCACGGCTAGTTCTTGCCAAACCACGGCCGTGGGAAGGTAGAACAAACCTTGATCTTACCTGGTTCGATGGATCTAGTCCTAGATTGTTAGAATGTTGAAATCCTAAGTGTTTGTTGAGTTAAATCTATCCTAGGGTGACCTAGTGTTGGCAACTAAGTGTTAGGAGAGACTTATCCGGTAATCCTTGCCCTTAGATCTCAAAGATGACAAACCCTAGGTAGTGGTGAGCCTCATAAGCCGCCATTGAATTAAGTGTGCTAGGATGGTTGTTTAGGACTAACCCTTCCGAGACTTACCCGGTAAAGATAGGTTAGATCTCTAGGTAACAATCCGGTTTGTGTAGAATCCCGTCCCTTAGGTTCTTAGAGACTTACCCGGTGATGAGACTTTAGGGATGGCCTAGTGGACCATGAGACCTACCCGGTGGTTGATCCCAATCTAGAAACACTTAACCCCAACATATCATAGTTAATCCAAGGAAAGAATAGATAGCTTGAGTCTTATGCCATAACCGGAACTTCCAACCCCTAGAATCCGCTTCTCTATCTTTGATCTATATCTCGTTTTATCTTGTTTAGTTTGTTTGATTGTGTTGATTTGTTAGTGATAGCATGAATTATAGTCTATATTTTTGGGTTTGTTTGGACGTTTTATCTTCAATAATCTGCATGTTAGCATGTATATTATGTGATTTTACTACTATTTCATCTACCTTTGTGGGAATCGAGGTCTACACCTAGTTTTACTGTAATTGTAGGTAAAATGGCACGTTTTGCATCAAAAAGGAGCAAAAGGAGTCATGAGTCATTTGGAGCTACATCCAGGGAGCATAGCCATGGATTAAAGATTCACTTTGGACCAGTTTTGAGAGATTTCACATTCAGTTATGACTCACCTCGGTTGACCAGAGATTCATCTCGACCGAGGTGATCCAGAGACGCCGACTCGACCGAGGCGAACACCTAGGACGCGGCGAGAATATTTTATTCTTGGCTGAGATCTTTTATCTTTGGAAGGTGATCTTATATTTTTGGGCTTTGCTCCTGGAAGGAAGAAGATCTTATATTTTACCTATTTTTATGGGAAAAGATCTTTCTAAGATTTATTATCTTTGGAGGGTTATTTTCCTATAAAAAGGGTTGGGTTTCCACAAATCCAACATCCCGCTTACACCGAAAGATCCGCTATCACCGCCGCAGCCATACTCCAGTTGGGAGTTTCGAAGAACCTTTTTGAAGGTTGAAGGAAGATTGAAGATTGTAGCTTTTATAGCTTTTGGAAGGTTTTCTTGTAAGATTACCTTAGATTCTCTTCCTTGTTGTCTTGCCTTGTTGGATTTTTATCCAAGGAACGCTTTTATTGTGATATTTGATTCAGTTATTGAAGTCTTTTCATTAAATTCTTCTTGTTTAAATATTCACCTTCTTCCCATATATTTGATTATTGCTTTCATGATGATGAGTGGCTAATTTCCTTGTGTGATTCTAGGGTGATTGGCTGAAGGTTGTGGGAAAAACAATGATAGAATAATCTTAGATTCCAGTAGGATCCTGAAAGTTCGAGTCTTTAACCTTAACCCTAAGCATCTCGTTCAGTCGATGAACATCTCGGCCGGGGTGGAATCTGGCTGACCGAGGTGACTTGTCTGATTCTAAACTGAGAAGTTAAGTGTTAGAGTTTGCCAAATCCTATTCTTATTATACCTTTCCTGGTTCAAAGCAAGCTTAGGATGAGACTTACCCGGTAATTCCTTAGTTTGTGTACCGACGATCATAAGTGTAGGTAATAAAGGTTTATCCTTTATTGGGGTTTGAGTGTGCTTTCATCCCATCTTTGTGAGTTAGCCTGAGACTTACCCGGTAAAGGTTGATTCTATTCCCTTAGATGGTGTGTTAGTTTGAGGTTATAGTTCTTTATCTTGATTCCTTGAGACTTATCCGGTAATAGGAGTTACGGTTTAGGATTAGTGAGTAGTGAGACTTACCCGGTGATCTAGTCCACTTTAGCAACACCTTCCCTTTGCAAAAATCTCAGCTTTGTCCGCTTATCTTTAGATTTTGAGTTGGAACCACAACTAGACGCTTTAATCCCTAGAATTGCACGTTTGCTTTATTGACTTCTTATTCATCTTTGATTGTGTTAATTGCTCTTGTGGTTAGTATTCACGAAGCTTACCGTTATTGACTTTGTTTCACCGAGTCCCTGTGATCGACCCCTGGAATTTCTTGCTTTTTACTAGGATTGACCCGTACACTGCGGGTTCGCTTCCTTGTTTTAAGCTTAAGTCTAGGGTTATAAATTTAAAGCTTGCACACACCGTTTGGAGCAAACAAGTTTTTGGCGCCGTTGCCGGGGACTTGGTCTAGACCGAGCCGGTACGGTTTGCTCTTGGGGCGCTTGCCCCCGTGTCATCTAACCACTCTACTTGAGTGACTTTTGCAGGTTCTTTCTTAGGTATATGCGAAGGACTCGCACTGGGAAGGAAATCGTTCCTTACGATCCCGAACCAGAAAAGACATACAAGAGACGCTTAAGAGAAGCGAAGATGGCCCAACAAGACAACCGCGATCTTGAGGCCGAATTAAAGGAGGCGTTAGAGCTGCTACGCCTCAGCCAGGAAGAGCTACAGCGAGAGAAGGAAGAAACTCACACCAAAACTGAAGCGATCGAAGCAGAAATGGCCGTCATACGAGACCAGATTCTACTTCGACCGAGGGACGACCCAGTTCCCGATGCTGGACCGAGGCAGGTTCCAATTGCTGACCCTCGACCGAGGCAGGTCCTAGTACCAGACGCCCCGACTGAGATTCATCCACCTCGGATGCCAGTCCGAGATGTTCTTCTTGCAGGAATCCCACAAACCCTAGGTCAAAGGATGGACCCTAATCAACAACTGAGGCATCCAGGAGTCAACCTAGGAGATCCAGCGGACCATGACTACGAACTTCGACCGCAAGTTCTATCCATGATTCGCCAATGCCAATTCGGAGGGATAGAGAAGGAATCCCCACATCAACATCTTCAAAACTACGAGATCTTGATGGAAACCTTGCGACCTTCCAGAATTGAAAATAACAACTACAAGCTAAGACCTTTTTACTTTTCTTTAAAAGATAGAGCTCTTACTTGGTATCAATCTCTTCCTCCAGGAAAAATCAGCACATGGGAGGAGATGACTACGGAATTCTTGACTAAATTCTTTCCCCCCTCAAAGACCGCTGAAATGAGAGGGAAGATCAATGCTTTCATTATGAAGGACAAGGAGAGCTTGTCCAAGTCATGGGAGCGGTTCAAGGACATCCTTTTGGATTGCCCACATCATGGGATTCCAAAGATCGAGTTGTTGGAGATCTACTTCAAAGGACTGGACGGAAGCACCCAGTTCAATCTCCAACTACTCTCCGCCGGTACCTTCATGGACATGGCGATTGACGAGGCTTGGGACTTCATTGAGAAGCAAGCCTTGCATATGGAGAAGTACACCCACCAAGGAGCTGAAGGTGGAGTTAAAAGAGTCAACTTTCAAGAGACTCAATCCAACAACAATCAACTCACGTCTTTGAAGAATGACGTGAAGCAATTGAAGGAACTCTTGGTTGCTCAAACCAAGAAGGAAGAGCAAGGACAAAGGAACAACAACAATGGATACCGTAACAACAACAACGGTTCCCGGAACAACAACTACAACAACAACAACAATTGGAGGACGAACAATCAAAGCAACCAGAATCCTGGTAACTATTATTCTAACTCCAACTCTAATAATTCCTCTAACCCTTTCCTCTCTTCCCCTTCTTCTTCTACTCCATTAAAGAGCCAGGGGCAAGGATCGAGTTCGTCTCAGCCGGAAAAGAAAGACGCAGTTCTGGAGGCTATCTTGATCAAGCTTAGCGCTATGGAGAATTCTATGACTTCATTTTCGAGGGCCCAAAAGTCCTTCGAACAACAACTTGCAAGTAGGGCGAATGAAGCGCCAAGAGATCCAGGGAAGCTTCCAGCAAAGACGGAAAGCAACCCTAAGAGCCAGTGCATGTCCATAACGACGAGGAGTGGACTTAAAACTGCAGATCCAGTACCTCGTTCGACGCAGACCACCTCGGTCCAGATCCAGTCGAAGAACACCTCGACCGAGATGCCAACCGAGGCGGAGCAACAGAAGGCGGAGGGGAAAACTGAAGTTTATGTTCCATCCCCTGCATTCAAACCACCACTTCCATTCCCTCAGTCCAGAGCCAGAGCACATCTAGACAAGCACTTTGGTAAGTTCCTTGACTTGATGAATAAGCTGCATATTAACATTCCTTTCCTTGATGCTATTCTAGGAATGCCTGCCTATGGGAAGTTCTTAAAGGAAATCCTATCAAGGAAAAGAAAATTGGAAGACTATGGGGAAGTTAGGATGACATCTAAATCCTCGGAGCTTATCAAGATCATGAAGGAGAAGATACCACCTAAGTTGAGAGATCCCGGCTCATTTAGCATTCCCATTCAAGTTGGGGATGTCACTTGTGAAGCCCTTTGTGATCTAGGAGCCAGCGTGAGCATCATCCCGCTAGAGCTATGTACGAAGATCGGACTTGGAGAGCCCAAGCCGGTCAAGATTCGACTTTATATGGCGGATCGCTCCATCACCCGTGGGCATCTTGGAGGACGTTCCGGTCAAGTTAGGTAACTTCTATCTTCCTATAGATTTTGTTGTACTTGACATTCCCGCAGATTATCCTGTTCCTATTATTCTCGGGAGGCCATTTCTAGCAACTTCGGGTTGCAATGTGGATTGCAAGAACGCCAAGTTGAAATTCAACATTGGTGGCAATGAGGTGGAGTTCGCATTACTTGCAGCCATGAAAGGAGAGCAGCTAACTGATGATATCTTCAACATCTATGATGAAGAAGAATCAAGAGAATTGGTGAGCTCTATCCTTATTAACGATCCACTCGAAAGAGTTATAAGTTTTAGTTTAATAGAGGAAGGTATAGATGCTTCTTGTGATGCAGATATACGGAGCTTGAAAGCACTGGAAGAAGATCCAAGAGCTAAAACTGAGACACTAATCCAGGAGACGAAGATCTCCAATTTCGGTTCCAGTTACAGTACCTCGACCGAGGCACTTCCTGGACTGAGCGAGGCGACTGAAGAACATCTCGGTCAACGCCTCTGCACCTCGACCGAGGTCGATGGCGAGATGATGTCAACTGAGACTACTGAGAATAATAATCTTCTTACTCACTTCTCTGACATTCATCCTCAGTTGGTGGAACATTCTATCCACCAACTTTCTGATAAAAACGGACCTTGGTATGCTAATATTGTGAATTATCTTGTTTGCCAGGAAACACCGCCTGGATTGACGTACTCTCAAAAGAAGAGATTCTTCAAGGAAGTACGACATTACTACTGGGACGAGCCGCTGCTATTCAAGCGCGGGCCATATGGGATGCTTCGAAGATGCATTCCGGAAGATGTGGTTAATAGCGTGATACGGCATTGCCATTCGCTTCCTTGTGGAGGACATGCTAGCACCGATAAAACATGCGCTAAGGTATTGCGTTCCGGTTTCTTTTGGCCCACATTATTTAAAGATGTACAAGCTTTTGTTGTCTCTTGTGATGCATGCCAAAGAACAGGAAATTTATCAAGGAGGAACGAGATGCCACTTAATAACATCCAAGAGGTGGAAATCTTCGATGTATGGGGGATTGACTTCATGGGACCTTTCCCATCCTCCGGAGGAAACCTCTATATCCTTCTTGCGGTCGATTACGTCTCTAGATGGGTTGAAGCCATTGCCTCTCCCACTAATGACGCCAAGGTGGTTGTGAAGTTCCTAAACAGGACTATCTTTCCACGGTTTGGAACTCCACGCATCATCATCAGCGATGGAGGAACGCATTTCATCAACCGGAAGTTAAAGACACTTTTATCGAAGTATGGGGTAACCCACAAGGTATCAACTGCTTATCACCCTCAAACTAGTGGACAGGTCGAGATCTCGAATAGGGAAATCAAAGCAATTTTGGAGAAGACCGTCTCTAGAACGAGGAAGGATTGGTCCATGAAATTGGACGATGCTCTTTGGGCGTACAGGACCGTATTTAAGACTCCCATAGGTACCACCCCTTATAATTTGGTATATGGGAAATCTTGCCATTTGCCCGTTGAATTGGAACACAAGGCGTATTGGGCGATCAAATGGTTGAACTTCGACATTAAGGAGGCCGGCGAGAAGCGACTATTGGAACTCAACGAGCTGGAAGAGCTGCGTTTGAACGCATATGAGAATGCCAAAATCTATAAGGAAAGGACGAAGAGATGACATGACAAGCGTATCATTCCAAAGGAGCTTAACGAGGGAGACTTAGTTCTACTCTTCAACTCCCGCCTCCGCCTTTTTCCAGGTAAGTTGAAATCAAGATGGACCGGACCTTATGTTGTGAAACATGTTTTTCCTCATGGTGCAGTTGAGATATGGGGCGAAACTAGCGGAAGCTTCAAGGTCAACGGTCATAGACTTAAGAAGTACCAACCGGAAACTCCGGTTGAGGAGGTTGCACCAATATACCTCGTTTGATGATGCATCACGGTCCAGCTAGCGACCTTAAACCAAGCGCTTCTTGGGAGGCAACCCAAGGTATTGCTTTCTTTTTCCCGTTTTCTAGTCTAGCTTAGATAGTTTGCTTTTACTTTGTTTTGTTTGTTTTTGGCGTCCTAGACAGATAACAGGAGACTTCTAGGGAAGGAGCATAATTGGAAGTTCAGAAGTTCGAGAATTCGAGAAGACGAAGTTTGACTGAGACACCTTGGTCCAATCGAGGCCACCTCGACCGAGTTGATTCTTGAGCAACCGAGGCGACTAGGGTTTCTGCAGAACCACCTCGGTCCGTACCACCTCGGTCCAGTCGAGACCATCTCGACCGAGGTGACAGCAGTTCCAGGAACAGTATAAAAAGGAAAAAAAATTTCTGTTTTTACTTTTACCTTCTTCGACTCGACCGCGGCGCTTCTCATCTCGCTTCCTCAAATCTTGCTCGTTTTCGAAGATTTCCGCTTTCAAACTGCGATTAAAGAGTAGTGGATCCCATTGCAAGTACAGATTTGCGAAGAAATCGAACGAATCGACCAAAACGAGGTAAAAACAGTCGAAACCCTAACTCGTTCATTCGTTTCGATTTGGGCTTTGGTTGCCCCTGAATCTGCTGAGAAAAGGCTTAAGTACCCCATAGGAAGGAATTGTAGTGATTTTTGGGGGAAAAGAACTGGATTTTTGAGATTTGAATCGCAAACTGTTACGCCTCGGTCCAGTCGAACTGCATCTCGACCGAGGTGATTCTTGAGGATTGTCAGCGACCGAGGTGCTCTGACAGTAGCTGAAAAAAAAATGAGTTCCGAACGTCGCCTTGCCCTCAGAGATAGATCCTCACCCTCCCCTCCTTCCTCTTCTTCCCGACCTTACCGCCCGGTGATCCACGAGAGATGCCGGGTAGATTATGAGCGCATAGCTAGCCGTCCAGTGATTGCACCACGTTTCCTGGACGTGTCAGCTTTTGATTGCCTAGGGGTAGATGGAGACCTTAGGCGGATGATCACCACAGTTGGGCTGGATCAGTTTACTGAGATTCGGGCCCCAGCTTACTTGGAGCCGACCCTAGAGTTCGTTAGCTCCTTTTCCTACCTTCCCACAGAGCAGTCTGTTAAGTACCGGTTGATGAACCGGAACTTCATAGTTCCCTTAGAGGTTTGGAGAGAGATTTTCAGCTTTCCTGAGCCCACCGCCACTGACTTCCCTTCCCGATCTGTAGCTAGGGAGTTCTGGGGGCAGATTGCCCATATTACTGATCATGCAGATAGATGGCGCCCTGGAGATTCCAGGAAGAAGGTCATCTTCCACCTTGCCTTCAGATTAGCCCATAGGATATTCAGCGAGACACTTCTGGCGCGTATTGAGACGCCCCAGAAGATCCGACAAGGCGAGCTTTTCAGCCTTTACTGTATGGTTACGGGGGGTTTCCTAGACTTTGGCTTGATCTTGGCAGAGGACCTGCACAAGATCAAGGCCAAAGCGAAGGGAGATATCTGCTGCGGAGGTCTAGTCACCCACATAGCTGCTTTTCATGGGATGGACCTCAGTGCTTGTACGATGGTGGCGGCTCCGAAGCCGCTTGGATTGCAGGAGATGATCACTCGGAGGATTCTAGTTCCCCGAGGTCTGACCACTCCATATGTTGCTATGCCGTGGGAGCGGACTGCACCACAGGGGATCCGCTGGTCTGCCCAGTTCACAGTTTTCGATCCACATTATTGGCAGACAGCTTGGGCTCCACTGATGGAGGATCATAGGGAGGCAGCAGCTGCCCCAGCTGAGGATGAGGAGGAGGAGGCTGACGATGACGAGGATACAGTGGATGAGAGAGATGGTGGAGTCCCGATGGATACAGGGACAGATAGTGCAGGGACGAGCGCGCCGCCGATCATAGACTTGGATGATGAGGATGAGACTGAGCCTGCACCAGCTGAGACTTCTCCGGTTAGACCTGCTAGACGCAGGAGACATAGAGGGAGAGATCCAGCTGCCCACAGACGGATCGATGACCTGACGGATCAGGTTATTGATTCCTATGCTGCGTTGTCGCTGGATATCCGCGAGATGCAGGAGAGGCAGCATTATCAGCATATCATGGCCCAGCTTCAGTTCGAGCGCGTCATGGGTTATCCGTTTGACCCAACTCAGTATCCATACGTGCCACCACCACCACCACCGGATCGCGACTATTGAGGAGCTGCAGGATTTTCTTTATTCTATTTTTATGCAGTTCAGCTTTTTATCCGGTGAGTACTCTTATTTCTAGACTTATATTGACCCACTGGGACAGTGTGTCCCAAGTATGGGGTGTTTGTATTTATGTGATGACTTTGATGTACTTATTTGACTACTTTGATGTATGACGCACATTTGATCGGATATTTCATATTTATGCTTCAGTTGTCTTTATATGTTTATCTGATATTACATGCATATCTACAGGTTATTTGATTGAGAAAAACGTCGAAACTGAAATAAAAAAAAAGGTTTTAAAAAATTTTTTTGACCTCGACCGAGTCAGTCTTGGCCAAACGAGGCGTTTCACCTCGGTTGAACCAAGAACACCTCGACCGAGGTGGGTTAACTGAGAGTTTTTGAAAATTATTTTTGTGTTACTTATCTGGATATGATCTCAGTGAAGATCTTGCTTACTGACTGGTTTTAAATTCTTTATGTGTTTGAAAGGTTTTATAATATGTTTAAGTTGCTAAATGCTTTGTTTGAAATTATTGGCATGTTTAATACTTTGTTTTTATCCAAATTATGTTGAATTTGAAGGTTGACACCACAAGATAAGTTCTCTCATTCTCTTCCTGGAAAGACCAAGGCAATTCATTCTTCTCTCTTCTTCTTCTTGATCATGCTTAGCCCCTCATATACATTTTGCCTCCCTTTACCTATCCGGGAATTAGGAAGCAAGCGAAGTGGTGAAAGCAAGTGAAGTTAAAGTTGAGAAGTTGGCTGGAAGTGAAAGTGCTAGAAAGTAATTTTAGGTTTGGGGAAGTCAATCATGAAGATGAGTAACTCGGCACCATTCACATAGCCGGGTGTTTGTGTCTTGCCAAAGTCGGATTGAGCGATATTCCTAACGGGTCATGGTATGTGCATCAAGGGTTTGATGCATCTCAAAAAATTGATGATTGCTGATTTCCTAGGCTTCGGTTATTGTGCACCTCTGTCCATGCATCCCAAAAAGTAAAGTAAAAAGAAAAAGTGTGAAATAAGCAAAGCTTATTGGTGGAAGATGTTGCAAGTCAAAGTGGAAGTGAAGTTCGTCCTTTTCCCGGATTCTAGCACCACATTACCTTACACACATCCCTACCCTACACGTTTCTTGACCTTTTCCTTTGGGAAGCCCTTGAGACCTTGAGCTTGTTGATTGACTTAGTGGTTTAAACTGGATTATACATGATAAATTTTGATAATTATGACTTATTATGCATTCTATGGTTTTATGCAAAGATGAACAACTTTCCTATATTTATAAAATGTTTTGATCATGTTTGGATTTTAAATTCCATGAAGTATTCTCTTAGAGTGATCTATGATTGTAACACATCATAAGAATGTTTTTGAAAGACTTTTCATTGATTTTTATGACTTATAATCCATTCTATCTTGTCTTCTATATGCGGAACTTGCTTGGGGACAAGCAAGGGCTAAGTATGGGGTATTTTGATAGCATGAATTATAGTCTATATTTTGGGGTTTGTTTGGACGTTTTATCTTCAATAATCTGCATGTTAGCATGTATATTATGTGATTTTACTACCGTTTCATCTACCTTTGCGGGAATCGAGGTCTACAACTAGTTTTGCTGTAATTGTAGGTAAAATGGCACGTTTTGCATCAAAAAGGAGCAAAAGGAGTCATGAGTCATTTGGAGCTACATCCAGGGAGCATAGCCATGGATTAAAGATTCACTTTGGACCAGTTTTGAGAGATTTCACATTCAGTTATGACTCACCTCGGTTGACCAGAGATTCATCTCGACCGAGGTGATCCAGAGACGCCGACTCGACCGAGGCGAACACCTAGGACGCGGCGAGAATATTTTATTCTTGGCTGAGATCTTTTATCTTTGGAAGGTGATCTTATATTTTTGGGCTTGGCTCCTGGAAGGAAGAAGATCGTATATTTTACCTATTTTTATGGGAAAAGATCTTTCTAAGATTTATTATCTTTGGAGGGTTATTTTCCTATAAAAAGGGTTGGATTTCCACAAATCCAACATCCCGCTTACACCGAAAGATCCGCTATCACCGCCGCAGCCATACTCCAGTTGGGAGTTTCGAAGAACCTTTTTGAAGGTTGAAGGAAGATTGAAGATTGTAGCTTTTATAGCTTTTGGAAGGTTTTCTTGTAAGATTACCTTAGATTCTCTTCCTTGTTGTCTTGCCTTGTTGGATTTTTATCCAAGGAACGCTTTTGTTGTGATATTTGATTCAGTTATTGAAGTCTTTTCATTAAATTCTTCTTGTTTAAATATTCACCTTCTTCCCATATATTTGATTATTGTTTTCATGATGATGAGTGGCTAATTTCCTTGTGTGATTCTAGGGTGATTGGCTGAAGGTTGTGGGAAAAACAATAATAGAATAATCTTAGATTTCAGTAGGATCCTGAAAGTTCGAGTCTTTAACCTTAACCCTAAGCATCTCGTTCAGTCGATGAACATCTCGGCCGGGGTGGAATCTAGGTGACCGAGGTGACTTGTCTGATTCTAAACTGAGAAGTTAAGTGTTAGAGTTTGCCAAATCCTATTCTTATTATACCTTTCCTGGTTCAAAGCAAGCTTAGGATGAGACTTACCCGGTAATTCCTTAGTTTGTGTACCAACGATCATAAGTGTAGGTAATAAAGGTTTATCCTTTATTGGGGTTTGAGTGTGCTTCCATCCCATCTTTGTGAGTTAGCCTGAGACTTACCCGGTAAAGGTTGATTCTATTCCCTTAGATGGTGTGTTAGTTTGAGGTTATAGTTCTTTATCTTGATTCCTTGAGACTTACCCGGTAATAGGAGTTACGGTTTAGGATTAGTGAGTAGTGAGACTTACCCGGTGATCTAGTCCACTTTAGCAACACCTTCCCTTTGCAAAAATCTCAGCTTTGTCCGCTTATCTTTAGATCTTGAGTTGGAACCACAACTAGACGCTTTAATCCCTAGAATTGCACGTTTGCTTTATTGACTTCTTATTCATCTTTGATTGTGTTAATTGCTCTTGTGGTTAGTATTCACGAAGCTTACCGTTATTGACTTTGTTTCACCGAGTCCCTGTGATCGACCCCTGGAATTTCTTGCTTTTTACTACGATTGACCCGTACACTGCGGGTTCGCATCCTTGTTTTAAGCTTAAGTCTAGGGTTATAAATTTAATGCTTGCACACACCGTTTGGAGCGAACAGTTAGTTTAGTTGACTATTATATTTCGCATGATTTGTGATCTTTGATTAATCACCGAAAACCAACCAAAAACAATTGTGATTTTCATTTCTTTATTTCTCTCTCTTTTCTTAACCTAGATCTTCACTAGACTTAATCATAAATTGAATCAATCTCACCTTAGTCTTTGTGTTTGACCTCGGAATACTATCCCTACTACAAACGTCCCGTACACTGCGGGTTTCGCTAGGAGTTAGGATAAATATAACGAGAATATAAATTTAAAACCCATTGCGTATCACACATCGTGAGCGTAACAATCACCTTTGCACCTACAAGATAAGAACGAAACTTTTTAAAGGCATATACAATAGCTAGAAATTCCTTTTCAGTTGTAGCATAGTTGAGATGCGCTTCGTCTAGCGTCTTGCTAGCATAGTAGATAGCATGGGTCCGTCCTTCCTTCTTTTGTCTTAGCACAGCTTCAACAACTACGTCACTCGCATCACACATAACCTCGAATGGAAGATTCCAGTCCGGAGGTTGGATAATCGGGGCTGAGATGAGAGCTTCTCGAATCTTATAGAATGCATCTAAACAATCCTGCGAAAAGTCAAAAACTGCATCCTTCATCAAAAGATTTGTAAGCGGTTTTGATATCTTAGAGAAGTCTTTGATAAAACGTCTATAGAATCCAGCATGTCCTAGAAAACTTCTTATCCCTTTCACCGAAGATGGAGGAGGAAGTTTCTCTATGGTCTCTATCTTAGCCTTGTCTACCTCAATCCCTCTACTAGAGATTAAGTGTCCTAGCACAATGCCTTCTTTTACCATGAATTGACACTTTTCCTAATTAAGAACTAGGTTAGTGTCTTCACACCTTTGCAACACAAGAGAGAGGTTAGATAGACAATTATCAAATGAAGAACCATAAACAAAAAAATCTTCCATAAAAACCTCCATTATCTCCTCAATGTACTCCGAGAAGATGACCATCATGCACCTTTGAAAGGTGGCTGGGGCGTTGCAAAGCCCGAATGACATCCGTCTATAGGCAAACGTACCCCATGGGCACGTGAATGTGGTCTTCTCTTGATCGTCCGGATAGATCGGTATCTGGAAGAAACCACTATAACCGTCAAGATAGCAAAAATAGGAATGTTGTGCTAACCTCTCAAGCATTTGATCAATGAATGGTAGCGGGAAGTGATCCTTCCTAGTTGCATTGTTCAGCTTGCGGTAATCAATGCACATCCTCCATCTTGCGACGGTTCTTGTAGGAATGAGTTCATTGTTTTTGTTTGCTATAACCGTCATTCCTCCTTTCTTTGGAACAGCTTGAACGGGGCTCACCCACTTGCTATCCGAGATAGGATAGATGATACCTGCGTCAAGCAACTTAAGAATCTCCTTCTTGACAACCTCCTTCATGATCGGATTTAACCGTCTTTGAGGTTGTCTCGAAGGCTTGAAATCTTCCTCTATTAGGATCTTGTGCATGCATAATGATGGTTTAATTCCTACAAGATCCTCTATAGTATAGCCTAAGGCTTTCCTATGTTTCCTTAGAACAACCATTAATTTCTCATGTTCATCTTCACTTAATTCGGAACTAACAATTACGGGAAAAGTAGAATTAGTTCCAAGAAATGCATACCGAAGATGTGTGGGAAGTGGCTTCAATTCCATTGCTATTGCTGCCTTTGATGAGTCTTGAGATGTGTCCAACCCTTCCTTAGAGGTCTCTAAGGGTGTAGGAGTGGTGGAAGAAGAATCAAGAGTATTTGTGGAAAGAACGGAATTTTTCTCTGAAATACCCAAAATTACGGCATTACTGCTACTTCCACGGCCGTGGTTTAGGGCATGGAAGTCAACTACGGCACCACTGGTGGTTCCACGGTCATGGTTTTGGCCGTGTAACTTACTGGAGCTCTCCGAATAGCTGATTACGGTCATGTTGAGGGAAACCACAACCGTGGAATAACACGACTGGCCGTGATTCCTCACGTTTTCTGACCCATCGTAGAGTTTTTCAAACTCTTCCTCATGCACTTCTTTTAGCTCCTCCAAGGCTTCAATCTCCTCATTGCAATCCTCTTCTTCTCCTTTCTCCATGATGCTCATGGTGATAATCTTTTGCAATGGATCCTTGAATAGAATTGAGCTCACTTCTTCTCTAGATGCTTCCTCATCATAAACATTGAACATGTCCTCTCTAAAAGTTGGCTCTTTCACCAAAGTTAAGAGAAAAAACTCAACCTTCTCTTCACCTATATCAAATGCCAATCTAGCATTCTTGCAATCCACTATATAACCGGATGTTGCAAGAAATAGTCTTCCGAGTATGATCGGAACCGGACAATCTGCAGGAATGTTAAGCACTACAAAATCAATTGGAATGTAAAACTTACCGAGCTTGACTAGGACGTCCTCAACGACACCGACGGGGCGAGTTATTGACCGATCCGCCATGTATAACGTCATCTTCACAAGTTTAGGTTCACCTAAACCGATCTTCCTACACAAAGCAAGTGGAATAATGCTCACACTTGCTCCCAAGTCACAAAGAGCATCACATGTGACTTCTCCTACTCTAATTGGAACGCAAAATGACCCCGGATCTCTCAGCTTTGGGGGCATCTTTTCAGTCATTGTTTTGATGAGCTCCGAAGATTCCAAACTCATCTTGACTTCTCCAAAGTCCTCTAGCTTCCTCTTGTTAGAGAGGAGCTCTTTCAAAAACTTCCCATAAGAGGGCATACCTACAATTGCATCAATGAAAGGTATATTAATATGCAGTTTGCTCATGAGTTCAATAAACTTACCGAATTGCTTGTCTAGGCGCGCTCTTGCTCTAGACTGCGGGAATGGTAGGGGAGGTTTATAAGCTGGAGGAGGAACGTAGACATCTTCCTTCTCCTTCCCCTTATGTTTCTCCTTCTCAGCTGGAACTTCCACAAACTTGGGCTGCGGGTCGGTGGTTGTAATGCCACTTCTAGTGGTGATAGCCATCACCCTTCCCTTTGGGTTGTCCTCCGTCTTCCCGGGAAGCTTTCCTTGATCCCTAGGAACTTCTCCAGCCTTGTTGAACATCTGGTTTTCTAAAGATTTTTGAGCTTTATCAACCTTAGTTATGTAGCACTCTAGCCCTTGAAGCTTTCCTAGAATTGTTCCAACATAGAACCGAGCTTCTCCTTCTCCTTATTATTCGAACCATTCGATGTTTGCCCCTGACTTTTCAAAGGGGTAGAAGAAGAGGGAGATGTTAGTGAATTTCCAGAATTTGCATAGGGATTACCGGAATTTTTTTTTGTTGGTTGGAACGCCAATTGTTGTTGGAATTTCGGTTGTCGTTGTTGTTATTCCAATTATTGTTGTTCCAATTGTTTTTTCGGTTGTTGTTCCGGTTCCCTTGGTGGTTGTTGGTGTTGCCTAAGTAGCCAACATCTTGCTCCTTTGATTGTTGAAAACCAACTCTAATGACCTCCTTCAACTCCTTGATTTTTGTATTGAGGGAAAAGATTTGAGTTTGTGCATCTTGTGTTAGCTTCACTCCCGGCTCAATCTTCTGGTGGGAATACTTCTCAATCACTTGGGCTTGCTTCTCAATGAAGTCCCAAGCATCATCTTCTCTCATGTCCATGAATGTACCACACGAGAGAGATTGGAGGTTGAATTGTGTGTCCATATCCAACCCCTTGTAGTAAATCTCTAGCAACTCCAATTTTGAAATGCCATGGTGTGGGCAATCCAATAAGAGGTCCTGAAATCTTTCCCATGATTAAAACGAACTTTCGTTAGTTTTCGTAGAAAATGCATTAATCTTACCTCTGAACTCCTCCGTCTTGGATGGCGGAAAGAACTTGGTGAGGAACTCCGAAGATAGATCCTCCCATGTGGCCAGCTTTGCAGCTGGAAGAGCTTGATACCAAGCCAATGCTTTATCCTTCAAAGAAAAGAAAAATGGCTTGATTTTATAGTTATTGTTAGTAGCCCTTTTCGGCTTCAATGTTTCCATTAGAATCTCAAAATTCTGTAAATGTTGGTGTGGAGATTCAACACTAGTTCCACCAAATTGACTTTGGCGAACCATGGTAATAACTTGCGGGCTAAAGCTGAATTCTTGGATGTCCTCAGCTCCGAAATTCACACCTAGACGGCGTGGTTGCTGAATTGGATCCATCCTTTGCCCCAGAGTTCGTGGTTCATCCCCTCCATTAGCAACTCTCACATCTCCAACCGGAATGCGAGGAACAACCTGTGGTCTTGGGTTGTTACGAACGGGATGAATCACCGGATCGATTTCCTCAAGTTTTGGCATATTGGAATCTTCATCATCGGATGAATCATCTCTAATGAACTTAGCTGGTTTCCTGACCTTCTTCTTCTTCTTAGCATCATTCAGCTCCAACTTCATGTCCAACATCATAGCTTTGAGTTCATCAATTTGGAATTGATGACTCGTTGCCTCGTCCACACGAGCTTTCTCACTCAAATTAAGTTTAAGTTGAGCTTCATCCAACTCTGCTTGGATGTTTCTTTCATTATTTTCAGCCATCTATTTCTCTTTCAACTTTCTTCTTAAGGTTCTCTCAAGTTCTGGATCGAAAGGAACTAGATCTTTGGTAGATCTAGTCTTTCGCATATACCTAAAGAATCTGCAAAGAGCACTCACAAAAAGATATCAAATAACAAGAGCAAAAGCTCCCAAGCTCGATAACCGAAAACCGGAAATGGTCTTGACCAATTCCCCGACAACGGCGCCAAAAACTTGTTCGCCCTAAAATGTGCATGCAAATAAGTTTTAATTTATAAAACTAGAATAAAAGCAAGCGAACCCGTAGTGTACGGATCGGCGTAGATTAGCAAGTATTCCATAGTATCGATCCGAGGGAATTGGTGAAACAAAATCAGTTTCAAGTAATCGAGGAAATAAAAGTATAGAAGCTTTGCAAATATTGGGAAAACAGCAACCCTAAAGATCCAAGTGTCAAATTGTGGCAATCGATTCAAAATATACTATATATATAAGGACATAGTTGAGAATTACAAAGGTATACTAAAACAAGGTAATGTAAGGTGAAGTTCCAAAATCCTATATATCTAACCCAAAGACACTCTCTATAAAGGTTGTTGAGGCTGCAGTATAGAAAGGACCTAAATGTAAGAATTAAACTCAAATACCCCAGCCCAAACCCAAAAAATCAAAGATAAGCCAAAACGGTTAAGGTTGTGACACTCGAAACCGAAATAGAGGATGTTGAGTCTCACTACTACCTAGGAAAGGCAAGCCAAGGCTAGGTTAAAGCAAATCTTTAACTTTGAATCAAAGCAAAAGCAAGGTTCGTAAACCAGGGAAAATCACGGCTAGATCTTGAGAACCACGGCCGTGGAACTCAAGAACAGACCGTGATTTACAGTGTCGACGAGGTTTCTCACACTCTCAGGGTCCAATCTGTTTACGATCGATATATCATCATCTAAGCCACAACTATCAACCCTTCTCCTTAGAATTGCTAAAGGGTTTTAGCCAACAATCATTGTCATGATATCAATATTCAAATTAGGAAGAATAATAGATAAAAACCCTCAAAAACTCGAATAAAACTCAAAGTCAGTCTTGAAATCCAAACACAAAGGAAATATGTTTATGAATCTAGAAGAATAAGAACATAAACCTCACAAAGATCTAGAGAAGTCACAAAGAACGGGGTGTCAATCCGTTCTCGAATGAAAACCCTAGAATATCCAAAGTACACAATCTTTCGAAATTACGTTCTTCACAAATCTTCAATCCTCAAGCAAATCTCCCAATGGCGGCTAAATGTCCGTATGCGAAAGTAAGCGACCGTAAGCGAACGTCCCAAAAACTCTCTTCTCCAGCCTTTTTATAAGGCGAGGTAGGGTTACGAGAAAGCCCAATGACGTGGCCGACGTGGCAAAATATGACACGTCACAAAATCACCAAAATCACGGCCAAGTACAACTTTCCACGACCGTGGTTTAGGGCGTGGAACCAGATTACGGTACCATAGGATTTCCACAACCGTAATTTAGACCGTGTAACTCTCTGGAGTGCTCCAAACTCAAGTCCACGTTCATGTTGCCAAATCCACGGCCGTGGTTTAGAGCGTGGACATCAATTTCCTTCTCCACGGCCGTAATTCAAGGCGTGGACTTGCTTTTCCTCTTTCTTTGCCTTTGTTTTGTGCAATCTTTCATCCATGCTCCTTCCTTAGCCTTTCTAATGCATCTCCTTGCCATCAAATGTAATCAAACACTCCTTTCCTTCCTTATTTTGCTCCAATCCAAGCTTTATTCACCTAAAAACACAAAGAAGCTAGTGTAGATCTCTATATCGACAAAGTGGATGAACTAGCTCACAATTGCTTCAAACACATATCTATGAATACTATAAAGAGGAAAAAACAACTAAAACAAGTGCCTAAAATATCGTCATATTTCATGCTAACAGTACCTTTTATACTTTGGTAACTACCTCTCTCTCTTCTTGATTTTTTTCATTTATAAAAGTCACCTCTTATCTTATGTATCATGAATTCTATTATGACCAACAAAATTAACATAGTTATAACTTATACTCAGATGATGGTAGATCTTGATGCACCAAACCCTAGTAATCCAAACCTGAAAGAATATCTCGTGAACATTCTCTTTAGTTATTATCTCTTAACCAATTTATAACTCCATTTTTATTGATTTTATGCTATTTACTTATTTATTAATAATATAGTTTTCAAGTGAAAAGGGATTTTTAAATATTCTTACCTATAAAATTCTTAACTAAACAAATTAAAATTTTGAAAAAAAATCATTTTTTAAAAACAAATTCGATTTAGTTGTAGGTAACATGTTATATTTAAATCTATTTTGTTTTCATATTTTAAATTTTAAAAATTACATCAACAAAATATATAGTGTAATATAGATATTTAAAGAGTAAGTTTGGTAAGTTGATATATATTATGTATTATAATATAGTTATTTTAATAGGTAAGATGACTATTATATATGTATATATTATTTTTCAAAAAAATGAAATTACGTAAAAATGACATGTGGCACCGAAAAGATGAGGAAGTGATATGTGGCATTAAGTGATTTGGCTTTAATATAGGATATAGATATTTAAGATAAATTAGTATACTTAGACACACTTTTATTATGTTATACATAAGTAGGACTTGCTATTATATATTGGATTATAGTATATTAATTTTAAAGTTTATTATGCTATACATAAGTAGGACTTGCTCGAATATATTGGATTATAGGATACTATTTTAAACGTGTGTGCTATTCTAATAACTACAAACACCCAACAAAGAATCACCGATCTCTCTACAACAATGGCAAGGCTTAGAGATCCTCTCATTATAGGGAGAGTCATAGGTGATGTTTTGGATGTAACACCCCGAATCCGCGGGACTCGGAGTGCTACGGGTTGAGACCTCACAATGGGCCCCGACCCTTAGCCTGACAACAATTTCACCGGATCTTGCAACAAGGCACAAATAAAGGCCAAAACCGAAATACATTTTTATGCAATGTTAGAAAACCCGAAAAATAAAAGAAAGGAAATACTTCAGCCGTCCTTACAACAACATCAACATAATACAAAAAAAACAACAACAACAAAACAAGGACTCCAAAACCCAATTCAACCTAAGATTTACGGAACCCCGGCTACCCACTCCTCCAGATCACACGGCCACATCCTAACCTGCACATCAACTACAACAATCGGTATAAAACCGTTAGCTCACATTCTAGGCATTATAAAGATAATATGGCACAAACACACACATAAGAATACATAACACACAACATGCTCATATACATACACATCCGGTTCTTATTCTCTTTTTAGGTTATTCCATTTTTAATTCCATTCGTTTCAAGTGTCACACGAGAGTCTTATAACTATCGCCTTTGTCCCCGTATAAGCAACAAGAGTGTGGCGGAGCTCAACTAGTATACCATGTGGAGTGGCGAAGAAGCCCGCCCGTATACCATGTATGGCTTGGTCGTAGAGAACCTGCCAGTCTCCCTCGGGAGCTGGGCAGTGATGTCACCGCCTGATAATAATAGTAACAATGGGCCAAATAATATATATAGTCAAGTAATCCTAATCCGGTTTCATGATCAAAAGCGATAAAACAGACACCACCATAATGTATCCAAATAATGCATAAAAGTGGCTAAGTAAGTCCGAGGACTTACCTCGTCTCAAAGCTAAAGGAAACCGATATTAATCTCTGAAGGAATATAACCAAAGCCTGCCAAGACAAGGCACGATAATCAACAACTACTCACAAGCTAGAAATCCTTAGACTTTTATGTAACACCCCGAATCCGCGGGACTCGGGGCGCTACGGGTTGAGACCTCACAATGGGTCCCGGCCCTTAGCTTGACAACAGTTACAACGGATCTTGCAACAAGGCACAGATAAAGGCCAAAACCGAAATACATTTTTATGCAATGAAAAGAAAACCCGAAGGAATACAACAAAGGACTTCATCCGAAAATACAACTCCAAAGACTAAACTTCAAACAACATACAATAACTACAATACTAAAACTCGACTCCACCTAAAACTCAATCCTAAAATGTACGGAACCCCGGCTGCCCACTCTTCCGGATCTCCCAGTCGCAATCCTAACCTGCAAGGCAATCTACAACAATCGGTATAAAACCGTTAGCTAATATTCGAAGCATTAGAACCAATGGGAAAGGCACAAACACAAGTAAATCATCATAAACACACAACATTCTCAAAGCACACAATTCCGGTTTATTATCTTATTATTATAAAGTCATATCCCGTTCTAATTCAACTTAGGTTGTGACACGAGAGTCACCGAAACTCGCCTCGGTGCCTACTTACCGGCATGGAATGGTACTGATTTATCCGACCGTCTACCAGCACGGGTTAGTTGCCAAGAACCTCCTAGCTCTCGCGGGAGCTAGACAAGTTGTCACCGCCCGTTATCATACACTTGGGCCAAATAATATATAAAGGTCGGAAATCCTATTTCCAGTTTAGTTGTTATAATGAAAACAATAAAACACACACCACCAAACACACATCAATGCTAATACAAGGAATACGAGCTAAGAAGTCCGGAGACTTACCTCGTCCCAAAGATAATCCCGCTATATCCCGCTCTCAACTTCCCGCAGGAAGACACTCAACGCCTGTCAAAAGGCAGACGATCAACATCTCTCTCACATACTAGAAGTCCTTAGACTTCTAGTCCCAATGATCTCGCAAGATCATTAACCATAACCATGATAGGATAACAACCTCCTAATCCTTACGATCTCACAAGGTCATAACCATCACAACGCATGCTAGGATACTCTCGTCCTAGCCACCACAATCCCAACAAACATATAAATATAATCTCAATCTTCATAAGCTCACAAGATCAACCAAACAACTTAAAGCCATAAACAACTTCACAAGATAATATCAACTCCTTAAGTCTTACAACATTTCACAATCAACAAAACTCACCTAAGGTCCATAACTACTACTTGGTATTCACTCTAAGTTATGCTAGATCCAACCTAGCATGATACTAATACTAATCATAACTAAATCGAGGGAAGAGATGCTCGCACGATGCCAAAAGACGGAAAACGATCAACGGATGTCGACTTGGACTCGTTCGGCCTTTATCGGGACGCTTCCGAACCTAAAACCGAAACTATACAAATTTAGCTCATATGCTAAATTTGATCGGAATATAATATATATATATATATAGATATAGATATATAAATCTAAGGAAAACTCGTTTTCAAAAGCAGCGTTAAAATCTTGTAAATAATCCTCCCGGGGCACGATATAAAAATTCTAGAAGCTTGGTCATAAAACCGAAATTAAACATTGAGTCATAGCTCGAAATTAATCTTACAAGACATAATATGTAGTATATATAAATATAAGAATATTCCCGTAGTTAAACCCAAGTTTAAAACCCGTAAATACATTTTCCGGGCACAATATACAACTCTAAAAACTTGGGTCATTTTCAGAAAATAAAACTTTGGGCCAAATCTATAAATTAGTCCAGCAGGGGTATAAGTGCAACTTCCAAAAATGTGGGTAAAAACTGTAAATACACAACAGTGGGTCACATTTGTAATTAACCAAAACTGATGGGGCCCGATCGTAATTTTCCAAAAGGGTTTCTGAACCCCTTTCAGCGCAGCGGGAAGGCAATTGAACCGGGCGGCCGCCATGGCCCCGGAAGGTGGGGCAGGGCCAGCGCAGACGGTGATGCAGGAGAAGAGAGCAGCTGGCGGTGAGCTTCCCCCGGTGATGGCGTTACAGGGAGGGTGTCGACTCTGTTCCTTGGCTTTTGGTGGAGGCACCAAGGGAGAAAGGTGGGGGTTTTCCAGGCTGCGGCGCGACGGCAGTGCAATAGCACAAGCTCCGATAGGGCGCTTCTTAGAGGGCTTCTGGGCTCCTTCTCCGGCGAGGTTCAACGATCGATGAAGTAGCAGGGATGTTTGGCTTCGGCTTCCTGCTTCAATGAGGGAGGTAGTACAGTGGGAGATGGGGCTGGTTGTGGGTGCGAGAGAGAGACGGACAGGGCTGCGACCACTAGCGCTCCTCCAGCAAGCTTCCAAACGGGATTCAACGATGAAGGCTGAGCATAGAGGGCTGCTGCAAGCTGTTTCTTGGGAGGAGGGTTGAGAGAGAATGAAAGATAGCGGTAATGGTGGAGTGGGATGGTGTGTGAGAGAAGGAAGCATAGAAGAACAGAGGGTCGAGGGGTCGAAGATCACTGGCAAGGAATAGAGGGAGAGTATAATGAGAGGTCAGATAGGGTGTAGCCACATGCTAGGAAGTGTAGGTTGGACGGCAATGGTATCCCGACAAGGCAACCGAAGTCACAAAGGAAGGAAGAAGGTTGGAAAAGACAAGGAATGAAAATTAGGAATAAATAGATCGAAAATAACTGGAACAGGGTTTTCGGATCGGAAAAATATTTCCAAACTTTTTCGAGAAACAAAATACGGAATATATGTATACTTAAAATATAAGAAAAGAAAATACCCATAACACTAATTTATGGTAAAATATTTTCGAAAATTATTTAGGCTATTAAAATATCAATAAATAATACGGACAAATAAATATCAAAAAGACGCCTAAAAAAAACGGGCGTTACATTCTAGTCCTATATCATCTTACTAGGTCATACACTCTCATAATCTAGGATACACTCCTAGCCCTCATAAACTCGCGAGGTTTCAACTATAGCCCCAAGTGCTAGGATACTCTAATCCTAAACTCTACAATCTCAACCAACATATGAATACCACCTCAAGTCTCACAAGATCGACCACGAGGCTCACAATTGTATAACAACTCAATATCAACACACCACATGTCATAGAACATCATTAACCTCAAACACTCACCTAAAGGTTCCAAGCCACTACTTGGCATTTGCCCTAAGTTATGCTAGATCCAACCTAGCATGATTCTACCACTAAGCATAACTAGATCGAGGAAGAGGGTACTCACACACGATCCAAGGTTCAAGATGATCTACGGACGTCGAGATTGGATTCGTTGGTCTTTAATGACCGCTTCCGAACCTAAAACCAAAGTTAAGGAAATTTAGCTTAAACGCTAATTTTTGAAAGGAAGGTTTAACGCATTTAAAACCTAAGGAAACCCCTCTTTCAAAACAAGAGTGAATCTTGCAAACATTTTCCGGGGTGATCACAACAATTTATAAATACGGGTCAAACCAAAACAACTTTCCGGGCAACTTAAGAAATTCTCAAAACTTGGCCATTTCTCGAAATAAACTTTAGGTCCAGACATGATTATACACAAGGGAAAAAACCGCACATTTCCTAAAAATAGGGCCAAGACTGCAATAAAACAATTTGGGTCCATTTATGTAATTAATTCTACAAGAGGGTATATTATTCACATCCAAACACTAGGTCTAAAACTGTAAATATAAAACAGTGGGCACAAACAGTAATATACACAAATAAAGGGCAAAGTTTATAATTAAACCAACTCCTTCTTCAACCTATTGTTGAATGCGACAGAAGAAGAAGGGAAGGGGAGAGGGGCTCCCGGCGGCTGCCTAGGCGGAGAAGAGGAGGGCACGGTGTGAATCCGGTGAGGCTCGTGCGGCAGGCGGCGTCCGTTTCCGGTGGTCGACGGTGGCGAGGGGAGACTCCAGTGGTTGGATTCCTGAGGCAAATGTTGCATCTCCCCTCCTGTTTTCCTCTGTTGTTGGCGGCACAACAAGCAATTGAGGCGACAGGGAGGACGGGATGAAGATGGGAGGCGCGAGACATAGAGTAAGGGAGGCGGCGAAGACGTTCAATTGCTCCGGTGAAGAGAGGAAGAGGATGGGGAGAGAAGAGTGTTGCAGGGGGGGAAAGTAACGGAGGGAGAGGGACGAGATTGTGAGAAGAGTGGGAGATATTGGAGGGGTAACAGTAGGAGGCAGAGGGAGGGCTGCTTGGGGTAGATCCAACGAGAGGGAGGGGCGAGGGGTCACTGGCCGGCAGCAACAGCTGCAGACAAGAGATAACGAGGAGGCGGTCCTGCCATCTCCTGGGCGGATAGCTCCAACGTGCAAGAGACAAAAAGAGGCAGGAGAAAAGAAAAAGAAAATAAAAGGAAAAGAATAAAGAAAAAGGAAATAGGGCAAAACTAGATTAAAAGATCGGAACGGGATTTCCGAATCGGAAATTTCCGACTTTTCTGACTAAAAATAAAATACAGAAATACGAATATGTACTCCAAAACAATAAAATACCCGGAAAGTTATTTTTATGTCGAACAATATTTTTTAACAAATAATAAAAAGAAATCTCGTGCTACAAACGAATCAAAAGTAGGGAGAAAATAAAAATCGGAACGAACCCAAAAGAACGGAGCGTTACATCAGATCCCCCTAAAAACAAGTTTCTTCCCGAAACTTGCTAATCCTGAATTCTCGAACACTCACGTCCCGCTAACCACTCGGAACACTATAACGTGGCAACTACGGCCCTCTAATCCAAAGTCTACTCACATAAACACATCAAGACCTCGCAAGGTACACACAAAGAAAATGCACGTCACAACCCACATAAGCACAACCAATGAACGATCTCAGGACTTACCCGATGGTCCTATAGATGTCCCTAAACCTGCATAAAACTCGACCAAAGATACTATTCTACGTCTTACAGTTAACCTCATCGGCTCCTCGTCTCGACTAGATCATCACAATGGTCTACATGTCTCGAGTCATGTATGTACTCCCTCGACTGATGCACATGAACCCCGGGTGAACACCTTCTACTCTCGACGGTCACTCCAACCAGTAAAACCACTTTCCCCACTTGCACTAAGATTTCAAAAGGTCCGGTATATCGGAATCTCAACTTCCTTCTCTGGTCTTTCTTAATACATTATTTCCATTATGTTTCACTTTTATTTTCTCTAACAAGAAGATCGGATTTCCAATATACACCGTTGGCTTTGGTTCTTGTCAAACCAAACTTTGATGTTACGCTTTCTCATTTCTTGCCGCAAGTTCCAAGTAATGAAGGTAGTAATTTACTTCACACTGCTTCTACTCAAGAGACATATATGCTATTACTTTTACATCGTTCCTCAATACTCCATTAAGACCTTGTCTAGGGTAACCGCTTGTACCCTTCAAACCGATCATACCTCGGGACAATTTTAAAACAATTGCACCAATGAATCTCCTCTTAACTCTCAACATCTCTATTGTCAATTTTTTCTTCTCACTCAATACTTCATCGTCATCCGGAGTAGGTTAGCCACAAATGGTGTTACTTAGAGAATCTCTCCACAAATCCGGTAATGACCAACACATCCAAGGAAACTTGTAACTTCTTCCACGTCCTTCGGGGGTTTCCATCCCAAGACAACTTGTCATACAACTTTTTCTCTTCTTTATGAGTAGATCCAAATATCTTGTCCAGGCATTAGTAAGCCCATATGGAATCACTAAAACTCGTAGTGACCATAGTTGTCCGGAATGCTGTATTTGCAATATCCGAGTCTCGAGGTACAAACGGAGATTACCACCTCTATTTTCACAAACTGGTGTTCTCCGTAGAAACTTCAAATCAAGAGTTTAAGATATACTCCAATATGAACTTCAAATCAAGAGTTTCGATACACTTCCAACGTGAACTTCAAATCATCTTAATGGTAAATCTATTGGAATCCGTTCTATCTCGGCTTCCAGCTTTTCTTCTCCCATCACATATCGTAAGATATCGACACAATCTTGTCTTAACATTGGTCAAGTGGTCCACCCGGATCTGTTGAGGTGACGTCCATCGAACACGTGGTTTAATACTTCTTTAGCTGCAATGTTCACCGTCCTCTTTCAAAGATCCTTCATCTCCAGAACTCGGGAGACTTGCTCTAATAATCTTTTTAAGGTTTCACACTTATGTGAAGTCATAAAGGTCCAAACTGCAGGACTTAATAAAGCCTTATAATATATTAGTATTACCTTCTTCGTATTCTACCAAAGCTTGCCTCATTCCTTCGAGTAGGTGTAGAACTTACTCACTTTTCTTATGTAACGTCCGATCGACTGTAGAGGTTCTAACCTCAATCTTTCATGTACTTCTTGTACATCTCACATCGACTTCAAACTTCAAAACTTTAGTCTTCCCTTACTATTATTGGTCACCTTATGTATTTCTCGGTATTCTATGTACAACTACAATGGAAGCCTCATCTTAAGGTTGATCCACTAGCTCCTCTTACCATGATCAAACCTTAAAAGTTGTAAGATTGTTACAATCTCCTCCTCGGAGGTCTTGTTATAACTACTTGCTTGAACTCGTTCAACATTATTTGACTTAAGACAAATGCGCGTCCATTGATGTACCTCCTTACTATTGACATTGATCCACCGCGAATACTCCAAGCTCTTATTCCCGATCCTATATGTTCCCATAGTCTTGTTTACTCTTCCCATCTACACACATTAATAGACAACCCGCACTTGTGCGTTCTCAGTTGTCACTGATTAACTTGTATCCGACCTTCTCCGAAGTTAGCGACTAGCTCATAGTCTTGTTACCTCATTCCTGAAGGATACTCTCTCGGGGTACTTTGTCTTAACTCCACTAGCTCATTTTACTCTGCTTCAACTCCGCTAGCTCTTTCTACGCTCCTTTTTTCCTTCTGCTTCTGTAAGATAACCATACCTACCCAACTCTCTCGTCTCATATGCCCCACCTTTATAGGCTTAACCTCTCTTCATAATGTTTTGCAATTGCACTCCTCGAATATTCTGACATTAATTAGCCTCCACTCGCATCCTTCTTGGTTGATAATTTAAGTTCCTCGATCCAGCTTCTTGTTTCCTCTTTCATCTTCTGAAGATCATCATCCTCACGCACTTCCTCCTTCTTAGCGTTGCTCAGTCTCATCACAATGACGGAAATCGATTGACTCCCACGGTAATTCCACTATGTGAATTTTCACCCTGTGATCCTCCTCGTAACTCTCACATTTCTGAATAAATCACCCGCTTAGGATCTCGTAAAGATCGTCACTTCACCCTCTGGTACCTCCGTAAGCTTAACTTACGGTTCTCATAAATCTTTCCCAAGGTATTTTCATCTTGACTCTCATGCTTAGGAGTGCTTATGGAAAACTCGTCTTACTTAGAACGCCACCTTTATCCTCGAGCGGGAATGTAGTCCTCTTTACTTGATTCACACCTTCACTTCATCGGCACCGTACTTGGAAAAACTGTAAGTTCGTTGTCTCTAGTTGCTTCATTGTTTCCTTGATACCACTCTCATGTCTTCATGTCGCTTTTATATTGGTATAGTCTCCATCTTGGTTTCGCTTCAGTTGACTCGAGTTCTCTTCCACTTGTTTGTCCTTCGTTATGCCATCTCTAATCTTCTTCTTCGACGTCCTCTTAAATGAGTCCGGGAAATCACTGGGGTGTTTGCGTAAATTTGATGCTCAACTCGATAACTTGAGCATACTCATCTTTGTATGTATACTATCCTAAGCCAAAAGGCGATGTCCATGGGGGCGATGATAGCTTTCTATCATCTTAGCTATAAGGTCCACTATCACTAATATGATATTAGCATACCATATGTTTATATATATATATATGTATAGAAAGATATAAATGTCATGCTACTACTATAAACATAATACGTCCATAAACAATTTACAATTCAACATACAAGTATAGTCCAAAACATCCTAAGTCCACACATACGTATTTACATATATACACATATATACATATTATAATAATCATTAACTACGTCGTTGAAATCTGCAGAGGAAGTGGTGGTCCCGTATATTCTACCCCAATTGACTCATGCACATGATTTGTAAACGAAATTCATTTATTCAAAACTCATAACCCTTGAGGGTTCTGTTTATTTTTATTCGGCCTTTAGAAGATTGCGAGTGTCATTGTTGTCAACCTAGGGCTCTGATACCACTTTTGTAACACCCCGAATCTGCGGGACTCGGAGTGCTACGGGTTGAGACCTCACAACGGGTCCCGACCCTTTGCCTGACAACAATTTCACCGGATCTTGCAACAAGGCACAAATAAAGGCCAAAACCGAAATACATTTTTATGCAATGTTATGAAACCCAAAAAATAAAAGAAAGGAAATACTTCAGCCGTCCTTACAACAACATCAACATAATACCAAAAAACAACAACAACAACAACACAAGGACTCCAAAACCCAATTCAACCTAAGATGTACGGAACCCCGGCCGCCCACTCCTCCGGATCACTCGGCCACATCCTAACCTGCACATCAACAACAACAATGGGTATAAAACCGTTAGCTCACATTCTAGGCATTATAAAGATAATATGGAACAAACACACACATAAGAACACATAACACACAACATGCTCATATACATACACATCCGGTTCTTATTCTCCTTTTAGGTTATTCTATTTCTAATTCCATTCGTTTCAAGTGTGACACGAGAGTCTTATAACTCTCGCCTCTGTCCCCGTGTAACCAACAGAAGTGTGGCGGAGCTCAACCCGTATACCATGTGGAGTGACGAAGAAGCCCGCCCGTATACCATGTATGGCCCGGTCGCAGAGAAACTCCCAGTCTCCCTCGGGAGTTGGGCAGTGATGTCACCGCCCGATAATAATAGTAACAATGGGCCAAATAATATATATAGTCAAGTAATCCTAATCCGGTTTCATGATCAAAAGCGATAAAACACACACCATCATAATGTATCCAAATAATACATAAAAGCGGCTAAGTAAGTCAGAGGACTTACCTAGTCTCAAAGCTAAACAAAACCGATATCACTCTCCGAAGGAATATAACCAAAGCCTGTTCAAGACAAGGCACGATAATCAACAACTACTCACAAGCTAGAAGTCCTTAGACTTCTAGTCCTATATCATCTTACTAGGTCATACACTCTCATAATCTAGGATACACTCCTAGCCCTCATAAACTCGCGAGATCTCAACTATAGCCCCAAGTGCTATGATACTCTTATCCTAAACTCTACAATCTCAACCAACATATGAACACCACCACCTCAAGTCTCACAAGATCGACCACGAGGCTCACAATTGTATAACAACTCAAGATCAACACACCATATTTCATAGAACATCATTAACCTCAAACACTCACCTAAAGGTTCCAAGGCACTACTTGGCATTTGCCCTAAGTTATGCTAGATCCAACCTAGCATGGTTCTACCACTAAGAATAACTAGATCGAGAAAAGAAGGTACTCACAAACGATCCAAGGTTGAAGATGATCTACGGATGTCGAGATTGGATTCTTTAGTCTATGATGGTTGCTTCCGAACCTAAAACCAAAGTTAAGGAAATTTAGCTTAGACGCTAATTTTTGAAAGGAAGGTTTAACGCATTTAAAACCTAAGGAAACCCCTCTTTCAAAACAAGCTTGGTGAAACTTGCAAACATTTTCCGGGGTGATCACAACAATTTATAAATACGGGTCAAACCAAAACAACTTTCCGGGCAACATAAGAAATTCTCAAAACTTGGCCATTTCTCGAAATAAAATTTGGGTCCAAACCATGATTATACACAAGGGCAAAAACCGCACATTTCTTGAAAATAGGGCCAAGACTACAATAAAACAATTTGGGTCCATTTAGGTAATTAATTCTGCAGGAGGGTATATTATTCACATCCAAACACTAGGTCTAAAACTGTAAATACAAAACTATAACACCCCGATTCCACGGGACTCGGGATGCTACGGCGGAGACCTCACAATGGATCCCGACCCTTAACTTGACAACAATTTTACCGGTTCTTTCCAACATGGCATAAATAAAGGCAAATAACGAAATCGTTTAATGCAATGCAAACAATCTTGAAAAGAAAGATACAAGTTGGAAACTAACTGGTGGTATTTCTATGGTCGTCTATACCCAATCAAAAGTAAATCACGACTTAGCACTAAAACAAGTATAGTGGTTAAGTAAGGGTCGAACCCAATAGAGTTAAGGTGTTTTATTAGATGCAATTATTGATTATAGAAACAAGTAACAAAAGGGGTGGGGTTGGTTAAATTGATGCACAAAAACTTATGAAAAACGAATAACGCAACAAGTAAGACAATATTGGGTGAATCTACACTAGGTTGATTCTAAGCATGCAATTGCTACTTTGGTGAGTTCCTTTTACAAGTTTTCAGGTAATCTCCCGTCTCGATCATATATATGTGTTGAGCCAACCGGCATCAACACAACTTAACAGGTTAGTGTTCCGTAAACCTACAAGAACAAATAACAAGTTAGCGTTCAAACAAAGACTAAGGGATATAAAGAAAAGATTAAAACCGTTAAGCTTATCTTTATATTTGTGTTCCTTTTCTTTAAGTAATTAAAACCCGTTATTACTTAAAGTTTACTACTAGATTAAAGACCCGAACCCGGAACCTATTAAGCCTAGTTGTTTTCATGCACTTTAGAACTTAAGGTGATCAATCTCAAGTAATAGTAAAACATGCAATTAGACAATGGAGATCAAGGAAACACAAAGCATTACTGAATGAAAACTTATATTAAAGAAAACTTACAACCAAAGTAACAACGCAACTTCAAACCAACCCAATGTAGCAAGGGAGTTAGCAACTCATTACAAAGGTAGCAAGATAATCTAAATGGAAAAGTGGATAATAAGTTAGATAACAAGATGGACTCCTTGTAGCTATCAACCAAGGACTATTTATACTACAAAAGACACTAAATAGGAGTAAATGGCCGGCCCAAAACAGCCACCTTAAATACCATAAAGGTGGTGTAAACAGCCGGAGTAAAGCTTCTATCGTTAAACCGTAAGGGCGGCCTTCAGCTCCGCAGGGGCGGTGAAAGGCAAAAACGCTTGATCTTTTTCATGACCGCAGGGGCGGCTAGGCAATTCCACAGGGGCGGATCTTTAATACTCTTCAAACGTCTGACCTTCAACTTCCTGCCGTTTCTGATGCCAAGCCGCCGGGGCATCCCTATGTCAACGCAGGGGCGGTGACACAGCCTCTTCATCTTCCAGCTCCCAGGTTGTGGTGCAGGCAGAGGCACAGGGGAAGGCGTAGGGGCGCTGGTCATCGCTTCTTTAGGGCAAGTCACCGCAGGGGCGCTAGTGGTTGACGCAGGTGCGGTGACCGTCTTCGTGGCTGGCGTTGGCGAAGGCGCAGAGAGCGCTCCGGAGTAAGGCGTCACCCGCAGGGGCGGTGACCAGGCTCCGCTGGGGCGGTAATGCAACAAAAACCTTGCTTTGTGAAATATCTTCACTCCTAAGTGCTTATAACTCCTTCTTTAGCTTCTTTTAGTCTTCTTCTTCTGGACCAAGGAGTTAGTAGCATGAACCGACACAAATGCAATAAAAAGACTCTAAAAACTATCCTAATTGATAGTGATTCCATCACCTATAAAATCCCCCATACTTAGACCTTTTACTCGTCCTGAGTAAAACAAATGACAGCTACTAGACTAAAAGGCCTCATGAAGCATGGGCAAGAAAAAAGACAATGAAAACAAAAGAAAAGCCAAGAAAGAAAGAAGGAAAAGAGAGAAAATGTGAGAAAAAGGTGAGAAACTACCATCCTTATTGCTCCAAGAGTGGTCTACCCGGACAACCTCCTTATGACTCCCCTTCTTATGTCGCCAAATGCCGGAAGGGAAACCTACGCTCGATGTCGCTCATTTTGCCAAGGTGTCATTTCGGGTTTTCACCTTGCCACTCTTCTTCTTTTCTTTGATGATCTCACTTTAGTCTCACATCCCTCAAGTCCAATTTTGCACCAACCTAAGGTTGGTCGGACTACCTTCTTTTTGCCTAAACCGCCCTTTCGGGTTTTCAGTTTATCCAAGGATTTTCATGCCTTTTTTTTCATTTTCTTTGGCTTTTTTTTCTTTTTCTTTTTCTTTTTTTTACATATGAAATTCAAACTTCATAAGATTCAATGCAAAACAAACTCAAAAACTCGAATGAAACTGTACATGCAATGATATGTCCCTCCCCCATACTTGAAGATCACTTTGCCCTCAAAGTGGAAATGAGGCAAAGATAAATGTGGGAAAGGGAAGAGAAGTATACCCCTCGTGGGATGGTCCAGCTGGACCATCCGGACCCTCCTCCGGTGGGTATGGATAGTGGCTGAAAAAGTGCTCCTGCCGGCGGTATAGCGTGTCGATGCGGTCCTCCTGAGCCTCCATCCTCTCTCTAAATGAAGTCTCGTAGCTAGCTTGCCAAGCCAGCTGCTGAGTCTCTAACTGCTGCTAATGAGCTGTCCGCCAAGCATCCTGTCGGCGGTCAAAATTGGTGGTCATGGAGGAGGCGAAGCTGGACTGCCACGCGTGCTGCTGCTCAAGCATGGACCGTTGGTACTCGGTCTGCCATGCTTGATGTTGTGTGGTCAAGGCTGCCATCTGAGCCTGAAGACTTTCCATGGCCTGACTGTCGTCCAATGCTGTAGTAGGCATCTTCTCATCATTAATAGGGGCCCGGCTGGAGGCCGTAGCATATCGCCCAACAATGTCCTCCTGAGGCCGTCTCGGAGGAACGGGGTCAGCTGGTACGTAGAACTCGAAGAGCTCGTCTACAAGTGGAAGTGGTCGGGGGAGGTATGTGATGTGACTCCCATCTGCCAATGAGAGCCAAAAGAGGTTCTCCCCGTCTCTCCTAAGGAGCCTACACCTCCTCAGCATCCCTTCCGTATACCGTGGGGCCTCTAGACCGTCCTCCAAGTCAGGGAGATCCATCACATGTACAGCTAACAAGGAGATGACCCCACCTCCTACAATGTCTCGTGGCTCATTCTTCCTAATCTGCTTCAAAGCGGTAAGGAAGAGGTATGGCCAATCTAGTACCTAGTCGTTCATGGGGAGGCAGGCGTACAACAATGGAAGGTCCTTGAGAGCGACCTTATTCTCCTTCTTGTGTCCAAAGAAGTCACTAATGAAGATCTTTGAGATAAGCCTCAAACAGGGGTGAGTGAATTTGTTGGAATACTCACCCCATGCATGGAACTCAGATCTGGTGGCGGCCTGCCAAAACTCCATCAAGTCGGGTATCGGGATGGGTTCCCACCAGTCTTCGAAGGCAGCAATGGTAACCCCTAATGCCTCCTGCAGTTGGGTGTAGTCCAATGTATACTTTCTTTTGTTGAACTTGAATGAAAGTCCAACACAACTGTGGTCCACCGTTTCCATTTTGAATGTGGTGATGAATTGGTGGATGAGCTCGGGGTGTGTTGGAGCACTCATTATCAGAAAATCACCGAGCCCATCATTGTTGAGGAATGCCTGCATGCTCTCCAGCATGCCCAAATTTTCCAAAGTAGGAACGTCCAGAAATCGGGTTGCATACACCTCTCGACCTTGCACAATCCTATATCGCTCCTTCTCAGCTTCCGACAACTTATATTTCCTCTGGTTTTCTATCTCTTTCAGTTGAATAAGCAAAGGAATTAGAAAGTTCAGAAATTTGAGTAAGAGACGAACCCTCAGTTGTGTTTTCCGCAAGGGCGGCAAGGCGCTGGTGCAGGAGCTTGTAGGCGCAGGGGCGGGAGAAGTGCAGAGGGAGAATTTTGGGGAGCGACGAAGGGGGTGATGTTGAGGCCGTTCCGGTGACTTCTTTGCTGCTGTATGCGTCGCCGGAGGTGGAGCAGGAGTGGAGTTTTATGGTGGTTGGTGGTGAAGAGTGTAGTAAGGTGAGAGTTTGGAGGGTGTGTGTGGTGGTGGTGAGGGTCGGTGTCGTAAGGGCGGTTGTGGCTAGGTTGCCGGAGGTGGCGCGGGAGCGTTTGCACAAGGCGGCGTGTGAGAGCTTCCGGAGGGCGTAGGGGCGTGGGAGGCGAGGCGGTGTAGGGTTCGAAGAGTGAATGGAGAGGGAGGGGAAGGGGCGGTAGTTCTAGGTTATTTTTGGGAAGTGTATTTTTTTTCTTTCCTTAATAAGACCACAGGGGCGGCGTTTGTCACCGCGGGGGCGGTGACAAGGAAGAGGGGCACGCAGCCTCGACGCCGGGGGTGGCGCCGAGGATGTGTGTCAAGGGTAGTCGTCGCAGGGGCGTAGGGTTGTCACCGCCCATGCGGGGACTAGCATGTTGCAGGCGCTGGCCCAGCGCCGGGGGCGGCGCCGAGCATGGGTGTCACCGCAAGGGCGGGGACACCGGGCCGCAGGGGCGGTTTTCTTGACAAAGGCTCCTCTTCTTATTCCTTCGGGTTGCCTCCCGAGCAGCGCCTTTGTTTTACGTCGTTGGCTCGATGTGAGGACTCTACCTCCAACATCACCTTTGGGTATATAACCGTATGTGAAGGTAATCCTCCGGTGGACCTAGTTTCAATCCTTGTAATGGCTTCCGCCATTTGACCAACCTGTTTTTCAAGGTTCTTGATGTTGGATTCTGTTGTTTGGACATGAGTAGCAAAGTGTTTAGTCAAAACCTGCAACATATCTTCAATTGTTTGATACTTACCTTGTCGGGGCTGCTGTTGTTGGTTTTGTTGATCCCTCCAACGGAAATTCTGTTGGTCACGCCAATTTGGCATGAAATTTTGTGCATAAGGATCGTTCCTAGGCCTTTGCTGCTGTGGTTGTCCATAACCCATTGTGTTCACCTCAGCATCGTCATCCTGGACTTGTGGACACATGTCCGTTGGATGATATGGGTTAGCACACACTCCACAAGCTTTGAGCTGTTGTTGGGTTCCCATAAGTGTTAGTCTCTTCACCATTTCCTTCAGCACCGCGAGCTCAGTGAAGATCTCACTCTTCCCGGTATTTACAACATGAACACCTTTCTTGGACGGAGTACTTCCAAAGTTTCGGGTTCCTTCTGCTAGTTCCTGTATCTTTTCCAAAGCAAGGTCAGGAGTAGAGTTAAGAATATTACCTCTGCAAGCCGCATCAACGATCCTCCTTTCATTGTCTAGCAAGCCATTGTACAAGTACAAGACTAGATCTTGAGTTGAATATCCATGAAAAGGACAGCTGGATCGGAGGCGTGCAAACCTTTTGAAGTACTCGTAGAGAGTTTCGTTCGCCTCTTGCTCGATGTTGCTTATAGCTTTCTTCAAGCTATTGGCCTTCTTGGCTGGGAAGTATTTCTCCACAAATGCCTTGTGAAGGTTCTCCCACGTGTCGATGCTCCCGGATGGAAGGTGGTAATACCCGTCATCCGCTGAATCCTTGAGCGTGAAGCCGAATGCCCTCATCTTGAATTGTTCTTCAGTAATGTTGGCTGGCTTCATGCTCATACATACGGTATGGAACTTCCCAAGGTGTTTGATGGGGTCTTCACCACTTAGCCCATGGAAAGATGGAAGTAAGTGAATGAGACCCGACTTGAGCTCAAAGTTGATTCCTTCCCCTAATTCCGGTATGGTAACCGCAAGAGGGTTTTGAGCCAAAGTGGGCTAAGTAAGTTGACGAAGAGTACGATCAGCCATTTCTTGTTGGAGTTGTTGTTGTCTTCGTTGCCGAATGTGCGTCCTCTCAATTTCTGGATCAAAAGAAGCAAAGCTGGAGTTAGTAGCACGGGTTTGAACCATAAAAATGGTTCAAACCAATAATCAATAATAAAAATAAAATAAAACACTAAACTCCCCGACAACGGCACCAAAATTTGACTGGTGGTATTTCTATGGTCGTCTATACCCAATCAAAAGTAAATCCCGACTTAGCACTAAAACAAGTATAGTGGTTAAGTAAGGGTCGAACCCAAGAGAGTTGTGTTTTATTAAATGCAATTATTGATTATAGAAACAAGTAACAAAGGGGGGGGGGGTTGGTTAAATTGATGCACAAAAACTTATGAAAACGAATAACGCAACAAGTAAGACAATAATGGGAGAATCTACACTAGGTTGATTCGTAGCATGCAATTGCTACTTTGGTGAGTTCCTTTTACAAGTTTTCAAGTAATCTCCCGTCTTGATCATATATATGTGTTGAGCCAACCGGCATCAAGACAACTTAACATGTTAGTGTTCCGTAAATCTACAAGAACAAATAACAAGTTAGCTTTCAAACAAAGACTAAGAGATATAAAGAAAAGATTAAAACCGTTCAGCTTATCTTTATATTTGTGTTCCTTTTCTTTAAGTAATTACAACCCGTAATTACTTAAAGTTTACTACTAGATTAAAGACCCGAACCCGGAACCTATTAATCCTAGTTATTTGCATGCACTTTAGAACCTAAGGTGATCAATCTCAAGTAATAGTAAAACATGCAATTAGAAAATAAAGATCAAGAAAACACAAAGTATTACTGAATGAAAACTTATATTAGAAAGAACTTACAACCAAAGTAACAATGCAGCTTCAAACCAACCCAATGTAGCAAGGCAGTTAGCAACTCATTACAAAGGTCTGAAGATAATCTAAATGGAAAAAGTGGATAATTAGTTGGATCATTCTAGCAATCAACCAAGAACTATTTATACTACAAAAGACACTAAATAGGAGTAAATGGCCGGCCCAAAACAGCCACCTTTAATGCCATAAAGGTGGTGTAAACAGCCGGAGTAAAGCTTCTGTCGTCCGCAGGGGCGGTGAAGGCAAAAACGCTTGATCTTCTTCATGACCGCAGGGACGGCTAGGCAATTCTGCAGGGGCGGATCTTTAATGCTCTTCAAACGTCTGACCCTTCAACTTCTTGCCGTTTTTTATGCCAAGCCGCCGGGGCGTCCCTATGTCAACGCAGGGGCGGTGACACAACCTCTTCATCTTCGAGCTCCCAGGTTGAGGCACAGGCAGAGGCGCAGGGGCGCTGGTCTTCGCTTCTTCAGGGCAAGTCACCGCAGGGGCGCCAGTGGTTGACGCAGGTGCGGTGACCGTCTTCGTGGCTGGCACTGGCGAAGGCGCAGGGAGCGCTCTGGAGTAAGGCGTCACCCGCAGGGGCGGTGACCAGGCTCCGCTGGGGCGGTGAAGCAACAGAAACCTTGCTTCGTGAACGATCTTCACTCCTAAGTGCTTATAACTCCTTCTTTAGCTTCTTTTAGTCTTCTTCTTCTGGACCAAGGAGTTAGTAGCATAAACCGACACATATGCAATAAAAAGACTCTAAAAACTATCCTAATTGATAGTGATTCCATCACCTATCAGAAACTCAGTCGATTCCTCAAAACGACACAACTCCAAAACATAAATCCATAAGGTATAACAATATCCAAAAACGACATCAACACATAACCATCCCCGTCCTATAATGTACGGAGACCCCGACTATCCACTCCTCTTCCTCACTCGGTGGCATCCCTATCCTGCAAGGCATGTACAACAACCGGGGAAAAACCTTTAGATAGCAATCCGAATATTAGAAGAACGATAAGGCACAAACACATGTAACAAAGTAAAAACAGACAAACATGCTCAAACACACCTAGTCCGGTTATTATCTTTATTTAACGTTATTCCCTTACTAATTCACTTATGGTGTGACACGAGATTCCCTCACCCTTGTCCCCTTTCACCATGCCGGGTTTGTACTTGACGCCTATCAGCATCACCCGTTGGACTAGTCGCAAGGCGCCTCCCAGTCACCCCGTTTTGGACTGGACAAGCGGTCACCGCCCGTTATCATACACTTGGGCCAGATTTAAAAATAATATACAAGTCCACATCCTAATCCGGTTATTAGTTATCACAACAACTATAAACACACACCACCCATACGTATCAACCAATATGCGAAAGCTAGCTAAGTAATTATGAGGAATTACCTCACTCCAGGTGACTCGAATAAACCACTCTTAGCTTTCCACAAGAAAACGCTCAACGCCTTACCAAACGAGGCACACTATCAATAACTAACCGATATGCTATAAGTCTTGGACTTCTATTCTCCAACACCTATATGAGTACCTAATTCTAGTCTCGAAGATCATCCTAAGATTGTAAGGAAAATAACTCAACAAACTCATAATCCAGCCACTAGAACCTATGGTTCAAGGCCACTACATGACATTTACTCTAAGTTATGCTAGATTCGCCTAGCATGATATACTACTATTATTGTTCTAAACAAGGGAGAAGGTACTCACACACGATCAATGGTGGAAGATGAGTTACGGATGTCGATTACGGAATCGTGGGTCTTTATTGGCGCTTCCGGACCTAAGACCAAAGCTAAACGAATTTAGCTTATATGCTAAAGGCCAACGTTAATCCTTTAGCTTATATGCTAAAGGCCAAAGTATATATATATATATATATGTATGTATATTACTCAAAGGTAAACTCGTTTTCTAAAGGCCAACGTTAAAAACCCATCCTTAATCCTTCCGGGGCAAAAACATAGCAAAATTCAAGAACTTGGTTGTAAACCGTAATTAAAACTTTGAGCCATAAATCAAAATTAACCAACAAGGGCACCATCGATAATTTGCAAATGATTTGGGTCAAAATCTGCAATAAAACTATGGCTCAAATATGCAATAACTTTCTGCAGGGGTACAAAAGTTTGTATCCAAAAGTCTCGGCTCCAAACTGCAATTATCCAGAAAATAGGGCCATAATTGCGAATAAACATAAATTGGGGCATATCTGCAATTACACAAAATCTCCTCTCTTCTTTTCCCTAGCCGTACATTGCAGAGGAACGAAGAAAGGGAGGAGGAGGTCCGGCAGCGGGGCTCCATGGCGAGGCGTCGTCTCCGGCAGCGGAAAGGGGAGGAAGCGGTCCGGATCGACTCTTCTGGCGGCTGTCATAGAGAAATCCGGCCACAACGTTACATAACAGAGGGAAGAGAGAAAGGAGGGAGAGAGGTGTGGCGCTCACCAAGCTAGCGTCTCTGGTGGGTCGAGGCGGAGCAGCAAGGAGCGGAGAGGGGTTCTGGTGGCTCCGGTCAACTGATACAGCAGCTGGACGGCCTCCTTCACTCCGGCGGCCCTTTCTTCGATGGCTGCAGCTCTCCTGGGGTGGCTCTGAACAACAACAAGAGAAGGATGAGAAAGCATACAAAGGAAGGCTGGGCTGGCGTGAGGTAGTTGATGACATGGATTATATGCCATTATAATCATGCATAATAAGGAAGCTTAAATATCTGGCAAGATGCAAAAGCTTTTGTAAATATGTAGTAGCTAAGGTTAATAAGGAAGCTTAAAGAACCTTACGGAATTGAAGATTCTTGGAGCAAAGGATTGAGGGAAAGGGACAAAAGTCAAGATTCAAGGAAGTTGTGAGATCTTTTGTTTCCTTTTTGTTATTGCGATTTGTGAACGTATTGTTGAGTGCTTTGAGAGATCCTTTGAAAGTTTTTAAGGTTTGATTACAGATTTGGAGATTCTTTGGATTTTATGCAAAGTTTGGTTTTTATTTGGTTTTCTTTATTCAATCTTGATTTTGATTTAAAGATGAAAATGATTGGCTAAAAAACCTTGTGATTCTGGGGAGAATAGTTGAAGATTGAGGCTTAGATGATGATAGACTGAAATCAGTTAACCATTTGGACCTTGAGAGTTGAGATTTAACCTTTGTGACACCGGAAAATCGGACTTTTCTTGAGCAGATAGGCCGAATTTTCTTAGAACAGCCCGAGTTTTCCTTCTGACGTCCTTTAATTGCTTTATCCTTTAACCAAAGTTAAACCTTGCCTAAATCCTACCCTTGCCTAACCTTTCTAACCCCTATCCAAGTGTAAGAAGAGACTTCATCATTGATTCTTCACTTGGTAGCCAAAGTTTGCAAGATTCGGGTAATAGAGAGACTCAACATCCTCAATTAAGGTTGAGTGTGCTTTTCATCCCTACCTTCGAGAGTCGTATCCTTGGGTTTGGGTGGATAGTTTGAGTGTTAATCCTTTCTTCGAGTACTCTTCTTGATGAGACTCAACATCCTTCGGGTTGAGAGCTTCTAAGTTGGGATAAGTGAGTAGTGGAACTTCACCGTACATTATTCCTTTCTTCGAAACACATAACCTTGGCAACGCCAACTCTGTCCTTTGATCTTTAGAAGTGTCTTGAATCGAAAGCCGCAATCGGATACTTGAATCCTTGGAATCATTTGTCTCCTAAATATTTACAAAAGCTTTTGCACCCTGCCAAATATTTTTGAAACCGATTTTATTCTCACCAAATCCCTGAGTTCGATTATGGAATTTCTTGTCTTACTACAGCTGATCCGTACACTGCGGGTTCGCTTTTGCTTAAGTTCTGGATATAAATTTAAGACTTTGATGCACACAATTTTGAGCGAACGAGTTTTTGGCGCCGTTGCCGTGGATTTGGTCTAGACCAAATTCGGTTTTTTGGTTGTCTGGCTTGGGAACTTTTGCTCTTATTATTTGATCTATCTACCTTAGTGATCTTGTAGATTTCTCTTTAGGTACATGCAAAGGTCTCGATCCGCGAAAGACCTCGTTCCTTTTGATCCTGAACCGGAGAAAACTTTGAAGAAAAAGCTAAGGGAGAAAAAGATGGCTGAACATAATGAAAGGAACATCCAAGAGGAGTTGGATGAAACTCGAGCTCAACTCAATACAAGTGAAAGAAGATGTATTGAAGAGCAAGCTATCGCTCGTGCTGATAGAGAGCGAAATCAAATCTAAATGGATGAGCTTAAAGCGATGATTTTAGAAATGAAATTGGAGAGAAGTGGTGTCAAGAGTAAGATAGCTAAATCATCTAGAGCTGAATCATCCGATGATGATGACATGCCGGAGCTGGAGGAAATACCATCAATAAATCCTCGAGCGAATGTTGATCCTCGCCCTTATGCTAGAGAGGGGAGAGCTACTAATGTCGTGGCTGAACCACGAACCCTTGGGCAATGAATGGACCCAATTCAACAACCACGCCATCTAGGTGTGAATCTTGGAGAGCAAGATGAACATGACTTTGGATTGCGTCCACGAGTCATTACTATGATCCGCCAAAATCTGTTTGGTGGAACGGAAGCTGAATCTCCGCATCAACATTTGCAAAATTATGAGATTCTTATGGAGGCTTTGAAACCTCAAAGGGCTGCCAACAACAACTACAAGTTGAGACCGTTCTTTATCTCTTTGAAGGACATATCCTTAGCTTGGTATCAAGCTCTTCCGGCTGGAAGACTTAATACATGGGAGGACTTGACTTCGGAATTACTCACCAAGTTCTTTCCGCCATCCAAAATGGCGGAATTGAGAGGTAAGATAAATGCTTTTTCAATGAAACCTAACGAAAGTTTATTTAAATCTTGGGAAAGGTTTCAAGATCTTCTATTGGATTGCCCACACCATGTCATTTCAAAGCTGGAGTTGTTGGAGATTTACTACAAGGGATTGGATGTGGAAACACAATTCAAGCTCCAATCTCTTTCTTGTGGTACATTCATGGATATGAGAGAAGATGATGCTTGACACTTCATTGAGAAACAAGCTCAAGTAATTGAGAAGTATTCCTATAGAAAGGCTGATGGCGGTAATCGAAATTCGGGAGATCCAAGAGCAAAGTTAAATCAAGCGGCTCAAACTCAAATCTTCTCCCTCAACAATGGGATTAAGGAGCTGAAGGAAGTCATAAAATCCAGCCTTCAAAGAAGAAGGAACAAGATGTTGGCTACCTAGGAAGGGAGAACAATCAAGGAAATAAGAACAACTACCGGAACAATAACTGGAATGACAACAACAATAGGAACTCCAACAACAATTGGAGATCCAACCAACAAAGTCCCGTTAATCCCTATTCACATGCTGAAAATGCACTAACATATCCATCTTCTTCTACTCCTTTGAAAAGTCAGGGTCAAACATGAAATGATGGAAAAAATCTTAGGGAAGATCCAAGGAATGGAGAGTCACATTACTTCGATTGATAAAACACAAAAAGCTTCAGAAAATCAAGTATTCAGCAAAGCCGGAGAAGTTCCTAGAGATCAAGGGAAGCTTCCCGGAAAGACGAAAGACAACCCAAAGGGGCGAGTAATGGTTATTACTACTAGAAGTGGTGTAACAACCACCGATCCGCAGCCCAAACTAGTTGAAGTTCCCGCTAAAAAAGAAAAAGAGAAGGAAAAGGAGAAGGAAGATGTCTATGTTCCTCCTCCAGCTTACAAACCACCTCTACCTTTTCCCCAATCTAGAGCAAGAGCGCGTCTAGACAAGCACTTCGGTAAGTTTATTGATCTTATGAGTAATCTGCATATTAACATACCTTTTATGGATGCAATCTTAGATATGCCAGCTTATGGGAAGTTCCTAAAGGAGATCCCCTCTAACAAGAGGAAACTAGAAGATTTTGGTGAAGTTAAGATGAGTACGGAGTCATCCGAACTTATCAAAACTATGACGGAGAATATGCCACTTAAGCTACGTGATCCAGGATCATTTTGCATACCTATTACCTTAGGGGAAATCACATATGATGCACTTTGTGACCTTGGAGCAAGCGTAAGCATCATACCACTTGCTTTGTGCAAGGTAGTTGGTTTAGGAGAGCCTAGACCGGTGAAGATGGCACTCTACATGGTTGATCGTTCCATAACTAGACCTGTTGGGATCATCGAGGACATTCCCGTAAAACTTGGTAAGTTTTAAATTCCTATAAATTTTGTTGTACTTGACATTCCTGCAGATTATCCAGTTCCCATCATACTTGGGAGACCATTTCTTGTAACCTCCGGATGCATGGTTGTTTGCAAGAATGGGCAGCTATCATCCAACATAGGAGAAGAGAAAGTGGAATTTGTACTCTCCTCCTTGATCAAAGAGCCAGTTGTAGGAGAAGATGTCTTTAACATCTTTGATGAAGAAGAATCTAGAGAAGTGGTGAGTTCAATCTTGATCAAAGATCCACATCAAAAGGTTCTAAGCATGAGTATCATCAAAGAAGGGGTGGAACATGATTGTGATGATGAGATTCGAGCATTGGAAGATGCAGAGAAAGAGCCAGAAGCAAGATTGAAGAGCTAAAAAGAGCTCCGGAAGAAGCTGAAAAAATAGACCTACACAAAGCAGATCGACCGATTTTGGAAAATGTAAGTCGATTTTTGGCAACAAAAAGAAAAATCGGGTCAGAGATCGACTGATTTACGTCAAAAGAGGTCGATTTTTCGGCAAATTCTCCGACTTCTACAAATTCAATTGCAAGTGTTCTTAATTGTAGTAGCACACTTCCTCAACCTTCAGAGGCTTCTCCAATGACACTCCATGGTCAAGATTCATCTATTAAAGCAGCACCTTCATTGGACTTGAAGCCACTCCCTACACATCTAAGGTATGCATTCCTTGGACCTAACTCAACATATCCTGTTATAGTTAGCGCAAGTCTGAGTGATGATGAACTTAAGAAGCTTATGAATGTTCTAAAACAACATAGGTGTAACACCCCGAATCAGCGCTACGGGCGAGACCTCACAATGGGTCCCGACCCTTAGCCTGACAACAATTTCACCGGATCTTTCCAACAAGGCACAAATAAAGGCCAAAATCGAAAACAAGTTTAATGTAATGATATGATTCCCAAATACAACAAAAGGAAAGACACCAGCCATCTATACAAAAACGCCAAGAATACACACATATATACAACAATAATACATGGATTCAAATCCCCAACTCGACCTATGATGTACGGAACCCCGGCTGCCCACTCCTCCGGATCACTCGGTCACACCTACCCTGCACGTCAACTACAACAATCGGTATAAAACCGTTAGCTCACATTCTAGGCATTATAAAGATAGCAAATGCACAACACACATGAAAGCACACACAACACACATCATGCTCATATACATACACATCCGTTACTTATTATCTTTTTAGGTTATACCATATTTAATCCAATCGTTCAAGTGTGACACGAGAGTCTTATGCCTCTATCCCCGTGTAACCAACAAGAGTGTGGCGGCGCTCAACCCGTATACCCTGAGGGAGTGATGAAGAAGCCCGCCCGTATACCATGTATGGCCTGGTCGCAGAGATCCCCCCAGTCTCCCTCAGGAAACTGGGCAGTGATGTCATCGCCCGATAATAACATACAATGGGCGAAATATATATAACCGATATGCCCTAATCCGGTTTCATGATTATAAACAAAGATAAAGCACACACCACCATCACATATCCAAATAATGCGTAAAAGCGAGCTAAGTAAGTCCGTAGACTTACCTCGTCTCAAGGCTAACATAAAAACAATCGATCTCAACTTCCCATAGGAAAAACACCTCAGGCCTGATCATAACGAGGCATACATCAATAACGATCTCAACAACTCAACTCAAGGACTTCCAAAACTAACAACCAAACACGAGTCCTAGCAACCTATATGCTAGGAAACGCTCCTAGACCCAAAGAGGTCATAAACTCGATAAAACTGAGGAAGGGTACCACAACAACTCACACCCTATATAAGGTTAAACACTACCCAAAGCAGGAGTAAGGCCACAAGGTAGAAGAGACCATAGGTTCAACACACACACAAAAACAATCAACATCGATCCAACGAGTTCTAAGGAGCACCTAGGTTCACAACCACTAGGTGGCATTCTTAATCTATCCTAGGTCCATCCTAGGCATGCTACTAACATGATATAACCTCAAAGATAAGGAAGGAACGAAGATAAAGGGAGAGGAGAGCCTACTGTTGAAGGATATGCAGCCACAGAAACAAGCTGGCGTGACTGCGTGCTGAAGGTCACGACCCCCGCGGCGCCTGGAAATCCTGACTCCGCCCCCGCAGCGCTGCTCACCGCCCTTGCGGCTGGCTAAGATCCGCCCCCGCGGCGCCTGATGCCGCCCCACGACAGAACTCCAGAAACAGCGATTTCTTCGATCTTCAACTGTGCACTTGAGCTTCTATGGCTTCCTTCTTTGCTCGGGCCTTCTTCAAACACTAAACACTGATCTTAGACACCATTCCACGACCTAATCGAGCTAAGAACAAGCACATGCAAGGATTCAACAAGGTCTCTCTTCACAAGCTTCCTCCATAGCTATGGAGAAGAAGAGAAGAAGGGGAAAGAAAATCAACAAGAAAGGAGAAGAGGGGAGGAAGGAAACTTACCCAATACAAAACCAAGCTCCTCACTGTAGTAGATCCCTAGCCAAGAGCTTCCAAGGAGAAGGAAGAGGAAAGAGCTCAAGAGGGAGAGTGAATGAGAGATTAGCGTGAAAGAGAAGAGTAAAGAGAGAGAGAGAGAAGAGTGAAAAGTGAGCTGCACAAAAGGGGTGGGGAGACCCAAGGGTCAGCTGCCCCATATGTCCCCTCACTCCAAAGACCAAGGGGTCGGAAAGTGAAAAGGGGAAATACGGAAGGTCGGAACGAGATTAGGAATCAATTCCCGTCACTCAGCATCCCATGCCTGCGGGAAAACTGAGCCGCTAAGGTGGAAAGGTCGATAAACCTCTCAACACCCATAATAAAAATTCTGGATATTACATCTAATAGTTATATGACATTACATTTGGATCTCATCAAAAGACGATAAAAAGTCTGCTTTGAATTATCTCAATAAAGGGGCTGACTATATTCTTGTATAGAAATCGGAAAGTCTATTTCTAAGCTATTGATCTATATTAAGATAAGATAAGATAAGACAAGATAAGATATATCTTGTGATAAGATAAGATCTCATAGAATCTATCCTTAAGTCTTCTCTATCAGATAACAGGAATAAAAAGAAAAATAAATAAAATAACTTAGGTTGAAAAACAACATAAAAATGCCTCAAACATACCCATAACTAAATATGTCTTTTATGGGCTGGAAAATAATGATCATAGGCCAAAAATCAGCCACTAATAATATCCATCTCTTCTTCCATTCTCATGCAGGGATCAATTGGTTCTTCACGTGCATGTGCATGGGCAAGCAAGCCCTTGTACGGTCATCATCTCCTACGTGCATGTGCATGACGGTCAATCGAGTCCCCTCTTCCAAGCGATCTCCCTCTTCTACATGCACGGGTATGTGCATGGGTATGTAAGATTTCATGTATATATGATCTTCTAGCATATAAGGATCTACATTGCTTGACCCGGTTCTTTCTCTTGATCATATACAAGTCTTTTATTCGCATCTTAACACCCATGTGATGTTGGACCTTGAGATGCTTGTGCATCACTTCCCTTATTCCCTTTTATTTTGGCATATATTTTACCGCATCTAATTGGACGTTTTTACTTTGTAGTTATGCATTAGGGACAAATCCTATCATATTAGAAGATATAATTTGGTAGTTATGATAGATATTAGAGGAATATGTTAGATATCCTCCCTATAAATAAGACATTCAACCTCTGAGTTTTAGTATCTTTTTTTCATCCTTTTCTGCAACTTTCCGAAGGTCGTTATTGTAGTTGGTTGATCGACAAGCATTGCCTTGGCCGACCAACCAGATTCCCAACCTTCAATTATTAAACATTGAGTATTATTCAAGTTTGTTTGGATAATTTTAATATTTTCTAGGGTTTGGAGAGCCCGACTACATTATGTATGTTGAAAGTTTATCTATGAGATTTATAGTAGTCTTTGGTTTATTCCTTGTAAAAATAAAGAGCGGAGTTTGGAATATTCCTTTGTATATGTTCTTCCATATAAGAGTCAAGTCACTCATGTTCAGAATACTACATTTGATATGAAAATGAGCATCATCTTATGTACGTGACAATCAACGGAGGTGACAACCGTCAATTTATGACAAGCAACATCTTATCCACGTAATAAACAAACGAAGTTTTCTCCCGTATTACATGATTTACATTTAGTTTTAGAATTATTAATTGAGATCTATCTATATGCATGTTGGTTTATCTCGATTCTAAAACTGCTTTATTAGTTGTTTATTCTTATTCTCATCTCTCTATTCTTGAACTCTTTGATTCCGACCAACTCCCTATAGACCGATCGACCAGACTTTATATTTGTTTTTCATTGCCTTTGTTTCATATTTAATTGAGTCTTATGTCTCATATCGGTCGACTAACATTTGATTTTGTCTTTCTATATTTCTATTTCAATTTTTGTAAATACTTTAGATTATTTGTTTGTTTCAATATTAATATGTCCAATCAAAACATCGTTTTTCTTGCGTTTGATCATAATTCCTTTTATTACAATTGAGTTTTGTAAATTATTTGCGAGATATGAGGCTCATGTTTCAACCCTCATCACCTATGTGAATGTTTTGTTTCCTAATTGTTCGTAAATGAATCAACCCTATATCTACTTTTTATCTCTCTTACTCCTCGTCGATCTACCATTATTTGGCCGATTTCCATTCCTTGATCAGTCTACTTGCACCTGTTGGTTGATCGACCATTTGTGTTTTATTTTTATTGTTTTCTCACTTTTTTTATTTCGTTTACACACTCATTGTTAGCATGAAATATTGTGATATTTTAGGCACGTTTTCTAAGTGTATTTGATTCATATTGATAGTCTTTGATTTAGCATCGTTGCATTTGTGAGCTAGTTTGCCTATATTGTCGATATGGATGTCTACACTAGCTTTATGTTGATTATAGGTGATTGAGAGTCATTTCCGAACGGAATCGAGCAAAGAAGAGTTGATTGAGTATGTCCATGGATTAAGGGCATTCTTAGGAGCAAATTGGAGTTCAACTTGAGGAATGCACGAGGCTAGGGAAGAATCACGTTCTTGCCCTAAACCACGCTCTAAAATACGGCCGTACTACAAACCACGTTTAGTTCCACGGCCGTGGAACCTTGCAAAGAGAGGCGTGATGCATTCCAGTAACTATTACGGTCGTGGAATCCATGGTTCAAACCGTGACACTTTCCACGCTCTAAATTACGGTCGTGGAACCTTCCACGACCGTGATCTTGGCGATCTTTTTCGCCACAATTTGAAGCCACGATCTTTTGAAGATTGGGCCGGGCCGATATTTTATCTTGCCCTATAAAAAGACGGAAGAAGAGAAATTCCGTCATCCCCGCTTAGACGCACTTGGCGACCTCGCTTTAGACCTTGGCTTACGCCTTTGTTTAGCGGCACAACCCTCGTTTGGAAGCATTTTACATCTCATTGGAGATCGAAGTTTTTGGGATTTGCCCTAATCTTGCACTTTTGGTGGAGATTGCTGTTGAGATTTCCGGATTGGCGGAAGATCGAAGCTTTTGGAAGATTGTTGCAAGAAGATTTCTCTTCTTGTTTAGGTTTGATTTAGAAGACGGATTGACATCCCGTTCTTCCTTCTTTCCTAGGATTGTGTTTGTTTGGCTTATTCTGAACCTATTGACAGTATTCGTTCTTGATTGTGACTTTGAGATTGGTTTGAAGTTTATTGAAAGTTTTCGGATGTTTTCATCTTTCAATCTTTTAATCTTTGAATTTGATATCAATATGACTGTTATTGGCTAAAAACCCTTAACAATTCTAAGGTGAAGGGTTGATATTTGTGGCTTAGATGATGATAGATCGATCGTAAACAGATTAGACCCTGAGAGTTTGAGAGAATCGTCAACGAACCCTAAATCACGGTTTGTTCTTGAGTTCCACGGCCGTGGAGTCTCAAGATCTACCCGTAATTTCCCTTAAGTTTACGAACCTGCTTTTACTTTAATCCAAAGTTAAAGATTTGCTTTAACTTAGTTTAGGCTTGCCTTTTCTAGGTGGTAGTGAAGCCTCAACAACCTCTACCTCGATTGTGAGTGTCACAACCGTAATCGGTTAAGTTAGTCTTGATCCTTGGATTACAAGTTTGGGTATTTGACATTAATTCTCATCTTTAGAACCTTTCTATATTGAAGCCTCAACAACCTGTATAGAGAGTGTCTTGTAGGTGAGTCATATAAGGTTTTTGGAACTTCACCGTACGATTACCTTACATTAGTATACCTTTGCATATCTCAACTCTGTCTTTATATCATTAGTATATCTTGAATCGATTGCCACAGCTGGATACTTGGATCTTTAGGATTGTTGTTTTCCCAATATTTGCAAAAACTCTCATATTTACTCGCTTGATAATCTGCAATTGAATTTGTTTCCACCCAAATCCCTGTGTTCGATACTCTGGAATTCTTGCTTAACTACGTCGATCCGTACACTGCGGGTTCGCTTGCTTGAATCTAGTTTTATAAATTTAAAGCTTATTTGCACACACCTTTAGGGGCGAACAAGTTTTTGGCGCCGTTGCCGGGGATTTGGTTTCGGCCGAATTCGGTAGCCGGTTGTCAAGCTTGGGAGCTTGCTCTCGTTATTTGATATTACTTTGAGTGCATGCGCAGGTCTAGGAACACCGAAGATCTCTTACCTCTTGATCAAGAGCTAGAGAAAACTTTAAGGCAAGCTAGGTAAATTCTTTGTTCCCATTGATTTTGTCGTGCTTGACATTCCTGCAGATAGTCCGGTCCCGATCATACTCGGAAGACCGTTTCTTGCAACTTCCGGCTGCATAGTCGATTGCAAGAATGGTAGACTCGCTTTTGATATAGGCGAGGAGAAAGTAGAGTTCGTTCTTTCTACTCTAGTGAAGGAGCCAATCTTTGATGAGGATATTTTCGATATCCAAGATGAAGAAGGTTTGTCTAGAGAGGAGGTAAGTGCGATTCTCTTTAACGATCCTTTACAAAAGGTTATCACTATGAGTCTAACCAATGTAGGGGAAGAAGAAGAGTGCAATGAGGCAATTGAAGCCTTAGAAGCACAAGAAGAGATAGGCGAAGTGGAGTTTGAAAAACTCCACGATGAGGCAGAAAACGTGAGAATCCACGGTTATACCCTGTATTCCACGGCCGTGGATTTCACAACCAAAACCGTGCCTCACTCCAGGGAGTATTACGGTCGTGGAGAAGATGTGACAACCGTATTTCCCTTCCACGCCCTAAACCACGGCCGTGGAGGCCACGAGGAACCCGTAATTTTGGGCGTGGAAAGGAGTGATCGAGACACTTCTTCAACTTCTTCTGATTCTTCCCCCACACACTCATCACCCTTAGAAACTTCTAAGGAGACATCGGACGCTTCTCAAGGATCATTGGAAGCTCCGAAAGCAATGGAACTCAAACCACTTCCTACTCATCTAAGGTACGCTTTTCTAGGATCTAATTCTACCTTTCCGGTTATTGTTAGTTCCGATCTAAGCATAGATGAACATAATCAGCTCATGATTGTCCTTAGGAAACATAGGAGAGCTATAGGCTATACTATTGAGGACTTAGTAGGAATTAAACCCTCCCTATGCATGCATAAGATACTAATGGAGGAAGATTTTAGAACTTCAAGACAACCTCAAAGGCGGTTGAATCCGACCATGAAGGAGGTTGTCAAGAAGGAAATTCTTAAGCTTCTTGATGCAGGTATCATCTACCCTATTTCCGATAGTAAGTGGGTGAGTCCGGTTCAAGTAGTTCCGAAGAAGGGAGGAATGACGGTTATCACCAACAAGAACAACGAACTCATTTCTACCCGAACCGTGACTGGATGGCGGATGTGCATAGACTACCGCAAGCTCAACAATGCAACGCGGAAGGATCATTTTCCATTACCATTCATTGATCAAATGCTTGAAAGGTTAGCACAACATTCACATTTTTGCTACCTTGACGGTTATAGTGGTTTCTTTCAGATTCCGATACACCCGGATGATCAAGAGAAGACCACATTCACGTGCCCATGGGGTACGTTTGCTTATAGGAGAATGCCGTTCGGGCTTTGCAACGCCCCAGCCACCTTCCAACGGTGCATGATGGCCATCTTCTCCGAATACGTAGAGGAAATCATGGAAGTCTTCATGGACGACTTCTCCGTATACGGTTCCTCTTTTAACGATTGACTTTCTAACCTTTCTCTTGTTTTGCAAAGGTGTGAAGACACTAACCTAGTTCTTAATTGGGAGAAGTGTCAATTTATGGTTAAGGAAGGAATTGTATTAGGCCACTTAGTCTCTAGTAGAGGGATAGAAGTAGATAAGGCTAAGATAGAGACCACAGAGAAGCTTCCTCCCCCAATTTCGGTGAAAGGGATAAGAAGTTTCCTAGGACATGCTGGATTTTATAGACGTTTCATTAAGGACTTTTCTAAGATATCAAAACCTCTCACTAATCTATTGATGAAGGATGCGGTTTTTGAGTTTTCGCAGGAATGTTTGGATGCGTTTAACACCATTCGGCAAGCTCTAATTTCAGCACCTATTATCCAACCCCCGGATTGGACTCTTCCCTTTGAGATTATGTGCAATGCTAGTGACGTAGCTATTGGAGCTATTCTTGGACAACGAAAGGAAGGGGAAACCCATGCCATATACTATGCTAGCAAGACGCTAGATGAAGCGCAGCTCAACTACGCCATTACCGAAAAAGAGTTTTTAGCCATTGTCTATGCTATAGACAAGTTTCGCTCTAATCTTGTAGGTGCAAAGGTGATTGTCTACACGGATCATGCTGCGATCCGGTACCTCCTTGCGAAGAAAGATGCGAAGCCAAGGCTAATTAGATGGATTCTTCTCCTACAAGAATTCGATCTTGAGATCCGCGACAAGAAAGGTTCAGAAAATTCTGTTGCGGATCATTTGAGTCGCCTAACACATCTAGAGGACGACCATTTACCCATCGACGACTCCTTCCCGGACGAACACCTACACCTTATTGAGGAGTGCATCGATGTGATCTCCAAAGGTAACGAACCATGGTTTGCTGATTTTGTTAACTATTTGGTTTGTCAGGAGATACCGCCCGGACTATCCTACGCACAAAGGAAGAAGTTCTTTAAGGACGTCCGGGAGTACTATTGGAACAAGCCTCTCCTCTTCAAGAGAGGTCTGGATGGCATCATTCGGCGATGTGTGCCGGAAGATGAGATGCAAAGTGTCATCCGTCATTGTCATTCACTACCTTGTGGAGGACACGCTAGTTCGAACAAGACTAGCGCAAAGGTATTGCAATCTGGATTCTTTTGGCCTACTTTGTTTAGAGATGTGCAATCCTTTGTTTCTTGCTGCGATGCTTGTCAAAGAACAGGCAATGTCTCTAGGAGGAATGAGATGCCCCTCAACAACATCCAAGAGGTGGAGATTTTCGACGTTTGGGGAGTCGATTTCATGGGACCATTCCCATCCTCTTGTGGAAACCAATACATACTATTGACGGTGGATTACGTTTCTAGATGGGTGGAAGCAATTGCCTCTCCCACCAATGATGCCATGGTGGTGGTTAAGTTCTTCAACAAGACCATCTTCCCGCGATTTGGGACGCCAAGGACGATCATTAGTGATGGAGGTTCTCACTTCATTGCCCGGCGCTTTGAAGCTCTTCTAGCTAAGTATGGGGTTACTCACAAGATCGCTACCCCTTACCATCCACAAACGAGTGGACAAGTTGAGATCTCAAATAGGGAGATCAAAGGAATCTTAGAGAAGACGGTTTCAAGGACTAGGAAGGATTGGTCCTTGAAGCTTGATGATGCATTATGGGCATACCGGACTGCATACAAGACTCCCATAGGAACCACACCATACAACCTTGTGTATGGGAAGTCTTGTCACTTGCCGGTAGAGTTGGAGCACAAAGTGTTTTGGGCTATCAAGTGGTTGAACTTCATCATGAAAGAAGCGGGAGAGAAGCGTCTCCTAGACATCAATGAGCTGGATGAACTCCGCTCGAACGCTTATGAAAACGCTAAGATCTATAAGGAGAGAGCAAAGCATTGGCATGATAAGCATATCATTCCCAAGGACTTCAAAGAAGGAGATCAAGTTCTCCTCTTCAATTCAAGGCTTCGTCTATTTCCAGGTAAGCTTAAATCTCGTTGGACCGGACCTTTTCTAATTAAGCGTATTTTCCCCCATGGTGCAGTTGAAGTATGGGGTGAAGCGAGCGGAACTTTTAAGGTGAACGGCCAACGACTCAAGAAGTATACGCCGGAACTCCAAGCTGAGGAGTTCGCGCCTACCGCACTCGAATAAGTACGAGATTGGTCTAGCTACGGACCTTAAACAAAGCGCTTCTTGGGAGGCAACCCAAGGTATTGCATTTTTGTTTTTGTTTTCGATTCATAGATTAGCTTAGTATAAACGTTTTTTTTGCTTTGTTTTTGCCTTCGATTCCTTCCGGTATGTTCGTGTTTTTGGATGTAGGAACGATGGAAAAGGGAAAGGGAAGGATAATGTCGAAGAAAAGTGACGAAATTTGGACTTTGGAGCTTTACAGAGGGTTCCACGGCCTAAACCACGGTCGTGACAGCTACAGTACCCGTAATTTCCAAAAGCCTTTGAAAAATCACCAAAACCACGGTTCCGTACACTTCCACGGCCGTGGAACACCCCGACAGACCGTGATTTTCAAAAATTTTGCCTGTGACTATATAAGCCACATTCTTCACAAAAATCATCCCAAAATCCCTCTTCCACGCCCTAATTGCCGAAATCCACGACCCTCTCTCAAATCCTCGTTTCTTAATCATTTTTAACGATTCTTCCTCCTAAACTGAAGCAAATTCAACCACAAACAAGATCCAAGCGACGAATCGAGCGGAAATTCACCAACAAACGCGCAATTCGGATTTTTCAATCCGAAAAATAGGTTTTTTTCTCTCTTCTTGATTCTTACCGATTTGGTTCGTTTTTGTTAGAGATTTTTAGGAAGAACTAATTGAGATTGGAAGAAATTAGATTAGGACTGCCTGTTGTGGAGATTGATTGCTGATTTGCTGAGATTTGTGATTTTCTGAGACGAATCACGGTCTCTGGGGGAATTACGGCCGTGGTTTCCATAGAACAGCCCGTAATTTTCAACAGAATGGACTTTGTGAGGAGAGTTTCGGGGAGGATCAAAGAGAAGAAGAATGATCAGAATAAGAAAAGGAAGGGTAATCCCTCCTCCTCCTCATCCTCTAGGGCACCACCACCCTCTTCCCCTTCACCTCCATCCTCACCTTCACCTCCATCCTCACCTCCTCACCCTAGAATCCCGACCATACACGACGATCATCTCGATGCACTCGAGAGGATCAAGGAGAGGCCAGTGATTGGCCCTAGATACTTTTTGTTGGAGGATCTAGCTCCTCTCAACATTGTTGATGATCTTACTTGGCTCTTGGATAGAGCCGGACTTATTGTCTTCTCGGCTATCCGAGAGGACGCTTATGAGGAGATTACACGGGAGGTTGTGACATCTTTTGAGCACAGCCATGTAGACAGGACCGTCTCTTTCCGTCTCATGGAAAGAGACTACCATCTTAGCATCCGTGAGTTTGGGACCATTTTCGGGTTTCAGGAGACCTTTAACGGTCGCTTTCCTAGTGGCGTTTACGCCAAGGATTTTTGGGAGGAGGTGGCGATGATTTACGCTAGCGAGGACCGCTGGCAGCCTGCTGACACCAAGGCTAGGTTGATGTACCACCTAGCCTTGAAGATTGCTCATCGTGTTCTTTCGGAGTGTCTCTTCCCTAGGACGGAGACGCCCCAAAAGATCAAGACGGATGAGCTCTTTTTACTCTACTCCATGTTGTATGGACGCCGTGCTGATTGTGCTACTCTCTTGGCTGCTACTATGAGCAAGCTCAAGAATAAGAAGAAGGGCAACATAGGATATGGTGGGATAGTTACCCACATTGCTAGGAGCTTTGGTGTTGATTTTTCTGCTTGCACCCGTATACCGGCCGTACCTTTAGGGCTACATGCTTTAATGACTAGGGGTCTCATTTTCCCCACACATAGAGGTCCGCCTTATGCGGGCATGCCATGGGAGAGCAGGACGGGTAGGGGTATAGAGTGGCTACCGGAGTACTCTATTATGGTGGGACGCCATAATTGGAAGGAGACGTTCGCTGCCATGCATGCGAACAGGATAGCAGCTCCCCCATATGTCCCACCGCCAGTTGTTGAGGAGGAGATGGGAGATTAGTTTGAGAGTGGAGGAGGAGCTGAGGAGGAGTTTGGCACGTTTCCGGATCAGCCGGAGGCGGCCCCCGATGCACCTAGACGTTCTCCACGTCAAGCTAGAGCTTCAAGCTCGTCTTCTCGCCGCGCTAGCGTGAGTGAGAGACCTACGTGGATGACCACACCTCCTACATGGTATGGCATTCCCCCTCCTTGGTCTACAGAGCAGACAGCAGCACCAGCACCACCACCAGCACCATCCGACGCTCCAACATGGTATAGTCAGGCCCCGGGATGGTACGAGCAGATGCCGGATTGGGCTACCGGACTTTCAGAGAGAGTAGGAGCATTGGAGATCCGAGTCGATGCTAGAGACGGACGCCTAGACGACCTCGACCACATGATGAGGGATGTCTACCGCCAGCAGTTTGGGCGGTTCTATGATCCTAGCTTCTCTCCATTCCCGCCTCCACCAGCGCCGCAGTGATGAGGATTTGATGATTGACCGTTCGCTTTAGACATTCCGCCACCACCTTGTGAGTTTCTTTTTCTTTTCTTCTTTTCTTTCTTTCTTTTGAACATTAGGGACAATGTTCGTCCTAAGTATGGGGTGGGATGTACTAAAAGTTTGTAATAACTCTTACTCACTATGCTTGCTTCTATTCGAGACTATTTGCATGTTCATTATATTGTTGCACGTTTCATTTTCGCATTGCATGAAAAAGAACTTGAAAAACCCACAAAAATTGAAAAATTTTGAAATTTTTGTGCTTCTAATGAATTGAGATGAATTCCATGATAATCACTACTTGTGAATTGAGTTTGATGACAATTGCATGCTTAAAAGAATAGTGAATTGAAAAGAATTTGAATGAATGAATTTTACCTCTTTTGCAAGTTTCATAATGTGAAGAATGTTACCTAAATCATGTTGAGAAATTGAAGTTGAAATCACACTATAAGTTCCTATACTTCTTGTTGAGGTGATTAAGGCAATTCAATTTTTCTTTCTTCTTTCTTTGATCATTTTAGCTCCTCATTGAAATATTGACCTCCTTTACCTATCCGGGAATTTGGAGAAGTGAATAAAAAAGGCATGTTTGATGTGGGAGGGCCATGAGAGCAATTATTTGCAATCAAAATAATAGAAAGGAATTCTAGGTTTGGGGAAGTCAATCATGATGATGAGTAACTCGGCACCATTCACATAGCCGGGTGTTTGTGTCTTGCCAAAGTCGGATTGAGCGATATTCCTAGCGGATTATGGTATGTGCGCTAAGGGTTTGAGGCATCTCATAAAAATTGAGAAACGCCAATCTCCTAGGCTTCGGTTTTTGTGCACCTCTATCCATAACTCCAAAAGTAAAGTCAAAAAATGAAAGGAAGAAGAGCGAAGTTCTAAGTTGAAGTGTTGCGGAAACCGCAAAAGAAGAAGAAGGGTAGTTGTCCACTTTCCCGGATTTATGCACCACATTCCTTAAAGTTTCCTTCCCCTTCCACATTCTAGACATTTTCTTTGAAAATCCTTAAGATCAAAAGAATGTTATATGACTTGGTGATCTAAATTGAAGTTTCTTATGATTGATTTTGATAATGTTTGAAGGTTATGATGCTTGTTTAGAAGTTTGATTAATTCATGAGTTTTCTTTACTCTTTACTCTTTGATTAAGTGTATGAAACTCTATAAACGATTGAAGCAAGATTTGAGAATGATCTATTCTTTAGAAAGCACATTCCTCCAAAAGAAGTATTGCTTTGAGAAGGTACACATATTTCATCCTAACTTTTGTTTAAAGCTTTTTGAGAGACCTTGCTTAGGGACAAGCAAGTGTTAAGTATAGGGTTATTTGTTAGCATGAAATATTGTGATATTTTAGGCACGTTTTCTAAGTGTATTTGATTCATATTGATAGTCTTTGATTTAGGATCGTTGCATTTGTGAGCTAGTTTGCCTATATTGTCGATATGGATGTCTACACTAGCTTTATGTTGATTATAGGTGATTGAGAGTCATTTCCGAACGGAATCGAGCAAAGAAGAGTTGATTGAGTATGTCCATGGATTAAGGGCATTCTTAGGAGCAAATTGGAGTTCAACTTGAGGAATGCACGAGGCTAGGGAAGAATCACGTTCTTGCCCTAAACCACGCTCTAAAATACGGCCGTACTACAAACCACGTTTAGTTCCACGGCCGTGGAACCTTGCAAAGAGAGGCGTGATGCATTCCAGTAACTATTACGGTCGTGGAATCCATGGTTCAAACCGTGACACTTTCCACGCTCTAAATTACGGTCGTGGAACCTTCCACGACCGTGATCTTGGCGATCTTTTTCGCCATATTTTGAAGCCACGATCTTTTGAAGATTGGGCCGGGCCGATATTTTATCTTGCCCTATAAAAAGACGGAAGAAGAGAAATTCCGTCATCCCCGCTTAGACGCACTTGGCGACCTCGCTTTAGACCTTGGCTTACGCCTTTGTTTAGCGGCACAACCCTCGTTTGGAAGCATTTTACATATCATTGGAGATCGAAGTTTTTGGGATTTGCCCTAATCTCGCACTTTTGGTGGAGATTGCTGTTGAGATTTCCGGATTGGTGGAAGATCGAACCTTTTGGAAGATTGTTGCAAGAAGATTTCTCTTCTTGTTTACGTTTGATTTAGAAGACGGATTGACATCCCGTTCTTCCTTCTTTCCTAGGATTGTGTTTGTTTGGCTTATTCTGAACCTATTGACAGTATTCGTTCTTGATTGTGACTTTGAGATTGGTTTGAAGTTTATTGAAAGTTTTCGGAGGTTTTCATCTTTCAATCTTTTAATCTTTGAATTTGATATCAATATGACTGTTATTGGCTAAAAACCCTTAACAATTCTAAGGTGAAGGGTTGATAGTTGTGGCTTAGATGATGATAGATCGATCGTAAACAGATTAGACCCTGAGAGTTTGAGAGAATCGTCGACGAACCCTAAATCACGGTTTGTTCTTGAGTTCCACGGCCGTGGAGTCTCAAGATCTACCCGTAATTTCCCTTAAGTTTACGAACCTGCTTTTACTTTAATCCAAAGTTAAAGATTTGCTTTAACTTAGTTTAGGCTTGCCTTTTCTAGGTGGTAGTGAAGCCTCAACAACCTCTACCTCGATTGTGAGTGTCACAACCGTAATCGGTTAAGTTAGTCTTGATCCTTGGATTACAAGTTTGGGTATTTGACATTAATTCTCATCTTTAGAACCTTTCTATATTGAAGCCTCAACAACCTGTATAGAGAGTGTCTTGTAGGTGAGTCATATAAGGTTTTTGGAACTTCACCGTACGATTACCTTACATTAGTATACCTTTGCATATCTCAACTCTGTCTTTATATCATTAGTATATCTTGAATCGATTGCCACAGCTGGATACTTGGATCTTTAGGATTGTTGTTTTCCCAATATTTGCAAAAACTCTCATATTTACTCGCTTGATAATCTGCAATTGAATTTGTTTCCACCCAAATCCCTGTGTTCGATACTCTGGAATTCTTGCTTAACTACGTCGATCCGTACACTGCGGGTTCGCTTGCTTGAATCTAGTTTTATAAATTTAAAGCTTATTTGCACACACCTTTAGGGGCGAACACTCATACATTTGTGTTTGTAGATAATGATCCAAACATCACATTAATCTCCGTGACTTTGATCTTGGCAATTTACTATAATTGGGTCTCGTAGTTATTTGCGAGATTTGAGGCTTGTACTTCATTCCTCATCAAAGTTTTTTGCAATGGAAACGGTTTAAGTACTTAAGCATATAACACAAGGATTTGCAGTGGATGCCTCAATTTACCAATAAATAATTGAGATCAAATTGACTCATTTCCTAGCTATGCTAGGCTAGTCTTCAAATATATTAATGATTACTTATCTTAGATTGCATGTAGTACCTCGACTACTCTCTTGTCAATCAGTATAACCTAATTCAATACAATTATAGTAAGTTTGTCTTCACTACCTCCCGAAAAGCCTTCCTCTTCTTCCCAATATCTTCTTCTTAAACGCTTCTAGCTCTTAGTTTCTTCTACTCTTGGGTTTAAGTTATGTGCATTGTAGTGTTGAAGGTTAACATTATATATAATCCTATGATTAAATAATATTCTATCTAAAATAGATAGAATAATATATTTATGTAATAAACTTGACTAATATACTAATAAACTATTTTAGTTACATGATATTCTAAATTAGGATAAAGAGTACACACTGTGGAGATATTCTAAGATAAACTACATGGACTTTCCTTTGAAGTGTTTCACCGTATCCTTCTATCTTTATATATGGAAACTATTAGAGAATAGTGGGTAAATTATGCGATTCTTGTTTGTATGGGCTTCAATAAGCTAATATGGGCTTTTCTTGATGTATTTATACCAAGCTGGTTAATGAGAAAGTTCAAGTTTTTGCGTTCAACAACTTCACATGGTATCAGAGCCGAACACGAAAAGAAATTATGCCTTCCGCCGACCTAACCCTAAGAAAACTCGTCTTGCCGATCTGTATATCCTGTCCGCTTGAATCGCTACCAACAACAACGCCGGAATAAGGGTACTACTCGATCGCCGTCTTCATCAAGCATCATCAACGCACATGCTTTTGGATCGCTCGCCCACTGTCCGGTCGATCTAGTGCGTTACGCTCACCAAACCTGTTTTGATTCTTGTTGCTGACATCTACTACTTTGAATCCATGTCGGGAAAGGAGGAAAAAACGACAAAGCATGGCGGTACTGACGCCCTGAGCGCTGCCGCCATCGTAGCGGCAGTAAGTGCTGTTGTTGAAGCCGCAAGGAAATCTTAGATAGACACAGATTCACCGTACTATGTTCACCCTTCTGATCATCCGGGATTAAACATTTTGACAAGACTTTTATCTAATGATCGTTTTATCTTATCGAAATATAATCCCGACTTAGCACTAAAATGAGTATAGTGGTTAAGTAAGGGTCGACCCCAAGAGAGTTTGGTATTTTTATTAAATTCAGTTATTGATTATAGAAACAAGTAACAAAGGGGGGGGGGGTGTTTGATTGAATTGATGCATACAAAGCTTATGAAAACAAATAACGCAAGTAAGACAATGATGGGTGAATCTATACTAGGTTGATTCTAAGCATGCGATTGCTACTTTGGTGAGTTCCTTTTACAAGTTTTCAAGTAATCTCCCGTCTTGATCACATATATGTGTTGAGCCAACCGGCATCAACACAACTTAACAGGTTAGTGTTCCGTAAACCTAAAAGAACAATTAACAAGTTAGCTTTCAAACAAAGACTAAGGGATATAAAGAAAAGATTAAAACCGTTAAACTTATCTTTATATTTGTGTTCCTTTTCTTTAAGCAATTACAACCCGTTATTACTTAAAGTTTACTACTAGATTAAAGACCCAAACCCGGAATCTATTAATCCTAGTTCTTTGCATACACTTTAGAACCTAAGGTGATCAATCTCAAGTAATAGTAAAACATGCAATTAGAAAATAAAGATCAAGAAAACACAAAGTATTACTGAATGAAAACTTATATTAGAAAGAACTTACAACCAAAGTAACAATGCAGCTTCAAACCAACCCAATGTAGCAAGGCAGTTAGCAACTCATTACAAAGGTAGCAAGATAATGGAAAAAGTGAATTCTAAATTGGATGATAAGTGGATGATTCTAGCAATCAGCCAAGGACTATTTATACTACAAATGACACTAAATAGGAGTAAATGGCCTGCCCAAAACAGCCACCTTTAATGCCATAAAGGTGGTGTAAACAGCCGGAGTAAAGCTTCCGTCGTTGAACCGCAGGGGCGGCCTTCAGATCCGCAGAGGCGGTGCAGGCGAAAACGCTTGATCTTCTTCATGGCCGCAGGGGCGGCCAGACCATTTCGCAGGGGCGGATCTTTAATGGTCTTCAAATGTCTGACTCTTCAACTTTCCGTCGCTTCAAATGCTGAGCCACAGGGGCATCCCATTGTCGACGCGGGGGCGGTGACACTGACTCTTCATCTTCCTGCTCCCAGGTTGAGGCGCAGGCAGAGGCACAGGGGCGCTGGTCTTCGCTTCTTCAGGGCAGGTCACCGTAGGGGCGCCAAGGGTTGACGCAGGTGCGGTGACAATCTTCGTGGCTGGCGCTGGCGAAGGCGCAGGGAGCGCTCCGGAGTGTGGTGTCACCCCTAGGGGCGGTGACAAGGCTCCGTAGGGGCGGTGAAGCAACAGAAGCTTTGCTTCGTGCATGGTCTTCACTCCCAAGTGCTTATAACTCCTTCTTTATCTTCTTTTAATCTTCTTCTTCTGGATCAAGGAGTTAGTAGCATAAACCGACACTAATGCAATAGAAAGACTCTAAAAACTATCCTAAATGATAGTGATTTTATCACCTATCAAACTCCCCATACTTAGATCTTTTACTCGTCCCGAGTAAAACAAATGACAGTAGTTTGTAGACTCAAAGGCCTCAGGAAGCATGGGCAAGAAGAAAAGACAATGAAAACAAAAGAAAAGCCAAGAAAGAAAGAAGGAAAAGAGAGAAAATGTGAGAAAAAGGTGAGAAACTACAATCCTTATTGCTCCAAGAGTTACCTACCCGGACAACCTCCTTATGACTCCCCTTCTTATGTCGCCAAGCGCCGGAAAGGGAACCTACACTCGGTGTCGCTCATTTTGCCAAGGTGCCCTTTCGGGTTTTCACCTTGCCACTCTTCTTCTTTTCCTTTGGTGATCTCACTTACAACTCACATCCCTCAAGTCCAATTTTGCACCAACCTAAGGTTGGTCGGACTACCTTCTTTTTGCCTAAACTGCCCTTTCAGGTTTTCGGTTTATCCAAGAATTTTTCATGCCTTTTTTCATTTTCTTTGGCTTTTGTTTTTTTCCTGAATTTTAAATGGAATTACAAATCATAAGACTCAATGAAAAACAACTCAAAACAACTATACATGCAATGATATGTCCCTCTCCCATACTTGAAGCACACTTTGCCCTCAAAGTGGAAATGAAGCAAAGATAAATGTGAGAAAGGAATGAGAAAATGATACCACTAGTGGGATGGTCCGGCTGGACCATTCGGACCCTCCTCCGGTGGGTACGGGAAGTGGCTAAAGAAATGCTCCTACCGGCGGTAGATATCGTCGATGCGGGTCTGCTGAGCCTCCATCCGACGGCCAGAAGAGGTCTCAAAGCTGGCCTGCCAAGCCAACTGCTGAGCCTCCAGCCGCTGTTGCTGGGCTGCCTGCCAAGCATCCTGCCTCTGTTCGAAGTGGGAGGTCATGGAGGTGGCAAAGCTCGTCTGTCAACTCTGCTGCTGCTCAAGCATGGTCCGTTGGTAGTCGGTCTGCCATGCCTGGTGCTGGGTGGTCAGGGCCGCCATCAGAGCTTGTAGGCTCACAAGATCTAGATCCTACTCTGGTGGTGCAATAGGCATCTCCTCGTCGTCGGGGATGGGCATGTGCTCCTCATGATGGGCCCGACTGGAGCTCGCAGCATGCCTCTCCACAATGGCCACCTGAGGCCGCCTCGGCACGAAAGGATCCGCCGGAATGTAGAGCTCGGAGAGCTCGTCCCAAAGTGGCAGTGGTCGTGGGAGGTAGGTGATGTGGCTCCCATCGGCAAAAGAAAGCCAGAAGAGGTTTTCGCCGTCCCTCTTGAGGAGCTTGCACCTCCTCAACATCCCCTCTATATAGAGAGGCACCTCAAACCCATCCTCTAGGCTGGAAAGATCCATAACCTGTGAGGCGATCAAGGAGATCACCCCACCGCCAACAATGTCCCTTGGCTCGTTCTTCCTAATCCGCTTCAAAGCGGCAAGGAAGAGGGACGGCCAATCCATCACCTTCTCGCTCATCGGAAGGCAAGAGTATAGGAGTGAGAGGTCCTTGAGGGCGACCTTGTTCTCCTATTTGTGTCCACAGAAGACACTCATGAGGATCTTGGAGAGGAGCCTCAAGCTGGGGTGAGTGAGTTTGTTGGAGTACTCACCCCCTGCATGAAACTCTGATCCGGTAGTTGCCTGCCAGAACTCACACAGGTCCGGGGTCGGGACTGGATCCCACCAGTTCATGGAGGGGTTGAGAGTCACCTCGAATGCCTCCTGTAGCTGGTAGTAATCAAGCATGTATTTGGTCTTGTTGAACTTGAAAGTGAGACCAATACACATGTGATCCTCCTTCTCTATGGTGAAGGTGGCTATGAATTGTCTGCTGAGCTCGGGATACGTTGGAGCACTCTTCTGTAGGAAGTCTCCGAGCCCAACATTGGCTAGAAAGGACTGCATGCTCTCCAATATGCCTAGCTTCTCCAATGTAGGAACGTGCAAAAACCGAGTTGCGTACACAACCCGATCTTGTACGATCCTATACCTCTCCTTCTCAGCTTTTGACATCTTGTACTTTCTTTGTGGTTCCATTCTTGTAGTTGATTAGGCAAAGGAATTAGCAACTTTCAAAAATAGGGAAGAAAGACGAACCCTCTGTTGTGTTTTCTGTAGGGGCGGCTGAAGAAGCGCAGGGGCGGTGAGGCGCAACTGCGGCAGCTTGCAGGCGCAGGGGTGGGAGAAGTGTAGAGGGCGATTCTGGAAACTGCGAGAGTGGTGGTGCTGGGGGCGTTCCGATGGCTTTCTTGGTGGTGGAGGCGTCGTCGGAGATGTTGCATAGTGGAATTTTGTTGGGGGTAGTGGTGAAAGGTGTAGTAGGTTGAGAGTGTTGCACAGTGAGCAAGGTGGTGGTAGGGGCTAGAGAAGGTGGCGCAGGGGCGTCGCAGGGGTGTTTGCTGGTCGTCGGAGGTGGCTCAGGGGCGGTTTCAGATGGTGGCTTGTGAGGGATTGTTGAGGGCGCAGGGGCGTTGCAGCTTGAGAAAGGGAAGGTGCGAGAGAGATGTGGTTGTGGTTGGTGAGGAGAGAGAGAGTGGGTGGGTGGGGTAGGTGTAGGGAAATGTTTTGTGATTTCTATTTTTTTTCTTTTCTGGGTAAACCCGCAGGGGTGGGGGCTTGTCGCCGCAGGGGCGGTGACAAGGGAGAGGGGCCACGCAGGCTCAGCGCCGGGGGCGGCGCTGAGGATGTGTGTCAAGGATAGCCGCCGCAGGGGCGTAGGGGTGTCACCGCGGGGGCGGTGACCAGTATGTTACAGACGTTGGCCCAGCGCCGGAGGCGGTGCTGGGCATGAGTGTCACCACGGGGGCGGGGACACTGAGCCGCAGGGGTGGTTTTCTTGACAGAGGCTCTTCTTCTTATTCCTTCGGGTTGCCTCCCGAGCAGCGCCTTTATTTTACGTCGTTGGCTCGACGTAAGGGCTTTTATTTCTCTGACTGTGCCTCTTCCAGCATCACCTTGGGGTTTATAACCGACTGTGAAGGTAATCCTCTGGAGGACCTAGTTTCAATCCTTGTTATGACTTCCGCCATTTGCCCAACCTGTTTTTCAAGGTTCTTGATGCTGGATTCTGTTGTTTGGACATGAGTAGCAAAGTGTTTAGTCAAAACCTGCAACATATCTTCACTTGTTTGATACTTACCTTGTTGGGGCTATTGTTGTTGGTTTTATTGATCCCTCCAACGAAAGTTTTGTTGATCACGCCAGTTTGGCATGAAGTTTTGTGCATAGGGATCGTTCCTAGGCCTTTGTTGTTGTGGTTGTCCATAGCCCATTGCATTCACCTCAACATCATCATCCTGAACTTGGAGACACATGTCCGTTGGATGGCATGGGTCAGCACACACTCCACATGCCTTCAGCTGCTGTGGGGTTCCCATAAGTGTTAATCTCTTCACCATTTCCTTCAGTTCCGCGAGCTCAGTGGAGATCTCACTCTTCCCGGAATTCACAACATGAACACCTCTCTTGAAAGGAGTCCTTCCAAAGTTCCGGGTCCCTTCAGCTTGTTCATGTATCTTTTCAAAAGCAAGGTCAGGGGTAGAGTTAAGAATGTTACCTCCACAAGCCGCATCGATGATCCTCCTTTCATTGTCTAGCAAGCCATTGTACAAGTACAAGACTAGATCTTGAGTCGAATATCCGTGGAAAGGATAGTTGGATCGGAGGCGTGCGAATCTTTCAAAAATACTCATAGAGAGTTTCGTCCGCCTCTTGCTCGATGTTGCTTATAGCTTTCTTCAAGCTATTCGCCTTCTTGGCTGGGAAGTATTTCTCCAAAAACGCCTTATGGAGGTTCTCCCAAGTGTCGATACTCCCGGATAGAAGGTGGTAATACCAATCATCCGCTGAATCTTTGAGTCTGAAACCGAATGCCCTCATCTTGATTTGCTCTTCGGTAATGTTGGCCGGCTTCATGCTCATACACACGGTATGGAACTTCCCAAGGTGTTTGATGGGGTCCTCACCACTTAGCCCATGGAAAGATGGGAGCTAGGGAATGAGACCCGGCTTGAGCTCAAAGTTGATTCCTTCCCCTAATGCCGGTATAGTAACCGCAAGAGGGTTTTGAGCCAAATTAGGCTAAGTAAGTTGACGAAGAGTACGATCAACCATTTCTTGTTGGAGTTGTTGTTGTCTTCGTTGCCGGATGTGCGTCCTCTCAATTTTTGGATCAAAAGAAGCAAAGCCGGAGTTAGTAGCACGGGTTTGAACCATAAAAATGGTTCAAACCAATAATCAATAATAATAAAATAAAAATACTAAACTCCCCGCAACGGCGCCAAAATTTGACAAGACTTTTATCTAATGGTCGTTTTTATCTTATAAAAATATAATCCCGACTTAGCACTAAAATGAGTATAGTGGTTAAGTAAGGGTCGAACCCAAGAGAGTTTGGTATTTTTATTAAATTCAGTTATTGATTATAGAATCAAGTAAGAAAAGGGGGGGGGTTGATTGAATTGATGCACACAAAGCTTATGAAAACAAATAACGCAACAAGTAAGACAATGATGGGTGAATCTACACTAGGTTGATTATAAGCATACGACTGCAACTTTGGTGAGTTCATTTTACAAGTTTTCAAGTAATCTCCCGTCTTGATCACATATATGTGTTGAGCCAACCAGCATCAACACAACTTAATAGGTTAGTGTTCCGTAAACCTACAAGAACAATTAACAAGTTAGCTTTCAAACAAAGACTAAGGGATATAAAGAAAAGATTAAAACCGCTAAACTTATCTTTATATTTGTGTTCCTTTTCTTTAAGCAATTACAACCCGTAATTACTTAAAGTTTACTACTAGATTATAGATCCGAACCCGGAATCTATTAATCCTAGTTCTTTGCATGCACTTTAGAACCTAAGGTGATCAATCTCAAGTAATAGTAAAACATGCAATTAGAAAATTAAGATCAAGGAAACACAAAGTATTACTGAATGAAAACTTATATTAGAAAGAACTTACAACTAAAGTAACAATGCAGCTTCAAACCAACCTAATGTAGCAAGGGAGTTAGCAACTCATTACAAAGGTAGCAAGATAATGGAAAAAGTGAATTCTAAATTGGATGATAAGTGGATGATTCTAGCAATCAGTCAAGGACTATTTATACTACAAATGACACTAAATAGGAGTAAATAGCCGGCCCAAAACAGCCACCTTTAATGCCATAAAGGTGGTGTAAACAGCCGGAGTAAAGCTTTTGTCGTTGAACCGCAGGGGCGGCCTTCAGATCCGCAGGGGCGGTGCAAGCGAAAACGCTTGATCTTCTTCATGGCCGCAGGGGTGGCCAGACCATTCCGCAGGGGTGGATCTTTAATGCTCTTCAAACGTATGACTCTTCAACTTTCTGTCGCTTCAGATGCTGAGCCACAGGGGCATCCCATTGTCAACGCGGGGGCGGTGACACTAACTCTTCATCTTCCAGCTCCCAGGTTGAGGCGCAGGCAGAGGCGCAGGGGCGCTGGTCTTCACTTCTTCAGGGCAGGTCACCACAGGGGCGCCAAGGGTTGACGCAGGTGCGGTGACAGTCTTTGTGGCTGGCGCTGGCGAAGGCGCAGGGAGCGCTCCGGAGTGTGGTGTCACCCACAGGGGCGGTGACAAGGCTCTGCAGGGGTGGTGAAGCAACAGAAGCTTTGCTTCGTGCATGGTCTTCACTCCTAAGTGCTTATAACTCCTTCTTTATCTTCTTTTAATCTTCTTCTCCTGGATCAAGGAGTTAGTAGCATAAACCGACACTAATGCAATAAAAAGACTTTGAAAACTATCCTAAATGATAGTGATTCCATCACCTATCACATTTGTTTGGTTATTCTCAAAGGGGATAACTATCCCGAATGGGAGTTGTCCTTTGGCAATGCCCTTCATTCAAAATGGAAACATGAGTTTATCGATGGCATGATAAAGAAACCTGAGAATGCAACTGAATATCGCAAATGGAAGAGCAGAATTTCCATGCTCATTGGATATGGTTGATAGGGTCGATGGATCCATCTTTGAAATCCACCATGACATACTTTGAATCGGTAAAGGAACTATGGGATGATGTCAGACAACGGTTCTCTGTGAGTAATGCACAAGAATTCACCAATTGAAATCTGACCTAGCACGGTGTGCCCAAAAAGGAGATATTGCGGCAATTTATTTTGCCAAACTGAAAAGGTAATGGGATGAATTGGAAGGCTACTATCCAGTACGAGGCTGTAAGAAGTGCGTTGGTTGTGAATGCAGTTGGAAAACGACTCTAACCACGGAAAGAAACGAGGAACGAGTGCATCATCTTCTCATGGGCCTTAATAAGGCCTACAAAACTATCAAATCATATATTCTGGCAGCCGAATGCTTACCTTACATGACGAAAGCGTATTCTATGGTAATACAAGAAGAATGTGCGATTACCTCATCCAAAAGTCGTGAAACAAGGAATAAGGGATCAACCTTCTCAGTGCAAGGTCAGGAACGTGGCATGGACCGACATCGTGCAGGTCGGGTCACCTAAATGAGCGGACAACTCGCCCGACTGACAAACAATCTAACCGGCATGTGCGTGACTCTCGTGATGGACGGGAGAAAGAAACAAGGATGTGTGAATACTGCGGGGTTATTGGGCATACTAAGGAAGGTTGCTTCAAGATTATCAGCTACCTTGATTGGTGGCATGGCACAAAGAGACACACATCAGCCACCGGCAACACCGGCCGTGGTAGGGGTCGAGGAAGAGGCCATCCAGAAATGGATAATGTTGCAGCATCTGGTTCTAGTGCATGCGGTTTAGGTACTACTATTGGACAAGGAGATCTCTCGTCGTTTCTGGCACTATTTGACGCTCAATGGTCAATTTTAGTCTCCATGTTCCAACCTTTTAGTAATGATGGTAAGAATTGTTTCACCTGGATACTTGATATAGGCGCATCGTTTCACATGACAGGGGACAAGAAGTTACATTCTGAGATGCATGAGGTGATATCATCTTCCGTTCTGTTGCCAGACGGATTGTTGACTGCAGGAAATCAAGCAAGAAATTTTAAATTGTCTAATGGCTTGGTGTTGCGCGATGTGCTATATGTGCATCACTTGAGCTGCAACTTGATATTATTTTCTAAAGCGTTGAGAGAATTGAATTATTTCACTAATGGTACTGATAAAATACTTGTGTTGAAGGATAGTACTTCGTAGACGCTGATTAGAGTGGCTGAGGAGAAAAATGGAGTGTACTGGTTCCGTGTGGGAGTGCTGGCTGCACGGTCCTTGCATATGGAAGACGAGTGTCTTCCCCTTTGGCACCGACGTATGGGGCAACTGTCGCCGTCTGTCTTATCTTTTTTACCTAACAATAGAGTCAATAAAACTATTGCTTTGAGTCCTTGTGATATTTGTCACCGAGCTAAACATACTCGGTCTAGTTTTCCTTTAAGCATGTCACAAGCGTCTACACCCTTTGAATTAATTCATGGTGATGTTTAGGGTCCTTATCGAACACAGTCCATTTCTGGTTCTACGTATTTTCTTACCCTTGTGGATGACTATTCTAGAAATGTGTTGGTCTATCTGCTTCGTAATAAAAGTGAAGTTTTGTCCGTGCTTCAACATTTTTGTGTCTTTGCTTCACGTCAATTCAATCGCGTCATTAAACGTTTTTGTAGTGATAATGGGACTGAATTTATTGTTATGAGACCTTTTTTGGACACTAATGGATTGTCTTTGAAACGTATTGTGTGGAACTCCCCAACAAAATGGCCGGGCCGAAAGGAAGCATCGACACCTTCTTAATGTTGCCCGCACCCTTTTATATCAAGCCCACATTCCTACCCCCTTTTGGGGAGAAAGTGTTCTTGTGGCGACTTACCTTATAAACCGTATTCCATCACCAATAATACAAAACAAAACCCCATTTGAGCTTCTTCACAACCGAACCTCAGTGTATATACATGTTAAGACGTTCGGATGCTTGTGCTTTGCATCACAAATTCCTCGCTCTACATACAAATTTGTTCCAAGGGCGAGAAAATGCATTTTTGTTGGCTATCCAAAGGGTCAACGAGGGTGATGAGTTTACGACTTGGAGACTCGAGACATGTCTGTATCCAAGGATGTTACGTTCTATGAAACCGTCTTCCCTTTTGCCATACCCTCACAGACAACACCGGAACCCACACGGATACATCCCACACCCACCGTCTCCAACCTAGACCCGATCGGCATCCCGCTTATACCAAACCCATGACCCCTGCATGCCCTGGTCGATCCGACCCCCCCCTTTGGTCTCACCGCCCATTAACGCCCCATCACCACTTCTGCACAGACCGGTCACCCCGATTCCTCCACCGGTCGATCTGACCGCACCCAGCAGATCCCATTCCCCGCTCTCCTTAACCGCTTCGGTCGACCTACACCCCATCCTAACTGACTCGACTTCCACACAACCGTCTTCACATGCACGTTCGACCGATGGTGTGATCGGTTCGGTTGATCGTGTCCAGCCCCCGCTGACCGATGGTGTGATCGATTCGGTTGACAGGAACCAGATCCCACTGATGCTTCCTTGATTGCAAACATGCCCACGGATGCCAAGGGGAGTGCCATACCAGTGTTTGTGTCATGTCCACAAAATATTGATCAACAACCCACGCGTCATAGCACCCGAGAACGAGTCTTTCCTGCAAAGTTCCGTGACGTGTGCAATATCGTGTGGGATGCGGCCACTCTAACAACTCCAAATCTGCTTCCGTCGGTGTCGGCAGGTACGCAATACCCTATCGATCATTTTGTCTCATATGATCGTTTTACTGCCTCACAAAAGGGCTTGTTAGCCTCTGTATTGTCTGTCGTTGAACCTAGATCTTTTGTTGAGGCGGTCTGTAGTTCCGAATGGCAAGACACTATGCTAGCGGAAATTGATGCATTTGGAACGTAATGGTACTTGGTATGTTGTTGATTTACCACCAGGAAAGAAGCCTATCGGTTGCAAATGGGTATACAAGGTCAAACTAAAGTCCGATGGTAGTCTCGAGTGGTATAAGGCTCGGTTGGTCGTTTTCGGGAATAATCAGCAATCAGGCATCGACTATAACGAAACTTTTGCTCCGGTAGCTAAAATGGTGTCCGTTCGATTGTTTTTGGCAGTATCTGTTTTACAAGGTTGGGAACTACATCAAATGGATGTTCATAATGCCTTTTTACACGGTGATCTTGATGAAGATGTGTACATGAGATTTCCCAAAGGCTATTCAGGCACTATTCCCGGTAAGGTCTGTCGACTTAACAGATCATTATATGGCTTATGACAGGCTCCTCACAACTGGTTTTTTAAGTTGTCTACAGCTCTTTGGAGTTTTGATTTGTTCAATCCAAGGCTGACTAATCTTTGTTCTCCATGCTTCGCCCGGGTATCACATTGAATGTCCTAATCTATGTTGACGACTTAATAATTGTGGGCAATACCTCCCATAATATTCGTACATTGAAGACAAAGTTGAGTTCGGTGTTCCATATGAAAGATTTGGGACCATTAAAGTACTTCTTGGGTATGAAATGGCACGATCCGAGAAGGGACTTTTCCTCTGCCAACGGAAGTATACTTTGAATATTCTGTCTGAGGCCGGTGTGCTAGGGACGAAGCCATGTGAATTTCCAATGGAGCAAAACCATACATTAGCCACGTCACGGGCCCCTTTGTTTGATAATCCTGATCGCTATCGTCGCCTGGTGGGGCGTCTGATTTACTTGACGATTACTCGTCCGGATCTATATTATTTTGTTCACACTTTGACACAGTTAATGTAGACTCATACAGTTGATCACTAGGATGCAGCACTCGGAGTTCTTCGATATTTGAAAAGCCATCCGGCTACTTCTGGTTCCTTGCAGTTGACGGCATATTGTGATTCTGACTATGCTCGGTGTCCTATTTTGCGTTGCTCTATTACTGGATATTATATATTTTTGGGGGCATCGCCGGTCTCGTGGAAAACAAAGAAACAACCGACGGTGTCTCGTTCGTCAGCCGAGGCCAAGTACCGGGCCATGGCATGTCCATGTTGTGAGCTTATTTGGCTCAAAGCCTTACTACATTCATTAGGTGTTTCACACTCATCACCGATGAGATTGTTCTGTGATAGTCAGGAGGCACTCCATATCGCAGCGAATCCTGTCTTTCATGATCGCACCAAACACATTGAGGTTGAATGTCATTTTATTCGGGACCTCTTGCTTGACAGGACGATTTCTACACAACATATACGTATTGACTCGCAGCCAGCAGACTTGCTCACAAAGGCGTTAGGCCGCACGCCGTTTCAGCGGTTAATCGGCAAGTTGGGCATTTGTGACCTAGATGCTCCAACTTGAGGGGGAGTATTAGAGAATAGTGGGTATATTATGTGATTCTTGTTTGTATGGGCTTCGATAAGCTAATATGGAGTTTTCCTGATGTATTTATACCAAGCTATTAATGAGAAAGTTGAAGTTTTTGCGTTCATCAACTTCACAGAAACCTTAGTTTCATATCTTGTTGTGTAGATTTTTCTATATATTTGAGTTTTATTAATACCAAGGTTCTTTTGCGATATAGTTCCTTTGTTGATACGTGAGCGATGTTAATATAAACTCAAACAAAGAATTAGTAGTTTATTACAAAGAATGTCATCTCAAAACCTAAGGTACTTAATAAATACCATAAAATATGAAGTTCCTACGGAAAATAATTTGTTAATCAGGTGAAATGGGTTGAATACTGCCCCACCCGGAACCTTCCCGGTTCAAACACTGTATGTGTCGACATTATTGTAGTCAATTTGTAGGGTTTGGGTTGTCGGGCGGTAATCATGGTAGCAAATAATGTTAAGGGGTCACTGCCGCATGAACGCAGATGAAATGATAACAGGAGTCAACTCTTATTTATACATTAGTTATTGCATTTCACTTGTTGACCTGATTTTCTTTTCATATTTTAATTTGTTGTGGGCGATGACTGGCCCGACATGGAAGCCACTACTAAATTTGCGAATACCAAATGCCCTGCACGTTCTTGCTCTATACTCACTCTATATACTCAAGCAGATGACTCACAGATGCATTGAGAGACATGGACGTTAATGATTTGTTAATAATCGAGCAACAGCTCATGGATTCAGCAAGGCATGAGAGTTTTCATAAGGAGAAGCAGATCTCCATTGATCCTGCTTCGTTGAATCCAACTAAAACCACCATTTCGCCACCAAAGCTGAAGCTTGTTAATAGCTGCAGTGTTCCCAAGAAGACGACGCAGAGAAGCACATTGTCCCGTCAACACTCGGGCATGGACGACGCTGATCTTGCTCTCCAGGAGACCGTCATTACAAGGAGCAAATCTGTGGGGGAAGGAAGATCAAGTGCTCCAGCTGACGACTTTGTTCTCGTACTCCAAAAACCACCAATTCATCATGGCAAGGAAAGAGACGTACCAGATGACGGAGTTAAATGTAGTAAGCTTTGCATGTTCTTGCCGAGGGGGAAGGGGAAGCCGGTCAGATCGCATGCTTCTTCTTCTCCTTCTCATAACAACGACCCTGCGCAAATCATATCGAGGACAGTGTCCTTGGAAAGATTTGATTGTGATTTGGACGACAAGAATATGTTTCTTGACCTTCCTCTTGAGCTCATCCGATGCAGCATCAGTGATATGCAGTCTCCGGTGAGAGCCGCCTTCCTATTTGACAAAGAACCCAAAGGAGTCCTCAAGAACTACTCGTCGGGAAGCATCAAGTTGAAGTCCCAAGACTCCATCAAGCAAGTCAGGTTTTCGACCGAGTCTCCTACAGCATACCCGCCTACTTCTTCTTCTTCCTGCGTAACTCCTCGCTTGAGGAAAGCAAGAGATGACTTCAATGCTTTCTTAGAGGCTCAAACTTGATTCCCTCTAACTCTCATTTTTCATTTTCCTTTTCTCCTTTCTTTTTGTGGCTACTACCAATTTTGTACAGAAAAGAGAGAAAAGTGGTAGATTTTAAAAGATATCTTGATGCACAAGTACAACTGTTATTAAATGGAGCCAAAAGCTTCAATATACAGCATAAAGAAGTCAGCTCTTTCCTGTGACTAAAAGATGTCTCTCTTGCTTCTCATTCGGTGAAAAGTGCTCTTGTTTCATATGAATGCCTAACAACTTTACAAGCAAATGACTCTCTACCTTATCCTCAATGCAGGAAGCCCGAATGCGATATATGAATGAGCGAGCAAATGTGTATGTTGTGTTGTTCACAGTAAGATAATGTTTCAATCTGTGTACAAGACAAGACAAGACGGTCCTCTTAAGAGCGAGAACTCGGTTTCCCCTGGTCACACCATGTGTGTCAGTAATCGGTATATACTCGTACCACATCGTCTATTTGAGCCCAGCAAATTGGACATTTCCCGCTACTCCATTGTAATTCGTGTGCACACTTGAAACAAGCGCACATGTGCCCACATCTACGATTCAGCGTATCATAGAGTCATATTCTCCGTCCAAGCGCATTATATATTCAGAAAAGTAAGATAAGATCCGTGCAGTTTTATTTGTAAATCTGTAGTACCTGTATAAGAGAGAGTCCACCTTCTTCTCATTGCAAACGCAGCACGATCCTTTGTTTGTTAGATTTCTGTTTGTTTGTCTCCCTTCCGATTTTTCTGAATCTGACCATGAAAGATACACATTTAGCTTCACAAACAACTATAGCATCCTCCTAAACACGGTCAATGTGTGTAGCTTGATTATCTTGAGAATAATTGGAGGTACATGACTTACTTAAATGCCTCACTGCTGCTGAAACCTCGTCTCCAATAGAACCGTGCAATGTCGACTGCATCTCCATACAGCTATTTACTGATTTACGAAGCTCTGACATCTCGCGGTAAACTTGCTCCATATGTGCTCTTAGATCGCAAATTAGTTCCATTTCCTGTCAAAATCAAAACCAAACTTTTTTTTATCAATCTGCATCACAAAGCTTTCTTTGGCATATACTCCATTTTATGATTGTCCAAACCAACTTACGATTGTGGGGCTGTTCTTGATGGAAGAGCCCATTTGACTATCATGATCATAGTCAAATGGGAGCTGCAACGATTGATCCTGTTCACGGTAGCTACTCCATGGAAGCTGCAATGATTGATCCTGTTCACAGTAATAACTGCCACCCTGATATTGGTTGACGTTTAAGTTCTTTAGTTCATCTTCTTCAGCTATCTGTTCATTTTCATCCAAGTTAGCATCTCCAGTGGTATTGTTTTGCACAGGCTCCATTTGTCTACTCTCTTGAACAAAGTGGTGTTCTATAGGGTGACAATCTTGTTGATCTTTGTCAGGGTTATCACTGGATGATTTCATTTTACTTCGCAAGAAATCGACCACATACTGGTGGTGGTGTTCATCTTCGCCAGACTCTAGTGGTTGCATTTGCAATTGCGCACTGGACATCATCAGTTGGTCCATTCTATCCCGAAAATCACTAGCAAGAACAGTTGAAACGTTTCCCCTGCAGTCATTGTAATTGAATGTCTTTACACGTTGTAACTCAATAAGATCTATTTGCTATTACAAGTTTACAAATTTTTTACCTTTCAATAAGTTGCCGGATATCATGATTAGTTGCATTGTCGAGCATATCCTGGTACCAAGCTTGCCTCAGACCTTCCCAGTAGCTACGAGGTCTTGAGATATCTTGAATCCAATCAAGATTGGGCTCGCAGAAATCATCACCATATTCCTCTCTCTCAGCCATATCCTCCTCATCTCCTTCCCAAATGTTGCATGACGATGTATTCGTCTTAATTGGAGAGACATAACGAACATCACCACAGGCACTCCTAGTATCTGGACCCGCCGCTTGCATTTCTTGTGTAGTAGGCAATGGCGTCTGCTGTGCTTCAACTTCCTTGGGTTTGCTGCTGCTCACGGTCTTTGTATCAACATGATCCAAATCTTTCTCTAGATGATTATTCCTCTCCAATGTTACCGTTTTATTCATCTGATGAACTACTGGAACTTTCTCTTGATGATTGTCAATAGTTGCTTCTACTGGAGCGACATGTGGCCGAGTAGAGGTCGAAGCCTCCTCCGCGGCCGAATTGCTACTATGGCCACTTGTTGTGTCATCAGAATTATGAAGTTGAGCTGCTCCTGGGCTAAACCTCCTCCTATAATATATTTTAGTCCAAGAGTGCAATATGAGACTAATTGAATCACATGTTTCCATAACTATATCAATTCAATTCAGCATTACCGAATCAAAACACTCAAACAGAGCAAAACAAGGAGACACGATAAATATACCTGAGGCGATTAACTGAGGAGACCCTTTGTCGTACATGTTTGTTGGACTCAAGATTTCTAGCTTCATGATGATGAAGAGGGTGACTTGGCGCTGAATCCCCACGCAAGAGCTTGAACTTAAGCAATGACTGCAATATTTTCCATACAAATCACCAAAATGTGTTCAGCATAAAACGAAATGCTGGCGGCATCCTCATCTATCCTAGAGTATCCACAAACCTGAATGCGGCCGCGTTTGGGGAACATTGATACAAGGTGGCGGTTGGCGAGGTCCTGGATCTCGTAACACCGATCACGGATCAACCTGGAAAGCAAATCGGCGACGGCATGCCGGCCTCTAATCCTAGGAGAGCAGCATAAAGCGGGAGATTCCGCCGTTCCAGTCCCAGGACCCGGCAATGGAAGCTTCTTGATAATGTCAGCCACGTTGTTTGAAGGGCCTCCAGGAGGGCATTCACTAGCTAGGGCTCCGTCGGAGGATTCCCAATCGCTGTCACAGGGGTCGAAAACAGAGGAGGCGACCGAAGCGGGCCTGCTTGCGGAAACCGGCATTGGCATTGAATTGTTGTTGGGACAGGAAGCCTCCAAGCCACGCCATCTCTGAACGAGGGAGGAAACAGAGGAGGTATCAGAAGCGACAGGAGAGGGATCCCTCCTCTCGAGGTTGGAGATGATCCCCTTGGCCTGCTGTGTGGCCCACCGGTCAAGAACGCGGGCGTGCCTCCTGCTCATCTCTTCTTCTTCTTCTTCCTCATAATTGGTATTAGCCGGGTTGCAAGCTCGGCGGTTGCCTCTGGAAGCGCTGGAAATGGAGTTTTCATCGGTGTTGGTGGAAGTAGGGAGGTGTTTGAGGGTTTTCTGGTGTGTCTGGTGTTGGCATTTACCGGAGGGTGGTCGGCGGTGTTCCCGGAGGTTATGGTCTTTGAGGACGCAGCGGAAAGAAGATGCCATCAACTAATTCGTATTTCACAAGGAAATTGGAAACCCTAAGTCCCAATTGTTGTTGTTGTTGTTGGTGTTTGCTTGCCCCAAATTGCAGGGGCAGGTTTTGAATCGTCAGAGAGACAATCCTTTTGACGGGGGTAAGTTGGCAGTTAACGAGTTCTCTTTCTTGAAGCTATTTTTAGATGGGTGTTTCTGTACATTAAAGAAACGGAGTAATTAATGGCGTAAGAAATGTAACAGAAACCCTAAAAAGGAAACGGATCATCACGAGTGTATAATCCTCTCCTCTCTGATAACAGTTTACTGTTATTTAATTAAACATGTCAATTAATTTGGGTGATTACAGAACTTACAAAGGAGACGAGAGCTAGTGAGCTACAAACGAAAGAGCCGTTGGTGTGGGTCCCCCCTTGAGGCGCTCTGCTTTTGTAAATATAGCTAAAATGTTCCGACTTTTGACTTTTAGCATAACTAGGGGTACTCCCGCCTCCGAAATAGTTTATCTTGTAGGATTGAAAGCAAGATTTTGAATGATTAAAGAAACCGATATAGTTTATCTTACGGGCTTACTATTTGGACGGACACGCGTCTTCATAGAGGCGGAGTCCGCCCACGCCAAGAGGGACGCGGAGGCGGACTCAGCCTCCGCGTCCCTCTGCCCGTTATATTTATAAATAAAAGGACCGTTGAAAATAGCCGTTGGGGAATATAGCCGTTGTGGATTTTTCGAGCCTATATAATAACATGTGAAGTCATTGTATCATTCACTTCCATCCAAACCTCAACAACGTAAACAAAAAAAAGTCGTTAAAATGTCATCGTATTCCGAAGAAGTAGATGTAGAATCCGATGGTGAAAGCTATATGATGCCGTTCGATATTGAAAAATATAGTGATCCGGAAGAAATTCTCGCACAACTTGAAGTAAGTGTACAAACTCATTTATACTTTACTTTTATGTCGTTTTATTTAGTCGGAATTGTAGAATTAGCAAGGTTACAATAGAGAATCGAAATTATAGAATTAGCAATGTTAGAATAGAGAATCGAAATTATAGAATTAGCAATGTTAGAATAGGAAATCGAAATTATAGAATTAGCAATGTTAGAATAGAGAATCGGAATTGTAGTGTAGGCATTTTAGAATAGAGAATCGGAACTGTAGTTTAGACATTTAAGAATAAAATGATGTGTATTTTTAAAACAATATTCTATGTTATTTTTATTTAGGGTCTTATGGAATATTCTCGTGATCTCGGTACCGATTATTGTGCCGGTAGGTCGACTTTTTACTTTCATTCAATTTATTGTATTTAAACTCAATATTAACTAACCATTTTCTGTAATTTCATATTTGTAGGTATGGCTAAAAGATGATGCCCCGTTACCGCGGTTGAGTGATTATTGGAAACAATACCACGACCCAAGTGTTGATGGATGGGATGCGCCGTTCATTGCAAGGATAACACATTATGAGGAGTTTCGTCGGACATGGGGAGTTGAAGACACTACTGCAGGATATCTTTAGCCGTTTTCAGAAATTGGCTTGTAATCGTGTTTTAGACGTTATCATATGTTGTTGACATCATGTTTTAGTCGTTTTCATATACTGTTGTCATAATGTTATAGTCGTTTTAAATAGTTGATTGAAATTAGGTGTAATAAAAACTAAATAAACTTAGGAAAACATCAAAGCTAAAAAATCATACACTCAAGTGTATTATCCATCCAAAATAAACATAAAGCATCAAAACTATAAAATCATACACTCAAGTGTAATATGCATCCAAAATAAACATAAAAACATCAAACTACAACTACAAATGTCCTGGAGGATGCTGTGAAGCCCTGACCTGAGATGGAGCCACAAGAGGCGTACGTCTAACTGCCTCCTCTATCATGGAATCTACTTCCTCAGCAGAATACGGAAGACCGCGTGCCTGCATCTCTCATAGACGACCTACAAGAATGTGAAGACGCTGCAATACAGAAAATAAAATGTTAAAATAATTGAAAATTACAATAAAGAGTAAATTAAGGGTTACAAAAAAACGTACTCTAGCATGTGAAATCGGAACAGGTAGGGGACAGTCTATAGGTAATTGTTGTGTAATAATAAAATTGATGTGACCACCATTGAATTTGGTTGTGTTCTCCCAATCTTTTAAATGTGATCTTGAATCACTACCACTTGCAAGGGAGTTTCCGTCTCGTCAAAATTCTAATATTCTGAACAAGTATGTCTTCTCCCTTGCCAATACTCTATAATTATGGGTAAAGCTCACTAGTCACGTCCTTCTGCAGGAGGGAGACTTTCAATCATCTTGTAGGCAACAAGTCTGATCTTGCTCACATGAGAGTTGTGAGTACAGAGGAAGGTGAACAGTTTGCAAAGGAATATGGATTGGTATTCATGAGAGTGTTCTGCAAAAACTGCTCAAAAATGTTGAGGATGTAAGTCGTTTGTTGGCAAAGGAGAATATCCTTATCATATGTTGTTGACATCATGTTTTAGACGTTATCATATGTTGTTGACATCATATTTTAGTCGTTTTCATATACTGTTGTCATAATGTTTTAGCGGTTTTGATATATTTTTGTCTTCATATTTTAGTGGTACTTGATATTTTGATTTTGTTTACCGGGGGTGCAATGAAATAATAATACAAACAAAAAAATAAAACTCTAGTTTGAAAAAAAACAAAATAAAAATAAAAATAACAAAAAAAACAACAAAAAAATGCCGGAGGAGGCGGACTCCGCCTCCTCCGGCGTCGTTGCCGGCTTCGATTAACATCACTCTTATCTTATAAGATTGGGAACAAAATTTTGAATGATTAAAGAAAGGGTTAATATGTCCATATGGAATACCTACAAAATATAAGTGAACAAGAAAGCCATATAATTTGTATGGATCCTCATGGACACCGGTGTTGTCTAACTCTAATTACTCATCTTCAATCACATACTGCTTCAATATAGTGCCAAGGAAAAAAAAAAGTAAAGATAATCATTCAAACATCTAAAAGATTATGTACAATATTCTTTTTGATCTAAAAAATTCATCTAATTTGCCAAGTTTGATGATTCGATCAAACCTCTGCCTTTGGAAGCTCTATGTCGTAGGATGGTTAATCTCGAATCCAAGTAGTTGAAGGTTCTTCCATAGAATCATCTGACCAAAGTATAAAAAATAACTTAGGATTGACAATTTGATTAGAATCATACATATGATGAACAAGATATTCTCTTAGCTTCAAGTTTCACCAATGCAAAATGTAATTTTTGAATAATAAATTCCTTTTTCAAAAACTAAATCATCAAGCATAATTGTAATTTAAAAGGTACCTAAATTTAGGAGTTCGTATGTGCATATTCTTAAGGCCCTAAGAAAAACTGAACATCTAAATGAAGAATTCAATCTATACATGTGCATACATAGCTTATTTTCGTTAAGTATCTAAGACCGATTAAATCAATCAACAACACTTGATTGGTTTTTAGTGAAGATAACATATCCCATATAGATGCAATATACTGTGAAAGCCCAAAAATATGTATGATTTATAATATGCATCTACATCTTCAAACGACTATAACGGGTTTAAACAATGTCCCTATTATAAACTCTCAAGCAAGAAAGGATGAAATTGAAAGATTGAAATAAAGAATGAGAATGCATTCAATAATTTAATAGTAACAACAAACTCACGTCGATAATGGATATCTGCAAGGTAAAAGGCTAAAAGCGCAGTCAAGTAGTATTGGATAGCGATTATGTAACTATATTATACCTGCAATGAGTGCACCAATTGCTAAACAAAATGTTCCTACTTGAAAAAGCAATTCTACTATGCTCACTTCTAATCTTTGAGAACTGGAAAGGAATACAATATTCTTTTGTTCAGGGGTTATGAAATCATGAGATGAACTTCTCTTTAATAATCTCAGCCAAATTATGGTAACAGGATATATGATAAACCTTACATTAACAACAGTTGAATCTTCCATTTCCATGGCAGAATCAAGAAGTCTTTCAACTTGACCGTGACAAGATTCACATCTGCAAACAAATGTTACTCGGGGTATCGGCACTGCATCATAAATCTTCAACTGGGAAGAGCAATTGTTAAATGATATGATATTGTAGTCTAGGGCTTAAGTTTGCATGTTATGAACAAAAGGGCTAGCAATATCTTTGAAGATATTTTACCAAGAGCAGCTCAATTTCTTCCTTTTCTTCTGCATTGAACAAGATCATTACATTAAGCGGTCAGTAAATAATATTTCCATGAACTTCATATAACTTACCCTCTTCAATTTCTTTGTCTACAGGAACAAAAAATTCCATGTCGTTGTTAAATCTATTAAGTCTACAATTTCTTCCCATTAAGCAGATACGGAGAATGTCATGAGAATTTTCAAGAAGATCAAGCAACATTTGTCTAAGAGCATCCGCTCTAGAACCTAGTTCAACCTACAAACAGATAATGAAAAAACGAAGATATTCAACCTTGAGTTTACATCACTTATTACTGGATCTTGATAAAACTGATGTTATAAAAATTTACCAGTGTATGCTTGCTTGTACGAAGTTGCTCTAACACATCAACTGTCAAACGGTTGGGGAGAACCGCAAGTAAACCTTGAACCTGAACCATGTTGCACACCGATTAATTTTGAAAATCACATCATAATGAATATAACTAAAAGTAAATCAATAACCTACAATGCTAAATATAGTTGTCATTCCCCATACATGCAAGACGCATAGTTCCATTTGTGCCAAACTACCTCTAGCTGTTTGATGAGCAAGTTAGCAACATCAAGAATTTATTTTAGAAAAATATTATTTCAAGAATGTCAAGTACGGTAAAGGGGAGATATCCAGGTCAATAGCTAATCATATGGAGTGATTGAAGAGTAAGTTCTTGAATCTCTAGTAGAAATACTGTATCCAATTCTACCATCATATCTTTGTAATGTTGCAAATATCAAGCATCAAATACCTAAATACATCCAAAGAAATCAGTGCTCTTATTGAAATTTGGTTATACATATAAAAGTTTTTCTTCAATAATTTTTTGCATAAATAGTAAAAATTATGAACTACGTTGTCATATTACTCACATGAGGTCCTACGTCCATCATCCTCTGCTCCAACCTCTGAATTCTTGATACTAACGCCGCTTCAACAACCTACAAGGTAAGGTATCTTAAAAACTGATTTATCACGTGTATACATAAATAAACGAGCAGAATTATGAATTTGAATATGCAAGCAAAGACAACAAGGTTGAAAAGGAAGGAACTGTACGTTACTTAGTTAATTACTGGAGCAATTCCAAGGTTGCAGTATGATAGAGCTCTGAAGTCAAGCATGAAACTCTACAGCTGAACACAAATAGAAAACAAAGTGTCACTTTAATGATAATAAGAAGGAAAAATACCTCAAGCAAAAATGGCATGCAAGGGCATCCATTGGTGTTTTTTGGGTTGAAACATGGCATCAATGAGTCAATGAAAGTTGTACCTCCTCTTCTGCAAATAATTTATATGAACAACTAATATTATCAGCCAATGCCGATAAGGAGCTGAATAAACACCAAAGAATCATAGAACTTGAAACAATACCCGTTGTACTTGAATATAGGGACACACTCTTGCATAACAATTGCTCTCAAAGAGCCCAAGCTCCAAAGAGTTCCATGTTCTTGAACCTAGCAAATGGAATAACAAAAGGCAGGCAAAACCTTAGCTTGTGGTTAAATTCAGGTCTGAAACAAAGTTCATATCAATATCTAAGACCTTCCTTGTCTTTACTAATCCTCCTTCCTTGCACGACCACCATCACAAGATTTGCCTAAGTTGCTCATAGTTTACCAGCTGTAGCAAATTCCAATTGTCAAAACAAAATATTTCATCCCGAGCACCCAACGGGCCAAGCAAGATGGTTGCTTCATTTCATAAAACCAAATCATTTTGGCAGTGGGAGCTGATTTCGCAGTTTAAACTAAAGAACATTTTAAATGCCGTATGAGTAATAACTGAGTCAATTAAGATGATTTCCATCACACGATACTAAACATAAAACAAATCAAATGACCCTTTTTTAACATAATCTCAAACTGGGGTTTGTAGACATCCTGGTTCAAGCAAATAGTCTTAAATTGTACGGTCAGTTTCTCAATTCACCATTTTCTTTTTACATCTCATTCAGCAACAGCAAACATAAGGGCAAATTGAAATTGGTATACCAAATTCAAACACATTGAAGGTACAAAACTCAATGTCATTGAAACAATGAAAACCACAAAGGGTAGAGAAAGTTGATGGAGATGAGCTGGACTCCTTATATAAATATGAAATTTCTTCACAAATATAACATATATGAACACCAACACTCTGCAATTTCATATACAATTTTGAATAAAACAAACATTAGAAATTGATTCAGGAGAGAGGGAAACCTCGTTTGAGCGTCTTCAAGAACACCAAACCTAATGTACTCATCCCGTAGAAGAAGAGCGGTCGTAAATCGAGCAATGAGGAAGAGACGAAATATGACAGTAAATTACTTTGTTATTCGAGTTGGGAGAGTGGGAGAAAAGCATCAAGTCGTAGGAAGAGGAGAGCGATGAGGGGACAAGCCAAAGTGGCAGAATGACTCAAGGGCCGAGATCTGAGCGCCAAAATGCATGAGTAGTATAGGGTGGAGAAATTAGGCTGCAAATGTTGCGAACAAATTGCGAGCATGAAAAGCCAGGTGTACAACTGAAAGAGGGATATGCAAGAACGGCTAAAGGTTCGTGAAGGCGGCAAGAAGAAGTGATCAAGCAAGCCACGTACGTCGAATTGCAGGATGACCGTATGCATGTAGAGCACGTGGAGACTAATTTGGTGTACTAAATTAGTCTAAATCGACGCCACCTCCAACAAATAGGAGAAACGATGAGATGTGTTTGAAAACAGGGTTTACGGCGGGCAAAACTAATTTAGTGTATGCGGCAAAAGTTGTCTGGAGTGGGTCATGAAAAAGGAGCCATGCAAGGTATGAAAATTGGAGTATTAAAAGAAGGCAGCTGGGAGGAGCTATATTGTAGATAAGGGAACCTCGCCTTTTTTATATAGTAATAGATATTTTTTATTCACTGGGAGATTAATTGCTTAGATTAGTTCGTTCATTCTACAACTGACGGATAAAAAATTAAGTATGATATTTATAAAACTTATTCAAGTTTGGTAGGTGAATTTCTCTAGAGATATATGTGCTAGATTTTTTAAATTTTAGATATTTCATAAAAGAAAAAGTTAATATTATTTCAATTTCCATATACCCCTTACAATTAATCGAATTGATAACGGACAAACATTATCATCTTCAATGACATTGTTTTCATATTCAACACTTCTGCTCCAAAAATAGAACTAATGTAACTTTGAACGACATGTCCATGATGTTTTCTAATTACAAATCCCATTGCATTGTTTTAAGGTCAATTCAATGTTATTTTTTTTCCTTCTAGATATTGGGTTTGTGCATTGCTATTTCCTTGATATGTTTATTGATCCCATTTTTTACTTGATTTCCAAACACCAATTTGGTGTTTGATAAATTTTGATGATAGTTGGTTATTCGGTTAGTTAAGTAATAAAGAGACATTGTGCTCCTTAAATGTTGATCAAAATATTCAAGTCGTATAGCGATAGTTGCAAAATTTGTATTTTGAGAAGTAGAGTCGTTAGTTTTTGTGAGAATAGGTTTAAACGTGTAAATTGATATAGTCTTTTGTTAAAATATAATCAAATATTTATATCCATAAAATGAGTAAACTACGTTCTTAGACAATTAGGATACCTAATGCAAGGAAATAACCTAAATACATAATATACAATATGATGCAAAACATCTCCACGAGCCGGACCAACATCTCTTTTAAACAAGGAGAAGAAGTCAAAGGCGAGCATGATCACATGAAATACAAGCAGAAGAAAGAAGAACTTGTATGCACGCATCAATACATACATACACATACACGTATAGTAAGTTTGAACGACATGTCCATGATGTTCTTTAATTACAAACCCGATTGCAGCTTTCTAAGGTTAAGGGCTTGTTTACTTGTATTTATTTGTGTTTGATTTAGTATATAAACCTTGAGTTTAATTTTTATAGGGATTTACTTGAGGATTGGTTTATTTCTATACAGGTTTATTTGGGTTTATAAACCACTCAAAAATAAACTTCCCAAATCAAGATTATTTTTGCTTGGATGAGTTTATTTTTGTTTAAAACCAGATCTTTACTTGTTCTGTTTCATCTTGATATTCTATATTATTTTTGGGTATTCAACGTTATTATTCAATTTTTGTAGGGACATAAGTGCCCTTTGAAGTAAAATAAACCCCTAAAATAAACTCTCAAGTAAACAGCCTTATATGATTTATTTACATAAACTCATTGAAAAATAAATCCGAAAAATAAACTATAAACTCATATAGTTTATAAACCCGAAAGTAACCAATCTACAAGTAAACATGCCCAAAGTATAGAACCGTAAAAATTTAGTTTGTAAATGTTTCTTCCGGTGTTTTCATTTAATGTTATTTTTTCCTTTTAGGTATTGGGTTTGCGAGTTTCTTATTTCCTTGATTTGTTTGTTGATCCCATTTTTTGCTAGACTTCCAAACACCAATTTGGTGTTTGATGAATTTTGAGAATAGTTGGCTATTCAGTTAGTTTAGTAATAAAGAGACATTGCTCCTTAAATATGTCCAAAATATTCAAGTCGTATAGCGATAGTGGCTGATCAAATTACTGAAATAGAAGGATGAAAGGTAAGACAATGATAATTAATAAAGAATATTATGGAGTAAATGAGATTAGTAAAAATAACATATGTGAATCCGGTGAAGTTTTGTTTTTAGTTTTTCATGTATAATTGCAAATAATATTTATCATTTATAAGAAAAAAATAATAATGAAAAGCGTGAAATTTGTATTTTGAGAAGTAAATTCGTTAATTATTGTTGGAACACATTATCACAAAACCAAGCAATTGAGGACAATCATTGGAACTAGGAACATCATTAACCAACCTATATGGAATGCAAGTAGATCTAGTGAAGTATTAAACAACTTAATGGATAAACTAAAACCAAAAAATATAAGTCATTTTTAACTTGGCGGGGTATTTGGTATTGTACGAGTCAAATAGCATTTGGCAACCATAACTATATGGAACATCAGAAAATGAAGGATTTCGTGACTTACCAAATTAAGGAATAAAATGATACCAATAAAAGTGAAGACAATACATGGAATGTAGGGATTTTATATGTGTAAAAGCGAAATTTCAAGAAACAATTTTCTAAACATCTAAACAAGGATCGCATGCATACTAGATTACATAAGGGAGAAATGGAATACCTTTTGATACGTGTTCAAAGACTCCTTCAAGGATATGTAGAGTCTCAAGTGTTACTCCTTTAGTTAGTCCACCCGAGATTGAACAAGAATCGCCTTAACCATCGATTGCTAGAACAAAGGATGAAGCTTTTGAGAGAGAATAGGTAAGAAGAAAACACGGCAGAATGTCACGTGTATTCACGGCTTGTCTATTTTTCCAATCGATCGATCATCCTTATAAAATTAGGGTTGGGCCTTTTTAACTATTAAAAAGCCCAACCTAAAATATAAGATATATATTTTAGTAATTAATAAATAAATAACCCCTTATCTATTATTAATTACCAACTCTCTAATATATTTTGTACTCCTATAAAATATATCATTTTCCACCATATACTCCTATATGGTAATTCTCTCATTAATTGATTCAGTTCACATGCTCATTATGGTATGACCTCGTAGGACCCGATAACACTAGCAATACATTTTATCATATAAATGTACCAATCATGGTTAGCTTCTAGCAAAATGCCATGAGCCCTAATATTATCGGATTATATATATATCCCTATATTTAATGTCATATCTCATCATTAACAATTTCACATTGGATAAAGGACACAATTATTTCAGTTTTCCACTTGTACTTTCATACAAGTGTGCAATGTTAAAATTCTCTTATCGCTTAATGTCCTTATCTGACTATGTGATGGAAACCATCTTTGCCATCATATATGTTTCTTGAACTCTTGAGATCAAACTGTCAGTACATATCAAATCTAAGCATGGCCATGCGTTTACACAATTCTCACTCTTCAAGTGGTCTGGGAAACCAATCCTTCCCAGTGTATCAAGGTATACGTGGTATAGGAGGATTAATTCAATCTTACAACGACTATAACTCCCACTGAAATTTTGACCACCCTGATTACTACCTTTATAACTGTCTTTTACGGTCAGCGTTTAATAGTATCTAGATATGTCATCCTTCAAATGAAAATTATGTCAAGCTCATGTTAAGGAACTCACTGATAATGATAATCGCTATAATTCCTCAATAAGTCACGAGAGTTATAGGATCGGTTTGTCCGATGAGCATCACCATATTCACCTATGTAAGCGATTGGACATCTCCATGTCCTATGAACTATGAAAGCCACGTTCATCATTCGCTCAGAATATGGTCTACTTTAGAGTCGTTTGTATCCAAGTTAACGACTCAGACCACGGATCCTTTCAATTTAATAATTTTAGTTCACTTAATGTGGTTTCATTCACCGGAACTTTTCCAGTAAGCACATTTGATAATTAATAAATTGTTTGGATACTTTATTTAATATTCAAGAAATAATCAAATAAGAATATGAAAACTCATATATAAATCAATCATAAATTCAATGACAAAAACAAACGTTTTCTCAATCTAAACACAGAAGTTTAAAAGAATTCTCTAACGTGTTTGAGCCCTTTGCCTCGAGTATGACTATCATGCTTAGGCCTATTCATGGGTTTAGTTAGTGGATCTGCAATATTATCATCTGTGTGCACCTTGCACATCCTTACATCACCCCGATCAACATAGTGTTTGATCATGTGATACTTCCACAAAACATGTATGGATTTGGAGCTTTAGCTAGGTTCCTTCGCTTGAGCAATCGCGCCATTGTTGTCACAATAGACGTCAACTGCCCTCGTCACGCTAGGGATAACACTGAGCTCAGCTATAAACTGCCTAATCTAGATCGCTTCCTTAGCTGCTTCTCCCGCATCAATGTATTTTGCCTCTGTGGTTGAGTCCGCAACCGTGTCATGTTTTTGGCTTTTCCAATTGACCGCTCCTCCATTAAAATTGAAGACGTATCTAGACTGCGACTCAAAGCCATCTCTCTCCGTCTGGAAATTAGCATCTGTATAGCCCTTGATGACTAACTCATCATTACCTCCATATACCCGTAGATCATCCTTAGTCCTTCGCAAGTACTTTAGGATGTTCATCGCAACTTGCCAGTGAATGTCACGTGTAACGCCTCGAGTTTTAGGTGCGTTTGCGATATTTATTTTTAAGGTTTTTATCGATATTTTACTAGCTTAAATAATTTTTTACGGGTATTTTCACATTGGAAATTAAGTTCTATGGGTTTATATATTTTACATTAATATATATTCCAGAATTTATTTTGCGGAAAGTTCGGGAGTTTTCCAGACCAGAAATCCCGATTAATTTGAGCGAGTTTATTTTTATTCCCGATGTCATGCTTTTAATTAATTATTTTTGCTTTATTCTTCTTTTTCTTCCCCCCTCTCCTTCTAGAGTGATGATCCACTTCCGACCCCTCGTCATTCTGCACCCCTTCCTAAACACGTAACTCTCTGCACCTTTGTTCGCCACTTAGCGTGCGTGCAAATAAGCTTTAAATTTATAAAACTAGAATCAAGCAAGCGAACCCGCAGTGTACGGATCGGCGTAGATTAGCAAGTATTCCAGAGTATCGAACACAGGGATTTGGGGAGAATAAATCCGATCGTAGGTTATCAAGCAAATGAATGTAAGAGCTTTGTAAATTATTGGGAAAACAACAATCCTAAAGATCCAGGTATCCAGCTGTGGCAATCGATTCAAGATATACTAATGATATAAAGACAGAGTTGAGATATGCAAAGGTATGCTAATGTAAGGTAATCGTACGGTGAAGTTCCAAAAACCTTATGTGACTCACCTACAAGACACTCTCTATACAGGTTGTTGAGGCTTCAATATAGAAAGGTTCTAAAGGTGAGAATTAATGTCAAATACCCAAACTTGTAATCCAAGGATCAAGACTAACTTAACCGATTACGGTTATGACACTCACAATCGAGGTAGAGGTTGTTGAGGCTTCACTACCACCTAGAAAAGGCAAGCCTAAACTAAGTTAAAGCAAATCTTTAACTTTGGATTAAAGTAAAAGCAGGTTCGTAAACTTGAAGGAAATCACGGTTAGTTCTTGAGGTTCCACGGCCGTGGACTTCAAGCACAGGCCGTAATTTAAGGTTGTCGACGATTCTCTCTAACTCGCAGGGTCCAATTAATTTACGATCGATCTATCATCATCTAAGCCACAACTATCAACCCTTCACCTTAGAAATGTTAAGGGTTTTTAGCCAACGATCATCATTATGATATCAAATTCAAAGATTAAAAGATTGAAAGATGAAAACTTCCGAAAACTTCCAATAAACTTCAAACCAATCTCAATGTCACAATCGAGAACAAATATCGTCACCAGATTCGGAATAGAACAAACAAACACAATATTAGATAAGAAGGAAGAACGGGATGTCAATCCGTCTTCTAAATCAAACCTAAACAAGAAGAGATATCTTCTTGCAATTAACCTCCCGAATCTTCGATCTTCCGTCAATCCGGAAATCTCTATCACAATCTCCACCAAGTGCGAGATTAGGGCAACTCCAAAGATGAGCGCAAGTACGTCTTTTGCCAAGTCGCAAAATCTCCAAGAGTGGATCTAAGCGAGGGTGCAAGCGTAAGCCTAAAGCGAGGTGACGGAATCTCTCTTCGTCCGTCCTTTTATAATGTATCATGAAGTAGCGGCCCGACCCAATCTTTTAGAAGATCGTGGCTTAAAGTGTGGCGAAAAAGATCGCCAAGATCACGGTCGTGGAAGGTTCCACGACCGTAATTTAGAGCGTGGAATTCAACACGGTTTGAACACATGATTCCACGACCGTAGAATCCACTGGAATGAATCACGCTTCACTTGCTAGGGTTCCACGGCCGTGGAACTGAACGTGGTTTGTAGTACGGCCGTATTTTAGAGCGTGATTTAGGGCAAGAACGTGATTCTTCCCTAGCCTCGTGCATTCCATAAGTTGACACTCATTTTGCTCCTAAGAATGCCCTCAATCCATGGACATACTCAATCAACTCATCTTTGCTAAATTCCGTTCGGAAATGGCTCTCAATCACCTATAATCAACATAAAGCTTGTGTAGACATCTATATCGACAATATAGGCAAACTAACTCACAAATGCAACAATGCTCAATCAAAGACTATCAATAGGAATCAAATACGTTTAGAAAACGTGCCTAAAACATCACAATATTTCATGCTAACAAATAACCCCATACTTAACACTTGCTTGTCCCTAAGCAAGGTCTTTCAAAAGCTTTAAACAAGAGTTAGGATGAAATATGTGTACCTTCTCAAAGAAATACTTCTTTTGGAGGAATGTGCCTTCTAAAGAATAGATCATTCTCAAATCTTGCTTCAATCGTTTATAGACTTTCATACACTTAATCAAAGAGTAAAGAGTAAAGAAAACTCATGAATCAATCAAACTTCCATACAAACATCATAACCTTTAAACATTATCAAAATCAATCATAAGAAACTTCAATTTAGATCACCAAGTCATATACATTCTTTTGATCTTAAGGACTTTCAAAGAAAAAGGTCTAGAATGTGGAAAGGGAAGGAAACTTTAAGGAATGTGGTGCATGAATCCGGGAAAGTGGACAACCACTCCTTCTTCTTCTTTTGCGGTTTCCGCAACACTTCAACTTAGAGCTTCACTCTCTTCCTTTCATTTTTCGACTTTACTTTTGGAGTTATGGACAGAGGTGCACAAAAACCGAAGCCTAGGAGATTGGCGTTTCTCAATTTTTATGAGATGCCTCAAACCCTTAGCGCACATACCATAATCCGCTAGGAATATCGCTCAATCCGACTTTGGCAAGACACAAACACCCGGCTATGTGAATGGTGCCGAGTTACTCATCGTCATGATTGACTTCCCCAAACCTACAATTTCTTTCTATTCTTTTGATTGCAAATGATTGCTCTCATGGCCCTCCCACATCAAACATGCCTTTTTCATTCACTTCTCCAAATTCCCGGTTAGGTAAAGGAGGTCAATATTTCAATGAGGAGCTAAATGATCAAAGAAGGAAAAAAGAAAATATCGAATTGCCTTAATCATCTCAACAAGAAGTATAAGAACTTATAGTGTGATTTCAACTTCAATTTCTCAACATGATTTAGGTAATATCCATCACATTATGAAACTTGTAAAAGAGGTATAATTAACTCATTTATTTCCTTTTCAATTCACTATCCTTTTAAGCATGCAATTGTCATCAAACTCAATTCACAAGTAGTGATTATCATAGAAATCATCTCAATTCATTAGAAGCACAAAATTTTCAAAATTTTTCAATTTTTATGGGTTTTTCAAGTTCTTTTTCATGCAATGCAATAACGAAACATGCAACAATATAATGAACATGCAATGATAGTCTCGAATAGAAGCAAACATAGTGAGTAAGAGTTATTACAAACTTTTAGTCACACCCCACCCCATACTTAGGACGAACATTGTCCCTAATGTTCAAAAGAAAGAAAGAAAAGAAAGAAAAGAAAAAGAAACTCACAAAGTGGCGGTAGAGCGGCTAAAGCGAACGGTCAATCATCATCATCACTGCGGCGCTGGTGGAGGCGGGAATGGAGAGAAGCTAGGATCATAAAACCGCCCAAACTGCTGGCGGTAGACGTCTCTCATCATGTGATCGAGGTCGTCCAAGCGTCCATCTCTAGCATCGGCTCGGATCTCCAATGCTCCTACTCTCTCCGAAAGACCAGTAGCCCAATCCGGCATCTGCTCATACCATCCCGGAGCCTGACTGTACCATGCTAGAGCGTCGGATGGTGCTGGTGCTGGTGCAGATGGTGTATCTGTAGCCCATGGAGGTGGAGCTCCATACCATGCAGGAGGTGTCTCAGCCCATGTGGGTCTCTCACTCACGCTGGCGCGGCGAGAAGACGAGCCTGAAGCTCTAGCTGGACGTGGGGAACGTCTAGGTACATCGGGGGCCGCATCCGGCTGATCCGGAAACGTGCCAAACTCCTGCTCGGCTCCTCCTCCACCCTCAAACTGATCCCTCATCTCCTCCTCCTCAACAACGGGCGGTGGTGGAACATACGGAGGAGCTGCAATCCTGTTCGCATGCATAGCAGCGAACGTCTCCTTCCAATTATGGCGTCCAACCATAATGGAGTACTCCTGCAGCCACTCAATACCCCTACCGGTCCTGCTCTCCCAAGGCATGGCCGCATAAGGAGGACCTCTATGTGTGGGGAAAATGAGCCCTCTAGTCATGAAGGCATGAAGTCCTAAGGGTACGGCTGGTATACGGGTACAGGTAGAGAAATCAACACCAAACTCCTAGCAAGGTGGGTAACTATCCCACCGTATCCAATGTTGCCCTTCCTCTTGTTCTTGAGCTTGCTTATAGTAGCAGCCAAGAGGGTGGCACAGTCAGCTCGGCGCCCATACAACATAGAATATAGCAAAAAGAGCTCATCCGTCTTGATCTTTTGGGGCGTCTCCGTCCTAGGAAAGAGACACTCCGAAAGAACACGGTGAGCAATCTTCAAGGCCAAGTGATACATCAACTTGGCCTTGGTGTCAGCAGGTTGCCAGCGGTCCTCGCTGGCGTAAATCATCGCTACCTCCTCCCAAAAGTCCTTGGCGTAAACGCCACTAGGAAAGCGACCGTTAAAGGTCTCATGGAACCCAAAGAAGGTCCCGAACTCACGGATGCTAAAGTCATAGTTTCTTTCCATAAGACGGAAAGAAACGGTCCTATCCACGTGGCTATGCTCGAAAGAAGTCACAACCTCCCTCGTAATCTCCTCATACGCGTCTTCTCGGATAGCCGAGAAGACAACTAGTCCGGCTCTATCCAAGAGCCAAGTAAGGTCATCTACGATGTTAAGAGGAACTAGCTCCTCTAACAACAGGTACCTAGGACCAATCACAACCCTCTCCTCGATCCTCTCAAATGCAGCAAGGTGATCCTCATGAATGGTCGGGACTCTAGGGCTAGGCGGTGAAGGTGATGAAGGTGAAGATGGAGGTGAAGGGGAGGAAGGTGGTGGTGCCCTAGAGGATGAAGAAGAAGAGGGATTACCCTTCCTCTTCTTGTTCTGATCATTCTTCTTCTCTTTGATTCTCCCTGAAACTCTCCTCACGAAATCCATTACTGTCAAAAATTACGGGCTGTTCTAGCAATTCCACGGCCGTGGTTCTTCCAGGAACCGTGGTTTGTCTCAGTTTTTTGCAAATCTCAGAATTCAGCACTCAATCTCAACAATCAATCAGCCTTAGTCTAATTTCTTCCAATTTCAATCAGTTCTTCCTAAAATCTCTAACAAAAACGAACCAAATCGACAAAGATCAAGAAGAGTGGAAAAACCTATTTTTCGGATTTAAAAATCCGAATTGTGCGCTCCTTGGTGAATTTCCGCTCGATTCGTCGCTTGGATCTTGTTGGTGGTCGAATTTGCTTCAGTTTGGGAAGAAGAATCGTTAAAAACGATTAACGAACGAAGAATTTGAGGAGGGGCGTGGATTCAGCGTTTAGGTCGTGGAAGAGGGATTTATGGAGTGGTTTTTGTGAAGAACGTGGTTTATATAGTCACAGGCAAAATTTTGAAAATCACGGTCTGTCGGAGTGTTCCACAGCCGTGGAACTGTACGGAACCGTGATTTTGGTGATTTTTCAAAGGCTTTTGGAAATTACGGTCACTGTAGCTGTCACGACCGTGGTTTAGGCCGTAGAACTCTCTGTAATGCTCGAAAGTCTAAGTTTCGTCACTTTTCTTCAACATTATCCTCCCCTTTTCCTTTTCCATCGTTCCTACATCCAAAAACAGGAACATACCGGAAGGAATCGAAGGCAAAACAAAGCAAAAACGTCTAAACTAAGCTAAACTATGAATCGAAAACAAAAACAAAAATGCAATACCTTGGGTTGCCTCCCAAGAAGCGCTTTGTTTAAGGTCCGTAGCTAGACCATTCTCGCACTTATTCGAGTGCGGTAGGCGCGAACTCTTCAGTTTGGAGTTCCGGCGTATACTTCTTGAGTCGTTGGCCGTTCACCTTAAAGCTTCCGCCCGTTTCACCCCATACTTCAACTGCACCATGGGGGAAAATACGCTTAATTAGAAAAGGTCCGGTCCAACGAGACTTAAGCTTACCTGGAAAGAGGCGAAGCCTTGAATTGAAGAGGAGAACTTGATCTCCTTCTTTGAAGTCCTTTGGAATGATATGCTTATCATGCCAACGCTTTGCTCTCTCCTTATAGATCTTAGCGTTTTCATAAGCATTCAAGTGGAGTTCGTCCAGCTCATTAAGGTCTAGGAGACGCTTCTCTCCCGCTTCCTTCATGCTGAAATTCAACCACTTGATAGCCCAAAACGCTTTGTGCTCCAACTCTACCGGCAAGTGACAAGACTTCCCATACACAAGGTTGTATGGTGTGGTTCCTATGGGAGTCTTGTATGCAGTCCGGTATGCCCACAATGCATCGTCAAGTTTCAAAGACCAATCTTTCCTAGTCCTTGAAACCATCTTCTCTAGGATTCCTTTGATCTCCCTATTTGAGATCTCAACTTGTCCACTTGTTTGTGGATGATAAGGGGTAGCGATCTTGTGAGTAACCCCATACTTAGCTAGAAGAGCTTCAATGCGCCGGGCAATGAAGTGAGAACCTCCATCACTAATGATAGTCCTTGGCGTCCCAAATCGAGGAAAAATGGTCTTGTTGAAGAACTTAACCACCACCATGGCATCATTGGTGGGAGAGGCAATTGCTTCCACCCATCTAGAAACGTAATCTACCGCCAATAGTATGTATTGGTTTCCACAAGAGGATGGGAATGGTCCCATGAAGTCTACTCCCCAAACGTCGAAAATCTCCACCTCTTGGATGTTGTTGAGGGGCATCTCATTCCTCCTAGAGATATTGCCTGTTCTTTGACAAGCATCGCAGCAAGAAACAAAGGATTGCACATCTCTAAATAAGGTAGGCCAAAAGAATCCGGATTGCAATACCTTTGCGCTAGTCTTGTTCGAACTAGAGTGTCCTCCACAAGGTAGTGAATGACAATGACGGATGACACTTTGCATCTCATCTTCCGGCACACATCGCCGAATGATGCCATCCGGACCTCTCTTAAAGAGGAGAGGCTCGTTCCAAAAGTATTCCCGGACATCCTTGAAGAACTTCTTCCTTTGTACGTAGGATAATCCAGGCGGTATCTCCTGACAAACCAAATAGTTAACAAAATCAGCAAACCATGGTTCGTTACCTTTGGAGATCACGTCGATGCACTCCTCTATAATGTGTAGGTGTTCGTCCGGGAAGGAGTCATCGATGGGTAAATGGTCGTCCTCTAGATGTGTTAGGCGACTCAAATGATCCGCAACAGAATTTTCTGAACCTTTCTTGTCGCGGATCTCTAGATCGAATTCTTGTAGGAGAAGAATCCATCTAATTAGCCTTGGCTTCGCGTCTTTCTTCACAAGGAGGTACCGGATCGCAGAATGATCCGTGTAGACAATCACCTTTGCACCTACAAGATAAGAGCGAAACTTGTCAATAGCATAGACAATGGCTAAAAACTCTTTTTCGGTAATGGCGTAGTTGAGCTGCGCTTCATCTAGCGTCTTGCTAGCATAGTATATGGCATGGGTTCGCCCTTCCTTTCGTTGTCTAAGAACAACTCCAATAGCTACGTCACTAGCATCGCACATAATCTCAAAGGGAAGAGTCCAATCCGGAGGTTGGATAATAGGTGCTGAAATTAGAGCTTGCCGAATGGTGTTAAACGCATCCAAACATTCCTGCGAAAACTCAAAAACCGCATCCTTCATCAATAGATTAGTGAGAGGTTTTGATATCTTAGAAAAGTCTTTAATGAAACGTCTATAAAATCCAGCATGTCCTAGGAAACTTCTTATCCCTTTCACCGAAGTTGGGGGAGAAAGCTTCTCTATGGTCTCTATCTTAGCTTTATCTACTTCTATCCCTCTACTAGAGACTAAGTGACCTAATACAATTCCTTCCTTAACCATAAATTGACACTTCTCCCAATTAAGAACTAGGTTAGTGTCTTCACACCTTTGCAAAACAAGAGAAAGGTTAGAAAGGCAATCGTTAAAAGAGGAACCGTATACGGAGAAGTCGTCCATGAAGACCTCCATGATTTCCTCTACGTATTTGGAGAAGATGGCCATCATGCACCGTTGAAAGGTGGCTGGGGCATTGCAAAGCCCGAATGGCATTCTCCTATAAGCAAACGTACCCCATGGGCACGTGAATGTGGTCTTCTCTTGATCGTCCGGGTGTATCGGGATCTGAAAGAAACCACTATAACCGTCAAGATAGCAAAAATGCGAATGTTGTGCTAACCTTTCAAGCATTTGATCGATGAACGGCAATGGGAAGTGATCCTTCCTCGTTGCGTTGTTGAGCTTGCGGTAGTCTATGCTCATCCGCCATCCTGTCACGGTTCGGGTAGGAATGAGCTCGTTGTTTTTGTTGGTGATGACCGTCATTCCTCCCTTCTTCGGAACTACTTGAACTTGACTCACCCACTTACTATCGGAGATAGGGTAGATGATACCTGCATCAAGAAGCTTAAGAATTTCCTTCTTGACAACCTCCTTCATGGTCGGATTCAACCGCCTTTGAGGTTGTCTTGAAGTTCTAAAATCTTCCTCCATTAGTATCTTATGCATGCATAGGGAGGGTTTAATTCCTACTAAGTCCTCAATAGTATAGCCTAGAGCTTTCCTATGTTTCCTAAGGACAATCATGAGCTGATTATGTTCATCTATGCTTAGATCGGAACTAACAATAACCGGAAAGGTAGAATTAGGTCCTAGAAAAGCGTACCTTAGATGAGTAGGAAGTGGTTTTAGTTCCATCACTTTCGGAGCTTCCAATGATCCTTGAGGAGCATCCGATGTCTCCTTAGAAGTTTCGAAGGGTGTTGAATGTGTGGGAGAAGAATCGAAAGAAGTTGGAGAAGTGTCTCGATCACCCCTTTCCACGCCCAAAATTACGGGTTCCTCATGGCCTCCACGGCCGTGGTTTAGGGCGTGGAAGGGAAATACGGTTGTCATGTCTTCTCCACGACCGTATAACTCCCTGGAGTGGGACACGGTTTTGGTTGTGAAATCCACGGCCGTGGAATATAGTGTGTGGCCATGGATTCTCACGTTTTCTGCCTCATCGTGGAGTTTTTCAAACTCCACTTCATGCATCTCTTCTTGTGCTTCTAAGGCTTCAATTGCCTCATTGCACTCTTCTTCTTCCCCTACATTTGTTAGACTCATAGTGATAACTTTTTGTAAAGGATCGTTAAAGAGAATCGCACTTACCTCCTCCCTAGACAACCCTTCTTCGTCTTGGATATCGAATATATCCTCATCAAAGATTGGCTCCTTCACTAGAGTGGAAAGAACGAACTCTACTTTCTCTTCCCCTATATCAAAAGCGAGTCTACCATTCTTGCAATCGACTATGCAACCGGAAGTTGCAAGAAACGGTCTTCCGAGTATGATCGGGACCGGACTATCTGCAGGAATGTCAAGCACAACAAAATCAATGGGAACAAAGAATTTACCTAGCTTGACCGGGACGTCTTCTACAATACCGACGGGGCGAGTGATGGATCGATCCGCCATGTACAACGTCATCTTTACCGGTTTAGGGTCGCCTAAACCGATCTTCCTACATAGTGCAAGTGGTATGATGCTCACACTTGCTCCTAAGTCACATAACGCATCGTATGTGACATCTCCCACTCCTATGGGAATGCAAAATGACCCCGGATCCTTTAGCTTTGGGGGCATTTTCTCCTTCATGGTCTTGATGAGATCCGAAGAATCCGAACTCATCTTAACCTCTCCGAAGTCTTCTAGCTTCCTCTTGTTAGAGAGGAGCTCCTTCAAGAACTTGCCATAAGCCGGCATACCTACGATAGCATCGATAAAGGGTATGTTAATATGCAGTTTGCTCATGAGTTCTATGAACTTACCAAACTGTTTATCTAGGCGCGCTCTCGCTCTAGATTGAGGGAATGGTAGGGGGGTTTGTAAGCTGGAGGAGGAACGTAGACATTTTCCTTCTCCTTCCCCTTCTCTTTGTCTTTCTCTACGGGGACTTCAACGAACTTAGACTACGGATCGGTGGTAGTCACTCCGCTCCTAGTTGTGATTGCCATTACCCTTCCCTTAGGGTTGTCCTCCGTCTTTCCTGGAAGTTTTCCTTGATTCCTAGGAACTTCCTCCGCATGGCTGAACATTTGGTTTTCTAAAACCTTTTGAGCTTTATCAACTTTGGAAATTTGATCATCAACCTTAATGATGCGGTTCTCCAGCCCTTGTAGCTTTCCCAAAATCGTTTCCAACATGGGATCGGGCTTCTCCTTCCCCGAAGTGTTTCCTCCATTAGATGATTGCCCCTGGCTTTTCAAAGGAGTAGAGGAAGAGGAAGGTGGAGTTAGTGAATTAGAATTGGAAGGATAAGAGTTACCGGAATTTTGTTGATTGGACCGCCAATTGTTGTTGTTTGAACCCCTATTGTTGTTCCAATTGTTGTTCCGGTTGTTGTTGTTTCCATTCCAATTGTTATTCCGGTTGTTGTTCCGGTTATTGTTGTTGTTGTTGCGGTTGGTGTTATCACCACCATTGTTGTTGCCCAAATAGCCAACATCCTTCCCTTGTTGCTTTGGGAAGTTGGTCTTGATAGCCTCCTTCAACTCCTTGATCTCATTGTTGAGGGAGAAAATCTGATTTTGAGCTTCATGTGTGAGCCTTGCTCCTTGCTCCACACGATTTCCCTCCACTTTCCGGTGGGAATACTTCTCTATGACTCTTGCTTGCTTCTCAATGAAGTCCCAAGCGTCATCTTCCCTCATGTCCATGAATGTTCCACATGAGAGGGATTGGAGGTTGAATTGCGTTCCCGCATCCAGCCCCTGTAGTAAATCTCCAGCAATGCAAGCTTGGATATGCCATGATGAGGGCAATCCAACAACAAGTCCTGAAATCTTTCCCATGATTGAAACAAACTTTCGTTAGACCTCATGGAAAATGCATTGATCTTACCTCTAAGTTCCGCCGTTTTGGATGGCGGAAAAAATTTGGTGAGGAACTCCGCGGAAAGATCTTCCCACGTATCTAGTTTCCCACTAGGAAGAGCTTGATACCAAGACAACGCTTTCCCCTTCAAGGAGAAGAAGAAAGGCTTGAGCTTATAGTTGTTGGTAGTAGCGTTCTTCGGCCTCATTGTCTCCATCATACACTCAAAGTTTTGCAAGTATTGGTGTGGAGATTCAGCGCTTGTCCCGCCAAATTGGTTTTGGCGAACAAGAGTAATGACTTGAGGGTTGAAGCTAAACCCTTGCACATCATCAGCATCAAAATTCACGCCCAAACGGCGCGGTTGTTGTGTTGGATCCATCCTTTGGCCAAGAGTTCTTGGCTCATTATCTACACGTTCGATCCTCGCATTCCTAGGTGGAACACGACGATTAGCAGCTCCCCGTGGATGGAAAGGATTCACATTGATCGTGGGATCAATCTCCTCTAACGGTGGCATGGAAGAATCACTATCATCAGCGGATGAATGGCTTCTTCTTCTTGATCTTGATCCCCTCCTTGAGGATTTCTTGCTCCCCTTATTCTTAAGGTCGCTTAGTTCTATCCTCATTTGGAAGATCATATCCTGTAGGTTGTTAACTTGAGATTGATGACGATCCATTTCGTCCCGGCGGATGTTCTCATTCCATTGGAGTTGAGCTTCCTTCTCCGCCAACTCCGCTTGAAGATCACGTTCGTGTTCTTCAGCCATCTTTGTTTCCTTACGCTTCTGCCTTAAAGTCCTCTCAAGCTCCTGATCAAGAGGTAAGAGGTCTTCGGTGTTCCTAGACCTGCGCATGCACTCAAAGAAATATCAAATAACGAGAGCAAGCTCCCAAGCTTGACAACCGGCTACCGAATTCGGTCTAGACCAAATCCCCGGCAACGGCGCCAAAAACTTGTTCGCCACTTAGCGTGCGTGCAAATAAGCTTTAAATTTATAAAACTAGAATCAAGCAAGCGAACCCACAATGTACGGATCGGCGTAGATTAGCAAGTATTCCAGAGTATCGAACACAGGGATTTGGGGAGAATAAATCCGATCATAGGTTATCAAGCAAATGAATGTAAGAGCTTTGCAAATTATTGGGAAAACAAAAATCCTAAAGATCCAGGAATCCAGCTGTGGCAATCGATTCAAGATATACTAATGATATAAAGACAGAGTTGAGATATGCAAAGGTATGCTAATGTAAGGTAATCGTACGGTGAAGTTCCAAAAACCTTATGTGACTCACCTACAAGACACTCTCTATACAGGTTGTTGAGGCTTCAATATAGAAAGGTTCTAAAGGTGAGAATTAATGTCAAATACCCAAACTTGTAATCCAAGGATCAAGACTAACTTAACCGATTACGGTTATGACACTCACAATCGAGGTAGAGGTTGTTGAGGCTTCACTACCACCTAGAAAAGGCAAGCCTAAACTAAGTTAAAGCAAATGTTTAACTTTGGATTAAAGTAAAAGCAGGTTCGTAAACTTGAAGGAAATCACGGTTAGTTCTTAAGGTTCCACGGCCGTGGACTTCAAGCACCGACCGTAATTTAAGGTTGTCGACGATTCTCTCTAACTCTCAGGGTCCAATTAATTTACGATCGATCTATCATCATCTAAGCCACAACTATCAACCCTTCACCTTTGAAATGTTAAGGGTTTTTAGCCAACAATCATCATTATGATATCAAATTCAAAGATTAAAAGATTGAAAGATGAAAACTTCCGAAAACTTCCAATAAACTTCAAACCAATCTCAATGTCACAATCGAGAACAAATATCGTCACCAGATTCGGAATAGAACAAACAAACACAATATTAGATAAGAAGGAAGAACGGGATGTCAATCCGTCTTCTAAATCAAACCTAAACAAGAAGAGATATCTTCTTGCAATTAACCTCCCGAATCTTCGATCTTCCGTCAATCCGGAAATCTCTATCACAATCTCCACCAAGTGCGAGATTAGGGAAACTCCAAAGATGAGCGCAAGTACGTCTTTTGCCAAGTCGCAAAATCTCCAAGTGTGGATCTAAGCGAGGGTGCAAGCGTAAGCCTAAAGCGAGGTGACAGAATCTCTCTTCGTCCGTCCTTTTATAATGTATTATGAAGTAGCGGCCCGGCCCAATCTTTTAGAAGATCGTGGCTTAAAGTGTGGCGAAAAAGATCGCCAAGATCACGGTCGTGGAAGGTTCCACGACCGTAATTTAGAGCGTGGAATTCAACACGGTTTGAACACATGATTCCACGACCATAGAATCTATTGGAATAAATCACGCTTCACTTGCTAGGGTTCCACGGCCGTGGAACTGAACGTGGTTTGTAGTACGGCCGTATTTTAGAGCGTGATTTAGGGCAAGAACGTGATTCTTCCCTAGCCTCGTGCATTCCATAAGTTGACACTCATTTTTCTCCTAAGAATGCCCTCAATCCATGGACATACTCAATCAACTCATCTTTGCTAAATTCCGTTCGGAAATGGCTCTCAATCACCTATAATCAACATAAAGCTTGTGTAGACATCTATATCGACAATATAGGCAAACTAACTCACAAATGCAACAATGCTCAATCAAAGACTATCAATAGGAATCAAATACGTTTAGAAAACGTGCCTAAAACATCACAATATTTCATGCTAACAACCTTTCCAGATGAACCCCTGACATCACCTCCTTCTAGTCACCCTTGTAGCCACACTCTCTGTGCAGCCCTCTGGTTTGTCTTCTGCTTCCTCCTTCTCCCTCAGCTCTCTCTACACAGCAAGCAATTATCTCCCTCCTTCATTCCTTATTTTCTGGTTTGTGTTCCACCAGCAACTTTCCCATTCCCCTCTCCCGGAACTCACCTCTTCTACCGCCTTCGAACCACCGCCGGGATCGGGAAGCAACGACAAAGGATTTTGACCCTTGCTTCTGAAGTTTAACAATTATGCCCCTATTTTTGTATAATTACAGATTTTGGCCTGAGTTCTTCTTTACAGTTTTGACCCAAGTTTTGGGAATTTGAAATGTATGCCCTTGTTGGAATTAATTGCAAAAATGGCCCAAGTTTTATTTACGATTTATGGCCTCATTTACAAGATTGTATATTTTGCCTTGGAAATTGGTTGAGCGGTTTCTTTTGTCCTTGGTTTGAAAATGAATTTCACCTTGGGTTTATGATGTTGTATAAGTTGCCCGAAAATTGTAATTACTGATTCTAAATTTGGTTTATGGTTCAAGTTGTAATTTCGGGTTTACGACCAAGTGGTGTGGTTTCATATTTTTGCCCCGGAAAGGTTTAACGAGTTTTCACGTTGGCTTTTGAAAACGGGTTTTCCTTATATTTATTTATTTTATATATTCCGTTCAAGTTTAGTGTATGAGCTAAACTTTCTTAGTTTTGGTATTAGGTTTGGAAGCGTCCCAATTAAGGCCTAACGAGTCCAAGTCGACATCTGTTGAACGACTTGTAAGAGCCTTAGTCCTTGGAGCCTAGATGAGCTAGAGTGTGTGTTACCTTGACCCAGTCAGCCGCCCCTGTGCACCACCTTGCCGCCCTTGCGTCTAGGCGCCCCTGCGCCTCAGGCTAGCCGCCCCTACGGCTTTGGTTGTGTGCAACCGCTTTCGTTGATTCTTGACTTATGCTTTGCGGCTGGCTTCTCTTAGAAGCCTCCTTATACTTCAGATGAGGGGTTCCTTACCTCTTTTCAGCTCCATCTTCATCCTCACGTTCTTCCTCTTCTCCTTGTTCTCCTTTGATCTTCTTTGATCTCTTCTTGCTTGTGTGAGAGAGTTTTGAGAGTTTAAGTGTGGCTTTGGCCTTGGAGGACTTTGATGATGTTGCTGTGTGTTGTTGTTGATGTGCTGAAGTGGTGAGAGGTGTGGATGCTCCATAGTTGTAGCCTAGGCTTGTGTGGTAAGCTTTTCTCTTCATCCTTCTTTCTTCCTTCTCCTTTGCTTCTTATCTTTCTCTTTAGCTTTAGAATCACAAGTTGGACTTGTGTTGGATCTTTCTTGGATGTTTTGATGATCATATATGTGTATGTGTGCATATATGTTATTGTGGTATGTTGAAGACGTGAAGAGGATCGAGAAAGGGATCGAAGAGAATTTGGGACCAACTCTCTGCACAGTTGGCCGCCCCTGCGCCTGTCCTGAGCCGCACCTGCGCCTAGTGTGGAGCCGCCCCTGCGCCTTTGGTGAGCCGCCCCTGCACCTCACTGGACCGGCTGGTGTGTTCTTGCTTCTGTTGGTGCATACCTTGTTGTTATGTCTTTCTTCCTTCCTTTCCTTTAGCCTTGGCTTAGTTGTTGGCTGGGTTAGGATGGTTAGGATGAGTTATATGATAGAGATGTGCCTTAGGCACTTGTGTTGATGTTGGGGTTATGCTATAGGCATATGTGATCTTGTTATGATCTTTAGGTTGTAGGTTGGTTCTGGTTATGGAGACGAGTCTCCTAACCCTTTCAGGTTGTGATGTTGTGTGCCTTGCTCTTGTAGGCGTTGGTTTCTTCCCCAAGGGGAAGCTCTGACGTGGTAGAGGATACGAGTGTATCAGGTAAGTCCATAGGACTTACTTAGCGTACGGTTGTGGATTATATGATTGTAATGGTTGTGTGTGTTCATATGGTTGTGCATTTATAACCTAAACCGGACTAGGATGACCATTCATTACATTTATATGGCCCAAGTGTATTATAACGGGTGGTAACCACCGGTCTCCGCCTGCTGGTTAGGAGGAGGTGCCCGGAAGATGATCTCACAGGAGGGGACGAGTGAAGGTCACCCCCATGCAAAAGTCCTGTGTTACGTTGGATGGGACGGGGTTCTTGAGGCTCCCCGTGTTACAAAAGAAGTTGAATTAGTAATGAAATCACGTAATAAAAGATAATAAATGAATGTATGTGACATTGCATGTATGAGATGTTGATATGTGTTTATGCTATTACTATCATACTTATCTATTGCTGTAGCTAACGGTGTATACCATGTTGTAGATGATCTGCAGGTTAGGAAGACTGTAGAGTGAGCCAGATGGTGTGACCAGCCGAGGACTTCTGTACATTATGATACGTGGGTTGGGATCTTTTGTATCAGATGTTGTTGTTGTTGTTATGGTTTTGTACTCGGCTTTGAGTTTGTAAACTCTTTTGATATATCATACAACTTTTATGTATTTGTTTTTACTCTACTTGTGCCTTGTTTCAAGATCCAGTGAACTTGTTGTCAGGCTTGGGTTAGGATCCATTGTGAGATCCTAGCCCAATGTAGCATTCCGATTCCCTCGGATTCGGGGTGTTACATAGTTGGTATCAGAGCCTTAGGTTGACAACAATGGTACTTGCTATCTGCAATAAAGGTAGAGTGGCTAAATAAACAGCGCACATGGGGTCTGACTTTTCAAAAGGTTTTGGTTTTAAAGCGAGTACAAATTTTTTTGGATAGTGTGTACAGAAGTCGTCACCCATTTGAGGAACTCGACAGTATAGATATATATATATACATATACCTCTTATGTTATGTGTGTGTACATGTATTATTAAGTATATATATATATATCTATACATATGGCCTATATAGAGCCTTATACGTTAGGTGTGCATACCCTGCAGATGGCTCGGACTAGAGCTACTGCTGCTGCAGGCAGAGGTAGAGGTAGACCACCTCATCCTCCAGGAGGGAGGAGACAGGGACCAGTTCCCGCTGCAGATCCACCAGTGAGGGAGGAGGCTCATGAGGAGGTTGTTGAGAGCTTTGTTCCAGCAACGAGGAGTGATGGATCCAAGAGACATTAGTCACATCGAGCCCAGTCAGATGACTCAGACCGTGTTTCTATGGGAGGACCTGAGTTCAAAGAGTATCTCAGGCAGCTTGAGGAGGCCATCAGAGCGGGTCAACGAGCCCCAGACCTACCAGGGCAAGAGGGATTATCTGAGGAATCCCATGGAGCTACTCAGGTGCCAACTATGCCGGCACATGCTGTTGGGGTTGCTCGAGTTGTGGAGGAGACTAGAGGGCCTCAACCGGATACCTGGTTGAAGGCATTCCACCAATAGGGAGTACCACACTTCTCTAGGGAGATCGGCCTAGAGACTCAGGTGTGGATTGGGCATGTAGACTCAGCCTTGGAGTCTATTCATTGCCCGGAGGACAGACGGATAGAGCTAATACAATCTCTATAATGTGACCTGGCATATCAGTGGTGAAGGACAGTTAGATCACGAGTTACCAGCTATGAGCAGATGAGGACTCTGTTAAGGGAGCAGTTCTGCCCTACCTCATTGAGGAGGGAGAAGCAGCTGGATTTTGTGGAAGCAGGCTTTGAGGATGTACCCATTACAGATGCTATTCGCCGCTTCTGGACTGAGTTAGCTTTGCTGGGTCTAGCTGCACCTTTTGAGGACCAACATGTGTACCTATTTTCCCGACGTCTGAGAGAGAGCACACGCTCATACATGGCGGGATTTCATTGTGACTCTTTGGTGGACTACTAGGATCGGGCCTCTGCTTATGAAAGAGAGAGGGCCAGCCAGAGGAGGACTTCTCAGACCGGACGGTCTGAGAAGAGACAATGTACAACACCGACGGGTGCAGGAGCATCTGGATTTGGGCGAGGCTAGACTCAAGGCCGCTCAAGTATTCCAATGTCTACACAGACTACTGATAGAGGCCGACAGTGTTACAACTGCGGGGCCTATGGGCATATGAGGGCTGATTTCCCTAGAGCACCACTGACTTGCTTCTCGTGCAGGAAGCCAGGACATATAGCTACGTTTTTCCGTCAGGGCAAGGCGCCATCACAACAGGGTTCTTCCCCTACAGGTGCAGTAGGAGGTGGGCAGAGACCGCCTCAACATTAGGGACGGCAGAGGGTCCAAGGGACACCTACTACTTAGGGTTCAGCTCTTGGACTAAGTAGGGGTAGAGGTAGAGAGGCTAGCACTAGTGATGCCCGAGGAGTTCGAGGCCGTGCTTTTGAGTTGAGGAGTGTTGAGGAGCCGCCATCACCAGCTACTACAGGTACCATTTTATTATATGGTTTACCTGTTAGAGTTTTATTTGATACGGGTGCTACGCATTCATTTATTTCGCTTCTTGTGTTGAGCGTTTGAATTTGTCTACCATAGAGGGGGCACCCTTTACTATAGGGTTACCTGATGGTAGTAGGGTCAGACGTACCCAGGAGATACGTAGTTGTCCCCTACGCTTAGGGACTCGTGTACTACTTGTCGACTTCTTAGTCATGCCCTTGATGCATGAAGAAGTCATATTAGGTATGGATTGGATGCGTAGACACCGTGCGATGTTAGATGTAGGTAAGAGAACTGTTACAGTCTCTACCGACTTAGGTCCGATAGAGGTCTTCTAGGGTTGGGACCTTGGGAAGACAGGATCTGTCATGAGTGCTGAACGAGCAGTTAGACTGATTGCGCAGGGATGTGATGCCTTCTGGTGCTATGCCATGAAGGATGGAGAGAGTCCAACTTTGGAGGACATACCCGTGGTCTGTGAGTTCACAAACGTATTTGCAGAGCCGTCTAGCTTGCCACCTCAAAGGAGCGTAGATTTTGGTATTAATTTAGAGCCTGGCACGAGACCCATCTCGAAGGCCCTATACCGTATGGCACCTGTCGAGATGTTGGAGCTGAAGAAGAAACTAGAGGAGTTGGCTGAGAAGGGCTTCATACGCCCTAGCGTTTCACCATGGGGTGCACCGGTCCTCTTCGTACGGAAGAAGGACGGATTGTTGAGACTGTGTATAGATTACAGAGAGGTGAACAAGGTGACCATCAAGAACAGGTATCCACTGCCTCGTATTGATTATCTACTTGATCAGCTACAGGGAGCAACAATCTTCTCCAGGATTGACCTGCGTTCAAGATATCACCAGCTGAGGGTGAGAGAGGAGGATGTGCACAGGACGGCATTTCGTACCCGTTATGGACACTACGAGTTTGTAGTGATGATTTGGGTTGACGAATGCCCCAGCAGTTTTCATGGAGTTGATGAACAATATCTTCATCGACTTCCTGGATCAGTTTGTGGTGGTCTTCATTGATGACATTCTGGTGTATTCTTGTAGTCGAGAGGAGCATGCGGGACACTTGAGGACGGTATTGCAGATTTTGAGAGATAGAGAGTTGTACGCCAAGCTCTCTATGTGCGAGTTTTGGATGTCTGAGGTTGCTTTCCTTGGACACATTGTCTCTGCTGAAGGGATTATGGTAGACCCAGCGAAGATCGAGTCTGTTGCGACATGGACGACACCGACGAACGTCAAGGAAGTGCGTAGCTTTCTTGGCTTAGCCGGTTATTACAAACTCTTTGTGGAGGGATTTTCTGTAATTGCCCGTCTACTGACAAGTCTTCTGAGGAAGACTACCAAATTTGTATGGACCGACCAGTGTGCTCAGAGTTTTGAGGAGTTGAAGAGGCGTTTGACTTCTGCTCTTGTCTTAGCACAACCAGAGGGTTCTGAGGATTTTTTGGTCTACAGTGATGCATCCAAGCTAGGCTTGGGATGTGTTTTGATGCAGAGGGGCAGAGTGATTGCTATGCATCTCGACAACTGAAGACGTATGAGGAGAACTACCCGACGCATGATCTGGAGTTGGCAGCAATAGTTCATGCTTTGAAGATCTGGAGACATTACCTGTATGGTGCTACATGCCAGATCTTCATAGACCATAAGAGTCTGAAGTATATTTTCACGCAACGGGAATTGAATAACCGCCAGCGTCGATGGCTTGAGTTGATCAATGACTTTGACCTTGAGATTTTGTATCATCTTGGCAAGGCGAATGTGGTAGCTGACGCCTTGAGCAGGAAGACGCCTCGAGAGAAGGCGATTGCCAGACTTACTGTACAGCCTCAACTTCAGAGGGATCTAGCTTGGCTAAAGATGGACATCTAGTTTCCCGATGAGGATGCCCAGTTGTATGCTTTAGAGGTTTTACCTGGTCTGTTGGATGAGATCCAACAGAAACAGGGGACCTGCCCGACCTTGGCGAGGATCAGAGATAGGATGTCTCGTGGAGAGGCACCCCAGTTCACTATTGGGGCAGATGGAGTTATGAGGCGACATGATCGTATTTGTGTTCCTGTAGATACAGAGCTAAGATAACGGATATTATAGGAGGCTCATTGTACACCTTACTCAGTACACCCTGGTACGAGTAAGATGTACCATGATGTGAGACGTTGATATTGGTGGGGAGGGTTGAAGCCCGACGTAGCCAGATTTGTGACTCAATGTGCGACCTGTCAGCAGGTGAAGATAGAGCATTTCAGGCCTGGAGGTGAGCTCCATCCACTGCCAGTACCGCAGTGGAAGTGGGAGGATGTCTCCATGGATTTTGTGACTGGATTGAAAACCAGTAGGAGTTTTGATGCCATCTGGGTGGTCGTTGACAGATTGACGAAGACAACACGTTTCATCCCCATCAGAGAGACATGGCCCGTGAGTAGATTAGCTGAGGAGTACACTAGACAGATAGTGAGACTCCATGGGGTACCGAGGATGATTGTTTCTGATTGGGATGGACGATTTACATCGAGGTTCTAGCAGCAAATTCAGACTGCTTTAGGGACGAGTCTACACTTCACGACTACGTTTCACCCCCAAACAGATGGTCAGTCAGAGAGGACCATCCATACCTTAGAGGACATGTTGCGAGCCTGTGTGTTGGATTAGGGACATGGATGGTCTGATTACCTCCCACTCGTTGACTTCTCATACAAAAACCGCTGACATGCATCTATAGGGATGGCTCCTTATAAGGCATTGTATGGACGTAGATGCCGTACACCTTTATGTTGGGATGAGCCTAGTAGTATCAGTGGGATAGCGCCAGAGCAGATTCAGGATGATATGGCTCGAGTAGCGTTGATCAGAGAGAGGATGCTGGCTGCACAGAGTCGCCAGAAGTCGTATCCAGACAAGAGACGTCGACCTGTAGAGTTCAGGGTAGGAGCTCATGTCTGGTTGAGAGTATCTCCGACGCGAGGCGTCAGACGTTTTGGCATAAAGGGGAAGTTGAGTCCCTGATATGTCGGTCCTTTCGAGATACTAGATAGAGTTTGGCGAGCAGCTTACATATTAGCTTTACCTCCGAGGCTAGAGGGTGTTCACCCCGTATTTCATGTGTCTCAGCTGCGGGAGTACATACCAGACCCGAGGCACATTGTGAGTTATGATGATCTGGTGGTTGAGCCGGACCACACATTTGCAGAACACCCTATTGCAGTCCTAGAGCGAGGTGTGAGACGCCTGCGTTCGAAGGACATTCCTATATTGAGGATACAGTGGTCTAGACGAGGACTAGATGAGGCTACCTGGGAGACAGAGAATAGTATCCAGAGGAACTATCCGGAGTTCTACGCTGAGTTAGAGGCACCAATAGGATCCACGAGTAGATCTTAGAGCCTTTTTGGTGAGTGCATGCTATATGCTTATGTGATATGTTGTGCTTTCGTGCTAGCTATGATATGAGCATATGATCTGTTAGATCCTGTTTGCTAGAACAAGATAAGTATAGCTGGAGATGGTTCTTTCCTCCATGCTTTGGTGTGTGTGTTGGGATTAGCTGGAGATGGTTCTTTCCTCCATGCTATCTTTGATGGACATAGTGTGAGTGGAGATGGTTTTCCTCCACGTAGTAGTGTTATATGCACGTTTTGGCTGGAGACGGTTTTCCTCCATGCAGTGTGATGTAGTTAGTGTTTGGCTAGAGATGATTTTCCTTTAGGCCTTATGTAGAGTTGTTATGCTGGAGTTGTGATTCCTCCATGGTGTGTTGAGGATATAGAATGTTATAGGTTGTGACATGACGTTCTTGAGGAGAGTGTTTACCTCGGCTTATGGGTCCGAGAAGCTTTGGGTTTTTGCAAGTTTCGGGACGAAACTTGTTTTTAGGGGGGGTGAGATGTAAGAGCCTTAGTCCTTGGAGCCTAGATGAGCTAGAGTGTGTGTTACCTTGACCCATTCAGCCGCCCCTGCGCACCACCTTGGCCGCCCTTGCGTCTAGGCGCCCTTGCGCCTTAGGCTAGCTGCCCCCGCGGCTCTGGTTGTGTGCTGCCGCTTTCGTTGACTCTTGACTTATGCTTTGTGGCTGGCTTCTCTTAGAAGCCTCCTTATACTTCAGATGAGGGGTTTTCTTACCTCTTTTCAGCTCCATCTTCATCCTCACGTTCTTCCTCTTCTCCTTCTTCTCCTTTGATCTCTTTTTGCTTGTGTGAGAGAGTTTTGAGAGTTTGAGTGTGGCTTTGGCCTTGGAGGACTATGATGATGTTGCTGTGTGTTGTTGTTGATGTGCTGAAGTGGTGAGAGGTGTGGATGCTCCATAGTTGTAGCCTAGGCTTGTGTGGTAAGCTTTTCTCTTCATCCTTCTTTCTTCCTTCTCCTTTGCTTCTTATCTTTCTCTTTAGCTTAGGAATCACAAGTTGGACTTGTGTTGGATCTTTCCTGGATGTTTTGATGATCATATATGTGTATGTATGCATAAATGTTATTGTGGTATGATAGAGACGTGAAGAGGATCGAGAAAGGGATCGAAGAGAAGTTGGGACCAACTCTTTGCACAGTTGGCTGCCCCTGCGCCTGTCCTGAGCCGCACCTGCGCCTGGTGTGGAGCCGCCCCTGCGCCTTTGGTGAGCCGCCCCTACGCCTCACTGAACCGGCTGGTGTGTTCTTGCTTCTTTTGGTGCATATCTTGTTGGTATGTCTTCCTTCCTTCCTTTCCTTTACCATTGGCTTAGTTGTTGGCTAGGTTAGGATGGTTAGGATGAGTTGTATGATAGAGATGTGCCTTAGGCACTTGTGTTGATGTTGGGGTTATGCTATAGGCATATGTGATCTTGTTATGATCTTAAGGTTATAGGTTGGTTCTGATTATGGAGACGAGTCTCCTAACCCTTTCAGGTTGTGATGTTGTGTGCCTTGCTCTTGCAGGCGTTGGTTTCTTCCCCAAGGGGAAGCTGTGACATGGTAGAGGATACGAGTGTATCATGTAAGTCCATAGGACTTACTTAGCGTACGGTTGTGGATTGTATGATTGTAATGGTTGTGTGTGTTCATATGGTTGTGCATTTATAACCTAAACCGGACTAGGATGACCATTCATTACATTTATATGGCCCAAGTGTATTATAACGGGGGTAACCACCGGTCTCCGCCTGCTGGTTAGGCGGAGGTGCCCGGAAGATGATCTCACAGGAGGGGACGAGTGAATGTCACCCCCATGCAAAACTCCTGTGTTACGTTGGATGGGACGGGGTTCTTGAGGCTCCCCGTGTTACAAAAGAAGTTGAATTAGTAACGGAATCACGTAATAAAAGATAATAAATGAATGTGTGTGACATTGCATGTATGAGATGTTGATATGTGTTTGTGCTATTACTATCATACTTATCTATTGCTGTAGCTAACGGTGTATACCGTGTTGTAGATGATCTGCAGGTTAGGAAGACTGCAGAGTGAGCCAGATGGTGTGACCAGCCGAGGACTTCTGTACATTAGGATACGTGGGTTGGGATCTTTTGTATCAGATGTTGTTGTTGTTGTTATGGTTCTGTACTCGGCTTTGAGTTTGTAAACTCTTTTGATACATCATACAACTTTTATGTATTTGTTTTTACTCTACTTGTGCCTTGTTGTAAGATCTAGTGAACTTGTTGTCAGGCTAGGGTCAGGATCCATTGTGAGATCCTAGCCCAATGTAGCATTCCGAGTCCCTCGGATTCGGGGTGTTTCACGACTTCCGTCTTTCGGCGTCGCGTGAGTATCCTTTCCCTCGATCTAGTTATGTTTAGTAGTATCTTGCTAGGTTAGATATAGCATAACTTAGAGTGAATACCAAGTAGTGGTTTGGAACTTAGGTGAGTTTTGAGGATTGTCGATTGTTGCAAGACGTTGAGTGTTTGGTTGATCTTGTCAGTATTTGAGGCTTGAGATTGTGGATTTATGATTGTTGAGATTATGGGCTAGGATATGCGTATCCTAGCATAGTGTTGATACTGTTGAGACTAGACATGTTTATCATAGTATATGTTATGAGTTATGTTTTGAGAGATCTTCGCGTCTAGAAGTCTAAGGAATTCTAGCTTGTGTCAAGTGTGATGTGAGCATGAGGGATTCGAGGATGCGGTCCTCGAATTAGAGCCAAATGATCTTGCATAGATCATTTATGTAAAAGTCTAAGGCTTCTTGAGTTGAGCAAGTGGTTGATATAGATATCTTGTTGTGAGTAGGTTGTAGGCTTCTTCCCATGGGAAGCGAGAGTGTTTCGTGAGTTAGCATTTGGGATGAGGTAAGTCTCCATACTTACTTAGCTCGTATTCTTTGTATTAACATCTATGTGTATTTGGTAGTGTGTGTTTATTGTTTATGTTATAACAAATAAACCGGAAATAGGACCACTGACCTTTATATTATTTGGCCCAAGTGTATGATAACAGGCGGTGACATCACTACCTAGCTCTTGCGTAGAGCTAGGAGGTTCTTGGTGACTAGCCCGTGCTGGTTAGACGGTTGGATGCATCCGTACCGTTCCATGCCGGTAAGTGGGGACCGAGGCAAGTTTCGGGAGATTCTCGTGTCATAAAAGAAGTTGAATTAGAACGGGATATGACTTAATAATAAAAAGATAATAAACTAGATTTGTGTGCTTTGGAATATGATATGTGTTATGATGATTTACTTGTGTTTGTGTCTTTCACCTTGATTCTAATACTTCAAATATTAACTAACGGTTTTATATCGATTGTTGTAGATTGCCTTGCAGGTTAGGAATGCGGCCGAGAGATCCGGAAGAGTGGGCAGCCGAGGTTCCGTACATTTTAGGAGGGGTTTTTGGGTGGAGTCGTGTTGGAGTATTGTTTGTTTTGTATTTTTGTATGCCGCGTGCATGGCGTGTGGTCTTTGGAGTTGTATCTCGGCTGAAGTCCTTTGTTTATATGGTTTCGGGTTTCATTGCATTGCATAAAAATGTATTTTGTCTTGGCCTTTATTTGTGTCCTGTTGAAAGATCCGGTGAAATTGTTGTCAGGCTAAGGGTCAGGACCCATTGTGTGGTCCCAACCCGTAGCGCTCCGAGTCCCACAGATTCGGGGTGTTACAAAAGTGGTATTAGAGCCCTAGGTTGACAACAATGGCACTCGCAATCTTCTAAAGGCCGAGTAGAGGGAAATAGAACCCTCAAGGATTCTAAGTTTAAAATGATTTTCCGTTTTCAAAATCACGAGCATAGTCAGTCGGGGTAGAATGTACGGACCACCACTCCTTCCGCGGATCTCGGTAGAATAGTTTATTGGATTATTAGTATATATATATATATATATATATAAAAATGTCTAGATATGGACCGTGGACTTAGGATGTTTTTGAACTATTATTGTATGATTTAATTATAGCTATGCATGATGGACTTGTTGTGTGATAATGGTGGCATGACCTTTATATTGAGATGAGTTGTACATGTGGCATGATAGTATCGTATAAGTGTTTGGACCTTGTTTAGTTGTAATGGTTTCCCTGGATGTGTTATGCTGATGGCAATATGGACATAGGACTTATATAGTCATATACGTACACTAGGGTGTATAGTGGCACATAGATGCGAGACCTTATAGTTGAGATGATAGGAAGCTATCATCGCCGCTTGAATGATGCCATGTGGCTTAGGATAGTTACATATGATGATGAGCACACTCAAGTTACCGAGATGAGCATCACGTTTTAGGAAGCACCCCGGTGATTTCTCGGACTCTTTTAGAGGACATCGTATCAGAAGAGTGGAGATGACGTAAACTAAGGATAAACAAATAGAGAGGAACTTGAGTCAACATAAGCCATCGAGATGGAGGAAATACAAGAAAGGAAGCAACATGAAGATAGAGAGTTATATGAAGAAGCCATGATGGAGCATCAATGAAGCAACTAGAGTTAACGAACTTAAGGTTCTTCCAAGTGTCGTGCCGATAAACTAAAGACGTGTATCGAGAAGAGGGGGAGTACATTCTAGCAAGGGTGAAAGTGGTATTGTATTAGGACGTAAAGTTTTTCCTAGGTGCTTCTAAGCATGGAATTCAAGATGAGAGGTGTGGACGGACCAATTACTAAGGTTTAAGATATACTTAACTTAAGCTTACAGTAAGTGGGCGACTTTTCCCGACATATGAGAGATTACGGGAAGAAACACACGGTGAAAGTTTGCGTAGTAGAATTTCTTTAATGGAGTCAACTAGTTCTTGTTGTGGTGATAAGTCTAAACAATGCCAAGAAGGAGGAAGTGTGTATATATGATAATCTCAACAAGATGAAAGATGAAACAAGAAGCTTGGATCGAAAGACTAAAGATACCAACTAAGAGAGACGTGAGTGGATGCTAACTAAGGTCGGAATATTTGAGAAGGTGCACTTGTAGAACATCATGGAAGAGATGGGATTGTGGTAGGGGGGTAAGTCGTTGATCTTGGAAAGGGTCATTAATGAGCTCATCGGTGACCACCGAGAATGCACATGTGCGGGTTGATACTGGTGATTGTAGGTGGGGAGAGTAACCCATGAGATTGGATCATGAAGAGGGGTAACAAGAACGTGTAATATTCGTGGTGGTTGAATGTCGGAAACAAAGAGGTATATCAAGGGAACTGCAAATATCTTAATCAGGTAACAAATTATCGATTCTAGTAAGTGATAGTAACGTACCGTGTGGGGAGGGATTGTAATGATCTGGTGCGACCTTCTTAGGTCATGGGTTTGTCATATGGGGAAGGACACGGATCAGGGTAAGGGGGACTGGGAAGACAAAGAGGAAGGTGAGTCTTCTATAGTTATTGTGCGTAAAGGGGAATATATGAGGTGATGTATGGTATGTTTATTCTAAGGTAATGGATGTCATGTTTGCGCAAGCAAAATCTAAGTCAAGTGTTGTGACTCGCATGGCGAAGCCATAGTGGCTATGACGTGAAACGAGGAATCTAGATTAGGGAAACGTGGCAGGATTAGAGTTATGGAGTAATGAGTGGATCTTTCAATGATCGTGGTTTGGAAATTTTGCCTAAAGGCATACTAGTACGGTTGTGAAGTTGTTTGTGGATACCAAGAGATATATAAGGTGGCCAATAAGAGTAAAGAAGACTGAGGTTTTGGAAGTTTGATGTCGATATGGGATGTACAAGAAGTACCTGAAAGATTAAGGTCAGAACCTCTACGGTCGTCTGACTATACACCTACTTGAAGAAAGGATGTATATAGTGAAAGCTGATCAAGGATACGGAGAACTCCTCCAATAGGTTGGAATGTCGGAGAAAGCGAAGAAGATTATATCGGCTTGTTATCAGGCATAATTAAGTCTTGTGGTTAGGACCCTTGTGACGGAACATATTTGCAAGATCAAGAGATGTTCTATTGTCTTTCCTTTGAAGTGAGAAGAGAGATTAAGCTGGATTATTGCTTAACCAAGGCTTCAAGAGTCGGAAGACTCGAGCAAGTTCCTTGAGTTCTTGAGATGAAGGATCTTTGAAAGAGGACGGTGAACATAGTAGCTACAGAAGGAACAATACACGTGTTGAAGGACGTCATCCCAACCGATCGGGGTGGACCACTTATCAAGCGTTAGGACCAAGTGGTGTCGGTTATTACGATATGTGATGGGTAGAGAAAAGATAGAACCCAAGATAGAACGGATTCCAATGCATCGGAATGTGAATTTTACCGCTAAGATTGATTTGGGCTCAACTCCCATTTCTAAGGCGCCGTACAAAAGACATCAATAAATGATACCCGTGAGGTTACTCGAATTGAGGAAGCAATTGAAGGAACAATTGCTAGCTCATGACGACAGGTTCGTCAGAACCAATACACTACACAGGGAACTCCGAGCGTATCTTGAACTCTTGATTTGAAGTTCCTGTTGGGATATTTCTTGAATTCTTGATTTGAAGTTATTATGGAAGACACCAGTCTGCGAAAAGAGAGACGATTATCTCCGTTTGAACATCGATTACCATAAGCCGAACAAGATAACAATGAAGAATAAGTATCCCTTATCACGGATGGATAATCTACTCGACCGGTTGCAAGGGTCGTTAGTCTCTTCTAAGAATGATTTAAGGCTTGATTGTCGCCAATTGACAATTTGAGACTAGGATATTGCAGATACGGCATTCTGGACAAATCATGGTCACTACGAGTTGTAGTGATTCCATATGGGCTTACTAATACCCCAGATAAGATATTTTGGTCTACTCTCGAAAAATAGAGAAGTTGTATGACAAGTTGTCTCAGGATGTGTTCGCTCAAAAGTGTGTGCGTCAAAGTCTTAAATTTGTATCTATAACTTAAGCAAAAGCGAACCCGTAGTGTACGGATCAACTGTAGTAAGGCAAGAAATTCCAAAGTCGAACTCAGGGATTTGGTGAGAATAAAATCGATTTCGAATATCTGGCAAAGTGTAAAAGCTTTTTTGATTAATAAAGGGGACAAATGATTCCAGGGATTCAAGTATCCGACTTCGACTTTCGATTCAAGACACTTCTAAAGATCATAGGATAGAGTTGATGTTGCCAAGGTTATGTGTTTCAAAGTTAGGTATCGTACGACGAAGTTCCAAAACCTATTTGTCTAATCCAAAGGCTCTCTCTATAAAGGTTGTTGAGGCTGCAATATAAAAAGATCTAAGGACAAGAATTACACTCAAACTAACCACCCAAAACCCCTGGATATGACTCTCCAAGGTAAAGATAAAAAGCACACTTAAACCTTAATAAAGGATGTTGAGTCTTTCTATTACCCAAATCTTGTAATCTTTATCTATTAAATGTAGAATCAATGATGAAGTCTCTTCAAACACTTAAATAGAGGTTAAAAAGATTAAGCAAGGTTGGGATTTAGGCAAGGATTAACGTTGATTAAAGAATAAATCAATTAAAGATCGTCAGGGAAATAAATCGTGTTATTCTTGAATAAATCAGACGATTTTCTATATAACAGGTCGGTTTTCCTGTTTGTCGCAAAGTTAAAACTCAACTCTCAGGGTCCAAATGGTTAAATGAGTTCAGTCTATCATCATCTAAGCCTCAATCATCAACTATTCTCCCCAGAATCACAAGGTTTTTAGCCAACCATTTTCATAATCAAATCAAAATCAAGATTGAATGAATAAAATCAATTAAAACCCAAACTTTAAATAAAAACCAAATAATCATCGAATCTTTAATCAAATCTCAAAACCTATCAAAGAATCTCTCAAAACACTCAATAATGTATTCACAAATCACAAGAATGGGAAAGGGAAACAAAAGATCTCACAACAATGGTATATATTAACTTCTTGGCACTTTCCTTCAATCTCCTCTCCAAGAACCTTCAATCTCTCCAAATCGTGTAAATCTTTCCCGCTGCGAACTCCCGATTTTCGTTCCTAGGATTTCAATGTATACTTCCTTGCTAATGGGCCGCTTGGCAAAACACGTCTCAAGCCCACAAAGTGATGGGCTTTGGGTCGTGATATTTCTTTGGCCGAAAGCTGTAGAAAATCGTGCTGTCAAAACAAAGAAGAAAACCGTTCGATTTTTAGGGATAAAAATCGTCCGATTTTTTATGGTGAATTGCACGATTTTCTTCAACAGAGAATGCTCGTCACTTGGCTTGTTTCCTTCCTCCCTTTGGTGACTCTTTTATACACCTCCTTTGCTCTTTGTGACTCCTCTAAGACTCCTTAAGCTTCCTTATTAGCCTTAGATGCTCCTTGCTCCACTTTTGCTTCCGAATCCACCGAATGTACCTATTATTCAACCAAAACTCGTGTAGACCTCTATTTTCAGAATATAAATGAAATAAGCCTAAAAGGTACACAAATTCTCTCCAAATGCAAGGTAAATTGAGGTAAATCTCTACAATATGGATGATTGTAATGGTATATAATTCATGTCATCAAAATACCCCATACTTGCCCCTTTCTTGTCCCCAAGCAAGATTCAAACCTAGAATACTAGATGTCATGGATTATGTATATGAAAAACTCAAAACCCTTTTGTTTTGGAAGTGCTTCTTCTTATTGGATCACCCTCAAAGTGATGTTTCAAGACATAGGAAGACAAAGCATGTATCAATAATAATCACAATATGAACTAACTATCTTTTCCTTCTCAAAGACACAAATAAAGGACATGATAAAGATGTAAAGACAATCAAAGTCAAAAAAATCTAAGCCATGAAGTCTTAAATATGTGCATACAAGTCTCAAGGTCTTCCAATCAAAGAAGAAGGTATAAGAAACATGTCAAGGGTGGAAAATCTTTTAAGGAAATGTGATGCTAATCTGGGAAAGAGGAACAACACAATACTTTCAAGAACCAAACTTGACCACACATGCTTTGCATGTAAAATTTTCGCTTTCTTTGTACTTTACTTTTTGAGAGTATGGACAGCGGTGCACAATAACCGAAGCCTAGGAGATCAGCATTTCTCAAATTCCGAGATGCCTCAAACCCTTAATGCACATACCATATCCCGTTAGGACTTGTCGTTCAATCGGATTTTGACAAGACACAAACACCCGGCTATGTAAATGGTGCCGAGTTACCCATCCTCATGTTCAACGTCCCCAAACCTATAATTTGCTAAACTTTCACTTAACACTTTCATATTGGCCCTCCCACATCAAGCATGCCTTTTACAATTACTTATCCTAATTCCTGGATGGTAAAAAGGAGGTCAAATATTTCATTGAGGAGCTAACATGAACAAGATATGAACTAGAAAAGAAGTGAATTGCTTTGGTCATTCCTATATGATGCAAAAGAACTTATAATATAGCTTCGATCATTATTTCATTCTCTTATCAAGACATCAAGATCATATAAACTATTCATGCATTCAAGTAAGAAAAGAAAGCTCATTCATGCTATAATTAATATCTCAACATAACTAAGTCATCTTTTTGCCCTTTCCACATCACAATTCTCATCATAAAGGTCATTTCTATCATAAGAAGCACAAATTTTTTTGAAAAACACATAAATTTCGAATGAAAGCATGCAAATGCGAATGTCATAGTGGAAAGCAAGAAGTGCAAGAGTTGTTACAAACCAATTCGTCAAGTGCGACACAAAGTACATAAAGTGCGAAAAAGGTAAAAGAGATTGTAAGTACCCCCACCCCATACTTAACCTTCACATTGTCCCCAATGTGAAAAATCAAGCATAAGATGGAGAAAAATACTTACAATGTAAACTGGAGTGGAACCTCAATCCTCAGTCGGTGGCGGTGGTGGTGCTGGATATGGATATCTCGGTGTGATGGGATCATAGAAGTGGTCAAACTAATGATAGTACATGTCCCTCATCTGGCCATCGTAGGAGGAGTGTCTAGCATCCGTCTTCAGGCGGTACACCGTGAACTGAGTGTTCAGGGTGGTGTAGTCGGTGTGGAGGGCCTTATAATCTACGCGAAGACCCTGGTAGTCGGTACGTAGGCCCTGAAAGCTAGAAACCAATGCTCCAATATGTCGGGGAAGCCTATGTCCGCTCCCACGTCCTCGACCGTGGCTAGGAGTGTGTGCAAAAGAATGACGGGGGTGGTTGTATCTCATCCTCCGTCTCCTCAGTACCTCGACTAGTCTGGCTAGGTCCAGCACCATGAGTATCGGTATCCATGGCATCCGTAGCATGTCCACTATAGGTATCACTCTCAAACTCTAGCATGTTCCCCTGGTACGCTCCATCCTCATGGTCCTCCTCATCCTCTGTGTCACCTGTATCATCATAATAACCAGATGGAGGGGCTACCTCCTCAAGCATAAGTACAAAAGTATCCTTCCAGTTCCTCTTATTCCGAATAGTGTATTCGGACTTCCATACTATCTAAGACGGCTTCTTGGATGGATCCTTTATGGGCACATGCAGAGTTCCTCTACCTCGAGGAATCAAATCCTGTCTCGCTACCAATCTCTATGAACCTAGAGGCTGGGCACTCTCAGCTAAGGTGCAATCTGAAAAGTCTAGCTCTAATGCCTTCGCCACGTGAGTGACAAGGCCTCTAGCACATAGGTCACCCTTCGCCTTGTTGGCTATCTTCCCAAGATAGTCACCAAGCATGGAGGTGATGTCGGGGATGGTACTACTAGTCATGCAATATAGTAAGAAGAGCTCATCTGCCTTGAGCTTCCGGGGAGTCTCCGTCCGTGCAAACAAACTCTCACTAAGGATCCTATGAACTACCTTAAAGGAAAGGTTGTACATACTTGTCTCCTTGGAGTTCCCGGGACTCCACTTATCTCCTCCATATTCTCCAACTGAAATGCTTTACCAAAAAGCACTAGCACTCACCCCTCTTGCGAATGTGCCTGTAGAAGAACAGGGAAAGCCAAACAAATCTCCAAAATCATCAATGGACATAGCATGGTTTTGGTTCATGAGACGGAAAGTGACCGTCCTCTCTCTAGGATCATGCTCAAATGTACTCAAGAACTCTAGAGTGATCTCGGTGTAGGCATCCTCCCTAATCAAAGAACACTGACTCAGTCCCACTTTATCTAGCATCATATCCACATCCTCTCTAACAAATAAAGCATCGAAGTCATCTAGGACAATGTATCGAGGAGGGGTAAAGGGACGGTCTAAGAGACGTTCGTATCTCTTTTTATGTTTGGAAAGGGGATGAGGAAGTTTTGGTTTAGCTTGGAAGGGTGGTGGTGGTGGTGGGGTAGGTGCTTTGGAAGAATATCCCTTCTTCTTCCCCACATTCCTAGTGATTCTCTTTAAAGTCTCCATTATGCACAAGAAATTCGCCCTGTTCTTCCTAAAAATCGGGCAATTTTTCTGGGAGGGTCGATTTTTCTATCGATTTCAACACAACTCACAATTCTGTAAAGCTTTGATCAACCTATCACCTCATACAGTCTCCTAGAGGTATTTCTAAGTAGATCCCTCTATCAATCTCACCAATATAACAACTTCAATGCAATAATCGAAATTGAACGAAAAACTTAGGTTTCGAATTGAAAAACCTGAATCCTGGACTAGTGAGCTGTTTGCCGATCTTATTGTTGCTAGATCCTTGTTCCTTGTCGAAAGTACTTCGGTTTAGGCTCAAGAATCGTTCAAAACGATTAAGAATTTGGGAGATGGGAGGGTAGGCGATTTTCGGCTCTTTGGAACGAAGGGAAATCGAGAATGGTGAAGTATGGAATGAAGGAATCTTGTGGAGAAGGCTTTATATAGGCCGGAGGTTTTGCAAAGAAAACCGGACGATTTATTGGTTCGATTTATTTGTCTGCCCGATTTTTCTTCACTTTCTCAGCTCAAGACTAAAAATCGGACGATTTATTCAAGGGGGGATGATATTTGGGCCAATTTTTCCCCCTGTTGCCAAAAATTGTCTAGCTCTGTTCCTGAATCGTTCGATTTAATCTTTGTAGGTCGATTCTCTTCCTTATTTTCCTTGAAGATTGCATTTGAACCATTTTATGTCCCCTTTCTTCATTGATTCCCCAAAGTTGGACCTAGTTCCTGCGATTTTTGACACAAACAAACCAAGAGTGCATCGAGGAACAAACAAAAACAAAACTAAAGAAAGCAAACAACTAAGCTAAACTACTCTAAGATGAAAAGAAAAGAGAAAGAACTATACTACCATGGGTTGTCTCCCAAGAAGTGCTTGATTTATCGTCTTTAGCTGGACGTTGTTTGTTTTGATGTTCAATGGAGGAGGATAGGAGCTATCTCCTCAACCGGAACTTCCGGTATGTACTTCTTCAACCGTTGGCCATTGACTTTGAAACTTCCGCTTTGTTCACCCCATACTTCAACTGCACCATGGGGAAAACACGTTTAATTACGTAAGGTCTTGTCCAATGGGATTTAAGCTTACCTGGGAAGAGTCGAAGCCTTGAGTTAAATAGAAGAACTTGATCTCCTTCCTTCAAGTCCTTTGGAATGATATGCTTATCATGCCACCGCTTCGTTCTTTCCTTGTAAGTCTTTGCGTTCTCATACGCATTCAGCCGGATCTCTTCTAGCTCGTTGATGTCCAATAGCCGCTTCTCTCCGGCTTCTTTCATGTTGAAGTTGAGATACTTGACGGCCCAATATGCTTTATGTTCTAGCTCTACAAAAAGATGACAAGATTTTCCATAAACAAGGTTATATGGAGTTGTACCTATAGGTGTCTTAAAAGCGGTCTTGTACGCCCATAACGCATCATCTAGCTTCATTGACCAATCCTTTCATGTTCTAGAGATAGTCTTCTCTAGAATTCCCTTGATCTCTCTATTGGATATCTCTACTTATCCGCTGGTTTGCGGATTGTATGGCGTGGCTATCTTATGGGTTACCCCCTACTTAGCCAATAGAGTCTCAAATCGACGGGCTGTGAAGTGCGTTCCTCCATCACTAATGATGGTTCGGAGAGTCCCGAACCTTGGGAAGATCGTTCTATTAAAGAAATTCACCACCACCATTGCATCATTAGTAGGAGAAGCGATTGCTTCTACCCATCTTGAGACATAGTCTACGGCTAGAAGTATGTATTGGTTTCCACAAGAAGATGGGAATGGTCCCATAAAGTCTACTCCCCATACATCGAATATCTCTACTTCTTGTATGTTGTTGAGGGGCATCTCGTTTATCCTTGAAATATTACTTGTCCTTTGACAAGCATCACAAGCAACAACATAGTTCTGCACATCTTTGAATAGGGTAGGCCAAAAGAAACCAGATCGGAGTACCTTAACACATGTCTTGTGGGAACTAGCATGTCCTCCACAAGGTAAAGAATGGCAATGGAGGATGACACTTTCCACCTCATCCTCCGGAATACATCTCCGGTATATGCCATCGGGACCTCTCTTGAAGAGAAGAGGTTCGTCCAATAGAAATGCCGGACGTCCTTAAAGAACTTCTTTCTTTGAGCATACGAAAGTCCGGGGGGGAATTTCCTGACAAACAAGGTAATTTACAATATCAGCAAACCATGGGTCATTACCTTTCGAGATTTGTTCAAGACATTCTTCAATCTTGTGGAGCTGTTCGTCAGGGAATGAGTCCTTGATAGGGAGCTCATCCGCCTCATTGGTGAGGTGTGGAAGACGACTAAGGTGGTTAGCAACTGAATTTTCCGAGCCCTTCTTGTCACGGATCTCTAGATCGAACTCTTGTAAGAGCAAGATCCATCTTAGAAGCCTAGGCTTCACATCATTCTTTGTGAACAAGTAACGGATTGCTCAATGATCCGTGTAGACTATCACTTTCGCACCTACAAGATAGGAACGAAAATTTTCAAATGCGTAAACTACGGCTAGGAGCTCTTTCTCCGTGGTAGCATAATTCAATTGAGCTTCATCTAGCGTCTTGCTAGCATAGTAGACGGCGTGTGTACGACCATCTTTCTTCTGTCCAAGTACAGCTCCTATAGCGACGTCACTTGCGTCGCACATGATCTCTAAAGGAAGAGTCCAATCGGGTGGTTGGATGATACGTGCTGAAATCAAAGCTTCTTTGATCCTGCAAAAGGCATCTAAACATTCTTTTGAAAATTCGAAAGTTATGTCCTTCATCAAAAGATTAGTTAAGGGTTTTGAAATCTTAGAAAAATCCTTTATGAATCTCCTATAGAAACCTACATGTCCTAAAAAGCGTCTAACTCCTATCACCGAGGATGGAGGAGGTAGCTAGGTTAGTGTCTTCACATCTCTATTCCTCTATTCGAAATCAAGTGACCTAACACAATTCCTTCGGTGACCATAAAATGACACTTCTCCTAATTTAAAACTAGGTTAGTGTCTTTACATCTCTTAAGGACTAGGGAAGGTTTAGAGAGACAGTTATCAAAGGAAGAACCATATACCGAAAAGTCGTCCGTGAATACTTCCATGATGTTCTCTACATACTCCGAAAAGATTGCCATCATACACCTTTGAAAGATGGCTGGAGCGTTGCATAAGCCAAATGGCATCCTTCTATAGGCAAATGTACCCCAAGGGCACGTGAAAGTCGTCTTCTCTTGATTATTCGGGTGAATGGGAATATGAAAGAAACCGCTATATCCATCTAGATAACAAAAGTAAGAGTGTTGGGCTAACCTTTCCAACATTTGATCGATGAAAGGAAGGGGAAATTGTCCTTCCTGGTGGCGACATTCAGTTTACGGTAGTCGATGCACATTCTCCATTTCGTAACTGTCCTTGTGGGAATAAGCTCGTTGTTCTTGTTTGCAACAACGGTAATGCCTCCTTTCTTTGGTACTACCTATACGGGACTCACCCACTTGCTATCAGAGATAGGGAAGATGATACCTGCATCAATTAGCATAAGGATTTCTTTCTTCATGACCTCTTTCATGATCGGATTTAACCGTCTTTGAGGTTGACGTGAAGGTTTGTAATCCTCTTCCATCAAGATTTTATGCATACATAGAGAAGGTTTAATGCCTACCAAGTCATCAATAGTATAGTCTAATGCTTTCCTATGTTGTCTTAGAACATTCATAAGCTTCTCAAGTTCATCATCATTCAAGTTTGCACTAACTATAGCAGGATATGTCGAGTTAGGCTCAAGGAATGCATACCTTAAGTGTGTAGGGAGTGGTTTTAATTCTAACGAAGGAGGTGCCTTGATTGATGATTCATGATCCTTTAGTGTCATGGGAGAAACCTCTGAAGGTGTAGGAAGTGTGCTATTACAGTTAAGAACAATTGTAGTCGAGTTTGTAGAAACCGGAGAATTCACCGAAAAATCGACCCCCTCTATAGCAAATCGTCCGATTTTTGGGACGATTTTTCTTCGTGTTGTCAAAAATCGACTTGCCCTCTTCAGAAATCGTGTGATTTTCTTTGTGTAGGTCCATTTTTTTTCACAAATTTTGGGGTTCTTTCCAGCTCTTCAAATCTTGCCTTTGGCTCTTCTTCTGCATATTTCAATGCTTTGACTTAATCATCACAATCATGCTCCACTCCTTCCTTCATGATACTCATGCTAAGAACCTTTTGAAGAGGATCTTTCATCAAGATTGAACTCACCACTTCTCTAGACTTTTCTTCATAAAAAATGTTTAAAACATCTTCTCTCAAAGCTGGCTCTTTGATTAAGGAGGAGAGTACAAATTCCACTTTCTCTTCCCCTATATTGAAGGATAGTTGTCCATTCTTGCAATCAACCATGCATCCGGAAGTTGCAAGGAATGGTCTCCCAAGAATGATGGGAATTGGATAATCTGCAGGGATGTCAAGAATGACAAAATCTATAGGGATGTAGAACTTACCGAGTTTCACGGGAATGCCTTCTATGATCCCAACAGGCCTAGTGATGGAATGATCGGCCATGTAAAGTGTCATCTTCACCGGTCTAGGTTCTCCTAGACCAACCGCCTTACACAAAGCAAGTGGTATGATGCTTACGCTTGCTCCAAGGTCGCAAAGTGCATCATAAGTGACCTCTCCTAGGGTGATGGGTATGCAAAACGATCCTGGATCACGCAGCTTTGGTTGCATATTCTCCGTCATGGTCTTGATGAGTTCGGATGACTCCGTGCTCATTTTGACTTCACCAATATCTTCTAATTTCCTCTTGTTAGAGAGGATTTCCTTTAGGAACTTCCCATAAGCTGGCATACCTAAAATTGCATCCATAAAAGGTATGTTAATATGTAGCTTACTCATAAGATCAATGAACTTACCGAAGTGTTTGTCTAGATGCGCTCTTGCTCTCGATTGGGGAAAAGGTAGAGGTGGTTTGTAAGCGGGAGGAGGAACATAAACATATTTCTTCTCTTTTTCCTTTTCCTTTCCTTTTTCAGTGGAAGTCTCAACTACTTTGGGTTGCGGATTGGTGGTTGTTGCACCAATTCTAGTAGTAATCGCCATCACCCTTCCTTTTGGGTTGTCCCCCGTCTTTCCGGGAAGCTTCCCTTGATCTCTCGGAACTTCTCCGGCTTTACTAAACACTTGGTTTTCTAAGGCTTTTTGTGCCTTGTCAACTGAAGTGATGTGATTCTCTAATCCTTGGAGCTTTCCTAAGATTGTCTCCATCATGGCTTCATGCTTATCCTTCTCCGGCTTGCCCGAGCCATTCGATGTTTGACCCTGACTTTTCAAAGGAGTAGAAGAAGATGGAGGTGTTAAAGCCTTTTCAGCATGTGAATAGGGATTACCTGGATTTTGTTGGTTGGATCTCCAATCGTTGTTGTTGGAGTTCCTATTGTTGTTATTCCAGTTGTTGTTCCGGTAGTCATTCCTATTGCCTTGGTTGTTATCTCTCCCTAGATGGTTGGCCTCTTGCTCCTTTGCCTTTTGAAGACTAATTTTTATGACTTCCTTCAACTCTTTGATCTCATTGATGAGGGAGAATATTTGAGTTTGTGCAGCTTGATTCAACTTAGCTCCTGAATCCCCTTGATTCCGGTTATTCGGATCCATCTTCCGGTGGGAATACTTCTCAATCACTTGGGCTTGCTTCTCAATGAAGTCCAAAGCGTCATCTTCTCTCATGTCCATAAATGTACCACAAGAAAGAGATTGGAGATTGAATTGTGTTTCCACATCCAACCCCTTGTAGTAGATCTCCAATAATTCCAGCTTTGAGAAGCCATGGTGTGGGCAATCCAATAAGAGATACTGAAACCTTTCCCAAGATTGAAACAAACTTTCATTAGGTTTCATAGAAAATGCATTAATCTTACCTCTCAACTCCGCCATTTTGGATGGCGGAAAGAACTTGGTGAGGAACTCCGTAGATAAATCCTCCCAAGTGTTATGTCTTCCAGTTGGAAGAGCTTGATACCAAGACAAAGCCTTGTCCTTCAAAGAGAAGAAAAATGGTTTGATCTTGTAGTTGTTGTTGATAGCCCTCTTCGGCTTCATTGTCTCCCTCATAATCTCGAAATTGTGCAAGTGTTGGTGTGGAGATTCAGCATTCGTTCCACCAAACTGACTTTGGCGAACCATGGTAATAACTTGCGGGCTAAACCCGAAATCCTGGACGTCTTCAGCTCCGAAATTCACACCTAAACGGCGCGGTTGCTGAATTGGATCCATCCTTTGTCCAAGGGTTTGTGGTTCATCCTCTCCATCAGCATCTCTCACATCTCTAACGGGAATACGAGGGTTAACTTGTGGTCTAGGATTATCACGATCTGGACCGACTAGTGGTGTAATATCCTCTAGGTCCGGCATCTCATCATCATCGGATGATTCAGCTCTAGTGGACTTAGGTTTCTTGACTTTCTTCTTCTTAGCATCATTCATCTCCAACTTCATGTCTAGCATCATAGCCTTGAGCTCATCTATTTGGAATTGATGACGCTCCAATTCTTTCATACGAGCCTTATCACTCAATTTGAGTTGAGCTTGAGCTTCATCCAACTCCGCCTGGATATTTCTCTCATTGTTTTCAGCCATCTTTTTCTCTTTCAACTTTCTTCTCAAAGTTTTCTCCAATTCGGGATCAAAAGGAACTAGATCTTTGGTAGATCTAGTCTTTCGCATATACCTAAAGAATATGCAAAAATCACTCAAGTAGACAAATCAAATCACAAGAGCAAAAGCTCCCAAGCCAGAAAACCAAAAACCGAATTTGGTCTAGACCAAACCCCTAGCAACGGCGCTAAAAACGTGTTCGCTCAAAAGTGTGTGCGTCAAAGTCTTAAATTTGTATCTAGAACTTAAGCCAAAGCAAACCCGCAGTGTACGGATCAGCTGTAGTAAGGCAAGAAATTCCAGAGTCCTAAAATCGATTTCAAATATCTGGCAAAGTGTAAAAGCTTTTGTGATTAATAAAGGGGACAAATGATTCCAAGGATTCAAGTAACCGACATCGGCTTTCGATTCAAGACACTTCTAAAGATCATAGGACATAGTTGATGTTGCCAAGGTTATGTGTTTCAAAGGTAGGTATCGTACGGCGAAGTTCCAAAACCTATTTGTCTAATCCAAAGGCTCGCTCTATAAAGGTTGTTGAGGCTGCAATATAGAAAGATCTAAGGACAAGAATTACACTCAAACTAATCACCCAAAACCCCAGGATATGACTCTCAAGGGTAAAGATAGAAAGCACACTTAAACCTTAATAAAGGATGTTGAGTCTCTCTATTACCCAAATCTTGTAATCTTTATCTATTAAATGTAGAATTAATGATGAAGTCTCTTCAAACACTTAAATAGAGGTTAAAAAGGTTAAGCAAAAGCAAGGTTGGGATTTAGGCAAGGATTAAATTTGATTAAAGAATAAAGCAATTAAAGATCGTCAAGGAAATAAATCGTGTTGTTCTTGAATAAATCGGACGATTTTCTGTAGAACAAGTCGATTTTCCTGTTTGTCGCAAAGTTAAATCACAACTCTCAGGGTCCAAATGGTTAAATGAGTTCAGTCTATTATTATCTAAGCGTCAATCATCAACTATTCTCCCTAGAATCACAAGGTTTTTAGCTAACCTTTTTCATAATCAAATCAAAATCAAGATTGAATGAATAAAATCAATGAAAACCCAAACTTTGAATAAAAACCAAATAATCTCCGAATCTGTAATCAAATCTCAAAACCTATCAAAGAATCTCTCAAAACACTCAATAATGTGTTCACAAATCACAAGAATTGGAAAGGGAAACAAAAGATCTCACAACAATGGTATAGATTGACTTCTTGGCACTTTCCTTTAATCTCCTCTCCAAGAACCTTCAATCTCTCCAAATCGGGTAAATCTTTCCCGCTGCGAATTCTCAATTTTCGTTCCTAGGGTTCCAATGTATACTTCCTTGCTAACGGGCCACTTGGCAAAACACTTCTCAAGCCCACAAGTGATGGGCTTTGGGTCGTGATATTTCTTTGGCCGAAAGTTGTAGAAAATCGTGCTGTCAAAACAAAGAAGAAAACTGTTCGATTTTTAGGGATAAAAATCGTCCGATTTTTTATGGTGAATTGCACGATATTCGTCAACAGAGAATGCTCGTCTCTTGGCTTGTTTCCTTCCTCCCTTTGGTGAGTCTTTTATACACCTCCTTTGCTCTTTGTAACTCCTCTAAGACTCCTTAAGCTTCCTTATTAGCCTTAGATGCTCCTTGCTCCACTTTTGCTTCTAAATCCACCGAATTTACCTATAATTCAAACAAAACTCGTGTAGACCTCTATTTTCGGAATATAAACGAAATAAGCCTAAATGGTACACAAATTCTCTCCAAATGCAAGGTAAATTGAGGTAAATCTCTACAATATGCATGATTATAATGGTGTACAATTCATGTCGTCAGGATGGTAACCCCGAAGGATGTGAAAGAAGTTACAAGTTTTCTTGGATGTGCTGGTCATTTCCGGATTTGTGAAGAGATTCTCCAAGTAACACCATCTATGGCTAACCTACTCCAGTTGACAATGAAGTATTGAGTGGGACGAAAATTGACAATGGAGTTATCGAGAGTTAAGAGGAGATTCATTGGTGCAACTATTTTGAATTTTCCTCGAGGTATGATGGGTTTGAGGTGTAAAAGTGATTCTTCAAGTATTGAGAAATGGTGTAAAAGTAATCACATATGTGTATCGTTAGTAGAAGTAATGTGAAGTTAAGTACTTCCTTCGTTACTAGGAACGTGCAACAAGTAATTGAGGAAATGCAACATCAAAGTTTGGTTTGATAAGAACCAAAGAAAACGGTGTAAATTGGAAGTTCGATCTTCTTTGTTAGATACAAGCAAATAAGAAACATAATGAAAATGTTGTATTGAGATCGACCCGAGAAGGAAGTTGAGTTTCCGATATATCGAACCTTTTTGAGATCTTAGCACAAGTTGGGAATGTGATTTACCGGTTGGCATGGCCGCCAAGAGTAGAGGGTGTTCACCCGGTGTTTCATGTGTATCAATCGAGAAAGTAGATACATGACTCGAGACGTGTGGTCCGTTGTTATGATCTAGTCAAGACAAGAAACCGATGAGGCTAGCTGGAAGATGTGGGACAATATCTTTGGTTGACTTTTAAGCTGAGCTAGTAGCATCGATAGAATCGACGGGTTAGACCTAGTTCTTCCCTTGGTTGAGTTATGTGCATGTGTGATGTTATGTGTAGTTTGTGCCTTGTGCGGGAATGTGTTATATATGACTTGATATATCGTGCGATGGTAGTTGATTAGATTGTGTGTACATATGAGAAGGTTTCTGCCTTCTTAGCGTGAGAGTTCATACCTCGGCCTTAAGGGACCGAGAAGTTCGGCGTGTGTCAAGTTTCGGGATGAAACTTGGTTTTAGGGGGATCTGATGTAACGCCCCAAATTTTAGGTGCGTTTGCAATATTTATTTTTACGGTTTTTATCGATATTTTATTAGCTTAAATAATTTATTTTACGGGTATTTTCACATTGGAAATTAGGTTCTATGAGTTTATATATTTTACATTTATATATATTCCATAATTTATTTTGCGGAAAGTTCGGGAGTTTTTCAAACCAGAAATCTCGATTAATTTGAGCGAGCTTATTTTTATTCCCGATGTTATGTTTTTAATTAATTATTTTTAATTTTTGATTTTGCTTTATTCTTCTTTGTCTTTCCCCTTCTCCTTCTAGAGTGATGATCCACTTCCGACCCCTCGTCATTCTGCACCCCTGCCTAAACACGCAACTCTCTGCACCTTTCCAGATGAACCCCTGACATCACCTCCTTCTAGTCACCCTTGTAGCCACACTCTCTGAGTAGCCCTCTGGTTTGTCTTCTGCATCCTCCTTCTCCCCAGCTCTCTCTACACAGCAAGCAGTTATCTCCCTCCTTCATTCCTATATTTTCTAGTTTGTGCTCCACCAGCAACTTTCCCATCGCCTCTCCCGGAACTCACCTCTTCTGCTGCCTTCGAACCACCGCCTGGATCGGGAATCAACGACAGAGGATTTTGGTCCCCTACGCAACCCTCAGTCTCTCCCCAACCCCTTCTTCTCGAGCTTATGTCGACCCACCAGGGAAGAGCCTGAAACCCATCCTTGCAGTCGCCGCCCAAGTTCCGTCGAGAAGCTCCGTCGGGAAAGCCCTACAAGCCACCGGAACCGCCGCCCTGTGTTGCATGCTCTGCCGGAGCCACGCAGCCGTCGGAGAAGGCCTCTACGCTCCTCTCGTTGCATGCAGTTTGACGGGTTGCAAATAAGATCTCTTTGCCCTAATTACCATCGGGTCCCCGACATGGTATTGTAAATGCAGTTTCTAACCCATATTTCATATTTGTGTTTTTGACCCTTGTTTATGAAGTTTAACAATTATGCCCCTGTTTTGGTATAATTACAGATTTTGGCCTGAGTACTTCTTTACAATTTTGACCCAAGTTTTGGGAATTTGATATGTATGCCCCTGTTGGAATTAATTGCAAAAATGGCCCAAGGTTTATTTAGGCTTTATGGCCGCATTTACAAGATTGTATATTTTGCCCTAGAAAATGGTTAAGCGGTTTCTTTTGTCCTTGGCTTTGAAAATGAGTTTTACCTTGGGATTATGATGTTGTATAAGTTACCCGGAAAATATAATTACGGATTCTAAATTTGGTTTATGGTTCAAGTTGTAATTTCGGGTTTACGGCCAAGTGGTTTGATTTCATATTTTCACCCGGGAAAGGTTTAACGAGTTTTAACGTTGACTTTTGAAAACGGGTTTTCCTCAGATTTATTTATTTTATATATTCCGTTCAAGTTTTATGTATGAGCTAAACTTTATTAGTTTTGGTATTAGGTTTGGAAGCGTCCCAATAAAGGCCTAACGAGTCCAAGTCGACATCCATTGAACGATTGCCGTCTTTCGGCATCGCGTGAGTATCCTTTCCCTCGATCTAGTTATGTTTAGTAGTATCATGCTAGGTTGGATATATCATAACTTAGAGTGAATTCCAATTAGTGGTTTGGACCTTAGGTGAGTTTTGAGGATTATCGATTGTTGTAAGACGTTGAGCGTTTGATTGATCTTGTGAGTATTTGAAGCTTGAAGTTGTGGATTTATGGTTGTTGAGATTATGGGCTAGGATATGCGTATCCTAGCATAGTGTTGATAATGTTAAGATTGTTGAGACTAGACATGTTTTTCCTAGTATGTGTTATGAGTTATGCTTTGAGAGATCTTCGGGTCTAGAAGTCTAAGGACTTCTAGCTTGTGTTGAGTGTGGTGTGAGCATGAGGGATTCTAGGATGCGGTCCTAGAATGAGAGTCAAATGATCTTGCGTAGATCATTTGTGTAGAAGTCTAAGGCTTCTTGAGTTGAGCGAGTGGTTGATATAGATATCTTGTTGTGAGCAGGTTGTAGGCTTCTTCTCGAAGGGAAGCGAGAGTGTTGCGTGAGTTGGCGTTTAGGACGAGGTAAGTCTCGGGACTTACTTAGCTCATATTCCTTGTATTAGCATCTATGTGTGTTTGGTGGTGTGTGTTTATTGTTTATGTTTTTACAATTAAACCGGAAATAGGACCACCGACCTTTATATTATTTGGCCCAAGGGTATGATAACGGGCGGTGACATCAGTGCCTAGCTCTTGCGTAGAGCTAGGAGGTTCTTGGCGACTAGCCCGTGCTGGTTAGATGGTCGGATGCATCCGTACTGTTCCGTGTCGGTAAGTGGGGACTGAGGCGAGTTTCGGGAGATTCTCGTGTTACGAAAGAAGTTGAATTTGAACGGGATATGACTTAATAATAAAAAGATAATAAACCGGATTTGTGTGCTTTGGAATACGATGTGTGTTATGATTTACTTGTGTTTGTGTCTTTCACCTTGATTCCAATGCTTCGAATATTAGCTAACGGTTTTATACCGATTGTTGTAGATTGCCTTGCAGGTTAGGAATGCGGCCGAGAGATCCGGAAGAGTGGGCAACCGGGGTTCCGTATATTTTAAGAGGAGTTTTTTGGTGGAGTCATGTTGGAGTATTGTTTGTTTTGTATTTTTGTATGCCGCGTGTATGGCGTGTGGTCTTTGGAGTTGTATCTTGGCTGAAGTCTTTTGTTTGTATGGTTTCGGGTTTCATTGCATTGCATAAAAATGTATTTCATTTTGGCCTTTATTTGTGTCTTGTTGAAAGATCGGGTGAAATTGGTTTCAGACTAAGGGTCGGGACCCATTGTGAAGTCCTAACCCGTAGCGCTCCTAGTCTCGCGGATTCGGGGTGTTACATCACCGGGGTTGGACTGGTACCTGCTACACATGCTCAAAGCATATGCAACATCTAGTCGAGTACAGGTCATTGCATACATGATGGATCCTATAGCAAAGGCATAGGGAGTCTTGCTCATCCTCTCAATCTCACCACGTGTTTTAGGACACTAGGTCTTGCTGAGATGGATCCCATGTTGCATGAGCAGATATCCTTTCTTGGAATCTGCTATCTTGAATCTATGTAGGACCTTATCTATATAAGTTCCTTAACTGAGACCAATGAGTCTTCTAGATCTATCTCTATAGATCTTGATGCCTAGTATGTACTCGGCCTCCCCTAGATCTTTCATTGAGAAATGCTTCTTAAGCCATCTCTTTACTATTTCCATCATCGGAATGTCATTCCCAATGAGTAGTATGTCATCCACATACAAGACTAGGAAAGTCACGAAGCTCTCACTCAACTTTCTGTAAACGCATGGTTGTTCTTCACATCTAATGAAATCAAACTGTTTGATCACTTCATCAAATCGAAGATTCCAACTCTTGGATGCTTGCTTCAGTCCATAAATGGACTTCTTAAGCTTGCAAACCTTCCTAGGATATTCCGGATCCTCAAAACCCTCAGGTTGAATCATATATACATCCTCTTCTAAATAGCCATTTAGAAATGCGGTCTTGACAATCATTTACCATATCTCATAATCATAAAAGGCAGCAATCGCTAGGATTATCCTAATGGACCGGATCATGACGACCGGGGCAAATGTCTCCTCATAGTCAATACCATGAATCTTTATAAATCCCTTAGCAACATACCTTGCTTTATAAATAGAGACATTTTCATCCTTGTTTGTCTTTACTTTAAAAACCCATTTACAAGGCAAATCAATCAAGTCCGATACTTGATTTTCAAACATGAATTCCATTTTGGATCTCATGGCTTCGAGCCATTTTTCAGAGTTCTGATCCATCACAGCTTGCCTGTAGGATGCGGGCTCATTATGCTCCATGAGGAGCACTGCGATATCGGCATGCAACACATAGTCATCCAAATGTCTAGGTTGTTGCCTTGCCTTTTTTGATCTCCAATTTGGGCCAACAATATGAGAGATTTCAGCTGTATGAGTTCCTACGTCATTATGCAGTTCCTCATTTGTAGAGTTCTCCACATCAATATGTGGTTTCTCTTCAGCCTGATCTGCTGTAGGAATTGCTTCTTGAACTGGATTAATTTGCCTCGTAAGAGGTTCATCAAAATAGTCAAGTTCACCCTGACATCTTGCATGTCCTCGTGTTATTGCGTTTCTTGCTCACAATTAATCTCATTAATATGAACTTTTCTCCCACTTGGCTTATTTGAAAATAATTCCTTTTCCAAAAAGACACTATCCCGAGCAACAAACACTTTGTTCTCTATGGGATGGTAGAAATCATACCCCTTGGTTTCTTTGGGATATACTACGAAGTAACATTTGTCTGATTTTGGTGCTAGTTTATCAGATTGTAAACGCTTTACATAAGCTTCGCACCCCCAGATCCTCATAAATGACAAGTGAGGAATTTTTCTTGTCCATATCTCATATGGTGTCTTGTCAACTGAACATTACGGAGTCCTATTTAGAACGAACGCAACTGTTCAGAGAGCATATTCCCATAAGGATAATGGAAGATCCGCAAAACTCATCATTGAACGGACACTGTCTAACAAAGTCATGTTCATCCTCTCAGACACACCATTTAGTTGTGGAGTGCTTGGAGGAGTGAGTTGTGTCACAATTCCACAACTCCTCAAATGATGATCGAATTCATGGCTCAGATATTCGCCCCCTCGATCTGATCGAAGTACTTTTATCTTCTTGCATGTTTGTCTTTCCACTTCATTTTGGAATTCCTTGAACTTTTGAAAGGATTCTGATTTCTATTTCATTAAGTAGATATACCCGTATCTACTAAAATCATCAGCAAATCTAATGAAGTAGAGATATCCAGACCTAGCCTATTGACTCAAAGGTCCACATACATCCGTATATATAAGGGCTAGAAGTTCAGAAGTTTGTTTACTCTTATTAGTGAAAGGTGACTTTGTCATCTTTCCCATTAGGCACGACTCACATGTTTCAAATGACTCCAAATCAAATGGTTTAAGTAATCCAAATGTTTGGAGTTCCTTAATGCGCTTTATGCCTATATGACCCAATCGACAATGTCATAGGTTTTTTTCGTTTGTTTCATTCGACTTTTGCCTTTTTGTATTAATGTTATATATAATAGTTTTGAGGTCTAACATGTATAGTCCATTACTACTCATATTCACACGACCATAATAAATACCATTCCTTTAAATCTTCATCACCATATGATCAGTAATGGTAAATGTATAACCTTCACGATTCAAAACTGAAATTGAAATTAAGTTCTTAGTAATGCATGGAAGAAAATAACAGTTATTAAGTTCTATCTCTAAGCCAGAAGGTAAAGACAAGAAATAATATCCAATGGAAATAGCAGCAACTCTTGCTCCATTACCGACCCGTAGATTTGCCTCTCCCTTCCGCAACGTCCTTCTATTTCTTAGTGCCTACACATTCGAAGTAATGTGAAAAATACATTCGGTATCCTATACCCATGAAATAGAATTAGTTGACAAAATATCAATAACATGAATGAAAACTTCACCTTGATTATATATTTGTATAGGTGATGATGATGGAAGACTTAAACACAAATGAAGTGGTTTTATATACTAACATTTTATTGATTATATATCGAGTTGCTTGGTTTGGTTTGGTAATTTGTTTAGAATGTGTGCAGGTCTTGAAACGCATTTCAAGGGACCTTCGGAGGCCTTGAAATCGGATACTAGGTATATACGAAGAGTTTAGAGAGATTCAAGACGGAGGCCTTGAAATCCATTTCAAGTGATCAGAAGCCAAGGCCTTGAAACTCCAATCAGAACAACGCACGGTGAAGGAATTCAAACTTCAACAAATCATGAATTGGTATCACAGCTATTCAACCTCCTTCTAGAGTATCATTATCCTTTATATTCACCTAACGGTTCTTCAATTAATATCAGAGCTAGACTCACGTTTATTGATTTAACCATTAGTGAAACAAATCATGAATCCTTTAGGTCATGGAGGATTTGCTCAAGGAAGATCCTCATCTCGACCACCACTTTTCTGTGGCAACAGCTGTGCCCATTGAAGAGCACTTATGCGTATGTTCATTATTGATCAGGACATGGAACTATGGGGTATCATTCAAAATGGCCCCAAAGTCCCAACTACAACAGTTGAAGGTGTCCAAGTCCCGAAGAAGGAATCTAGTGAACATTTCTTTGAATGGTTTATTTGGGTTCATCTTGAATAGCTCATATTGTCTGAGGAAGATGTTGATCTTTGTTATCTTGACTTAACTTGTTCCTTCATATGAACCTGTTCTACAGCGGATTAGATGCAAATGAATTCAACCGCATCTAATCATGCAAGAGTGCAAAGGAAATATGGGACAAACTCGTTGTTACATATGAAGGAACAAGTCAAGTCAAGGAAACAAACATCAACATCTTCCTCAGACAATATGAGCTATTGAAGATGAACCCAAATGGACCAGTCAAAGAAATGTTCACTAGATTCACTGAGATCGTGAACAACTTGGACTCGCTAGGAAAGGTCTTCACACACGAAGAAAAAGTTAGGAAGCTTCTAAGGAGCCTACCTAAAGCTAAGTGGGGACCAAAGATGACTAACATCAAAGAAGCTCAGAATCTCTCAACTCTTCCTCTTGACGTCCTCCTTGGAAAACTCATCACATATGAAATGGTTCTTGGTGAAGAAGATGGAGAGCTCCCATCTAACACAAAGAATCTGGCATTAAGATCGAAAAAGGATGAGTTATCATCTGAAGAGGAAGACAGTGATGACAATGATGAAGAAGATGCAATTGCCATCATCTCTAAGGGTCTCACAAGAATTCTCAGAATAAAGAAACAATCTGCAAACAATAGAGAATATCCACGAACATCGAGATCCCGAGGTAAGTTTTCTAACTCTAACAAGAAAACAAAAGTGCTGACTTGTTTTGAATGTGGTGAAACAGATCATCTTGTTAAGGACTGTCCACAAAAGAAGAGGACCAACTTTAAGAAGAATGATCGAAATAAGAAAGTTATGGTAGCTTCATGGCGTGATTCAGATTCCTCAAATGAATCAGAAGACGAAAAAGAACAAGCAAACCTATGTCTTATGACCGATCATGAAGAAGATTCAAATCTCTACATTGATAATGTGGTAAGTACTATCATGTCTCAACCTGAATCTGACCTACCACAATTCCTTAAATACATTATCATATGTGACAAAGAACATAGAATAAGGATAAATTCTCTAAAAGAAAATCTTCTTAAACAAGAAAAACAACTAAGTGAGATGTCTCTGGAGATTGAAAATCTTAACATTGAGAAGGTAGACCTTGATGATAGTACCAAGACCTTGGAATCATAAAATGCGATTCTCAAGGACAACCTCTCTTCTCTTTATCGAAACTATATCGATCTAGAGAAAGAGAAAGTTGATCTAACTTTGACTTGTCAAGACCAGAAGACTGCACTTGTTAAATTTACTCATTCAAAAGCTAATCTTGAAAGAATGATGAGTGAACAACAGTCCTGACTTAACAAAAATGGTATAGGTTATCATAGGAGTTTTTCTAGAAAACCAACTACCACCTTTGTCAAGGCTAAAAGACGTATTCATATGCCCACATGTTTCTACTGTTGTAAAAAGGGTCATGTAAAATCTACATGTCCATATAGAAGATATGATCCTTACATCATTAAAAACACTTATCCTCTATTTATAGGTGATGGAATCATTATCATTTAGGATAGTTTTTAGAGTCTTTTTATTGCATTTGTGTCGGTTTATGCTACTAACTCCTTGGTCCAGAAGAAGAAGACTAAAAGAAGCTAAGGAAGGAGTTATAAGCACTTAGGAGTGAAGATCATTCATGAAGCAAAGCTTCTGTTGCCTCACCGCCCCAGCGGAGCCTTGTCACCGCCCCTGCGGGTGACGCCTTACACCGGAGCGCTCCCTGCGCCTTCGCCAACGCCGGCCATGAAGTGTGTCACCGCCCCTGCGCCACTCCTTGGCGCCCCTGCGGTGACTTGCCCTGAAGAAACGAGGACCATCTCCCCTGCGCCTTCCACTGCGCCCCTGCCTGCGCCTCAACCTGGGAGCTGGAAGACAAAGAGGCTGTGTCACCACCCCTGCGTTGACATAGGGACGCCCCGGCGGCTTGGCATCAGAAACGATAGGAAGCTGAAGGGTCAGACATTTGAAGAGCTTTTAAGATCCGCCCCTGCGGAATTGCCTAGCCACTCCTACGTCCATGAAGAAGATCAAGCGTTTTTGCCTTCACCACCCCTGCGGAGCTGAAGGCCACCCTCGCGGTTTAACGTCAGAAGGTTTACTCCGGCTGTTTACACCACCTTTATGGTATTAAAGGTGGCTGTTTTGGGCCGGCCATTTAGTCCTATTTAGTGTCTTTTGTAGTATAAATAGTCCTTCGATGATTGCTAGAAGAAAAAAATCTTGTTAGCCAACAAGTTATCCACTTTTCCCCTTTAGATTATCTTGCTACCTTTGTAATGAGTTGCTAACTCCCTTGCAACATTGGGTTGGTTTGAAGCTGCGTTATTACTTTGGTTGTAAGTTTTCTTTAATATAAGTTTTTATTCAGTAATGCTTTGTGTTTCCTTGATCTCCATTGTCTAATTGCATGTTTATTATTACTTGAGATTGATCACCTTAGGTTCTAAAGTGCATGCAAATAACTAGAATTAATAGGTTCCGGGTTCGGGTCTTTAATCTAGTAGTAACTTTAAGTAATAACGGGTTTTAATTACTTAAAGAAAAGGAACACAAATATAAAGATAAGTTTAACGGTTTTAATCTTCTCTTTATATCTCTTAGTCTTTGTTTGAAAGCTAACTTGTTATTTGTTCTTGTAGGTTTACGGAACACTAACCTGTTAAGTTGTGTTGATGCCGGTTGGCTCAACACATATATATGATCGAGACGGGAGATTACTTGAAAACTTGTAAAAGGAACTCACCAAAGTAGCAATTGCATGCTTAGAATCAACCTAGTGTAGATTCACCCATCATTGTCTTACTTGTCGCATTAATCGTTTTCATAAGTTTTTGTGTGCATCAATTAAACCAAACCCCCCCTCCCTTTGTTACTTGTTACTATAATCGATAATTGCATCTAATAAAACACCTTAACTCTCTTGGGTTCGACCCTTACTTAACCACTATACTTGTGTAAGTGCTAAGTCGGGATTTACTTTTGATTCGGTATAGACGACCATAGTAATACCTTCAGTTAATTTTGGCGCCGTTGCCGGGGAGTTTAGTGTTTTATTGTTATTATTGATTATTGGTTTGAACCATTTTTATGGTTCAAACCCGTGCTACTAACTCCGTCTTTGCTACCTTTGATCCAGAAAAATTGAGAGGACGCACATCCGGCAACAAAGACAGTAACAACTTCAACAAAAGATGGCTGACCGTACACTTCGTCAACTCACGCAGCCCACCTTGGCTCAAAACCCCCTTGCGGTCACTATACCAGCATTGGGGGAAGGAGTCAACTTTGAGCTCGAGCCGGGTCTCATCCACTTGGTTCCATCCTTCCATGGGCTAAGTGGTGAAGACCCCATCAAACACCTTGGAAAGTTTCATACCGTGTGTATGAGCATGAAGCCGGCCAACATTACCAAAGAACAAATCAAGATGAGGGCATTCGGCTTCACACTCAAAGATTCCGCGGATGATTGGTATTACCACCTTCCATCCGGGAGCATCGACACATGGGAAAACCTTCACAAGGCGTATTTGGAGAAATACTTCCCAGCCAAGAAGGCAAACAGCTTGAAGAAAGCTATAAGCAACATCGAACAAGAGGCGAACGAAACTCTCTACGAGTACTTCGAAAGGTTTGCACGCCTCCGATCCAGCTGTCCTTTTCACGGATATTCAACTCAAGATCTAGTCTTGTACTTGTACAATGGCTTGCTCGATAATGAAAGGAGGATCGTCGATGCGGCTTGCGGAGGTAATATTCTTAACTCTACTCCTGACCTTGCTTTGGAAAAGATAAAGGAACTAGCGGAAGGAACTCGTAACTTTGGAAGGACCCCTTCCAAGAAATGAGTTCATGCTGTGAGTTCCGGGAAGAGTGAGATCTCCACCGAGCTCGCGGAACTGAAGGAAATGGTGAAGAGACTAACACTTATGGGAACACTACAGCAGCTCAAAGCTTGTGGAGTTTGTGCTGACCTATATCATCCAACGGACATGTGTCCACAAGTCCAGGATGACGATGCTGAGGTGAACGCAATGGGTTATGGACAACCACATCAGCAAAGGCCTAGGAACGATTCCTATGCACAGAATTTCATGCCAAACTGGCGTGACCAAACAGAACTTTGGTTGGAGGGATCAACAAAACCAACAACAGCAGCCCCGTCAAGGTAAGTATCAATCAACTGAAGATATGTTGCAGGTTTTGACTAAACACTTTGCTACTCATGTCCAAACAACAGAAACCAGTAGCAAGAACCTTGAAAAACAGGTCAGTCAAATGGCGGAAGCCATTACAAGGATTGAAACTAGGTCCTCCGGAGGATTACCGTCACAGACGGTTATAAAAACCAAAGGTGATGCTGGAGGAGGCTCAATCATAGAGTTAGAGTCCTTACGTTGAGCCAACGACGTAAAACAAAGGCGTTGTTCGGGAGGCAACCAAAGAAATAAGAAGAGGAGCTTTTGTCATGAAAACCGCCCCTGCGGCTGGGTGACCCTGCCCCCGCGGTGACATCCTTGCCCAGCGCCGCCCTCGGCGATGGGCCAGCGTCTGCAACAGACTGGCCTCCGCCCCTGCGGTGGCACCCCACGCCCCTGCGGCGGCCATCCTTGACACACACCCTCAGCGCGGCCCCTGCGGTTTTGTTAAGGAAAGAAAAAAAATACACTTTCCAAAAATAACCTACAACTACCGCCCTTTACATTCCCCCTCCATTCACCCTCCGAACCCTAATCCACCTCACCTCCATATGCCCCTGCGCCCTCCGGAAGCTCTCACACCACCCTGTCCAAACGCTCTTGCGCTAGCTCCGACGACTACCGCCCCCTTTGCGACACCAGCTCTCACCACCACCACACACAAACATCCCCTCAACCCTCTCACTCTCGCCCTCCACTGCCCCACATCCAGCGACGTCTGCAATAGCAAAGAAGACACCGGAACAGCCCCATTACCACAACCTTTGCCGAACTCCCAAAATTTCCCTCTGCTCTTCTCCCGCCCCTGCGCCTGCAAGCTCCCGCACCTGCGCCTGCTTCAGCCGCCCCTGCGGAAAACACAACAAAGGGTTCGTCTCTTACTCAATTTTCTGAAATTTCCAATCCCTTTGCTTATTCAACTACAAGTGATGGAAGACCATAGGAAATATAAATTGTCGGAAGCTGCGAAGGAACGGTATAGGATCGATGTGTATGCAACACGGTTTTTTGGACGTTCCTACTTTGGAACGTTTGGGCATGTTGGAAAGCATGCAGGAATTCCTCAACAACACCGGGCTCGGTGATTTTCTGATAACAAGCGCTCCAACATACCCCGAGCTCAGCCGCCAGTTCATTGCCACATTCAAAATGGAAACGGTGGACCATGGTTGTGTTGGACTTTCATTCAAGTTCAAGAAACGAAAGTATACATTGGACTACACCCAGATGTAGGAGGCATTAGGGGTGACTATAGCCGCTTCCAAAGATCGGTGGGAACCCATCCAGACACCCGACTTGATGGAGTTTTGGCAGGCCGCCACTAGGTCTGAGTTTCATGCAGGGGGTGAGTACTCCAACAAATTCACTCACCACTGTTTGAGGCTCATCTCGAAGATCTTTATGAGTGTCTTCTGTGGACACAAGGAGGAGAATAAGGTCGCTCTCAAGGACCTTCCATTGCTATACGCCTACCTCCCCACGAACGACTGGGTACCGGATTGGCCATACCTCTTCCTTACCGCTTTGAAGTGGATTAGGAAGAATGAGCCATGAGACATTGTGGGAGGCGGGATCATCTCCTTGTTAGCTGCACAGGTGATGGATCTCACTGCCTTGGAGGACTGACTGGAGGCCCCACTTTATACGGAGGGTATGTTGAGGAGGTGCAGGCTTCTCAAGAGAGACAGGGAGAACGGCTTTTGGCTCTCTTTAGCAGACGGGAGTCACATCACATACCTCTCCCGACGACTTCCATTGGGAGACGAGCTCTCCGAGTTGTACGTACCAGCTGACCCAGTTCCTCCAAGACGGCCTCATGAGGATATTGTTAGGAGATACGCAGCAGGCTCCATCCGGGCCCCTGCCACTGATGAGGAGATGTCGACTGCAGCACACGACGACAGTCAGGCCATGGAGAGTCTGCAGGCTCAGATGGCAGCATTGACTACACAACATCAGGCATGGCAGACCGAGTACCAGCGGTCCGTGCTTGAGCAGCAGTAGGCATGGCAATTCAGCTTCGCCTCCTCCATGACCACTCACTTCGACCGCCGTCAGGATGCTTGGTAGGCGGCTCATCATCAGCAGTTGGAGACTCAGCAGCTGGCTTAGCAAGCTAGCTACGAGACTTCATTCAGAGAGAGGATGGAGGATTAGGAGGGCCGCATCGACATGCTCTAACGCCGGCAGGAGCACTTCTTCCGCCACTTCCCTTACGACCCGGAGGAGGGTCCAAGTGGTCCATCCGGACCATCCCACTGAGGGGTAAATTTCTTTCCCTCTTCCCACATTTATCTTTGCCTCATTTCCACTTTGAGGACAAAGTTTATTTCAAGTATGGGGGAGAGACATATCATTGCTTGTACAGTTCATTTGAGTTGTTTTGTTTTGAGATGCTTTTGAATTCAGTTTGAAATTTGAAATTCACACAAAAAAAAAAGAGAAAAAGCCAAAGAAAATGAAAAAAGGCATGAAAATACTTGGATAAACCGAAAAGCTGAAAGGGCGGTTTAGGCAAAAAGAAGGTAGTCCGAACAACCTTAGGTTGGTGCAAAATTGGACTTGAGGAATGTGAGTTCAAGTGAGATCACCAAAAGAAGAAGAGTGGAAAGGTGAAAACCCGAAAGGGCACCTTGGCAAAATGAGCGACATCGAGTGTAGGTTTCCCTTCCGGCGTTTGGCGACATAAGAAGGGGAGTCATAAGGAGATTGTCCGGGTAGGCCATTCTTGGAGCAATAAGGATGGTAATTTCTCCCTTTTTCTCACATTTCCTCTCTTTTCCTTCTTTCTTTCCTGGCTTTTCTCTTATTTTCATTGTCTTTTTTGCTTGCCCATGCTTCTTGAGACGAGTAAAAGGTCTAAGTATGGGGGAGTTTGATAGGTCATGGAATCACTATCATTTAGGATAGTTTTTAGAGTCTTTTTATTGCATTTGTGTCGGTTTATGCTACTAACTCCTTGGTCCAGAAGAAGAAGACTAAAAGAAGCTAAGGAAGGAGTTATAAGCACTTAGGAGTGAAGATCGTTCACGAAGCAAAGCTTCTATTGCCTCACCGCCCCAGCGGAGCCTTGTCACCGCCCCTGCGGGTGACGCCTTACACCGGAGTGCTCCCTGCGCCTTCGCCAGCGCCGGCCATGAAGTGTGTCACCGCCCCTGCGCCACTCCTTGGCGCCCCTGCGGTGACTTGCCTTGAAGAAACAAAGACCAGCTCCCCTGCGTCTTCCACTGCGCCCCTGCCTGCGCCTCAACCTGGGAGTTGGAAGACGAAGAGGCTGTGTCACCGCCCTTGCGTTGACATAAAGACGCCCCGGCGGCTTGGCATCAGAAACAACAGGAAGCTGAAGGGTCAGACGTTTGAAGAGCATTAAAGATCCGCCCCTGCAGAATTGTCTAGCCGCTCCTGCGGCCATGAAGAAGATCAAGCGTTTTTGCCTTTACCGCCCCTGCGGAGGTGAAGGCCGCCCCTGCGGTTTAACGTCAGAAGCTTTACTCCGGATGTTTACACCACCTTTATGGCATTAAAGGTGGCTATTTTGGGCGGGCCATTTACTACTATTTAGTGTCTTTTGTAGTATAAATAGTCCTTGAATGATTGCTAGAAGAATAAAATCTTGTTAGCCAACAAGTTATCCACTTTTCCCCTTTAGATTATCTTGCTACCTTTGTAATGAGTTGCTAACTCCCTTGCCACATTGGGTTGGTTTGAAGCCGCGTTGTTACTTTGGTTGTAAGTTTTCTTTAATATAAGTTTTTATTCAGTAATGCTTTGTGTTTTCTTGATCTCCATTGTCTAATTGCATGTTTTACTATTTCTTGAGATTGATCACCTTAGGTTCCAAAGTGCATGCAAATAACTAGGATTAATAGGTTGCGGGTTCGGGTCTTTAATCTAGTAGTAACTTTAAGTAATAACGGGTTTTAATTACTTAAAGAAAAGGAACACAAATATAAAGATAAGTTTAACGGTTTTAATCTTCTCTTTATATCCCTTAGTCTTTGTTTGAAAGCTAACTTGTTATTTGTTCTTGTAGGTTTACGGAACACTAACTTGTTAAGTTGTGTTGATGCCGGTTGGCTCAACACATATATATGATCGAGACGGGAGATTACTTGAAAACTTGTAAAAGGAACTCACCAAAGTAGCAATTGCATGCTTAGAATCAACCTAGTGTATATTCACCCATCATTGTCTTACTTGTCGCATTAATCATTTTCATAAGTTTTTATGTGCATCAATTCAACCAACCCCCCCCCCTTTGTTACTTGTTACTATAATCGATAATTGTATCTAACAAAATACCTTAACTCTCTTGGGTTTGACCCTTACTTAACCACTATACTTGTTTAAGTGCTAAGTCGGGATTTACTTTTGATTGGGTATAGACGACCATAGAAATACCTTTAGTCATCTATGTTTAAGGAAATAGGTCAAACAAATTTGGGTTTCTAAAGGCACTAGACCACCAAACATGATCGAGCTTGAATATGGACCAAAATATGTCATTTGGTTGACCCGGAAAGGTTGATGTTTGTTGTTTTGCAGGATATCACCAAGGTAAAGGAGCATAAATGAATATTAGATAGTGGTTGCTCAAGACACATGAGTGGAAAAAGTTTACTGTTCTCAGATTTAAAGAAGCAATCATCTAGAACCATTACGCTTGGTGATAAAGGAAAGTGAGACATTATTGGCATTGGTAAAATATGTTATAATTCATGTAATACCCTAAATTTTGAGAACTCGGGGAGCTACTGGTTAGGACTCACAATGGGTCCCGACCTTAGTTTGACAACAACTTTACTAGGATCTTACAACAAGGCACAAAAGTATTTAAAACATTTGAAAACTTTAAACAATATGTACATGAAGAATATGTATCAACCTTACAAAGCAAAGGTACTAAAACGACGCATATGAAGAATAGAAGACATCCCCGTCCCCAACTAAAGGAGTACGTGGACCCGGCTGACCATTCCCTCCGGATCTCTCTACAACTGTCTTAACCTGCAAGACATCTACAAGCGGTATAAAACCGTTAGCTAACATTTTGTGCATAAGTATAAAGGTAAAAGAACAAACACACACATACACAATCAACATGCAACACTCAATCCTTTTATTATCTTTAATTAGGTAATAGGTTATTACTAATGATACTTATTTTGTGACACGAGGGATTCCCAAACCTCGCCCTTGTCGCCCTTGTCCCCGTTTACCAACGTGGAATGGTACCAATGCATCTGACCGTCTACGTGACTGGATTGGTCGCAGGGAACCTCCTAGACTCTCGCAAGAGCTAGGCAGATAATGTCACGACCCATTATCATACACTTGGGTTAATTACGTAAATAATAAAGTGGGCCTAATCCGGTTTTGTTGTTTATCATAACTAACAAACACCACTCATACACATTACACTCATACAAGAAGCCAACTAAGTAAGTCCGTGGACTTACCAATCTCCAAGAGCAACCAATCAGTACACTCTCAAGTTCCCCTCGGGAAAACACACAACGCCTATTCAAGACAAGGCACACGAATCAAACAACGCTCTAGGCAACTAGAAGTCCTCAGACTTCTAGGATCAACATCCTCACAAGAACATAAACGCATAAGATTGATTGATACTTAAAATCTAACACAACTCTTCTAAACTAAACTATACTTATACCCAACTTCGGAACATCCTAAATCTAGATTAACCCAACGGATCGTTCTGAAATTTTACCACATGATTCTATATATATCCATCAACAACATATCCAAAAATCACGACTAAGAGAGGTCAATAACCCCTCCAAATCTTTTTCACAAAAATGCATCACAAGCAGTTTTTCTCATACTTAGAATATATCAGCATAACTTAAAAACTGCATGAGGAACCAACTTTGGAGAATCATAACTCCTTAACTATAACTCGGAATATTCTCAAATTTCAGTATGTTATACTATATAGTACCAACTACAACATATCCAAAAATCAGCACTAAAGGAGGAGTCTAACTTACCCAAATCTGGATCACAAAACTGTATCGACATGCAGTTTCCACACTGGAAATTCAGCAACCACTTAACAAACAGCACACTGTCTTAACTTTGAAAAAACATAACTCCTAAACCACTCGCTGAATTTATCCTAAATTTTGAATTGTTCTACTATAATATGTTAACTATATCATATCCAAAATTCAAGTCCAACATAGATCAAAAGCCTATTCAAAACTATCTCACAACACTCAGTACAGTTATAAAAACTGTGGGAGGAGTCAACTTTGAAACACCATAACTCTCAAACTGTAACATGGATTCCTCTAAACTTTTAGTATGATTTACTATACAATACCGTCTATGACATATCCGAAAATCAGCAAAAAAGAAGGAGTCTAGCTTACCCAAAATTTGACCCGAAGTTGACTGCTCGTCACTTCCGAAAACTCAGAAAACGCCTCAGCTCTTCAAGCCATTTTTCGAGGCTGTTTGGGGATGTTCTAAGATTCAAACGAAATTCTAATTAGCACATATATACAGAGGGTACGGAGGTGAAGGGAAGTAGGGTCCTTACCCGCCAATCGAAACCTGACAAACTCGCGTGTACGCAGAAGAAGGGCGAAGACGGTCTTCTATTATTTCCGCCTCAACGGATCTGGCTTCTCCTGTTGTTTGTTGTCACTGGAGTGCTCGATCGGCTGGCTGTTTTGCTCCAGCAGGAGAAGGTTACAACCCGTGGACAGAAGGGAGGGAGAAAGACGTATCTGGCTGTGTGGAAGAAGGGTACGCACTCGTTGAGCAGGAAGGGAAGGTTACAGCTTTATACACAAGGAAGGAAGGTTGACAGCAAGGTAGTATCTTACCGGAGGCGCCGTCTGCAGCAGGTTGAGCGATTGATCGGCTTTTGTCTTGTTCCCGCTGGAGGCGTGCAGTGGTTGATCGTCAAGTGCAGAGGGCTGAGTGCAGAAGGCCGAGTGCAGAAGTTGGTGAGCAGCGTTTTCGGGAGTGCGGGGAATTGGCGAGTAGCAGAAGTCCCAGGGATGGACGCTTGCCTTTCTGAGGTACTGAGCAGGGAGACGGATTGATGACAGTGTGAAGAGGGGAGCAGATCACGCCCGGAAAGGAAAGCGATTTGCTTGTTGTAACGTCTTTCCTAGCGGAATGGAAGAGCTGCGTGAAATCCTTCGCTCGCTCGATCACGTGACGAGGAAGGTAGGGTTATATTTGGGTTGGGCCAGCAAGGTGGGACGCCAAGAGCTGTCCAAGGGCCACTGGCTGCGGGTTTCTAGGCTGGCGGTTTTGGGCTGTCTTGAAGAGTTCAGCAGCAGTAGGTAAGTGTGTGGGCTGTCAACAGCTTGTTTGGGCTTTGTCCCAGGGTTGTCGGGCTTCGTCATGGCCTAGTCTTAGCTTTGTCATGGCCTCGTCACAACTTTGTCATGGTCTCGTCAAAATTCGTCGTTAAGAACTAATTATAAGAACTAGGGATTGGTATAATTCTATCATTTTATGTGAATTAAATTCTACATAAAATGATAGAATTTGTGGAAGGATGAAATACTAGATAGAATGGGAACCAGTCAACGGATCGAAATTCGATTTGACTCGGAATTACCGGGAAAAATTTACGGATATTACAATTCATTTAACTTTATTGATGATGTATATCCCGTTGATGGTTTGAAGTATAATTTGCTTAGTATCTCTCAAATATGTGATAAAGGCAACAAGGTAATGTTTGATTCAGAAAAATGTGAAGTTCAAGACAAGACGGCGTGTGATATTGTGCTTACAGCTCCTAGATATAACTATGTTTATTTTATGAGTACTAACCAATTTTCAGGAACTAAGCTAAAATGTCTCAAGACCTTGACCGATGATCCAAGGCTTTGGCACAGAAGACTTGATCACGTAAGCATGCATACAATGTAGAAGTTACTTTCAAAGGATTTGGTACGTGGTTTGCCAAATCTAAACTTCAAGGTAGATGAACTATGTAAAGCTTGTACACAAGGTAAACAAACAAGAGGTTCATTCAAACAAAGAAAGTTGTAAGTTCTTCTCGACCCATTGAACTTTTACATATGGATCTTTGTGGACCTATGCGTGTCAAATCTCCCAAAGGTAAGCAGTACATCCTTGTTATTGTGGATGATTTTTCTCGTTTTACATGGATATCTTTCTTACGAGAAAATCTAACGCATTGTTTGAGTTTTCAAAATTGTGTAAGGAGTTGAAAACTTTGAAAAACCTACCAATTGTTACTATAAGAAGTGATCATGGTAGAGAATTTGATCAACTGAATTTTGATTTGTTTTGTGCAAAATATGGTATTTCACATAACTTTTCAACTCCTAGAACTCCTCAACAGAATGGGGTTGTTGAACATAAGAACTGCACCCCAGAGGATATGCCTAGGACTATGCTTTTAGAAAACAGTTTGCCAAAACGTTTTTGGGCAGAAGCAGTAAACGCTGCTAATTACATCTTAAATAGATGTTTAATTCGCCCTATTTTGGAAAAGACTCCTTACGAACTCTTTAAGGATAGAAAACCTAATATTTCGTATTTTAAACACTTTGGATGTACATGATTTGTTCATAACAATGACAAAGATAATCTTGGAAAATTTGATGCACGTAGTGATGAAGCTATATTCAATGGATATGCTTCAAATAGCAAAGCTTATCCATTGAATATACAAGCAATGATGATACTTTGAGTGAAAGTTTATAACAAGCGTACCAAAATTGTTGAGGAAAGTATTCATGTCATATTTGATGAAAGCAATGATGGTACTTTGAGTGAAAGTTTTGCAGATCTTAATCTGAATCAATGAGATGATCACAATTCTGATGAAGAAGAAGATCCTAAATATCAAGAAAAGAATATGCAAGAAAAGATTCAAGATACCGGAGAAAACTCTCAAGACCTTGAAACAGAAAACTGCGATGTCAAAACTCCGTTTCAAGGCCTTGAAACCCAACTTCAAGGCCTTTAGATTGGATCCAAGGGCAATACTCCAATAATACCCGAATCTAGTCAAGCATATGAGCCTCAATCTTCAGGATATGTTCCATCTTACAAACGAAGGAAGTTTCAACACTTTTCATATCATCCACAAGAGAATGTGATCTCGGATCCAAGCGTAGGAGTTCAAACTCGTTCCAAAGTAAATAACCTATGTGCATTCTCTGCGTTTGTGTCTCTTATTGAGCCAAAGAATTATGTTCAAGCTCTTCAAGAACCCGACTGGATCATTGTTATGCAAAACGAATTGAATGAGTTTGAGAGAAACAAGGTTTTGACTCTTACTACAAGACCAAAGCATCAATTAGTCATTAACACGAAATGGGTTTTTCGAAATAATTCGGATGAAAACGGAAAAGTCATTCGAAATAAAGCACGACTTGTAGCACAAGGCTATAACCAAGAAGAAGGTATTGATTATGAGGAGACTTTTGCTACGGTTGCCAGTTTAGAAGCCATACATATGCTACTTGCATTTGCATCTTTCATGAGCATAAAGTTATTTCAAATGGATGTAAAATGTGCTTTTCTAAATGGATTCTTAGAAGAAGAAGTCTACGTTGCTCAACCTCCTGGTTTTGAAAATGATGAATTTCCTGATCATGTTTTTAAACTGGACAAAGTTCTTTATGTCCTTAAGCAAGTTCCTCGAGCTTAGTATGAAAGATTGTCCAAGTATCTCCTTGAAAACAATTTCAAAAGAGGTTTGATTGATAAAACTTTATTTATCAAAACCATAGGCAACGATATCTTAGTAGTACAAATCTATGTTGATGATATATTATTCGATGCTACTAATGATTCCCTATGCAAGGAATTTTCAGATATCATGTGCAGGGAATTCGAAATGAGCCTAATGAGTGAGCTAAATTTCTTTCTTGGACTTCAAGTTACACAAGCAAAGAAAGGATTTTTTTTCTCAATCAAAGCAAGTATACCAAGGATTTGCTTAAGAAATATAAGATGGATCAATCTAAGGTCGCAAAGACTCCTATGAGTTGGACACTTTCGTTTGACCATTACAAAAATGGCAAAAGTGTTGTACAAAAGGGGTATCGAGGTATGATCGGTACATTGTTATATTTAACCGCTAGTCGACCTAACATTATGTTTAGTGTGAGCATGTGTGCACGATTTCAAGCTGATCCTAAAGAGTCATACTTGATAGCTGTGAAAAGGATTTTTCGGTATCTCAATGGCACTAAGGATCTAGGGTTATGTTACCCACGTCAAAGTTCGTTTTACCTCATTGGCTATTCAGATGCAGATTTTGCAGGTTATAAGGTCGATAAAAAGAGCACTTCTGGATGTTGTCAACTCTTAGGGGCATCCCTAATTAGTTGGCACTCCAAGAAGCAAAACTATGTCGCCCTATCCACAGCTGAAGCCGAATATATAGCTGCGGGAGCCTGTTGTGCCCAAATTCTATGATAATACTAGTGCTATTTCAAATACTAAAAATCCTGTGCAACATTCAAGAACTAAGCATATCGTTGTAAGGCATCACTTCATACGTGATCATGTTGAGAAAGGTGATGTTTCGATCTCTTTTATATCAACTGACTTACAGCTTGCAGATATCTTTACCAAGCCTCTACCTGAATATCAATTCAAGTTTATTCAATTATAGCTTGGTATGTTGAACAGCGAAGCATTAACTTAGGGGGAGTAAATCGTTTTATTTTCTCCTTCGTATGTAGCCCACTTGTCTTTTTCAAGGACCTTGAAATGCAATTCAAGGGCCTTGAAATGAGATTCAAGGGTAAATTGAATATTACGGATCTATTTAAGGATTAATATCTTTTAGATATTTTAATTTTTAGATAATTTTTAATGTTTTCAAAATCCTAATTTTCTTTGGGTTCAAAATTTTGAAAAAGAATTGTTGAGAATTTATCGGAAATAATTTTGGCCTTACAAGAGCATGATTTTCTCAAGATCTTGTTTAAATTTAAATTGGATTAATACTTTTAAAAGGCTAAAATCTTCTATCTTTTTCATTTCCCATCTTCACAGAAACCCTTTTCAAAAACCCCTTGTTTTCTCTCCCAATATCATCTATGGCTCCCAAAAGCAAGAAATCTGCTCCTCATCATGCCTCATCTTCCAGAAAGGAATCGGCTAAGATCTCCTCTGCTGCTAAAGAAGAGAAACCTTCTGAAGATTTGGAAATCTCTTAGACAATTGGTCTTCCAACATCTTGGTTTATAAACTTTCAAGCTTCGGGATCTTGGCTTGATGGATTCCATAATTGACCTCCTTGTACGTGTGATATGGTGGATACTATATTTCTTGAAACCCTTCAAATCCCTTGCATCGAAAGGATCAAGAGCTCAATAGTCTGGAAAGTCTTAAACCCTGAAGATTTTGCTTTTCCAAGGCTCACAAGGATGTTCTATGTCAATCTTTTCACAAAACGGGACAAAGGAGTTATCACTCTTGAAACATCCGTAAAAGGTACCCCAATTCTTCTCACTTCTTCTGTTTTAGGAGAAATTTTAGGAATTCCTACGGATATTTCTTTTACTCATCCCTCACGATCAGAGAGTGTTTGACTCGCTAAGGAGAAATTTTTGGTTCCCAATTCAACCTCACGTCAGCTTACTCATACTTCCCTAACCCTAGAGGCTAAAATTGTATTTACCATTCTGGTTCGGTGTGTTGTTCCTCGTGCAAACTCAAGGGAGCTTCTGACTGATCAATCCTTAGAACAAATTCATCTGATTATGTTGAGTTTAGACATTGATGTACATAATCTCATCATCAACCATATGATACACTCTGTTAACTCTAAGTGAGCCATCCCTTTGCCTTATGGAAATCTTCTGCCCAAGATCTTTGACTATTTAACAATTGATACATCTTCAGAAGATCGACAGCCAATTTTTGACAAGATTGATGAGTCCTGCTTAGAAAGACTAGGTATTGAGAAGACACTTGCAGGAGCATGGACATTAAAGGGAAAAAGAGCTATTCTACTTCCAACTCAAGAAGCTCCAACATCTTCTACTCCTACTCCAGAAACCAGGTTAGATGGATGTGAAAAAACTGGCTTGTCTGAATCATGAACTATCTGATTTCTAGTTTGACACTAAGAGAATACTGGATACAAATCATGAACTACTATCCACCATAATGCTAAGGTCAATGAAATATGTCTGATGAATGCTCTTATTCTGACCACCATGGGAAGGATCCTACCTATGACTGAAGATGCAGTTCAACATACTCAATACAAAGTGAAAAATGTTCTAATGAATTGCAAGCGTCGAGTACAGAACAACTTTATTCTTTATCCTACCCATGTTGAGCCAACTATTCTAGTAGTGCTCGAATATGAGGTGGTTAAGGAACAAAGAACTGAAGAAAAGAGACGACGCTTAGCTACTGAAATGGATGATTGGAGTCACAAAAAATCTTCATCTAAGGGAAAAAGGAGGTTTTACGAGGAGGATTCAGACTGAGCTGATGATTGTGGGATTGATGTGTTAAAAACTTGAATTGTTTTGTGGTGGTTTTTGTGAAATACTTTTCTAGGGCTGTAATCTTTCAAACTTCCGTGCTTTAACTATTTTTCTCCCTTGTTGAAAGACAAAGAGGGAGAATTAAATGATCCGACATTTCGATTTTCTGCATTCTGCATTTTATGTTTGCCTTGATATTCATATATGCATCGCTAACCTTACAATGCAGGTACGATATATTTGTGTTGTCTTCCATCAAGGGGGAGATTGAAAACTCCACCTTGATTATATATTTGTATAGGTGATGATGATGGAAGAATTAAACACAAATGAAGTGGTTTTATATACTAACATTTTATTGATTATATATCGAGTTGCTTGGTTTAGTTTGGTAGTTTGTTTAGAATGTGTGCAGGTCTTGAAACGAATTTCAAGGGACCTTCGGAGACCTTGAAATCGGATACAAGGTATGGACGAAGAGTTTAGAGAGATTCAAGACGGAGGCCTTGAAAGCCATTTCAAGGGATCAGAAGCCAAGGCCTTGAAACTCCAATCAAAACAACGCACGCTGAAGGAATTCAAACTTCAACAAACTGAATCTACCAAGTATCAAATAAGATATTCTAAGAAGATATTCCCAATAAGAAGATACGATCAAAGAAGATCTCAACCGATCAAAGAGATTTGATTCTCAAAGCGCAAAAGATCTTCTCTCAACGGGATTCAAATATCTTCACAACAAGTACGAAAAAATTACGGACAAGAGAGATCAACATGCTTTAAGGAGATGAAGACGATAGAAGATCTACAACGTCAACCTCATCTCAACCAAGAAGCGGCTTTCATGGAGAAGAAGAATCATCTTCAACGGTTATGTTCCCAACGGCTAGAAGACCTCTCCATAGAAGACTATAAATGAAGACGTCGATTGAAGAACAAGATAGAAGCTTACACTGAAATATCCAAAGTCTTCGAGCGATCCAAAGCATCTTCATTCGTTCATAGAAGTTTTTCTTTCTCTCTTTCTACAAAAGCATTATCCCCTAGAGAGAGATAAAACTCGAGAGCTCCATTGGAATATCTAAAGAGTGTTATACTAGAGTGTGTGTTACTCTGTGAAATAACTAGGCTATTATAGAAAGGTGAAGAGTTGGAGCTAGATCGTAGCGTTGGCTATAGTAAGAGAAGAAGGGGATTTCTTCTAGTTTGTATCTAGGACTCTTTGAAGCTAAAAATAGATAGTTAGATCCTATGGCTATACCCTGGGACGGAGAGTAGGATATATAGAGCCGAACTTCGTAAACATATCCTCGTGTCGATCTTTTACATTCCGCACTTTATCTATTTTATTATGACTAACTTTGTTTTGCAGGTGAACAAAGTCAAGGCCCTTGAAATCAGTTTCAAAGCCCTTGAAATCAAAGTGTGTCACAAAGAGCTCAGATCGACATCAAGGCCTTTGAAATCAGTTTCAAAGCCTTGAGATAGGTTTTTGCGAAAAGTTCTCATTGCAGCCAACGTGATTGTATATGCGTCCATTTCTTCAAACCTCTGTTGAAGTCCTGGTTCCATTGCAGCCAACATTAAACACGTGACAGAGCGTGATTTTTCTATGGCTGCCTCACACGTCACAAGGTCCTCATCAGATGATTCCAATGTGATTTCAGGGATTGGATGTTTCAAGACATCCTCTTGGTTCTCCGACCTGAGAGCAATTCTCAGATTTCTCGACCAATCAAGGAAGTTTTGTTCGTTCAATTTATTTTTGTCGAGTATGGAGTGTAGAAAAAATTTGAGGTTATCGTTTGACATGATGAACTACAAAAACACATAAATAATAAAATGCAGATTAGATGTGATTGATTTTGCAAAAACTATAAATTGTTATAACAATTATAAACAATTAAGGTTTTGCACATTTCTACTCATATTATCTATTCCTTTATTGAGAAAAAATGGTTCCAAGATCCTATCATATATGAATCTTAGCGTACTTTGGCACTGCCCTAAGTCTCATACAATCAAGGTAAGTAAATTCTTTTACTAATTATAACTCCTTATAATTCTTGGTTGATGGGAGCACATCTCATGTGAACTCATTCTTATTCCTCAAAATCCAAAACTTTATCTTTTGGTCTTTTGTTGAGTAACCATATCAAAGCAGCATGTCCCTTAGTGTGAGCATACCGCAATGTATCTAGGCCAAAGCAAGGACACCCCGCTTTGGCGAAACCTATTACAAATTCCTAGATAGGGATCGGTTATGATATGGAAAGGCAATTCTCAATATTCTTTTAAGGGACGTTTTTAGCATGCGAGGTTGTTATTTTAAAGCGAACTCATAGCAAAAATAAAAAGCAAGTATTCAAGTGGGAATTTAAGGCGTTCAATAACGCATTAAATATATTGGTTCCTAGTATGACCACTAAAAATAATCTTCATTCTTGGACCTTCATGAATCTCCATCCTTCGAGCTCCTTAGGACTTTGGTCTTCTTGTACAATGAATTCAAAATAACTCTTGCAGAAACTGAAAATTACAAAAATACATAACGATGTGCATATCGTGTACAATAAAACCATAACGATACGCGTATCGTATTTAACTATCCTAGGATTAGGGTCATACTAGTAACCGCCTGGATGAGCATATCTTCATATATATACATACATACATATATGATATATTAAAAGAAATATACGCATAAGCACATAACGATCACTTTATCATATAAAGAGAAAAAAAACAAAGAAAAAAAATGGAAACTCCTTTTCGGTATTGTTTTAATCAATTATATTGCGGATGACATTAATATCATATGGCAATCATTAAAAAGCCAAAAAGGTGTAAATTTTCTAAATTTGGAACCTTTCAAAAAATAGTAACTTTCCAAGTGTGGTAACTTTCCAAAATTAGTAACTTTCTAATATTAGGACATTTTTAATGTTAGATCATTGCTAAGATTAGGCATATGTATTATTTTAGTAACTTGTCAAAATTTAGAACATTTCTAAATTAAGACCTCATATAAAAATAAGCAATTTTTCATAAATGGTGGGTATCTTTTATTTTAGGAGAAATTTAAAAGTAAGATATCATATATCCTAATATAATTAAATTGTAATTTCCAAATAAGATAAATCATATTTATCCTAATAAAATTAAATAACTATTTTCAAAAAAATAAATAAATCATATTTATCTAGATAGAATATCTCATATAATATCTTTTAGTTTTAGGATGTGATTAAACTAAGTTAAAATATCTCATATCTTAACAAAATTAAATTTATTTATTTCCAACTTGATAAATTATATTTATCTAGATAGAATATCATATATAATATCTTTCGGAAACAATGATTATTATTTATATAATTAACTAATCCTATTAGGTAATTAATAAATATAATAATGTATGTAACACCCAGAATCCGCGGGATATCGGGATGCTACGGGCGAGACCTCACAATGGGTCCCGACCCTTAGCTTGACAACAATCTCACTAGAGCTTTCCATCATGGCACAAATAAAGGCTTAAAACTCAAATAGTTTATGATGTATGCGAGAAAAGAAAAGAAGGGATACAAGGTGGAAACTCAACCGAGTCCTCAAAACGATGCAAAACAATATAGAGATCCAAAACCGTACAACATAACATAATCTAACAATACAAAGAAAACCCAAAAACGTTCCCGTACTATAATGTACGGAGATCCCTCGGCTGCCCACTCCTCCACCTCATTCGGCGGCATCCCTAACGTGCAAGGCATCTACATAAACGGTGTAAAACCGTTAGCTCACATTCTAGGCATTATAAAGATAATATGGCACAAACACACTGTAACATCCTGAATCCGCGGAACTCGGAGTGATATGGGTTGAGACCTCACAATGGGTCCCGACCCTTAGGCTGACAGCAATTTCACCGAATCTTGCAACAAGGCACAAATAAAGGCCAAAACCGAAATACATTTTTATGCAATGTTGTGAAACCCGAAAGTAAAAGAAAGGAAAGACTCCATCCGTCCTTACAACAACATCAACATAATATACAATAACAACAACACAAGGACTCCAAAAAGCCAACTTAGCCTAAGATGTACGGAACCCCGGCTGCCCACTCCTCCGGATCACTCGGCAACACCTAACCTGCACGTCAACTACAAAAAAAACGGTATAAAACCGTTAGCTCACATTCTAGGCATTATAAAGATAGTAAAGGCACAATCACACACGGAAGCACACACCACACACATCATGCTCATATACATACACATCCGTTACTTAAGTTTTCTTTTTAGGTTATACCATATCTAATTCATTCGTTCAAGTGTGACACGAGAGTCTTATAACTCTCGCCTCTATCCCCGTGTAACGAACAGGAGTGTGGCGGCGCCCAACCCGTATACCCTGAGGGAGTGATGTAGAAGTCCGCCCGTATACCGTGTATGGCCTGGTCGTAGAGATCCCCCCAGTCTCCCTCGGGAAACTGGACGGTGATGTCACCGCCCGATAATAACATACAATGGCCAAATATATATAACCGAGTTGCCCTAATCCGGTTTCATGATTATAAACAAAGATAAAGCACACGCCACCATCACATATCCAAATAATGCGTAAAAGCGAGCTAAGTAAGTCCGTAGACTTACCTCGTCCCAAAGATCAACCCAATCGCATTTCCCGTTGGAATATAACCAAAGCATGTTCAACACAAGACACACTAATCAACAACTACTCACAAACTAGAAGTCCTTAGACTTCTAGTCCTATATCATCTTACTAGGTCAAACACTCTCATAAACTAGGATACACTCCTAGCCCTCATAAACTCACGAGATCTCAACTATAGCCCCAAGTGCTAGGATACTCTCATCCTAACTCCGCAATCTCAACCAACATATAAAACCACCTCAAGTCTCACAAGATCAATCACGAGGCTCACAAATTTATAACAACTCAAGATCACTCACCACAAGTTATAGAGCATCAATAACCTCAACCACTCACCTAAAGTTTCCAAGCCACTACTTGGCATTTGCCCTAAATTATGCTAGATCCAACCTATCATGATTCTACCACTAAACATAACTAGATCGAGGAAGAAGGTACTCACACACGATCCAAGGTTGAAGATGATATACGGTCGTCGAGATTGGATTTGTTGGTCTATAACGACCGCTTCCGGACCTAAACCAAAGTTAAGGAAATTTAGCTTGTATGCTAAATTTGAACGGGATATAACGTATAATATTCTAAGAAAACATCCCGCTTTTGAAAACAAGTTTAAAAACCCGTAAAACATTTTTCCGGGATGATTTATACCATTTTTATAAACATGGGTAAAAATCAGAAATACGCTTTGGGTCAAAACTATGATTTATTCACAAGGGCAAAAGCTACACATTACAAAACATAGGACCAAAACTGCAATATAATATATGGGCAATTTATGTAAATAAATCTGCAGGAGGGTATAAAAGTTTGTTTCTAAAAATCTGGGCTCACCATTGCAAATATCCAGCAATTGGGCACAAAGTGTAATAACTAGCAAATAGAGGGCTGAAATTAAAATGACCGAAAAAAGGCTCTTATTCAACCTAATTCAAGCTGTAGAGAAGGGAAAGAAAGGGGCCGGCCGGCGGCGCTTCAACGGCCCGACTTGACAGGGAAGACAGATTTTTAGAAACAAACTTTTATACCCTCTATTTATTACACTTTGTGCCCAATTGCTGGATAAAATACGGAAAATATATGACCGAAAAAGGTCCAATCCTTCGATCCTTCGATCTATCAACCTTTTATACCCTCTATTAGATTTGCATATATTTTCCGTATTCTATAACCGGTCATAAAACCCAGTCCCGCACGGGGTGCAAACAACGTATAACATCACACATATACACAACTAAGGGAAGAACTAGGTCCAATCCTTCGATCTATCAACCTTACTAGCTCAGTGTAAACTCAACCAGAGATACTATCATATGACTTCCTATTAGCCTCCTTGGTTTTACAACGCCACTAACTCATCAAGACCGGCAAAACTTCTTGAGTCATGCCTGCACTTCCTATATTGCTACACATGAAACACCGGGTGAACACTCTCTACTCTTGGCGGCAACGCCAACTTTTAAGACACTTCTCCAACTTGCGCTAAGATCTCAAAAAGGTCGATATACGGGAATTCCACTTCCTTCTCGGGTCTTTCTCAAGCAGTACCAAAGAAGATCGAACTTCCAATCTACACTGTTGGCTTTTGTTCTTATCAAACCAAACTGTGATGTTATATTTCCTCAATTCTTGTTGCAATTCCAAGTAGCGAAGGAAGCACTTTACTCCATACTACTTCTACTAACAAGACCGTATGTTATTCTTTTTACATCGCTCTACAATAATCGATCAAGACCTTGTCTTGAAGAATCACTTGTACACTTCAAACCCATCATTCCTCCAGGTAAATCAAGACAGTCGCACCAACGAATCCCCTCTTAACTCTCAACAACTCTATTGTCAGTTCTTCGTCCCATTCAATACTTCATCGTCATCCTTAGTAGGTTACTATGATTGGCGTTATACAACTCCTCCCTTCACATATCTGGTAAAGCTCGGTACATCTAAGAAAACTTGTAATTTCTTTCACATCTTTCGGGATTTACCATCCCGTGGCAACTTGTCAAACATCTTCTCTCTTTTTCCAAGAGTAGACCCAAAATATCTCCTCTGGGCATCAGTAAGCCCATATGGAGTAACTACAACTCGTAGTGACCCTGGTTGGTCTGGAATGCCGTAATTGCAATATCCGAGTCTCGAATTCTCAAACGGTGACAATCAAATCTTAGTTAATCTTAGAAGAAACTACCGACCCTTACAACTGATCAAGTAGTTCCCCCCATTCGTTGTAAGGGATATTTGTCCTTCATTGTTATCTTGCTTGACTTATAGTAATCAATGTATAAACGGAGATAACCGTCTCTCCTTTCGCAAACTGGTGTCCTCCATAACAACTTCAAATCAAGAATTTAAGATATATTCCAACATGATCTTCAAACCATCTTAATGGTAAATCCTCCTCCCGATGCATTGGAATCCGTTCTATCTCGTGTTCCAGCTTTTCTTCTCTCTTCACATATCGTAAGATATCGACACAATCTTGTCTTAACATTTGTCAAGTGGTCCACCCCGATCTATTGAGGTGACGTCCATCGAACACGTGGTTTAATAAATCCTTCATCTCCAGAACTCGGGAGACTTGCTCTAATAATAATTTTTTTTAAGGTTTCACACTTATGTGAAGTCATGAAGGTCCTAACTGCAGGACTTAATCACGCCTTATAATATATTAGTATTACCTTCTTCATATTCTACCAAAGCTTGCATCACTCCTTCGAGTAGGTGTAGAACTCACTCCCTTTTCTTATGTAACGTCCAATCGACCGTAGAGGTTCTATCCTCAATCTTTCATGTACTTCTTGTACATCTCACATCGACTTCAAACTTCAAACTTCAGTCTTCCCTTACTATTGTCATTGATCCACCGCGGATACTCCACACTCTTGTTCCCGATCCTATATGTTCCCATGGTCTTGTTTACTCTTGCCATCTACACTCATCAATAGACAACCCGCACTTGTGCGTTCTTAGTTGTCACCGATTAATTTGTATCCGACCTTCTCCGAGGTTAACGATTTACCTTCCTACCATACTTCCATGCTACCATACTTCTGAAAGGATACCCTCTTGGGGTACTTTGTCTTAACTTCACTAGCTCATTGCTCTGCTTCAACTCCGTTAGCTCTTCCTACGCTCCTCTCTTCCTTCCGCTTCTGTAAGATAACCCTACCTAATCAGCTTCCTCGTGTCATATGTCCCACCTTATAGGCTTAACCGCTCTTCATAAAGTTTTGCAATTGCGCTCCTCAAATATTCTGACATTAATTAGCCTCCACTCGCATCCTTCTTGGTTGATAGCTTAAGTTCTTCGATCCAACTCCTTGTTTCCTCTTTCATCTTCCGAAGATCATCATCCGTACACACTTCCCCCTTCTTAGCGTTGCTCATTCTCATCACAATGATGGAAATCGATTGACTCCACGGTAACACCACTATGTGAATTTTCACCATGTGATCCTCCTCGTAACTCTCACATTTTTGAATAAATCACCCGCTTAGGATCTCGCAAAGATCGTCACTTCACCCTCTGGTACCTCCGTAAGCTTAACTTACGGTTTTCATAAAACTTTCCCAAGGTCTTTTCATCTTGACTCTCATGCTTAGAAGCGCCTATGGAAAACTCGTCTTACTTAGAACGCTACTTTTATTCTCTAGCGAGAATGTAGTCCTCTTTACTTGATTCGCATCTTTAGTTCACCGACACCACACTTGGAAAAATCTTACGTTCGTTGTCTCTAGTTGCCTCATTGATGCTCCTTCCTTGTTTCCTTGATACTACTCACCTGTCTTCATGTCGCTTTTATATTGGTACAGTCTCCATCTTGGTTTCTCTTAAGGCGACATGAGGTTGTCCCTTAGTTACGTCATCTCTAGTCTTCTTCTTTGACGTCCTCTTAAAAGAGTCCGGGTAATCACTGGAGTGCTTGCGAAAACGTGATGCTCAATTTGATAACTTGAGCATACTTATCTTCGTATGTATACTATCCTAAGCCAAAAGGCGTTGTCCAAGGGGCGATGATAGCTTTCTATCATCTTAGCTATAAGGTCCTCTATCACTAATATGATATTAGCATACCATATGGTTATATATATATATATATAAGGATATAAACGTCATGCTACTACTATAAACATAATCAGTCCATAAACAATTTAGAATTCAACAAATAAGTATAGTCCAAAACATCCTAAGTCCACATATACATATCTACATATATACACACACACACACACACACATATATATATATATATATATACATAATATAATAATCAATAACTACGTCGCCGAGATTCGCGGAGGAAGTGGTGGTTCCGTACATTCTACCCCAACTAACTCATGCACATGATTTGAATACAAAATTCATTTATTTAAAACTCATAACCCTTGAGGGTTCTGTTTATTTTTATTCGGCCTTTAGAAGATTGCGAGTGCCATTGTTGTCAACCTAGAGCTCTGATACCACTTTGTAACACCGCGAATCCGCGGGACTCGGAGTGATATGGGTTGAGACCTCACAATGGATCCCGACCCTTAGGCTGACAACAATTTCACCGGATCTTACAACAAGGAACAAATAAAAGCCAAAACCGAAATACATTTTTATGCAATGTTGTGAAACCCAAAAGTAAAAGAAAGGAAAGACTTCAGCCGTCCTTACAATAACATCAACATAATATACAATAACAACAACACAAGGACTCCAAAAAGCCAACTCAACCTAAGATGTACGGAACCCCGGCTGCACACTCCTCCGGATCACTCGGCAACACTTAACCTGCACGTCAACTACAAAAAAAAACGGTATAAAACCGTTAGCTCACATTCTAGGCATTATAAAGATAGTAAAGGCACAAACACACACGGAAGCACACACCACACACATCATGCTCATATACATACACATCCGTTACTTAAGTTGTCTTTTTAGGTTATACAATATATAATTCATTCATTCAAGTGTGACACGAGAGTCTTATAACTCTCGCCTCTGTCCCCGTGTAACCAATAGGAGTGTGGTGGCGCCCAACCCGTATACCCTGAGGGAGTGATGAAGAAGCCCGCCCGTATACTGTGTATGGCCTGGTCGCAGAGATCCCCCCAGTCTCCGTCGGAAAACTAGGCGGTGATGTCACCGCCCGATAATAACATACAATGGGCCAAATATATATAACCGAGTTGCCCTAATCCGGTTTCATGATTATAAACAAAGATAAAGCACACACCACCATCACATATCCAAATAATGCGTAAAAGCGAGCTAAGTAAGTCCATAGACTTACCTCGTCCCAAAGATCAACCCAATCGCATTTCCCGTAGGAATATAACCAAAGCATGTTCAACACAAGACACACTAATCAACAACTACTCACAAACTAGAAGTCCTTAGACTTCTAGTCCTATATCATCTTACTAGGTCAAACACTCTCATAAACTAGGATACACTCCTAGCCCTCATAAACTCACGAGATCTCAACTATAGCCCCAAGTGCTAGGATACTCTCATCCTAACTCCGCAATCTCAACCAACATATAAAACCACCTCAAGTCTCACAAGATCAATCACGAGGCTCACAAATTTATAACAACTCAAGATCACTAACCACAAGTTATAGAGCATCAATAACCTCAACCACTTACCTAAAGGTTCCAAGCCACTACTTGGCATTTGCCCTAAATTATGCTAGATCCAACCTAGCATGATTCTACCACTAAACATAACTAGATCGAGGAAGAAGGTACTCACACACGATCCAAGATTGAAGATGATCTACGGTCGTCGAGATTGGATTCGTTGGTCTATAACGGCCGCTTCCGGACCTAAACCAAAGTTAAGGAAATTTAGCTTGTATGCTAAATTTGAACGGTATATAAGGTATAATATTCTAAGAAAACATCCTTCTTTTGAAAACAAGTTTAAAAACCCGTAAAACATTTTTCCGGGATGATTTATACCATTTTTATAAACATGGGTAAAAAACCGAAATACGCTTTGTGTCAAAACTATGATTTATTCACAAGGGCAAAAACTACACATTACAAAACATAGGACCAAAACTGCAATATAATATATGGGCAATTTATGTAAATAAATCTGCAGGAGGGTATAAAAGTTTGTTTCTAAAAATCTGGGTTCACCATTGCAAATATCCAGCACTTGGGCACAAAGTGTATTAAACAGCAAATATAGGGCTGAAATTAAAATGACCAAAAAAAGGCTCTTCTTCAACCTAATTCAAGCTGTAGAGAAGGGAAAGAAAGGGGCCGGCCGGCGGCGCTTCAATGGCCCGACTTGACAGGGAAGACGGAGACGGCGGCTGTGGGAGCTCCGGCAGGGCAGGCGTGGCTCCGGGGTGTGGAAGGAACGACTCCCTCAGTCCGGCGGTTGCAGAGAAGAAGCGGTTGCAGGGAAGCGTTGACTGCAGAAGGCTCCGACAGCGAGGTCCTCTCCGGTGGAGGTAGGGGAGCACAGGCGGCCCTTCTCGTTGGCGGCAGAGGCTCCTGGTGTTGTCCCTGGCGTGGCTCGACAGAAGAAAGGAGGGAGGGTGTTTGCTTCTATTGTGCTGCGAGAACAGAGGGGAAGGGGTATGAGTAGAGGGAGAGCGAGACGGCGGCGGCAAGGGCAGGGCAGCTAGGCTAGCTTCTCCGTCGGTGTCGGTGGCGGTGTCTCTGGTGGCACAGAATAGGGGAGGAGAGGCCATCCATCTTTGTTTTTTCTCTATTCGGACTAGGCGCAAGGGAAGGAGGACGCGAGGGAAGAGGTGAGACTGGGAAGGGATGCCAGTGTGGGGAACAGGGACAGTGGGCACGAAGGCCGAAAGGATGGGAGTGAGACCGAGGGGTCGGGGTGAATCCAGGGTCGGAAGTGAGACCGAGGGGTCGGGCAAGCTGTAGACGCGAGAGGCAAAGTAGAGGTAGGGGAGAGCTCATCCGCTGGTAAGAAAAGGGGAAGAAAAAAAGGAGAGAAAAAAAATAAAAATAAAAAGAAATAAAATGAATTAATAGAAAATGAAAAAGAGTAATAGAATAGACTCGGTCAAGCATTCGGAAAGAGATTAACAGTTCGGAGATTTTTCCAAACTTTCCTCGTGAAATACAATACGGAAAATATATGCGGATCTAATATATAAATAAACTTGCAAAAATTATACTTTGATGTACAAAAATCATTGTCGCAATTTATTCCGAGATTATATAATAATTTAAAATGAGATAAATATATATACTCGTATAATTTAATTTACGACGTAAAAATACTCGTAAAAAAATATTTAAGCTATAAAAATATCGATAAATCCGGAAAAAATAAATATCGCAAACGCGTCAAAATTTGGGGCGTTACACACACACATAAGAACACATAACACACAATATGCTCATATACATACACATCCGGTTCTTATTGTCTTTTTAGGTTATTCCATTTCTAATTCCATGCGTTTCAAGTGTGACACGAGAGTCTTATAACTCTCTTCTCTGTCCCCGTGTAACAAACAGGAGTGTAGCGGAGCTAAGCCCGTATACCATGTGGAGTGGCGAAGAAGCCCGCCCATATACTATGTATGACCTGGTCGCAGAGAACCTCCCAGTCTCCCTCGGGAGTTGGGTAGTGTTGTCACCGCCCGATAATAATAGTAACAATGGGCCAAATAATATATATAGTCAAGTAATCTTAATCCGGGTTCATGATCAAAAGCGATAAAACACACACCACCATAATGTATCCAAATAATGCATAAAAGCGGCTAAGTAAGTCCGAGGACTTGCCTCGTCTCAAAGCTAAACGAAACCGATATCACTCTCCGAAGGACTATAACCAAAGCTTGTTCAAAGACAAGGCACGATAATCAACAACTACTCACAAGCTAGAAGTCTTTAGACTTCTAGTCCTATATCATGTTACTAGGTCATACACTCTCGTAATCTAGGATACACTCTTAGCCCTCATCAACTCACGAGATCTTAACTATAGCCCCAAATGCTGGGATACTCTCATCCTAAACTCTGCAATCTCAACCAACATATGAATACCACCTCAAGTCTCACAAGATCAACCACGAGGCTAGCAATTGTATAACAACTCAAGATCAACACACCACGTGTCATAGAACATCAATAACCTCAAACACTCACCTAGAGGTTCGAAGCCACTACTTGGCATTTGCTCTACGTTATGCTAGATCCAACCTAGCATGATTCTACCACTAAACATAACTAGATAGAGGAAGAAGGTACTCACACACGATCCAAGTTTGAAGATGATCTACGGACGTTGAGATTGGATTCGTTGGTCTATAACGGCCGCTTCTGGACCTAAAACCAAAGTTAAGGAAATTTAGCTTGTATGCTAAATTTGAACGGAATATAACATATAATATTCTAAGGAAAAATCTGCTTTGAAAACAAGGTTAAAAACCCGCAAAACATTTCCCGGAGTGACTTATACCATTTTATAAACATGGGTCAAATCCCAAATCGACTTCTTCGGGAAACTATGAAACTCACCAAACTCGGACCATATTTCCGAAATAAGCTTTGGGTCAAAACTATGATTTATTCACAACACAAAAACTGCATATCTCAAGAATAATGGGTCAAGATCGTGATTATACAAATCAGCAGGGGCATAAGTTGCAAATTTCCAAAAGAGTGGGTTCAAACTGAAATATATATAATGATGTGGGTACAGTTTGCAATTATATCAACTTTTGAGCCAAAATTACAATACTGTAAAATAACCCTTCTTCAACCTACTGTTACGCGACTACAGAAGAAGAAAAAGGGGAAGAGGACTTTCGGCGGCTGCCCACGCGGAGGAGAGAAGAGGGCCAGCGTCGGTGCAGGCGGGGAAGGAGCAGCGACTGGCGGCGGTGCAGCTCTCTGCAGCGGCGGCCTCCAGGTGGCAGCGTCGTCTCTCCTCGCAGCATAAAATCACAAAGAGCAGGGGAAGGGAGAAAGCGATCTGAAGGTGCGCTGAAGGGGTAAAGGCGGCGGCACACTTGCTGGTGGCTTTGGTGGGGTCGAGGCGGCGGTGCATTGATCCTAGAAGTCAGGAGCGTAAACAGAGATAGGGAAGTTGGGGAATGGGGAAGGAGGATAGAGTGGCAGGAGGTAAGGGGGTAGGTTGTTGAGGCGCCAACGAAAGGTCACTGCAAGGCCAAGACCGAGGGGTCGGGGAGGGCTAGAGGTCTGGTAGCCCAGGAGTAGGGTGCTGCGGCAGGCTGTTCATCAGCTTTAGGAGAGGGGCCAGCAAAAGAATAAAAAGAGAAAAAGGAGAAAAGAAATGGAAATATAAATAAATAAATAAAATAGGGAATAGGAAATAGAATAAACTCGATCAAAATATCGGAACGAAGTTTTTTATATCGGAAACTTCCGAAATTAAAAGTATGGGCATGAAGGAACGTATCCGCAATATAAAAATACTCGGGAATACAATATGTTAATCGAATCTATGATTAAACTCACAAAATATATTTTGTGACGTATAAACAATCTCGTAACCAAATTATGAGATTCGAATAATAATAAGATAGTGTTAACATATAATATAAACATATACCCGTAAAATTAAATTGACGACTTAAAATACTCGGGAATTTATTTTACATCTCAAAACACTTTAAAAAGAGATCTAAATATAATTTATAATAAAAATATCTATAGAAGTACGCGAGAGGGGAAATGTCGAAACCGCGCATTACATTAGGTCCCCCTAAAAACAAGTTTCGTCCCGAAACTTGCTAAACGTGAAACTCCCAAATGACCTCATCTCGATAACAGCTCGGGACCCTATAACGTGGCAACTATGGCCCTCAAAACCAAGTCTACCTGCCTAGACACATCAAGACTCGTAATATATACACATAAGAAACACGCATCATATCATGTCACAAATCACATAAGCACAACCAAGGAAAGATCTCGGGACTAGCCCGACGGTCCTATAGATGTTGCTAAATCCGCGTAAAACTCGACTAAATATATCCTACGTCTTCCAGTTAGCCTCATCGGCTCTTCGTCTCGACTAGATCATCACAACGGCCTACATGTCTCGAGTCATGTACGTACTCGCTCGACTAGTGCACATGAACCCTGGTGAACACCCTCTACTCTCGGCGGTCACGCCAACCGGTAAACCAACTTCCCAACTCATGCTAAGATTTCAAAAAGGTCCGATATATCGGAATCTTGACTTTCTCCTCGGGTCTTTCTCAATACAATATTTCCATTATGTGTATCTTTTATAGTCTCTAACAAAGAAGATTGGATTTCCAATTTACAGCGTTGGCTTTGGTTCTTGTATAACCAAACTTTGATGTTACGTTTTCTCATTTCTTGCCGCGAGTTCCAAGTAATGAAGGTAGTACTTTACTTCACACTGCTTCTACTCACGAGGCACGTATGCTATTACTTTTACATCGTTCCTCAATACTCCATTAAGACCTTGTCTAAGAGAACCACTTGTACACTTCAAACCCATCTTACCTCGAGACTAATTCAAAACTGTTGCACCAATGAATCTACTCTTAACTCTCAACATCTCTATTGTCAATTTTCTTCTCACTTAATACTTCATTGTCATCCGAAGTAGGTTAGCCATAGATGGTGTTACTTAGATAATTTCTCCACAAATCCGGGAATGACCAAATCCTTCGAGGGTTGTCATCCCGATACAACTTGTAATACAACTTTTTCTCTTCTTTCCGGGTAGATCCAAATATCTTATTCAGGCATTAGTAAGCCCATATGGAATCACCAAAACTCGTAGTGACCATAGTTGTCCGGAATGCCGCATTTGCAATATCCGAGTCTCGAATTCTCAATTGACGGCAATCAGACCTTAAATCATTATTAGAAGATACTACCGACCCTTGCAACCGGTCGAGTAGATCCCCTATCCGTGGTGAGGTATACTTGGTTCTTCATGATTATCTTGCTCGGCTCACTATAATCGATGTACAAACGTAGATTACTGCCTCTATTTTCGCAAACTGGTGTTCTCCATAGAAACTTCAAACCAAGAGTTTAAGATATAATCTAATATGAACTTCAAATCAAGAGTTTCAAGATATATTCCAATATGAACTTCAAATCAAGAGTTCAAGTTAACATTCGGAGTTCTCTATAATGTTTCACTAATTCTAATGAACTCTTATCAATAAGTTCTTACAATTGCTTCTTCAATTGCTTCCCCAACTCATGACTCTTCAGAAGTGTCATTCCATACGGCGCCTTAGATATCGGAATTGAGTCGAGCTTGACCTTAGTGGAAAAATCCACATTTTGACGTATTGGGACTCCGGGGTATCTCGGGTTTTGTCTTTTCTTCTCCTGTCACACAACGTAATAATCGACACAACCTTGCTTTAACACTTGACGGGTGGTCATGATACCAAAGATCTACCCTGCTTTGTTAGGGTGACGTCCTTCGTACACGTGTATTGATCCATCTATAGCTACAATGTTGACCATCCTCTTTCAAAGATCCTTCATCCCCTGAACTCGAGAGACTTGCTCGACTATTCTGACTTTTGGAGCCTTGGTTAAGTAATATGTCCGCTTAATCCCTCTTTTTCCCTTTTTGCAGGAATGGTGATAAGGAAAATCTTCTAAGCTTTCTCACTTATGTGAAACCAGAAGGGTCCAACTACAGGACAACCGTGCTTCCAAACAATTGACCTTATCTTCTTTGTTTTTCTATGACATCCCAACACATTGGGAGAGTTCTTTGTATTCTTCATACGCTTGTATCATTCCTTCAAGTAGGTGAAACGTTAATCCGACCATAAGGGTTCAAATCTTAATCCTTCATATACTCCCCCGGATATCTCAAGTCGACATCCGGCTTCACAACTTCGGTCTTCTCCACTCTTGTTGGTCACCTTGTGCATCTCTTGGTATTCCACGAATAGTCCCACAACGGTTCCAGCATACCACACTTCCTTCTTATGTATTATTTCTTGTGGGACAACAATAGAAGCCTCACTTCTTTCTGGTCCCGTCTTGGAAAATCGCCTCAGGTCTCGTTCCCGTGGCAACTGTTGTGGTCCTCCGTCTGACATTCAAAACAGCTTGATGGCGGTCCTTCCTATCTATCCCTAAGATGACTTCTTCGTGCACCAAATGCATGACATAGAAGTCGGCTACCCCAGTACGGTTTCCCCAAACGAATGGGATAACCGGGTACCTTTCAAGTACCACTAACCTTACCCTTTATCGGGTAACCCTATAATGAAGGGTCTCCCCTCTACCACAACTAAGGAAAACCTAGCTACAAAATCATCGAAATAAAGAAGTGGCATAGCACCCGTATCATAGAATTCCTTGAAAGGGAAGCCATGAGTCCGAATATTACTGTAGCGTCCGGCGCCGCTGGATCAACGGCACTCCTCAACTCGAAAACCCTGGCCTGAGTGCCTCTAGTCTCTTGGGTGCCTCCACCACGGCCTCTACCTTGGCCTTGTCCCTGGGCAGATCCCTATGTACGAGTCTGACTCTAACTTCTCTGCCGAAAACCCTAAGCCGGAAAGTGAGGTAGCCTTTGTCCCCCACCTGCCCCGCTAGCAGGGGAAGACCCCTGTTGGGACGGCACCCCGCCTTGTCGGCAATAAACTACCCTGTGACCCGTCTGACCACAAGAGAAACAAGTCACAAGAGGCTTCCTACAATCGGGTCTAATATGTCCATGTCCTCCGCAGTTATAACGCTACCTCCCTCTCTCTGACGTCTGAGTAGCAAGTGGGTAACTAGAACGCCCCTGCCCTGGGCTACGCCCCTGTCTTGAGGCTTCTGCTCTCATACTAGAAGGTCTCTTCCTTTGTCGTTTGTCCTGCTCTTCGGACTGAGTAGCTCTCTTAGGGCCCGGTCAGTCCTTCTCGTATGCCGAAGCTCGGTCCTGGTACTACGTCAGGGAGGCACAACGAAATCCCGTAGGGTAAGCACGGGTGGACTCCCGCAATCTCCGTGAAAATAGATAAACGTGCTGGTCCGCTGGAGGTGCGGCGAGCCCCAATAAAGCTAACTCCGCCCGAAACGCCTAATCGCCTCGATGACCAGGACGTCCTCGAATCCTGCCTCCAAAAAGTTCTGGACTCAGTCTCTACTCAGTGAATCCGGGCAAAAAGTCTCCCTGACGAGGCTCAGTAGCTGGTCCATCCTAGTCACACCTCCTCTAACTGTCCTCCACCAATATTGGGTCTGATCCCGGAATAGCGTTTGGACTACCTCGACCTACCTCTCCTCCGGGCAACGGATCGCCTCTAAAGCCGACTCCACATGCCCAATCCAGTGCTCAACCTCTAATCCTACGCTCCCATCAAAGTAGGGTATATGTTGGTGGTTGAAAGCCTTTAACCATGAATCAGGTCAGCTCGTCTCTCGTCCTAACATCATCCAAAACCGGCTTGGGTGCAACTACTGCTGGTGCAACTACCTCTGGTGCAGCCCTAACCGGAGTCACCCTGTGTGAGACCTCAAGCTCGTCGCATTAAAAAAGTGAATATTTGAAATCAAATTGCTATATTAGTCACAGGACTTATGTAACAGTATAGTTAAGCACATAAAAACATAAATTAAGTGTTGATTATGTACATAATTTAATCTTTAATAACTATTATGTTATATCATTACTACTCTTAATAGTTTCTGATTACAATTCCATATTCATATCATTTATTTTCTTATTTATGTACAATGTTGTACATAGTATTGGTTTAGTATTTGATAATGAAGTATTTTACCTTATGTACATTTCAGCGTAGAGAGATGGGAGGTTCGTGTACCCAAGATGTCAATAGGCTAATCAATTCCGATAACCCACAGATCAAGGTTAGTAAATTGAAATGTGCACTACATAGTTTACATTTGTTGATCATAACGATAAACGCATTTTCTATTTTATGTTTATGCAGTTTACCTACAGATGGTCAGAAACAAAGAAATCTATAAATGCTAGAATCAATAGCTATATGAGGCTTCCTCTAATCCCTATGATTTTGGATGAGTTATCTACATATGACAAAAACAGATTTAAGGCGTCAATTTTTGGGCCTCTGTTGGAGATGAGCACTAAAATCAAAATGTCCAACCAGCTAATTCATTTTATGTTAATGAGGGAGGTAAAGACGAGGAGACACTACTCAATGTGGTTTGTAGTTAACAGTGTTCTTATGAGGTTTAGTCTTATGGAGTTTTGTGAGATTACTGGACTCGCAAATTCTTCGGAATTTGGCTCATCTACTGAAGAAATGGAGGATGTTGACATGAGAGATGTAATTGGGATTGAAAGATGTTCAAACGATGAATTGGAGCAAATCTTCAAGGATGAGCCGAAGGAGTCTCCCAACAAGTACAAAATGGCACTCATTTTGTTCATTGAAGGTGTTTTAGCATCAAAGAATGGAAAGACGTTGATAACACAGCACACTATAAATCTCCTAAGTGACATGGAGTTGTTCAACAAATTTCCATGGGGTCGTTTTGCTTACACCATAACGAGGAGATCATTTCAATCGTGCTATGCTGGAAAGGAGAGAAACAGTGGTGGATACCAAATTGGTGGATTCCCTTTGGCATTACAGGTAATGTATATGTTCTAATTTTTCCATCGGTTGAAGACTATTTATTGCCTGTTATGTACTTCCTATGTAACATGCTTATGTATAACATGCTTATGTATATGTACAGATTTTATACATAGTACCGAGCTGTACTAAACATGTGTCATGCTTATGTTCAAATTATTATTTACTGGATATTGTTTTATTTATTTCATGCTTATGTACTCATTCCATTATGGTAACTATATTACATCATTATGTTTAATGAATTATGTATTTATTAGATAGAGTTTCAACATCTATGTACTCACTGTAATGTATACATATGTGTAATGAAGCATTTGTGTTGATTAATTATAGTTTTCATTTTTGTAATATTTGTAGATACTTGTCTTCAATTCCATCCCAAAGTTTGCAAAGCATTTTGCAACTATATTGAACGCAGAGGCAACCCCTTCATGCCTCAGGTATGTATCCAAATCTGAGAAGGGTGGCAAGCTATACCCTGGTTATACTGAGGTGCAGGGTATTGCTGAAACTCTTCAAAAAGAGGATATTAAGACAGTTGATGTTGAGAAGGAAGAGGATGACTATGAAAGCTGGTATATGGAGGGTGATGATGACAGGATTGATGTACTATTTGGTATTGGGTTTCATAATGTTGTCCCCATAGTGACTAGGCCTTTAATTTATCATGCAAAGGAGGAAGAGTTTAGGTGTGTGTTAATCAAAATTAGTAAAATATTTTATTTCATACATTATGTGATATATAACGTATACCCTGTTTGTGTTATTATGTAGGCCTAGTACCGAGAACGTTGTCATTCGAGAAATCAACGATGACAAGGATGATAAAGATGACTTTGAGAACCCACCAAAAGACATTGGTATGTAGTAACCATTGGTTTTCATTTTATGTAAATTGAATGGTATGTACTAGACATTTATGTACTACATGATACATTATACTCATGTGTTGTTGATTATTTTAAACAAGAAAGGTTCAGCCTGATAAACCATCTACTAGTGCATCCAAAAGTGTAGGTAAGAGGAAACAGGAAGATGTCATACCCAATCCAGAAGCTAAAAGGTTAAATTTATTTATATTTACATATATTACATCAATGTATATGTATTGATTAGATTTATATAGTATAAGGAAATATAATACTTCATATATACACATATAGTTCTACGTCCAAAAGCACAGGAAAGAGGAAAAAGGAAACACCCAAGCCATCTCTAGAACCAACAAGGTTAAATTGATTTATATAAACAAATGACTTCAATTTATATGTATTAATACTTACAAAATATATTATGTATCATTTTACAAATATGTAGATCATCAAAGCGCATTAACAAGGCCAAGGATTCACCACCACCACTCAATACTGAGCATATTCCTTCAGAACCCCATACAGAGGACCGACATAATGTCAATACTTCTACTCCAAAGAAGTCCACCCCTGTGCCACATGACACAACTAAGTAAGTAAAATAACTGCAGTTTTATGTACAATAATATTACCTTGTGTATATTCATAACTATGGTGTACCTTATGTATGTTCATAATAAACAACATTCAATATGAACAAGCACAACCATCATGGGTTCAAGTGTTGATTTCAAATATATTATGTATCTAACGACCTATGCAAGAGACCTAGGTTCTCTCTACGAGTAGTTAGACACAACTGTGTTCGTGTCCAGCAAGAGAATTGAAAAGAACATAAAGAGTTGTGTAAATGATGCTATGAAACAATATGTGTCAGCTGAAGTTCATCAATCTCACGCAACAGAAAGCGATCATCAAACAGTTGATGTCGATCAAATTCCTACCAAAGATGTCATGGACGATGTAATGGTAGAGGAATTGAGTGCTGAATCCAGTGAGGTATGATATATTTATGGAAAACTATCAGCTTTATGTACAATGCCTGTGATTGATACATAAATTTAGGATTATGAATCTGTTATATTATGTAGTATATAATGTCCATGTATATGAACTGTATGTAGTTTTTAGAATAGCAAATTATGTAGGAAATTGTGTGCATTTACTAATGTATGTGCAAATGATATTTGTTAATGTTTATGTATTAAAACAACATATATATTTATGTACAGAATTCTGAAACAGTCGTGCCAGAAAGGAAGGTGGGTTTAAGGATGCCCAAAGAAAGTAAATACAAATGTACACCCTTCCGTAAAAATGTCAAGCTACCTAAAGAACCACACATGGGTATGCTAACATCAAAAGAGCGAAAAACCCTATACAACTGGGTCAAAAACAAAGACGGAAATGAGTCAGTAAGGGGTTTCATATTGACCATATTCAGGGACACAATTCAAGCCATTATTAAGCCTGGCGGTTGGATTAAAGATGAGGTTTGTATACTACACTGAACTTATGTACATATATATCTATGTCATTTACATAATATTGTAATGTGTTTCTAATGTAAATTAAGTCATTGACGAGCTGATTATGCATATCCGTATGAGCATCTGTGAAAATCCAGAAAAATATGGACGCATTGTTGTACTACCAACCGGATGGACTCGAGCTTACAACCGTACTACATTTGCAAATTTCGTGGACATCAAGAAAGAGAAACCAAACTTCAAAGAAAATATGTTTCAAGTCATCACCGGCGATGTTCCACAAATGTTCCCCAAATTACTGTATGATGTCGACATCATTTACTCCCCATTCAACCTTCTCGACACTCACTGGGTCGCATTGGAAATAAACCTCCTTGACTGGTGCATTTATGTGTACGACGCACAAGTAACGCACATAAAGGAGGACAAATTACAGCACCTTATCGAGCCCCTTGCTGTTATGTTCCCGCAAGTTCTGAGGGTTCATGGTAAGCATTCTAGACTGGAAGACAAGCTCAAGATTCCTTTGAAAGTGATCAGGAAGAATGATTTAAACAGAAATGTTGATGGGTATGTATACTATTTTGCTAATTAATTTTGTGTTACAGTTTTTAGGTGTTAACCATAATGAAACATAAAATGATTTTATTTTATCCCTTTGCAATGTAGGGGTAGCTGTGGAATATACAACTTGAAATACATTCAATATCTTGCATCTGGTAGGAAGGATTTCAGCGACATAGATGATAAAGTCGTTCAAGCGGTTAGGGAGCAGATTGCCAATGCTGTGTTTACAAGAAATTGGAAGAATTGGGCCGAAGAAATGTGATTGTGTTCAAACAATATGCACTGTTGATTATGAACATACTTATGTAGACAGAATTTGTGAAAATACTTATGTAGCCAGCCTTTTATGTGTTGTTAGTTTATGTACGGTTTGTATTTGTTATGTAGACATCTATTATGAACATAATTGTTTCCTTTGACTTTATGTAATATTTGATATGCACAAATTCTCATATTATGTATATATTTAGTTCGAACATAATTTCGTAATGATACATTATGCACTGTTTTTTTTATTTTAGTACCAACATAATACTTTTGCATATACATAAGTGTATGTTTCTGCACTAGCATATGTAACATCATCAGTATACAGAGTGCTCTCCAACATATGTGATGGGTTTATGTACCTATGTAGTTCAGTTACCAATTTCAATCATTTATCGTTAAGTATGATAATCCAGGTTTTAGTTTACAATATAGTTAAATAAACGTAACTACAGTAATATCCACCAAATGTGTTAAACAAACAATGAAGTAACACAATATTAGTCAAAACTGGTTTATCTACATAAACATAAACTCTATTTTGGTTGATTCTGACAAGTCTTCTTCGTGTGTCAGCTGCAGCCGCAACAACTGCATTTCCTATTGCTTATTTGTTCCCACCTCGAACGGAATCTGGCTTTTGGCACTCTACCACACCTTTTACGCTTTAATGGAGGCTCACATTTCATTTCTGCTATTGAAGTAGGAATGCACCACTCTGACTTACTAGGTAATAGATAGATGATATCCACATAACCAGCCCTCCAACTGTCTGATGAATAGTACTTGCCAACTAGAAAGGATGGACTCATACCCACATGTTTTGCATCTGCAATGACATGAATGCTTGGTATTTCTTCAATATCAAACTCCTTATATGTACAAGTTTTCTTCTCCAAACAAACAATCACGTGCTCTTCACACATCTTTACTTCAAATTCCAACTTCTCTGCATCAAGGACGCACACAAAGGACATCGCACACGCATCAAACCGCTTCTAAATAATTGTCTCAATCTTAGGAGTCGATACCTCTACATAAGCTTTGAACTTTTGACGCCGTTCAGCAAACCATCGGGTCATAAATTGCCTTATTTCATCCAGCATTGCCATGACAAGGTGCTCTCTACCTTCTTTCATCAATGAATTTACACACTCTGCGTTGTTACTAGTCATTATGTTGTATATTTTCGCAGGTGAGAAAGAGCGTGCCCACGTTGAAATCCCTATTTCATTCAGCAATTCTCCCACCTTCGGTTTCTCCATATATACATAAATTATGTATAAGGTAATCATCATAACATAAGATATACAGTACATAATTTACATGCTTATGTACCTCCGATATCTTATGTAATATTTCAATGCAATTGCTGTCTTTATAGCTCGTTGCCGCATCAATGAACATTTGTGGGATCCTGTTTGATCTTGTCCTCTTCCTCAGATTACCTTTTAAATGCAAAATACAATACTCATGGAAGGCTAGTTGGTAATTCGATGATATACCCTTCTTAATCGATGCATGTCGATCGGACACAAACACAAGCTCTTTGCTGTCCATTACGACACGTCTCATATTCTTGAAAAAGAAATTCCAAGATGCATCATTTTCACTATCAACAATACCAAAAGCAACGGGGTATATTTGTTGGTTTGCATCTTGTGCAGTGACGACTAGCAATACCCCACCATATTTTCCACTAAGATGTGTCCCATCAACGGTGATTACCTACATAAACTGTAGACGTGTTCACAAACCAACTTATGCACAAAAAAATGAACATGAATATATGTACAGAAACAAGTGCATCCAATATTATGTAACAGAAACTACAATGCAAAAAGAAAATCAGGGTTTTGTATATTATGTACCTTTCTCATCACACTCAAACCCCGAACGGCCGGTCCGAATGACAGAAAAAACATATTTGAACCTACTCTCATCGTTGTGTATGAAGTCCACAATCGTTCCTTCATTCACCTCCACCAACATAAATAAATATGCCGGAATTGTGTTATAATTGTCCACCGATGTACCTCTAATCATGTCCTTCATTGTCTCTTGAGCTTTCTAACACTTCCAATAGCTAGCGTCAATTCGATGCAAACTCTTCATTACAGTGATGATCTGATGCACCGAAGGTAATTTCTTTGAATTACCGTACCTACATAAACTTGATCATCACTAAAAATAGGATACATAACATATAATTCACACGCATCAACAGATACATAAACTTGATCATCACTAAAAATAGGATACATAACATATAATTCACACGCATCAGCAGATACATAAACTTGATCATCACTAAAAATAAGACTGAAGTTAAGAACGCATCAGCAGATGCATCATTGTCTTAACCTTATCAGCTATTACGTGATACGAAGCTCCCCTATTTGCCTCCCGCGCAAATGAAACGAGCATGTGTGTGTCGGAACATACTTTGTTGTGGTGAAGTATGTTGTTTGACCAAGCATTGAAAAGCGGACCCTCCACTTACAATCTTCATCTACACATCTGGCAGTCACTGCCTTCATTTTCGACTTTACTATCTTGTATTGTGAGCATTGAGAAATTGAATGTAGACACAATGCGTTCTTAACTTCAGTCTTCGAATGATATATCTTCCCAACTTGTAGTTGCAAATCATCTCCTGATGATACATAACTATTGATATGTGGAACTATTGCAAGTGTATTATTGTTTGCATCTCCTACAGACTCCCTCCCAATCACATTAAAACTTGTAGTACATAAATCAAGATCTATATCTGTTATATCAGTTTGTACTTCAAGATTCAAAATATGACATGAAACTTGTGTTCCACCTTTCAGTGCAGCTTCCTGACCATGTAGCTCGGTTGAAATCCCTCTCACACTCTTATGCAGTTCAACTTTGTTCACACATAAAGGGACACTCTAGCTAAACTGTGGGAGACCATTTATGTGTACAAAAGTATCCAAATCATCATTTGTGTTAACATCATATGGTTTGAGACCCTCATTGAAAGGATTCTTGTATGACAAGCATAAATCAAACTGTGTTAAAGATATTCCAAATAGCAACACAATCTTGTCCTTTAACACATCAAATGTGCATTCAACTGATATCAACAACGGCTTACTTGACTGTACTTCAATGTAGCTCCACACACCTTCATCAAATTTCCAATGTCCGTCAAAATAAATTGTCACAAACACCACCCCCATGATTCCTACAAGAAAGGTACATAATATAAGAAATATGTCAATAGCTTCCTCACGCTTTGTACATAATATTTCCAACAATTACATAAACCTTCATTACGTACACATATACATAGAACATTATGCTCGTTAACTACATGTCTACTTTGTCAAACAATATATAACTTACACTTTACATAACTTATATTAACAAAAGTATTTCACACCTTTCACATAATCTATATAACCTTACCAACTTAAATATTATGTAACACAAAAATAAACCAAATTTATAGTTTCAACAGTTATGTACAATCAACTACACGAACATAAATTTTCGCACTTATACATAAACATAAACCGAAATTATCTACACATACGCACATAAAATTATGTTCATCACCTTCAACATTATTGACACTCAGTACATAAAAAAACCGATACATAAATTTAACAACTACATAAACCGAACTTATGTACACATACACACATAAGATTATGTTCGTCACCTTCATCATTACCGACACTCAGCACATAAAAATCAACGACACATAAATTTAACTACATAATTTTAAGCAAATATATAAACAGAACTTATATACACATACACAGATAAGATTATGTTCGTCACCTTCATCATTATTGACACTCATCACATAAAATCAACGACACATAAATTTAACAACTACATAATATTAGCAGATACATAAAATACGCATGCATATCACATTACCTTCTCAACGACAGTGGTTTAAACTTAAACATATACAAAGTTATGTACACATACAGACATAAAATTATGTTCGTCCCCTTCATCATTACTGTAACGCCCCATTTTATTAGGCGCGTTTTCGATATTTATTTGCCTACTTTTATCGATACTTTATTAGCTTAACTATACATATCAAAAGTATTTTACGAGAATGACCCCTATATCGGAAAGTATATTTCCGTAAGTATTTTTTTGTTATATATATTTTGATACATATATAAAGTCCGTATATTATCTTACGGAAAAGTATATTATACTTTATCCTTTTTATTTTTATTCTTATTTATTTTCTCTCTTTCTCCCTTCTTTCTTTACTTCCCTGCTCCCAGGGTCATGATGATCTCTGCTGCTTCACCATCTCCGACCCCTCGCTCACCACACCCAACCCCTCGTTACCCTCTTTTGCTCCTCACACTGGTGCCCAGCTTTTCTCTCTCCCACTCTCCTTCTTGCACTCAACAAGTCTGAAGCAACAATCACTGAACTCTCATCCTCCCTGCTACCTGGGTAACGCAATTGAGGAGCCACCTTCGATCTCCGGTTGTCCATCTCCGCAACCTCATCAACCTCCCGCCTCTGCGCCACCAACATCGGACAACCTTGAGCAGCCACCTCTTCACGCCACCGGAGATCAGAGCTTCCAATCGCAGGGAAGAGACGCCTCCTTGCACCACCCCGCTGTGGATCCCCTGCGCAGTCCTTCCACCGCCACACCACCGGGAAGAGAAGCCGAGTCCCGTTGGGACTGTCAACAAGACCGCCGGAGAGAGAGCCCCTGCTTGCCCTGACTTCCCACCGACTTCGCTTCACCGGAGCCAAAAAGCCCTTTGTGCCTCGCCACTACCATCGAGGCCCGTCTAAGCCCACCGGAGGACCTCTCTGCCCTGTCCTCGCCACTGGCGCTTGAGATTCGCCGCCCTCGTACAACTGTCATCGTGGAGACGCTTCCCCAGTCTAGATTCGCCTCCACCTGATTCAATGGAGGGATCCCTCGCACGAGACGCCGCCGCCACCGCCTGGGTTGCCTCCGTCGATCCCGGACCCTCTGTCGCCGTCAAAGGAGCCGACAGCCCTGCCTCCAGCTCACCGCCGCCTTCTCCTTCACAACTTTTCCCTTCTGCGTGTTGTTTAGGGTTGAAGATGAGCTTTTTGAGAAATTAAATCTGGCCCCCTAACTTTAGGTATAATTGCAAATGTTACCCACTACTTTGTATTTACAGTTTTTACCCAGATTTTTAGAATCTATCAATTATACCCCTGCTGGACTTAATTACAGTTTTGGCCCAAAGTTTTATATTATGAAAATGCCCATGTTTATACAAGTGTATATATTGCCCCGAAAAATGTGTTAGCGGGTTTTAACATTGGATTTTAATTGCCGGGGTATTCTTATATTTATATACCATATATATATTATGCCCTTTGTTGGATTATTTTCAGAATATGGCCCAAGATTTATTGGCGGGTTTTGACCCATGTTTATAAATTGTATAAATTTCCCCGGAAAATGTTTTAGTGATTTTGAACCTTGGTTTTGAAAATGAGTTTACCTTATAATAATATATCTTATATATATTACAATCAAATTTAGCGTATTAGCTAAATTTGTGTAGCTTTGATTTTAGGTCCGGAAGCGCCCCGATAAAGGCCTAACGAGTCCAAGATTTGACATCCGTCTTTTGACGTCGTGTGAGTATCTCCTTCCTCGATTTAGTTATGTTTGGTAGTAGTATCATGCTAGGTTGGATCTAGCATAACTTAGTGAGAATACCAAGTAGTGGTTTGGACCTTAGGTGAGTTTTGAGGATTGTCGATTGTTGTAAGACATTGAGTGTTGGGTTGATCTTGTGAGTGTTATGAGGCTCGAGGTTTGGGGGTGGTGTGATCTTGTGGATTTTGGAGCTTAGGATTGACTTATTCTAGAATGGTGTTGTTATCGTTGAGTTTGTTTGGACTAGGCATATTTATCCTAGTATGTGCTATGGGTTATGATCCTGCGAGATCATAGGGTCTAGAAGTCTAAGAACTTCTAGCTTCTGTTGAGCGTGGTGTGAGCATGTGAGATTCTAGGATGGGTCCTAGAATTGAGAGTCTAATGGTCTTGCTTTGACCATTTGTATAGAAGTCTTAGACTTCTATTGTGAGAGTGTTGTTTTGATATAGTTATCTTCTTGTGAGCAGGTTATGGTCTTCCTCCCCTAAGGAAGCGAGAGTGTTGTGAGATGAGTGTGATGACGAGGTAAGTCTTCGGACTTACTTAGCTCGTATTCTTTGTATTAGCGTTATTGTGTGTTGGGTGGTGTGTGTTTATTATTTTACTGTTTATAACAACTAAACCGGAAATAGGATTACCGACCTTTATATTATTTGGCCCAAGTGTATGATAACGGGCGGTGACATCACTGCCTGGCTCCCCGTGAGAGCTAGGGGGATCTCGGCGACTGGCCCGTGCTGGTTAGACGGTCGGAGGCATCCGACCGTTCCATTGCCGGAAGAAGGGACCGAGGCGAGTTTCGGAGGATTCTCGTGTCACAAAAGAAGTTGAACTAGAACGGGATATGACTTAATAAATAAAGATAATAAACCGGATTTGTGTGCTTTGAGTATGTTGTGTGATTATGTTGAATTAATTGTGTTTGTGTCTTTCCCTTTAATTCTAATGCTTTGAATGTGAGCTAACGGTTTTATACCGAATGTTGTAGTTTGCCTTGCAGGTTAGGAATGCGGTCGAGAGATCCGGAAGAGTGGGCAGCCGGGGTTCCGTACATTTTAGGAGGGGTTTTGGTTAGAGTCGGGTTGTGTTTTGTTCTTCGGTTTTTATGTTGGTATGCCGTGTGTATGGCGTTTTGATCTTTGGTGTTGTTTATCGGCTGAAGTCTTTTGTTGTTTTCCTTCGGGTTTCTTATCATTTGCATTAAAAGGAATTTTGGTTTTGCCTTTTTTTTGTGCCATGTTGAAAGATCCGGTGAAATTGTTGTCAGGCTAAGGGTCGGGACCCATGGTGAGGTCCCAACCCGTAGCGCCCCGAGTCCCGCGGATTCGGGGTGTTACAAAAGTGGTATCAGAGCCCTAGGTTGACAACAATGGCACTCGCAATCTTCTAAAGGCCGAATAAGGAATAAACAGAACCCCGCGGGTTCTGAGTTTTGGTTTTCAAAATCACATGCATGAGTTGGGGTAGAATGTACGGACCACCACTCCTTCCGCGGATCTCGGCAGCTTAGTTTTTTTTTTTTTTTTTTTTTTTTTGGATTTTGATATGTATACATCTGTATATATAGTAGTATATTTGGATTGTAGTTGCATGATGGACGTGATTATATGTATAGTATATATGTGGACTATAATATATGCTTTGGACTTGTTATGTATCGTAGTGGCATGGCCTTATATAGATATATGCTTATATATGTGTTATGATAGGATATTATTAGCTTTTGAACCTTGTATTGTTGTAATGTATTTTCTGGATTTTGCATATTAGTAGTGATATGGACATAGGACCTATATAGTCGTTTATGCGGATTCTTATTATATATAGTAGTAGATAGTATGAGACCTAATAGATAAGATGATAGTATGACTTCATCACCTTTAAGACAACGTCGTTTAACTCGGGATAGCGTTCATACGTGGATGGGTATGCTCAACTTTCAAGTTGAGCATTTCGTGTTAACAAACACGAAGAGGAGGATTAGAGATGATATAAACGAAGGACAAACGAGTAGAAAGAAGAACTCGAGACGACTTAAGAGAAATCAAGATGGAAGCAATACAAGAAAAAGGAGCAACATTAAAGTGTAGAAGCGGTTCTAAAGAGGCCATGATCGAATAACGACAAGACCAAGGGGAAAACGAACTTAAATTCTTCAAGAAGAAGCGTGAACAACTAAAGATGTAAATCGAGGAGGAGATGAGTACATTCTTATGAGGTTGAAGGTGGTATTCCATTAAGATGTGAAGTTTCTTTAGACGCTCCTAAGCATTGGAGTCAAGATGAGAAGAGTGATCGAACCATTTGCTAAAGATTTAAGATACCGTAAGTTAAGCTTATGAGGTACCAATAAGTGAAGTGTCAACATTACTAGAGTTATGAGAAGAAGGACATGGTGGGGATTCACGTGAAGTTGACCGGTTTCCATTATAATGATAAGGCTAAGAAATGCCAAAAAGGAGGAAGTGTATATAAATAATGACCCCAAGAATATGAAAGACGAAACGAGGAGCTTGGATCGAGAGACTTAAGATACCAACCAAGAGGAACGCGAGTGGATGCTAATTAAAATCACAATTCTTGAGAAGATGAACTTACAAGACATCATGTGAGAGCAGTTAAGCTTATGGAAGTGGGTCGGATGACACAACAAGACCTGAGAAGTGTAAGAAGAATGGTAAGTCATTGACATTGGAGGAGGTCAGTTATAAGTTAATCAGTGACAACCGAGAATGCGCAGGTACGGGTTATCCATTGATGAGTGTAGATGGGAGGAGTAACCCAGACTATGGGAATATAGAGGATCAGTAACAAGTGCTTAAAGTATTCGCGGTGGATCAATGTCAATGGTAAGGAAGCACGTCAACGAAAGTGCATCTGTTTTAAATCAAATAATGTTGTATGAGTTCAAGCAAGTAACTCTAGCGGACCTCTTACAAAAGGATTTGGATGACCTATTACGACCTTGTAGATCATGGAGTTGGCATAGGGGAGAACGACACGAATTAGAGGTTTTAAAGTTTGACCACGGTAAAAGGGGAAGCAGTGAATCAAGAATAAGGTAAGGTGTCAAAAAGGTGGTACATAAACGGGAGTATATAGAGGATGTAGGGTTTGAAATGGGTGATATGTACCGCGGGCAAGAGATAAGTCAAGTTGCTAGACTCACACGGAGAGACATGGTGGCTATGACGTGAAAGGGGGGACCTAAATTAGAGAAACGCTGCAAGCTCAGAGTTATGATGATTAGTGCTTGGTGAAGTGATGAGTGGATCTTTCAGTGATTGTGGTTGAGGAGTTTTGTCTAAAGGCATACCATACGGTTTTGAAGTTGTTCATGGAACAACAAGATATTCATAAGGTGACCAACAAAAGTAAGAGAAGACTGAAGTTTTGAAGTTTGATGTCATGTGATGTACGAGAAGTATATGAGAGATTGAGGTTAGAACCTCTAGGGTCGGAATGACGTTACATATGGAAAATGAAGTGTAAATTTCTACGCCTACTTGAAGAGGGGAAGTCTATGGTAAATCTTATGTAGAATACGGGAAGCTCCTCCCATAGGTTGAAAGGTCAGAAGAAGCGAAGAAGTTGTATTGGTTTGTCCTAAGGTGTGGCTAAGTCTTGTGGTTAGTACCTTTGTGACGGAACACATGCGAGAGTTCAAGAGATGTTATTATCGCCTTTCTTTTAAAAGTGAAAAGAGGGATTAAGCTAGATTATTGATTAACCAAGGCTTCAAGAGTCGGAAGACTCAAGCAAGTTCCACGAGTTCAGGAGGTGAAAGATGTGTAAAAGAAAGACGGTCGACCTTGTAGCAGAAGATGGAACAATACATCTGTTTGAAGGACATCACCGCAACAGATCGGGGTAGATCATTAGTACCATGACCACCTGTCAAGTGCTAAGATAAGATTGTGTCGATAATTATGTTATGTGATGGGAGGAGAAAAGACGGAACTCAAGATATCACGAAGTCCATAACGTAAGAATGAGTATTTTGCCACTAAGGACAAGCTTGAATCAACTCTGATATCTAAGGCGCCATAAACAATGACCATAGGAAAAGCTTGATTTGTGGAAGCAATTGAAGGAAACCGATTACAAGATCTTGTTGATTGATAAAGGTTGTGTGGAACCAATGCATTGAGGAGAGAACACCACACGTTATCTTGAACTTTTGTTTTGAAATTGTTATGGAGAACACCAGTTGCAAAAAGAGAGAAGTTGTGTGACAAGTTGCCTCGGGAAGGCAACCCCCGGAGGATTTGGAAGAGGTTACAAGTTTTCCAAGACGTGTTGGTCATTACCGGAATTTAGGAGAGATTCTCCAAGTGACGCCATCCATGAAACCGACTCCGGACGGCAACGAAGTTGGAGCGAGATGGAATGGTCAACGGAGTTGATGAGTGCTAGGAAGGGATTCATCGGTGCAGTTATTACGTAATTGCCACGAAGAAGGATAAGTTTGAAGTGTACAAGTGATTCTCCAAGACAAGGTCTTGATTGAGTATTAGGGGGACGGTGTAAGAGTAATAGCATACGTGTCTCGTTAGTAGAAGCAGTGGGAAGTAAGTACTTCCTTCATTACTTAGAACTCGCAGCAAGAATTGAGGAAACGTAGTATCAAAGTTTGGCCTGACAAGAACAAAAGCCAACAGTGTATATTGGAATTTCGATCTTCTTTTTAGAGACAAACAAAGAATAACATAATGGAAGTGATGTATCGAGGAAGATCCGAGAATGAAGTTGAGTTCCGATATATTGAATCTTTTTGAGATCTTAGCGTGAGTTGAGAAAGTGGTTTACCAGTTGGCATGGCCGCCAAAAGAAGAGGGTGTTCACCCGGTGTTTCAGGTGTATCAATCGAGAGAGTGCATACATGACTCGAGACGTATTGTCTTTCACAACGATCTAGTGGCGGACGAGGAACCGATGAGGCTAAATAGAAGACGGAAGATAGTATATTTGGCTCAGTCTTACGCTGAGCTAGTAGCATCGATAAAATCAACGGGTTAGACCTAGTTATTTCCTTAGTTGTGTTATGTGCAGGTGTGATGTTATATGTTGTTTGTGTCCCGTGCGGAAATGTGTTTTATGACTGGTTGTATATATTGGGATGGCGGTTGGAGCAAGTTGGGTATATAGATTACAACATCTAAGCCTTCCTAGTTTGTGAGGTTATACCTTGGCCTTAGGGATCGAGAAGTTCGGCGTATAGCAAGTTTCGGGACGAAACTTGTTTTTAGGGGGATCAGTTGTAACGCCCCATTTTATTAGGCGCGTTTTCGATATTTATTTGCCTACTTTTATCGATACTTTATTAGCTTAACTATACATATCAAAAGTATTTTACGAGAATGACCCCTATATCGGAAAGTATATTTCCGTAAGTATTTTTTTTGTTATATATATTTTGATACATATATAAAGTCCGTATATTATCTTACGGAAAAGTATATTATACTTTATCCTTTTTATTTTTATTCTTATTTATTTTCTCTCTTTCTCCCTTCTTTCTTTACTTCCCTGCTCCCAGGGTCATGATGATCTCTGCTGCTTCACCATCTCCGACCCCTCGCTCACCACACCCAACCCCTCGTTACCCTCTTTTGCTCCTCACACTGGTGCCCAGCTTTTCTCTCTCCCACTCTCCTTCTTGCACTCAACAAGTCTGAAGCAACAATCACTGAACTCTCATCCTCCCTGCTACCTGGGTAACGCAATTGAGGAGCCACCTTCGATCTCCGGTTGTCCATCTCCGCAACCTCATCAACCTCCCGCCTCTGCGCCACCAACATCGGACAACCTTGAGCAGCCACCTCTTCACGCCACCGGAGATCAGAGCTTCCAATCGCAGGGAAGAGACGCCTCCTTGCACCACCCCGTTGTGGATCCCCTGCGCAGTCCTTCCACCGCCACACCACCGGGAAGAGAAGCCGAGTCCCGTTGGGACTGTCAACAAGACCGCCGGAGAGAGAGCCCCTGCTTGCCCTGACTTCCCACCGACTTCGCTTCACCGGAGCCAAAAAGCCCTTTGTGCCTCGCCACTACCATCGAGGCCCGTCTAAGCCCACCGGAGGACCTCTCTGCCCTGTCCTCGCCACTGGCGCTTGAGATTCGCCGCCCTCGTACAACTGTCGTCGTGGAGACGCTTCCCCAGTCTAGATTCGCCTCCACCTGATTCAATGGAGGGATCCCTCGCACGAGACGCCGCCGCCACCGCCTGGGTTGCCTCCGTCGATCCCGGACCCTCTGTCGCCGTCAAAGGAGCCGACAGCCCTGCCTCCAGCTCACCGCCGCCTTCTCCTTCACAACTTTTCCCTTCTGCGTGTTGTTTAGGGTTGAAGATGAGCTTTTTGAGAAATTAAATCTGGCCCCCTAACTTTAGGTATAATTGCAAATGTTACCCACTACTTTGTATTTACAGTTTTTACCCAGATTTTTAGAATCTATCAATTATACCCCTGCTGGACTTAATTACAGTTTTGGCCCAAAGTTTTATATTATGAAAATGCCCATGTTTATACAAGTGTATATATTGCCCCGAAAAATGTGTTAGCGGGTTTTAACATTGGATTTTAATTGCCGGGGTATTCTTATATTTATATACCATATATATATTATGCCCTTTGTTGGATTATTTTCAGAATATGGCCCAAGATTTATTGGCGGGTTTTGACCCATGTTTATAAATTGTATAAATTTCCCCGGAAAATGTTTTAGTGATTTTGAACCTTGGTTTTGAAAATGAGTTTACCTTATAATAATATATCTTATATATATTACAATCAAATTTAGCGTATTAGCTAAATTTGTGTAGCTTTGATTTTAGGTCCGGAAGCGCCCCGATAAAGGCCTAACGAGTCCAAGATTCGACATCCGTCTTTTGACGTCGTGTGAGTATCTCCTTCCTCGATTTAGTTATGTTTGGTAGTAGTATCATGCTAGGTTGGATCTAGCATAACTTAGTGAGAATACCAAGTAGTGGTTTGGACCTTAGGTGAGTTTTGAGGATTGTCGATTGTTGTAAGACATTGAGTGTTGGGTTGATCTTGTGAGTGTTATGAGGCTCGAGGTTTGGGGGTGGTGTGATCTTGTGGATTTTGGAGCTTAGGATTGACTTATTCTAGAATGGTGTTGTTATCGTTGAGTTTGTTTGGACTAGGCATATTTATCCTAGTATGTGCTATGGGTTATGATCCTGCGAGATCATAGGGTCTAGAAGTCTAAGAACTTCTAGCTTCTGTTGAGCGTGGTGTGAGCATGTGAGATTCTAGGATGGGTCCTAGAATTGAGAGTCTAATGGTCTTGCTTTGACCATTTGTATAGAAGTCTTAGACTTCTATTGTGAGAGTGTTGTTTTGATATAGTTATCTTCTTGTGAGCAGGTTATGGTCTTCCTCCCCTAAGGAAGCGAGAGTGTTGTGAGATGAGTGTGATGACGAGGTAAGTCTTCGGACTTACTTAGCTCGTATTCTTTGTATTAGCGCTATTGTGTGTTGGGTGGTGTGTGTTTATTATTTTACTGTTTATAACAACTAAACCGGAAATAGGATTACCGACCTTTATATTATTTGGCCCAAGTGTATGATAACGGGCGGTGACATCACTGCCTGGCTCCCCGTGAGAGCTAGGGGGATCTCGGCGACTGGCCCGTGCTGGTTAGACGGTCGGAGGCATCCGACCGTTCCATTTCCGGAAGAAGGGACCGAGGCGAGTTTCGGAGGATTCTCGTGTCACAAAAGAAGTTGAACTAGAACGGGATATGACTTAATAAATAAAGATAATAAACCGGATTTGTGTACTTTGAGTATGTTGTGTGATTATGTTGAATTAATTGTGTTTGTGTCTTTCCCTTTAATTCTAATGCTTTGAATGTGAGCTAACGGTTTTATACCGAATGTTGTAGTTTGCCTTGCAGGTTAGGAATGCGGTCGAGAGATCCGGAAGAGTGGGCAGCCGGGGTTCCGTACATTTTAGGAGGGGTTTTGGTTAGAGTCGGGTTGTGTTTTGTTCTTCGGTTTTTATGTTGGTATGCCGTGTGTATGGCGTTTTGATCTTTGGTGTTGTTTATCGGCTGAAGTCTTTTGTTGTTTTCCTTCGGGTTTCTTATCATTTGCATTAAAAGGAATTTTGGTTTTGCCTTTTTTTTGTGCCATGTTGAAAGATCCGGTGAAATTGTTGTCAGGCTAAGGGTCGGGACCCATGGTGAGGTCCCAACCCGTAGCGCCCCGAGTCCCGCGGATTCGGGGTGTTACAATTACCAACACTCAGCACATAAAAAATCACCGACATATAAATATACGAAATACATAATATTAACCATATACAGAAATTACGCAGAGCAAATGTGCGAATTGGCCACCAATTAAACGATTGAACGTACATACCTCACAGATCGGGACAAAAATCTCTCAAAACGATTTGATACACAGATCGAGTTCTTCGTCCCAAAAATCGCCCAAAACAAACGATTGAATCTACATATTGACAATCCGAATGTTGAGGATCACAAAACCGTAACGATTCAAGAAACAGATCATCAAAACGAAATAAATCGGCAGTAATCGGAAAAAAATAGAGAAAATGTTTATGACAGTAGACGAATAACTCTGTAGAAATGGTGGTTATGGCTGCAGAAATGGGGAATTTCGTGATTCTGGGATCACGTTTACAAGGAAGGTATATTTGCTTTCCTAACAGCATCCTGATTTATAGGAGACCATATTAAATAAACATATTTATTTTTAAAAATGCCACATCAGCATTTTTTATTTCCAGCAGGGGTATCAATTTATTTGGGAATTAATCTTTATCAGAAAATTACTAGGGGCCTACTTTATCTACATTTTTACAAAAGAGACTAGTTAATCTACATTAATACATAATTAGCCTACTTCCCCTTTTCTCTCAGTTTTTTTTAGTTTTGGAAACAATTATTTATCTATTTTGCCGGTTTTCTCCGGAAACTTGTTTTCCAATGGACTTTTCCGGTGGAATTTTCTTCTGATTCATAATCCGATTAAAATTCCGTTTTCTCCCACTCAAAAATTGTAACTTTTACAATTTTTAGTAAAAATAATTCCAGAAATTTTCAGCAAGCTTAATTCATCAATTTTATCATGTAAAAATCATATTTTCGCATGTTTGTTCATATTTAAGCAACAATTGCATGAACTAATCAACAAATTAAATCCAAAACAAACATATATGCTCAAAATTACTGAATTATAGCAGCCCCTAACTGAGATTTTTCAAAAATATTAAGGGTGTTTTTCACCCAATTTTACACCTTAATCATGCAAATTAATCCATACAAACCATATCTTTCGTAATTGGAACAAAACAATCAATACATGCATCAAAACATGGCCTTTTTAATTTGATCTAATCAATTTATGCAAGAGGCTCTGATACCGCTATAGGGATTTTAGATGTGTAAAAGCGGAATTTTAAGAAACAATTTACTAAACATCTAAACAAGGATCACATGCATAATAAATTAGATAAGGGAAAAAGTGAATACCTTTTGATGCGTGTTCAAAGACTCCTTCAAGAATATGTAGAGTCTCAAGTGTTACTCCTCTATTTGGTCTACCCGAGATTGAACAAGAATCGCCTTAACCTTCGATTGCTAGAACAAAGGATGAAGTTTTTGAGAAAGAATAGGGGAGCAGAAAACACGTCTGAATTTCAAGTGTATTCACGGCTGATCTACTTTTCCAATCGATCGATCATCCTTATAAAATTAGGGTTGGGCCTTTTTAACTATTAAAAAGTCCAACCTAAAATATAAGATTATATATTTTAGTAATTAATAAATAAATAACCCCTTATCTATTGTTAATTACCAACTCCATAATATATTTTGTAGGAGTACAAAATATATCTTTTTCCAACATATACTCCTATATGGTAATTCTCTCATTAATCGATTCAGTTCACATGCTCATTATGGTATGACCTTGTAGGACTCAATAACACTAGCAATATATTTTATCATATAAATGTACCGATCATGGTTAGCTTCTAGCAAAACGCCATAATCCCTAATATTATCGAATTATATATATCCCTATATTTAATGTCCTATCTCATCATCAATAACTGCACCTTGGATAAAGGACACAATTCCTTCATGGAAAACTATCAATAAGACTAGAATGAGAAGGAAAACAAGGGATAAACATGGGAAATATCACCATCTCACTTTGTAAAACTAAATATTAATGGATCAAAACTAAATTCATAATCTTTAGCATATGAATTGAAGATATGTGATAACCAAGTAAAGGTCATATACAAAAAATCTAGTAAAGTGTCAAAGGTACCGATATTTGAAATTGGAGCACTTGTCCACTTGAAAGGCATAATCCAACATAGATGTAAGATTGTGATTTTTTATAATAAATTTCGTCGCACTTAGTGCATATAATCAAATGCATCCTCCTTATTTAATATGTATTTAAATTTAATTTTAAATTTTAAATCTGGTAAAGTGATAGAGGTATCAATATTTGAAATTACTAGAACTTTTACTTCACCCCTGGGAATCAGATGAAGTGGCTATGGTAACAAATTTTGTTGTGCATGCTTGCATCTCGTGGACTAATGCCTTTATGAAGAGTCAGCCAACATTGTAATTTTAAGCATCTTATAGTTGATTGTGTTTGCTACTCTGTCAACCGTAGTCACACTCCTCAACACATTGTTTTAATCAACTAGATTAAGCTGCTTGTAGGTGTTATAACAGTGATGCTTCCATTTGAGCTTCCTGGTTTGGCTTTGGTGTAGTCTTTAGGAATAGCTCGGGCGCTTTGGAATTGGCCTTGTCATCTGGAGTTAGAGGAGTCATTAAATCTTCCATTGTTGAGCTATTAAGCCGTTGTTGATGCCTTAAGCAACTCAACTTCGCACCATTTTGGTTGTAACTCCGGAAATAGAAACGGAATGGAAATGAATCTAGTCCATATGTATACTTTCTTCATGAAACTTTTTGGAATCATTCCTTGTAATTTCATGCAAAATGCATTAGCGTCCCCCCCCCCATTTTATTCCCTAGAGGGTATCAAAACTAATCAAATACTACTCCAATTAGTTCAAACCACAAGTAATGATTCTGAAAAGTTTCATGAACAAGGGTATACGTATGAACCAGATTCGCTTCCATTCCATTTCCGTTTCAGAGTTACAACCAAACGGGCCCTTTTACCATTGTTGATCTTATTGCCATTGATATAGCTTAATAACGTGTTTCTTCGATAAAAAAATCACACCCCTTTATTTGAGTTCAAATATGTATTTTAAACCAATATATAATAATTAAAATTTGATCTATATAAAAGTATTTATAATTAATTTATATAATATTATACTTTTGAGATAAATTGTGTTGTAGCTTATGTAATCTAGTCAAATACATCTCCTCCTCAACAAATATGTATATAAAATTGATATTTATAATTAAATTTTTTTTATTTAGATTCTAATAGAAATATAGAATCATTTGATCTTATCAAATTGATCTTAAATATTTGGGCGATTTTGGTAACTAGGTTTTTTTGAAAAACTAGGATAGTAACCAGGCTTTTTAATGTTTCAATTAAGTAAATATACCCCAACCTTTAGTATTTATTTTCAAATTCTACACACTCTTCTCTCAAGGGGTACATTTACTAAATACAAAACTAGAAAAAGCCTAGTAAACCAAATTGTTTCTAAAAAATATTTTATTATTTATACAATAAATATATTAAAAGGTTAAACGTTTAAGAAAATAGTGTTTAATTGCTAGTTGATTTTTGCTAAAAACAATCAAGAAAATAAATTGTTAAATTGTTATTAAATAATGAATTAAAAATATTTATTGAGCTACTTTAAGAAATAGAAGGAGAATATCTAAATGTTATTAATTGCTTAAAGGATATGGAAGTTCCCTTGACAAACAGAAATCCTATTCGAGAGTATTATGTACTACTTGCACTCTTTGATAGCGTATGTGACCTTTTCTATATATATATATATATATATATATAGAGAGAGAGAGAGAGAGAGAGAGAGAGAGAGAGAGCGAGAGAGAGAGAGAGAGAGAGAGAGAGAGAGAGAGAGAGAGAGAGAGAGAGAGAGAGAGAGAGAGAGAGAGAGAGAGAGAGAGAGAGAGAGAGAGAGAGAGAGAGAGAGAGAGATGTTCAAGTAAGGCACATTATTTCGGTACGGCCGTACGGCCGTCCGTACGGCCGACACGTGTCTCGGAAATTTTTTTTTTTTTTAAAGAACGAGTAAAAGTAATAGTTCAAAATTTATTATGGAATAGTTCATAACTTATAAAAGGATAGTTCATGAACTATAATAGGATAGTTCACAGTGCAAAATTTATAAAGGAATGAAAGTAATAGTTCAAAACTTATTAAGGAATAGTTCATAACTTCTAAAAGGATAGTTCATGAATTATAATAGAATAGTTCATAGTGTAAAATTTATAAAGGAGTGAAAGTAATAGTTCAAAACTTATTATGAGATAGTTCATGAATTATAATAGAATAGTTCATGAATTATAATAGAATAATTTAAAGTGCAAAAATTTATAAAGGAGTCAAAGTAATAGTTCAAAACTTATTATGGGATAGTTCATGAATTATAATAGAATAGTTCATGGATTATATTAAAAAGTAATAGTTCATGGATTATATGGGAATAATTCAAAGTTTATAGGAGAATAGTGCATAAATTATAACATGGTAGTTCAAACAAATTTTCATTCGTTTCCGGAAAAAAAAATCGTTTCAGAAAAGAAAGAAACAAAAAAAATATTTAAAATTTTTTTTTTTTCGGGACACGTGTCGCCCGTACGGTCGGCCGTACGACCGTACCGCAATATATGGACCGTACCTGAATATTATATATATATATATATATATATATATATATATATATATATATATATATATATATATGTGTGTGTTTATCTTCTATTAGCACTTCTTGTCTTTATTTTCCCTTCTTTGTTTCCCCTCAAAAATGCCTCACAACCGGGTACAAGCTCATTTGACCCTATTTGGGGTTGTAATGGAAGAAGAGAATGAAGAAATCAAGTATGAGGTGTTCCCTTGAAGTGTGAAAGTGAATCCAAGAGGTAAATGGGCGAGTTTGGATGTATATTATCCTTATTGAAGATATTTGTATGATTGGTGTAGAGGACAAAACGTTGCCGTCAGGTTTGCTACAACTAATAAATGAGAAGTTTATCCCTGAAAGAGAAGACAAGTGTAACAAAGATCAAGTGATATGTTACATATGAAGTGCAAATAATGAAGAAAAGTGCAAGTTTGTGATGCATTAATGAAGGAGTTTCAAGTTATGCAATTCAATACCCGGATATTATTTTTCCATTTGGACCTACTTTTTGCCTACCAACATCACTTTACATGTCCCGTATCCCCGTTACAACCCTCATAAATACTTCATGATATATATCTTGCATTTTAGTTTCACTTGATAGGTGGTGGACCTTGAGAACATAATGACAAACTTATGGTAAGAACTTTTCATCTTTCTTGAGTTTGAGTGATTATCGATATATGTGCCTAAACACATCTTTTGAGTTTGAGAGCAAACACATTACCCTTGAGAGGTTTGGATGGCTATAATTCATTTATTTATCCTCTTACAATGATTGATGTTATGATGACATGGTTTGAGTTGTTTGTTTTCCTCTTAGTTGAGGCAGTCACATGTGTTGCACATAGTATGGCATATGACATGATCTTACTCGAGGACGATCAAGGTTTATGTGTAAGAGCCTAGTTGTTGAGTTGCTGAAAGAGCGATTAGAGGGCCAGGAATTAGCCTGAACCGCCCCTCCCTGGAACCGCTCCTGCGGTTTGCCTGGGCCGCCCCTGCGGCTCACAGAGTCCGCCCCCGCGGCTCTGTGTGCTGCAGCTGTCTTCTTTGACCCTTTGACCCGTGCTTTACCCTTTTTACCTCCTTTATATACTTCATCTCTTACCTCCGGATGAGGGTTTTATCTTTCTCAGCTCCATCTCTCTCTCTCTTGCGTAGATTTCTTCTCCTCTCTTCTCCCTTGGATCATCTTTGATCTTCTTTGAACTTTTGTGAGTTTGTAAGCCTTGTGCTTGGCTTTGTTTGTGGTTTGTGGATGATGTTTTTGTTGAGCCAGCTTGAGGTTGTGGTGTTGATGTGTTTGACCTTCTGGAGAGCTCATCTTGGTGAGTTTCATGGTTTCTCCTCTTCCTTTCTTCTTTTCTTCATCCTTTCCTCCGTTTCCTTAGTTTAGTATAGATTCCTTAGGGTTGGATCATGTTCAACCATGTTTGGCTTGTGCTGATGTGTATATATGTATGTTATATATGTATGTTGTTGTTGGAGTAAAGAAGGAGAAAAGAATTGATAACACGATTTATGATCTAGATTTAGACACTCATTTAGATAGATTTCCCGCTCATTCATGCATGGTTTAGCATTAGTTCACGGCGTTTGCACTCAAATCACGTATTTTGTCGAGATAGACGTCTACTCGGACTTTTGCTTGCTTTGTAGGTATTTTGGGAGATTTAAGAGCCTAATCGATACATCCGAGGATCATTCCTCGAGATGACACACTTCCGGACTCATTGGAATGCAAGTTAAGGGCTAAGGAGGACTCATGGAACCTTGCCAACACAAGCCATGCACCAAATCATGGCTTAACGAGCCTAGAAGAAGACTCTGGACCAAACCACGGTCTGGACCAAGACCACGGCCGTGGACTTGCCCGTGATTCTTGCCAGGACCACATTGACAGCTGGCCACGATCTCTTCCATTGCTCTTGCATCTTAGTGGGTATTTAAAGGATTTTGCAGGCTGTAATTGAGGATCCTTCTCCTCTCTTTTGACCTACCTTTCTTCCCCAAAACACTTCTCCATTGTTGCCTCTCTTCCACCAAGAACCCATTAGGGGTGTTCTTGGAAGAGATTAGTGTAGATTCTCGTTTTAGAGTGAGATTAGATTGGATTCGAGTGAAGCTTCGATTGTTGTCAAGTTGGATTAGCTCTTGGAGCCTTGTAAGGATTTGATAATTTCTATTCTATGCTTTTAATGTCTTTTCTTTAGATTGTTCTTCATCATTTGACCATGACTTGCAAGCATGCTTTATTTGTGGAGATTGATCTTGAAATGAATTTTGTTGGCTAAATAGATTGCGATTCTAGAGTAAGGAAAGAAGGGTTATGGCTAGAAGCACGATAGGATGAACCTAGATTTTTACCCTTGGATGACTTGTGTTGTTGAAATCCTAGTGTTTGTTGAGCTTAATTTAGCTTAGGATCACCTAATGCTATCAACCTAAGTGAGGGAAGAGATCTACCCGATGATTTCCGATCTTAGATACCTAAGATGACAAACCCTAGGTAGTGGTGAGCCTCACAAGCCGCCATTGGACTAAGTGTGCTAGGATAGTTGATTAGGACTTCCCTTTCCGAGACTTACCCGGTAAGGATAGGTTAGACCTCTAGGTAACAATCCGGTTTGTATAGAATTCCTATCCTTAGGTTCTTAGAGACTTACCCGGTGATGAGACCTTAGGAATGGACTAGTGGACCATGAGACCTACCCGGTAATTGATCCCAATCTAGAAACGCTAAATCCCGACATATCATAGTTAACCCGAGGAATGAGTAGATAGCTTGAGTCTATGCCATAACCGGACTTCCAATCTCTAGAATCCGCTTATTACTTCCACTCTACTATCTTTTGTGTTTGTGTTGCTTGATTTTGTTCATATACTTGTGATCCTTGATTGATCACCTAAAAACCAACCAAAAATATTGTGTTTTCCATTTTCTTTATTCCTCATCTTATCTTAGTCTAGATTCACACTATCTTTGATCATTGAATGACTTAGTTTCACCTCAGTCCTTGAGTTCGACCTCGGAATACTTTCCTTTCTACAAACGACCCGTACACTGCGGGTTTCGCTAGGTAGTTTAGGATTTAGTTCGAGTTATAAATGTAAGGCTTTTTGTGCTATTTCCTAGCGTAACAAGTTTTTGGCGCCGTTGTCGGGGACTAGGTTAAGATTAAGTCATTTGCTTTTGATTGTTTTTAGTGTTTATCTTTCTTGTTACTTTTGATCTTATGTTGTTTTTGTCTTTGCCTTTTCATGTTTTCCATGGACGGATTGTACCTCCAAGACGACCTTGAGAACATGGAGTATGAGGAGTGGATGGAAGGCCAAGATCTAGGACCTCTCCATGATGAGTTTGAGTATTGGGAGAAGTTCAATGTCTATCATGAGTCCCATGATCAAACTCACATGATTACATTACCTCATGAGGAACCTCACCATCAACTTCATGAAGATCGATTGGAATCAATGCTAGAGAAAATGTTGAGGAAGATGGATGATCTAGAAAGCAACCTTACTTCCATTTCTAGTTCCCACATGGAGCTTGAAGCGGAAGTATGTCATCAAGAGGAGGTTCACTATGAGGAGATCCAAGAATTGCCCGATTCAACCATAACCAATAGACGCCTTGAGGAAGAGTTGAATGAAGCTCGGGAGCAATTGAGACTAAGGGATTTGGCACTGAAGGAAGAAAGGAGATTGAATACCGAGAGAGAAGAGCAAATGAGGAGGGATATTGAGGAGATTAGGAATGCTCTTATGCTAGGAGATCCTACCATTCTTCAAGATTCACCTCCATCTCCTTCACCTTTAGAGGAGTGCAATGAAGTATTCTCATCCCCGGACATCCTTGCCATCAACCCCGGAACCATACATGAAGAGCTCACTTGGAACGGATGCAACAGAGTGAACCACGGCCGTGGAGGACAAACCACGACCGTGGAAGACTACAGAGGAAATCACGGCCGTGGAGTACAAATCACGACCGTGGAAGGCTCTGTAGTGGTCCATCCTAAGCCAATCTCAGCTCCCTCCGACCCTTTCTTGCTTGCCCGGAGTACACACAAAGATTGGAGCCCCTTTCCTAAGGATTCTCCATCATTGAATGATGGAGGCAAGCATGATGGATCCATGATGGTTATGAAGTACTTTAATGAAGGATTCTTCCCAAGAATCGGCATTCCTCGGATCATAGAGGATGAGGATGACAAGCGTTTCACCGGTATGACCGCGGAGTACAAATTGCCTAAGTATCGGGTGACACCTATGGTTGCAACTCTATACTATCATCAAGGAAGCGGTGATGAAGGAGTCTACTACTCACCGGTGAAAAGAGAACTCAAAGCTTATTTGGGCATCAAGTGGCCCTTGCTTGTCATCATGGATTCCGGGAAAAGATGGTTGGTTAGACTCCTCAAGCAAACCATGGTATTCGAGGTGGATTAACATATCCACGGAGTTTGGTCAAGCTAATGACCTAAAAGAAGCGCTTGGTGGGAGGCAACCCATTGGTACAACTCTTTCCCTTTTCTCTTTTGTTTTTACTTTTCTTTTTGCTTTTGTGTGTTTTTGTGTTTTGTGTTTGTGATAGATTTTAGGTAATGAGGAAGCCTTGCAAGGCGAGTTGATGACGATGATTCCGTTTTCAAACATGGGTGGAGCGGATGTGAGGCTTGGACGGCTTGAGGTGCCTTGTTAGATGGAAGAGCTCCCATCTCACATATACCTTGGCGCGGGTCTCGACGCCGGAATGATTACGAAGAGCTCTCTACCATGCTTGATCGATCATCCATCACCACCACTCCACACGAGTTCATCCCAAATACCGAAGCAAACCATTTTACATTGTGAGAACCTTCTTTCACTCTCTTTACTTGAATACCACATTGGGGACAATGTGTTTCTAAGTATGGGGTGGGGTTTGCATGATCTTTTGCATGACTAGCATCTAGAGTAGTTTCTTTTTAGTCACATGTTTTATTATATCTTTCATTGTACATACATATTTCGAAAATTCCAAAAAATCAGAAAATTTAAAAATTTTTGTGCTTTCTAGGCTTGGATATGACCCTAATGATGAACCTTGTCTTGTGGATTGGCTATGGATGGCCTTGTGTGTTTAATTGATGATGTATATGTGGACTTGAAATACTTATCTTGAATTCCATGAATGACTTGTGATTATGATGGTTGCCTTGATTTAATTGAGGATTGAAAGTCAAAATTGCATGCTAGTTCTTGCACATCAATTAGGAGTGATTAAGGCAATTCATCTTTCTCTATTTCTCATCTTGATCATGTTGCTTGAGCACCTCAATTGGGATAAATTTGACCTCTTTTGACCCATCCGGAAATAGGAGCATGTTAGTGTGTTGATGTGTGTGAAAAGCAAGTGTGGGGTGAAGTTGTTGATGAAAGGAATGTCATGAATGAAGTGCTGAAATTGTTGTGAAAGTGTAGCCAAAAATATAGGTTTGGGGACGTTGGCTTAAATGACCAGTAACTCGGTACACTTCACATAATCGGGTGTTGGTGCCTTGCCAAAGTCAAATAAACCAATAGTCCTAACGATCTTTGGTATGTGTGCCCGGTGTGGATGCACCTCAAAAAATAGAAAAAGCCCGAGGATGGCTAATCACCAAGGTTTCGGCTTTTGTACACCAATGCCATTGTCTCAAAAATAAAAGGAAAGAAAGAAAAGAAAATGAAGAAAAATATACACTTGAGGGAAGTTGATAAGAAATGTGAAGTTGTGGTTGTTTAGTTCCTTTCCTGGATTAGCATCACATAGCCTAGAAAATTCCCACCTAATCACAACGTTTCTTGGCCTTCTATTTTACAAGTCCTTTTGACCTACTTGCATGTGTGTGTTCGCTCGAAAGGGTGTGCGTCAAAGTCTTAAATTTATATCTAGAACTCAAAAGCAAAGCGAACCCGCAGTGTACGGATCGGCTGTAGAAAGGTAAGAATTCCAGAGTCGAACTCAGGGATTTGGTGAGAAAATTTCCAATTTCAATTATCTAGCGAAAGTATAAAAGCTTTTGTGATATGATAAAGAGAGAAATGATTCCAAGGATTCAAGTATCCGATTTAGGCTTTCGATTCAAGACACTTCTATAGATATAGGACAGAATTTATATTGCCAAGATTAAATGTTCAAAGGTAGGATTCGTACGATGAAGTTCCGAAACCTATATGACTAATCTATAGGTTCTCTCTATAAGGGTTGTTGAGGCTGCAATATAGAAAGATCTAAAGACAAGAATTATGTTCAAACTAACTATCTAAAACTCCAGGATATGACTCTCCAAAGTACGAATAGAAAGCACACTTAGAATCTTAATAAAGGATGTTGAGTCTCTTTATTACCCAAATCTTGCAATCTTAATCTATTAAATGTAGAAACAGGTTTGAAGTGCATTCATACATTCAATTAGAGGGTAGGAAGGTTAAGCAAGATTGGGGTTTAGGCAAGGATTAGTTTTGATTAAAGATTAATTCAATTAAAGTTCGTCAGAAGAATAAATCGTGCTGTTCATACGAAAAATCGGCCGATTTTTCTCAAGAACAGTCCGATTTTCCTGTTTGTCGCAAAACTAAAATCTAAATTCTCAGGATCCTAATGTTTGAATGAGTTCAGTCTATCATCATCTAAGCCTTAATCATCAACTCTTCTCCCCAGAATCACAAGGGTTTTAGCCAACCATTTTCAAAATCGAATCAAATTAATTATTGAAGAAGATATCGCAAAGAAACCAAATCTTGAACGGAAAATTCAATAACTTTCAAATCTGTAAAACAATCGTCAAATCTGTTCAATGTATCTCTCAAACAACCCAATATCGTGTTCACAAACCACAAACAATGCAATGGAATAAAGAAATCTCACAATCAAAGATCAAGAATGACTTTTCGGCAAAAGCTCTTCAATCTCTCTCCAAGAATCGTTGATTTCTCCAAAACGTGTAAAGATTATCTGATGCGACCCCCTCGTCTTCGTTCGTAGGGTTCTCTTCTATAGTTTCTTGCAGATGGGCCGTTTGGCAAAACTCTCATCTAGCCCAAATTAATTGGGCTTTATGTCGTCTTTTCATTTGGCCTTGTCGTGAAGAAAATCGACCCAGTCGATTTTGGTGCAAAACCGTTCGATTTCAAGGTATGAAAATCGTCCGATTTATATATATATTGGCACGATTTTCTTCAACAGAAAGTGCTCTTCCTTTGGTTCGTCTTCTATGCTTCCCCTTTGCAATTCCTTAGCTCTTTGTGATCCTTCTAAGACTCTTTTAGCTTCCTTAACATCCTTAGATGCTTCTTGCTCCATTTTTGCTTCCAATTCAACTCTATTTACCTGCAATTCATCAACATCTCGTGTAGACCTCTATTTCTGACAATTGATTGAATAGAACATAAAAGGTATGCAAAATACCTCTAAATGCAAGGTAAATAGAGATAATGTGCTGCAATATGCATGAATATGATGGTACATAATTCATGTCATCAAAATACCCCATACTTGCCTCTTGCTTGTCCCTAAGCAAGACTCAAATTCAGAATATAAGATGTCATGGATTATGCATGTATGAAACTCAAAAACTTTTCTTTTGGTAGTGCTCCTTTTCATTGGATCGCTTTCAAAGTGATATTTCAAGGCATAAAAGGGGCAAAGCATGTATCAATGATGACTATAAGATGAATAAACTCCCTTTTCTTTCTTGAAAGCACAAATAAAGAACATGATAAAGGTGTAGAGGCAATCAAATTCAAACAAATCTAAGCCATTAAGTCTTAAACACATGCATAAAAGTCTCAAGGTCTTCAAATCAAAGAAAAGGTTCAAGAAACGTATTAAGGGAAGGAGTTCTTTTTGGCTATTGTGGTGCTAATCCGGGAAAGAGGAACACATAACACCTTCAAGAATTTTCTTCACCGCACATGCTTCGCATGTAGAAAGCTTTGCTTTCATTACACTTTACTTTTTGAGAGTATGGACAGCGGTGCACAAAAACCGAAGCCTAGGAGATTGGCGTTTCTCAATTTCGAGATGCCTCAAACCCTTGATGCACATACCATATCCCGTTAGGACTTGTCGTTCAATCGGACTTTGGCAAGACACAAACACCCGGCTATGTGAATGGTGCCGAGTTACTCATCCTCATGTTCAACATCCCCAAACTTATGAAATTTTTCACTTTTTCCAATACATTTTCCTTGGCCCTCCCACATCAAACATGCCTTTTTCAATCTCCTATCCTAATTCCCGGATGGTAAAAGGAGGATTACATATTTCATTGAGGAGCTAGCATGATCAAGATATGAGAAAAAAAAAGAAGTGAATTGCCTTAGTCATCCTTAAATGATGTAAAAGAACTTGTAATATAGCTTCGACTATTATTTCATTCTCTCATCAAAACAACTAAATCATATAACTTATTCATGTATTCAAGTAACAAAAGCAATTTCATTCATGCTATAATCAAGATCTCAACACAACTAAGCATCTTTTTACCTATCCATATGCACAATTTTCATCATAGAGGTCATTTCCATATAAGAAGCACTTAAAATTCTTGAAAATTCATAGGTTTTGAAAAAGTTCCTGCAAATGCGAGTGTCATAATAGAAAGCAAGCAGTGCAAGAGTTATTACAAGCCAAATTGTCAAGAGTAGTGGAAAGTACATAGAGTGCTAGAATGAAACATAAGGTATTGTAAGTACCCCCACCCCATACTTGACATCCACATTGTCCCCAATGTGAAAATCAAGCATAAGAAGGAGAAAAATACTTACAATGTAAAAGAAGTGGAAGCTCAATCCTCTGTCGGTGGTGGAGGTGGTGGATATGGATACATCGGTGCGGAGGGATCGTAGAAGTGGCCGAACTGGTGGTAGTACATGTCCCTCATCTGGCCATCATAGGATGAATGCCTAGCGTCCGTCTCCTCCCTGTAGTTCCTGAACTGTGTGTTCAGGGTGTCATAATCGGTGCGGAGGGCACGTTAGTCGGTGCTGAGGCTCTGGAAGCTAGTGACTAGCTCCCTGAAGTGGCGTGGAGCTCGGCGTCCTCGTCTAGGGCCTGAAGCATGTGCATAAGAGTGTCGAGGTGGCTGTATGTCATCCTCCGTCTCCTCATCCTGCCTGCTAGTCTTGCTCGGTCCTACTCCATGAGTGTCCGTGTCCATGGCATCCGTAGCGTGCCCGCTATGAGTATCACTCTCAAACTCGAGCATGGTCTCCTGTCCGCCATCCTCATCCTCCTCCTCTGAGTCACCTGCATCATCATCATAATAAGTAGGAGGTGAGAACTCCTCAAGCATCGCCTCAAAGGTCTCCTTCCAGTTCCTCTTATTCCGAATGGTGTATTCGGATTTCCATATGATCTCGGATGGCTTCTTCTTCGGATTCCTGTGCCATGGCATCGGCACATGAAGAGTTCCTCTCCCTCGAGGAATCAAGACCTGTCGAACCACCAACCTCTGTGAGCCTAAAGGAAGGGCACTCTCAGCTAGAGTGCATCCCGAGAAGTCATAACCTAGAGTCCTAGCCACATGAGTGACCAAGCCTCCTGCACAGATGTCACCTTTGGCTTTGTTGGCTATCTTTCCTAGATAGTCAGCAAGCATGGTGGAGATGTCGGGAGTGGTGGTGGATGTCATGCAGTAGAGGATAAAAAGCTCATCAGCCTTGAGCTTCTGCGGAGTCTCAGTCCGGGCAAACAAACTCTCACTAAGTATCCTATGCACTACCTTGAAGGAAAGGTTGTACATACTTGTCTCCTTGGAGTTTCCGGGTCTCCACTTATCCCCTCCGTACTCTCCTACGGAAATAGCCTCCCAAAAATCACTAGCATTGAGGCCTCTAGCAAATGTGCCTGCATCTGAATAGGAAAAGCCAAACAAGTCGCCAAAAGCATCAATGGACAAAGTGTGGTCGTGGCTCATGAGGCGGAAAGTGACCATCCTTTCCCTAGGATCGTGCTCAAATGTACTAAGGAATTCTAGGGTGATCTCCCTATAAGCATCTTCCCTAATCGTAGCAAACTGTCTCAACCCTGCTCTATCAAGCATCATATCAACATCCTCTCGAACATATAACGAATCTAAGTCATCAAGCACTATGAAGCGAGGAGGGGTAAATGGGCGATCTATAATGCGTTCATAGCGTTTCTTATGCTTGGATAGGGGAGGGGGAAGCTTAGGGATGTTGGTAGGTGGTGGTGGAGGTGGGGCAGGGGCTTTGGAAGAAGATCCCTTCTTCTTCCCCGTGTTTCTAGTTATCCTCTTTACAAGATCCATTCTGAGTCCTAAAAATCGACCAGTTCTTCACAAAAATCGGCCGATTTTTCAGGGCTGGGTCGATTTTTATCTCGATTTCAACGATTCTCACAATTTTGTAAAGTTCTATTCAATCTATCACCACACATAGTTCTCTACAATGAATTCTAAGCAAATTCCTCTATCAATTCCAACAACAAAACACTTCCTAAGCAACTTCAATTTCAAGTGAGAAACTTAGGTTTTGGAAAGAAAAACCTGAATTCCTTATGGAGCAGTCGATTGCCGTGCGTGTTGTTGTTAGATCCTTGTTCCTTGTTGAAAATGCTTCAGTTTGGAGCCAAGAATCTCTCGAAATGGTTAAGGAATGAGGATTTGAGGGTGTGGCGATTTTTCGGCTTTCTTGAGAGAGGGAAATCGAGAGTTGGAGATGTGAGAATGAAGAAGATCGAGTGTGATTGCCTTATATAGGGTCGATGATTTCTGAAGAAAATCGGCCGATTTTTTTGGTCGATTTATTTGTCGGGGCGATTTTTCTTTCTGACTGAAAAAATCGGACGATTTATTTTGGCAGGTCGATCTCTAGGTCGATTTTTGTTTCTGTTGAGAAAAATCGACTTGCTCTGTTACTGAATCGGACGATCTTCTTATGGTAGGTCAATTTCCTTCCTTGTTTTTCTTGAATCTCGAAGATATAACTCAATTGTGCTCCATTCTCCGTGAATCTCTCACATTTGAACCTAGTTTCCTGCGATTAATGACACGACAAACCAAGAGTGCATCGAGGAACATATAAAAACGAAAAACGAAGAAACAAAGCAATTAATCTATTCTAACTAAGTGAGGGAAAGAAGGGAAAACTATACTATCATGGGTTGCCTCTCAAGAAGCGCTTTATTTATCGTCTTTAGCTGGACGGTGTATGATGTTGTGTTCAATGGAGTAGGATAGGAGCTATCTCCTCGACCGGAGCTTCCGGTGTATATTTCTTCAACCGTTGGCCATTAACCTTAAAACTTCCGCTTTGTTCACCCCATACTTCAACTGGAAATAGACGAAGCCTTGAGTTGAATAGGAGGACTTGGTCTCCTTCCTTCAAGTCTTTCGGGATGATGTGCTTGTCATGCCAGCGCTTTGTCCGTTCCTTGTAAATCTTTGCGTTCTCATACGCATTCAGTCGGAGCTCATCTAGCTCATTGATGTCTAAGAGCCGTTTCTCTCCGGCTTCTTTCATGTCGAAGTTGAGCCACTTGATAGCCCAATAAGCCTTATGCTCTAGCTCTACAGGAAGATGACATGATTTACCATAAACGAGATTATAGGGAGTCGTACCTATTGGTGTCTTGAAGGCTGTCCTGTATGCCCATAGTGCATCGTCAAGCTTCATTGACCAATCTTTCCTCGTTTTAGAGACGGTCTTCTCTAAAATCCCTTTAATCTCTCTATTGGATATCTCGACTTGTCCGATGGTTTGCGGATGGTAAGGTGTAGCTATCTTATGGGTTACCCCATACTTAGCTAATAGAGTCTCGAATCGACGGGCTGTGAAATGCGTTCCTCCGTCACTAATGATGGTTCGGGGAGTTCCGAACCTTGGGAAGATCGTTTTGTTGAGGAACTTCACCACTACCATTGCATCATTAGTAGGGGAAGCGATTGCCTCTACCCATCTTGAGACATAGTCTACGGCAAGAAGTATATACTGGTTGCCGCATGAAGATGGGAAAGGTCCCATAAAGTCGATGCCCCATACATCAAAGATCTCTACTTCTTGTATGTTGTTGAGAGGCATCTCATTCCTCCTGGATATATTACCTGTCCTTTGACAAGCATCACAAGAAACAACAAACTTTTGCACATCTTTGAAAAGTGTAGGCCAATAAAAGCCGGAGCGAAGTACCTTAGCACAAGTCTTGTGGGAACTAGCATGTCCGCCACATGGTAGAGAATGGCAGTGTCGGATGACACTATCTATCTCATCTTCGGGAATACATCTCCTGTAGATGCCATCTGGACCTCTTTTGAATAGAAGAGGTTCGTTCCAATAGAAATGCCGGACGTCTCTCAAGAACTTCTTCTTTTGAGCATATGAAAGTCCGGGTGGAATCTCCTGACAAACAAGGTAATTTACAATGTCAGCAAACCATGGATCATTACCTTGTGATATGTGTTGAAGACACTCTTCAATCTCGTGCAGCTGCTCGTCAGGGAAGGAGTCGTCTATCGGAAGTTCATCCGACTCGCCGGTGAGTTGCGGAAGACGACTAAGGTGATCGGCGACGGAGTTCTCCGATCCTTTCTTATCACGGATCTCTAAATCAAACTCTTGCAAGAGTAAGATCCATCGTAGAAGCCTTGGCTTCGCATCCTTCTTCGTGAATAAGTATCGGATTGCGGAGTGGTCCGTATAGACTATCACTTTCGCACCTACAAGATAGGAACGAAATTTCTCAAATGCATATACTACGGCTAAAAGTTCCTTTTCCGTAGTTACGTAGTTGTATTGAGCCTCATCTAGCGTTTTGCTAGCGTAGTAGATGGCATGAGTGCGACCATCTTTCTTCTGTCCAAGAACGGCTCCTATAGCGACATCGCTTGCGTCGCACATGAACTCGAAAGGAAGAGTCCAATCGGGCGGTTGGATGATTGGTGCCGAAATCAATGCTTCTTTGATCCTGCAAAAAGCATCTAAACAATCTTTCGAGAATTTGAAAGTCGCATCTTTCATCAAAAGATTAGTCAAAGGTTTTGAAATCTTAGAAAAATCTTTTATGAATCTCCTATAGAAGCCTGCATGTCCTAAGAAGCTTCTAATTCCTTTTACTGATGAAGGGGGAGGTAACTTCTCAATGGTTTCTATCTTTGATCGATCTACCTCTATTCCCCTTTGTGACACTAAGTGACCTAACACAATTCCTTCGGTGACCATGAAATGACACTTTTCCCAGTTTAAGACTAAGTTAGTGTCCTCACATCTCTTAAGAACTAGTGAAAGGTTATAGAGACAGTTATCAAAGGAAGAACCATATACCGAAAAGTCGTCCATGAAGACTTCCATGATATTCTCTACATATTCGGAGAAGATTGCCATCATACACCTTTGGAAGGTGGCTGGAGCGTTGCATAAACCGAATGGCATTCTTCTATAAGCGAACGTACCCCATGGGCACGTAAAGGTTGTCTTCTCTTGATCATCCGGATGAATTGGTATCTGAAAGAAACCGCTATATCCATCTAAATAACAAAAGTAAGCATGTTGGGCTAACCTTTCCAGCATTTGATCGATAAAAGGAAGGGGGAAGTGGTCCTTCCTAGTGGCCACGTTCAGTTTGCGGTAGTCGATGCACATTCGCCACCCTGTAACTGTCCGTGTAGGGATGAGTTCGTTGTTCTTGTTGGCAAAAACGGTAATGCCTCCTTTCTTGGGTACTACTTGTACCGGACTCACCCATTTGCTATCAGAAATAGGGAAGATGATACCTGCATCAAGTAGCTTAAGGATTTCTTTCTTCACGACCTCTTTCATTGCCGGGTTTAACCGTCTTTGAGGTTGGCGTGAAGGTTTGTAATCCTCTTCCATTAATATTTTGTGCATACATAGAGAAGGCTTTATTCCTACTAAATCATCAATGGTGTAACCTAGTGCTTTCCTATGTTTCTTCAAAACACTCATGAGTTTCTCTAATTCATCATCGTTCAAATTGGCATTGACTATAACCGGGTATGTGGAATTAGTGCCAAGGAATGCGTACCTTAAATGCGTGGGAAGTTGCTTCAATTCTAATGATGGAGGTACCTTTGTTGGTGATGAATCGTGGCCTTCGGGTGTTGTGGAAGAGGTCTCTATAGGTGTGGGTACTTCATCATTAGATTCGGAAGTGGCTGCGGTGAAGTTTGGAGAATCCAGAGAATTACTCATTGAATCGACCTCCCCTGTAATAAATCGGTCGATCTGCTGCACGATTTTTCTTTCTGTCGGAAAAAATCGGGTCACCTCTTCGTGAATCGGACGATTTAATGTTGTCAGGTCGATTTTTGTTTCTGTTGAGAAAAATCGGAGTGCATCATCATAAATCGGACGATTTATTTCTGGCAGGTCGATTTTCTTCACAGTTTCCGGAGTCCACTCTAGTTCTTCAATTTTTGCTCCTAGTTCTTCCTCCACATCATTTAATGCTATCACATCCTCATTGCAGTCGTTTTCCACTCCTTCCTCCATGATGCTCATGCTAAGAGCCTTTTGAAGAGGGTCTTTCATCAAGATCGAACTTACTACCTCTCTAGACTCTTCTTCCTCAACAATTTCAAAAACGTCGTCTTTCAAGGTTGGCTCCTTGATTAAGGAAGATAGTATGAATTCTATCTTTTCTTCACCAATATGGAAGGATAGCTGGCCGTTCTTGCAATCTACCATGCATCCAGATGTGGCAAGGAATGGTCTCCCAAGGATGATGGGAACCGGGTAATCTGCACGTATGTCAAGAACGATAAAATCTATAGGGATATAAAACTTACCTAGCTTTACCGGAATGTCTTCTAATATTTCCACCGGCTTAGTGGTAGAACGATCAGCCATGTAGAGTGTGATCTTCACCGGTCTAGGCTCTCCTAGACAAACTGCCTTGCATAGAGCGAGAGGTATGATACTCACACTTGCTCCAAGGTCACAAAGAGCATCATAGGTAGCTTCTCCCAAAGTGATGGGTATGCAAAAGGATCCTGGATCGCGGAGCTTGGGTGGCATATTCTCCGTCATAGTCTTGATAAGTTCGGATGACTCCATACTCATCTTGACTTCTCCTATATCTTCCAACTTCCTCTTGTTGGAGAGGATCTCCTTGAGGAATTTCCCGTAAGCCGGCATACCTAAAATCGCATCCATAAAAGGTATGTTAATATGGAGCTTACTCATAAGTTCAACAAACTTACCGAAATGTTTATCTAGGCGTGCACGCGCTCTAGATTGAGGAAAAGGTAGAGGTGGTTTATAAGCGGGAGGAGGAACATAGACTTCTTCCTTCTCTTTTGCCTCTCCTTCTTTTGTGGAGGTATCAACTACTTTAGGTTGAGGGTCGACGGTCGTCTTTCCGCTCCTAGTAGTTATTGCCATAACCCTTCCCTTTGGGTTATCTTCTGTCTTTCCGGGAAGCTTCCCTTGATCTCTTGGAACTTCTCCGGCCTTGTTGAATACTTGGTTTTCTAAAGCTTTGTGAGCTTTGTCAACCGAAGTTATGTAACTCTCCAATCCTTGTAGCTTGCCTAGGATCGTTTCTAGCATGGGATCCGGTTTGTTTGATCCGCTTGATTGTCCCTGGCTTGTAGAAGGAGTAGAAGAAGATGGAGGTGTTAGAGCTTTTTCAGCATAAGAGTAAGGATTACCTGAACCTTGCTGATTTGACCTCCAATTGTTGTTATTTGAGTTCCTATTGTTGTTGTTGTTCCAATTGGAGTTTCGGTTGTTATTGTTGTTGTTGCTCCAATTGGAATTCCAGTTATCATTCCTTTGATTGTTGTCTCGCCCCATGTAGTTGGCTTCTTGCTCTTTAGTCTTTTGAAGACTCGTTTTGAGCACTTCCCTCAATTCTTTGATGTCATCTTTGAGGGAGAATATTTGTGTTTGAGCCGCTTGATTCAACTTGGCTCCCGGATCGCTTTGATTCCGGCTATTTGATTCCACCTTCCGGTGGGAATACTTCTCAATCACTTGGGCTTGCTTCTCAATGAAGTCCCAAGCATCATCCTCTCTCATATCCATGAATGTGCCACAAGATAGAGATTGGAGGTTGAATTGCGTCTCCACATCCAACCCTTTGTAGTAGATCTCCAATAATTCCAGCTTGGAAATGCCATGGTGTGGGCAATCCAACAAGAGATCTTGAAACCTTTCCCAAGATTGAAACAAGCTTTCGTTAGGTTTCATAGAAAAAGCATTTATTTTACCTCTTAATTTGCCGTTTTGGATGGCGGAAAGAACTTGGTGAGGAATTCCGAAGACAATTCCTCCCATGTAGCTAACTTCGCAGCCGGAAGTGTTTGGTACCAAGCTAGAGCCTTATCCTTCAAAGAAAAGAAGAACGGTTTGATCTTGTAGTTGCTTGTAGTAGCCTTCTTCGGCTTCATAGTCTCCATGAGAATCTCAAAATTCTGCAAGTGTTGATGCGGAGATTCAGTACTTGCTCCGCCATATTGACTTTGGCGAACCATAGTGATGACTTGTGGTGAGAAGCTAAACTCTTGGATGTCTTCAGCTCCGAAATCCACACCTAGACGGCGTGGTTGCTGAATTGGATCCATCCGTTGCCCCAAAGTTCGGGGTCTATCTTCGTTATTGACCGCTCTAACGTTCCTAGTCGTAATGCGAGGGACGACCTTAGGTGTTGGAGTGTTTCGGGTAGGACGAAGTGATGGATCAATCTCTTCAAGTTCCGGCATATCCGGATCAATCTCTTCATCATCGGATGAGTCATTTCGAATGGATTTAGTTGGTGTCTTGACTTTCTTCTTCTTCTTGGAGTCGTTCAACTCCAACTTCATGTCCAACATCATAGCTCTTAGTTCATCAATCTGAAATTGATGACTTATTTCAGCTTCCTTTCGAGCCTTCTCACTCAACTGGAGTTGGCGTTGAGCTTCGTTCAGTTCAGCCTTGTAGTTTCTCTCATCGTTTTCAACCATTTTCTTCTCCTTCAACTTTCTCCTCAAAGTTCTTTCTAATTCGGGATCGAAAGGAATTAGATCTTTAGTGGATCTAGTCTTTCGCATATACCTAAAGAACCTGCAAAGATCACTCAAGTAGACAAATCAAATCACAAGAGCAAGAGCTCTCAAGCTAGACAACCGAAAACCAGATTTGATCTAGACCAAATCCCCGGCGACGGCGCCAAAAACTTGTTCGCTCGAAAGGGTGTGCGTCAAAGTCTTAAATTTATATCTAGAACTCAAAAGCAAAGCGAACCCGCAGTGTACGGATCGGCTGTAGAAAGGTAAGAATTCCAGAGTCGAACTCAGGGATTTGGTGAGAAAATTTCCAATTTCAATTATCTAGCGAAAGTATAAAAGCTTTTGTGATATGATAAAGAGAGAAATGATTCCAAGGATTCAAGTATCCGATTTAGGCTTTCGATTCAAGACACTTCTATAGATATAGGACAGAATTTATATTGCCAAGATTAAATGTTCAAAGGTAGGATTCGTACGATGAAGTTCCGAAACCTATATGACTAATCTATAGGTTCTCTCTATAAGGGTTGTTGAGGCTGCAATATAGAAATATCTAAAGACAAGAATTATGTTCAAACTAACTATCTAAAACTCCAGGATATGACTCTCCAAAGTACGAATAGAAAGCACACTTAGAATCTTAATAAAGGATGTTGAGTCTCTTTATTACCCAAATCTTGCAATCTTAATCTATTAAATGTAGAAACAGGTTTGAAGTGCATTCATACATTCAATTAGAGGGTAGGAAGGTTAAGCAAGATTGGGGTTTAGGCAAGGATTAGTTTTGATTAAAGATTAATTCAATTAAAGTTCGTCAGAAGAATAAATCGTGCTGTTCATACGAAAAATCGGCCGATTTTTCTCAAGAACAGTCCGATTTTCCTGTTTGTCGCAAAACTAAAATCTAAATTCTCAGGATCCTAATGTTTGAATGAGTTCAGTCTATCATCATCTAAGCCTTAATCATCAACTCTTCTCCCCAGAATCACAAGGGTTTTAGCCAACCATTTTCAAAATCGAATCAAATTAATTATTGAAGAAGATATCGCAAAGAAACCAAATCTTGAACGGAAAATTCAATAACTTTCAAATCTGTAAAACAATCGTCAAATCTGTTCAATGTATCTCTCAAACAACCCAATATCGTGTTCACAAACCACAAACAATGCAATGGAATAAAGAAATCTCACAATCAAAGATCAAGAATGACTTTCCGGCAAAAGCTCTTCAATCTCTCTCCAAGAATCGTTGATTTCTCCAAAACGTGTAAAGATTATCTGATGCGACCCCCTCGTCTTCGTTCGTAGGGTTCTCTTCTATAGTTTCTTGCAGATGGGCCGTTTGGCAAAACTCTCATCTAGCCCAAATTAATTGGGCTTTATGTCGTCTTTTCATTTGGCCTTGTCGTGAAGAAAATCGACCCAGTCGATTTTGGTGCAAAACCGTTCGATTTCAAGGTATGAAAATCGTCCGATTTATATATATATTGGCACGATTTTCTTCAACAGAAAGTGCTCTTCCTTTGGTTCGTCTTCTATGCTTCCCCTTTGCAATTCCTTAGCTCTTTGTGATCCTTCTAAGACTCTTTTAGCTTCCTTAACATCCTTAGATGCTTCTTGCTCCATTTTTGCTTCCAATTCAACTCTATTTACCTGCAATTCATCAAAATCTCGTGTAGACCTCTATTTCCGACAATTGATTGAATAGAACATAAAAGGTATGCAAAATCCCTCTAAATGCAAGGTAAATAGAGATAATGTGCTGCAATATGCATGAATATGATGGTACATAATTCATGTCATCAGTGTGTAAGACTAAGTGATTTAGATTGAATATACTCATGATCATCTTGACTTCTTCATCTTTACATTTCATTGCATGCTATCAAGTTAAGTGTAATTGTCTTTCCATGCTTTCATTTATTTGATACATAATTGCTTGTCCATTGCCATGAAACATGACTATGAAGGTGATCCAATATTAGAAGCACAACTCCAAAAAGATTTGCCATTTTTCTGCATACATAAATTATGTCATCTCTTAGTCTATAGTTGGGAATTTGCTCGGGGACGAGCAAACCTTAAGTATGGGGTATTTTGATAACACGATTTATGATCTAGATTTAGACACTCATTTAGATAGATTTCCCGCTCATTCATGCATGGTTTAGCATTAGTTCACGGCGTTTGCACTCAAATCACGTATTTTGTCGAGATAGACGTCTACTCGGACTTTTGCTTGCTTTGTAGGTATTTTGGGAGATTTAAGAGCCTAATCGATACATCCGAGGATCATTCCTCGAGATGACACACTTCCGGACTCATTGGAATGCAAGTTAAGGGCTAAGGAGGACTCATGGAACCTTGCCAACACAAGCCATGCACCAAATCATGGCTTAACGAGCCTAGAAGAAGACTCTGGACCAAACCACGGTCTGGACCAAGACCACGGCCGTGGACTTGCCCGTGATTCTTGCCAGGACCACATTGACAGCTGGCCACGATCTCTTCCATTGCTCTTGCATCTTAGTGGGTATTTAAAGGATTTTGCAGGCTGTAATTGAGGATCCTTCTCCTCTCTTTTGACCTACCTTTCTTCCCCAAAACACTTCTCCATTGTTGCCTCTCTTCCAAGCACCCATTAGGGGTGTTCTTGGAAGAGATTAGTGTAGATTCTCGTTTTAGAGTGAGATTAGATTGGATTCGAGTGAAGCTTCGATTGTTGTCAAGTTGGATTAGCTCTTGGAGCCTTGTAAGGATTTGGTAATTTCTATTCTATGCTTTTAATGTCTTTTCTTTAGATTGTTCTTCATCATTTGACCATGACTTGCAAGCATGCTTTATTTGTGGAGATTGATCTTGAAATGAATGTTGTTGGCTAAATAGATTGCGATTCTAGAGTAAGGAAAGAAGGGTTATGGCTAGAAGCACGATAGGATGAACCTAGATTTTTACCCTTGGATGACTTGTGTTGTTGAAATCCTAGTGTTTGTTGAGCTTAATTTAGCTTAGGATCACCTAATGCTATCAACCTAAGTGAGGGAAGAGATCTACCCGATGATTTCCGATCTTAGATACCTAAGATGACAAACCCTAGGTAGTGGTGAGCCTCACAAGCCGCCATTGGACTAAGTGTGCTAGGATAGTTGATTAGGACTTCCCTTTCCGAGACTTACCCGGTAAGGATAGGTTAGACCCCTAGGTAACAATCCGGTTTGTGTAGAATTCCTATCCTTAGGTTCTTAGAGACTTACCCGGTGATGAGACCTTAGGAATGGACTAGTGGACCATGAGACCTACCCGGTAATTGATCCCAATCTAGAAACGCTAAATCCCGACATATCATAGTTAACCCGAGGAATGAATAGATAGCTTGAGTCTATGCCATAACCGGACTTCCAATCTCTAGAATCCGCTTGTTACTTCCACTCTACTATCTTTTGTGTTTGTGTTGCTTGATTTTGTTCATATACTTGTGATCCTTGATTGATCACCTAAAAACCAACCAAAACATTGTGTTTTCCATTTTCTTTATTCCTAATCTTATCTTAGTCTAGATTCACACTATCTTTGATCATTGAATGACTTAGTTTCACCTCAGTCCTTGAGTTCGACCTCGGAATACTTTCCTTTCTACAAACGACCCGTACACTGCGGGTTTCGCTAGGTAGTTTAGGATTTAGTTCAAGTTATAAATGTAAAGCTTTTTGTGCTATTTCCTAGCGTAACAAGAATCGAAGGAAAGAGTGAAGAAGAGGCTGAAGTGGTGTGTTCTGCACACCATCCGCCCTTGCGCCTGTCTTGAGCCGCCCCAGCGCCGGCAGTGCACCGCCCCTGCGCCACCTCCTAGCCGCCCCTGCGCCACCTGCATCAGCTAGGTGTTTCACTTGGTTTTGCAGGTGTGTGTTGCTTCTAGGCTTTTGTAAGGATGTCTTTGTTCCCTCCTTTCCTAGTGTGAGAGCATAAGATCATGCTAGAGGTGTGAGGATGTGTTTGGTTGAGGTTATGACCGGGTTATGCCTTGTATGGCTTTTGAGGCTCATTAAGTTGTCAGTTAGGTTGAGGATGATCATATGGATCCCTTTGGGTCTAGGTGTGACCCTTGTATTGTTAGGAGATTGATATATCTCTTTATACCTATTTATAGGTTGTGTTGTCCCTCCAGTGTAGAGGTGATCGTGGTTGAGTTGTGATCGAGGTTGAGGTAAGTCCGTAGGACTTACTTAGCTACCATCCCTATATTGGGTGTTTGCATGAGTGGTGTGTGCATTATATGTTTGCTATGATAGCATGAGATGTCGTTCATTGATAGCATGAATTATAGTCTATATTTTGGGGTTTGTTTAGACGTTTTATCTTCAATAATCTGCATGTTTGTATGTATATTATGTGATTATATTACCATTTCATCTACCTTTGCGGGAATCGAGGTCTACACCTAGTTTGTTGTAATCGTAGGTAAAATGGCACGTTTTGCATCGAAAAGGAGCAAAAGGAGCTATGGAGTCATTGGAGCTACATTCAGGAACATAAGGAACCATCCAGGAAGCATAGCCATGGATTAGAGATTCACTTTGGACCAGATTTGAGAGATTTCACATTCAGTTGTGACTCACCTCGGTTGACCACAGATTCACCTCGACCGAGTTGATCCAGAGAAGTTGACTCGACCGAGGCGAACACCTGGGACGCGGCGAGAATATTTTATTCTTGGCTCAGATCTTTTATCTTTGGAAAGAGATCTTATATTTTTGGGCTTGGCTCTTGGAAGGAAGAAGATAATTCAGATCCTATATTTTACCTATTTTTATGGGAAGAGATCTTTCTAAGATATCTTATCTTTGGAGAGTAATTTTCATATAAAAAGGGTCGGATTTCCCACAAATCCGACATTCGCTATCACCTCGCTTACACCTTATACACCACAGCAGCCATACTCTAGTTGGGAGATTCGAAGAACCTTTTTGAAGGTTGAAGGAAGATTGAAGTCTATAGCTTTTATAGCTTTTGAAGGGTTTTTGTAAGATTATCTTAGATTCCCTTCCTTGTTGTCTTGCCTTGTTGGATTTTTATCCAAGGAACGCTTTTGTTGTGATATTTGATTCAGTTATTGAAGTCTTTTCATTAAATTCTTCTTGTTCAAATATTCACTTTCTTCCCATATATTTGATTAATACTTTCATGATGATGAGTGGCTAATTTCCTTGTGTGATTCTAGGGTGATTGGCTGAAGGTTGTGGGAAAAACAATGATAGAATGATCTTAATCACAGTAGGACCCTGAAAGTTCGAGTCTTTAACCTTAACCCTAAGCATCTCGCTCAGTCGATGAACATCTCGGCCGGGGTGGAATTTGGCTGACCGAGGTGACTTATCTGATCCTAAACTGAGAGTTAAGTGTTAGAGTTTGCCAAATCCTATTCTTATTACACCTTTCCTGGTTCAATGCAAGCCTAGGATGAGACTTACCCAGTAATTCCTTAGTTTGTGTACCTAAGATCATAAGTGTAGGTAATAAAGGTTTATCCTTTATTGGGGTTTGAGTGTGCTTTCATCCCATCTTTGTGAGTTAGCCTGAGACTTACCCGGTAAAGGTTGATTCTATTCCCCTAGATGGTGTGTTAGTTTGAGGTTATAGTTCTTTATCTTAATTCCTTGAGACTTACCCGGTAATAGGAGTTACGGTTTAGGATTAGTGAGTAGTGAGACTTACCCGGTGATCTATTCCACTTTAGTAATACCTTCCCCATGCAAAAACCTCAGCTTTGTCCCCTTATCTTTAGATCTTGAGTTGGAACCACAACTAGATGCTTTAATCCCTAGAATTGCATATTTCCTTTATTGACTTCTATATCATCTTTGATTGTTTTGATCACCTTTTGTGGTTAGTATTTACACATAAGCATACCGTAATTGGACTTTGTTTCACTAAGTCCCTGTGATCGACCCCTGGAATTCCTTGCTTTTTACTACGATTGACCCGTACACTGCGGGTTCGCATCCTTGTTTTAAGCTTACGTCTAGGGTTATAAATTTAAAGCTTGCACACACCGTTTGGAGCGAACATTCATACCGACCTATGTTTTATTGATTTCCCCGTATGCATGACAGTGATAACCTTTCCTTTTCATCCTGCCGTGGAGTCTAGGAGGTTCTCTGATGGCAGGCCAGACTGACTTTACAGGAAGGGCACAATCCACTCCTACAGGGTACACGGATTGTGGGACCGATACTTGTGCAGATGTCTAGTAGGCTCAGAGGCGAGGATGTATCGGTCCTGGTGTCACATAGTTTCATATATACTTATATATACGATTTGAGTGAATGACCATTATATTGAGATGATTAAATGGGAAAATGAGTGAAAGCATGCTGATGTGTTTATCTTTCCTTGAGTGTGATTGTGCTTATGCATTACTCTATATATGTGTATGGATAGTTAATGGTTTATTACCATGTTGTAAATGCCCCACAGGATAGGCACGATGTTGGGTGATCTAGCAAAGTGGCAGGCCGAGGACGTCTCGTACATAGGTTGTTGTGGGCTTTCGGGTTTGTTTATACTTTCCCTCCTGCGTGAGGATGATCTTTTGTTACCTCCTATGTGAGGGTGTTGTGTTTTGCACTCGGCTATACTGTCTTACCTTTGATTTTACAATTTATATTGTTTTATGTATTTGTTTTTATATCTGTCAGTGCCATGTTGTAAGGTCCAGTGAACTTGTCGTCAGGATAGGGTCAGGATCCATTGTGAGATCCTATCCCAATGTCGCACTCCGAGTCCCGGGGATTCGGGGTGTTACAATGTTGGTATCAGAGCCTTAGGTTGACAACAATGGCCCTTGCTACCTGCAATGAGGTTTGATAGGTAAAATAAATAGAACCCACATGGGGTCTGACGTTTTTAAAAAAGGTTTTTGGTTTTAAATGTGGTTTTGGGTTAGAGGTACGAGAAGTCGTCACTCCTGCTATGGATCTATACAATATAGTTATGTATATATGTATTATGGATTATGTATGTGTATGTGTTTAGTATATATATATAGGGTGCGGTTCCCATGAGAACAAGCTTATCGTGTAATCATGAGAACAATCTTAGACCGTCGGATGGTGAGTATTAAGGGTTGAGATTTAGAGTAGATATCATAATTAATAATAACAACGAATAATAATAATAATTAGGAAACCAACAATAACTACGAATAATCCACTCAACCAACAATAACTACGAATAATACATTAAACGATATGGCACCTTCGTAACAAAACGAATAATAATTACGAATCTGTTCTCACGATTACACGATAAGCCTGTTCTCATAGGATCTATACTCTCTCTCTCTCTCTCTCTCTATATATATATATATATATATGGCCTATATAGAGCCTTATAAGTTAGGTGTGCATACCCCGCAGATGGCTCGGACTAGAGCTACTGCCGCTGTAGGCAGAGGTAGAGGTAGGCCACCCCGTCCTCCGGGTGTGGTAGGTGAGGGACCATTTCCCGCTGTTGATCCACCAGTGGTGGAGGAGATACACGATGAGGTTGTAGAGAGCGTCGTCCCAGAGACGAGGAGTGGTGGATGTATGAGACATCATTCACACTGAGCCCAGTCTGATGACGCTGACCGTGTCTCCATGGGAGGACCGGAGTTTAGAGAGTACCTCCGACGTTTTGAGGAGGACATCAGGGCTGGCAGGCGGGCCCCAGACTTACCAGTACATGAGGGATCTTCCGATAGATCTTAGGGAGTGACACATGTGCCAACTGCACCTGCACATGTTGATGAGCCAGTTCGAGTTGTGGAGGAGATTCGAGGGCCTCGACTAGATGCCTGGTTGAAGGCATTTCACCAGCAGGGAGTGCCACATTTCTCAAGAGAGATTGGCTTACAGACTGAGGTGTGGAGTAGGCATGTATACTCAGCTTTAGAGTCTATTAGGTACCGTGAGGACAAACGGATAGAACTAGTACAGTCTCTATTCCATGACCTTGCAAATTAGTGGTGGAGGACTGTACGGACTAGAGCCACCAGTTATGATCATATGAGGAGAATGATTAGGGAGCAACTATGCTTGCCTCACTGAGGAGGGAGAAGTTGCAGGATTTTGTGGAGGCCGGCTTTGAGGACGTGCCTATTGCAGACGCCATCCGCTGCTTCCAAACCGAGTTAGCTTTGCTGGGTCCAGCTGCACCATCTGCGGACCAGCATGTGTATATGTTCTCTCGTCGTCTAAGGGAGAGTGCACGTTCATACATGGCGGGATGCCATTGCGAGTCCCTAGCCGATTATCAAGACCGGGCTTTTGCTTATGAGAGGGAGCGAGCCAGTCAGAGGAGAGCTTCTTAGACCGGACGGTCTGAGAAGAGGCAGCGCATTGGGCAGACCAATGGAGTTGGAGGAGCTTCTGGTTCTAGACGAGACCAAAGACGACAAAGTTACCCCTCGTCTTCGCCGACTGTAGATAAGGGACGACAGTGTTACAACTGTGGTGATCGTGGCCATCTGAGGCCAAATTATCCCAGACCAGTTGTGACTTGCTTTACTTGTGGTAGACCAGGCCACAGAGCTGCCTTCTGTAGGCAGGGTGGAGTTGCATCTCAGCAAGGTTCTTCCCCTGCCAGTGTAGCAGGAGGTGGTCAGAGGACACCCCTCAACAGCAGACACAGGGGCAGTAGAGAGTCCCAGAGCGTCCATCTACTCAGGGTTCTGCTCTAGGACCGAGTAGAGGCAGAGGTAGAGATGTTGGCACTAGTGATGCTAGAGGAGCCCAAGGGCGAGCTTTTGAGTTGAGAAGTGCAAAGGATCCACCTGCACCGGCTGCTAGAGGTATCATTCTGCTTCATGGTTTACGTGTTAGAGTTTTGTTTGATACTGGTGCTACGTATTCATTTATTTCTGATACATGTGTTGAGCGTTTGAGTTTAGCTACCATAGAGCGGATACCCTTCAGTACAAGGTTACATGATGGTAGTCGGGTTAAAGGTACCCGTGAGATACGTAGTTATCCCCTTCGCTTAGGGACTCGTGTTTTACTTGATGACTTCTTAGTGATGCCATTAATGCATGAAGAAGTCATATTAGGTATGGATTGGATGCGTAGACACCATGTAATTTTGGATGTTGGTAGACGGACTGTTATAGTCTCTACCGAGGTTGGTCAGATTGAGGTCTTCCGAGGTTGGGACCTTAGTTCTGTCATCAGCGCCGTACGAGCAGCTAGACTGATTGCACAGGGATGTGATTCCTTCTGGTGCTACGCCATAAAGGATGGAGAGAGTCCAGCTTTGGAGGACATTCTAGTGGTCTGCGAGTTTGCAGACATACTTGCTGAGTCGTCGAGCTTACCGCCTCAGAGGAGTGTGGACTTCAGCATAGAGTTAGAGCTTGGCACGAGACCCATCTCAAAGGCCCCATACCGTATGGCACCTGTCGAGATGTTGGAGTTGAAGAAGAAACTCGAGGAGTTGGTTGAGAAGGGCTTCATACGCCCTAGTGTTTCACCATGGGGTGCACCTGTCCTCTTCGTGCGGAAGAAGGACAGATCCTTGAGGTTATGCATTGATTACAGAGAGCTGAACAAGGTGACCATCAAGAACAGGATTCCATTGCCTCGTATTGATGATCTACTTGATCAGCTTTAGGGAGCAACAGTTTTCTCCCGGATTGAATTGCGCTCAGGATATCATCAACTAAGGGTGAGAGAGTAGGATGTACACATGACGGTATTTCGTACCCGTTATGGATACTACGAGTGTGTAGTGATGTCATTCGGGTTGACGAATGCCCTAACAGTCTTCATGGAGTTGATGAACAATATTTTCATCGACTTTCTGGATCAGTTTGTGGTGGTTTATATTGACGATATATTGGTATACTCTCGTAGCAGAGAGGAGCATGTCGGTCATCTGAGGACGGTTTTGCAAACTTTGAGGGATAGAGAGTTGCATGCCAAGCTCTCTAAGTGCGAATTCTGGATGTCTGAGGTTGCCTTCCTTGGACATATCGTCTCCGCTGATGGGATCATGGTTGACCCAGCGAAGATTGAGTGTGTGGCTGCATGGACGACACCAATGAACGTCAAGGAAGTGCGTAACTTTCTTGGCCTAGCCCGTTATTACAGACGCTTTGTGGAGGGATTTTTTGTAATTGCCCGTCCACTGACGAGTCTTCTAATGAAGACTACTAGATTTGTATGGACTGACCAGTGTGCCTAGAGCTTTGAGGAGTTGAAGAGACGTTTGGATTCTGCTCCTGTCCTAGCACAACTAGAGGGTTCTGATGATTTTGTGGTTTACAGTGATGCATCCAAGCTAGGCTTGGGATGTGTACTGATGTAGAGAGGTAGAGTTATTGCATATGCATTTTGATAGGTGAAGACGTATGAGGAGAACTACCCGACTCATGATCTGGAGTTGGAAACGGTAGCTCATGCTTTGAAGATCTAGAGACATTACCTGTATGGTGCTACATGTTAGATCTTCACAGACCATAAAAGTCTGAAGTATATTTTCACGCAGCGGGAGTTGAATAACCGCCAACGTCGATGACTTAAGTTGATCAAAGACTTTGACCTTGAAATTTTGTATCATCATGGCAAGGCGAATGTTATAGCTGACGCCTTGAGTAGGAAGACGCCTCGAGAGAAGGCGATTGCAAGATTGATAGTACAACCTCAACTTCAGAGGGATCTAGCTTGGCTAGAGTTGGACATCCAGTTTCCTGAGGATGCCCAATTTTATGCTTTAAAGGTTTTACCTAGTCTGTTGGATTAGATCCAACAGAAGCAGGGGACCTACCCGACCTTGATGAGGATCACAGAGAGGATGTCTCGTGGAGAGGCACCACAGTTTTCCGTTGGAGCTGATGGAGTGATGAGGCGACATGATCGCATCTGTGTTCCTGCCGATGCAAAGTTGAGACAGAGGATTTTACAGGAGGCTCATTGTACACCTTACTTTGTACATCCAGGTACGAGTAAGATGTATCATGATGTGAGCCGTTCATATTGGTGGGGAGGGATGAAGCCCGATGTAGCCATATTTGTGGCTCAGTGTGCGACCTGCCAACAGGTCAAGATAGAGCATTATAGACCTGGAGGTGAGCTTCATCCACTGTCAGTGCCGCAGTGGAAGTGGGAGGACGCCTCCATGGATTTTGTGACCGGTTTAAAACCTAGTAGGAATTTTGATGCCATATGGATTGTTGTTGATAGACTAACGAAGATGGCACGTTTCATTCCTATTAGAGAGACGTGGCCAGTGAGTAGATTTGTTGAGGAGTACACTAGACAGATAGTGAGACTCCATGGTGTACCGAGAACGATCATCTCTGATTGAAATGGACGGTTTACCTCGAGGTTTTGGCAGCATATTCAGACTACTTTGGGAACGAGTCAACACTTCACGATTGCGTTTCACCCCCAGGCCGATGGTCAGTCTGAGAGGACCATCCAGACTTTGGAGGATATATTGCGAGCTTGTGTGTTAGATTGGGGACAGGGATGGTCTGATTACCTCCCACTCGTTGAGTTCTCATACAATAACAATTGACATGCATCTATTGGGATGGCTCCTTATAAGGCACTGTATGGACATAGGTGCCGTACACCTTTATGCTGGGGGGGAGCCTAGTAGTATCAGTGGGATAGCGCTAGAGCAGATTCAAGATGATATGGCTCGAGTAGCGCTGATCAGAGAGAGGATGGTGGTTACACAGAGTCGCCAAAAGTCATATGCAGACAAGAGGAGTCGGCCTCTAGAGTTCAGAGTAGGAGCTCATGTGTGGTTGAGAGTATCTCCGGCGCGTGGCGTTAGACGTTTTGGCATAAAGGGGAAGTTGAGTCCCCCGATATGTCGGTCCTTTTGAGATACTGGATAGAGTTGGGAGAGCAACCTACAGATTAGCTTTGCCTCCAAGGTTAGAGGGTGTTCGCCTTGTGTTTTATGTGTCTCAACTGAGAGAGTACATACCAGATCCGAGGTACATTGTGAGTTATGATGATTTGATGGTGGAGCCAAACCAAACCTTTGTTGAGCATCCTATTGCAGTCCTAGAGCGATGTAACACCCCGAATCCGCGGGACTCGGGGCGCTACAGGTTGGGACCTCACAATGGGTCCCGACCCTTAGCTTGACAACAATTTCACCGGATCTTGCAACAAGGCATAAATAAAGGCCAAAACCAAAATACTTTTATTGCAAAATAAAGAAAAACCCAAAAGAATACAACAAAGGACTTCAGCCGAAAATACAACCCCAAATACTAAACGCCAACAACATACAATAAACACAATACTCAAACTCGACTCCATCCCAAAACCCAAACCTAAAATGTACGGAACCCCGGCTGCCCACTCTTCCGGATCTCTCGGCCGCAATCCTAACCTGCAATGCAATCTACAACAGTCGGTATAAAACCGTTAGCTCATATTCGAAGCATTAGAATCAATGGGAAAGGCACAAACACAAGTAAATCATCATAAACACACAACATTCTCAAAGCACATAATTCCGGTTTATTATCTTTTTATTATTAAGTCATATCACGTTCTAATTCAACTTAGTTTTGTGACACGAGACCACCGTGGTCCCGCCTCGGTCCCTACTTACCGGCATGGAACGGTGCGGATGCCTCCGACCGTCTAACCAGCACGGGCTAGTCGCCAAGAACCTCCTAGACTCTCGCAAGAGCTAGGCAGATGATGTCACCGCCCGTTATCATACACTTGGGCCAAAATAATATATAAAGGTCGGTAATCCTATTTCCGGTTTAGTTGTTATAACATAAACAATAAACACACACCACCAAACACACATCAAAGCTAATACAAGGAATACGAGCTAAGTAAGTCCGGAGACTTACCTCATCCCAAAGATAATCCCGCTAACCACCGCTCTCAACTTCCCGTAGGAAGGCACTCAACGCCTGGTCAAAACAAGGCACACAATCAACATCTCTCTCACATGCTAGAAGTCCTTAGACTTCTAGACCCAATGATCTCGCAAGATCATAAACCATAACCATGCTAGGATAGCGAACTCCTAGTCCTCACGATCTCACAAGGTCATAATCATCACAACACATACTAGGATAATCTCGTCCTAGTCTCCACAATCTCAACAAGATCATACAACCATAATCTCAATCCTCATAAGCTCACAAGATCCACCCAAACACTCAACGCCCTACAATCTTCACAAGATAACATCCACACCTCAAGCCTTATAATGATCATAAATCCTCAAAACTCACCTAAGGTCCAAAGCCACTACTTGGCATTCACTCTAAGTTATGCTAGATTATCCAACCTAGCATGATACTAATACTAAACATAACTAAATCAAGGAAGAGAAAACTCACACGACGTCAAGACGGATGTGGAACTTGGACTCGTTAGGCCTTTATCGGGGCGCTTCCGGACCTAAAACCAAAGCTACACAAAATTAGCCTAAACGCTAATTTTGGAAGGAAGATTAACGCATATAAAAATCTAAGGAAGCCCCGCTTTCAAAACAAGGGTAAAACTCGCAAAACATTTTCCGGGGTGATCACAACAGTTTATAAATACGGGTCAAAACCAAAACAACTTTCCGGCAACTAAGAAACTCTCGAACTTGGCCATTTCCCGAAATAAACCTTGGGTTGAAACTATGATTATACACAAGACATAAAACATCGTGTAAGTAAATACAAGACTAGAACTCGAAGTAAAACCCAAGCTTAAAATCCGCAATTATATTTTCCGGGCAACCTAAACAACATCATAAACCCAAGGTAAAACTCGTTTTCCAAGCCAAGGTTAAACAAAACCACTCAACCGCTTTCCGGGGCAAAATATACAATTTGAGAAACGTGGGTTATATTTGGTAAATTAAACTTCCAGCCAAAATCTGTATTTATTTCATCAGGGGCATAAATGCAAACTTCAGAAATTAGGGCCATTACTGCAAATGCAAAACATTGGTTACATTTTGTAATTACACTAAAAATTAGGGGCCACTATTTGAATTTAACAAATAGGGTTTCTTTTAACCAGAAGAGGCAAGAGTGACGCTGGAGGAGAAGACAACAGCGCCGGCGGCTCCGCTTGGCTCCGGTAGGGCTTGTGCCGGCAGGGGCGGCTTCAATGGCGTCATTCAGGGCGGCAAGGCGTGGCGGCAGTGGCCCCAGGCCGTCAGGGTTCATTGCGACAGGGGAGGGCATGTGAGGCGAGGGAAAACAGGTGGCTTCGGTCTCCGGCTTTGACTGAGGCGCAAGGCGCACTAGTGCGAGGCTCGACTACGGGAGAAGGTGGGGCTGCCAACGGGGCTCTAATAGGCTCCCTCCAGTGGCTGCACTAGTGTTTCAATGACATTGTTGAGTTCTGATTCCGAACCCTGGCGGAGAAGAAGGAAGGGAGAGAGATTTCGGGTCAAAGCCGTTGGCGCTGGGGAAGAGAAGGAAAGAAAATAACAGGGTAGAGGTTCTTGTTGTCTTCAGTGAGGACTGGTTCAGGCCCTCCACATTCACACCAGAAGAGCGGCTCGTTGCTGTTCACATTTTCAGAGGACTGGTTGGAAGAGACAAGGTGAAGGGAAAGCTGAGCGTGAAGGGCTGCTGCGTTGGTGTTTTGGAGGGAGGAGAAGAGTTGAAGGACAAAAGGTCTCAAGGGTCATCTTCAGACCTGAGGAGTCAGGCTAGGCAGTAGTAGTCTGGGCGGGACGCATGTCAGGGAGTGAGACAAGGCAGGAAGAAAACAAAAGGATAAAAAGAAATAGGAAGAAAGAAAAAATAAATAAATAAACTCGCTAGAAACGAACCGAACGGGATTGTTGGATCGAAAAAGTTTTTCAACTTCCCCGAAATAAAATACGGAAAAATATATATGGATTACCCGTATATATAAACTCGTAAAAATATATTTTTCAATACAAAACCCGTTCCCGTGAATTATTTACGAGATTATATAATACTTAAAATACGGGTAATAAAATATATCGATATCTACTCGTGGGTTTTAAGTTACGAGGTCAAAATACTCGTAAAAAAATTGTAAGCTGTATTAAAAATAGCGATAAGATCTGAGAAAATAAATAACGCAACGTACCAAAAACTGGGGCGTTACATCAGATCCCCCTAAAAACAAGTTTCGTCCCGAAACTTGCCACACGCCGAACATCTCGGTCCCTAAGGCCGAGGTATAAACTCATAACTAGGAAGGCTTAGATCTTCTAATCTATATACACTAAAACTGCTTCAACCACCATCGCAATATAACTATAACTAGTCATAAAACTCATTCTCGCACGGGGGGCAAACAACATATAACATCACATATATACACAACCAAGGGAAGAACTAGGTCCAACCCTTCGATCTATCAACGCTACTAGCTCGGCGTAAACTCAACCAAAGATACTATCCTTTGACTTCCTATTAGCCTCATTGGTTCTACGATGCCACTAACTCATCAAGACCGGCAAAACTTCTCGAGTCATATCTGTACTTCCTAGATTGACACACATGAAACACCGGGTGCACACTCTCTACTCTTGGCGGCAACGCCAACCTTTAAGACACTTCTCCAACTCGTGTTAAGATCTCAAAAAGGTCGATATACCGGAACTCAACTTCCTTCACGGTTATTTCTCAATACAACACCAAAGAAGATCGAACTTCCAGTTTACACCGTTGGTTTGGATTCTTGTCGAACCAAACTTTGATGTTATGTTTCCCCAATTCTTGTTGCAATTCCAAGTAACAAAGGAAGTAATTTACTCCATACTACTTCTACTAACACGACACTTAGGCTATTACTTTTACATCGCTCCTCACTACTTGATTAAGACCTTGTCTTGAACAATCACTTGCACACCTCAAACCCATAATACCTCAAGGTAAATCAAAACAGTTGCACCAATAAATCTCCTTTTAAACTCTTCACAACGTTATTGTCAATTTCCGTCTCATTCAATACTTCATTGTCATCCGGAGTAGGTTACCATAATTGGCGTTATACAACCCCTCCCTTCAAAAATCTGGTAAAGCTTGACACATCTAAGAGAATTTGTAACTTCCTTCACATCTTTCGGGGTTTGGCATCCCAAGACAACTTGTCAAACATTTTCTCTCTTTTTTAAGAGTAGACCCAAAATATCTCCTCCGGGCATCACTTAGCCCATATGGAGTGACTACAACTCGTAGTGACCCTGGTTGGTCCGGGCTGTCATAATTGCTATATCCGAGTCTCGAAATCTCAAACGGTGACAATCAAATCTTAGTTAATCTTAGAAGAAACTACCGACCCTTGCAACCGGTCGAGTAGATCATCTATCCGTGGTGAGGGATACTTGTTCTTCATTGTTATCTTGTTCGGCTCATGGTAATCGATGTACAAATGGAGATAACCGTCTCTATTTTCGCAAACTAGTGTTCTCCATAATAACTTCAAATCAAGAGTTTAAGATATATTCAGAGTTCTCCATAGCTTTTCACTAATTCTAATAAACTCTTTTCAATAAGTTCTTGCAATTGCTCCTTCACTTGCTTCCACAACTCCTGTCTCTTCACAAGTGTCATTATATATGGGGCCTTAGATATCGGAATTGAGTCAAGCTTAACCTTATTGGAAAAATCCTCATTCTAACGTATTGGAATCCGTGATATCTCGATTCTCGTTTTTTTTTCTTTTGTCCCATAACATAAGACCGACACAACCTTGTCTTAAACTTGACAGGTGGTCATGATACTAATGATCTACCCCGATTTGCTGGGATGACATTGTTTAGACACATGCATTGTTCCATCTGCATCTATATTGTCAACCGTCCTCTTTCAAAGATCCTTCATCTCCTGAACTCGTGGAACTGGCTCGAGTCTTCCGACTCTTGAAGCCTTGGTTAAACAATAATTCAACTTATTCCCTTTTCTCGCTTCAAAGGGATGGCGATAATAACATCTCTTGATCTCGCGCATGTGTTCAGTCACAAAGGTCTTAACTACAAGACTCGTTCATGCCTTATAACAAATTGAGACAATCTTCTTCGCTTTCTCGGACATCCCAACCTATGGGAGGAGCTCTCTGTTAACCACATCAGCTTTCACTATAGACATCCTTTCTTCAAGTAGGTGTAGAAATTTACACTTCACTTTCTTATGTAACGTCAACCCGACGGTAGAGGTTCTAACCTCAATCTTCCATGTACTTTCTATATATCCCATATCGATATAAAACTTCAAAACCTCAGTCTTCTCTTACTCTCGTTGGTCACCTTATGTATCTCATGGTATCCATGAACAACTTCACAACCGTACTAGTATGCCTTTAGGCGAAAATTCCCGACCACAAACACTGAAAGATCCACTCAGCTCCACCAAGCATTAACATCATAAACTCTAAGCTTGCAGTTTTGCCCTAATCCGGATTCCTTGTTTCACGTTATAGCCACTATGGCTTCGCCATACGAGTCACAAAAACCTTGACTTAGCCTACGCTCGCGAAAACATGACATCCATAACCTTAGAACAAACATACCATACATCTCCTTCTATACCCCCCTTTTTCGCACAACAACTATAGAAGGTTCACCTTCTTCTTAATTTGTCCTTCCAGTTCCTTTTACCTTGATCCGTTTCACTCCTCCATATGACAACCCATGACCTAAGAAGGTAGCACCATATCGTTACAAATCCCCCCCACAAGGCATGTTACCCTCACTTGCTAGAATTGATAGATTGTTAGTTAATTAAGATGTTTATACTTTCGTCAACACACCTCATTGTTACTGACATTCAACCATCACGAATGTTCCCAATTCTTGTTACCGTTCCTTTATAATTCACGCTCTTGGTTACTCTTCTCATCTGCACTCATCCATAGACAACCAACACATGCACGTTCTCGACTATCACCGATTAGTTTATAGCTGACCTTCTCCAAGCTAGTCCAGAGGCTCACCATTCTCCTTACCCTCCATGTTACCATACTCTTGAAGGCTACCTTCTCAGGGTACTTTGTCTTAAACTTCACTTGCTCATTTCACTCTTCACACCATTCCTTAACTCTTTCTACATTCCACGCTTCCTTCCACTTCTCTAAGATAACTATATCTTCTTGTCCTTGTGGTTTCATATAATCCCTTTCATAGGCTTAACCATTCTTCCTTGATGTCTTTCTAGTGCACCTTCCCAAATATTCTGACCTTAATTAGCATACACTCGCGTTCCTCTTGGTTGGTATCTTTAGTCTTTCGATCAAAGCTCCTTGTTTCGTCTTTCATCTCCTTGGGATCATCATTTATACACACTTCCTCCTTCTTGGCGTTTCTTAGCCTTGTCATCATAACGGAAACCAGCCAACTCCACGTGAATCTCCACCATGCTTTTCTTCTCATAAATCTAGTAATGTTGACACTTCACTTATTGGTACCTCGTAAGCTTAACTTATGGTATCTTAATCTTTCGCAAATGGTTCGTTCATCCTTCCCATCTTGACTCAAATGCTTAGGAGCGTCGGAAGAAAACTTCACATCTCAAGGGAATACCACCTTTAACTTTGCTAAATGTACCCATCTCCTCCTCGATTCACATCTTTAGTTGTCCACGCGTCTTCTTGAAGATCTTAAGTTTGTTATCTCTATTGGTCTCGTTGTCTTTCTAATCGTGATTTCTTTGTAACCACCTCCACACCTTCGTGTCACTCCTTTTTCTTGTATGGTCTCCATCTCGATTTCTCTTAAGTTGTCTCGAGTTTTCTTTCATTTGGTTGTCCTTCGCTTACATCATCTCTAAACCTCCTCTTCGACCTTCTCTTAAAAGAGTACGAGAACTCTAGGATGTTCGCCCGAACGTAGTGCTCAACTCGATACTTGAGCATACTCGTCATCGTATATACACTATCCTAATCCCAAAAAGGCGTTTGTCCAAGGTCGATGATAGCTTCATATCATCTTAACTATAAGGTCCACTACTACTAATATAATACTAGCATAACATATGTGTATGTCTATATAACTATATATATATAAGTCCTATTTTCACATTACTACTAATATCACGCATTCGGCATTTCCATTACAACAATACAAGGTTCAAAACATATAATTGTTCACATATACAGCTATACACATAAATCATGTCCATCATGCATAACTACAAACCTCATATTCATATCTATATAAACATATATATATATATACATATTAAAATCTAATAAACTAAGCTGCCGAGATCCGCGGAAGGAGTGGTGGTCCGTACATTCTACCCCGACTCATGCATGTGATTTTGAAAACGAAAACTCGGAACCCGTGGGGTTCTGTTTATTCCTTATTCGGCCTTTAGAAGATTGCGAGTGCCATTGTTTTCAACCTAGGGCTCTGATACCACTTTTGTAACACCCCGAATCCGCGGGACTCGGGGTGCTACAGGTTGGGACCTCACAATGGGTCCCGACCCTTAGCTTGACAACAATTTCACCGGATCTTGCAACAAGGAACAAATAAAGGCCAAAACCAAAATACTTTTATTGCAATGAAAAGAAAAACCCAAAAGAATACAACAAACGACTTCAGCCGAAAATACAACCCCAAATACTAAACGCCAACAACATACAATAAACACAATACTCAAACTCGACTCCATCCCAAAACCCAAACCTAAAATGTACGGAACCCCGGCTACCCACTCTTCCGGATCTCTCGGCCGCAATCCTAACCTGCAATGTAATCTACAACAGTCGGTATAAAACCGTTAGCTCATATTCGAAGCATTAGAATCAATGGGAAAGGCACAAACACAAGTAAATCATCATAAACACACAACATTCTCAAAGCACACAATTCCGGTTTATTATCTTTTTATTATTAAGTCATATCACGTTCTAATTCAACTTAGTTTTGTGACACGAGACCACCGTGGTCCCGCCTCGGTCCCTACTTACCGACATGGAACGGTGCGGATGCCTCCGACCGTCTAACCAGCACGGGCTAGTCGCCAAGAACCTCCTAGACTCTCGCAAGAGCTAGGCAGATGATGTCACCGCCCGTTATCATACACTTGGGCCAAAATAATATATAAAGGTCGGTAATCCTATTTCCGGTTTAGTTGTTATAACATAAACAATAAACACACACCACCAAACACACATCAACGCTAATACAAGGAATACGAGCTAAGTAAGTCCGGAGACTTACCTCATCCCAAAGATAATCCCGCTAACCACAACTCTCAACTTCCCGTAGGAAGCACTCAACGCCTGGTCAAAACAAGGCACACAATATACATCTCTCTCACATGCTAGAAGTCCTTAGACTTCTAGTCCCAATGATCTTGCAAGATCATAAACCATAACCATGCTAGGATAGCGAACTCCTAGTCCTCACGATCTCACAAGGTCATAATCATCACAACACATACTAGGATAATCTCGTCCTAGTCTCCACAATCTCAACAAGATCATACAACCATAATCTCAATCCTCATAAGCTCACAAGATCCACCCAAAAACTCAACGCCCTACAATCTTCACAAGATAACATCCACACCTCAAGCCTTATAATGATCATAAATCCTCAAAACTCACCTAAGGTCCAAAGCCACTACTTGGCATTCACTCTAAGTTATGCTAGATTATCCAACCTAGCATGATACTAATACTAAACATAACTAAATCAAGGAAGAGAAAACTCACACGACGTCAAGACGGATGTGGAACTTGGACTCGTTAGGCCTTTATCGGGGCGCTTCCGGACCTAAAACCAAAGCTACACAAAATTAGCCTAAACGCTAATTTTGGAAGGAAGATTAACGCATATAAAAATCTAAGGAAGCCCCGCTTTCAAAACAAGGGTAAAACTCGCAAAACATTTTCCGGGGTGATCACAACAGTTTATAAATACGGGTCAAAACCAAAACAACTTTCCGGCAACTAAGAAACTCTCGAACTTGGCCATTTCCCGAAATAAACCTTGGGTTGAAACCATGATTATACACAAGACATAAAACGTCGTGTAAGTAAATACAAGACTAGAACTCGAAGTAAAACCCAAGCTTAAAATCCGCAATTATATTTTCCGGGCAACCTAAACAACATCATAAACCCAAGGTAAAACTCGTTTTCCAAGTCAAGGTTAAACAAAACCGCTCAACCGTTTTCCGGGGCAAAATATACAATTTGAGAAACGTGGGTTATATTTGGTAAATTAAACTTCCAGCCAAAATCTGTATTTATTTCATCAGGGGCATAAATGCAAACTTCAGAAATTAGGGCCATTACTGCAAATGCAAAACATTGGTTATATTTTGTAATTACACTAAAAATAAGGGGCCACTATTTGAATTTAACAAATAAGGTTTCTTTTAACCAGAAGAGGCAAGAGTGACGCTGGAGGAGAAGACAGCAGCGCCGGCGGCTCCGCTTGGCTCCGGTAGGGCTTGTGCCGGCAGGGGCGGCTTCAATGGCGTCATTCAGGGCGGCAAGACGTGGCGGCAGTGGCCCCAGGCCATCGGGGTTCATTGCGACAGGGGAGGGCATGTGAGGCGAGGGAAAACAGGTGGCTTCGGTCTCCGGCTTTGACTGAGGCGCAAGGCGCACTAGTGCGAGGCTCGACTACGGGAGAAGGCGGGGCTGCCAACGGGGCTCTGATAGGCTCCCTCCAGTGGCTGCACTAGTGTATCAATGACATTGTTGAGTTCTGATTCCGAACCCTGGCGGAGAAAAAGGAAGGGAGAGAGATTTCGGGTCAAAGCCGTTGGCGCTGGGGAAGAGAAGGAAAGAAAATAACAGGGTAGAGGTTCTTGTTGTCTTCAGTGAGGACTGGTTCAGGCCCTCCACATTCACACCAGAAGAGCGGCTCGTTGCTGTTCACATTTTCAGAGGACTGGTTGGAAGAGACAAGGTGAAGGGAAAGCTGAGCGTGAAGGGCTGCTGCGTTTGTGTTTTGGAGGGAGGAGAAGAGTTGAAGGACAAAAGGTCTCAAGGGTCATCTTCAGACCTGAGGAGTCAGGCTAGGCAGTAGTAGTCTGGGCGGGACGCATGTCAGGGAGTGAGACAAGGCAGGAAGAAAACAAAAGGATAAAAAGAAATAGGAAGAAAGAAAAAATAAATAAATAAACTCGCTAGAAACGAACCGGACGGGATTTTTGGATCGAAAAAGTTTTTCAACTTCCCCGAAATAAAATACGGAAAAATATATATGGATTTCCCGTATATATAAACTCGTAAAAATATATTTTTCAATACAAAACCCGTTCCCGTGAATTATTTACAAGATTATATAATACTTAAAATACGGGTAATAAAATATATCGATATCTACTCGTGGGTTTTAAGTTACGACGTCAAAATACTCGTAAAAAAAATGTAAGCTATATTAAAAATAACGATAAGATCTGAGAAAATAAATAACGCAACGTACCAAAAACTAGGGCGTTACAAGCGAGGTGTGAGATGCCTGCATTCGAAGGACATTCCTATGATGACGATACAGTGGTCTAGAAGTGGACCTGAGGAGGCTACATGGGAGACTGAGGATAGTATCCAGAGAAACTATCCAGATTTTTATGCCGAGATAGAGGCGCCTAGGGTCGATGAGTAGATCTTAGTGCTATCTTGGTGAGTATGTGATTATGTGCTTATGTGCTTACATGCCTTGATGTGCTTTATGATCTTATTAGATCTTACTATGCTAGCATGATGTATGTTATAGCTGGAGATGATTATTCCCTCCATGCTATTTGAGTATGGTACATGTTTATAGCTGGAGATGGTTCCTTCCTCCATGCTACCTTGATGGACATAGTTTCAGTGGAGATGTGATTCCTCCATGCGATGTATATGCTTATGTTTTGGCTAGATATGTGCTTCCCCTATGCCTTGTGATGTGATTTGGTGAGAGATGTGATTCCTCTACGCCTTTGGGTAGCGTTATGGCCCTGTTTTCTAGAGTTGATGATTCCTCCATGTTGGTGACGTTTGAGGTTATAGATTTGTTATAGGTTATAACCTTTTGAGCGGAGATGTGATACCTCTGATAGAAAGAGCGAATTTTACCTCGGCTTATGAGTCCGAGAGGTTTTGGGATCTTGCAAGTTTCGGGACGAAACTTGTTTTTAGGGGGGGTGAGATGTAAGAGCCTAGTTCCTGAGTTGCTGAGAGAGCGAGCAGAGGGCCAGGAATTAGCCTGGACCACCCCTGCCTGACCATGGAACCGCCCCTTCAGTTTGCCTGGGCCGCCCCTACGGCTCACAGAGTCCGCCCCCACGGTTGTGTTTGCTGCAGCCGTCTTCTTTGACCCTTTGACCCGTGCTTTACCCTTTTTACCTCCTTTATATACTTCATTTCTTACCTCCTGATGAGGGTTTATCTTTCTCAGCTCCATCTCTCTATCTCTTGCGTATATTTCTTCTCCTCTCTTCTCCCTTGGATCATCTTTGAGCTTTTGTGAGTTTGTAAGCCTTGTGCTTGGCTTTGCTTGTGGTTTATGGATGATGTTGTTGTTGTGCCTTGTTGAGCCAGCTTGAGGTTGTGGTGCTGCTGTGTTTGACCTTCTAGAGAGCTCAGCTTGGTGAGTTTCATGGTTTCTCCTCTTTCTTTCTTCTTTTCTTCATCCTTTCCTCCCTTTCCTTAGTTTAGTATAGATTCCTTAGGGCTGGATCATGTTTCGCCATGTTTGGCTTGTGTTAATGTGTATATATGTATGTTATATATGTATGTTGCTGTTGGAGTGAAGGAGTAAAGAATCGAAGGAAAGAGTGAAGAAGAGGCTGAAGTGGTGTCTTCTGCACACCAGCTGATGTGATCGAACTCGATTCGAACACGAGGATCCACCGGCACAAGTTCACACTCGGATTAGAATCGGTGAAATGGAACTCTTTTTTTTGGATTTTGTGTTTTTGGATATGAAGAGCAAATTCCCTCGGCCTCTCACTTTGGGAATCCCTCAACTCGAACGAACTACCCTCGGAATCTCACTTTGGGGTTCAAACCTTCGTTCCTCGGCCTCTCACCTTAGAACCACCTAAGCATCTCACCTAGATGTTTGAAAACTAAGCATCTCACCTAGAATTCGGGTTTTGTTTTAAAGCAAACAACAACTTTGAAAGCACAAAGGCTAACTTACTTTATTTCACTTGACTTCTCTTACAATGGGAGGATACAAGGCTTTATATAGCCACAAAACTCAGCCTAGAAACTCCCTAATTAAGTGCTAGAAATATCAAAGATTTAACAAAAGGAAATGCAAGAAATTCAAGAGTGTTTCTAGGAAATTCAAACACATAAATGGCCACATTTAGCCTTTATTCAAAGATGACTATTGGATCCTATTCTCTTCACTTGGACAACACATCAAGGATGGTCTAATCAAGTCTTGGACGTCCATATTGAAGGAGAAGAAGATCATTGAACTAACTTGGCCTCCATTCAATGTATGTGTGTGAAGATGCCTTCAATGTTTGATTGAATGTTGACATGTTGACCTTCACATGATTAATACATAAATTCATGCATAATATATGAATAATATGAGCATGGTATATTGCATGAAATATTTATGGGTGGGACGTGCATATGTTTTGTATAACCATTTTTCATGCCTCCATGCATGATCTTGTCCAACAATCCATACAAGTACCGTACTTGCTGCAATGTAGGGTCATTTTCACCCTCTTCCTCTTGGAATCTCGACTTTGAGTAAACTAAGAAAGTTGTGGATATTGAAAATACCTTTCAAAGTAGTACTCATGGGTATTTTAATTCCAAGTATTGCCTCATTTATAGGCGATTTACTGAGAGTGCGCAAACCTGACAGCTTAGCCGGAGAGAGTGAAAATTGGCTTGCATTGGGCATGCTCGGAGCAAGCTTTTTCGGTTTGATTTCAATAGGTTTTGGATCAGTTTTAGGCATGACCTCCAACACATAACTATTGATTTTGATAAGTTCCGGCTGACTTTTGACTTGGACGGTTGGTGGCAAAACGATTGGTTCCGGCTTGATGACGATGATTTCTTCACCGGTGGGGATCACATCACCAGCCGCCCCAGCGCCAGTAGTGCACCGCCCCTACGCCACCTCCTAGCCGCCCCTGCACCACCTGTATCAGCTTGGTGTTTCACTTTGTTCTGCAGGTGTGTGTTGCTTCTAGGCTTTCCTTAGGATGTCTTTGTTCCCTCCTTTCCTAGTGTGAGAGCATAGGATCATGCTAGAGGTGTGAGGATGTGTTTGGTTGAGGTTATGACCGGGTTATGCCTTGTATGGCTTTTGAGGCTCATTAGGTTGTGAGTTAGGTTGAGGATGATCCTATGGATCCCTTTGGGTTTAGGTGTGACCCTTGTGTTGGTAGGAGATTGATATATCTCTTTATGCTTGTTTATAGGCTGTGTTGTCCCTCTAGTGTAGAGGTGATCGTGGTTGAGTTGTGATCGAGGTTGAGGTAAGTCCGTAGGACTTACTTAGCTATCATCCCTATATTGGGTGTTTGTGTGAGTGGTGTGTGCATTATATGTTTGCTATGATAGAATGAGATGTCGTTTATACCAACCTGTGTTTTATTAATTGAGGAGGGTAGCGGCTGTGCATTTCACGTGAAGGTAGGAAATTAGGGTTAGGAAAAAAACAACAGACGTGAGGTTGAGGAGGGGTAGCAGCAGGTTTCACTCAACTCTTTAGTGGGCCCATCCGGCTTGCCCATTACGAATCCGAATGTCAGGTCTTGATGGGCCCGGATGACCTATTTTGACGGTTAAAAACTATTCTAACGGGTTACGAAAAAAAAAAGAAGATCGATTTGTGCCTTTTTATATGAATAGAGTCCTTAACATAAAACGATAGAAAGGTCAAAGAAAACAAAACTTGAACTCCAAGTATCATAAAACTTTTTAATCGACGGAGAAAGGTCTCAACCGGTCAAAGTCCGATTTGACTCAGAAATAATCGGAACTAAAAATTTCCGGTTATTACACCAGATGTGTGTGGCCGTCGCGTTCAACCCCAGGAGCTGAGAGTACCGGCCGGGCATTGGTTGTGGGTGTCGGGCCTCTTGTTGTCACCAACATGGACAATAGTTCCGCCATCTCAGCTTGGTGGCCATTGACCGGCTTCTATTCTTTCGGAGTGCAGCGAGTTGTTTTGGATAGGTGAGATATCTGCAGTAATTTGATTTTGAGATTTGAGGATAATTTGTGATTTAATCTTGATTAATGATGAGGATTAGTGATGATATATGGATTGGTATGTCTTTTATTATGTTGAGGGTTTGTTGAGTATTGTTAAGTGTTGTAATCGATGTTGATGGAAATGTATGTGCCTTGGTGTTGTGGAAGTATAGATGTTTGTGTATAACGAGTGATTATGAAGGATATGTAAGTTGTGAACTGGTATGTAAGATTAATGTTGCATAAATGAATAGTACGGGAGTAGAAGGTGAATGTTTTTTGGCTAACGATAAGATAGGGACGACTTATACGTTGAATGAATGACTTGAAATAGGTGCTTTGATAGTATTGAATCTTGGACATGGTATAAGATCTTAAAATTATTATAAGAACTTACGAAAAGATTTATGTTAGTGGACTTTCCGGCATATCTAGAGTTTAGTAATGAGTATTTAGAATGAGTATTTATTTTACTTTTGTTTCAACCTTGTAGGTTGTTATGATAATTTATATATACATCGGCAAGTCTTAGTGATGTGTATATTGGAATTTTGGTCATCCTAACTAGGAGTGGACATGGCTTGGTACGTTTAGGTGTTCCTCGGAACTTTTGAGATTTAGTGATAACATGTTAGTTGAACCTTAATTAGTCTAGATAGGGAGTTTGACAGTTGTCATCTATCAAACGTAGTAGATCCTTTCACTAGAGAGTTGGTTGTCTTGGTTGGGTTTCTAGTAGAAGTTCTTGAGATTTCAAGGAACCTTTAGAGTTTCCGGATCCTAGGGGTAAAACCGTCTTTTCTCATAAAAGAGTTGGTTTGATACTTTTTCTCGGAGTTTTGTTGTTGACCTAGAAGTTAGAACTTCTAGAGGTCGGATAGTATGTTGATATGATTTTTATTTTATGATCAGGTAGTTGAGATTATACTCACCGAGATCGAGTGATATGGTTGACTGGACTGGACTTGGTATAGGTAAGTCTTCGGACTTACTTAGCTAGCTTCTTTGTATTAGCTTCATTGCATGATTGGTTGTGTGTGTACCGTTTATGTTATGAAAAGATGATAAACCGGAAATAGGATCACCGACCTTGTGTTATGTGTATATCGGCCCAAGTGTATGATAACGCGCGGTGACCGTTTTTCCAGTCCAAAATGGGAAGACTGTGAGGCGCCTTGCGACCAGTCCAGCGGGTGATGCTGATAGGCGTCAAGTACAAACCCGGCATGGTGAAAGGGGACAAGGGCAAGGGATTCTCGTGTCACACCATAAGTGGATTAGTAAGGGAATAACGTTAAATAAAGATAATAAAACGACTTGTGTGTGTTTAGATTATAATTGTTGTGTTGTGATGATTTATGTGTGTTTATGATTATTATGTGTGTTTGTGCAATCACCTCGACTCTAGTGCTCTGTATGCTAGCTAACGGTTTTATACCGATATTGTTGTAGTTACCTTGCACGTTAGGGATGCGGCCGAGAGATCCGGAAGAGTGGACAGCCGGGGTTCGTACATTTTAAGATGGGTTGTTGGGGTTGTGTTTGAGTTTTGTTTATTGTATCTCGTATTTTTGTAGGCCACATATATGGCTTTTAGTCTTTGGTTTTGTATCTCGATTGGAGTCTTTCGTTGTTTTTTTCTGGTTACATATCATTTGCATTAAAAACGTATTTCAATTTTGCCTTTGTTTGTGTCTTGTTGTAAGATTCAGTGAAATTTTTGTCAAGCTAAGGGTCGGGACCCATTATAAGGTCTTCGCCCGTAGCATTCCCGAGTCCCGCGGATTCGGGGTGTTACAAAGTGGTATCAGAGCCCTAGGTTGACAACAATGGCACTCGTAATCTTCTAAAGGCCGAATGATGAATAAACAGAACCCACAAGGGTTCGGACATTTTCGTTTTTAAAATAACGAGCATAGTCAGTCGGGGTAGAATGTACGGACCACCACTCCTTCCGCGGAACTCGGAAACTTAGTTTATTGGACCTGGATAAATATATGTATGTATATAGATATATACATGTGGATTGTAGTTACATGTTGGATTTTATATATATGTATAGTTATATATGTGGACTACGGCTATCTCCTTTGGACTTTGTACGATTATAATTGTTTTTCTAGACTTGATGTGCTTGTAATAGTATGAACGTAGGATTTATATATACAGTTATATATATACATATACATATGGTATGCTAGTATCATATTAGTAATAGTGGACCTTATAGTTAAGATGATAGGATGCTATCATCGCCCCATGAACAACGCCTTGGCTTAGGATAATATACATACGAAGATGAGTATGCTCATGTACCGAGTGGAGCATCACGTTCTGGCAAACCCCTTGGAGATTCATCGGACTTCCTTGGGGGATGTTAAAGCAACCACGTGAAGAATAAAGAGGACATTAAGGTAAGAACGAACAATAGGAGTGAACTTGAGTCAACTGAAGCGAAACCGAGAAGGAAACTACACAATTAAGGAGGAGACATGAGGCGGCTCGAGGACTACGAGATGATTTTAACAAGAATAATTAGACGAGAAAGAAATCTCCAATCAACTCAGAAATAAGTGATAGAAGCCGTCCAAGGGATTTAGAGAAATGAAGACGAGAGATGAAACTCCAAGATGCATATAAGGATTGACAAGTGCATGGATTGAAGATGGCAAAAAGGGGAACACAAAATCAAGTAGGGTGGAGTACGACCTTTGGCAAGTTAAATGACACTACAACCAAGGGGATGCCTCCCTAGGTAAGTATGAGCATGAGAGTCCAAAGAAGATAGGGTGTTGACCCATATATGTGAAGGATTAAAGGAACAAAGACAATCAATTACAATTGAGTTTAAAAACCAAAGATAAATTTAATAACCATGGAGACGGGTTGACTTCTTCAGAGATACGAGAATTTTGAAAGAAATCACGATGTATGTATCAAATAGAGTAGAAGTGTGTAATTTGAGATAACGGATTTTCAAGAAGAAATCGTTACAAAACAACGCTAGAGAAGGGAGAAGAGTGAGTGAGACTGACATGGGTAGACTCAAGTGTCCACTATGGCATCTCACTCAACACGGAACATAAGTTACCAACAACAACGGTTCATACAAGAGAAACCGGGAGTCGATGGAAAATTAAGGTCAAAGAATTCTCGCAGAAGCGACTACCAACTATCGAAGAAGATTTGATAAGCCATAGATGGCATATGAACAATACAATTGGACTCGGGTAAAGTGATCATATATAGAGAGAGAAAAGTGTGATTGTGAAAGGAACTAAAGGTGTATAAACGGATAACCTAGATGAGATAACTTTTCACCCGGTATATCCCTATTGAAGGAGATGAAAGAAAAGTAAGTATATGATCTTGTAGAAGATCAACTAAAGATTTATAAAAGGTAAAACGCATGAGTATAAAGACAACCTAATAAATATGAGTCGAGGAATTGGATTTTAGAGAAATCATATGCATCTGGTGTTTCCTATACAAATGGTACCAGAAGCGGTGTAACAAAAGTCATACTATCGGGCCGATAACACCATGGTGGATGGAGCGTAACCCAGGCGGATAGCTTAACTAGTGAGAGGAAAAGCCTTGTATCAAAAGGCGAGTCTTGCAAATCATAATTAAAGTGTTGAGATGAGGATGCCTGATGAAATCTATTCAAGGGTACAACAAAGTTGAGGATTCAACACCGAATGAGTGGTGACGATCAATTGACAATAGGAGACCAGTCCGGACAAGGAAAATGTTACAAGATGAGTCATCTAGTATAAGAAGTTCTCGAGACAAGCATGATAAACCATCATGTGTTTGCTTTTATTGTTTCGATATAAGGTTGTTACCGCACCTAGAGATGTGAAGCTAAGTAGAAAACTCCATGTCAAGGTGTTTAATAAATCATGGTAAGGACTTATAAGTCAACGTGATGTACCCTACGTTGGAGGTCAAAGGGATTGTGGAAGAATAACCACATTGAGTAGTTGTGACAATTAGTAAGTAGAATTCTGAGGAGAGATAAGCGAATTCCAAGAATTTCTAAGATTGAACGTTTCAATCCCTTCAAGTAGGTGTGACCGATGATGTGTTCTAACGAGCGTGGGTTGAATCAATCATTCTGACTCACGGAAGACGCCATTATGAGTAATAGGTGGATACAAATTGATCAGAGTAGTGGAGCGAAAGTGTGGCGGACCCATAACCCACATACCAGGAAACTCAACGTGATTTTATTTATGACCTCAAGTTAAAGAATTAGAGATCTATATGAAAATATCCACCATGAGTGTAATTTTGGATTACAAAAAGTTGAAAGCCTGACAAGAAGTAGGCGTTGGTCATTATTTGAGAAACGGTCCGACTGAGTCATATTAGGGAGACAAGACCAAGTGAGTGGTCTTACAAAGAGCACTAGAAACTTCGTAAAGTGCCGAGAGATGTCTCAAATCATTGTTTCGGAATTAATAGTAGGAATCTTCCGAAAGGTCAGGAGCAAGTATATTCAACGGAAGGAATAAAGTTTTATGATTATTTTGGTAGAGTCACCAACAGAGTTGGAAGTGAGTTTAGAAAGTAATTGTTGAGATTTTAAAGCGGAATTGGAAGTTGTTTATCGACTAGCACTCCTACCCATACTAGAGGGTGTACAACCAATGTTCACGTGTAATAGCTAAGGGAATACATACCAGATCTGGGACATGTCATCAATTATGAGGATATGATTAAGCGAGATCATACTTATGTAGAGTATCTAGTGGTTAAGACAAAGAGCCAATGAGGTTACCTGAGAGACGGAGGATAACTTTGGGAGTAGTTATCCAGAGTTCTTTGCGGAGTCAGCCGCAACCCTTGTACCGACGAGTTAGTGCTCGGACATTGAGATGTATGACTTATTTGACTATGTGATTATTTCCGTGTTTGAGTGTTCAATCTTTTGTGTTACAATTCTATGATAATTCAGTGATATTTCTATGATAGAAAGATAGGACGACGATTTTATAAGAAAAGATACTCCGTTTCTATGTATAGAAGATTATCATAGTGATGTTTCTTATTCTAAGTTTCGGGACGAAACTTATTTTTAAGGGGTACTAATATAATAACCGGTAATTTTATTCCGATAAATTCCGATCCAAACCGGAATTTAACCAATTTGGACCTTTTTCTGCCTTTCTATTTATTTATTTATTTTTCCTAACACGGTAAGAGAGGTCAGTCGGGTCCGTCAAGACAGGCCAGTTGGGCCTATCAAGAAGGAGACTATTGGGCCATCAACAGAACCACAAGAACCCAGATGTGTGTGGCCGTCGCATTCAACCCCATGAGCTGAGAGTACCGGCCGGGCATTGGTTGTGGGTGTCGGGCCTCCTGTTGTAACCAACATGGACGATAGTTCCGCCATCTCATCTTGGCGACCATTGACCGGCTTCTATTCTTTCGGAGTGCAGCGAGTTGTTTTGGGTAGGTGCGATCTCTGCAGTAATTTGATTTTGAGATTTGAGGATAATTAGTGATTAAATCTTGATTAATGATGAGGATTAGTGATGATATATGGATTGGTATGTCTTTTATTATGTTGAGGGTCTGTTGAGTATTGTTAAGTGTTGTAATCGAAGTTGATGGGAATGTATGTGCCTTGGTGTTGTGGAAGTATAGATGTTTGTGTATAACGAGTGCTTATGAAGGATATGTAAGTTGTGAAATGGTATGTAAGATTAATGTTGCATAAATGAATAGTACGGGAGTAGAAGGTGAATGCTTTTTGGTTAACGATAAGATAGGGACGACTTATTTGTTGGATGAATAACTTGAAATAGGTGCTTTGATAGTATTGAATCTTGGACATGGTATAAGTTCTTAAAACTATTATAAGAACTTACGAAAAGATTTATGTTAGTGGACTTTCCGGCATATCTAGAGTTTAGTAATGAGTATTTAGAATGAGTATTTCTTTTACTTTTGTTTCAACGTTGTAGGTTGTTATGATAATTTATATATACATCGGCAAGTCTTAGTGATGTGTATGTTGGACTTTTGGTCATCCTAACTAGGAGTGGGCATGGAAACTTTTGAGATTTAGTGATAACATGTTAGTTGAACCTTAATTAGTCTAGATAGGGAGTTTGACAGTTGTCATCTATCAAACGTAGTAGATCCTTTCACCGGAGAGTTGGTTATCTTGGTTGGGTTTCAAGTAGAGGTTCTTGAGATTTTAGGAAATCTTTAGAGTTTTCGGATCCTAGGGGTAAAACCGTCTTTTCTCATAAAAGAGTTGGTTTGATACTTTTTCTCGGAGTTTTGTTGTTGACCTAAAAGTTGGAACTTCTAGAGGTCGGATAGTATATTGAGTTTTATTTTATGATCAGATAGTTGAGATTATACTCACCGAGATTGAGTGATATGGACATATGGTTGACTGGACTGGACTTGGTATAGGTAAGTCTCCGGACTTACTTAGCTAGCTTCTTTGTATTAGCTTCATTGTGTGATTGGTTGTGTGTGTACCGTTTATGTTATGAAAAGATGATAAACCGGCAATAGGATCACCGACCTTGTGTTATGTGTATATCGGCCAAGTGTATGATAACGGGCGGTGACCGCTTTTCCAGTCCAAAATGGGGCGACTGGGAGGCGTCTTGCGACCAGTCCGGCGGGTGATGCTGATAGGCGTCAAGTACAAACCCGGCATGGTGAAAGGGGACTGATAACACGATTTATGACTTAGATTTAGACACCCATTTAGATAGATTTTCCGCTCATTCATGCATGGTTTAGCATTAGTTCACGACGTTTTGCACTCAATTCATGTATTTTGTCGAGATAGACGTCTACGCGGGCTTTTGCTTGCTTTATAGGTATTTTGGGAGATTTAGGAGCTAAAACGATGCATTCGAGAATCAATCCTCGAGATGACACACCCTCGGACTCATTAGGACACAAGCTAAAGGCTAAGGGAGACTCATGGAGCCTTGCCAACACAAGCCATGCACCAAATCACAACTTAATGATCCAAGGCGAAGTTTCTGGAGCAAACCACGGTTCACTGGCACATTCCACGGCCGTGATTCTACCCGTGGATTTTGCCAGATTCTTGTGACAGCTGTGCCACGACTCTCATGGCCAGCTCATGCAAAATTTGTTATAAAAGTGGTCCTTCATTGGCTGAGAGAAGCATCTTGGAGCAGCTCTCCATTATCAAAAATCTTCCAATCAAAAATACCCTCTCAACAAGAAGTCTTTCTAGGAAGGAAAGTGCCAAAGAGGAAGAAGAAGAGCTTTATTGAAGAGGAGAAGAAGAACACACACCATTACCACACCTTGATAGTTTTTGTAGTGAAGAATTCCGGATTCTATTTCTAGAGTTGTATGAACCATTTGAACCTTCTTTAAGAAGGATTGTGAGTTACTATAATTCTATTTTCAGCTTGGTTTTGTTTTAGTTCACTTGTTCATCTCTTTTCCTTCACTATCTTGTAATTGAATGCTATGAGTTTATGTATGATGATTTCGATTGTTATGATGAATGTTGTAGGCTAAATAGATGTGATTCTATGGTAAGGAAAGGATGATTGTGGCTAGGACTATGATAGTATGCACTTACATTTACCTTTGGATGAGTAACTTACAAGAACGAACTCTCTATTGAAGTCCACGGGTGGATCTTCCCATTCCACGGCCGTGGATGTGTAGAACAGCCCGTGGTTTCTCCTGGTTCGATGAATCTAGTTTTAGATTGTTAGAATGTTGAAATCCTAGGTGTTTGTTGAGTTAATCTAGCCTAGGGTGACCTAGTGTTAGCTACTAAGTGTTAGAAGAGACCTACCCGGTGATTCTTACCCTTAGATTTCGAAGATTACAAACCCTAGGTAGTGCTGAGCCTCACAAGCCGCCATTGGACTAAGTGTGCTAGGATAGTTGTTTAGAACTTCCCTTTCCGAGAGTTACCCGGTAAGGATAGGTTAGACCTCTAGGCAACAAATCCGGTTTGTGTAGAATTTCAATCCTTAGGTTCTTAGAGACTTACCCGGTAATGAGATCTTAGGAATGGATTAGTGGACCATGAGACTTACCTGGCGATTGATCCCACTCTAGAAACACTTACTCCCAACATATCATAGATCGTCCAAGGAATGATTAGATAACTTGAGTCCTATGCCATAATCGAAATTTCCAACCCCTAGGATCCGTTTCTCTCTTTTGATTCATATCTCGTGTTTAGCTTGTTTCTTTGTGTTGATTCGTTAGCTTAGTTGATTGCTTACTTTTGCATGAATCGTGATCCTTGATTGATCACCTAAAAACCAACCAAAAACAATTGAGATTTTCATTTCTTTATTTCTTTCTTTTCTTAACCTAGATCTTCACTAAACTCTATCATAAACCGAATCAATCTCACCTTAGTCTTTGTGTTCGACCTCGGAATACTATCCATACTACGAACGTCCCGTACACTGCGGGTTTCGCTAGGTAGTTTAGGATTTAGTTCAAGTTTATAAATGTAAAGCTTTTTGTGCTACATCCTAGCGTGAACAAGTTTTTGGCGCCGTTGCCGGGGACTAGGTCTAGATTGAGTCTTTTTGTGATTGTTTATAGTGTAGATCTTTCTTGTTGCTTTTGATCTCTTTTTGGTTTGTGTCTTTGCTTTTCAGGACATCTCACTCTTTAGGTGTATGCGAAGATCTCGTGGCAAGGATTTAGCTTCATTCGATCCCGAACCGGAGAAAACCCTTAGATCTAGATCCAAGAGCATTAAAAAGGGAAAAGAGATGGCCGGAAGAGATCTCCAAGCTGAATTAGATGAGGCTTTAGAGCAAATAAAGATAAGGGATGAAGCTTTGGAGAATGAAAGAAGACTTGCCAATGAGAGGCAAGAGGCAACTAGAAGGGAGATTGAAGAGATTAGGCAAGCTCTTGTGCAAAGAGAGCTTAACCGTCAACAACCTCCTCCACCTCCACCACAACCGCAGCCGGCGGTGAATATTAGGGTTGTGCCCATTGCTATGGAAGAGCCACAAACGTTGGGGCAACGTATGGATCCGGCACAAAGAGCACACCGCCCGGGTGTGAACTTAGGAGATCCCGCAGCCCATGATTACGAATTCCGCCCTCAAGTTCTACAAATGATCCGGCATAATCAATTTAAAGGGATGAAAGGAGAGTCTCCTCATCAACACTTGATGAACTATGAGATTTTGATGGAGACTCTTAGACCGCCAAGATTGGAGAGCAACAACCATAAGCTTAGGGCTTTTTCCTTCTCTCTTAAGGATAAAGCCTTGGCTTGGTATCAATCTATTCCACAAGGGCGAGTTGGTACTTGGGAGGAGATGACAACCGAGTTTTTGACTAAGTTCTTCCCACCTTCCAAGACTACCGAATTAAGAGGGAAGATCAATGCCTTCGTGATGAAGGATAGAGAGAGTTTATTCAAGTCTTGGGAGAGTGATGCGCCCTTGACCCCTATGTCCCAAGACGAGGAAGACGAGGCACTTCGGGTTCGCTCCGATGGACCGCTCACCCGTTCCCGTGCTAAAGCAATCGCTCAAGCTACCGGCTCCATCATTAGCCGCACCGTTGCTTGTCACGGACCCATTGAATGCAAACCGTGTCTCTACGCCACAATGACTTGAAGCTTGTCAAGCCGGCACCGTTCCGGCGCATTTTCCGCATTTTCCATAATTTAGCGTTTTGTAATAATAAGTCTTTTTATTTTCGGAACATTAATTTTCGGGACTTTATTTCCGGGTATTAATTTTCCGAATTTAAGATTAGACTTTTGGTTTCGGAATTTAATTCGGAAACTTAATTCCGAACTTAAATTCTCAACCTTTCATATTTTTAGGTGTTTCATTCCGGAACTTAAATTCCGACTTTATTTCCGTCATTTAATTTCCGACTCTTTGTATATCCTTCATCCACTATATAAGGGGATGTTTGGCTCATTTGTAAAGCATGTTCAATTTGATTAAGTAAAGAGAAGTATTTTCCTCCAACTTACTTGAGCATTAATCCCTCTTCCAATCCTCTCAAAGTTCTTCTTTTGGATCTTCGATCCAAACTCAACCACATTCGAGGGTTCTTCAAGAACCAACTCAACCGACCCACTTCAAGGTTTGATCGATCAATCTAGATCGACTCAATCATACAACTTACGCCTCCATCTCTAAGCTTCCGCAACCCATCTTCAATTGCATTCGCACTTCAACTAAGGAGTAGTTGAGCTTCAGCTTGATCTAGATCCGGAATCATTCATTGACGTGTCCAAGGACGCATCAAATTGGCATCAGAGCAAAGGGATCTAAGCTAAGTTATCTTTACTCTTGTTTTTGTGCGTTATCATATTCATCCTTTTTGCCTTTTGTTCATCACCATCTTCATCTTGTTCTTCGCATCTTCATCCACGTTCTTGAAAATTTTTTTTTTTCTCGATCCATTTTGCAAAGCAAATTTAGGAGATTTTTGGTTTGCCATCAAACCATTAATCAACAAAACATTTTTCCTTACCCAATCCGACATTTTTGTTAATCAATTTCACCATTTTCTTGGGATTTTTTTGTTGACAAAATCGGATATCACGCCTTTTGATATTCCAAAAACCAAAAACAAAGCAAAAACTCTTCAAAAAACGGATTTGTTTCAAAGAAAAGTGGATTCATCTCTTGCATTCCAAAGGTTGCATTCAAAAGTTTCAAAAAGAAACAATTCCACAAAAACAAAAGTAAAAGACGTCCGGCAAACCGGTCCATCCGAAAAATCGGATTTTTGAAAAGGTCAAAGACCAAAGCAAGTAAAACTTGCCGATAAACAATCCGTCCATTTCCTACCTCTCCATTTTCTTACAAGTTGCAAATTTTCTCTTCAATTTGTGTGCATTTTGGTTCAAATTTGTTGGATTTGCCTTCCTTGCCTAACCGCCAAACGGCTTTCCCAAAGGTAGAACCTTAACGCACTTGAACTTGGGTAACGTTGACTTATCTTGTCACCTTGCTCATTTTGATTGCTTGCAATTTGTGTCCAATCTTGGAGTTATGACTAACGTCACAATGGAAAATTCTCAGGAATCTAGTGAAAGGCACGAGATCACTACTTTGACCGAAGAAAATGCCTCCCTTAGGCAAGAGCTTGAAACTTTGAAGGCCCAAATGCTTGCCCTTACGACCGCGCCACCGAATCCAAATGGAACCTTGGTCGATGCTTCCACGTCCGATGGACGTCGCAAAGGCAAAGGTATATTGGGAGCCGAACCATCTAATGGTCGACGGCTGGCCTCCGTCATTGAAAACCACGGACCCTCCCAGAATGACGGACATGAGTCCCACAATGAAGGTGACGAGAATCCCGACCCTTCTCCAAATGATTTGTTATATGTTGACACGGAGAATCGGCACAAACGCTATGAGCATAACCGACGTAAGTATGACACTTCCCCTCCTCCATCTAGTGCCCAACGCACCAACCGTCCCTCCCGGACTGATGACCGGTACCATCATCAAACAAATGACCGCTCTCAACGTCCCGAGAATGATCGGTCCGGACAACGCCGCCAACGGCATAGCCGGCAACCGATGTATCATGATTATGAAGAGTATGATGAACGAGATGACTTTGACGAGTTCTCCGATGATGAGTCGGACTTGGAACGGGTGGCACATGTCCGTCCATGGCACCCACCCATCCGAGAGCCTTTTGAGAACCAGGATCGAGGAGAAGAATGGTTGCCTCCTCCTAACCCACCAAGGCGTGCCCCACCTAATCATGGGCGCCAACGGCATAACGATGGCCACCGGCGAGCCCATCACGAAGAGGCATACATGGCACCGCCTCGACCGGATCCCTACCGAGCTCGTAGGGAAGGTAAGGTTAAATTTCCGGTATTTTATGGTGAATATGATCCTTGTGCGTTTCTTGATTGGGCACAGGATATGAAAAGAGCTCTCAAGCATTGCCATTATGAAGAATATGAGAAAATCGAAGCGGCGACACTTTACTTTGAAGGTGATGCAAAATCTTGGTGGAACCGGTACGAGACCAACCGTGAGAACCGAGGATGGGCACCGGTTGCGACATTTGATCAATTGATCTATGTCATGACTAAGAAGTACGTGCCCGACGACTTCAAAAACGACATGCGGTTGCAAATTGCCGAATTCCAACAAGGAAGCCTTACTCTGGTGGCTTACTTAGCCAAGCTGGAGGACATGCATATGAAGGCCGGCATCTCGGCCTCCGCCTCCGCCCTTCGAACCAAATTCATGAGCGGCCTTAATCCATCAATTCGGCGGCCCCTCGAGATTGTCCCATACAAGGACTTAGGAGCCTTATGTCATGCCGCCATGAAGCTTCACAAGCAACAACTCGAAACGCCTCGATACTCAAGGTATAATTCTTCCACTAATCAATACTCTTATACCACTAATTCTCGTTCTCGAGATGTTTCTAGTTCTCAAGATTCCGGAGCCGCTAAAGGATCACCACGGATGAGTCAACCCACCCGGCAAGCGGCTACCGAGAAACCACCATACCGTGGCACCGTTGCTCCACCACAAACGCCTCCGGGCTGACCCCAACAAGGATCTCAAACGGTGGCCCGCCCAAGAGAACCCGTGTGTTTCAAATGTAGCGGGTTTGGTCATGTCCAACGTGATTGCCCAAACACCAAGCGGGTGATGTTTGCCAACCCATCATATGACGATGGCGAAGAGGATTATAATGGTGATATCCTCTTGGAAGATGACCAAGATGCCGACCCATACTATGGCATGGAGCCATGCGACGACCAACTTGCTTGCGGTCCGGCACAACCAGGTAAGTTTGCTCTTGTCTCTCGTCGCATTCTTGCTATAAAAGAGCATCTCCTTATTGACCAACGCGAGAATCTCTTCCACTCTCGTTGCTTGGTCAATGACACTAGTCTCTCTCTTATCATCGATGGGGGCTCGTGTTGTAATATTATCAACGAAAAAGTGGTAAAACACTTTAAGTTGCCTACAACCCCCCACCCACAACCTTACGGACTCCAATGGATTTCCGATAAGGCAAGTGACACCGTCACACAACAAGCGTGGGTGACGTTTTCTATTGGCGCCTATGTTGATAAGGTCCTTTGTGATGTTATCAAAATGGACGCCACACATGTATTGTTGGGACGACCATGGCAATTTGACCGAAAAACTTTTCATGATGGTTATCTCAACCGTTACATGTTCCAATACAATGGAAAACGGATCACACTTTTGCCTATGACTCCACAGGAAATTTTAGTTGACTATGCAGAACGAAAGAGGCAACAAGTGATCGATGACACCACTACACCTCCGGCCACATTGGACCCTTCTCGTCGTTCTCCCGATGTTGTGGATGTTCCTACTTCCGGTTCCCGTAATTCCGGCCATAAGGGTAATGCTACCGAAGCAAGAGGTAGTAAGAGCATTGTCCCGACACATGCACCTCCGGTTCCTACCATTCAAGGACGATGTGAGCCCCGAATTCTTTTGGCCCGACGACATGACTTGACACCGGTCATGGAAGGTAAGTTTCCTTGTTTCTTACTTGTCCCTTTTTGTTTATCTATTTCCCATGACCCTAGTAATGTGCCGCACGAGGTGTCCTTATTGTTGTCCGAATTTTAGGACATCTTGACTGACAAACTACCACCCGGCTTGCCACCAATCCGAGGAATTGAGCACCAAATCGATTTGGTGCCCGGCGCGTCTTTGCCCAACCGTGCCGCTTACCGTGCAAGTCCGGAGGAGACCAAGGAGCTACAACGCCAAGTCCAAGAGCTCCTAGACCGGGGCTATGTCCGTGAGTCCTTGTCTCCATGTGCCATGCCGGTCATACTTGTGCCCAAGAAAGACGGATCTTGGCGGATGTGTGTAGATTGCCGAGCCATCAATCAAATCACCGTCAAGTATCGTCATCCGATCCCGCGCCTTGATGATATGTTGGACGAGCTCCATGGCGCCACCATATTTTCAAAGATCGATCTCCGGAGCGGATACCATCAAATCCGCATGGCCGAAGGTGATGAATGGAAGACGGCTTTCAAGACGAAGCATGGCCTCTACGAGTGACTTGTTATGCCATTTGGCCTCTCCAACGCTCCATCCACCTTCATGCACCTCATGAATCACGTCTTGCGCAAATTTCTGGTTATTTTCGTTGTTGTCTATTTCGATGATATCTTAGTCTTTAGCAAGTCTTTGGATGCACACATCGAGCACCTTCGCCAAGTGCTCGAGTGCCTTAGACAAGAGCAATTATATGTCAATTTGGAGAAATGTGTCTTTTGCTCGGACACTACAGTTTTTCTTGGCTATGTCGTGTCTAAGGACGGACTACGAGTGGACGAATCAAAAGTTTGCGCCATTCGGGAGTGGCCTACTCCTACTACGGCCACCATGGTTCGAGCCTTTCTCGGCTTAGCGGGTTTCTATCGACGCTTTGTCAAGGACTTTAGCTCGATAGCGGCACCGCTACATGAGCTTACTAATAAAGGTGTCACGTTTGAGTGGCGTGACACCCATGCTCGAGCGTTTGAGTCGCTCAAAGACCGTCTTTGTAATGCGCCACTACTCCAACTCCCAAACTTTTCGAAAACCTTCGAGGTGGAGTGTGACGCATCTAATGTAGGCATTGGGGGGGTTCTCCTACAAGAGAATTGACCCATTGCTTATTTTAGTGAAAAACTTTCCGGTCCCTCACTCAACTACCCAACTTATGACAAGGAACTATATGCTTTAGTTCGTTGTCTTAAAACATGGCAACACTACTTATGGCCGAAGGAGTTCGTGATTCATTCGGATCATGCGGCTCTTTCGTATCTCAAGGGTCAAACTACCTTGAGTCGGCGCCATGCGAGTTGGGTAGAGTTTCTTGAGACCTTTCCTTATGTCATTCGACATAAGAAAGGTAAAGAGAATGTGGTAGCCGACGCCCTTTCTCGCCGATATATCCTTCTGGTGCATATGGACGCCAAGATCCATGGCTTTGCTCTTATCAAAGAGTTATATGCCACGGATCTTGACTTCAAGGATATATTTGCTCAATGCCTTGACCTTCGAGAGCATGAGTCTTTCTTTATTAACGATGGCTACTTATTCCGTGTGGGCAAACTTTGTATCCCGCGCTCGAGTATTTGTCATTTGTTGATAAAGGAGGCCCATGAGGGTCGTGGTCACTTCAGTGCTACCAAGACTCTCGCCGCTCTACAAGAGCACTTCTTTTGGCCCCGTATGCGCAAGCATGTGACACGGTTTTGCACAAGTTGCATCACATGTCACCATGCAAAATCGCGCCAAGGTCCGGATGGATTGTATTCTCCTTTGCCTATACCAATGGGACCTTGGGAGGATCTTTCTATGGACTTTGTGGTTGGCCTACCCATGTCAAAACGAGGCAAAGACTCCATTTTTCTGGTAGTCGATCGTTTCTCGAAAATGGCACATTTTATTGCATGTAAGAGCACACAAAATGCTAGTGAAGTAGCTACCCTTTTCTTTGACAATGTTGTGCGCTTACATGGAATACCGCGTTCCATCCTTAGTGATCAGGACGTAAAGTTTGTGAGCCATTTTTGGAGAACCTTATGGGGGAAACTTGGAACCAACTTGTTGTTTTCAAGTAGCTATCATCCCCAAACCGATGGTCAAACGGAGGTGACCAATCGGACTCTAGGCGCTCTACTTAGAGCGACCCTTAGGAACAACCCACGCAAGTGGGAGGACTTACTTTCTATTGTGGAGTTTTCTTATAACAGGTCTCGACACTCGGCAATAAAGCTTTCACCCTTTGAAGTTGTCTACGGCCTTAATCCACACACCCCGATGGACTTCACTCCACGTCCACTAAAAGACGGAGAACACATCACCGGAGCAAGTCGTGCCGCTCACATCATTGAGCTTCATGAGCGGACTAGGACACAACTCCAACGGCGTGCCGATCAACTTGCCACACAACGCAACAAAGGGCGCCGTCCAATGTCATTCGAGCCCGGTGATCTTGTTTGGCTCCACTTAAGGAAGGAGCGTTTTCAATCCCGCCGCAAAGGCAAGCTCTCGGACCGCGGTGATGGACCATTCCGCATCTTATCCCGCCATGGCCCGAATGCTTACAAGTTGGAGCTTCCGGACGACTATGGCATGCACCCGACGTTCAATGTCAAGGACCTTGCACCATACATTGAGCCCCTATTTGACGAAGGTGAAACGGGGACGTTTCACATCCAAGATGGGGGGACTGATGCGCCCTTGACCCCTATGTCCCAAGATGAGGAAGACGAGGCACTTCGGGTTCGCTCCGATGGACCGCTCACCCGTTCCCGTGCTAAAGCAATCGCTCAAGCTACCGGCTCCATCATTAGCCGCACCGTTGCTTGTCACGGACCCATTGGATGCAAACCGTGTCTCTACGCCACAATGACTTGAAGCTTGTCAAGCCGGCACCGTTCCGGCGCATTTTCCGCATTTTCCATAATTTAGCGTTTTGTAATAATAAGTCTTTTTATTTTCGGAACATTAATTTCCGGGACTTTATTTCCGGGTATTAATTTTCCGAATTTAAGATTAGACTTTTGGTTTCGGAATTTAACTCGGAAACTTAATTCCGAACTTAAATTCTCAACCTTTCATATTTTTAGGTGTTTCATTCCGGAACTTAAATTCCGACTTTATTTCCGTCATTTAATTTCCAACTCTTTGTATATCCTTCATCCACTATATAAGGGGATGCTTGGCTCATTTGTAAAGCATGTTCAATTTGATTAAGTAAAGAGAAGTATTTTCCTCCAACTTACTTGAGCATCAATCCCTCTTCCAATCCTCTCAAAGTTCTTCTTTTGGATCTTCGATCCAAACTCAACCACATTCGAGGGTTCTTCAAGAACCAACTCAACCGACCCACTTCAAGGTTTGATCGATCAATCTAGATCGACTCAATCATACAACTTACGCCTCCATCTCTAAGATTCCGCAACCCATCTTCAATTGCATTCGCACTTCAACTAAGGAGTAGTTGAGCTTCAGCTTGATCTAGATCCGGAATCATTCATTGACGTGTCCAAGGACGCATCAGAGAGGTTCAAAGATCTTCTCCTAGATTGTCCACACCATGGCATACCGAAAATTGAGCTATTGGAGATCTACTTCAAAGGACTTGATGAAGATAGTCAATCCAAGCTCCAATCTCTTTCCGGTGGGACTTTCATGGAGAAGCATGTAGATGAAGCTTGGGAGTTTGTGGAGAAGCAAGCTCTAGTGATTGAGAAGTACTCCCATAGGAAGAGTGAAGGGAGAAAGGCGGGAGCATATGAGGTGAGTGAGGTCACCATGAGCAATTTCAAGCTTGACGCCATCAACAACGAGCTAAAGTCCTTGAGGGAGTTGTGTGCTACAACCTTGAAGAATCAAGCAACCCCTCAAGTGTAAGTGCAAGCTAATCTATCTTCCAAGGAGGAGGATGTGAATTACATGGGAAGGGGCAACTTCAACAATTATCAAGGTCCAAGGAACTTCAACAACCGGCAATTCAACAATTACCGGCCCAACCACAACCATCCTGGATTTTCTTATTCTAACCCGGATGGAGGCTTGAACCCTCCCGCTTCCACAAGAACAACTCCACCACCAAAAGCTTCACAAGAACCTCCACCCGGATTTACTCAACCTCCAAAGGATAGAACCGAAATAATGTTTGAGCAATTGCTTGGAAGGTTGAGTGGTCTTGAGAGCACCGTGACTTCAATCTCTAAAGCCCAAAAAGTCTTGGAAGCGCAAGTGTTCCAAAAAGCGGGTGAAGCCCATAGAGATCCGGGAAAGCTTCCCGGAAGAACCGAAGACAACCCAAGAGGCCAAGTGTTGGCCATCACTACAAGGAGTGGGTTGAGCATGAAGGATCCTTTGCCCAAGGAGAATGCTAAAGGGAAACAAGTGGTGATAGAGGAAGAAACTTTGCAAGGAGATGGAGGCAAGAGCAAGGATGTAGAGCCAACTTATGTGGCACCACCTCCATACAAACCACTACTACCATTCCCACAATCTCGAGCAAGAGCTCGCTTGGACAATCACTTTGGTAAGTTCCTTGAACTAATGTCCAAATTACATATTAACATTCCGTTCATGGATGCCATTTTAGGAATGCCGGCATATGGCAAGTTCTTAAAAGAGATACTCTCCAACAAGAGGAAGTTGGAGGAGTATGGGGAGATAAGAATGACCAAGAGATCCTCGGAATTGATCCAAACAATGAAGGAGGAAATGCCTCCCAAGCTAAGAGATCCGGGCTCCTTTTGTGTCCCAATTGGAGTGGGAGATGTGAAGTATGAGGCCCTTTGTGATCTTGGGGCAAGTGTAAGCATCATACCGCTTGCACTTTGCAACAAGGTTGGGCTAGGAGAGCCAAAACCGGTCAAGATGACCCTATACATGGCGGACCGTTCTATCACTCATCCAGTTGGGATCCTAGAAGATATCCCGGTGCAACTAGGAGGATTCTATGTGCCAATTGATTTTGTAGTCTTGGACATTCCGGCGGACTATCCGGTTCCCATCATCTTGGGAAGGCCTTTCCTAGCCACCTCCGGATGCCTAGTGGATTGCAAGAATGGGACTCTCTCCTTCAACATTGGAGAAGAGAACATCAAGTTCAAATTGTCCACAATGATGAAAGGGCCGACCCTTGATGAGGATGTCTTCAGCATAGTCGAGCAAGAGGAATCTAGAGAAGTTGTGAGCTCGATCTTGATCAAGGATCCCTTGGAAAAGGTTCTTACCTTACGTATGATGGAGGAAGGTGTTGAGAAGGATTGCAATGAAGAGGTCAAGGCCTTAGAAGCACTAGAAGAGGAGTCAAGAGTAGGATTTGAAGGCCACGAAGAGGTGTTGAACAGCTGCAAGTTCCACGGTCGAGATTTATGTTCCACGGCCGTCAAACTCTTTGGACAACTCCGAGAAGCAGGCTTGGCAAGAACCACGGCCGTGGAAGTTGAGCAAACCGTGGTTCCAGCCGTGGTTTCCCCTGGATCAGCCCTTAATGATGATCAAGCTTCTAGGAGCCTTGAAGGGTCTTCATTTGCTTTGGATTCATCTCATCCAACATTGTTTGGATCGTCTCCAATCGATAAAGGTCCTCCTCAACTTGAACTCAAACCCCTCCCCTCTCATTTGAAGTATGCTTTTCTTGGTGATAATTCTACATACCCGGTGATTGTGAATGCATGCTTGAGTGATAATGAACTTTCTAAGTTGTTGCATGAACTAAGATTGCATAGGAAAGCCATAGGCTATACTATTGATGATTTGGTTGGTATAAAACCTTCTTTGTGCATGCATAAGATAATGATGGAAGATAATCATAAACCCTCTATTGAACATCAAAGGAGATTGAATCCTATAATGAAAGAGGTAGTCAAAAAGGAAATCATTAAGTTGCTAGATGCGGGAATTATCTACCCTATCTCGGATAGTAAGTGGGTTAGTCCCGTTCATGTAGTTCCTAAGAAGGGTGGGATGACCGTAGTGACTAATGAGAATAATGAACTAATCCCAACTAGAACAGTTACGGGGTGGAGGATGTGCATTGATTATAGGAAGCTTAACATGGCCTCTAGGAAAGATCACTTCCCTCTTCCCTTCATTGACCAAATGTTAGAAAGGTTAGCTCAACATTCTCATTTTTGCTATTTAGATGGCTATAGTGGATTATTCCAAATCCTTATCCACCCCGATGACCAAGAGAAAACAACCTTTACATGTCCATGGGGAACTTTTGCATATAGGAGAATTCCATTTGGGTTGTGTAATGCACCCGCCACCTTCCAAAGGTGTATGATGGCTATCTTTTCGGAATACATTGAAAATATCATGGAGGTGTTCATGGATGATTTCTCTGTTTATGGTTCTTCCTTTGATAATTGCTTGGCTAACTTGTCATTAGTATTGCAAAGATGTGAGGAGACAAATCTTGTCTTGAATTGGGAAAAATGCCACTTCATGGTAAGTGAAGGCATTGTGTTGGGACACTTGGTGTCTAACCGTGGCATTGAGGTTGATAGGGCCAAGATTGAAACGATAGAGAAGTTGCCACCACCTACCTCGGTGAAGGGGGTAAGGAGTTTCTTAGGGCATGCCGGTTTTTACCGGAGGTTTATTCAAGACTTCTCTAAAATTTCTAAGCCTCTCACTAACCTACTAATGAAGGATGTTGATTTTGTCTTTTCCAAAGATTGTCTTGAGGCTTTTTGTAGGTTGAAGAACGCCTTGATCTCCGCACCTATCATGCAACCTCCGGATTGGAGTTTACCATTTGAGATCATGTGTGATGCAAGCGATGTAGCCGTTGGGGCTGTTTTGGGGCAAAGAAAAGATGGGCGCACTCATGCCATTTATTATGCTAGCAAGACGCTAGATGATGCCCAACTCAATTATGCTACCACCGAGAAAGAGTTGCTAGCGGTTGTGTATGCTTTTGAGAAGTTCCGCTCATATCTTGTTGGAGCGAAGGTCATAGTGTACACGGATCATGCTGCGATCCGTTATCTCCTTACCAAGAAGGATGCCAAGCCTAGGTTGATTCGGTGGATCCCTCTTCTACAAGAGTTTGATATGGAAATACGGGACAAGAAGGGATCCGAGAACTCAGTGGCGGATCACCTTAGTAGATTGCCTCCATTAGAGCTTGAGAGAGATGACATCCCGATTGATGACTCATTCCGGGATGAGCAATTACAAATGGTGGAGGAATGCTTGTTCCAAGTGTCTAGAGGAAGTGAGCCATGGTATGCCCACATTGTGAACTATCTTGTGTGTGAGGAAGTGTCTCCCGGCTTGTCATATGCCCAAAGGAAGAAGTTCTTCAATGATGTGAGGCATTACTATTGGAGTGAGCCACTCTTGTTCAAAAGAGGCCCGGATGGAATGTTTAGAAGATGCATACCGGAAGATGAAGTAGAGAGTGTGATCCGGCATTGTCACTCCTTACCATATGGAGGCCATGCTAGCTCACACAAGACGTATGCAAAGGTATTGCAATCCGGTTTTTATTGGCCTAACTTGTTTAAAGATGTGTAAGCTTTTGTAGCGGCATGTGATGCTTGCCAAAGGACGGGCAACATCTCAAGAAGGAATGAGATGCCCTTGAACAACATCCAAGAAGTAGAAATATTTGATGTGTGGGGTGTGGACTTCATGGGACCATTCCCTTCTTCATGTGGCAATCTCTACATCCTATTGGCGGTGGACTATGTGTCAAGATGGGTGGAGGCAATCGCCTCTCCTACAAATGATGCCAAGGTGGTGGTGCGGTTCTTCAACCGAGTGATCTTTCCTAGGTTTGGAACACCAAGGGTGATCATAAGTGATGGAGGGAAGCACTTCATAAATAGGAACTTTGGAGCACTTTTGACCAAGTATGGGGTGACTCATAAGGTGGCGACACCTTACCATCCCCAAACTAGTGGCCAAGTGGAGATCTCCAACCGGGAGATCAAGGCCATTCTTGAGAAGACGGTCTCTAGGACGAGAAAAGATTGGGCTATGAGGCTTGATGATGCCTTATGGGCATATAGAACCGCCTTCAAGACACCGATTGGCACCACTCCTTACAAGTTGGTTTATGGCAAGTCTTGCCACCTCCCGGTAGAGATGGAGCATAGAGCTTATTGGGCCATTAAGTGGCTAAATTTTAATCTCAAGGAGGTGGGAGAGAAGAGATTGCTTGAATTGAATGCCCTTGAGGAGATCCGGTTGGATGCTTATGAGAATGCCCGGATCTATAAGGAAAGAACCAAGCGGTGGCGTGACAAGAGGATCATCCCCAAAGAGTTGAGTGAAGGAGACCTTGTCCTTCTCTTCAACTCAAGGTTGCGGCTTTTTCCCGGAAAGCTCAAATCAAGATGGACCGGGCCATATGTGGTGAAAAAGATCTTTCCCCATGGAGCTATTGAGATAGGAGGGGAACATTGTGGGAACTTTAAGGTGAATGGGCACCGGTTGAAGAAGTATATCCCGGGAGCTCCGGTGGACATAATTGCCCCACTTCACCTTGAGTAGACGCCCCCGAGTTTGGTCAAGCTAATGACCTTAAAGAAGCGCTTGGTGGGAGGCAACCCATTGGTAACGTTTTTCCCTTTTCATTTTTCGTTTTTGCTTAGATTTTTCTGTTTTTGTGTGCTTTGTGTGTGCTAGAACTTTAGTAGCATTGGAAGCCTTGCTTGGCAATTGAATGATGATGATGAACCCCTCATCAATTATGGATGGAGCGAACGCGGAACTTGGACGGCTAGCGGTGCCTAGCGCGGGTCCCGACGCTTTGAGGAATACTTAGAGCTCTCTACCATGGTTGATAGGATCATCCAACATCAATTCCACTTGAGAATCCCAAATACCATAGCAAACCATTTTTACATTGTGAGAACCTTCTTTCACTCTTCTTTACTCGAATACCACATTGGGGACAATGTGTTTCTAAGTATGGGGTGGGGTTTGCATGATATTTTGCATGATGAGCATCTAGGGTAGTTTAAAATTTTCACATGTCTTGCATTGCACATATTCATTTCGAAAATCCCATAAAAATCAGAAAATTTAAAAAAAAAAAAAATTTTGTGCTTTCTAGGCTTGGATATGACCCTAATGATGAATCTTGTCTTGTGGATTGGCTATGGATGGCCTTATGTGTTAAATTGATGAATGCATATGTGGACTTGAAATACTTCTCTTGAATCCCATGAATGATTTGTGATCATGATGTTTGCCTAGAATGGATTGAGTATTGAAAGTCGAAATTACATGCTAGTTCTTGCATACCATCTAGGAATGAATGAGGCAATTCATCTTCCTTTAATTCTCATATTGATCATGATTGTTTGAGCACCTCAATTGATACAAATTTTACCTCTTTTGACCCATCCGGGAATAGGAGCATGATAGTGTGTTGATGTGTCTGAAAAGCAAGTGTGGGGTGAAGATTTTGATGAAAGAATAGCATGCATAAAATGCTGAAATTGTTGTGAAAGTGTAGACAAAAACATATGTTTGGGGACGTTGGTTTAAATGACAAGTAACTCGGTACACTTCACATAATCGGGTGTTGGTGCCTTGCCAAAGTCAAATAAACCAATAGTCCTAACGAGCTTTGGTATGTGTGCCCGGTGTGGATGCACCTCGAAAAAATAGAAAAAGCCCGAGGACGGCTAATCACCAAGGTTTCGGCTTTTGTACACCAATGCCATTGTCTCAAAAATAAGTCAAAGAAAAAGAAAAGAAAGAAAAGATAGAGAAAAATATACACTTGAGGGAAGTTGATCGAGGACAAGATTGTGGAGTTAGTTCCATTCCCGGATTAGCATCACATACCCTAGAAAAATCCCACCTAATCACAACGTTTCTTGGCCTTCTATTTCACAAGACCTTGTGACCTATTTGCATGTTTGTAAGACTTAGTAATCTAGATTGGATATGCTCTTGATCTTCTTAGCTTCTTCATTTTTACATTTCATGCATGCTTTTGAGTTAAGTACAATCGTCTTTCCATGCTTTCTTTTGTTTGATACGTAATTGCTTGTCCATTGCCATGAAACATGACTATGAAGGTGATCCAATATTAGAAGCACAACTCCAAAAAGATTTGCCATTTTTCTGCATACATAAATCATGTCATCTCTTAAGTCTATAGTTGGGAATTTGCTCGGGGACGAGCAAACCTTAAGTATGGGGTATTTTGATAACACGATTTATGACTTAGATTTAGACACCCATTTAGATAGATTTTCCGCTCATTCATGCATGGTTTAGCATTAGTTCACGACGTTTTGCACTCAATTCACGTATTTTGTCGAGATAGACGTCTACGCGGACTTTTGCTTGCTTTATAGGTATTTTGGGAGATTTAGGAGCTAAAACGATGCATTTGAGAATCAATCCTCGAGATGACACACCCTCGGACTCATTAGGACACAAGCTAAAGGCTAAGAGAGACTCATGGAGCCTTGCCAACACAAGCCATGCACCAAATCACAACTTAATGATCCAAGGCGAAGTTTCTGGAGCAAACCACGGTTCACTGGCACATTCCACGGCCGTGATTCTACCCGTGGATTTTGCCAGATTCTTGTGACAGCTGTGCCACGACTCTCATGGCCAGCTCATGCAAAATTTGTTATAAAGTGGTCCTTCATTGGCTGAGAGAAGCATCTTGGAGTAGCTCTCCATTATCAAAAATCTTCCAATCAAAAATACCCTCTCAACAAGAAGTCTTTCTAGGAAGGAAAGTGCCAAAGAGGAAGAAGAAGAGCTCCATTGAAGAGGAGAAGAAGAACACACACCATTACCACACCTTGATAGTTTTTGTAGTGAAGAATTCCGGATTCTATTTCTAGAGTTGTATGAACCATTTGAACCTTCTTTAAGAAGGATTGTGAGTTACTCTAATTCTATTTTCAGCTTGGTTTTGTTTTAGTTCACTTGTTCATCTCTTTTCCTTCACTATCTTGCAATTGAATGCTATGAGTTTATGTATGATGATTTCGATTGTTATGATGAATGTTGTAGGCTAAATAGATGTGATTCTAGGGTAAGGAAAGGATGATTGTGGCTAGGACTATGATAGTATGCACTTACATTTACCTTTGGATGAGTAACTTACAAGAACGAACTCTCTATTGAAGTCCACGGGTGGATCTTCCCATTCCACGGCCGTGGATGTGTAGAACAGCCCGTGGTTTCTCCTGGTTCGATGAATCTAGTTTTAGATTGTTAGAATGTTGAAATCCTAGGTGTTTGTTGAGTTAATCTAGCCTAGGGTGACCTAGTGTTAGCTACTAAGTGTTAGAAGAGACCTACCCGGTGATTCTTACCCTTAGATTTCGAAGATTACAAACCCTAGGTAGTGCTGAGCCTCACAAGCCGCCATTGGACTAAGTGTGCTAGGATAGTTGTTTAGAACTTCCCTTTCCGAGACTTACCCGGTAAGGATAGGTTAGACCTCTAGGCAACAAATCCGGTTTGTGCAGAATTCCAATCCTTAGGTTCTTAGAGACTTACCCGGTAATGAGATCTTAGGAATGGATTAGTGGACCATGAGACTTACCCAGTGATTGATCCCACTCTAGAAACACTTACTCCCGACATATCATAGATCATTCAAGGAATGATTAGATAACTTGAGTCCTATGCCATAATCGAAATTTCCAACCCCTAGGATCCGTTTCTCTCTTTTGATTCATATCTCGTGTTTAGCTTGTTTCTTTGTGTTGATTCGTTAGCTTAGTTGATTGCTTACTTTTGCATGAATCGTGATCCTTGATTGATCACCTAAAAACCAACCAAAAACAATTGAGATTTTCATTTCTTTATTTCTTTCTTTTCTTAACCTAGATCTTCACTAAACTCTATCATAAACCGAATCAATCTCACCTTAGTCTTTGTGTTCGACCTCGGAATACTATCCATACTACGAACGTCCCGTACACTGCGGGTTTCGCTAGGTAGTTTAGGATTTAGTTCGAGTTTATAAATGTAAAGCTTTTTGTGCTACATCCTAGCGTGAACAGGGACAAGGGCGAGGGATTCTCGTGTCATACCATAAGTGGATTAGTAAGGGAATAACGTTAAATGAAAATAATAAAACGACTTGTGTGTGTTTAGATTATAATTGTTGTGTTGTGATGATTCATGTGTGTTTATGATTATTATGTGTGTTTGTGTCATCACCTCGACTCTAATGCTCTGTATGCTAACTAATGGTTGTATACCGATATTGTTGTAGTTGCCTTGAAGGTTAGGGATGCGGCTGAGAGATCCGGAAGAGTGGACAGCCGGGGTTCGTACATTTTAAGATGGGTTGTTGGGGTTGTGTTTGAGTTTTGTTTATTGTATCTCGTATTTTTGTAGGCCGCCTGCATGGCTTTTAGTCTTTGGTTTCGGCTGGAGTCTTTCGTTGTTTCTTTCTGGTTACATATCATTTGCATTAAAAACGTATTTCAGTTTTGCCTTTGTTTGTGTCTTGTTGTAATATTCAGGGAAATTATTGTCAGGCTAAGGGTCGGGACCCATTGTAAAGTCTTCGCCCGTAGCATTCCCGAGTCCCGCGGATTCGGGGTGTTACATTATAACAGTGATGCTTTCATTCGAGCTTCTTAGTTTGGCTTTGTTGTAGTCCTTAGGAACAACTCGAATGCTTTGGAAGTGGCCTTGTCATCTTGAGTTAGAGGAGTCATTAAATCTTCCATTGTTGAGCTATTAAGCCGTTGTTGATGCCTTAAACAACTCAATTTTGCCCCCGTTTGGTTGTAACTCTGAAAACGGAAACGCAATGGACATGAATATAGTCCATATGTATACCTTGTTCATGAAATTTTTTAAAATCATTCTTTGTGGTTTCATGCAAAATGCATTAGCTTCCCCCATTTTGTTTCCCTATAGGGCATCAAAACTAATCCAATACTACTCCAATTAGTTCAAACCACATGGAATGATTTTAAAAAGTTTCATGAACAAGGGTATACGTATGGACTAGATTCGTTTTCATTCCCCTTTTCCAGAGTTACAACCAAACAGGCCATTCTACTATTGTTGACCTTATTGTCATTGATATGGCCTAAGAACGTATTTCTTCTATAGAAAAAATTCACACCCCTTCATTTAAGTTCAAATATATAATTTAAACCAATATATTAAAATTAAAATTTGATCTATATAAGAAGTATTTATAATGAAAATTTAATTTATATAAGATTATACTTTTGTGATAAATTTTATTGCAATATATGTAATCTACTCAAACACATCCCCTCCTTAGCAAATATGTGTATAAAACCGATATTTATAATTAAATTTTTTATTTAGATTCTAATTAAAAATTTAGAACTATTTGATCTTATCAAATTGATCTTGAATATTTTATAATTTATACGATAAAATATAGGTTCTTTGGCACAAGAAGATGGTGCAAGGTGTTCAAGGGGAGGCTTCAAAACGGTACAAGCCAAACTCTATACAATGTGAGGTGCATGCCATCAAGGAACGTGAACGCCATCTCATTAGGTGTGATGACAATGGAGGGGTATAGGTTGTTCGGCATAAGAAGTGGTGCACGGTGTTCAAAGGGAGGCGCTTGTTGATGCGAGGCTGCAAAGGCGAAAAAAATATATGCTTCTTAAATGGTATAGCCGTGAAAAAAAGAGATGGTAGCATTGGGCTAAGAAGCGAAGTGAAATTTTCGGTTACTGTGGAGATATATGAGAATATAAAATTAATGGAGAAATTGTTAGGTTGATTGTTTATTGTCTATGCACACTCCCAAATATTACTAATCCACGCCAAAAGATATGCGGCTTATAAGGCGCATACAAACCAAACCAAAACCCTGTGCGCCTTGGGAGGCGTAGATAGTTGTTAGAAAAACCAAGCTTTCTTTCCTCATTCCCTCCGTCAAGTGATCCTGACGGCTACCATTGCACATAGACATTGTCAAGCTTTCTCCTAGCATATTCGTTCTCCCTTCTTGTCCTTCGTTCGTATGCATCAATTGGACAATAACTTATCTTGAACTGCAGACAGCCTTGAAGCTGGCTCGACAAGAATTGGTGGCTCAATGTGGTGGTGTATGTTGTGGTGGTCGGAGATGAAATTATGTGGAGATCGATGAGCAGGTTTCTCTTGTTTACAATTCAGTTTGTTTACTTGAGACATCATATGATTCCGATCAAGCATTGTTAGGTCAACCACATATGTATCCTAATTTAAGGTATTTGAAGTTTAAGAAGAAGAAGCTTGTTTGGTTTCAAAACACTTTAGATATCACCCAGTCCTGTTGAAGGTTTAGTGAATATGTTTAATTCTTGTTTTGTTTTTTTAAAGCTTCCATTTATTTGACAAGTTTTCTACATGTTTCACTTTTATATCATCTTATAGGTTAGTTCAATTGTAGTTACTATAAAAAAAATTGGTGCATACAGTTAGATTTTTGTATGCTGATTAGTGCCTTTATAAATTTGTTCTGTCGTTGAGTGAACAAAAATTCCATATGGGAGAACAATATGGTGGCTTTATTTTTATTTGTTTCCAAATAAAAAGATATAAGAGAAGGCTTTTGTATCATCAAGTGATTTTGGAAGAAGATTGGTTGCAGTGAGGAAACAGAGAGCAGTCCTCGGCCAAGTGCAGTGTTGATGAAAGCTCAAATTTTATTATGTATGCAACCCTTTTTGCAGTGTTGTTGCAGACTTGTTGGTTTGGGAGAGGTCTTATTCGAGCGCAACAAACTATCCATATATACATATTGAGTGAGTTGGGAAACAATGGCCAACTTGGCTGCGCAGAGGACCTAATACTACTCATGGCTTCCAAGAGTACCTTGAGGATGAAGGTGAGGATAAGGACATTACCAAGTTTCATCTGGTTTTTGCTTCCTGTCACTGACAACCAACTCTAACCCATGTTGTTAAGTTTTGTTTTGGTCAGACAGCAATGCCCCGTCACTATATTTAGATAGATATCAAACTAGTAGTCTTCAGAATTGTATATTACAAACGTTGTATGATACAGAGTAGGCCAATTATTTGCATCTGTTTCTAAACAAACTCCTGCCTTGCATATTCCAAAGATAAACAGGAAAAGCATGTCCATCTCTTTAATCGTATGTCTACTGTTTCGCTGTGTGCGTCTGTGTATGGCAAAGGATGTCAAATGTAAAGCATCACTCTCGGCTTCATGCGCCCACAAGTTAGGTTCACCTTCAAATCATACAGATGAGCCCGGATGTAGGGCTTGGTCTTCCGAGTCGACTTCAACACGTCTGTTATGGTTGTCAAGTGGCATGTACTGTGACATGATGGCCATGATCTCAGAGTCCATGTAAGACTGGGGAAACACAAGTGAGTTAGTTGTTGGTCACAAACGACGAGGGCATCAACATGGTAATAACAGCATACCCGAAGCCTATACTTGTAGAACACATAACCGGCTACAGCAGAACCAACCACAATTGCTAGGAGCGAGACCGTCAGGAACCATGAAAACTGAGACGCCCCTTTCTCTGTATAACAAACGCATCAAGTAATCATGTTTTTATCCGCTTACATATATATTTTGGCTTTGACATACCTATACAAGTATCATGTTCCTCTATGTACAGCCGGTCTCCTCCACATTTGCAATCGTATCCACCCCATGTGTTCCTGCACCTACATTCACTACATGTACAAGCGCTGCCTTCCTTGCACTCGTCAATGTCTGATTACCCAAAAGAAAGACAGACGCTGTCAAACCAATACATGTGACCTGGGTGTATTACTATAATGCTCTACAGCTTCAGATTATGGTACCTTCACACGTATGACCGTCTCCTCGAAAGCCTTTTGGACACACACAGTCTGATGGTCCAGACTCCTAGATTGCCAAATGAATTACCAGAGTCAGTTGTATGAGAACTAGTACATAAACATAGTTAGCAGGTAAAAAATATAACAATAGGCTCAATGAGGAATTTCGTCACAGAACTGAGCAAGCGGAAAATGTCGTTTCATTGACTGTCTGAGACCAGCATCCACCATTGTTTATTGTACACCTTCCAGCGCCAGCTGACACCAAAGACAGACAGACAACTGGAGGTAAATCCAAGATTGAACATCAAAATTGATTTTTTTTTATGCATCCAAATTGCATAAAGACCACCAATGCTTAACACTAAGCTTTTACTAGAACCTGTCAAGTATCATTAACTGTTTGCATCCAAATTCAAGTGTCCACCATTGTTTACTACAAACTTTTTTAATCAGTCAAAACATTGAGCATTCAGGAATTACCGTGACAAGAACTATAACCATCTCCACTGTACTGAACACCACTTACAAGAGGGCATTCACAAACTCTTCCCCTATACGTATCCTACACAAAGAAGAAACTTCAAGTCAGTAACACGCATAGGGTGGTAATCTACAAGGAAATCATCAATGAAAAAGACAGTTCATCCATGAAATAAGTCAAAAAGAAAAACTTAGTATACAAAACAAGAATCATTAATTCAAAGATCAATACGCAACATTTTCATGTACCTTGCAAGCAGTTATGTTAGAGTTAACGTCCTGCCAACAACCACCGTTGTTTTTTAGACACTCATTGGTCTCAAGATCTGAAAGTTAAGACAAACCAGACTCATCAGGTTATGGTAAATCTTACTACAAACACTAGGAATCAGCATAAATGATTGGTGACGTTGACCAACCGGAACTCAAGCAAACAGGAGGATCAGTTGTCTCTTTGAATCCAGCACATATAGCCTTCAGTACAGCACTCCTCTCAAGTTTACCTGCAGAAGCATAAAAATATAAATAAATTGGACTGTGGTATAGTATATATTATCATAGATAAAAAACTATCTTCGAAATTATACAAAAAATTTATACTAGACAATGGTGTAGAGTGTAGAACATCAACACGAGGAAGATGAACGACAGATATGTGCAGTTGAATATAAGATTAGTAGATTCAACTCTAAAATAAAGCTCTTTTTATTATAAAAAACATTCAAGTAAACAGACCTCTATATTGGATATCATTGATGACCAAAGTGGGTAAGAGAGTGACATCACCACGACTACCATGACCAACCTGTAATTTACATAATGAAAAGTCAGTCAAACCTTGATGAAATTTGATAATGCAATTGAAACTGGAAATTGCCTATGGATCTTGTGAAATGGAAGCTTAGTAATGTATGAAGCAGTTTATGTGCATAGTTCACGCATGATCGGTTCATCCATAACAATGCATTTAAGCCCATTTGCAATTACAATTTATTCATAATTAAACTCCAATACATGGCAAAAGAAAATTTAGGACTTCCTACCTGCATGTCTTGCTCATTCTTCAAAACTTCATTTTCCTCATCCGCTTTAGGGTCTCCCATGCATTTTTTGATTTTTTCAAAGGATAAATCTGCGGCATTCAGAAAGTGAATAACGAAACAAATAGCGAGTCGGATTCCACTCTACTACAGATAATTCTAGAGCAGAACTCACCCAGGGACTTCAAAACATTGTCAGCACATGTATTGTTGTACTTTTCCTCCTTCATGGAGCACCTGACATGGAAATCAGTGACATAGTCCCACCAAATCCATGATCTATTTTCTGCTTTGGCAACTCTATGGACACAGAGCTGTCGAAGGTTCTCATAGACGACGTCTTTCCCTTCATAGCCTTCCCAAAAGTCTCCCTCAGGATCAGGCGCACAATATCTCCCATGGTTTATGCACTGTGACTTGCATTGCATGGTACCTTTGAACTCTTTAGGACAATACCAAGTAATATAGTGAGGTGTAAACTCGGTATAACCACCCTTCTCAAGGATCTGTGCGTGGCCCCTGAAATTCTTAATGAAGTTCATCTGATCATCACATCGGGCCCCACACTCATCGTTGCTGTTTGTCCAAAGTTCGTACTCGACTCTACCATCTGGGTTGGGCATTGACTCCGACCAGTCTAGCTTTACTAATATGTCTGTTTTGTCCTTCAAAGCCTTCTTTAAAGTGTCACCAAAAGACTTTGTTATCATGGCGGATGGAATAGTGATATTGGCCACATATTCTGCCTCATCACTTGCCTCTGGCATATCCATTGTTATCAGCCTTTCATCTATGCTATCAGCAACCAACACAGCAGCAGCTCCAGCTAGTTGAGCATGCCATACTTTCTTTGCAAAGTAGCACTCTAGCATATTGCAACAACAAATCAATAAGATTAATATTATTCCTTTCAAAAAATAAACAAAAGTAAGAGACAAAAAATAAACACTACTATTGAAGAGAACGTTGGAGAGAACAACACCATGAACAACTAAAAAATAGTGAAGCTTTTTCAAAAGCAGGTCAGCCAATATCAGGAAAGGAAGCAAGCATATACAAAACTCAAAGCATGAGCTCATTAAATGTCAAGTTCTCCAAAATTTCACAAATTCTTTTTCTACTTTGAACAAAGAGATCTTGTTGATCCAAAATCAGGGGTAAAAGCTATCATAAAGCCAGATTTGCTTGTTGTATCTGGACTTTTAAGGTAATTTACTATTTATTTTATCGTGTTCTTGGGGTATGACATTTTCCCCGCATCCATCTCAATTTTGTGTATTTGTCTCAGTCCATCCATGTATCATAGCTAGAAACCCAAATTGTATTGCCATGAATGGTGAGCTAATAAGGATTCAATAGACCAAATTTAAAACTCGATAGATGAACATATTCATCAACTGCTTTTAGTACGTTACAGGCTTACAGCACAGCAAAAAGTCACCCAAGTCTCCAATCAGATAAACAAAACCTGGAATTGCCACTCTTGAAATCCACTTGTTAATAGTAACATAACCTCAAAATCAGAGTCAAACTTAAAACATATAGCACAAACCCATTACTTTGGCTTCCATAATTAGAATATATATAGATATATACTACCGGAAAGAAATAGTGAAGCTGATCTAAATGAAAAAGAAGCTAATTTACAGCGATTGCCCGCCAAGTGTATGATAAAAGGCCTTTACCTCCACGGTCAACGATGAGAATGGTGGGACTAGAGGTCTTGGACTTGAAAGGCTTATCACCCTTGAAAGGATCACACGCGTCGGTGTTGGTGGAAGGATAAGCAATGGAGCCCATCATGGAGCCACCATACTCAGGCACTCCAAAATTACCAATTGCGCCATCGTGGGTTGATTTCATATCTTCAGGGGCTATAACTGAGATGCTGTTCTTCTCCACCACAAACCTCCCATTAACAAAATCGCCGCTGCAGCTTAACAACAGCAAAGGTATCCAGAAGAAAGTCATGAGCTTTCTATGAAAATCGGACATGGTTTGAGATTCCAAATACTGGGTTGTGGTTTTGCGTTATGCTGTGAGGTGAAGGAGCATGAGGAGGAAGAGGAGACTTATGGAAGTTGAGAGTTTTGGCTTTGTCTTCCAAACCTCCATTTAAAAAAAGGAAGAAATTCCTGTCTAAATAATTCAGCGTTGCGTAAGAGGAAGGCCGGGTGGTGGTGGAAGAGGTCAACGGAGAAGCCATGGATCGGAACTACAAGGGGGTGGTTTGGAACTTCTCGAATTTGTGATTGATTGTAACATGAATACGAGATTGTTGGTATAGTTTCATTTTTGAAAGGGCTATCTTATTTGCGCCCCAAATAGTACAACCAATTCATGCAAATGATGTAATATTACATCCCACTCACTGCAAATGTCAGTAATGTTTCATGAATTTTGATTTGAATGTTGACGTTTGGCACCAGAGGTAATGCAATAAGCAATTTTTTTTTCATTTATCTTATTACTGAATGTTGATTAACTTTACAACATTCAACTTTACTAATATGTATAATGAGTTAACTTTATTGATTTAAATGTTGATTAATTTTTATTTTTAATTATCATTTATCCAATACGTATAATTAGTTAACTTTACTCACACTTACAAAAAATCGTAATACTTAATTAATCAAATTTAATAACATAAATAAAATGTTTAATTAGGAGTGAGCGTAGTCTAAAATCGAACCGAACCGCGATAAATTAAATAGAAGCTAAAATCAATTTTTCTAAAAAATGAACCGATAATTGAACCTATAAAAGTAAGTTTGGCTTCGTCTTGAACCTAAAACCAAAAATTAAAAATATTAGAAACCAAAATCATACCTATTAGAAGGTTTCAGATTAAGTTTTGCACCTAAATCAACCTAAAAATAAAAGGTACAAACATTTAAATACTATTAAAAAAAATAAAAACTACAATGTAAAGTACAAATGTAGTCACTCTCATTTATTCCGATAAAGATAACAAATATTATTATATTTGAATCTAAATCTATCTCGATAAAAATAACAAATATGAGTTTCTCTTCTTTTTAAAAAATAAATTAATTAAAAGTCGATTTTTCGGTTTAAATCATCGGTTAGCGGTTATTACTCCATAACCGAACTTAAACCTATTTTCTAAAATATGCAAACCTTAAACGAAACTAAATTATCGGTTCTCGGTTAGGTATAGACCAAAACCACTCGGTTTAGTTAAATTCGGTAAACCAAACCTAACATGCTCAAGCCCGTATTTAATTAACAAGCTTACTCTTAGGACGGACAAAAGCCTCACAAAGTTAGAGTCTGCATGCGACGAGGGCTTGGGGTGCATACTCTCTCATTTTATTATAACAAAAGCAAATATAAAAATCTCGCTTGTCGGGAATCAAACACGGGTATGCGTTACTGGGAATCAAACTTAAGTAATCTGAAACATGTTATTTACTATTATAACTAGGACTCGTTTGGTATGACGGTAGAATGAGTTGGAAGCAGGAATCGAAATGCAGTAAATAATTAGAATCAATCATTCTTGATACACGGTGTTTCTATGATGTTGGAAATAAGGATTCCTGAAACATGTTATTTGATTTTTATATAAATTATTGAACGGGAAATCATATGATATTTGATGATATATGTGTATATTTATAATGTCAGTATAAACTATTTTTAATAAAAATAAAGATCAACTAATGACTTAAAATATAAGTATGAACCAAATATCAACTTGAATAAATTGGTATATAATTTCTTCTATAAAATTTACTTTGTCTAGTTCAAGTAATTATATTTTTTTCAACACTTTTCGATGACATGTCATTTTGATTGAAATATACGTATAATAGTCAATTATTTACTTTATTAGTTGTTGGTAAAAAAAAATTAAATTCTTTTTGAAATATAATTCAAATTAGATAAAGTTTTTTTTATATTATTTATTTTGTATAATTAAATAATTGAATAAAATATATGTATAATGAAAATATATGGATGTGGTTTCAAATTTAAATGGGTAATATATTGGAATGAATGATACTCACCTTTAAAGTATGGATTCGAGTTTTTATGTTTGGAATGAGTCATTTCATGAAACTATTTACATTCTGATTTCAAGTCTTACCAAGCACTTGATATAAGTATGACTCAGATTCCTGATTTCATAGAAATTGTAACAAACCTCCAACCGCCTTATATGATCAGGTTATTTTACATGATCAACGAAATCAAGCGGAACGCAAATAGTTGAGAAAAAAACTGCATTTATTAAATTGAAATATGGAACCAAAACTCGTCTTATATTCCGGACATTGTTCTTGAAATATATTGTTCGAAAATTACATTAATTATTTCATAATAAAGTTAAAAAAAAGTTTGGATATTCTTATTCAATTCATGAATTATTAAACTAGTAACAAATTAGTTTATATTTTTTAAACGTAATATTTGTCTTTTAAATTATTCAAATTAATTATGATTATATATAATTCAAATGGATTAAGCTGTATGTTAACTTATCTAATCAATCATCACCTTTTCTTGATTTGGCCATTAATGTCAAAATTCATTTGATTTTGACAATTAATGGGCGCAAATAGCAAGGCCCTTTTGAAATGATAATTTTATTAAATATGTCAGAATAATTCAAACCCTTTGATATTGACTTTTACTAGTCATCAAATGGGTGCAAGAGACCAAGTAGTACGTTTACTAATTAATTATACCACGTAAACGGGTTCCTATTATTTCTGTCTTAATACCCCAATTTCAGTTTTTCACTTACATTTGTGCAATTTAAATAACTATATGTTTATATATCATTCTATTACTTTCAATTTTCAATTTTTAATAAATTATATATTTATATATCATTGAATTATTACTAAATCTAGTATAATCATAAAAATTAAAGACTAAATAATTTTTTTAAATTAGTAGAATAAAAAATTTTAAATACAAACAACTTAATTTAAAAAATTATAAACATAATTTAAATAACAACAAACATTACAAAAACTACATACCAAAATAACACCAAAGCAACAAAAATATCTAAAATAAACAACAAAAACGGAAAAAGAAAACATTAATTTAAATAACAAACAACTTAATAAAAGAAATGCAAATACAAATGTTTAATGATTATCCCCGGATTTTCAAAAAAAACAATTCATATATGTTCAAATAAGTCCGCTTTTACTTGGTGATGCATACTCGTGTCGCGGAGTGCATTATATTTTGTATAAATTGGGTCATTTGAAATGGAAGAACCGTGGCAATTGGCTCATTAACAACAACTTGATCGAATTGGGATGAATCATAGTAAAGTTGATAGGTATGATGTTCATCTTCAACGGTAATATTGTGCAAAATGATTCATGCCCTCATTATTTTTCGGATCAAAATAATGTCTCTAGCAAGAGCAGGATGGCGTATTATAACAAAACAAGCTTCCATGACACTGAAAGTTCGCTCCACGTATTTACGGCATGACTCTTGCCGTTGGAAAACAATGTATCTTCCGCACCAAATGGATGTCGAATTGACGGGACAAACGTAGCCATGCAGGATAAATGTCATCGGCGAGGTAATACGTCAGGTTGTAATGATTACTATTTACAACAAAAAAATTTCGTGGGTGTTCGACCATGCAACACATCATCAATCATAAGAGAATTGTCGAGAACATTAATATCATTACACGTATCTGGAGTTCCAAAAAATGCATGTCATATTCACAAATCGTAAGATGCAACAACTTTTAGCACAACAGTTGGCTTTTTATCACCCATGACATATTAAGCAGTAAGGCAGTTTTCCATTTCTGATACATGCAATTTATGTAATCGGTAAGTACATTAGAGTCCTTTGATAATTCGAAGAGGGAGGGGAAGAGACCGCTGTAAGTACAACAAAGCCCTCTAATAATTCAATATCACTTAACATTTTGGATAATTTGAATACTAGAGAGCTTGAGGGCCTCCAAGAATTGGAAGTAAAGAATAATCGTTGATGTTACATGCCATTTTTGAAGCTATGAAGGACAAAGTAGTGGAAATCAAGGAGAGGAAGGTCAAAGAGATGGAGAGCCAAAGGAAGTTAACCACTCCTTCTAGTTTGATGGAGATGGTAGGTTTCTTGACTCCCTATTAAGAGAAGGTGATGAATCAATTGCTCAAGAAACTTAGTATTTGAGTTTATGTTTAAGTTTAGGGTCCATTTAAGGTCGGTATTCTAGAGTTATCATTTGTGTTTTATTTCAATCTTATGTTATAAGTTATGGTATGTTGAAGTTAATGTATTACTTAATGTTGTTATTTTATTAAGTTGATTTTTATTTGTAAGTTAATGTATCATTTTTACGTCTAAGATCTATTTTAAATTATTTTTATTTTAAAAAATACAAATACATATAAAAATAAATATATTACTAGATTGATAAAATTAAATTCTTATGTAAAAATAAATTTAAAAAACACTAAAGGTTCACTACGTAAAACCCTATATATGTTACAAAAAAGTCAAAAACAATTATCGAAACATATGCAAAACGGCTATTATTGAATTAATAAAATTAAATCCTATTCAAAAATATTTTTTTTATAATTAATATTTATACGGGAAATGGGTTTTAAATTTAATTAAAACCCTACCACATGACGCGATGTCAATGGCCAAATTTCAGCTAGTAAGGGGGTGCCATGTGGCACGCTTGTTCTTGAGAATCACCCGAAATGACACCGTTTTGGCCTAGTAGGGACAAAACGATGTCGTTTTGATGCGTATAAAAGAGGAAAAAAAATGGAGATAGGGATCGACGTCAATATTGACGTAGATCCCGGGGCTCCTAAACCCCCCTTTCCTCCATGTCATCAATTTGATGACATGGTTGGGTTAGAAGCCCCCGACCCTCCATTGTGGAGGGTCTAAGTTCATAGATTTCTCTGTAGTTTCCAACACCTAAGACATTTTGGAATTAACGAACATCTAGAGATTTATGAATGACTCAAATTTCTCAAGTTCAAAGTCATAACCTTCAAATACTATCAAAGATCGTCCGATGTTTGGTGTGTATATCTATCGTCATTTCCTTGTCTTATATCATCTCTAACGTGCTTAAAAAGCTTACTTCTTTCTCTCGATATCGTTCGTAAGTTTTTCTTTTGTGTTTGGGACATTAAAGTCTCCCATAGTCATGTGCCCCGGATTTTGTATGGTCCTCCACAAGAATTATAATTGTCGAATTTATATTTCATGTAAGGCACGTGTTTCAACCACTTAATTTGTCGCCAAATTGCATGTACACCGTTTCTAGAAAATCCTCCTTGATGCAGTGTATATATATACATATATGTCACCTCATGGACACAAGGTAATCCAAAAGTAGATAGGGTATTCACTCCATAGTGAATTTCCCTTTACAAACTTTATGTGAGTTTGATATAAATCCCAAAAAACACTTGTCAAACACCCTCCCAACATCGTAGTGAACATTGTCCAATTAGTAATTTCACTTGGAACCTTGAAACACGAATCCTCATCAAACATTGTCAAATAAGTAAGGGGGTATTACGGACACGGCGATAGATTTCGTAAACGCATGTGTAACACCCCGAATCCGCGGGACTCGAGGCGCTACGGGTTGGGACCTCACAATGGGTCCCGACCCTTAGCTTGACAACAATTTCACCGGATCTTGCAACAAGGCACAAATAAAGGCCAAAACCAAAATACATTTTTTTATGCAATGAAAAGAAAAACCCGAAAGGAAATAAACAACGGATTTCAGCCGAAAATACAACCCCAAAGGCTAAACACCATACAACATACAATAAATGCAATACTCAAACTCAACTCCAACCAACCCATCCTAAAATGTACGGACCCCAGCTGCCTACTCTTCCGGATCTCTCGGCCGCGTTCCTAACCTGCAAGGCAATCTATAACAATCGATATAAAACCGTTAGCTAATATTCGAAGCATTAGAATCAATGGGAAAGGCACAAACACAAGTAAATAATCATAAATACACAACATTCTCAGAGCACATAATTCCGGTTTATTATCTTTTTATTATTAAGTCGTATCCCGTTCTAATTCAACTTAGGTTTGTGACACGAGACCACCGTGGTCCCACCTCGGTCCCTACTTACCGGCATGGAACGGTACGGATGCCTCCGACCGTCTAACCAGCACGGGCTAGTCGCTAAGAACCTCCTAGACTCTCGCAAGAGCTAGGCAGATGATGTCACCGCCCGTTATCATACACTTGGACCAAAATAATATAAAGGTCGGTAATCCTATTTCCGGTTTAGTTGTTATAAACAATAAAGAATAAACACACACCACCAAACACACATCCATGCTAATACAAGGAATACGATCTAAGTAAGTCCGGAGACTTACCTCGTCACCACACTCAACTCACGGTACTCTCACTTCCTTAGGGAGGAAGCACGTAACCTGCTCACAAGAAGATAACTATATCAACAACAACCCACTTACAATAGAAGTCTTAGACTTCTATACAAATGATCTACGCAAGACCATTTGACTCTCAATTCTAGGACCGCATCCTAGAATCCCTCATGCTCACATCACACTCAACACAAGCTAGAAGTCCTAAGACTTCTAAACCCTCGGATCTCGCAAGATCATAACTCACAACGCAACTAGGATATGCCAAACCTAAACTCCAAAATCCCACAAGATCATACAACCCCACCTCGAGCCTCAAAACGCTCACAAGATCAACCATATAACTTAAAGCCTTATAACAACCTCACAAGATAATCAACACCTCAAGCTTAGAATCAACATCAATCCATCAAACAATATCAAATCCTCGAAACTCACCTAAGGTTCAATACCACTACTTAGAATTAACTCTAAGTCATGCTAGATCCATCCTAGCAGGATACTAAAACTTAACATAACTAGATCGAGGAGAAAGAACACTCACACGACGTCAAAAGACGGAAGTCGTTCAACGGATGTCGACTTGGACTCGTTAGGCCTTTATCGAGGCGCTTCCGAACCTAGCACCAAACTAAACAAATTTAGCTTATACGCTAAATTGCGAATGAAATATATAACGTATATAAATCTAGGGTAAAACTCGTTTTCAAGATCCAACGTTAAAATCCCGTAAAAACATTTTCCGGGCAATCATACGATTACATACATGTAGGTCAATTTTTGGTAAATAAATCTTTGGGTCAAGGTCAATAAATAAATCCAGTAGGGATAGTTTTGCAATTATCCGAAATTAGGGCCATAAACACAAAAGTATAGTATGGGTGCTTTCTGTAATTACATTAAATTGTAGGGAGGCCCGCTTTAATTTCTTAAAGGGCTTTTGAACCCTGTTGATAGCAGCCAGAGGGAAACGGAGGAGGAGCCACCTTGGCGGCGCTGCAAGGCTCCAGGTCGGGCTCCTTGACGGCACTAGGCGGCGGTGACACGCAAGGGCGGCGAAGGTGACGGTTCTCCGGTTCGATTGGGAGGAAGAGATCGAAGGCGCCTGTTGTAGGGACTCGATGTCTCCAGTGGCAAAAGACAGAGGAGAAGAGACAGGGTCGTCTCTTTCTTGGCTTCGACGTGGCAGTTCGACTGGGGGGAAAAAGACTCATGGTGAAGCAGGCGAGACGAGGGAGAGACGAAGGTGAGGACGGCGCCTGTTGTTGGCTGCAGTGGCGGAGTGAGGGCGGCCGAAGTGCTCTTCTTGACGGTTCGAAAGGGAGAAGGTAAGGCATCAGTGGAGGGCATCTCTCCCAAGGCTCGAAGAGGGTGGTTGCTGGAAGGATCAGAAGGGAGGAGGGCTTCTCTCAAGTGGCTCCTTCTTGGCTGCAAGGGGCGGTCAACCGCAAGTTCAAGGAGGAGATGCAGGTGAGACACTGAGGGCGAGAGAATGAGACAAGAGAGGAGATTCAAAGAGAGTAGGGAGAGAGCTGTGTAGAGGGTGAAGATTGAAGGGGGCTGGGGAGTCACAAATCAGAAAGGATGGGAGAAGGAGAAGCCAGGGTTGGGGCATGGGTAGCGTGAGGGAGGAAAAAGTGCAGAGGGGAAGCAGAAGAAACGAGGCGTCGGGTGCAAGAGTTGCTCATCAGCCAGCGAGGAGAGAGAAAGAGAAGAATAAAGAAAAAGGGAAAAATAAATTGTAGAAGCAAAGAAATAATATAAGGATAGACTCGTTCTCACATTCGGAACGAGATTTCTGAATTGGAAAAACTTTCCGACCCTGTTACGAAAATATATCATACTCGGAAAAGCTATATTTTTACGTCGTAAATATACTTTCAATAATAAAATAAAATAAAAAGTAAGCTAATAAAATATCGATAAAAAATAGGAGAAAAAAAAATCGAAAACGCTCCAAATAAACGGGGCGTTACAGCACGACGGTTACGGAATCCGTGGTCACCACGGTCACGGGTTCCGAAACCGTAAAAAAATTTATTTTCCGACAGCTGTCACGGTTACGGAAGCCGTAACCGTGACAATGTCAAATTTTTTTGGTTAGAATTAACAAAAAAATTATCACGGATGTGGACCCGTAATCGTGACGGTTATGGGTTCCGTAACCGTGATGATTTTCTTCATTTTTTTTGTTAGAATACACAAAGAAAAGCATGACGGCTACGGGTTCGTAACCTTGACGGTTATGGGTTCCAGATCCGTGACATTTACGGGTTCGTAACCGTCGTGCGTTTGTGAATTCCATCGTTGTGCATTTACGACTCCCGAATAAGTAATTTCACTGTGACCTTGAAATATGAATCCTCTAATGAGGCTATGAATCGGCGGAAATGTGGAATTGATCACTTAACATTAATTTGATATGTTGCAGGCATGTGTCAAGTTGTAGTTACCCCGATCTAAATGTCTTTCAAATCAAAGTGAGCTTATTCAACCCTATACATTCAAATAAAATAAAGATGGGATAACCATAATAGAAAACATTACAAATGAACAAATGTACACGCAAATCTCATCCCGGTCAAACCTCAATCACGATACGGGAACTATCCATGAGAATTCCAATTTTATCGATACCAATGATGGAAGACTTGAACCCGGGTCAAAGTGAGAAACCGGTGGCGGTTAGTAAGAAGAGGTTGATGGTTGGATGGATGTGGGGGAATGATCCGGTGATGATATGGATCGGTAGATGGATAGGTCAAGGTCGAACCCTATGAAACAACTTAGAGTACCTTAGGGAAACAAAGACCCTATAACACAAATAAAAATGATTGTAAAACCCTTCCGTTATAATCTTACGCAAAAGGGAAACGATGTCCTTAAAGCACAAGAAGAAGGCTTATGAGCGATTGAGAACTCCAACTTGACAATTCAAATTGACACAACACAAGACGATCCAAGTTATAAGGTCAAATGAGGCTTTCATTCGCTCATTCTTCAAAATAGAAGAAAATTAATAAACATGTTTAACGTTAAAATTGGATTCAATCAAAAGTGCCTCAATCAAACGTCAAAAGCCAAGTCTTATGGCCATTTTTGTGATTGGGAAAGAAACTAGAAACCCTCTTTAATCGGGTCTAAAATAACCTAAAATACTTAATTAAAATATGAGATTAAAACTAGCTTAAAAGGCCCAATTATTTAAACAACTCAAAAAGATAAAAGAGTCTAAGTGTGTTTTTGCTTATTCATAAATGTTTTTTCTTATAAACTAGTGTATGTTTAAAACATTATATAAATAGCGTTTGCTATAATAAAATAAACTAGTTTAGTGTTTAAATGGGTGTTCACATGAAACACTCGAAAGGGCAAGAGTATGTTTAAATGAACTAATATTTTATAAAAAAAATTATCAACTGAGAGGAATAGTCTTTTTTTTTGTAATTCCAAATGCGCACTAAGTCTATCCTTTCATTTTTTCATTACCAACAAACTAACCAAGATATATAAGGTAAGTAGTTACTGTAAATTATTTGTTAAAATTTAAACTAGTTTTGTATAACCAAATGCAGTTTATGATATTTTTTTAAAAAATAATTCAAATTTATTTAAACTCCAATTTGAAAAAGCACTAGTTTATAATAATGTGCAACCAAACACACGTCCACACTCCATGTGCATGCATACACACCACGTGAAACTCATGCATGGCCGGCGGTCTCTATGTGCACTAGTTGTGCGGATCATTTGAAATCTCTAACCAATACAAATATAGGATAAAGGAAGTTGTTTAAATCTATCCAATCTTCTTTTGATAAACTATTTCATCCACTATATTCTGTCTTAGCTAGTTGTTGTATTGTTCAGGATAGTGATCTCCAAGTTATACTTGAAGTCTTTGGTGTATAGTACAATTTTGGATTGATTAATTGAAAATATATAAAATAACATAATATTAGGCAAAATTAATATGCATAGGGAAAAGAGAACAAAAGACCTCAAACATCATAATAATTGTTCTCTGGCTATTATAGAAGAATTTTTTGTGTTGTCAACAACACTAAAAACACCAAAATGAAGTATTTGGTGATGTCAACAACACCACAAGAATAAACTAAGTTGAGTTGGTGTTGTCAACAGGGCCACAAACAACATCAAAAAGGTATTTAAATAAAGTGTTTAGGTGTAGGTTTTGTTATTAACACCAAATGTGTTTAGTTTTAGTCCATAACACTCAAAACGCAAACAAAAGGTGTACATATCTATCAACAATACTATAATACCAAAATAAAGTGAGGATGTATGTGTTTGGTGTTGTTAACAACACAACAAACACCTTATTTTAATGCTTAGGTGCTGTTAACAACACTTAAAGCACCAAACTGAGTGTAGGTATTGTCAACATCAATATAATTCCAAAAGAAGATGTTTGGTGTTGTCAATAACACAACAAAAATATTATTTTGGTCTTTTAGTATTGTTAACAACACCACAAAAATAAATAAAGGTGTTTAAGTGTTGTCAATAACACTTAAATCTCTAAAGTAAGGTGCTTAGATGTTATCAACAACATTATAACACAAAAGTAAGGTGTTTAGATGTTGTCAATCACACCACAACACAATAATAAGGTGTTTAGGCAATGTCAAGTCAACAACAATCAAAACACCAAAGCAAGGTGTTTAGGTGATGTCAACAACACCACACCACTTTATTTTGATGTTTAGGGGTTGCCAACAACATCACAGTACTAAAAAAACCAAAAAGAAATCCTAGAAAACAAAATGCTCTCTTTTGAGCATGAAGCTAAACTTCTTAAAACCTTATTCTCACTCGTTGCCTCAAAGTCTCCACCTTGGATGGCTTCCACCACTCCGCAAAACACCCCAAACACAAGGCATCGGCTCACTTTTCGATCAAAGGTCTCTTGGTGCAGCCATTTTATTCCTCCGAAATAATCCAAACACATAGATTCAACCCTTTTTGGGCTTGTATTATCCAGATTCTTGTCAACAAGTCTTCTTGGTTTGTGAAATTTGAGTTGCCATGAGTTTGTCTCATCCTCATGCTTGTCGATTTCTATGTTTGAAGAAAGTAAGGAAAAAAGATAGAGGAAGTCAATTTTTCACATCTCTCAAATCTATTTGAAAAAGAAAGGACCGCAAATGAGGTTTGCCCCTGTGTGATGTGTACTCCTCGGTATGGATGCTTCCGGTTTCGAGTCGTCATTTGTCTTCTAGTGGTGTTGGTTCTCTCTTTTGTCGTTTCTGTTTTAGAAATTGTTGTAATCTTCATGCATTTTTAACAAAGTTAGCTCTCTTTCTAGATCCAAACCAAAACCTAGTGATTATACCTTAATTATTTTCGAGTCTTTTTCTGTGCTTCTACAAATTCTTCTCTTTTGGAGAAACATCAAATCTATTTTTTTGGAAAAAATGGTATATATGCCAGATCAATCAAAGACTTCACAAAGTGGAAAGACACTCATTACGGCTTCTGAAAAGCTTAAAACAAAGGTCCTAAAGCCAATCCAAACAAAATTTTCTTGCCCGAATAAAGGGATTGTGATGACCGACATATAGTGGTTGTATGTTATTTTCAAGTTGTTTGTTTGTCATACCAAGTGGAAAGATACTTTTTATTTCTTTATGGTTTTTAACGAACTCTTTATAGGGCTAAAACCCCGGTTTAGAACCAATTATTCTAGCAACACGGACGAATACAAGAACATAAAAATTGTGTGCCTAAATACAATTATATTGGATCAATCTTCATTTGCATGAGATTTACCGTTTAATAACGAAAGAAGAATTGATAAAAAGAAACCTAATTTGGACTCCCGTGTCTAGAAAGAAAAGAAACTTTTGGTTATGACCTCATTGTCCAAGACAAGATGGTGTTTGTGTTTTCTTTCTTCTTTAGAAAATAAAAACAAAAATACCAACAATATTTTTTACGGGACTAATTATTCTCCTTACAAAAAGAAAATTATAAATCTTATAATATGATAAACTTAATTTTGAAATACCTTTATCATTTTATTGTCTCCTTACTAATGAAGAACGACATTAATCCATTGTAAAAACATCCTTATAAAAATATTGTTAGTTCTAATAAAGTAGGATCATCGGGCTTCTCCGTATTCCGAACTGATTATTCCAAAATGGTTAAAATGATAGTTAGCTTTTGGAATATTAGAGGAATGAGTCGGAGAAATCTTTTTACAAACCTCGATGTGGTTTATTAAATTCACAAAATTAATGTAATCGCTTTAGTGGAAACTAACTCTAAAATCCCGTCTAAAGATTGCTTCCGGAAATTGGCAGGTTTTGACAACATGGTTTATTGTCCGACTAGAGGTAAGGCTGGAGGTTTATGTCTCATTTGAAAATATTACCAACTAAGAAACAAAACGATCAAAATCATACACAAAACATATAGATTCATTTGTATCGAATTTATATGTAACAACTAAAAAACAAAATGAATATCATTTTTGCATATGCTGCTCCATAAGAAGCTGAGAAAAATGCATTTTGGGATAATCTTTCAGAATTCATTCAAAATTCCCATTTTCCGTGCGTTCAGCTTGGAGACTTGAACGAAATTCAACAATCCTCTAAAAAACAAGGAGGATCACCGATCAGTCCTAAATAAATTTAATAGACTAATTAACTTTAAAAGTCTATGCAACATCATAGATCTCCAAACTTCCGCTGATGAATTTACATGGAGGAAAAACGTGATGGTACTAATAATATATATTTTAGAACAACTTGATCGTGTTCTAGTCCAAGACCAAATTTTACAATGGGTTCTAAGCCTAAAAACCAAGAATCATGATTTTACCTCGTTTGACCGGCATCAATGTAACGCTCCAAATTTTTGGCCCGTTTGTGATATACATTTTTTTTTTCCGTCTTTTATCGATATCTTTAATAGCTTAAATGTTTTACGATAATTTTCACATCGTAAATTAAATATTTTCGAGCTTATATATATATATATATATATATATATATATATATATATATATATATATTTGGTCCATATATTTTTTTTCCGTATTTATTTTTCGAAAGGTTCGGAAATATTTTCCGATCCGGAAACCCCTGCTTTGCCGCCCAGTCTACTGCGTGCCTCTTGTGAGCATGTCCTCTACCTCTGCTCTCCTTTGGCAACAACAACACAACAAGCAACCTGCACCCCGACCCCTCGACCACCACAGTAGCGCAGTGACTTACCCTTCTCTCGTTTCATCTGTTCACCAAACCTCTTCCTCTTCTCCCACAGATCCCACACAGCCCTCCTCTGTTTCCTTCTCCTTGTGACGCTCTCCTATCTCCTCCCTCACTCTCCTCTTGCTGCACCAGGTGAGCCATGCCGCCTTACCGGAGAAGCCACTCCCTTGTGCACCCGTTGGCAGCCAGTGGAGGAAGCTATCGGACCCATCTCCAAACCTGCGTCCTCCTTCTCCTTCTATATCCTTCGACCTAGCCCTAGCCCCTCTTTCTCCCTTTCGTTTCCTAGCAGTGAAGAAGCTTCCCTCTGTTGCGTCCCTTCTCTCCGTCCCTCCTCGCAACTATGCTACCGCTGGGAGGAAGAGAAGCCACCGGAGCCACCAACTAGCTGAGATTCTGCCTTCTTCTTCTCTCCCATTCTTCTATGTTCCCACTGCCACCAAGGAGCAGCCATTGCCACCGGAGTCTGGGCCGCATCTAGCCGGAGAGGAGCCGTCGCATCTCTCCCTTGCTTCGCCGCCTCGCTTCGCCGGAGCCCTGCCCTTCCCGCCGCCGCCTGCTTCCTCCTTCCCCTGCGTGTGACAATGTAGGGTTTAAAAACCCTTTTTTTTATTTAAAAATCGGGCCCTATTTGTAACTCAATTGCAATTTGTACCCTCATCTGTTTATTATTACAGTTTTGTACTTTAAGTTTTTGGATAGTTGCTTTTATGACCTGCTGGAATTATTTGCAGATTTTGGCCCAAGGTTTTATTTACGGAATATATCCCAAATTTATGGAACTTCATGAGTTGCCCAGAAAATGTTTTACAGAATGTCAACCAAAGCTTTATAACGGGTTTTATTCTTATAGTTTATATTTGTTATATATTATGACCCATGTGTATATAATTGTATAATTTGTCCCGGAAAATATTTAAGCGGTTTTTAACCTTGGTTTTTAAAACGCGTTTTACCTTAGATTTTATATAAGTTATATATTCCGTTCAAATTTAGCTAATAAGCTAAATTTGTTTAGTTTGGTGCTAGGTTCGGAAGCGCCCCGATAAAGGCCTAACGAGTCCAAGTCGACATCCGTTGAACGACTTCCGTCTTTTGACGTCGTGTGAGTATTATTTCCCCTTGATCTAGTTATGTTAAGTTTTAGTATCATGCTAGGATGGATCTAGCGTAACTTAGAGTTAATGTCAAGTAGTGGCTTTGAACCTTAGGTGAGTTTCGAGGATTCGATATTGTTTGATGGATTGATGTTGATTCTAAGCTTGAGGTGATATTGCGGTCTAGTGAGGTTGTTATAAGGATTTGAGTATATGGTTTGATCTTGTGAGTATTTGAGGCTTGAGGTTCTAGTTATATGGTTGTTGAGATTATGAGCTAGGATATGCTTATCCTAGCATGGTGTTGTTCCCGTTGAGTTTGTTTGGACTAGGCATATTATCCTAGTGGTGGTTTGAGTTATGATCTTGCGAGATCCGTGAGTTTAGAAGTCTTAGGAATTCTAGCTTCTGTTGAGTGTGATGTGAGCATGGGGGATTCTAGGATGCGGTCCTAGAATTGAGAGTCAAATGGTCTTGTGTAGATCATTTGCATAGAAGTCTAAGACTTCTATTGTGAGTGGGTTGTTGTTGATATAGTTATCTTCTTGTGAGCAGGTTATGGGCTTCCTCCCTAAGGAAGCGAGAGTGTTGTGAGTTGAGTGTGGTGTTGAGGTAAGTCTCCGGACTTACTTAGCTCGTATTCCTTGTATTAGCATTGATGTGTGTTTGGTGGTGTGTGTTTATTCTTTATTATTTATGACAACTAAACCGGAAATAGGACCACCGACATTATATTATTTTGGCCCAAGTGTATGATAACGGGCGGTGACATCATCTGCCTAGCTCTTGCGAGAGTCTAGGAGGTTCTTGGCGACTAGCCCGTGCTGGTTAGACGGTCGGAGGCATTCGTACCGTTCCATGCCGGTAAGTAGGGACCGAGGCGGGACCACGGTGGTCTCGTGTCACAAAACTAAGTTGAATTAGAACGGGATATGACTTAATAATAAAAAGATAATAAACCGGAATTGTGTGCTTAGAGAATGTTGTGTGTTTATGATGATTTACTTGTGTTTTTGCCTTTCCCATTGATTCTAATGCTTCGAATATGAGCTAACGGTTTATACCGACTATTGTAGATTGCCTTACAAACTAGGATTGCGGCCGAGAGATCCGGAAGAGTGGGCAACCGGGGTTCCGTACATTTTAGGATTGGGTTTTGGGGTGGAGTCGAGTTTGAGTATTGTATTTATTGTATGTTGTATGGCGTTTAGTCTTTGGTGTTGTATTTTCGGCTGAAGTCCTTTGTTGTATTCTTTTGGGTTTTCTTTTCATTGCATAAAAATGTATTTCGGTTTTGGCCTTTATTTGTGCCTTGTTGTAAGATCCGGTGACATTGTTGTCAAGCTAAGGGTCGGGACCCATTGTGAGGTCCTAACCCGTAGCATCCCGAGTCCCGCGGATTCGGGGTGTTACAATCAAATAACAATCGAGATGTGTGTCAATAATATCTCAATACCATAACACTTTAAGTTTCAAATGATGTGGACATAAACAAAATCAATTGAAAACATTGTTACACAAACATGACGAGCTAATTTTTTGGATCGAACATGTTTAATCTAGTTAAAAAAACACATCTTTTACAAACAAAGTGATTCGGGGATAAGCCGCAGTTTCCGATCTGGATTGAAAGTCCTTAACTAGGATAAAATTGGGTTGTTCTAAGGAATAAATCGGTCGATTTTCTTCAAGAACAAGGCAATTTTTTGTGAAACTCATAACACGGATTAGTAAATGATACAGAAAGATAAGAAGATGAGTATGGAATGATAAATGAAAGGAATATATGAAGATATGAACTAAGATAGTTCCGCAAAAGAACCTTGACCAATGATGTGTCAAAACCCCTAAACGAGAAGATTACCTTAACCCGCACTTCTTTAACCTTACACAAGTCTTCTAAGTAAGACAAGCACAAGAAGAGACTAGTATTGACCAGGAGCACCAACCTTCAATAAGATTAACACATAGAAGCACAATCTAGCAAGGACTTCACAACGATCCAACCAAAAGCTTTCTTTTTGATTGAATAATAGTGAATAAAATACAAACTCTGCAAATGAATCTGGAAGTCTCACAAAGCTGTGGAAATATATCAAATCTAATCTACTAAACAATCTCCCCCACTAAGGCTATTTATAAGGGAGACTAATCCTACGAAAACTAGGAAAATATACTTAAAGATAATCTTGCAAAGATATCTTTAAGATATATAAAAATATAAAAGGATAAAAGATAAAACTTAATAATCCCTTAAGATAGTTTGAGAGCTTTAATGAATCATAACAAGATATATAATTGCCAAAAGATAGAAGATCATGACCGGATCTTTGCAAAACTCGTCTCAGTGTAGGAAATCGGGAAATGAAATCGGTCGAATTTTCCTATAGGAAAATCGGTCGATTTTCCTTTTCTGAGACTCTTCCTTGCTCCTATCCTTCTTCCTTGCTTACCGGATCTCCTTGGTTATGGCTTGGCTCTTCTATAATAGTTAGAAACGTCACCAAGGGACTCTTGAGAGTGAGGAGAGTTTCCTTGAGCGTACATGTCATGAGTATGTCTATAACTTCATCTTGAATCGCTTTTGCTTTTGGCCTTGTGATCGCTCCATCCATAACTGGATCCGAAGAAGGTGATGGTGTTGTTGGTTTGTCCTTCAATGCCTTAGCCTTTGAACGTGTAACTTGTCCTTGTGTTGGAGATGGTCACACATCACAAAGGCTAATTAAAGATTGGAGTAAATAGATTGTGACAATTATGACAACCATATTGAGTTTTCATTGCGTAGACAAGGAACCTCAACCCCGTTCTTGTCCTTTGCAGATGACATGATAGTTTTAGCGAAAGCAAATGTAGCTTCTTGTCAAAGGACAAAACAATTCTTGGAAAGTTATTCTTCTAACTCGACGAATAAAAAAAAACTAACTTCCAAAAATCAGCTTTTAAACAACAAGGAATACAAGTGACAATTGCATTGACCAATTAAAAAATGTGCTTGCTATGAGCCACACCACAACCATTGACAAATACATTGGATGCCTAATTATTAATGGAAGAATTACAAAAAATACTTATGAAGATTTTAATACAAAAACAAAGCAATAACTTACAAAATGAAAAACTAACTCGCTCTCGCGAAAAGGAAGAAACACCCTTATAAAACACAATTTGATTGTCAAACCTATGTTTACAATGCAAAGTTTTATGCCCCAAACCACTGTAATGCCCCGTTTATTGGATGTGTTTCGGGTTTTTTTTTCTTCGACTTTTATCGACATTTTTTTAGCTTAAATATCTTCACGAGTATTATTACGACGAGAATTTTTATTATTATTATTTTCGAGTATATTTATATATTGGATACGTGTACATATTTCCGTAATTTTTATTTTCGGAAAAGTCGGGAAAGTTTTCTGATTCGGAAATTCCGTTTCGAATTTTTTTCGATCGAGTTTATTATATTTGTCCGATTTTCTATTTTTATTTTTATTTATTTGATTTTACTCTTTTTCTTTTCCCTCTCTTTTCATCATTTCTCTTCCTGAATGAAAATGAAGCCCAACCTATTTTTATTTTTTTTGATACTGTACGGTAAGTGATTAGATTGGATCATCTTCTTGAGACTCTCCAACCTAGAGCATCCTTCCGGATGAAATCCACCACCTGGGAGGGGATCGAAGCGCAACCTATCGGGTAGTCGTGTCCCAGATCTGCGAGCTTATCGGCAACACTATTGACTTCCCTAAAGACGTGTTGTATCTTGACCTGCTGGAAACTAACCAAAATATTAGTAATATCTGAAATGATAAGATCAAGTTCCCATGGGGGTTTCCAAATTTGCTTAATGGAATTGATGATTGTAAGATTATCTCCTTCAATCTCAAGTTTATTGATCTCCAGATCACATGCTCTTATCAAACCCTCCCTTAGCGCGCATGCTTCAGCATGAAGGACCGATGTGTTCCCACACTGTCCGTAGCCTAGGGAAATAGTTGATGCATGTTGGTCTCTTAGAATGAAACCGAAGGCTGACTCCCCGGAATCGCGTTTAGATCCATCAAAGTTTAACTTGACAAATCGATTATCAGGTCTTAGCCATTGGATATTTCTAGTTTTTCTATTACTTATGGCCGCTTTTTGTTTTGTTTGGTTCTTTCTTTTATTAGCATCTTGCCAGCTCCTTATTTGGTCTTGTACTCGTACCTTAATATTTTGAGTTTTCTTGTTGCTAAAAATATATTGGTTTCTTTCGGTCCAAACATTCCACCACGTAACCGCTAGTTGGACCAACTGATTATCGTTTAGCTTACTTTTTAAGCATGTAACCATGCTTGCCAAATTTTGGTTAGAGATGTTTACCTGTCGGAGCTCGATTTTTTGTGAATTATCGAGGTTCTCCAACGTGAAAGGGCAGTTGAAGAACAAATGTTTTGCTGATTCATATGGGTGGTTACAAAGAGTATATTGCATGGGCACTGGTACCCTTTGTTTTTCCAGATTTTCTTTGGTTGGGAGTCCGTCTATTGATAGTTTCCAAATGAAGTTTTTAACTTTGGGCATGATATCCAATTCCCAGATCCAATCATTTGAAACTACTAAAAGCCCTTTATTTTTATGGATGAGGTTCATGGCTGATTTTGTATTATACGATCCCTTATCCGAGGCTGCCCAATAGAGGCGATCTTGAATAAATGATTTCGGAAGTTGGTATGATTTAATTGCGGTCATAATCTCTTGTGGGAGGAGATTGCCTAGTTCCGTATCTAGTTTTCGGGTATTCCATTTATTCTCTATGATGTAGTTATTGACTAATTCATTATCATCAATATTACTTCCGTTTTCAAGAAGTTTAATGAGTGGTTGATTATTCACCCATTTATTTTTCCAGAATTTAACGGTGTTACCATCCCCAACGTTCCATTTGAAACCATTTTCAAATTCAGGTCGGAGATTCATTAGTCTTCTCCATTGCCAAGAGGTGTTCTTTTGGGTTTTATAGTTCCATAAGAATGAGTCTTTGAGGTATTTTTCATTTATTATTTTAACCCATATATTATTAGGTTCTTCCATAATTTTCCATAGTAATTTCATTTGGAGAACCTTGTTCATGTCTTCTGCTTTTCTAATACCCACTCCTCCGCACTTTTTCGGTTTGCAGATTTTGTCCCAGCTGATGAGGGGGTGATATTTAGGTCCTTTGTTCCAAAAGAATGTGCGATTGATTTGATCAAGTTCTTTATGTATATAGGATGGGAGCATAAAGCTTTGCATGATATAATTTGGCTTCGTATTCAGATTAGCCTTTATTAGAATCGTTCTTCCTTCTTGTGAAAGTGTGGAGGCTTTCCATTTAGTTAGTTGCTTTCTAGATTTTATTATTACATCTTCAAAGACGGCCTTGTTTACTCTACCATTAATGATCGGGCACCCAAGATACTTGTCCAACTCTTCTGTAACAGTTATTCCGATTTTTAATTGAATTTGTCTTTCCATTTCACTCCCTACATTTCTGGTAGTTTGGAATGAGGATTTATGGAAATCAACTTTTTGTCCCGATATATGGCAATATCTATTTAGTATATCCAAAATTTTTGTGCTTGCATCTAGGGATGCTTTAGCGAATATAATGATGTCGTCCGCAAAGGCTAGAAAGGGGACTACAGTTCCCCCTCTTGTGACTGGGAAGCCAATTGTCTTATTATTTTGGTAACATTCTTTATGAATGTTCCTTGCTAGGACTTCAGCTCCTAAATTGAATAGCATAGGTGAGAGTGGATCACCTTGGCGTAATCCCCTCTCGGGATATATTACTTCTGATGGCTTGTCATTGACTAGGATGGAATACGAGACCGTAGAGATGCATTCTCTAATCCAACTAATGAATTTATGTTCGAAACCAAAATTTTCAAGGACAGCTAAGATAAATGGCCACTCCACCCTATCATATGCTTTTTCCATATCTAGTTTCACGGCCATGAAGCCCTCCTTCCCTTTTTTTGCTTTGAACCCATGAAAGATCTCATGGGCGATAAGAATGTTATCGTGGATTGATCTACCCTGAGTGAAGGCACTTTGGAGCGGATGGATTAGTTTAGGCAGCAATTTCTTAAGTCTATTTGCTAGAATTTTGGCGATAATTTTATATGTAGTTGAACATAGACTTATCGGTCTATAGTGGGTAGTTAGGGACGGGTTATCCACTTTAGGTATTAGAGTAATAAAGGTATGATTGATTTGTTTTAGGATTTTTCCGGAGCTGAAGAAACTTTTCGTGGCACGAATTACATCCGGTCCTATTATTGCCCAATACTTTTGAAAGAAGCCGGCAGGCATTCCATCTGGACCCGGGGATTTGTCGCTACCAATATCGAAAGTAGCTCTTTGGATATCCTCGTTCGAGAATGGTTTTGTGAGCTCCATGTTTTCACTGTCCGTAATTTCTTTGGTAATGACATCTAGGTGTTGCGCTATGGTGGACTCATTAATTCGGTTGGACTTGAATCGATCCTTATAGTCTATAAGGAACTCAGAGTTAATTTCATCCTCAATGTCTAATCTTATGCCGTTTACCTTTTGAATAGAGGTTATAGACTTTCTATTTAGTCTTCCTGTTGCTTTCCTATGGTGATACTTTGAATTTCTATCACCACATTCTAAGGCTTTAGATTTTTCTCTTTGCATCCAATATTGTTGTTGGAATTCGATTAGACATTCTCTCTTCTTATTTAATCTATTTAGTTTCTCATTTTGTTGGTTAGAAAAATTTTTCAAATTAAGCTTTTGTAGCTTTTCAATGGTTTCGTCCATTTCTCGAACTTGTTTATTTATATTTCCGAACTTTTGTTTGCTCCAAACTTTTAGTTTGATTTTAAGCAAATTTAGTTTCCTTACTAAATTGAACATGTGAGTCCCCAGGAATTGTGTTCTCCAACACTGTTTGACGATTCTTTCACAATCGTCTCTTTCAGGCCACATGAGTTCAAATCGGAAATGTTTGTTTTTACATCTTTGCTTTTATTGTTAACCTCTATTGTGGTTAGACGATGGTCTGATGATGTGAACGCATGATTCCAAACATGGATTAGGTTGTAAGCATTCAGCACTTCGCTATGAGCCATTGCTCAATCTAGTTTTTCATATGTATTATTCTCACCCTCTCTTTTTTTCCGCCATGTGAATTCGTTCCCTTTTGAAACAAGATCCACAAGGTTACACTCTTGTATTACATTTTGTAATCTTTGGAAACGATTTGTTCTTAGTGGCGCGCCTCCCAATTAGTCGGACGGATTAAGGATGTCGTTAAAATCCCCCATTAGGAGTACTGGTTTAGTTTGTGAGTTTATAGATTCTGTAACTTTGGACCAGAACTCTTCTTTAAGCCTCTCGTTTGGAGGTGCATATATGAGAAAAATGGTCATGGAGAAATTCGATTCGAAGTTGGTGTGGTCCACTATAACGAATCTTTTATCTTTATGACGGAGTTCTATTTTTTCATTGATAAGTAGATTGTTTTTCCACAGTAGGCATAACCCACCTGCTAGGCCATCCGATGGGATAAAGCATATGCTATCAAAACCTGCACTCCGCCAACATGCCTCGGTTGGTTCAATGTTTGTTTTTAGCTCAGCTAGCATAATCATGTCAATATGCTCGTTTTGGGTTGTAATTTTGATATCGGTCCAAAATTTTTTTTCCGTATACCTCGACAGTTCCAAAAGGCTACCTTCATTTAAACATACTATATGGGTCGGATGGTAGGTGACCATCATTATTACCTAGATTTATCATTTTCATATAATTAGGGGCTTTTTTAAATTCTTCCTTCTTGTTCTTTGTAGTGAATGCACTTCTGTTTGTTTCCCTCGTCTTCACTAAATTCAGGAAAAAATTCTTATCATCACAACGCTCATCACCATACCAGAAACACGAGATAAGCATGTGGTAATGATAATTAGCAAATACTGTTCTAGATTTAAAAGGCCGAATTTGAAGAAGGAACCCAACAACACTAGCAATGTTTTCATAAATAAATGTTTGCCAAGGGCACTCTATTTCAACACACTTTCTAATTATGCAGCCTATCAAAGTAGGCACATTATTTGAGTTTGTTTTGTAGATTTTTGAATTCTCCCACTGGTTTGGAGATTTGGTACCAAGTTTGGTCGATCCCATAACTTCTTCCCTGTTAAGACAGGAGAAGTTTCTAAGGATGATTGTTTTGATAAGTTCTTTCTTCAGTGCCAGACGCCATATATTGTGGGCGGTTTTAAGTGTTAGGCTCTTGTTTCTAACATCAGTTAGATGTTCCGATTTGTGAGCTGAGTTGAGGGTTCGGCTCCTATTACTAGCATCGGTTAGATGCTCCGATTTGTGGAAAGCTTGGTCGAATTTAGTGTGGTGTTTAATTTGTTCCTGCAAATAGAGCAAAAACAAGGAGTAATTCAGTACAAAGCTTATACTAATCCATTTGCAAAGAGACACACACCGATTGAATCTGCAAGACATAAAATGGGTTACATATCTCCAAGTTTCTATACCAATTTGAGGTTCAAGGGTGATTATTGTCATTGTGTCACCCTTTGTATTCTTGTATACCTGCCGAAATATCAACAAGTAGACCATCGTAGTAGCTGTATGTACAACAAATGATAACTCAACTTTGACACAGTTGACAGAAAGTACAGCGTAGATAATCACAATGTTCCGGGATTTACTCAAATTCTCCACATCGTGATAGTGATACAAACAATATTGTGCTATGTACTGAGTAAAATTGGTACTGGCAGGAGAGTAGTATGTATTCCATAGATTGATGCAGGAACTCAACTCACATAGAAAGGTTAAGTCATATTCATTAATGAAATGAAAAAGGGTTAGAGAATACCTGATTGTTACTTCAACTCTTCCCTTTTTTGTTTTTGAGGTTCTGTCATTAAGGTCTGTATAAGCTAAGGTATCTTGACGAAGGTTCATCTCTACGGTTGTTCGATTAGCTATAGCTTGAATCAGTGTGAGCTTCAGTCCCCATTTTGTAAAGTAGAGCTGAACTGAGTAGCAAGCTTCTTTTGGTAAAAACGACGATGACCCGCTTAACAGTACCGCCTGATTCTTCGGAATCTCTGCTATGTGGTTTGTATAGCAAGAGGGGAAAGAGCTGCTCAGCCTTGAATTATCTATCCGAGAAAGGAGGCCCAGCCGAGGATTCCAGACTCTTTTCTGGCACCCAAGATCCGAAACCGGACCGACGGGAAGTAGGAGCCGAGCACAGGTGAAATTGATCCTTACACAAGAGGAGATGAACAAGAGTGCAGGCATAGATCGACCATCATCTGGACAGAGGTACAAACAATGACTACAACATCGCAGCCTCTTGTTGAATCCAAGCACAAACCAGCCACGCGAATGGATTCGGGAGTGGGAAATATCCCTTGCTTGAAAGGTCGAAAGCTTTTCGGAGTTTGAAGATTGCGTCATCGTCAAAATTTTTTTGGATGGAATTGCAAACTGAATCGAGAAGATGAGTACACATTGAAGGAAAACTAGCCATAGATTCTGGCAGGAGGTGCTTGCGGCTGCAGCCAAAGAGAGGATGGTGTTTAGGTTTAGGGTTTTGGATGTTGTGAGGGGTGGGCTCTTGCGCATGTTGGGCGCGTAGATTAGGTGGGTAAATGGGTTTTGGGTTTTCATTTTTCTATCATTTTTGTTCATTATCCCCCTGCTTTCCCCCTCTGTGCAACCCTCCCTCTACAAGCAACTCTCACCCTACACTCAACCCAACCCTTCGTTACTCCCTCACACTCAATCTTCCTCAATTCATTCAATCCAACCCTGCTTCATCCTTCATCTCATCTCCCTCACATTCTCAGTGCAACATCAACCCTCCTCTGCTCATTCTCTTGAGCTTGCGGTCGGGGAACCGAAGCAGCAAGCAACAACAACCTCATCATCCTGAGAGCCTCGCAGCATATAGAGTCCAGACATCAGTATTAAGCCAAGTCTTACCAAGTTTGCCTCCCTCATCCCTCATGCCCTCAACTATGTCTTCATATTCTCCGTCGTCCTTGCGATCATCCTCAGTCACACAATGAGTTAAGCATACGTGGTTGTAATATCATTTTCTACAAGAAGAAATAAGCATGTGTCAAACAAATATTTTGTAGAGACGGATAATGTAGCTTCCTGATGACAAACTCTTAGTATAATTAACAAGTAAAATCTTAGGGCTTTGTTCGCCACTTAGCGTGCGTGCAAATAAGCTTTAAATTTATAAAACTAGAATAAAAGCAAGCGAACCCGCAGTGTACGGATCGACGTAGTTAAGCAAGAATTCCAAAGTATCGAACACAGGGATTTGGGGGGTTAAATCCAGTTAATAATTGTCAAGCAAGTAAATGTATGAAGCTTTGTAAATATTGGGAAAACAAAAACCCTAAAGATCTAGGTATCTAATCGTGGCAATCAATTCAAGATATACTAAAGAACTAAGGACAGAGTTAAGAGTTGCAAAGGTATGCTAAGGTAATGCAATGTACGGTGAAGTTTCAAGGCTTTATATGACTTATCTAGAAATACTCTCTATAAAGGTTGTTGAGGCTTCAGTATAGAAAGGATCTAAAGTCAAGAATTAATCTCAAATACCCAAACTTGTAATCCAAGGATCAAGACTAACTAAACTGATTAAGGTTGTGACACTCGGAATCGAGGTAGAGGTTGTTGAGGCTTCACTACCACCTAGAAAAGGCAAGCCAAGACTAAGTTAAAGCAAATCTTTAACTTTGGATTAAAGTAAATGCAAGGTTAGTAAACTAAGGGAAATTACGGGTGGATCTTGAGATTCCACGGCCGTGGAACTCAAGAACACACCGTGATTTTGGTTCGTCGACGATTCTCTCTAACTCTCAGGGTCCAATCTGTTTACGATCGATCTATCATCATCTAAGCCACAACTATCAACCCTTCACCTTAGAATTGCTAAAGGGTATTAGCCAACAACAATCATTATGATATCAAATTCAAGATTTAAAAGAATGAAAGATGAAAACCTTCGAAAACCTTGAATAAATCTCAAATCAATCTCAAATCCACAAACAAGAACAATGATGTAAGTAGATTCAGAATAACACAAACAATCACAATCCTTGATAAGAACGAAGAACGGGATGTCAATCCGTCTTCTAGTCAAACCTAAGGACAAAAGACGTAATCTCCGTACGTCCAATGAAACCCTCAAAGCGCGGAAGCAAATCTCCAAGCGATGATGCTCTCAACGTGATCTAAGCGGAGGCATAAGTGAAGGTCCAAGCAGAGGTGACGGAATATCTCTCTTCCCGTCCTTTTATAGGGCAAGATAAAATATGAGTCCAGCCCATCGCGTAAAAGATCGTGGCTTCAAATTGTACGTTAAAAGATCGCCTAAATCACGGTTTCCTAAGATTCCACGCCCGTGGTTTAGAGCGTGGAATTTCATCACGGTTGCTTCATATCTTCCACGGCCGTGTAAGTCACTGGAGTGCTCCACGCTTGTGTTGCCAAAGTTCCACGGCCGTGGTTTAGAGCGTGGACTCTAGTACGGCCGTATTTTAGAGCGTGGAACACAAGTAGCTCGTAATTCTCCTTTGTCTTGTGTCATTCTTCAACTTAGCATCTTCCTTAGCTCCTAGTGATATCCTCAATCCTTGGACATGCTCAATCCATCTCCATTCTCCCTTGATTCGTCCGGTTTTAGCTCTTAATTGCCTACAATCAACACAAAGCTTATGTAGACCTCTATATCGACAATATAGATAAACTAACTCACAATTGCTTCAATGCTTTATCAATGACCTCCAATATGGATGAAATACACTTAGAAAACGTGCCTAAAATATCACAATATTTCATGCTAACAAATAACCTCATACTTGCCACTTGTTTGTCCCTAAGCAAGGTCTTTCAAAAGCTTTTAAAACTCAAGTTAGGATGAAATATGGGTATACTCTCAAAAACAAAACTTCTTTTAGATGAATGTGCTTTCTAATCAATAGATCATTCTCAAATCTTGCTTTATTCGTTTATAAGACTTTCATACACAAAATCAAAGAGTAAAGAGTAAAGAAAGCTCATGAATTGATCAAACTTCCATGTAAACATCATAACCTTCAAACATTATCAAAATCAATCATAAGAAACTTCAATTTAGATCACCAAGTCATATATCCTTCTCTTGATCTTAAGGACTTTCAAACAAGGTCTAGAATGCGGAAAGGGAAGGAAAACTTTAAGGAATGTGGTGCATGAATCCGGGAAAGTGGATAACTACTCTTTTCTTTTTTTCTCTTGCGGTTTCCGCAGCACTTTCAACTTAGAGCTTCGCTCTCTTATTTTCAATTCATTTTTCGACTTTACTTTTGGAGTTATGGATAGAGGTGCACAAAAACCGAAGCCTAGGAGATTGGCGGTTCTCTTTTTTACGAGATGCCTCAAACCCTTGATGCACATACCATAATCCGCTAGGAATATCGCTCAATCCGACTTTGGCAAGACACAAACACCCGGCTATGTGAATGGTGCCGAGTTACTCATCATTATGATTGACTTCCCCAAACCTATAATTTCTTTCTATTTTTTTGAATGCAAATAATTGCTTTCATGACCCTCCCACATCAAACATGCCAAATATCAACTCCTCCAAATTCTCGGATAGGTAAGGGAGGTCATCATTTCAATGAGGGGCTAAATGATCAAAGAAAGAAGAAAGAAAATCGAATTGCCTTAATCATCTCAAAAAGAAGTATAAGAACTTATCATGTGATTTCAACCTTGATTTCTCAATATGATTTAAGTAACATTCATCACATTATGAAACTTGCAAAAGAGGAATAATCAACTCATTCAATTTCTTTTCAATTCACTATTTGTTTAAGCATGCGATTGTCATCAAAACTCAATTCACAAGTAGTGATTATCATAGAAATCATCTCTATCCTTAGAAGCATAAAATTTTCAAAATTTTTCAATTTTTATGGGTTTTTCAAAATCTTTTTCATGCAATGCAATAATGAAACGTGTAACAATAGAATGAACATGCAAGGTAGTCTCGATAAAAGCATACAAAAGTGAGTAAGAGTTATTACAAACTATTAGTCACACCCTACCCAATACTTGGAACAAACATTGTCCCTAATGTTCAAAAAGAAAAAGAAGAAAAAGAAAGAAAGAAAAAGGGACTCACAAAACGGTGGTGGAGCGGCTAAAACGGTCTATCATCAAACGTCATCACTGAGGTGGAGGCGGTGGTGGAAACGGGGAGAAGCCGGGATCATAGTGCCGCCCGAACTGCTGGCGATAAACATCTCTCATCATGTGGTCAAGATCGGCGGCTCGTGCATCCCTAGCATCTGCACGGATCTCTAGAGCTCCGACCCTGCTGGAAAGGTCGGTGGCCCACTCTGGCAGCTGCTCGTACCAACCAGGCGGCTGGCTGTACCACGCCGGTGCATCTGAAAGTGCTGGTGCAGGTGGCGGCTGTGCATGCCAAGGCGGTGGAGCTCCCATCTAATCCGGTTGAGTGTTATACCATGAAGGAGGATCCGCCATCCAAGTAGGCCTCTCGCTCACACTAGCACGGCGAGAGGAAGAACCTGAAGCTCTAGTAGGACGGGAAGAGTGTCTAGGAAGGTCAGGAACTGCATCCGGCTGATCCGGGAATGTACCAAAGTCACGATCAGCTCCTCCTCCCTCAAACTCGTCATCCCCTCTCATCTCCTCCTTTACAACTGGTGGTGGTGGAACATAGGGAGGGGCTACTAATTTGTTCGTATGCATAGCAGCGAACGTCGCCTTCCAGTTATGGCGTCCAACCATAATGGAATACTCAGGAAGCCACTCAATACCTCTCCCTGTCCTACTCTCCCAAGGTATAGCAGCATACGGTGGACCTCTATGTGTGGGAAAAATGATGCCTCTAGTCATGAGGGCCTGAAGTCCTAGGGGTCTAGCTGGAATGCGGGTGCAAGCTGAGAAGTCTACCCCTAACTGTCTAGCAAGGTGGGTGACCATCCCACCGTATCCAATGTTGCCAGCCCTCTTATTCTTTAGCTTGCTCATAGTAGCAGTTAAGAGGGTGGCGCAGTCAGCTGGCCTGCCATATAACATACTGTAAAGCAAGAACAACTCATCCGTCTTAATCTTCCGAGGTGTCTCCGTCCTAGGGAAGAGACACTCAGAAAGCACTCTATGAGCTATCTTCAAGGCTAGATAATAGATCAATCTAGCCTTGGTATCAGCAGGCTGCCAGCGGTCCTCGCTGGCGTAAATCATCGCAATCTCCTCCCATAAATCCTTGGCGTACACGCCACTGGGGAATCGACCATTGAAGGTCTCCTGGAACCCAAAGAAGGCTCCAAACTCTCTAATCGAAAAATCATAGTTTCTCTCCATCAGCCGGAAAGAAACTGTCCTGTCTACGTGACTGTGCTCGAAGGAAACCACAAACTCCCTAGTGATCTCCTCATAAGCATCTTCCCGAATAGCGGAGAAGATGACTAAACCGGCTCTATCTAAAAGCCAAGTGAGGTCTCCTATCACATGTAGAGGCTCTAACTCCTCAAGCAGTAAGTATCTAGGTCCTATGACCGTCCTCTCCTCAATCCTCTCTAAGGCATCTAAATGATCCTCATGGATAGTAGGGATCCTAGGGGGATGTGGTGATGGTGATGATGGAGGTGATGGAGGCTCAGCGGGTGGTGCTCTAGAAGAGGAAGAGGGGTTGCCTTTCCTTTTCTTATCCTTATTTCTACTAGACACTCTTCTCACAAAATCCATGTTCTGTCGAAAACCACGGTCTGTTCTAAGGTTTCCACGGCCGTGGAATGTACAGGGACCGTGGTTCGTCTCGAAAAATCTCAAAACTCAGCAAAATCACACCAAACTCAGCAGCAAGCAGTCCTAGACTAATTTCCGTCCAATTCCAATCAGTTCTCCTAAAAATTCTATCAAAAACGAAGCCGAATCGACAAAGAGAAGAAAAGAGCGAAAAACTTAGGTTTTCGGATTTTGGAATCCGAATTCCGTCTTTTCCGGTGATTTGCCGCTCGAATTGTTGCTTGGATCTTGTTGGTGATTGGATTTGCTTCAGTTTTGGCCAAAAAATCGTCAAAAACGATTAACGAATGAGGAATTGAGAGATGGGGCGTGGATTCGGCGATTTGGGCGTGGAATGGGGTTTGTGTTGTGTGTTTTGTGAAGAAACATGGTTTATATAGTGGCCGTAAAAATTTTTGAAAATCACGGTCTATCGGGGGGTTCCACGGCCGTGGAATTGTACGGAACCGTGGTTTTGGTGATTTTTCTCAGGCTTTTGAAAATTACGGTCACTGTAGCTGTCACGGCCGTGGTTTTGGCCGTGGAACTCTCTGTAATGTGTCAAAGTCCAAGTTTCGTCAATTTTCTTCAAGCTTTTCCTTTCCCCTTTCTTTTCCATTGTTCCTACATCCAAAAACACGAACATACCGGAAGACATCGAAGGCAAAACAAAGCAAAACGTCTAAACTAAACTAATCTATGAATCAAAAACAAAAATGTAAGTGCAATACCTTGGGTTGCCTCCCAAGAAGCGCTTTGTTTAAGGTCCATAGCTAGACCAAATTCGCACTTATTCGAGTGCGGTAGGCGCGAACTCTTCAGCTTGGAGTTCCGGTGTGTACTTCTTGAGTTGTTGACCGTTCACCTTAAAGCTTCCGCCCTTTTCACCCCATACTTCAATTGCGCCATGGGGAAAAATACGTTTGATTAGAAAAGGTCCAGTCCAACGAGATTTAAGCTTACCTGGAAAGAGACGAAGCCTTGAATTGAAGAGGAGAACTTGATCTCCTTCTTTGAGGTCCTTTGGGATGATATGCTTATCATGCCAACGCTTTGCTCTTTCTTTGTAGATCTTGGCGTTTTCGTAAGCGTTCAAGCGAAGTTCTTCAAGTTCATTTAGGTCCAAGAGACGCTTCTCTCCTGCTTCCTTCATGCTGAAATTTAACCACTTGATTGCCCAAAACGCCTTGTGCTTCAACTCTACTGGTAAGTGACAAGACTTCCCATACACAAGGTTGTATGGTGTAGTTCCGATGGGAGTCTTATATGCAGTCCGGTACGCCCACAATGCATCATCTAGCTTCAAGGACCAATCCTTCCTAGTCCTTGAAACCGTCTTCTCTAGGATTCCTTTGATCTCCCGGTTTGAGATTTCCACTTGTCCACTAGTTTGTGGATGATAAGGGGTGGCGATCTTGTAAGTCACCCCATACTTAGCTAGAAGAGCTTCAAAACGGCGGGCAATGAAGTGAGAACCTCCATCACTAATGATAGTCCATGGCGTCCCAAATTGCGGAAAAATGGTATTGTTAAAGAACTTAACCACTACCATGGCATCATTGGTGGGAGAGGCAATTACTTCAACCCATCTTGAAACATAATCAACCGCTAAAAGTATGTATTGGTTTCCACAAGATGATGGGAAAGGTCCCATGAAGTCTACTCCCCATACGTCAAAGATCTCCACCTCTTGGATGTTGTTGAGAGGCATCTCATTCTTCCTAGATATATTTTCTGTTCTTTGACAAGCATCGCAACAGGAAACAAAGGTTTGCACATCTTTAAATAGAGTAGGCCAAAAGAATCCAGATTGCAATACCTTAGCGCTAGTCTTGTTCGAACTAGCGTGTCCTCCACAAGGTAATGAATGACAATGGCGGATGACACTTTGCATCTCATCTTCCGGCACACATCGCCGAATAATGCCATCCGGACCTCTCTTAAAGAGGAGAGGTTCATTCCAAAAGTATTCCCAAACATCCTTAAAGAACTTCTTTCTTTGTGCGTAGGATAATCCGGGCGGTAATTCCTGACAAACCAAATAGTTAACAAAATCAGCAGACCATGGTTCGTTACCTTTGGTGATCACATCGATGCACTCCTCTATGATGTGTAAATGCTCATCCGGAAAGGAGTCATCTATAGGTAGATGGTCGTCCTCTAGATGTGTTAGGCGACTCAAATGATCCGCAACAGAATTTTTCGTACCCTTCTTGTCGCGGATCTCTAGATCGAATTCTTGTAGGAGAAGAATCCATCTAATTAGCCTTGGCTTCGCATCCTTCTTTGCAAGGAGATACCGAATCGCAGCATGATCCGTGCACACAATCACCCTTTGCACCTACAAGATAAGAGCAAAATTTGTCAATTGCATATACAATAGCTAAGAATTCCTTTTCGGTAGTGGCATAGTTGAGCTGCGCTTCATCTAGCGTCTTGCTAGCGTAGTAGATAGCGTGGGTTCGTCCTTCCTTTCTTTTCCCAAGAACAGCTCCTATAGCTACGTCACTTGCGTCACACATAACCTCAAAGGGGAGATTCCAATCCGGAGGTTAGATAATCGGAGCTGAAATTAGAGCTTCTCGAATCATATTAAACGCATCTAAGCATTCCTGCGAAAAATAAAAAACTGCATCCTTCATCAATAGATTAGTTAGCGGCTTTGATATCTTAGAGAAATCCTTTATGAAACGCCTATAAAATCCAGCATGTCCTAGAAAACTTCTTATCCCTTTCACCGAAGTTGGGGGAGGAAGCTTTTCTATATAACACCCTGAATCCGCGGGATATCGGGATGCTACGGGTTGGAACCTCACAATGGGTCCCGACCCTTAGCCTGACAACAATTTCACCGGATCTTTCAACATGACACAAATAAAGGCAAAACCAAAATTCCTTTTAATGCAAATGATAAGAAACCCGAAGGAAAACAACAAAAGACTTCAGCCGATAATCAACACGAAAGATCAAAACGCCATACACACGGCATACCAACATAACAAACGAAGAATAAAACACAACCCGACTCCAACCAAAACCCACTCCTAAAATGTACGGACCCCGGCTGCCCACTCTTCCGGATCTCTCGGCCGCATTCCTAACCTGCAAGGCAATCTACAACAATCGGTATAAAACCGTTAGCTCATATTCTAAGCATTAGGATCAATGGGAAAGGCACATACACAAGTAATCTCATCAGAAGCATACAACATACATAAAAGCACACCAATCCGATTTATTATCTTTGTTATTATTAGGTCGTATCCCGTTCTAATTCAACTTAGGTTTGTGACACGAGACCACCGTGGTCCCGCCTCGGTCCCTACTTACCGGCATGGAACGGTACGGATGCCTCCGACCGTCTAACCAGCACGGGCTAGTCGCCAAGAACCTCCTAGACTCTCGCAAGAGCTAGGCAGATGATGTCACCGCCCGTTATCATACACTTGGGCCAAAAATAATAATAATATATGAAGGTCGGTAAAACTATGTCCGGTTTAGTTGTTATAACATAAACAATAAACATACACCACCAAACACACATCAACACTAATACAAGGAATACGAGCTAAGTAAGTCCGGAGACTTACGTCGTCACCACACTCAACTCACAACACTCTCGCTTCCTTAGGGGAGGAAGCCCATAACCTGCTAACAAGAAGATAACTATATCAACAATAACCCACTCACAATAGAAGTCTTAGACTTCTATACAAATGATCTACGCAAGAACATTTGACTCTCAATTCTAGGACCGCATCCTAGAATCCCTCGTGCTCACATCACACTCAACAGAAGCTAGAAGTCCTAAGACTTTTAAAACTTCGGATCTCGCAAGATCATAACTCTCAACACCTCTAGGATACTCTCTTTCTAGCCCACAACCTCAACAAACATATAACCATAATCTCAATCCTCATAAGCTCACAAGATCAACCCAAACACTCAACGCCCTACAATCCTCACAAGATAACATCAACACCTCAAGCCTTATAGCGATCCTAAATCCTCAAAACTCACCTAAGGTTCAAAGCCACTACTTGGCATTCACTCTAAGTTATGCTAGATTATTCAACCTAGCATGACACTAATACTAAACATAACTAAATCGAGGAAGAGAATACTCACACGACGTCAAGACGGATGTCGAACTTGGACTCGTTAGGCCTTTATCGGGGCACTTCCGGACCTAAAACCAAAGCTACACAAAATTAGCTTAAACGCTAATTTTGGAAGGAAGATTAACGCATATAAAAATCTAAGGAAGCCCCGCTTTCAAAACGAGGGTAAAACTTGCAAAACATTTTCCGGGGTGATCACAACAATTTATAAATACGGGTAAAAACCAAGACTATACACAAGGGCATAAAACATCGTGTAAGTAAATACAAGACTAGAACTCGAAGTAAAAACCAAGTTTAAAATCCGTAATTAAATTTTCCGGGCAACCTAAACAACATCATAAACCCAAGGTAAAACTCGTTTTCCAAGCCAAGGATAAACAAAACTGCTCAACCACTTTTCGGGGCAAAATATACAATTTCAGAAACATGGGTTATATTTGGTAAATTAAACTTCCAGCCAAAATCTGTAATTATTTCAACAGGGGCGTAAATGCAAACTTCAGAAATTGGGGCCAATACTACAAATGCAAAACATGGGTACCATATTGTAATTACACACAAAAAAAACAGGGCCCGATTTTAATTGATCCAAGGGTTTTAAAACCCGATTCAGAGCATCACTGAGAAGGGAAAGGGCATCACTGGAAGGCGGCAGCCATGGCAGATCTAGCGCCAGCATTGGCGGACCTGGGTGGCGGCTTCCGGGTCAGCAGTGGGGCGCTGCAATAGATCTGGCTCATTGAGGAGAGCACAAAAGGTGCTCGCTACTGGTGGGAGCATTCCGGTGGGCTTGAGGAGGGAGCCGGAACTGCTCGGTTGCTCCTGGGCTGCAGAGTTAGTCCAGGGCGGCACAGAGAGGTTGAGAGGGGAGGGAGGACACGCCGGTTCTAAAGGCTCGATGCCGAGAAGACAAGAGGGAGCAGAGAGGGAGCGGCGAACTTGCTGTTGAGGGAGGGACGAAGCTCCGGTGGCAGGCGAGGCAAGGCGAAAGCGAGCTAAGACTCTCTCCAACGGCGCCGGCGACTGCAGACTCCTCTGTTGGTTCTCCGGTTTTGGTAGGCGAGGCAAGGCGAAGCTCACTATGTTTCCTGGTTGCAGAAAGAGAGAAGATTGAGAGGAGGGTGAGATGGTTGAGGGGCTGTAGTTATTGAGAATTGAGAGGAAAGGAAGGTTGAGAGGAATGTGCAGTCAAGATGAGGGGGATGAGTAGTCCCGTAAGGAACAAGCCAAGCAGGTGTAGGCTGGTGTAGGCAACAGTGCAGCGTCCCTGATGGCGTGCATGAAAGAAAGAAAGGAAATAGGGCAAGATAAAATAAAATAAAAAAAGAATAGGACAACGGAATTAAAATAAACCCGATCAAAGCAATCGGAACGGGAATTTTCGGAACGGAAAATTTCCCGACATTTTCCGAACAAAAATACAATACGCACTATATATATATATATATATATATATATATATATGTATCAAATATATTCAAATGTACTTGTAAAAATATAATTTATGCTATACAAATCGTTCTCGTAAAGTATTTATCGATAACAATACAATAACTTAAATTACAACTGTTTGCTCCAAACGGTGTGTGCAACCTTTAAATTTATAACCCTAGACTTAAGCTTAAAACAAGGATGCGAACCCGCAGTGTACGGGTCAATCGTAGTAAAAGCAAGAAAATTCCAGGGGTCGATCACAGGGACTCGGTGAAACAGAGTCAATACGGTGTGCTTATGTCAATACTAACCACAAGAGCGATTAACACAATCAAAGATGAATAAGAAGTCAATAAAGCAAACATGCAATTCTAGGGATTAAAGCATCTAGTTGTGGTTCCAACTCAAGATCTATAGATAAGCGGACAAAGCTGAGATTTTTGCGTGGGGAAGGTGTTTCTAAAGTGGAGTAGATCACCGGTTAAGTCTCACTACACATTAATCCTAAACCGTAACTCCTATTACCTGGTAAGTCTCAAGGAATCAAGATAAAGAACTATAACCTCAAACTAACACACCATCTAAGGGAATAGAATCAACCTTTACCGGGTAAGTCTCAGGCTAACTCACAAAGATGGGATGGAAGCACACTCAAACCCCAATAAAGGATAAACCTTTATTACCTACACTTATGATCGTTGGTACACAAACTAAGGAATTACCGGGTAAGTCTCATCCTAAGCTTGCTTTGGACCAGGAAAGGTGTAATAAGAATAGGATTTGGCAAACTCTAACACTTAACTCTCAGTTATGGATCAGATAAGTCACCTCGGTCAGCCAGTTTCCACCCCGGCCGAGGTGTTCATCGACTGAACGAGATGCTTAGGGTTAAGGTTAAAGACTCGAACTTTCAGGATCCTACTGGAATCTAAGATTATTCTATCATTGTTTTTCCCACAACCTTCAGCTAATCACCCTAAAATCACACAAGGAAATTAGCCACTCATCATCATAATGAAAGTATTAAAATATATGGGAAGAAGGTGAATATTTGAACAAAGAAGAATTTAATGAAAAGACTTCAATAACTGAATCAAATATCACAACAAAGCGTTCCTTGGATAACAATCCAAAAAGACAAGACAACAATTGAGGGAATTGAAGACAATCTTACAAAACCCTTCAATAAAGCTATAAAAGCTATGGACTTCAATCTTCCTACAACCTTCAAAAAGGTTCTTCGAATCTCTCCCAACTGGAGTAGGTTGCTGCTGCTGCGTGCTGTAAACCCTGATCGACGGTATAGCGTGATGTCGGAATTGTGGAAATCCAACCCTTTTTATAGGAAAATAACCCTCCAAAGATAATAAATCTTAGAAAGATATTTTCCCATAAATATAGGTAAAATATATGATTCTGCATATCTCCTTCCTTCCAGGAGCCAAGCCGAAAAATATAAGATCACTTTCCAAATTTAAAAGATCTCATCCAAGAATAAAATATTCTCGCCGCGTCCTAGGTGTTCGCCTCAGTCGAGTCGACTTCTCTGGATCACCTCGGTCGAGGTGGTACTGTAGCCAACCGAGGTGAATCACAACTGAATGTGAAATCTCTCAAATCTGGTCCAAAGTAAATCTCAAATCCATGGCTATGCTTCCTGGATGGTTCCTTATGTTCCTGAATGTAGCTCCAATGACTCCTTAGCTCATTTTGTTCCCTTTTGATGCAAAAACGTACCAAATTACCTGCAATTACAACAAAACTAGGTGTAGACCTCGATTCCCGCAAAGGTAGATGAAATGGTAGTGAAATCACATAATGCACATACAAACATGCAGATTATGAAAGATAAAACGTCAAAACAAACCCCAAAATATAGACTATAATTCATGCTATCAACAACTTAGAAATACTTGCCAAAATATTAAGCTATTTAAAATATCGATAAAAGGAGGTGAAAAAAAAAGATAAATATTGAAATGCACCCAATAAACGGGGCGTTACATCGGATCCCCCTAAAATAAGTTTCGTCCCGAAACTTGGTATACGTCGAACTTCTCGGTCCTAAGGCCGAGGTAAGGACTCTCAAACTAAGGGGACTTAAACCTTCACATCTATACACAAAACCTACTCAAACTACCACCGCAAGATATATCAGGTCTCATAGCACATTCCCACACAAGGTACAACTACAAATAACATCACATAAAACAGAAATAACTTAAGGGAAGAACTAGGTCTAACCGTCGGTTCTATCAGAGATACTAACTAGGCGTAAAACTCAACCAACGATACTATACTCCGTCTTCCTATTAGCCTCTTCGTTTTTTTTTGTCTACGACTAAATCACCATAACTGACAATCTGTCTCGAGTCGTGTATGTACTCTCTCGACTTATACACATGAACACCGGGTGAACACTCTCTACTCTTGGCGGCTACGCCAACCGGTAAACTACTTTTCCTAACTTGCGCTAACATCTCACAAAGGTCCGATATATCGGAACTCAATTTCCTTCTCGGGTCTTTCTCAATGCACCATTATGTTTCCCTTTGATTTCTCTATCAAAGAAGATCGAACTTCTAATTTACACCTTTGGCTTGGTTCTTGTCAAACCAAGTTTCGATTATATGTTTCCTCAATTGTTGTCGCAATTCCAAGTAGCGAAGGAAGTACCTTACTTCACCGCTTCTACTAACGATACTAGTATGCTATTACTTTTACATCGCTCCTCAATACCCAATCAAGACCTTTCCTTGGAGAATCAATTGTCCACTTCAAACCCATAATATATCAAGGTAAATCGAAACGGTTGCACCAATAAATCCCCTCTTAACTCTCAACAACTCTATTGTCAATTCTTTGTCCCATTCAATACTTCATTATCAGCAGTAGTAGGCTACCATAATTGCTGTTATACAACTTCTCTCTTTACAGATTTGGTAAAGCTCAGCACACCTAAGAAAACTTGTAACTTCTTTCACATCTTTCAGGGTTTGCCATCCCGAGACAACTTGTCATGCAACTTCTCTCTTCTTCGAGAGTTGAGCAAAATATCTTATCCATGGTATTAGTAAGCCTGTGTAGAATCACTATAACTTGTAGTAAACATGGTTTGTCCCGGAATACCATATTTTCAATATCCTAGTCTCAAATTCTCAATTGGTGACAATCAGACCTTAAATCAGTTTTAGAAGAGACTACCGACCCTTGCAACTGATCGAGTAGATCATCTATCTGTGGTGAGGGATATATGTTCTTCACTGTTATCTTGTTCGGCTCACTGTAATCGATGTACAAACGGAGGTAACCATCTTTCTTTTCGCAAACTGGTGTTCTCCATAACAACTTCAAATCAAGAGTTTAAGATATACCTCAACATGAACTTCAAATCAAGAGTTCACGATATATTCGAACATGAACTTCAAATAAAGCTTAAGGGTAAAATCCACCTTCTGATGCATTGGAATCCGATCTATTGCGGGTTCCATCTTTTCTCTACCCATCTCATATCGTAATGAAAGGCACAACTTGGTCCCAACGCTTCACAAGTGGTCCACCCTGATCTGTTAGGGTGTTGTCATTCAATACGTGTACGTTCCATCCGTAGCTACACTGCTCACCGTCCCCTTTCCAAGATCCTTTATCTCCAGAACTCGAGAGACTTGCTCGAGTCTTCCGACTCTTGAAGCCTTTGTTAAGCAGTAGTTCAGTTTAATCCCCCCTTTTTACTTCAAGGGAAAGGCGATAATAACATCTCTTGATTCCACACATATGTTCAATCACAAAGGTAGTTACTACAAGACTTAATCAAGCCTCAGAACAAAATGACATAAACCTTTTTGCTTTCCAGGGCGTCCCAACAGATGAGAGGAGCTTTTCATATTCTACATAAGCTTGCATCATTCCTTCGAATAGGTGTAGAACTTACGTCATTTCCTTAAGTAACGCCAATCCGACCGTAGAGGTTCTAACCTCAATCTTTCATATACTTCTCGTACATCTAATAGCGACAACAACTTCAAAACTTCAGTCTTCTCTTACTCTTGCTAGTCACCTTAAGCGTCTCTTGGTATTCCATGAACAATCTTCACAACCGTACCAGTATGTCCCATGGAGAACGCTAGGCGAATTTTCCCCCAATCACAATCACTCAAAGATCCACTCATTACTTTGTCAAACGCTAACATCATAACTCTAAGCTCGCACTGTGGCCCTTATCCATGTCCTCTCTTTCATGCCATAGCCACCATGGCTCTTTCATGTGAGTCTAGAAACTTGACTTATCTTTTGCCCGCGGTAACATATCATCCGTTTCATACCATGCATCCTCTATATACTCCCGTTTACATACCACCTCCATGAAACCTTACCTTCTTCTTGATTTGCTGCTTCCCCTTTACCGTGGTCAGACTTTAAAACCTCTAGTTCGTGTCGTTCTCCCATATGTCAATTCCATGACCTACAAAGGTCGCATATGGTTATCCAAATCCTTCTGTATGCCCATAATCTTGTTTACTCATCCCCTTCTACACTCACCAATAGACAGCCCGCACATGTGCGTTCTCAGCTGTCACCGATTAACTTGTATCTGACCTTCTCCGAAGTCAGCGACTTATTATTCTACTACACTTCTCATGTTACCATTCTCATGAAGGCTACCCTCCTCGGGGTACTTTATCTTAAACTCCGTTAGTTCTTTCTTCATTCCATGTTTCCTCTTCTTTATAAGGTAACTATATCTTCATGTCCTTGTTGTTTCATATAACTCCTTTTCATAGACTTAACCATTCTTCCTTGATGTCTTTCAAGAGCACCTTCCCAAATATTATAACCATAGCTATCATCCCCTCGCGTTCCTCTTGGTTGATATGTTAAATCTCTCGACCAAAGCTCTTCGTTTCGTCTTTCATCTTCTTGTGGTCATTATTTATACGCACTTCCTCCTTCTTGGCGTTTCTTAGTCTTATCATCATAATGGAAATCGGTCAACTCCACGTGAATCCCCACCATGCCTTTCTTCTCATACTCTAGAAATGTTGAAACTTTACTTTTTTGGTACCTCGTAAGCTTAACTTACAGTCTCTTAAATCTTTAGCAAATGGTTCGATCACTCTTCTCGTCTTGACTCAAATGCTTAGGAGTATCTTAAGAAAACTTCACATCTTAATGGAATGTCACCTTCAACCTTGTTAGAATGTACCCACTCCTCCTCGATTCGCATCTTTAGTTGTCCACGCGTCTTCTTGAAGAACTTATGTTTGGTATCCTTATTGGTCTCGTTGTCTTTCTAATCGTGACTTCTTTGTAACCACTTCCACACCTTTGTGTTACTCCTTTTTCTTGTATGTTCCTCATCTCAATTTCTCTTAAGTTGTCTTGAGTTTTTCTTTTACTTGGTTGTTCTTCGTTTACGTCATCTCTAATCCTCCTCTTCGACATCCTCTTAAAGGAGTATAAGAACTCCAAGGTGTTTTTTAGCACGAAATGCCCAACTTGATACTTGAGCATATTCGTCCTCGTATGTACATTATCCTATGTAAAACGACGTCGTCCAAGGGCGACGATATCATAATAGCATCTCAACTAAAAGGTCATATATCTCCATATGCTATTATATATAATAGGAATACATATACATAACTATATGAATCCTAAGTCCATATTACTACTAATATAACACATCTAGAAAACCATTACAACAATACAAGGTCCAAAACATATAGTCGTCCACATATATCCAGTTCATCATGCAACATACAATCAAAAAGATACACATCAATTCTACCATGCATAACTACAAACCTCATATCCATATCTACATATATACATATATATCAAGATCCAATAAACTAAGTTGCCGAGATCTGCGGAAGGAGTGGTGGTCAGTACATTCTACCCCGACTCATGCATGTGATTTTGAAAACGAAAACTCAAAACCCGCGGGGTTCTGTATATTCCTTATTCGGCCTTTAGAAGATTGCGAGTGCCATTGTTGTCAACCTAGGGCTCTGATACCACTTTTGTAACACCCTGAATCCGCGGGATATCGGGATGCTACGGGTTGGGACCTCACAATGGGTCCCGACCCTTAGCCTGACAACAATTTCACCGGATCTTTCAACATGGCACAAATAAAGGCAAAACCAAAATTCCTTTTAATGCAAATGATAAGAAACCCGAAGGAAAACAACAAAAGACTTCAGCCGATAATCAACACCAAAGATCAAAACGCCATACACACGGCATACCAACATAACAAACGAAGAATAAAACACAACCCGACTCCAACCAAAACCCACTCCTAAAATGTACGGACCCCGGCTGCCCACTCTTCCGGATCTCTCGGCCGCATTCCTAACCTACAAGGCAATCTACAACAATCGGTATAAAACCGTTAGCTCATATTCTAAGCATTAGGATCAATGGGAAAGACACATACACAAGTAATCTCATCAGAAGCATACAACATACATAAAAGCACACCAATCCGATTTATTATCTTTGTTATTATTGGGTCGTATCCCGTTCTAATTCAACTTAGGTTTGTGACACGAGACCACCGTGGTCCCGCCTCGGTCCCTACTTACCGGCATGGAACGGTACGGATGCCTCCGACCGTCTAACCAGCACGGGCTAGTCGCCAAGAACCTCCTAGACTCTTGCAAGAGCTAGGCAGATGATGTCACCGCCCGTTATCATACACTTGGGCCAAAAATAATAATAATATATGAAGGTCGGTAATCCTATGTCCGGTTTAGTTGTTATAACATAAACAATAAACATACACCACCAAACACACATCAACACTAATACAAGGAATACGAGCTAAGTAAGTCCGGAGACTTACCTCGTCACCACACTCAACTCACAACACTCTCGCTTCCTTAGGGGAGGAAGCCCATAACCTGCTAACAAGAAGATAACTATATCAACAACAACCCACTCACAATAGAAGTCTTAGACTTCTATACAAATGATCTACGCAAGAACATTTGACTCTCAATTCTAGGACCGCATCCTAGAATCCCTCGTGCTCACATCACACTCAACAGAAGCTAGAAGTCCTAAGACTTCTAAAACTTCGGATCTCGCAAGATCATAACTCTCAACACCTCTAGGATACTCTCTTTCTAGCCCACAACCTCAACAAACATATAACCTTAATCTCAATCCTCATAAGCTCACAAGATCAACCCAAATACTCAACGCCCTACAATCCTCACAAGATAACATCAACACCTCAAGCCTTATAGTGATCCTAAATCCTCAAAACTCACCTAAGGTTCAAAGCCACTACTTGGCATTCACTCTAAGTTATGCTAGATTATTCAACCTAGCATGACACTAATACTAAACATAACTAAATCGAGGAAGAGAATACTCACACGACATCAAGACGGATGTCGAACTTGGACTCGTTAGGCCTTTATCGGGGCACTTCCGGACCTAAAACCAAAGCTACACAAAATTAGCTTAAACGCTAATTTTGGAAGGAAGATTAACGCATATAAAAATCTAAGGAAGCCCCGCTTTCAAAACGAGGGTAAAACTTGCAAAACAATTTCCGGGGTGATCACAACAATTTATAAATACGGGTAAAAACCAAGACTATACACAAGGGCATAAAACATCGTGTAAGTAAATACAAGACTAGAACTCGAAGTAAAACCCAAGTTTAAAATCCGTAATTAAATTTTCCGGGCAACCTAAACAACATCATAAACCCAAGGTAAAACTCATTTTCCAAGCCAAGGATAAACAAAACAGCTCAACCGCTTTTCGGGGCAAAATATACAATTTCAGAAACATGGGTTATATTTGGTAAATTAAACTTCCAGCCAAAATCTGTAATTATTTCAACAGGGGCGTAAATGCAAACTTCAGAAATTGGGGCCAATACTACAAATGCAAAACATGGGTACCATATTGTAATTACACACAAAAAAAACAGGGCCCGATTTTAATTGATCCAAGGGTTTTAAAACCCGATTCAGAGCATCAGTGAGAAGGGAAAGGGCATCACTGGAGGGCGGCAGCCATGGCAGATCTAGCGCCAGCATTGGCGGACCTGGGTGGCGGCTTCCGGGTCAGCAGTGGGGCGCTGCAATAGATCTAGCTCATTGAGGAGAGCACAGAAGGTGCTTGCTACTGGTGGGAGCATTCCGGTGGGCTTGAGGAGGGAGCCGGAACTGCTCGGTTGCTCCTGGGCTGCAGAGTTAGTCCAGGGCGGCACAGAGAGGTTGAGAGGGGAGGGAGGACACGCCGGTTCTAAAGGCTCGATGCTGAGAAGACAAGAGGGAGCAGAGAGGGAGCGGCGAACTTGCTGTTGAGGGAGGGACGAAGCTCCGGTGGCAGGCGAGGCAAGGCGAAAGCGAGCTAAGACTCTCTCCAACGGCGCCGGCGACTGTAGGCTCCTCTGTTGGTTCTCCGGTTTTGGTAGGCGAGGCAAGGCGAAGCTCACTATGTTTCCTGGTTGCAGAAAGAGAGAAGATTGAGAGGAGGGTGAGATGGTTGAGGGGCTGTAGTTACTGAGAATTGAGAGGTAAGGAAGGTTGAGAGGAGTGTGCAGTCAAGATGAGGGGGATGAGTAGTCCCGTAAGGAACAAGCCAAGCAGGTGTAGGCTGGTGTAGGCAACAGTGCAGCGTCCCTGATGGCGTGCAGGAAAGAAAGAAAGGAAATAGGGCAAGATAAAATAAAATAAAAAAAGAATAAGACAACGGAATTAAAATAAACCCGATCAAAGCAATCGGAACGGGAATTTTCGGAACGGAAAATTTCCCTACATTTTCCAAACAAAAATACAATACGCACTATATATATATATATATATATATATATATATATATATACATATGTATCAAATATATTCAAATGTACTTGTAAAAATATAATTTATGCTATACAAATCGTTCTCGTAAAGTATTTATCGATAACAATACAATAACTTAAATTACAACTTAAAAATACTTGCTAAAATATTAAGCTATTTAAAATATCGATAAAAGGAGGTGAAAAAAAAAAGATAAATATTGAAATGCACCCAATAAACGGGGCGTTACATTCTATTGTCTCTATTTTAGCTTTATCAACCTCAATCCCTCTACTAGAGATTAAGTGTCCTTATACAATGCTTTCTTTCACCATGAATTGACACTTCTCCCAATTAAGAACTAGGTTAGTGTCTTCACACCTTTGTAACACAAGAGCAAGGTTAGAAAGACAATTGTCAAAAGAGGAACCATAAACGGAGAAGTCATCCATAAAAACCTCCATGATTTCCTCTATATATTCCGAGAAGATGACCATCATGCACCTTTGAAAGGTGGCTGGGGCATTGCAAAGCCCGAACGGCATCCTCCTATAGGCAAACGTACCCCACGGGCACGTGAACATGGTCTTTTCTTGATCATCCGGGTGCATCGGAATCTGAAAGAAACCACTATAACCGTCAAGATAGCAAAAGTGTGAATGTTGTGCTAACCTTTCAAGCATTTGATCGATGAAGGGTAGTGGGAAGTGATCCTTCCTCGTCGCGTTGTTTAGCTTGCGGTAGTCTATACACATTCGCCATCCTGTTACGGTTCGTGTAGGAATGAGTTCGTTGTTTTTGTTGGTGATGACCGTCATTCCTCCCTTCTTCGGAACCACTTGTACGGGACTCACCCACTTGCTATCGGAGATAGGATAGATGATACCTGCATCAAGTAGTTTAAGAATTTCCTTCTTGACAACCTCTTTCATGGTCGGATTCAACCGCCTTTGAGGTTGTTGCGAAGTTCTAAAGTCCTCTTCCATTAAGATCTTATGCATGCATAGGGAAGGTTTGATTCCAACTAAATCCTCTATAGTATATCCTAAGGCTTTCCTATGTTTCTTAAGGACAACCATAAGCTTACTATGTTCATCTATGCTTAAATCGGAACTAACAATTAACGGAAAGGTAGAATTAGGTCCAAGAAATGCGTACCTTAGATGTGTAGGAAGTGGTTTCAATTCCATCACTATGGGAGTCTCCAATGGCTCTTGAGGAGCATCCGATGCTTACTTAGGAGTGTCTAAGGATGTAGAAGGTGTTGGAGAAGAATCAAGAGAAGTTGTAGAAGAGACACAATTTCCCTCGAACTCACCCAAAATAACGGCACCCCTGCCTTCTCCACGGCCGTAATTTTGGGCGTGGAAAGGAAATACGGTGCCTCTGTTTCCTCCATGGCCGTGTAAGTCTCTGGAGTGCTCCACGCTTTTGTTGGTGAAATCCACGGCCGTGGAATAGGCTGTTTGACCGTGGATCCGTACGTTTTCTGCCTCATCGTGGAGTTTCTCGAACTCTTCTTCACACACTTCTTCATGTGTCTCTAAGGCTTTAATTGCCTCATTGCACTCCTCTTCTTCCCCTATATCCATTATGCTCATAGAAATAACTTTTTGCAAGGGATCTTTGAAGAGAATAGAACTTACCTCCTCTCTAGATAGCTCTTCGTCTTGGATATTGAATATATCCTCATCAAAGGCTGGTTCCTTCACCAAAGTGGAAAGAACGAACTCTACCTTCTCTTCTCCTATGTCAAAGGCGAGTCTAGCGTTCTTGCAATCGACTATGCAGCCGGATGTTGCAAGAAACGGTCTTCCGAGAATGATCGGGACCGGACTATCTGCAGGAATGTCAAGCACAACAAAATCTATAGGAACATAGAACTTACCAAGCTTGACCGGGACGTCTTCAACTATACCGACGGGACGAGTTATGGATCGATCCGCCATGTACAACGTCATCTTCACCGGTTTAGGGTCGCCTAAGCCGATCTTCCTACATAAGGCAAGCGGAATGATGCTCACGCTTGCTCCCAAGTCACATAATGCATCATATGTGACATCTCCCACTCCTATGGGAGTACAAAATGACCCCGGATCCTTTAGCTTTGGGGGCATCTTCTCTTTCATGGTTTTGATGAGATCCGATGAATCCGAACTCATCTTAACCTCTCCAAAATCCTCTAGCTTTCTCTTGTTAGAGAGGATCTCCTTTAAGAACTTTCCATAAGCCGGCATACCTACAATTGCATCAATAAAAGGTATATTAATATGCAGTTTGCTCATGAGTTCAATGAACTTACCAAATTTCGTGTCTAGACGCGCTGTTGCTCTAGATTGCGGGAATGGTAGGGGAGGTTTGTAAGCTGGAGGAGGAACGTAGACATCTTCCTTTTCCTTCCCCTTTTCTTTCTCCTTCTCAACGGGGATTTCTACAAACTTAGGCTGCGGGTCGGTAGTTGTCACTCCGCTCCTAGTTGTGATTGCCATCACCCTTCCTTTTGGGTTGTCCTCCATTTTTCCTGGAAGTTTCCCTTGATTCCTAGGAACTTTCTCCGCATGACTAAACATTTGGTTTTCTAAAACCTTTTGGGCTTTATCAACCTTAGTTATGTGATCATCAACCTTGATGATGCGAATCTCCAATCCTTGAAGCTTCCCAAAAATCGTTTCCAACATGGGATCGGGCTTCTCTTTCCCCGAAGTACTTCCACCATTAGATGTTTGCCCCTGGCTTTTCAAAGGAGTAGAAGAAGAGGAAGGTGGAGTTAGTGAATTTGAATTTCCTGAATTGGAATAAGAATTACCGGAATTTTGTTGGTTGGGGCGCCAATTGTTGTTGTTTGAAGCCCTATTGTTGTTCCAATTATTGTTCCGGTTATTGTTGTTGTTGTTCCAATTGTTCCGGTTGTTGTTCCGGTTGTTGCGGTTTGTATTCTCATTCCTGTTGTGGTTATTGTTGTTGCCTAAATAACCCACATCTTGCTCCTTTTGCTTCGGAAAGTTGGTTTTGATGGCTTCCTTCAACTCTTTAATCTCCGTATTGAGAAAAAAGATTTGAGTTTGAGCAGCTTGTGATAGCTTTGCTCCTTGATCTACATGATTCGCCTCTACTTTCCGATGAGAATACTTCTCAATAACTCGCGCTTGCTTCTCAATGAAGTCCTAAGAGTCATCTTCCCTCATGTCCATGAATGTACTACATGAAAGGGATTGGAGCTTGAATTGTGTCTCCACATCTAGCCCCTTATAGTATATCTCCAATAGCGCCAATTTGGATATGCCATGATGAGGGCAATCCAATAGCAAATCCTGAAATCTTTCCCAAGATTGAAACAAACTTTCGTTAGATCTCATAGAAAATGCATTAATCTTACCTCTCAACTCTGCCGTTTTAGATGGCGGAAAGAACTTAGTGAGGAATTCCGAAGAAAGATCCTCCCATGTCTCAAGTTTCCCACTTGGAAGAGCTTGATACCAAGACAATGCTTTTCCCTTCAATGAGAAGAAGAAAGGCTTGAGCTTATAGCTGTTGGTAGTTGCATTCTTTGGCTTCATTGTCTCCATCATGATCTCAAAATTTTGTAGATGTTGATGTGGAGATTCAGCGCTTGTTCCACCAAATTGATTTTGGCGAACAATGGTAATAACTTGAGGGTTGAAGCTAAATCCTTGTGCATCATCAGCATCAAAGTTCACACCCAAACGGCGTGGTTGATGCGTTGGATCCATCCTTTGGCCAAGAGTTCTTGGCTCCTCATCTACACGTTCGACTCTCACACCTCTAGCTGGAACACGACGATTGGCAGCTGGCCGTGGAAAGAACGGATTCACATTGATCGTTGGATCAATTTCCTCTAGTGGTGGCATGGAAGAGTCGCTATCCTCATTGGATGAGTTGGCTCTAACCGATCTTCCCGGTCTCCTTCTTCTCTTTTTCTCCTTGAGGTTGTTTATTTCCAACCTCATTTGGAACATCATGTCCGATAGATCATCAACTTTCGTTTGATGACGATCCATTTCTTCCCTACGAGTCTTCTCACTCCATTGGAGTTGAGCTTCCTTTTCCGCTAACTCCATTTGGTAATCACGTTCTCTTTCTTCAGCCATTTTTCTTTCCTTAAGCTTTCTCCTCAAAGTCCTCTCAAGCTCTTGATCAAGAGGTAAGAGGTCTTCGTTGTTCCTAGACCTGCACATACACTCGAAGAGATATCAAATAACAAGGGAAAAGCTCCCAAGCTTGACAACCGATAACCGAATTCGGGCTAAACCAAATCCCTGGCAGCGGCGCCAAAAACTTGTTCGCCACTTAGTGTGCGTGCAAATAAGATTTAAATTTATAAAACTAGAATAAAAGCAAGCAAACCCACAGTGTACGGATCGACGTAGTTAAGCAAGAATTCTAGAGTATCGAACACAGGGATTTGGGGGGTTAAATCCAGTTAATAATCGTCAAGCAAGTAAATGTATGAAGCTTTGTAAATATTGGGAAAACAGCAACCCTAAAGATCCAGGTATCTAATCGTGGCAATCGATTCAAGATATACTAAAGAACTAAGGACAGAGTTAAGAGTTGCAAATGTATGCTAAGGTAAAGCAATGTACGGTGAAGTTCCAAGGCTTTATATGACTTATCTAGAAATACTCTCTATAAAGGTTGTTGAGGCTTCAGTATAGAAAGGATCTAAAGTCAAGAATTAATCTCAAATACCCAAACTTGTAATCCAAAGATCAAGACTAACTAAACCGATTAAGGTTGTGACACTCGGAATCGAGGTAGAGGTTGTTGAGGCTTAACTACCACCTAGAAAAGGCAAGCCAAGACTAAGTTAAAGCAAATCTTTAACTTTGGATTAAAGTAAAAGCAAGGTTCGTAAACTAAGGGAAATTACGGATGGATCTTGAGATTCCACGGCCGTGGAACTCAAGAACACACCGTGATTTTGGTTCGTCGACGATTCTCTCTAACTCTCAGGGTCCAATCTGTTTACGATCGATCTATCATCATCTAAGCCACAACTATCAATCCTTCACCTTAGAATTGCTAAAGGGTTTTAGCCAACAACAGTCATTATGATATCAAATTCAAGATTTAAAAGAATGAAAGATGAAAACCTTCGAAAATCATGAATAAATCTCAAATCCACAAACAAGAACAATGATGTAAGTAGATTCAGAACAACACAAACAATCACAATCCTTGATAAGAACGAAGAACGGGATGTCAATCCGTCTTCTAATCAAACCTAAGGACAAAAGACGTAATCTCCGTACGTCCAATGAAACCCTCAATGCGCGGAAGCAAATCTCCAAGCGATGATGCTCTCAACGTGATCTAAGCGGAGGCGTAAGTGAAGGTCCAAGCAGAGGTGACGTAATCTCTCTCTTCCCGTCCTTTTATAGGGCAAGATAAAATATGAGTCTAGCCCATCGCGTAAAAGATCGTGGCTTCAAATTGTATGTTAAAAGATCGCCTAAATCACGGTTTCCTAAGATTCCACGCCCGTGGTTTAGAGTGTGGTTTAGAGCGTGGAATTTCATCACGGTTGCTTCATATCTTCCACGGCCGTGTAAGTCACTGGAGTGCTCCACGCTTGTGTTGCCAAAGTTCCACGGCCGTGGTTTAGAGCGTGGACTCTGGTACGGCCGTATTTTAGAGCGTGGAACACAAGTAGCTCGTAATTCTCCTTTGTCTTGTGTCATTCTTCAACTTAGCATCTTCCTTAGCTCCTAGTGATGTCCTCAATCCTTAGACATGCTCAATCCATCTCCATTCTCCCTTGATTCGTCCGGTTTTAGCTCTTAATTGCCTACAATCAACACAAAGCTTATGTAGACCTCTATATCGACAATATAGATAAACTAACTCACAATTGCTTCAATGCTTTATCAATGACCACCAATATGGATGAAATACACTTAGAAAACGTGCCTAAAATATCACAATATTTCATGCTAACAGGCTTGTTTGGTATCCAGGATATAGCAACCTCTTCTTCAACTAGGAGCAACAAAAATCTCGATCTCCTCTTCTCTGCATGATTCAAACAATAGCGTTGGACTTCCTCACCTGCAAACACCGGAAGAAGCCATCGGAGACCAAGAGCCAAGCCATTTGCCGCCGGAGAGCCCCTCCTCTGCTGTCTGTCGCCCAGCCCAACCGCCGCCTCCTTTTTCCTTGTTCTCGAGCCTCTGTCGAGCCACCAGGGAAGAGCTGGAGAGGCCCAATCTCACATTACCGCCGCCGGAAAGGGAAGCCCCATGCCGGAGGAGCCCTGCCCTCGCCTTGCCTGCCGGAGCCTCTGCCGGCCTGCTGCCTCCTGCGTTCCTCCTCCCGGCTGTGTAAGGGTTATAGAAACCCTTTCCTTCTTATTAAGGCCCTGTTTGGTATTGTATGGGGATTCTTTTTTTAGATTCTTGGGGATGGAAATTGTGGAGATTGTTGGAGATGGAGATTGTTGGGGTTTGTTAAATTTTATTATTTACACTGTTTGGGATGAGATTGTTGGGACAGATTATCTATTGAAAGATTACAAAAATACCCTTAAATGAAACATGTGTTTCACACATGATTTCTTTCATTCCAATCCGTTCAGGCTGATCAATGATACTGGTAGTGGTATGTTGCCACACTGAGTTTTGTTTTCGAAGTCCCAGAACAGTTACTGTTCAGGAATTGTTCTAGCATCGTACAAAAATATTCTGTGAAAAAATTGGTGTTCATGTATTTGATGATTGATATCACTTCCTAGTTCATTGGTAGATAAAGAAGTTACATGCACTATCCGCTATTACCATGGTACCAAATCCTAAGGCCACTTCCTATTCAAACAACACAGTTTTCCTTGCTAACAATATTGATCATGTTTGACTTGAAGCTCTCACTGGATCTCAAAAAATAGTAGATCAGTTCCAGAGCAAGAAGCAGACAATTCTCATACTGTCAAGAATACTCCATGACTATCATATCATGTTGTGACAATAAATCGGATATAGGACTCCTCTTGTCCCCTTCTCTGAAGTTGAACACCATAAATTAAGCTTCAGGATGGTAGTCATGTAACCGTGTCATAGTACCAGCGTACCACCCATAAACTATTTTTATGCATCTTCCTCCAACACATCAGGGGAGAGCAAGAATTAAACACTAGCATGCAAGAAATACAAAAAAAAATCACCTTTAATATAAAATGGAGCACAACTGGTAGCTAATTACATGCTTTGTTATGAAATTCCCTCTAATCAATAAATTGACAGTTGTAGGATCTGAATAAAGCAACCAATTTTGTCATTCATGTTAGTTAAGAGCAACTAATGGTTGGGCTGCGTATTTCCCATTTCTGGCTCAAATGCTATCTTAATTTAAGACCAACAGTTATTTGTAAGAAGCACAATACACCAACAATTATGAAGATAGAGAAGCATGTAATTGAGCACTTCCATCTTAATTTAAGACCAAAACCATGTCATTGTTCCTAAGAGCAAGCGTGCTAATGTGGATATAGAACAATATTATCTCATAAATTAATGAGTATTCAATGTCAGGAAACCAACTGTCAAAATTTGAGCCAAAAAGTAGAAATGAACTTGCTATTAGGCAACCATTTCAACCCTAAAGCAAATGAGGTTCAAGCTAAGCAAGTGAGGTTCAAGCTAAGCAAATCATATAAGCAACAATGTCAATTGTTCAATGTCAATTCACCGTAATTGAATAACAAAATTGAGCCCAGATGCAAGTGAGGTTCAAGCAAAGCAAATCATATAAGCAACAATCAAGGGGAAACTAAGAAATCAGTTCCAACAACGCATCAAATGCTGAGAAACCCTAAACAACGAAGAAGCAGCACAGTGAAATAGAAGGAAATTGGGGTTACCGTAAACTCGTTCAAAAATAAACAACCCAGCTCGTAGATCAATTCCGCTTCGAATTACAAATCTAAAACGATAGATATGCCAAATCCTCCAATTAAAATATGTAATCCACCAACAATTTACAGACGATGAAGAGGGACAAGAACGATTGAGGAAATTTGATGCGAGTGAGAAAGGGGGTATGGAGGGACAAGAACTATTGAAGAAGCTAGAACGATTGAAGGAGAACTGCTAGAACAATTGTTGAAGGAGGGTAGACACGGAATAAAAAACAATCTATCCTTAAGAATCCCCAAGAAGCTTGAGTGGGCAAGATTGTTTTAACGAGATTCTTTAGCCAAAAGAATCTCGTAAAACAATACAATACCGAAACCCCAACTCATACAAAACACATCAAATTTTACAATCCCAAAGAATCCCGTCAAAAAGAATCTAAATGAATCCCTAAGAATACGATACCAAACAGGCCCTAAATCGGGCCCCTATACTTTTGGTCTAATTACAGTTTTGTACCCATCTTTTTTATTTGCATTCTTGGCCCACAGTTTGGATTTTTGCAAATATGCCCCTGCTTATTTATAATTGCAGATTTTGGCCAAACTTCATAATTACAGAATATGACCGATATTTCGGAAATTGTATTAATTGCCGGAAAATGTATTACGGGTTTTAAACATGGATTTTACTTCGAGTTTTACTCTTATATTTGTATATACTATATATTATGCCCTTTGTTGAATTAAATTTGGTTTATGGCTCAAAGTTTTAATTGCGGTTTATGACCATGTTTTATATATTGGATGATTTACCCGGGAAGTGTTTTAATGACTTTAACTCGGTTTTTAGTACGAGGTTTATTACTATGCCCAAATTTAGCGTTACGCTAAATTTATTTAGTTTGGTGCTAGGTTTGGAAGCGCCCCGATTAAGGCCATCGAATCCAAACTCGACATCTGTAGATCGTCTTCCACCTTTGACCCCGAGTGATTACCTTTTTCAATTTAGTTATGTTTAGTATTAGTATCATACTAGGTTGGATAATCTAGTATAACTTAGAGGGAATACCAAGTAGTGACTTTGGACCTTAGGTGAGTTTTGAGGATTTATGATCATTATAAGGCTTGAGGTGTTGATGTTATCTTGTGAGGATTGTAGGGCGTTGAGTGTTTGGGTTGATCTTGTGAGCTTATGAGGATTGAGATTATGGTTGTATGATCTTGTTGAGATTGTGGAGATTAGGACGAGAGTATCCTAGTATGTGTTGTGATGATTATGACCGTATGAGATCGTGAGGATTAAGAGTCGTTATCCTATCATGGTTATGGTTTATGATCTTGCGAGATCACTAGAACTAGAAGTCTAAGGACTTCTAGCATCTGAGAGAGATGTTGATTGTGTGCCTTGTGTTGACCAAGCGTTGAGTGCCTTCGTACGGAAAGTTGAGAGTGGTGGTTAGCGGGATTATCTTTGGGACGAGGTAAGTCCCCAGACTTACTTTGCTCGTATTCCTTGTATTAGCATTGATGTGCAACATCCGGAAATTTTATTTTCGGAAGTCGAGGTGTTTCCGACCTTTCCGTGTCAGCGGCTTATTTCCCGCAAGCACGTTTGTTGAGTACGAGTTTTAACGCGGGTTGGGAGTCTCTTTTACTTTCCGACCTTGGGAAGAGGAGTGAGGGGACAAGGGGGGCTGCTGACCCTTGGGTATCCCCACCCCTTTTGTTAGTCTAATAATTCTCTCTCCCCGTTTCCCCATTTCCCATTTCACGTTCATTTTTCCTCTTCCACTCCTCTCTTCCTTGTGCCTCCATCTGTAACACCCCAAATCCGCGGGACTCGCGATGCTACGGGTTGAGACCTCACAATTGGTCCCGACCCTTAGCTTGACAGCAATTTCACTGGACCTTTCCATGATGACACAAATAAAGGCAAAACCGAAATTCCTTTTAATGCAAATGATAAGAAACCCGAAGGAAAAACAACAAAAGACTTCAGCCGTGATACAACACAAAAACCGAACGCCAAAAACACGGCATATAAAACACAATAATCAAAGGACAAAACACAACTCAACTTCATCCAAAAACCCTTCCTAAAATGTACGGACCCCGGCTGCCCACTCTTCCAGATCTCTCGGCCGCATTCCTAACGTGCAAGGCAATGTACAACAATCGATATAAAACCGTTAGCTCATATTCGAAGCATTAAAATTAATGGGAAAAGCACATACACAAGTAGAACATCACAAGCACACAACATACTTAAAAGCACACCAATCCGGTTTATTATCTTTATTATTATTAAGTCATATCCCGTTCTAATTCAAATTAGGTTGTGACACGAGAGTCACCGAAACTCGCCTCGGTCCCTACTTACCGGCATGGAATGATACTGATGCATCCGACCGTCTACCAGCACGGGATAGTCGCCGAGAAACTCCGAGCTCTCGCGGGAGCTAGGCAAGTTGTCACCGCCCATTATCATACACTTGGGCCAAAATAATATAAAGGTCGGTAATCCTAATTCCGGTTTAGTTGTTATAAACAATAAACAATAAACACACACCACCAAACACACATCAATGCTAATACAAGGAATACGAGCTAAGTAAGTCCGGAGACTTACCTCGTCACCACACTCAACTCACAACACTCTCGTTTCCTTAGGGAGGAATCCCATAACCTGCTCACAAGAAGATAATTATATCAACAACAACCCACTCACAATAGAAGTCCTAGACTTCTATACAAATGATCTACGCAAGACCATTTGACTCTCAGTTCTAGGACTGCATCCTAGAATTCCACATGCTCACATCACACTCAACAGAAGCTAGAAGTGCTAAGACTTCTCAACCCTCGGATCTCGCAAGATCAAAAATCACAACACCACTAGGATAAACATGCTTAGTCCCCACGATCACAATGGTAACAACACTAGGCTAGGATACTCTCGTCCTAGTCACCACAATCTCAACAATCATGCAACCTCAACCCCTAAATTCTCACAAGCTCAACATACAACTTAAAGCCATAAACAACGTCACAAGATAAAATCAACTCCTCAAGTCTTACAACATTTCACAATCAACGAATCTCACCTAAGGTCCATAACCACTACTTGGTATTCACTCTAAGTTATGCTAGATCCAACCTAGCATGATACTAATACTAAACATGACTAAATCGAGTAAGATCATAAGCTCGGGAGAGAGAGTACTCACATGAAGTCAAAAGACGGAAGGCGAACTTAGACTCGTTAGGACTTTATCGGGGCGCTTCCAGACCTAAAACCAAAGCTACACAAATTTAGCGTATTAGCTAAATTTGATCGTAATATATAAGATATATTATTCTAAGGTAAACTCATTTTCAAAAGAAAATGCTAAAAACCCGCAATTAAACCCTTGAGTCATAATCTCGAAATTAATCCAACGAGGGTATAAAATATAAGGAAAGTCCCATGAAGAACCGGTAGATGAAATAAATAAGGTAAAAGATACTCTAGAAGGGGGGGGGGGGGGGGTTGAATAGAGTATGAGAACTTTTCGCAAACCAAATCTCAAGGCCTTGAAACTCCTTTCAAGGGCCTTGATGTCGATATGTGATCTTTGTGAAACTTTGATTTCAAAGGCTTTGAAACTACTATCAAGGGCCTTGACTTCTTGCTCCTGCAAAACAAAGTTAATCACAGTAAAGTATATATGGTGCGGAATTGAAAAGATCGACACGAGGATATATTTACGAAGTTCGGCTCTAAATAGCCTACTCTTCGTCCCAGGGTATATCCTTAAAATCTAACTATCTATTATCAACTTCAAAGAGTCCTAGGTACAAACTAGAATAAATCCCCTTCTTCTCTCACTGTAGCCAATGCTACGACCTAATTCCAACTCTCAACCTAGCTATAATAGCCTAGTTACTTCACAGAGTAACACACACTCTAGTATAACACTATTTAGATCTTCCAATTGAGCTATTGTATTTTCTCTCTCTAAGGGGATATGTCTTTGGCGTAAAAGAGAGAAAGAAAAGCAATGAAAGAAGATGTTTAGGTTACTTGAAGACGTAAAGATGTTTTCTTGTGTAAGCTTGTGTTTTTGTCTTCTACGACCAACATCTCCATTTATACTCTTCTATGGAGAGGTCTTCTAGTCGTTGTAGAGATGACCGTTTGAAGATGAATCTTCTTCTCCATGAAGATCGTTTCTTGTTTTGAGATAAGGTAGACGTTGCAAATTTTCAGCTCCTGAGAACACGTCGAGTCCTTAGCTCCTTGATTTCTCGTCTTCTATTGAATCGAGAGAGAAGATATTTTGCGGCTCTTTGATTTTAGAAAATCTTCTGAAAAGATTCTCTAATCTTCGGTTTGAGATCTTTCTTCAGTTGATGAGATCTTTTTGTTTCGAAAAATCTTCGTGGAAAATCTTCAGCTCATTTGAATCCTTTTTTCGTGCATCTATAACTCCAAGGCTTTTGAGATCGTCCCTTTGTAAACGTTATCTTCGTTGTCCTTGAGTTATACTTCAAGACCCTTGAAATCTATATCAAGGCCCTTGACATTTTGATAAAACCTGCACTGAATTCAAACCAACCAAACATCTAGAGAATATAATCAATACAATGTTAGTGTATCCAACTACCATATTTGTGTTAAGTCTTCCATCTAAGGTTAGAGATGTATGAGTAAGTTGACGTGAGGTTGAATTGGGAACCAGAAAACTCCACCTTGATTAAAATGTTTTACAGGTGTTGATGATGGAAGACTTAACACAAATGTGGTAGTTGGATACACTAACAATGTATTGATTATGTTCTCTAGATTTTTGATTGGTTTGAATTCAGTGCAGGTTTTATCAAAACGTCAAGGGCCTTGATATAGATTTCAAGGGTCTTGAAGTATAACTCAAGGACAAGGAAGATAGCGTTTACAAAGGGACGATCTCAAAAGCCTTGGAGTTATAGAATGCAGATATCTTTACCAAGCCTCTTCTTGAGGAACAATTTAATTTTATTAGATTGAAGCTTGGTATGTTGAATAAGGAAGCATTAACGTAGGGGGAGTAAACGAGTTTAATTGTTCCTACGTATGTAGCCCAATTGATGTTTTCAAGGGCCTTGAAATAAAATTCAAAGGGCCTTGAAACATATTTCACAAGGTATATTAAATTTACGGATCTTTTAAAAATTAATATCTTTTAGATATTTCAATTCTTAAATATTTTTAATAAATCTTTTGATTGAAAATTTGCTGTTATTGGGTTTTATAGGTTTTTTAAAAGCTTGATTTTCTCAAAGATTTTGTTATTTCCCTGTAAAAAAGCAACTACTTTCTCTATCTTTTTATTCTTTCACAAGAAACCCTATTTCAAAATCCTTTGATTTCTCTCTCAATCTTCCCTCATGGCACCCAAAAGCAAGAGATATGCTCCTCCAGCTCCCAAAAAGAAAGTTGTTCAGAATCCCTAAATTGCTAAAGAAGAAAAATCTTCTGAAGATTTGGATACATCTTAGACAACTGGTCTTCCCTCATCATGGTTCGTTAATTTTCAAGCTTCTGGATCTTGGCTTGATGGTTTTCACAATCGACCGCTATGTATGTGTGATTTGGTGGATACTGATTTTCTCGATACCCTCAAGATACCCTGCATAGACAAGTTGAAGAGTTCTATTATCTGGAAGGTTCTAAACCTTGGAGATTTTGCTTTTCCACGACTCACGAGACTATTCTATGTTAATCTCACCACAAAAAGAGACAAAGGATGCATCACTCTTGAATCTTCAGTCAAAGGTACTCCGATTTCACTCACTCCTTCTATTGTAAGTGAGATTTTTGGAATTCCTACAGATGTATTCAACTATCCTTCAAGATTAGAGAGTGTTCGTATTGCTAAAGAGAATTTTCTGGTTCCAAATTCAACCTCACGTCAACTTACTCATACATCTCTAACCATTGAGGATAAAATAGTGTTTACCATATTGGTTCGATGTATCGTTCCTCGTGCAAACTCAAGAGAGCTGCTGACTGATCAATCTTTGGAATTAATTCATTTGCTTATGTCTGATCTGGATATAGATGTGCCTAATCTGATTCTCAATCATATGATGCATTCTGTCAATTCTAAGAGACCTATTTCTTTGCCTTATGGAAATTTGCTGCCTAAGGTCTTTGATTATTACATTATTGACACATCCTTTGAGGAAAGACAGTTTATTACCAGCAAAATTGATGAGAATTGCTTAGAACGTCTAGGATTGAAAAAACTCTAGCAGGAACATGGACTTTAAAAGGAAAAGGAACCGCTCAATATCCAAATGAAGAAGTCAAACCTTGTCCTACTCCAGAAATCAGGTTAGAGGGTTGTGAAAAAGAAATAGCTTGTCTCAATCGTGAATTATCTGATTTTCAGTTTGACACACAGAGGAGAATGGATACAAATTTTGAGTTACTAGCTACCATAAATGCTAAAATCAATGAAATGTATATGATGAATCCTCTTACACGGACTACAATGGGAAGCATTTTGCCCATACCTGAAGATGTAGCTCAACATACTCAAGAGAAGGTTGAGAATGTGCTGATGAATTGTAAAAGGCGTGTACAGAATAAATCAATTTTGTATCCAACTCATGTTGAGCCAATGTTCTTGCCCAAAGTTGAGTATGAAGTAGTTAAGCAAAGAAGAGCTGAAGAAAAAAAGAAGACGTTTGGCAGCTGAAATGGATGATTGGCGTTATAAGAAATCTTCATCCAAAGGAAAGAGGAAATTCTATGAGGAGAATTAAGCTGACTGGTTTTATAAAAATCTTTCTATGTGGTTTGTGAAAATACTATTTTGGGTTTGTAATCGTATTTTAAAATCCCGTGCTTTAACCGTTTTTCTCCCTTGTTGAAAGACAAAGGAAGAGAAATATGATCCGACATTTTGATATACTGCATTCTGCATTTTTAGTTTTTATTTTTATATGCATTGCTAAAACTAACAAATGCAGGTACAATAGAACTTTTGTGTTGTCTTTCATCAAGGGGGAGATTGAAAACTCCACCTTGATTAAAATATTTTACATGTGTTGATGATGAAAGACTTAACACAAATGTTGTAGTTGGATACACTAACAATGTATTGATTATATTCTCTAGATGTTTGGTTGGTTTGAATTTAGTACAGGTTTTATCAAAATGTCAAGGGCCTTGATATAGATTTCAAGGGCCTTGAAGTATAACTCAAGGACAAGGAAGATAGCATTTACAAAGGGATGATCTCAAAAGCCTTGGAGTTATAGATGCACAAAACAAGGATTCAAATGAGTTGAAGATTTTCCAGGAAGATTTTTTGAAACAGAATGATCTCATTAACCGAAGAAAGATCTCAAACCGAAGATTAGAAAATCTTTTCAGAAGATTTTCTAAAATCAAAGAGCAGCAAAATATCTTCTCTCTCGATTCAACGGAAGACGAGAAGATCAAGGAGCTAAGGACTCGACGTATTCTCAGGAGCTGAAGATTTGCAACGTCTACCTTATCTCAAAACAAGAAACGATCTTCATGGAGAAGAAGATTCATCTTCAAACGGTCATCTCTACAACGGCTAGAAGACCTCTCCATAGAAGAGTATAAATGGAGATGATGGTCGTAGAAGACTGATACACAATCTTACACATGAAAACATTGTTACGTCTTCAAGTAACCTAAACATCTTCATTCATTGTTTTTCTTTCTCTCTTTTACGCAAAAGCCATATCCCCTTAGAGAGAGAAAACACAAGAGCTCAATTGGAAGATCTAAATAGTGTTATACTAGAGTGTGTGTTACTCTACGAAGTAACTAGGCTATAATAGCTAGGTTGAGAGTTAGAGCTAGATCGTAGCATTGGCTACAGTGAGAGAAGAAGGGGATTTCTTTTAGTTTGTATCTAGGACTCTTTGAAGCTGATAATAGATAGTTAGATCCTAAGGATATACCGTGGGACAGAGAGTAGGCTATTTGGAGTCAAACTTCGTAAACATATCCTCGTGTCGATCTTTTCAATTCCGCACCATATATACTTTACTGTGATTAACTTTGTTTTGCAGGAGCAAGAAGTCAAGGCCCTTGATAGTAGTTTCAAAGCCCTTGAAATCAAAGTTTCACAAAGATCACAGATCGACATCAAGGCCCTTGAAAGGAGTTTCAAGGCCTTGAGATTTGGTTTACGAAAAGTTCTCATACTCTATTCAATCCCCCCTTCTAGAGTATCTTTTACCTTATTTATTTCACCTACCGGTTCTTCACATAGGTTGTTGTGGGCTTTTGGGTTTGTTTATCTTTATCCTCCTGCATGAGGATGATATTTTGTTACCTCCTGTGTGAGGACGTTGTGTTTTGTACTCGGCTATGTTGTCTTACCTTTAGTTGTACAGGGTATACCGTTTTATGTATTTGTTTTTATATCTGTCAGTGCCATGTTGTAAGGTCCATTGAACTTGTTGTCAGGCTAGGGTCAGGATCCATTGTGAGATCCTAGCCCAATGTGTCATTCCGAGTCCCTTGGATTCGGGGTGTTACAGAGTATAGGTGCAACGTTATATCGTAACAAAATTGAGGTGCGTTGTGAGTCAAAAGGATATTACTAGTCCGATAAACGTGGTGGATATAAGAGTCTAGTGTGGATGGTGTGTTATCATCTATTGAGTAGTTATGATCAATGACGGGGAGGTGAGATCACCTTGTGTCTATACGTCATTCCGGACACATTCTTTGTCACTTTAAGATCTTGGAAACGGGGTAAGAAGTATGAGGTGGAGTTAAGGATATGTTAGAGATCTATTAAAAGACCACCGGATTTGACTACCGGATTGTTGATTATATTGTTATATCAAGTTTAAGACCAAAAAGGTATAGGTGATGATCCCTTAATTAAAGAACAACATGAATGGGTCCTATTAAGAGATATGACCAAGTGAGTTGAGATACGAGGAGCATTAGACGCCTGGTAAGGTGTCGGGGAGGTTTAAGACCTTTGTTCCCGAGTGTGTAGTCAAAACCTTTCGGAAGACCGGAAGTAAGGGGTTGCAACGAGCGTAAGAAAGAAAGTTGGATAAACTGTTCTCAGTAAAGTCATCAAGAGATCTAGAAGTGAACTATGTAAGGTAACCTTGTGTGTTCTTGGAAGCGGATTTGAAAGTGATTGGTGGATTAGTATTCCACACCCTATTGGGGAAAGTAACCCTAATTGTCCACAAATTCAGTTGGAGGGATACCTACCCGACGCAATTTAGGTCATCAGATTAGAGGATCGGATAGTTGAGCCGGATGATACCGGTAAGATATCCGGTAGCCACTCTAGAGCATAGTAACAAGCGCTTGTGATGCAATTACATGAAAAGACTTTGGAGTCAGATGTGTTATGAAAAGCCGACGAGGCTACCGGATATACTGTGGATAGTATGAGACGTAACCTTTCAGAGATTTATACAGAGATATTTGTAACCTTGAAAACGACTAGTTAGGGCTTGACCCTACACGTGTATGATATTGTTTGACTAGTTGTTATTTCATGCTTGAGTGCTTAGTCAGTAAGGTGTGTTGTATTGATGACCTTTGGTGTGTGAGTACTTAGATGTGGCAACGACGAGACTTTTGTGTAGTGATTAGATACACCCAACCGGTGCCTTAAAGGCCAATCATGATTATCTAAACCTAAGTTTCGGGACAAAACTTATTGTTAAGGAGGAATTAATGTAATACCCGAAAATTTTACTTCCGGCTATTTCAGAAACAAATCAAAACTTGACCGTTGATGATTTTTTTTCCAGAGCTTTAGTTCTTTAGTATGGATTCCGACCTTATGTTTTCTTCTTTTAAGTTTCGGGACGAAACTTATTTTTAGGGGGAAATGATGTAATAGCCGGAATATTTTTATTCCGATTATTTTCGAGTCAAACCAAAATTCGACCAATTTAGAATTCTAAGTGTTTTTCTTTCACAACGTAAATCACGGGCCCATCAAGTTAGGCCAGCAAGGCCATCAAGATGGGCCAGATAGGCCCATCAAGAGATAGGAGTACAAGAGTGACGTTTGGTCAAAATGTCTCCCTCCACTTTTAGCCCTAAATGACAGCCTCCTCCTCCTTCATTTCAAAGAGAAGCTGCTCGTTTCACCTTCTTTCTTCAGCCACTAGGAGTGACCAAGCCTTCGTCTTCCTCTCCTCCAAGCAGCACATCCATTTCTCCTCCTTCTTTCCGTCGGAATCGCCGGCGTCTCCTTCCACTTTCCTCTTTGGTTCTCTCACCGGCCCTTGGAGTTCGAATCGACCGGACAGTCCGACGCCAAGGACGACCTTCTTCTCGCTCCGCCCCAAACCGTTATGCCTACTCCGTCTCGCTTCATCTCAGGCTCGACGCCAAGGGGGCGTATCACCGCCGCTCGCGAAGGACACTGCCCAGTGTTGCCACCGCTAAGAAGGCTGGTTTACAGGTTAGGGTTTCCGCCACCAGGACTTCTTCTGTAACACCCCGAATTCTCAAAACTCAGGACATTACTAGTTAGGACCTCACAATGGGTCCCGACCTCAGCTTGACAACAATTTTACTAGGATCTTGCAACAAGACACAAATAAGAAAAACCGAAATTCATAAAATAATATTTTACAGAGATGAATGTGACACAACGTCTAACAGCCCACGGTACTTAATAAACATAAAAGTCTAACTGTCTTAAAACGAAAGAAAGAAGCAATAAAGAAAACACCCAACCCACTCCAAGGAGTACGGAGACCCAGCTAACCACTACTTCCGGATCACTCAGTTGCTGCTCTAACTTGTGCTAAATCTAAACAACACAACAGAACAACCGTTAGCTAGCTATCTAAAAGTTAGATAAATGAAAAAATAGCACACACACACGCCATACCAAAAGTAAACACGTATCATGCTTTCAAACAATCCATTTATTATCTTTACTTAGGTCATTCACTCTTACTAATGATACTTATTTTGTGACACGAGGGATTTCCAAACCACGCCTCCGCCCCCGTGTAACCATCAGGAATGGATCCGATGCATCTCACCTTGTACTTGTATGGTCTGGGTATAGAGAACCTCCCAGTCTCCTGTCAGAGCTGGGTAGTGATGTCACGGCCCGTTATACATACACTTGGGCCATAAGAAATATAAAATTCGTCCAAGGCACGTTATAATTATCAAACATACAACACACACCACTATCCTCATTCAGCTAACAACTAGAAAACCGGCTAAGTAAGTCGCAAGGACTTACTTGAATCAAACCACAATTCTCTCAATCTCAACTCGGTCTGCAACCGTAGAACTCAAACGCCTGTCATACAAGGCATGTGGATCAAAAATATGTCCATACTCTTAGAAGTTATAAACTTCTAAGATGTACAATCTCATAAAGGGAAAAATTACTAAAATACCCTCTAAAGGTAAAAAGACTATTTTACCCCTGGTACCAAAACTCCAAAAATAATTCATAACTTAGTTCTCAAATCTCCTTTGTAACCTATTTCCATAATCTAGTTCTCAAGATCTAGTTTACTAAAGTTTAATAAAAGTCAACCAAAAATTCTAGTTTTCCTTAAGAGTCGCTAAGATCCATCTTTGGCTTAAGATAAGAGGCTCGAACAAAAATATGAAAAGTGTGCAAAAGGTCCCAATTTTGATTCTCCTTGTCTGTATATGTTCCCTTATTTCTACTTAGAGGTCTTTAGTGCAGAAACCAGCCTATTCTATGTTTAGCCTAACCAGACATCTACATTACTCCCATCCTTACTCATCAAACTCAAGCAACACACCCTATACAACATTATGGTACTATGACTGAAGGTTATGTCTACTTACCCACAACAGTGAAGGACCGGCTGTTGTTGCTCTCATAAAAACGAGTCTAGTGTGGATCTCAGAAGTTGCAGGGTTTAAAGAAAACCTGGCTACATCAGATTACTGGGGAAGAATGGTGTTGTTACTACATGAAAACCGAAGGGAAGAAGAAGGGTAGGAGGGGACGTCATGGGATCACCTGGTGGTCGACGGAGAAGGTCGCAGGGCTCTGGTGGGCTGCTAGTGTCGCTGCAAACCTTCGGTCGGTTTCACTTCGGCCCAGTTCAGAAGCGGAAGTAGGATCAGTCCATGCGGCTCGTCGATTTGGAGTGTTGCCGTCAGTCGCCCACTCTCGTTGTTGGTGATGTGCAGATTCCGGGGTCGAGGGAGATCGTGTAGGAGGATCGATGGGCGGCGCTTCCAACTCAGTTGTAGTTGCCCGAGGACGCCGAAGACGCTGTTGATGCCGGTCGTGCAAAAGAATGAAGAAGAGGTAAGGTACGTGATTTTAATTAGGTTTACGTCATTAGATTAGGTTAAAACAATTAAGGAAAAAGGATTAGGGTAAATGTTTAGTGTGTGGGCCGGTAGAAGGGTCATTAGGCCGGATCTGTTGGGCTTGCTCATCTAGCTAAAAGATGGGCTGATAAATGAATCGTTACTCGCACAGAACCGCTCTTCGTTTTTTTTAAATTGTACGGAATTACTATCCGGGTTACATATTTATCATTTTATGTGAATTAAGGTCACATAAAATGATAGAATTTAATATTGTTTAATATTATTTAAAATGAAGAAAGGTTAGCGGATCGGAATCCGGTTTGATCTGGTATTAAACGGAAATTAAATCTTCCGGGTATTACATCTTCTCCGGTTCCAACCGCCGTCTGTAGCTTCTTCCGGCCAAGGATTAGTCGACGGCGTCTCCCTCTGCAATTTTGGTTAATCCAGTAGGTATGTTTCTACAGTGTTCTTGGATTGGATCGATTTGAGAACGTGAGTTTTTTTTAGACGAGTGAATCTTGGTTGGTATGAAGCCTAGTGTCGGTTTGGTTTGTGTATCGGAATCTATTTTAGAACAATGGATGTGTAATTGGTTGTAATGGTTATTGAGTGTGTTCAAAGGGAAATTTGGTAACTTAAGTCAGATGGTTATAGAAGCGGGAGTGTTGTGGGTTATAAAGGTTGTTTGAGTCAACTGGATTTGTGGGATGTACATATTTGTAATCAATTCATAAGAATGTGAAGATGTATATAATTGTAAGTGAAATGTATATAATGGTAACGTAAGTGATGTGAGTGGGATTATAACCTTAGAGGAAGGAAATACATAGTGTACGATCTATAATTATATGCGGTGGATGTTGAGAAAGTTTGACATTAGTGGGGTTGACGAGCCTTCCTATGGCCTTTTTGAGTTTATCGAATCTCGGGAAAAAATCGTCTCTTCACCAATTAAGGGTAGTTTTTTGTTTCTCTCAGATGATCGTTATTAATTTAGAAGTGGAAAATATGTGATTGCCACAAATTTCATGATTATGATTAGGCAGTTGAGATTAGACTCATATGGAATCAAGGGATATTGTTGACGGGACTTTGACCTGATTCAGGTAAGTCCTTTGGGCTTACTTAGCTAGCTTCTGAATATGAGTGTGAATAATGATAGTGGTGTGTGATGATGTGTTTATAATCTTACTTGTTAATAATTATCGACCGACCTACATATCTGGCTAAGAGTAACGGACGGTGACATTCAACTCAGTTAGCCCGAGGGTGTTGGGGGTTTCTTTAGGGACTAGTCCATACTTGGTTTGCGGGGACGCCACCAGTGGAGGTGTGCCAAACCGTCACCAGTTGGATAAGGAACGGAGACGAGAAATCTTAAAATTCCCGTGCCACAACTTTAAAACGGAATAAAGAATCACCTAAGTATCAGATAATAACCGGTTTGTGTTCCAACATGATGATTGTTTTATTTTGCCTGAGTTGTGTTTGTTTGTTTTTTTATTCCACTTACATTTGGATTGTTATCTAACGGTTTATCCGTGTTGTAGATTTTGTAGAGATAGATAGTTGTAGAGAGATCTGGGATGGATGGTCAGTCGGGTCCACGTACTCATTAGATAGGGACAGGGGGTCTTCCGTTCAACATGCATGTTATTATTATATTTATGTGTTGTAAGGTTTTCATGTGTTGATCATTCATGTAAATACTATTTGATGTTTTCAAAAAGGTTTTAAATACGTTTGTGCCTTGTTGCAAGATCCTAGTAAAGTTGTTGTTAAACCAAGGTCGGGACCCATTGTGGGGTCCTAACCAGTAGCTCCCCGAGTTTTGAGAATTTCGGGTATTACAATACATTACAAAATTCATTTTCCAACGCCATCGATTATCGACATCCTTGCTTGCCCGTTATCAATCCTTTTGTGTTTGAGTTCTCTGATGAGAGGTCACGGCCAAAGCAATGATCTTAGGCAGCCACTACTTGAGGAAAGAGAAGATGCTCAAGGTGGTTTTAGTAAAGTTGGATTTCTCAGCCGAATAGCATTTTCATGGATAGACCCTATTTTCAAAATTGGTAATCTGCAAAGACTTGAGTTGCATCATATTCCTCAAATGCCTGAATACGGAACATCGTATTCAACAGTACAATCCACAAACTGAGAACAAAAGGGGGGAAATTGACAAACATCGAATTCAACGGTACAATCCACAAATTGAGAGTTTCATAGCAATAAACCAAATCATAAACGATCAAATTGAAGTTCTAAACAGAGAAAATATCATATCTTTGTACATCCTCTGTTTCAAAAAGGGTGATGCAATCAAAATATACAAGAAACAACATCTTCAACAAGAAGTTGTAAATAAGCAAATACCACCTGAAAATTGTCTCTTGAGTGGTTGCAAACAATATATAGAAGAAAGTAAGAAACAACATCTTAATATGCCTCTTCATTCGGAGAGGAGATTGTATTGGCCGCTTGAGTGAGGAGAAGAGCAGGGATGATAACATGTATTATATTCTATATTTTGGAATTAGTTTAGACGTTTTATCTTCATAAATCTGCAAGTATGGATGTATATTCTTTGATTATATTGTTGTTTTATCTACCTTTGCGGGAATCGAGGCCTACACCTAGTTTCGTTGTAATCGTAGGTAAAATGACACGTTTTGGACTAAAATGGAGCTAAGGAAGCTAAGGAGTCATTGGAGCTACATTCTGAAGCATTGAGGAGTTACAAGAAAGGCTCAGTAACCATGGAAATTGGACAGAGATTGACTTTGGACCAGATTAGAGAGATTTACACGTAGCTGAGATTCACCTAGGTCGGCTACAGTTTCACCTAGACCGAGGTGTTCTTCAGAATCACCTAGACCGAGGTGTTCTTCAGGATCACCTAGACCGAGGTGTTCTTCAGAGTCACCTAGACCGAGGTGATCTTTCTGATTGGCTACAGTACCACATCGACCGAGGTGATCTTGAAGAGCGTCCCGACCAAGGCGAATACCCTGTTGCCGGCGAGATCTTTATTTTTGGCTGAGATCTTCTATTTTTGGATTTTCTACTATTCAACCATGCTTGGAGCATCCAACAATTGAGGGATTTTCTGGAGTTTTGATGGAAGAGTTGAAGGAAGTTTTGAAGGATTGAAGTTCAAGGAAGGAAGGAATCATAGTTGGAGTTAGCTTTTGAAGGAGTTTGTAAGATCTTCTTAGATCTCTTTTGGTTTGTTGTCTTTGTTGATTTGTGACTGAGGAACACTTGTTTGTTGATTATTTGATTAAGTTATTGAGACCTTTTTCTTAAGGTTTTCTTGTTCGAATATTGAATCCTTTCCTATTAATTTGATTATTGTTATCATGATGACCGTTGGCTAAGTTTCTTATGCGATTCTAGGGTGATTGGATGAAAGTTGTGGGAAAGACGATGATAGAATGATCTTAATCCCAGCAGGACCCTGAAAGCTCGAGCCTTTACCTTAACCGACGAACACCTCGGTCAGTCATTGAACATCTCGGCCGGGATGGAATATAACTGAACAAGGTGAACCATTCCTGAACCTTATCTGAGTTAAGATTCAAAGTTTGCCAAATCCTATCCTCATTACACCTTCCCTGGTTCAACGCAAGCTTAGGATGAGACATACCCGGTGATTCCTTTGTTTGTTTACCTAAGATCATGAGTGTAGGTAATAAAGGTTTATCCTTTATTGGGGTTTGAGTGTGCCTTCATCCCATCTTTGAGAGTTAGCTTGAGACTTACCCAGTAAAGGTTGATTCTAATACCTTTGGTGGTGTGTTGATTTGAGATTATAGTTCCTTTCCTTAGTACCTTGTGTACGTAATGCCCGGAAATTTTCTTCCGACTATTTTTGAAACAAATCAAAACTTGACCGATTATGACTTTTTCGGCGCTTTAGTTCATTAGTATGGATTCCGACATTATGTTGTCTTCTTTTAAGTTTCGGGACAAAACTTATTTTTAGGGGGTACTAATGTAATACCCGGAAATTTAATTTCCGGTAAATCCCGAGTCAACTAAAATCTTGCCATTTTATGTGAAGAGTTAATCACATAAAATATTCTTTTCCCAACTTCTATGATTTTATGTGAAACTTAATCATATAAAATCATTCCTAAAACACTCTTGCAAGCCTTATAGTAATTGACCCATTTGACAAACCCATGACTAAGTTATGACAAGGCCATTCGGGCCCATTTTGACAAGATCACTTCAGCCCAAAGACAAGGCCAACCTTCTTGTTTCAACCGTGTAATTTCTCTCCTTCCCTACCAAACCCTAACAACCTTTCCACCCTTACGTAAATAGTAGCCTGCGGCACACACGACAGCCTACATCTGGGCACACACGACAGCCTGCACCTGTCTTCCTCGCGGGTGAGCCCTCTCGTCTCCTCCGTCTTCGTGCACCGAGCAACAACCATGTCTTCGTGCACCTGTCTTCCTGCACCTCTCCTCTCGTCTCCTCCGTCTTCCTTTCATTTTCGTGTAATTTCTCTCCTCCGTCTGCACACCAACGACAACGACGCCAATACTGCAACGTTCACCCTCTCCCTTTCGACTGCTCGGGACAGACATCAGCAACGAAGACTCCCTCCGTGTCTCCTCTGGACGCAAGTTGTTGATGTCGCCCATGGTTTCCCTTCTCTTGCACAGTGGACCGGACTCTCCTTCTCGAGACAAGAACCACCGTTACAGACGCTCCTTTCGAGCCCATTCAACCTATGCAGACCTCCAGCGACTCGAACTTCAGGAGAGCAATGCGGATTCACAAACTGTACGCCAGATCCACAGGTGCACTAAGGCAGATCTACAGAGGAACCCTAATAGCAGTGGGTCACAACCCTTCTTTCGCCCTCGTTCACGCAGCAATGTCATGTCCGGCTGGGTTGGTAAGAACGACAACCCTCTTCTTTGTGTTACCCTCTTTGTGTATATGCTGATTAGAGTACCAATTGATGTCTTTAGATCCTCCAAAACAGCCATGGAAGATGACTGGAAGAGCTGTCACATTGCTGGATTTTCTGAGTTGACGAGCAGTCAAATTCAGGTTCGATTTTGGGTAAGCTAGACTACTTCTTTTTTTTTGGCTGGTTTTCGGATATGTCATAGACGGTATTCATAGTAAATCATACTAAAACTTTAGAGGAATCCATGTTACAATTTGAGAGTTATGGTGTTTCAAAGTTGACTCCTTCCACAGTTTTTATAATTGTGCTGAGTGTTGGGAAAAACAACATGTGATGCTGTTTTGTGAGATAGTTTTGAATAAGCTTTTAATCTCTGTTGGACTTGAATTTTGGATATGATATAGTTGACATATTATAGTAGAACATATTAAAATTTGGGATAAATCCAGCGAGTGGTTTAGGAGTTATGATTTTTCAAAGTTAAGACAGTGTGCTGTTTTGTTAAGTGCTTGCTGAATTTCCAGAAACTGTGTTGATCAACCAAGTTTGAGCATATCTTTTGATGCCTTAGAGATACGATCCACCGTTCAGTATTTGAGATGTTGTTTAGTGTCATGCATAGGTTAATATGTCAAAAGTTGGGATGAATCCAACGGTGGGATTTAGAGTTATAGAGGCTCAAAGTGGACTTGTTGTACAGTTAGAAAACATACTCAGATTTTGGCTAAGTATAGAAAATTTCAAGTGTTGTAACCAACTTTGGAAATTTTTGTAGAAGTGATGGTTGAACAGTTTTAAGAAATTCTTGCTCCTAGGAGTAGATGGGATATCATAGATGATCTAGAGAATTATTTCGGAATTTTTATAAGTTTATTCGAATTTCATATTTGAAGCCAAAGTTGGACCCTAGTGACCTTTTTAGAAGGTTAAAGAAAACATGTAATGTTCTAGTCTTGACCTAAACTCAACTTTAAGAGTTAAAATATGATAGTTAGTCTCAAGTAAGAATTTAAGTACATATTACGAGATTTTTAGAAGATTCGGGACCAAGGGTAAAATGGTCATTTTACCTTAGACGTGTATTTTAGTATATTTCTCTTCAGATAGGATCTTATATCTTAGAAGTCTTAGACTTCTAAGTATATTGGATATGTGTTGATCCACTTGCCTCATTTGACAGGTAACCGAGTTATACAGTTACAGATTGAGTTGTGATTAAGAGAGTCGAGACTTGATTCAGGTAAGTCCACGGACTTACTTAGCTGGCTTCTTGCATGTGTGTGATGTGTATGAGTGGTGTTTGTTAGTTAAGATAAATAACGAAACCGGAATAGGCCGACTTTAGTATATTGTGTAATTGACCCAAGTGTATGATAACGGGTCGTGACATCATCTGCCTAGCTCTTGCGAGAGTCTAGGAGGTTCCCTGCGACCAGCCCAGTCAGGTTGATGGTCAAATGCATTAGTATCATTCCGCGTTGGTAAACGGGGATAGGGGCGAGGTTTGGGAATCCCTCGTGTCACAAAATAAGTATCATTAGTAATGACATATCACCTAATTAAAGATAATAAAAGGATTGATTGTTGCATGTTGATTGTGTATGTTGTGTGTTTGTGCTTTTACCTTTATACTTATGCATAGAATGTTAGCTAACGGTTTTATACCGCTTGTAGATGCCTTGCAGGTTAAGACAGTTATAGAGAGATCCGGAGGAAATGGTCAGTCGGGTCCACATACTCTTTTAGTTGGGGGCGAGGTTGTCTTATGTTCTTTATATGCGTCGTTTTAGTACTGTTGCTTTGTGTAATGCCCCAATTTTTGGAGCGTTTGCGATATTTATTTATCCGGCTTTTATCGATAGTTTAAATAGCTTAATACATTTTGGCGAGTATTTATACGTCGTAATTTTAAGTTATTGTATTATTGTCAAGAATGTTTTACGAATACGATTTGTATATCATAAATTATATTTTTAAAGTATTTTTGAACATATTTGATACATATATATAGTCCGTATTTTTATTTCGGAAAAATGTCGGGGATTTATCGGGAATTTTCCGTTCCGAAAATTCCCGTTTCGATTGCTTTGATCGGGTTTATTTTAATTCCGAGGTCCTATTGTTTTTTTTTCTTTTAATAGTTTATCCTTCCCTATGTCTTGTTCTTCCTTTCCTGCACGCCATCAGGGAGACTCACTGTTGCCCACCTCCTGCCTACGCCAGCCCCCTATTCCCCTAGCACCTACACCCGACCCCTCACCCTTTCCTTCATTCTCACCACCTCCCTATCTCACTCGGGCACACTACCCTGCCTCACTCCAACTCTGAAGCTGCACTCTCACTCTCTGCAATCTCTTCCACCATCTGCACTCGGCCTCAACGAAGCTGCACACTACTGCCTCCCCTTCTTTGCAGCTCTTCCGGAACCTGTAGCTCGACAAAAGCTGAACGAAGAACCAGGCCTCGCCGCCTCACCTGCACACGAACCACCGGAAAGAACAGAACCTGCCCTCGCCACCACGAGCCAGATTTACACCGTTTCGAGCCCTGTTCGTCTAGGGCCGGAATCGATAGCCAGTGCCCAGTAGGTCCAAGGAGACACTGGATTGCCTCGCCGTGCCCCACCAGGAGACGCCGGAGAAGCGTCTGTCGCCGACGCTAGAGGAGCCGCCGAAGCCATGTCGATCTCCATCTCTTTCCTTTTTTTTGCCACCACTTCCGTCACCCTATGGATCGAGCCAACAGCGGAGAAGCCTCATGCTTTTGCCGTCGCCGAGAAGAGCCCTGCCGGAGGCTACCAAGCCGCCGCCAGCGTCTCCCCCTTGCTTGCGCAGCCCTTCGGCGCCGCCCCTGCCTCCTACTGCCGGTTGACCTGGGTTTCAAAAAGAAAAAAATAAGAGACGAAGCAGAGAAACCCTACTTTGCTATATTAGAACGGGATGCCCAGAAATTGGTATAATTACAAATTGTACCCTATCTTTTGTATATATATATAAATTGCCCAGATTTATGTTTTCTGCAATCCTGCCCTCACTGGATTAATTACATATTTTTTTGTCAGATTTCTTATTTACAATTTTTTTTCCCAACTTTTGAGATTTAACTACTATGCCCTTTGTTGGATTATTTTCAGAATATGGCCCAAAGATTTAGTTGCGGTTTATGACCCAAGTTTCGAAAATCGGATATATTGTCCGGGACATGTTTTTATGATTTTAAGCTTTGATTTTAAATATGAATCTTATTTATATATATATATATATATATATATATATATATAGTTTAGATATATTAGGCCCGAATTTAGCGTACAAGCTGAATTTGTTTAGTTTTGGTTTTAGATTCGGAAACGACCCCGTAAAGGCCTAACAAGTCCTAGTCGACATCCATAGATCGTCTTCCGTCTTTTGACGTCATGTGAGTACCCTCTCCCCCGAGCTTATGATATTACTCTATTTAGTTGTGTTTATCATTAGTATCATGCTAGGTTGGATAATCTAGCATAACTTAGAGTGAATACCAAGTAGTGGTTATTGACTTTAGGTGAGATTTGTTGATTATGAAATGTTGTAAGACTTGAGGAGTTGATTTTATCTTGTGAGATCGTTGTGGCTTTAAGTTGTATGTTGAGCTTGTGAGAAGTTAGAGGTTGAGGTTGTATGATGTTGAGGTTGTGGACTAGAACGAGAGTATCCTAGCCTCGTGTTGTTACCATTGTGATCGTGGGAACTAAGCATGTTATCCTAGTGGTGTTGTGAGTTATGATCTTGCGAGATCCGAGGGTTTAGAAGTCTTAGGACTTCTAGCTTCTGTTGAGTGTGAGGTGAGCATGGGGGATTCTAGGATGCGGTCCTAGAATTTAGAGTAAAATGCTCTTGCGTATATCATTTGTATAGAAGTCTAAGACTTCTATTGTGAGTGGGTTGTTGTTGATCTAGTTATCTTCTTGTGAGCAGGTTATGGGCTTCCTCCCTAACGAAGCGAGAGTGTTGTGAGTTGAGTGTGGTGACGAGGTAAGTCTCCGGACTTACTTAGCTCGTATTCCTTGTATTAGCATTGATGTGTGTTTGGTGGTGTGTGTTTATTGTTTATTGTTATAACTACTAAACCGGAATTAGGATTACCGACCTTTATATTATTTTGGCCCAAGTGTATGATAACGGGCGGTGACAACTTGCCTGGCTCCCGCGAGAGCTAGGAGGTTCTCGGCGACTATCCCGTGCTGGTAGACGGTCGGATGCATCAGTACCATTCCATGCCGGTAAGTAGGGACCGAGGCGAGTTTCGGTGACTCTCGTGTCACAACCTAAGTTGAATTAGAACGGGATATGACTTAATAATAAAAAAGATAATAAACCGGACTTGCGTCTTTGGTGTATATGTGTGTTATGTTGATTTACTTGTGTTTGTGCCTTTCACCTTGATTCTAATGCTTCGAATATTAGCTAACGGTTTTATACCGATTGTTGTAGATTGCCTTGCAGGTTAGGAATGCGGCCGAGAGATCCGGAATAGTGGGCAGCCGGGGTTCCGTACATTTTAGGATTGAGTTTTGGTTGGAGTCGTGTTTGAGTTTTGTATTCATTATATATTGTATGCCGCGTGTATGGCATTTGGTCTTTCGGTTGTATCTCGGCTGAAGTCTTTGGTTTGTATGGTTTTGGGTTTCTTTGCATTGCATTAAATGTATTTGGTTTTGACCTTTATTTGTGCCTTGTTGCAAGGTCCGGTGAAATTGTTGTCAAGCTAAGGGTCGGGACCCATTGTGAGGTCCCAACCCGTAGCGCCCCGAGTCACGCGGATTCGGGGTGTTACAAAAAGTGGTATCAGAGCCCTAGGTTGACAACAATGGCACTCGCAATCTTCTAAAGGCCGAATATGGAATAAACAGAACCCCACGGGTTCTGAGTTTTCGTTTTCAAAATCACATGCATGAGTCGGGGTAGAATGTACGGACCACCACTCCTTCCGCAGATCTCGGCAGCTTAGCTTATTAGATTTTGATATGTATATGTATGTATATATAGATATGGATATGAGGTTTGTAGTTATGCATGATAGAATTGATGTGTATCTTTTTGATTGTATGTTGGATGATGAATTGGATATATGTGTATAGATATATATGTGGACGGTTGTATGTTTTTGGACCTTGTATTGTTGTAATGAATTGCCGGATGTGTTATATTATGGTAGTAATGTGAACATAGGATTTATATAGTCTCATATACGGACTCTTATTATATAGTAGCATATGAAGATGTAGGACCTTATAGAAAAGATGATAGTAAGATATTATCACCTTTAGGACGATATTGTTGGCATAGGATAGCGTTCATATGAGGAGGAACAAGCTTAAGTATCGTGTTTGAGCGTTAAGTTCGGACGAATACCTTGGAGTTTCTCGTACTCCTTTAAGAGGATGTCAAAGAGGAGGATTAGAGATGACGTAAACAAAGAACAAACCAGTAGAAGGAAACTCGAGACAACTTAAGAGAAATCGAGATGAAGACCATAAAAGTAACGGGAGCAACATTAAAGTGTAGAAGTGATACTATAGAAGCCATGATTGAATGACAATGAGACCAATAGAGATAACGAACTTAAGTTCTTCTAGAAGACGCGTGAACAACTAAAGATACGAATCGAGAAGGAGATGGATACACTCTAGCAAGGTTAAAGGTGGTATTCCTTCAAGACGTGAAGTTTTCTATAGGTGCTCATAAGCACTGGAGTCAAGACGAGAACAGTGATCAAACCATTTGCTAAGGATTTAAGATACCGCAAGTTAAGCTTACGAGGTACCAACCAAAAGTGTCAACATTTCGAGAGTTATGAGAAGAAGGCGTGGTGGAGTTTCACATGGTAGAATTTTCCTAGAAGAGTTGACCGGTTTTCCTGACGATAAGGCTAAGTGACGTCAAGAAGAAAGAAGTGTGAGTATATGTTGATCCCGAGAGGACGAGAGACACAACAAGAAGCTTCTATTGATGGAGAGACTTGAGATACCAATCAAGAGGAACTTGAACGGACGATATATGAGGCTAGAATTTTGGTGAAGGTGTACTTGAAGGACAACATGGAATAATGGTTAAGCCTATGAGAGGGAGTTATATGAAACAACAAGGCAAAGAAGATATAGTTACCTTATAAAGAAGAGGAAGCATGGAATGAAGAAAGAACTAACGAAGTTTAAGGTAAAGTACCCCGAGGAGGGTAGCCTTCATGAGAATGGTAAAATGAGAAGTGTAGTAGAATATAAGTCGCTGACTTCGGAGAAGGTCAAATACAAGTTAAGCGGTGACAACTAAGAACGCACAAGTGTGAGTTGTCTATTGATGAGTATAGAGGGGATGAGTAAACAAGATTATGGGATCATGAAGAGGGGTAACAAGGACGTGGAATATTTGTGGTGGTTGAATGTCGGCAATAAAGATGTATATCAAGGAAAGTGAGGCTTTTATGGTTGTTGTACGAAGAAGGGGAATACATAAAGAGAATGCATGGTATGTTGGTACTAATGATAGGGATGTTATGTTTTCGCGAGCAAAAGCTGAGTCAAAGTTTTCTTGACTCCTACGGAGAAGCCATGATAGTGATGGAGTGAGACGGGGAACCTGGATTAGAGTAACACCGCAAACTTAGAGCTTATGACGTTAGCACTTGAGAACTAATGAGTTGGATATTTCAGTGATGTTGGATGGGGAATTTGTTCTTGCGTTTTCCACAGGGCATACTGGTACGGTTGTGGAGTTGTTCATGGGATACCGAGAGATGTATAAGGTGACCAACCAAAGTAAGAGAAGACCGAATTCTTGAAGTTTGATGTCGACATGAGATGTACGAGAAGTATATGAAAGATTAAGGTTAAAACCTCCGCGGTTCGGATTGACGTTACATAAGGAAATGAAGTAGTTCTACACATACTCGAAGAAATGATGCAAGCTTAGGTGGAATACGAAGAACTCCCCCAACATGTTGGGATGACCGGGAGAGCGAAGAAGATAAGATTGACTTGTTATAAGACGTAGTTATGCCCTACATTTAAGACGCTTATGGGAACACATAAGTATGGGTTCTTAAAAGGTTATTACGACCAGGCCTTCAAGGTGAAAAAGAATGGAACAGTACGGATTCAAGAAAAGAAGGACCCTTGAAAGAGAACAGACACGGCCATGGCTGAAGATGGAACAATACACGAGTCTTAAAGACGTCACCTCAATAGATCGAGGTAGATCAATTGTGTCATTACCACTTGTAAAGTTTTAAGACAAGGTTGTGTAGGTCCTACGTTATGTAACGATTGAGGAAAAGACGAAAACCTAGCTATCACGGATTCCAATACGTCAAGATGTGGATTCTTACACTAGGTCGAGCTTGATTCAATCCTGATATCTAAGGTGCCGTATGGAATGACAGTTGTGCATAGACATGTGTTGTGGGAACAAGTGAAGGAGCAATTGCAAGAACTTATTGATAAGCTTTCACTAGAAATTAGTGAAATGCTATGGGGAACTCCGAATGTTATCTTGAACTCTTGATTTGAATCTCATGTTTAATTGTATTTGGAACTTTTGGTTGAAGTTGTTATGAGAACACCAAAATTGTTGTGAAAAACACAGACAATTCTTTCCATTTGAAGATCGATTACCGTGAGTCGGACAAGATAATGGTGAGAGACAAGTATTTCTTACAACGAATGGATGATCTACTCCATCGGTTGCAAGGGTCGGTAGTCTCTTCTAAGAATAATTTAAAGTCTGGATGCCACCAATTGAGAATTCGGCACTCGGATATTGCAAATATGGCATTCCGGATAACCATGGTCACTACGAGTTTTAGTGATTCCATATGGGCTTACTAATGCCCGGATAAGATATTTTGGTCTACTCTCGAAAAAAAAGAGAGAAGTTGTATGACAAGTTGTCTCGGGATGGCATGTGCTGGTCATTACCGGATTTGTGGAGCGATTATTTAAGTAACACCATTTATGGATAACCTATGCCGGATGACAATGAAGTATTGAGTGAGACGAGAATTGACAATGGAGATGTTGAGAGTTAAGAGGAGATTCATTGGTGCAACTGTTTTGAAATTGCCTTGAGATATAATGGGTTTGAAGTGTACAAGCGATTTTCCATGACAAGACCTTAATGGAGTATTGGGGAACGATGTAAAAATAATAGCATAAGTGTTTCGTTAGTAGAAGTAGTGTGAAGTAAAGTACTTCCTTCATTACTTGGAAATTGCAAAAAGAAGTGGGGGAAACGTAACATCAAAGCTTTGTTTGACAAGAACGAAAGCCAACAGTGTAATTAGAAGTTCAATCTTCTTTGTAGAGACAAGCAAAGGGAAACATAATGGAAATGCTGAATTGAGAAAGACCCGAGAAGGAAGTTGAATTTCCAATGTATTGGACCTTTTTGAGGTCTTAGCGCGAGTTGGAGAAGTGGCTTACAAGTTGACATTGCCACCAAGAGTAGAGGGTGCTCACCCTATGTTTCATGTGTATCAATCGAGAGAGTATGTATATGACTCGAGACATATTGTCAGTCATGAGGAACTAGTGGCAGACGAGGAAACGATGACGCTAACTGGAAGGGAGGATAGCACATTTGTATGAGTTTTAAGTTGAGCTAGTATCATCGATAGAATCGACAGGTTAGACGTAGTTTTTCCTTTGGTTGAGTTATGTTCATGTGTGATGTTATGTGTAGTTTGTGCTCTGTGCGAGTATGTGCTTTATGACATGATATATCTTGCGGTGGTAGTTCGAATAGTTGGTGTGTATAGATTATAAGGTTTAAGCCTTCTTAGTTTGAGAGTTCGTACCTCGGCCTTAGGGACCGAGAAGTTCGGCGAATAGCAAGTTTCGGGACGAAACTTGTTTTTAGGGGGATCTGTTGTAATGCCCCAATTTTTGGAGCGTTTGCGATATTTATTTATCCGGCTTTTATCGATAGTTTAAATAGCTTAATACATTTTGGCGAGTATTTATACGTCGTAATTTTAAGTTATTGTATTATTGTCAAGAATGTTTTACGAATACGATTTGTATATCATAAATTATATTTTTAAAGTATTTTTGAACATATTTGATACATATATATAGTCCGTATTTTTATTTCGGAAAAATGTCGGGGATTTATCGGGAATTTTCCGTTCCGAAAATTCCTGTTTCGATTGCTTTGATCGGGTTTATTTTAATTCCGAGGTCCTATTGTTTTTTTTTCTTTTAATAGTTTATCCTTCCCTATGTCTTGTTCTTCCTTTCCTGCACGCCATCAGGGAGACTCACTGTTGCCCACCTCCTGCCTACGCCAGCCCCCTATTCCCCTAGCACCTACACCCGACCCCTCACCCTTTCCTTCATTCTCACCACCTCCCTATCTCACTCGGGCACACTACCCTGCCTCACTCCAACTCTGAAGCTGCACTCTCACTCTCTGCAATCTCTTCCACCATCTGCACTCGGCCTCAACGAAGCTGCACACTACTGCCTCCCCTTCTTTGCAGCTCTTCCGGAACCTGTAGCTCGACAAAAGCTGAACGAAGAACCAGGCCTCGCCGCCTCACCTGCACACGAACCACCGGAAAGTACAGAACCTGCCCTCGCCACCACGAGCCAGATTTACACCGTTTCGAGCCCTGTTCGTCTAGGGCCGGAATCGATAGCCAGTGCCCAGTAAGTCCAAGGAGACACTGGATTGCCTCGCCGTGCCCCACCAGGAGACGCCGGAGAAGCGTCTGTCGCCGACGCTAGAGGAGCCGCCGAAGCCATGTCGATCTCCATCTCTTTCCTTTTTTTTGCCACCACTTCCGTCACCCTATGGATCGAGCCAACAGCGGAGAAGCCTCATGCTTTTGCCGTCGCCGAGAAGAGCCCTGCCGGAGGCTACCAAGCCGCCGCCAGCGTCTCCCCCTTGCTTGCGCAGCCCTTCGGCGCCGCCCCTGCCTCCTACTGCCGGTTGACCTGGGTTTCAAAAAGAAAAAAATAAGAGACGAAGCAGAGAAACCCTACTTTGCTATATTAGAACGGGATGCCCAGAAATTGGTATAATTACAAATTGTACCCTATCTTTTGTATATATATATAAATTGCCCAGATTTATGTTTTCTGCAATCCTGCCCTCACTGGATTAATTACATATTTTTTTGTCAGATTTCTTTTTTACAATTTTTTTTCCCAACTTTTGAGATTTAACTACTATGCCCTTTGTTGGATTATTTTCAGAAAATGGCCCAAAGATTTAGTTGCGGTTTATGACCCAAGTTTCGAAAATCGGATATATTGTCCGGGACATGTTTTTATGATTTTAAGCTTTGATTTTAAATATGAATCTTATTTATATATATATATATATAGTTTAGATATATTAGGCCCGAATTTAGCGTACAAGCTGAATTTGTTTAGTTTTGGTTTTAGATTCGGAAACGACCCCGTAAAGGCCTAACAAGTCCTAGTCGACATCCATAGATCGTCTTCCGTCTTTTGACGTCATGTGAGTACCCTCTCCCCCGAGCTTATGATATTACTCTATTTAGTTGTGTTTATTATTAGTATCATGCTAGGTTGGATAATCTAGCATAACTTAGAGTGAATACCAAGTAGTGGTTATTGACTTTAGGTGAGATTTGTTGATTGTGAAATGTTGTAAGACTTGAGGAGTTGATTTTATCTTGTGAGATCGTTGTGGCTTTAAGTTGTATGTTGAGCTTGTGAGAAGTTAGAGGTTGAGGTTGTATGATGTTGAGGTTGTGGACTAGAACGAGAGTATCCTAGCCTCGTGTTGTTACCATTGTGATCGTGGGAACTAAGCATGCTATCCTAGTGGTGTTGTGAGTTATGATCTTGCGAGATCCGAGGGTTTAGAAGTCTTAGGACTTCTAGCTTCTGTTGAGTGTGAGGTGAGCATGGGGGATTCTAGGATGCGGTCCTAGAATTTAGAGTCAAATGGTCTTGCGTATATCATTTGTATAGAAGTCTAAGACTTCTATTGTGAGTGGGTTGTTGTTGATCTAGTTATCTTCTTGTGAGCAGGTTATGGGCTTCCTCCCTAACGAAGCGAGAGTGTTGTGAGTTGAGTGTGGTGACGAGGTAAGTCTCCGGACTTACTTAGCTCGTATTCCTTGTATTAGCATTGATGTGTGTTTGGTGGTGTGTGTTTATTGTTTATTGTTATAACTACTAAACCGGAATTAGGATTACCGACCTTTATATTATTTTGGCCCAAGTGTATGATAACGGGCGGTGACAACTTGCCTGGCTCCCGCGAGAGCTAGGAGGTTCTCGGCGACTATCCCGTGCTGGTAGACGGTCGGATGCATCAGTACCATTCCATGCCGGTAAGTAGGGACCGAGGCGAGTTTCGGTGACTCTCGTGTCACAACCTAAGTTGAATTAGAACGGGATATGACTTAATAATAAAAAGATAATAAACCGGACTTGCGTCTTTGGTGTATATGTGTGTTATGTTGATTTACTTGTGTTTGTGCCTTTCACCTTGATTCTAATGCTTCGAATATTAGCTAACGGTTTTATACCGATTGTTGTAGATTGCCTTGCAGGTTAGGAATGCGGCCGAGAGATCCGGAATAGTGGGCAGCCGGGGTTCCGTACATTTTAGGATTGAGTTTTGGTTGGAGTCGTGTTTGAGTTTTGTATTCATTATATATTGTATGCCGCGTGTATGGCATTTGGTCTTTCGGTTGTATCTCGGCTGAAGTCTTTGGTTTGTATGGTTTTGGGTTTCTTTGCATTGCATTAAATGTATTTGGTTTTGACCTTTATTTGTGCCTTGTTGCAAGGTCCGGTGAAATTGTTGTCAAGCTAAGGGTCGGGACCCATTGTGAGGTCCCAACCCGTAGCGCCCCGAGTCACGCGGATTCGGGGTGTTACAAAAAGTGGTATCAGAGCCCTAGGTTGACAACAATGACACTCGCAATCTTCTAAAGGCCGAATAAGGAATAAACAGAACCCCACGGGTTCTGAGTTTTTGTTTTCAAAATCACATGCATGAGTCGGGGTAGAATGTACGGACCACCACTCCTTCCGCAGATCTCGGCAGCTTAGCTTATTAGATTTTGATATGTATATGTATGTATATATAGATATGGATATGAGGTTTGTAGTTATGCATGATAGAATTGATGTGTATCTTTTTGATTGTATGTTGCATGATGAACTGGATATATGTGTATAGATATATATGTGGACGGTTGTATGTTTTTGGACCTTGTATTGTTGTAATGAATTGCCGGATGTGTTATATTATGGTAGTAATGTGAACATAGGATTTATATAGTCTCATATACGGACTCTTATTATATAGTAGCATATGAAGATGTAGGACCTTATAGAAAAGATGATAGTAAGATATTATCACCTTTAGGACGATATTGTTGGCATAGGATAGCGTTCATATGAGGAGGAACAAGCTTAAGTATCGTGTTTGAGCGTTAAGTTCGGACGAATACCTTGGAGTTTCTCGTACTCCTTTAAGAGGATGTCAAAGAGGAGGATTAGAGATGACGTAAACAAAGGACAAACCAGTAGAAGGAAACTCGAGACAACTTAAGAGAAATCGAGATGAAGACCATAAAAGTAACGGGAGCAACATTAAAGTGTAGAAGTGATACTATAGAAGCCATGATTGAATGACAATGAGACCAATAGAGATAACGAACTTAAGTTCTTCTAGAAGACGCGTGAACAACTAAAGATACGAATCGAGAAGGAGATGGATACACTCTAGCAAGGTTAAAGGTGGTATTCCTTCAAGACGTGAAGTTTTCTATAGGTGCTCATAAGCAGTAGAGTCAAGACGAGAACAGTGATCAAACCATTTGCTAAGGATTTAAGATACCGCAAGTTAAGCTTACGAGGTACCAACCAAAAGTGTCAACATTTCGAGAGTTGTGAGAAGAAGGCGTGGTGGAGTTTCACATGGTAGAATTTTCCTAGAAGAGTTGACCGGTTTTCCTGACGATAAGGCTAAGTGACGTCAAGAAGAAAGAAGTGTGAGTATATGTTGATCCCGAGAGGACGAGAGACACAACAAGAAGCTTCTATTGATGGAGAGACTTGAGATACCAATCAAGAGGAACTTGAACGGACGATATATGAGGCTAGAATTTTGGTGAAGGTGTACTTGAAGGACAACATGGAATAATGGTTAAGCCTATGAGAGGGAGTTATATGAAACAACAAGGCAAAGAAGATATAGTTACCTTATAAAGAAGAGGAAGCATGGAATGAAGAAAGAACTAACGAAGTTTAAGGTAAAGTACCCCGAGGAGGGTAGCCTTCATGAGAATGGTAAAATGAGAAGTGTAGTAGAATATAAGTCGCTGACTTCGGAGAAGGTCAAATACAAGTTAAGCGGTGACAACTAAGAACGCACAAGTGTGAGTTGTCTATTGATGAGTATAGAGGGGATGAGTAAACAAGATTATGGGATCATGAAGAGGGGTAACAAGGACGTGGAATATTTGTGGTGGTTGAATGTCGGCAATAAAGATGTATATCAAGGAAAGTGAGGCTTTTATGGTTGTTGTACGAAGAAGGGGAATACATAAAGAGAATGCATGGTATGTTGGTACTAATGATAGGGATGTTATGTTTTCGCGAGCAAAAGCTGAGTCAAAGTTTTCTTGACTCCTACGGAGAAGCCATGATAGTGATGGAGTGAGACGGGGAACCTGGATTAGAGTAACACCGCAAACTTAGAGCTTATGACGTTAGCACTTGAGAACTAATGAGTTGGATATTTCAGTGATGTTGGATGGGGAATTTGTTCTTGCGTTTTCCACAGGGCATACTGGTACGGTTGTGGAGTTGTTCATGGGATACCGAGAGATGTATAAGGTGACCAACCAAAGTAAGAGAAGACCGAATTCTTGAAGTTTGATGTCGACATGAGATGTACGAGAAGTATATGAAAGATTGAGGTTAAAACCTCCGCGGTTCGGATTGACGTTACATAAGGAAATGAAGTAGTTCTACACATACTCGAAGAAATGATGCAAGCTTAGGTGGAATACGAAGAACTCCCCCAACATTTTGGGATGACCGGGAGAGCGAAGAAGATAAGATTGACTTGTTATAAGACGTAGTTATGCCCTACATTTAAGACGCTTATGGGAACACATAAGTATGGGTTCTTAAAAGGTTATTACGACCAGGCCTTCAAGGTGAAAAAGAATGGAACAGTACGGATTCAAGAAAAGAAGGACCCTTGAAAGAGAACAGACACGGCCATGGCTGAAGATGGAACAATACACGAGTCTTAAAGACGTCACCTCAATAGATCGAGGTAGATCAATTGTGTCATTACCACTTGTAAAGTTTTAAGACAAGGTTGTGTAGGTCCTACGTTATGTAACGATTGAGGAAAAGACGAAAACCTAGCTATCACGGATTCCAATACGTCAAGATGTGGATTCTTACACTAGGTCGAGCTTGATTCAATCCTGATATCTAAGGTGCCGTATGGAATGACAGTTGTGCATAGACATGTGTTGTGGGAACAAGTGAAGGAGCAATTGCAAGAACTTATTGATAAGCTTTCACTAGAAATTAGTGAAATGCTATGGGGAACTCCGAATGTTATCTTGAACTCTTGATTTGAATCTCATGTTTAATTGTATTTGGAACTTTTGGTTGAAGTTGTTATGAGAACACCAAAATTGTTGTGAAAAACACAGACAATTCTTTCCATTTGAAGATCGATTACCGTGAGTCGGACAAGATAATGGTGAGAGACAAGTATTTCTTACAACGAATGGATGATCTACTCCATCGGTTGCAAGGGTCGGTAGTCTCTTCTAAGAATAATTTAAAGTCTGGATGCCACCAATTGAGAATTCGGCACTCGGATATTGCAAATATGGCATTCCGGATAACCATGGTCACTACGAGTTTTAGTGATTCCATATGGGCTTACTAATGCCCGGATAAGATATTTTGGTCTACTCTCGAAAAAAAAGAGAGAAGTTGTAAGACAAGTTGTCTCGGGATGGCATGTGCTGGTCATTACCGGATTTGTGGAGCGATTATTTAAGTAACACCATTTATGGATAACCTATGCCGGATGACAATGAAGTATTGAGTGAGACGAGAATTGACAATGGAGATGTTGAGAGTTAAGAGGAGATTCATTGGTGCAACTGTTTTGAAATTGCCTTGAGATATAATGGGTTTGAAGTGTACAAGCGATTTTCCATGACAAGACCTTAATGGAGTATTGGGGAACGATGTAAAAATAATAGCATAAGTGTTTCGTTAGTAGAAGCAGTGTGAAGTAAAGTACTTCCTTCATTACTTGGAAATTGCAAAAAGAAGTGGGGGAAACGTAACATCAAAGCTTTGTTTGACAAGAACGAAAGCCAACAGTGTAATTAGAAGTTCAATCTTCTTTGTAGAGACAAGCAAAGGGAAACATAATGGAAATGCTGAATTGAGAAAGACCCGAGAAGGAAGTTGAATTTCCAATGTATTGGACCTTTTTGAGGTCTTAGCGCGAGTTGGAGAAGTGGCTTACAAGTTGACATTGCCACCAAGAGTAGAGGGTGCTCACCCTATGTTTCATGTGTATCAATCGAGAGAGTATGTATATGACTCGAGACATATTGTCAGTCATGAGGAACTAGTGGCAGACGAGGAAACGATGACGCTAACTGGAAGGGAGGATAGCACATTTGTATGAGTTTTAAGTTGAGCTAGTATCATCGATAGAATCGACAGGTTAGACGTAGTTTTTCCTTTGGTTGAGTTATGTTCATGTGTGATGTTATGTGTAGTTTGTGCTCTGTGCGAGTATGTGCTTTATGACATGATATATCTTGCGGTGGTAGTTCGAATAGTTGGTGTGTATAGATTATAAGGTTTAAGCCTTCTTAGTTTGAGAGTTCGTACCTCGGCCTTAGGGACCGAGAAGTTCGGCGAATAGCAAGTTTCGGGACGAAACTTGTTTTTAGGGGGATCTGTTGTAATGCCCCAATTTTTGGAGCGTTTGCGATATTTATTTATCCGGCTTTTATCGATAGTTTAAATAGCTTAATACATTTTGGCGAGTATTTATACGTCGTAATTTTAAGTTATTGTATTATTGTCAAGAATGTTTTACGAATACGATTTGTATATCATAAATTATATTTTTAAAGTATTTTTGAACATATTTGATACATATATATAGTCCGTATTTTTATTTCGGAAAAATGTCGGGGATTTATCGGGAATTTTCCGTTCCGAAAATTCCTGTTTCGATTGCTTTGATCGGGTTTATTTTAATTCCGAGGTCCTATTGTTTTTTTTTCTTTTAATAGTTTATCCTTCCCTATGTCTTGTTCTTCCTTTCCTGCACGCCATCAGGGAGACTCACTGTTGCCCACCTCCTGCCTACGCCAGCCCCCTATTCCCCTAGCACCTACACCCGACCCCTCACCCTTTCCTTCATTCTCACCACCTCCCTATCTCACTCGGGCACACTACCCTGCCTCACTCCAACTCTGAAGCTGCACTCTCACTCTCTGCAATCTCTTCCACCATCTGCACTCGGCCTCAACGAAGCTGCACACTACTGCCTCCCCTTCTTTGCAGCTCTTCCGGAACCTGTAGCTCGACAAAAACTGAACGAAGAACCAGGCCTCGCCGCCTCACCTGCACACGAACCACCGGAAAGAACAGAACCTGCCCTCGCCACCACGAGCCAGATTTACACCGTTTCGAGCCCTGTTCGTCTAGGGCCGGAATCGATAGCCAGTGCCCAGTAGGTCCAAGGAGACACTGGATTGCCTCGCCGTGCCCCACCAGGAGACGCCGGAGAAGCGTCTGTCGCCGACGCTAGAGGAGCCGCCGAAGCCATGTCGATCTCCATCTCTTTCCTTTTTTTTGCCACCACTTCCGTCACCCTATGGATCGAGCCAACAGCGGAGAAGCCTCATGCTTTTGCCGTCGCCGAGAAGAGCCCTGCCGGAGGCTACCAAGCCGCCGCCAGCGTCTCCCCCTTGCTTGCGCAGCCCTTCGGCGCCGCCCCTGCCTCCTACTGCCGGTTGACCTGGGTTTCAAAAAGAAAAAAATAAGAGACGAAGCAGAGAAACCCTACTTTGCTATATTAGAACGGGATGCCCAGAAATTGGTATAATTACAAATTGTACCCTATCTTTTGTATATATATATAAATTGCCCAGATTTATGTTTTCTGCAATCCTGCCCTCACTGGATTAATTACATATTTTTTTGTCAGATTTCTTTTTTACAATTTTTTTTCCCAACTTTTGAGATTTAACTACTATGCCCTTTGTTGGATTATTTTCAGAATATGGCCCAAAGATTTAGTTGCGGTTTATGACCCAAGTTTCGAAAATCGGATATATTGTCCGGGACATGTTTTTATGATTTTAAGCTTTGATTTTAAATATGAATCTTATTTATATATATATATATAGTTTAGATATATTAGGCCCGAATTTAGCGTACAAGCTGAATTTGTTTAGTTTTGGTTTTAGATTCGGAAACGACCCCGTAAAGGCCTAACAAGTCCTAGTCGACATCCATAGATCGTCTTCCGTCTTTTGACGTCATGTGAGTACCCTCTCCCCCGAGCTTATGATATTACTCTATTTAGTTGTGTTTATTATTAGTATCATGTTAGGTTGGATAATCTAGCATAACTTAGAGTGAATACCAAGTAGTGGTTATTGACTTTAGGTGAGATTTGTTGATTGTGAAATGTTGTAAGACTTGAGGAGTTGATTTTATCTTGTGAGATCGTTGTGGCTTTAAGTTGTATGTTGAGCTTGTGAGAAGTTAGAGGTTGAGGTTGTATGATGTTGAGGTTGTGGACTAGAACGAGAGTATCCTAGCCTCGTGTTGTTACCATTGTAATCGTGGGAACTAAGCATGTTATCCTAGTGGTGTTGTGAGTTATGATCTTGCGAGATCCGAGGGTTTAGAAGTCTTAGGACTTCTAGCTTCTGTTGAGTGTGAGGTGAGCATGGGGGATTCTAGGATGCGGTCCTAGAATTTAGAGTCAAATGGTCTTGCGTATATCATTTGTATAGAAGTCTAAGACTTCTATTGTGAGTGGGTTGTTGTTGATCTAGTTATCTTCTTGTGAGCAGGTTATGGGCTTCCTCCCTAACGAAGCGAGAGTGTTGTGAGTTGAGTGTGGTGACGAGGTAAGTCTCCGGACTTACTTAGCTCGTATTCCTTGTATTAGCATTGATGTGTGTTTGGTGGTGTGTGTTTATTGTTTATTGTTATAACTACTAAACCGGAATTAGGATTACCGACCTTTATATTATTTTGGCCCAAGTGTATGATAACGGGCGGTGACAACTTGCCTGGCTCCCGCGAGAGCTAGGAGGTTCTCGGCGACTATCCCGTGCTGGTAGACGGTCGGATGCATCAGTACCATTCCATGCCGGTAAGTAGGGACCGAGGCGAGTTTCGGTGACTCTCGTGTCACAACCTAAGTTGAATTAGAACGGGATATGACTTAATAATAAAAAGATAATAAACCGGACTTGCGTCTTTGGTGTATATGTGTGTTATGTTGATTTACTTGTGTTTGTGCCTTTCACCTTGATTCTAATGCTTCGAATATTAGCTAACGGTTTTATGCCGATTGTTGTAGATTGCCTTGCAGGTTAGGAATGCGGCCGAGAGATCCGGAATAGTGGGCAGCCGGGGTTCCGTACATTTTAGGATTGAGTTTTGGTTGGAGTCGTGTTTGAGTTTTGTATTCATTATATATTGTATGCCGCGTGTATGGCATTTGGTCTTTCGGTTGTATCTCGGCTGAAGTCTTTGGTTTGTATGGTTTTGGGTTTCTTTGCATTGCATTAAATGTATTTGGTTTTGACCTTTATTTGTGCCTTGTTGCAAGGTCCGGTGAAATTGTTGTCAAGCTAAGGGTCGGGACCCATTGTGAGGTCCCAACCCGTAGCGCCCCGAGTCACGCGGATTCGGGGTGTTACAAAAAGTGGTATCAGAGCCCTAGGTTGACAACAATGGCACTCGCAATCTTCTAAAGGCCGAATATGGAATAAACAGAACCCCACGGGTTCTGAGTTTTCGTTTTCAAAATCACATGCATGAGTCGGGGTAGAATGTACGGACCACCACTCCTTCCGCAGATCTCGGCAGCTTAGCTTATTAGATTTTGATATGTATATGTATGTATATATAGATATGGATATGAGGTTTGTAGTTATGCATGATAGAATTGATGTGTATCTTTTTGATTGTATGTTGCATGATGAATTGGATATATGTGTATAGATATATATGTGGACGGTTGTATGTTTTTGGACCTTGTATTGTTGTAATGAATTGCCGGATGTGTTATATTATGGTAGTAATGTGAACATAGGATTTATATAGTCTCATATACGGACTCTTATTATATAGTAGCATATGAAGATGTAGGACCTTATAGAAAAGATGATAGTAAGATATTATCACCTTTAGGACGATATTGTTGGCATAGGATAGCGTTCATATGAGGAGGAACAAGCTTAAGTATCGTGTTTGAGCGTTAAGTTCGGACGAATACCTTGGAGTTTCTCGTACTCCTTTAAGAGGATGTCAAAGAGGAGGATTAGAGATGACGTAAACAAAGAACAAACCAGTAGAAGGAAACTCGAGACAACTTAAGAGAAATCGAGATGAAGACCATAAAAGTAACGGGAGCAACATTAAAGTGTAGAAGTGATTCTATAGAAGCCATGATTGAATGACAATGAGACCAATAGAGATAACGAACTTAAGTTCTTCTAGAATACGCGTGAACAACTAAAGATACGAATCGAGAAGGAGATGGATACACTCTAGCAAGGTTAAAGGTGGTATTCCTTCAAGACGTGAAGTTTTCTATAGGTGCTCATAAGCACTGGAGTCAAGACGAGAACAGTGATCAAACCATTTGCTAAGGATTTAAGATACCGCAAGTTAAGCTTACGAGGTACCAACCAAAAGTGTCAACATTTCGAGAGTTGTGAGAAGAAGGCGTGGTGGAGTTTCACATGGTAGAATTTTCCTAGAAGAGTTGACCGGTTTTCCTGACGATAAGGCTAAGTGACGTCAAGAAGAAAGAAGTGTGAGTATATGTTGATCCCGAGAGGACGAGAGACACAACAAGAAGCTTCTATTGATGGAGAGACTTGAGATACCAATCAAGAGGAACTTGAACGGACGATATATGAGGCTAGAATTTTGGTGAAGGTGTACTTGAAGGACAACATGGAATAATGGTTAAGCCTATGAGAGGGAGTTATATGAAACAACAAGGCAAAGAATATATAGTTACCTTATAAAGAAGAGGAAGCATGGAATGAAGAAAGAACTAACGAAGTTTAAGGTAAAGTACCCCGAGGAGGGTAGCCTTCATGAGAATGGTAAAATGAGAAGTGTAGTAGAATATAAGTCGCTGACTTCGGAGAAGGTCAAATACAAGTTAAGCGGTGACAACTAAGAACGCACAAGTGTGAGTTGTCTATTGATGAGTATAGAGGGGATGAGTAAACAAGATTATGGGATCATGAAGAGGGGTAACAAGGACGTGGAATATTTGTGGTGGTTGAATGTCGGCAATAAAGATGTATATCAAGGAAAGTGAGGCTTTTATGGTTGTTGTACGAAGAAGGGGAATACATAAAGAGAATGCATGGTATGTTGGTACTAATGATAGGGATGTTATGTTTTCGCGAGCAAAAGCTGAGTCAAAGTTTTCTTGACTCCTACGGAGAAGCCATGATAGTGATGGAGTGAGACGGGGAACCTGGATTAGAGTAACACCGCAAACTTAGAGCTTATGACGTTAGCACTTGAGAACTAATGAGTTGGATATTTCAGTGATGTTGGATGGGGAATTTGTTCTTGCGTTTTCCACAGGGCATACTGGTACGGTTGTGGAGTTGTTCATGGGATACCGAGAGATGTATAAGGTGACCAACCAAAGTAAGAGAAGACCGAATTCTTGAAGTTTGATGTCGACATGAGATGTACGAGAAGTATATGAAAGATTGAGGTTAAAACCTCCGCGGTTCGGATTGACGTTACATAAGGAAATGAAGTAGTTCTACACATACTCGAAGAAATGATGCAAGCTTAGGTGGAATACGAAGAACTCCCCCAACATGTTGGGATGACCGGGAGAGCGAAGAAGATAAGATTGACTTGTTATAAGACGTAGTTATGCCCTACATTTAAGACGCTTATGGGAACACATAAGTATGGGTTCTTAAAAGGTTATTACGACCAGGCCTTCAAGGTGAAAAAGAATGGAACAGTACGGATTCAAGAAAAGAAGGACCCTTGAAAGAGAACAGACACGGCCATGGCTGAAGATGGAACAATACACGAGTCTTAAAGACGTCACCTCAATAGATCGAGGTAGATCAATTGTGTCATTACCATTTGTAAAGTTTTAAGACAAGGTTGTGTAGGTCCTACGTTATGTAACGATTGAGGAAAAGACGAAAACCTAGCTATCACGGATTCCAATACGTCAAGATGTGGATTCTTACACTAGGTCGAGTTTGATTCAATCCTGATATCTAAGGTGCCGTATGGAATGACAGTTGTGCATAGACATGTGTTGTGGGAACAAGTGAAGGAGCAATTGCAAGAACTTATTGATAAGCTTTCACTAGAAATTAGTGAAATACTATGGGGAACTCCGAATGTTATCTTTAACTCTTGATTTGAATCTCATGTTTAATTGTATCTGGAACTTTTGGTTGAAGTTGTTATGAGAACACCAAAATTGTTGTGAAAAACACAGACAATTCTTTCCATTTGAACATCGATTACCGTGAGTCGGACAAGATAATGGTGAGAGACAAGTATTTCTTACAACGAATGGATGATCTACTCCATCGGTTGCAAGGGTCGGTAGTCTCTTCTAAGAATAATTTAAAGTCTGGATGCCACCAATTGAGAATTCGGCACTCGGATATTGCAAATATGGCATTCCGGATAACCATGGTCACTACGAGTTTTAGTGATTCCATATGGGCTTACTAATGCCCGGATAAGATATTTTGGTCTACTCTCGAAAAAAAAGAGAGAAGTTGTATGACAAGTTGTCTCGGGATGGCATGTGCTGGTCATTACCGGATTTGTGGAGCGATTCTTTAAGTAACACCATTTATGGATAACCTATGCCGGATGACAATGAAGTATTGAGTGAGACGAGAATTGACAATGGAGATGTTGAGAGTTAAGAGGAGATTCATTGATGCAACTGTTTTGAAATTGCCTTGAGATATAATGGGTTTGAAGTGTACAAGCGATTTTCCATGACAAGACCTTAATGGAGTATTGGGGAACGATGTAAAAATAATAGCATAAGTGTTTCGTTAGTAGAAGCAGTGTGAAGTAAAGTACTTCCTTCATTACTTGGAAATTGCAAAAAGAAGTGGGGGAAACGTAACATCAAAGCTTTGTTTGACAAGAACGAAAGCCAACAGTGTAATTAGAAGTTCAATCTTCTTTGTAGAGACAAGCAAAGGGAAACATAATGGAAATGCTGAATTGAGAAAGACCCGAGAAGGAAGTTGAATTTCCAATGTTTGGACCTTTTTGAGGTCTTAGCGTGAGTTGGAGAAGTGGCTTACAAGTTGACATTGCCACCAAGAGTAGAGGGTGCTCACCCTATGTTTCATGTGTATCAATCGAGAGAGTATGTATATGACTCGAGACATATTGTCAGTCATGAAGAACTAGTGGCAGACGAGGAAACGATGACGCTAACTGGAAGGGAGGATAGCACATTTGGATGAGTTTTAAGTTGAGCTAGTATCATCGATAGAATCGACAGGTTAGACCTAGTTTTTCCTTTGGTTGAGTTATGTTCATGTGTGATGTTATGTGTAGTTTGTGCTCTGTGCGAGTATGTGCTTTATGACATGATATATCTTGCGGTGGTAGTTCGAATAGTTGGTGTGTATAGATTATAAGGTTTAAGCCTTCTTAGTTTGAGAGTTCGTACCTCGGCCTTAGGGACCGAGAAGTTCGGCGAATAGCAAGTTTCGGGACGAAACTTGTTTTTAGGGGGATCTGTTGTAATGCCCCAATTTTTGGAGCGTTTGCGATATTTATTTATCCGGCTTTTATCGATAGTTTAAATAGCTTAATACATTTTGGCGAGTATTTATACGTCGTAATTTTAAGTTATTGTATTATTGTCAAGAATGTTTTACGAATACGATTTGTATATCATAAATTATATTTTTAAAGTATTTTTGAACATATTTGATACATATATATAGTCCGTATTTTTATTTCGGAAAAATGTCGGGGATTTATCGGGAATTTTCCGTTCCGAAAATTCCCGTTTCGATTGCTTTGATCGGGTTTATTTTAATTCCGAGGTCCTATTGTTTTTTTTTCTTTTAATAGTTTATCCTTCCCTATGTCTTGTTCTTCCTTTCCTGCACGCCATCAGGGAGACTCACTGTTGCCCACCTCCTGCCTACGCACCTACACCCGACCCTAGCACCTACACCCGACCCCTCACCCTTTCCTTCATTCTCACCACCTCCCTATCTCACTCGGGCACACTACCCTGCCTCACTCCAACTCTGAAGCTGCACTCTCACTCTCTGCAATCTCTTCCACCATCTGCACTCGGCCTCAACGAAGCTGCACACTACTGCCTCCCCTTCTTTGCAGCTCTTCCGGAACCTGTAGCTCGACAAAAGCTGAACGAAGAACCAGGCCTCGCCGCCTCACCTGCACACGAACCTCCGGAAAGAACAGAACCTGCCCTCGCCACCACGAGCCAGATTTACACCGTTTCGAGCCCTGTTCGTCTAGGGCCGGAATCGATAGCCAGTGCCCAGTAGGTCCAAGGAGACACTGGATTGCCTCGCCGTGCCCCACCAGGAGACGCCGGAGAAGCGTCTGTCGCCGACGCTAGAGGAGCTGCCGAAGCCATGTCGATCTCCATCTCTTTCCTTTTTTTTGCCACCACTTCCGTCACCCTATGGATCGAGCCAACAGCGGAGAAGCCTCATGCTTTTGCCGTCGCCGAGAAGAGCCCTGCCGGAGGCTACCAAGCCGCCGCCAGCGTCTCCCCCTTGCTTGCGCAGCCCTTCGGCGCCGCCCCTGCCTCCTACTGCCGGTTGACCTGGGTTTCAAAAAGAAAAAAATAAGAGACGAAGCAGAGAAACCCTACTTTGCTATATTAGAACGGGATGCCCAGAAATTGGTATAATTACAAATTGTACCCTATCTTTTGTATATATATATAAATTGCCCAGATTTATGTTTTCTGCAATCCTGCCCTCACTGGATTAATTACATATTTTTTTGTCAGATTTCTTTTTTACAATTTTTTTTCCCAACTTTTGAGATTTAACTACTATGCCCTTTGTTGGATTATTTTCAGAATATGGCCCAAAGATTTAGTTGCGGTTTATGACCCAAGTTTCGAAAATCGGATATATTGTCCGGGACATGTTTTTATGATTTTAAGCTTTGATTTTAAATATGAATCTTATTTATATATATATATATAGTTTAGATATATTAGGCCCGAATTTAGCGTACAAGCTGAATTTGTTTAGTTTTGGTTTTAGATTCGGAAACGACCCCGTAAAGGCCTAACAAGTCCTAGTCGACATCCATAGATCGTCTTCCGTCTTTTGACGTCATGTGAGTACCCTCTCCCCCGAGCTTATGATATTACTCTATTTAGTTGTGTTTATTATTAGTATCATGCTAGGTTGGATAATCTAGCATAACTTAGAGTGAATACCAAGTAGTGGTTATTGACTTTAGGTGAGATTTGTTGATTGTGAAATGTTGTAAGACTTGAGGAGTTGATTTTATCTTGTGAGATCGTTGTGGCTTTAAGTTGTATGTTGAGCTTGTGAGAAGTTAGAGGTTGAGGTTGTATGATGTTGAGGTTGTGGACTAGAACGAGAGTATCCTAGCCTCGTGTTGTTACCATTGTGATCGTGGGAACTAAGCATGCTATCCTAGTGGTGTTGTGAGTTATGATCTTGCGAGATCCGAGGGTTTAGAAGTCTTAGGACTTCTAGCTTCTGTTGAGTGTGAGGTGAGCATGGGGGATTCTAGGATGCGGTCCTAGAATTTAGAGTCAAATGGTCTTGCGTATATCATTTGTATAGAAGTCTAAGACTTCTATTGTGAGTGGGTTGTTGTTGATCTAGTTATCTTCTTGTGAGCAGGTTATGGGCTTCCTCCCTAAGGAAGCGAGAGTGTTGTGAGTTGAGTGTGGTGACGAGGTAAGTCTCCGGACTTACTTAGCTCGTATTCCTTGTATTAGCATTGATGTGTGTTTGGTGGTGTGTGTTTATTGTTTATTGTTATAACTACTAAACCGGAATTAGGATTACCGACCTTTATATTATTTTGGCCCAAGTGTATGATAACGGGCGGTGACAACTTGCCTGGCTCCCGCGAGAGCTAGGAGGTTCTCGGCGACTATCCCGTGTTGGTAGACGGTCGGATGCATCAGTACCATTCCATGCCGGTAAGTAGGGACCGAGGCGAGTTTCGGTGACTCTCGTGTCACAACCTAAGTTGAATTACAACGGGATATGACTTAATAATAAAAAGATAATAAACCGGACTTGCGTCTTTGGTGTATATGTGTGTTATGTTGATTTACTTGTGTTTGTGCCTTTCACCTTGATTCTAATGCTTCGAATATTAGCTAACGGTTTTATACCGATTGTTGTAGATTGCCTTGCAGGTTAGGAATGCGGCCGAGAGATCCGGAATAGTGGGCAGCCGGGGTTCCGTACATTTTAGGATTGAGTTTTGGTTGGAGTCGTGTTTGAGTTTTGTATTCATTATATATTGTATGCCGCGTGTATGGCATTTGGTCTTTCGGTTGTATCTTGGCTGAAGTCTTTGGTTTGTATGGTTTTGGGTTTCTTTGCATTGCATTAAATGTATTTGGTTTTGACCTTTATTTGTGCCTTGTTGCAAGGTCCGGTGAAATTGTTTTCAAGCTAAGGGTCGGGACCCATTGTGAGGTCCCAACCCGTAGCGCCCCGAGTCACGCGGATTCGGGGTGTTACACTTTGCAAGGCTGATACATATCCTTCATGTATATATTGTTTAAAGTTTTCAAATGTTTTAATACTTTTGTGCCTTGTTGTAAGATCCTAGTAAAATTGTTGTCAAACTAAGGTCGGGACCCATTGTGAGGTCCTAACCAGTAGCTTCCCGAGTTCTGAGAATTTGGGGTGTTACACCTTGAGACTTACCCGGTAATAAGAGCTTTAGTTTGGGAAAGTGAGTAGTGAGACTTACCCGGTGATCTATTCCCACCTTAGAAACACCTTCCCTTTGCAAGCCTCAGCTTTGTCCGCGTTATCCTTTGAGATCTTGAGTCGGAACCACAACTAGATGCTTTAATCCCTAGAATCCGCATTCCCTTTATCTGACTTTATATCATCTTTGATTGCTTTAATTCGTAGTTATTAGCATATTTGACAACCTGATTCCGTGCTTTGTTTCACCATAGTCCCTGTGTTCGACCCTTGGAATTCTTGCTTTTATTACAATTGATCCGTACACTGCAGGTTTGCATATTGTTCAAGCATACTTCTTGAGTTATAAATTTTAAAGCTTGCACACACCTTTTGGAGCGAACAGGGGATCATCTGAACTGTCGTCGGGAGAGGAGAAGAGAGGTAATGAAACAGGTAATAGGTTTCATTTCTTTTATTTCTTTTCAATTTCTTTTTTTTTTCAAGTAGATAACGTTAAAGTTAATAAGTTTAGGGCAAATTCCGGAAATGTGTGAAAATTGAGGGCACCAACCGAACTTTGAAAAAGTCATGGGAAAAATCCGGAATACCCACTACAGGGGTACCAAACGGAATTTCCCAAAAAATTTTATAGAATAAAGGATATCGTCATAAAGCTATCATTAATTGGATGAAATAATTAATCCAAAGAATATTGATGGTCTTAGTTTGAGAAAAGCTAACATCATGAACAAAGTCTTACAAATGAAGCTTATTTGGAAACTTCAAGCGGAACTAGACAACGTATGGGTAAAAGTCGTAAAAGAAAAATACATGAAACATGTTGACTTACTTCATTACCGATGTAAAGGACCAACTTCATGGAAATGAAATAACCTAATAAAACTTAAATCCTTCTTTAAGAAAGGACTTATCTAGCAGGTCAAAAATGGAAAAGAAATCAATTCTTGGCATGAAAATTGGGTTACCACATTGCCACTTAAAAAATTGGTTCAAAATGTAAATCAAATTAATACCAACTCCAAAGTAAATCATTATACAAACAATTATAGGGAATGTAATGTTAATAAAATTAAGAGTGAATTTGCTATGTAGCCTTAGTTCACTAGTTTTATTTAGTAATTGTGCACCTCAATAACTTTGTTAGAATATGACCTCTTTTAAAATTTTAAGACTAATTTAACCTTATACAAGAATCTAAAAGATTGTTAATTGATTATTGTCTTTTAACTGATCCACAATCCCTAATTGAAGAAGATGTATTTTGAAAAAGTTACCAATTTTGATCAACGTAATCAATTATCAATTAATCGTGTACAAGAAAATTTTACAAGAATTGATAAAACTAGCATGTTACATGATTGTACTCTTCATGTAAATCATGTATCATCAATTTCTCTCTTGAATGAATAGGCTTGAGTTTTAGATGAAACGCTTGAACCGTGTACAAGAAAATTAGTTACAATAATTTTTGTACAAGAAAATTTGTGTATAAGCAAAAGTTCAAGTATCATAATTAACGTATATTTAAAATTTTTAAAAGAAGATAAATCGTGAAATCCAACTTGTCCAGTTGGTATTAGGGTGGGAGGGAGTGGCAACCAATCAGAGATCAATTCTTGGTGACTACATTCGTTTATTAATTTTTCATATTTTTTGTAAGAATTATAAAATTACAACAAAATTTAAGAAATATAAATTACAAGAAAATAAGTAACATTTACAAGAATAAATTATAAATTTATAAGAAAATCTGTCTCATTTACAAGAATAAGTTACAGCAAAGTTATAAGAAAAACGTCTAAATTAGGATAAAATTTATTATAATAAATAAAGGTAAATCTATCATTATTTGTTGGGAGAATTTGACATACTAGGCCTTTTTGAGTTTTTGTTTAAGAAAGTATACCCCAAATTTTTTACCACTTTCATTTAATAGTAGATAAAAAATATTAACCATCTATTTAGAAAGAAAGAATAAATGGTGTTTTTTATTTATTATATAAGTATAACTTTTAATTTTTAATTACTGAATTTGTTTTCTTTTATTATTTTTCTTGCATTTATTTGTTTTTTTATTTTCTTTTTATTTTTTGAAAATTTCTCATACCAGAATTTCTCATACCAGAATTTTCATACCAGAAATTTCATACCATAAATTATCATACGAAAAGTTCATACCAGAAATTTCATACCAGAAATTATCACACGAAAATTTCATACCAGAAATTTCATACCATATTTTTTTCATACCAGAATTTTTCAAATACCATAATTTTTCAAATACCAGAATTTTACAAATACCAGAATTTTACAAATACCAGAATTTTTCAAATATCAGAAATTATGTTACCAGAAACTAGATACTATAAATTTTCTTACCAGAAACTAAATAATAGATATTATGATACAGAAAATTAAACACTAGAAATTAACAACATACTTCTCTCCCTCCACAACAACTTTAGCAACAGTTTTCGCTGCTTGTGCTGAAGTATGCCGACTCGACTTTGGGACAGCAGTTCATGGATACTTTCTTCATCAGGGAATTGAGATTGACATTCCTGTTCAGAATGCACTGATTACAATGTATGCCAAGTGCGACTGTATAAAGAAATCCTCTTTTGTTTTTGGTAGTATGCATGAGAAAGATGTGGTCTCATGGAATGCAATTGTGGCAGGATATGCTCAAAATGGTGACTTGTGCAAGGCATTGCTTTCGTTTGATGAGATGAGAACGGATCATCAAAAGCCTAATTCCATTACCGTTGTAACGCTCCTTCAAGCGTGTGCTTCTCTTGGAACCCTTCAACTGGGAAGAGGGATTCACTGCTTTGTTATCAAGAGTTTTATTCATCCTTGCACCATGGCAACCATGGATACCTATTGGACAAATGAAGATGATGAATATATAGATCGAATCCATAATTCAGCCCCTGAAGCAAAGCAATTGAAATCGGAGACGGTATCAGCCAGCGAAGAGCCTTTGCCGCGAGGACCACCGGAGAGGGAAACTCGGAGACGGCATCCACCATCTCAATCAGCCCCTCGCCGACGCCGGATCAAGACCGCCGCCACCACCTGGAATTTGTCCTCTTCTTTGAGCTTCTCCGCTCTTCTCCACCTCTGTACATTCTCGTCCTTACCATACACTGGAAAGCGCACCTTCCATATCGGATCTAAATCTAGATGTAGATCTAGATCTAGATCTCGTCTTCACGTAGGTCAGTCACCGACTGATTAACCCTATTTTCCGGTCGAAACCGAGAGAACCACTGAAACTGATTAAGAAGAAGAAGAGAGGGAGGGAGAAGAGGCAAAACGAAAGCTTGAAGATGAGGACATCAAAACTTGAAAGCCGAACAACATACCTGTTGAATATCTTCTCCTTGGCGATCGAAGAAGAAGAAAGGAAGAAGATGAGCTGCTTCAGAAGGCGTTGCTGCTCAACTCCAAGGGAAGAAGATAGCTTGCGCTGTTGTTGTGTCTGCTGCTCGTGACTAGGGAAGAAAGAAGTTAGGGTTACGGTGAATGCGGGCTTTCAACAGTAAAAAAAAAAAAGGCTCTACTTACTAACCGGATTATACAAAAAGCCTAGTTACTTTACACAAAACCTAAAAAAGCCCACTTACCTAATTTGCCCTTATTTGTTTAATAAGGCTATTCACTTAAAAATTTATAGGCCCAGGTTATTTATTAAACAAAATTAATCATTTGGGGCATTTCATCCAATTCTCTCTAAAATTTACAATAAGCTACAAAATATTATTACCCCGGATATTTTGAAAAAAATTGAAACAAACAGTTATCCCGAAAAATAAAATACAAGATATATTATACTAGTCATGCAACCAAAATGGGTGGTTTTTAACCAATTTTGCTTCTGAGTTGCTAATAAAGGATAAGTGTTTCTCTTTTGTAAATGCGTGTGACTGAATTTGGAAATATAAAACACAAGCAAATATTTAAGAACTCCCTATGAAAAATTCATTAAAAGGATTACCAACAAACACAAAACTTGACGAAAGAAAAATTACTCAAAAATGTGAATTGTCTCACCATCAACTGGAGGACTAAGAATAAGAATTTAAACGACTCGATATAAACTTATAGTATTTAATATGTATAATAAAACGACTCGATATAAACTTATAGTATTTAATATGTATAATAAAACATAAGTTAAAAAAATAAATTTGTGAAATTTAGATGGATATCCTCTTTCTTGTAAATGGATATCCGAATTATAAGAATAAGAATTAAAACGACTCAATATAAACTTATAGTATTTAATATGTATAATAAAACATAAGTTAAAAAAAATAAATTTATAAAATTTAAATGGATATCCGAGTTCTTGTATGTAACACCCCAAATTTTACAACTTAGGGAGTTACTGGTTAGGACCACACAGTGGGTCCCGACCTTAGTTTGACAACAACTTAACAAGATCTTACAACAAGGCACATATAAGGAAAACCAGAAATCATAAAATAGTTCTTAACAATGTATGAATGTGACCAGAACAACTAACAGCCGGAAAACGTGATGTAACAAAGTACGGAAAGAACGACAAGAAAACAAAGTCCAACTGAAAAACCCACAAATGGAGAAACTGTAAAACTTCCTAAAGTACGACACCCCGGCTGACCACTACCGTCCGGATCACTCGGCATCTGCTCTAACCTGTGGCAAATCTACACAACATATCAACCGTTAGCTAACTATCCAAATATAAGTAGAATGACAACAGCACAAACACAAGCAGAAACAAAATAAACAAACATCATGCTAGCACTCAACCGTTTATTATCTATTATTTAAGTGATTCACATTATTCAATTTAAGTTGTGGCACGAGAGCTATTAACAGCTCTCGCCTCCGTTCCTTATCCAACTGGGTGTAGGTCTAGCTGACCTCCGCCGGTAGCATCACTACAAACCGAGTATGGACTAGTCTCTAAAGAAACCCCCAGCGCTCGCAAGCTAACTGAGCATAATGCCACCGCCCGTTACTCTTAGGCCAAGTATAGGTCGGTAGATATATATCACAACCTATCTCTCTACACATTTCAATCACACACCACTATCATCATTCATGCTCATATTTAGAAGTCAGCTAAGTAAGCCCAAAGGACTCACCTGATATAAAGCTCGACTCTTTGTAAACCAACTCGCTCTATAAACTGTAGCAACTCAGTTGCCTGCTAAAGGGGATAAGTACATTAGCACACTCCCACGTAGTTAGAAGTCTAAGACTTGTAAAATAAAATAATGTATTAAGACATAACTAGTTGCAGTATTAATTTAGGGTAAAATGACCATTTTACCCTTGGTCCCGAAACTCCCAAAATTTCCAAATTCATGTCTAAACTCCTATTTGAGATTCTAAAATCATATTCTAACTCCTAACGTTTAGTTTTGTTACCAACTGTCACTTTTCTTATTTTCCTATTTTCCAAAAGCCCGTAAAGGTCTAAATTCGGTTTCAAATATAAAATTCGTAACAGCTTATAACAGTTCCGAATTAATTCTCAAGATCATCTATGATGTTCCCTCTATCCTTAGGAGAAAGAATTCCTCAAAACTGTTCAGCCATTATTCTTATAAAAATTCATAAAGTTGGCTACCCCACTCACAATTTCTATACTTAGCCAAAATCCTAAGTTTACCAAAACTGCTCAACTATCTAACTTCGTAAGCTTATAACTTCTAATCCGACCGTTCATTTCTCCTCAAATTTTAATATGTTAAACTACATATATCCATCTATCATCTATTAAAATTTCAACGGTAGATTTTCATTCAAACTCTCAAACATTGGTCTCTAAGATTGCCCGTTTCTCACTTCAAAACTGAACTAAAAGATTATATATTCAGCAGTTCCTTGTTTCTCCCCTTCCTAATAGCATACTCCTCATTCTACCTAAACTCCCTGGACTCATACTCATAGGCAGCTCTTAGAGCTATGCATCCTAACTAATCACTTCTACCATTCACGATCTAAGATGACTACAACTTCTCTTCTACATAAAATAACAACAGGTGGGCAAGAACAACCAAGGATAACTTACAATTTACTAAGCTGTACTATCTCTGGAATGGAACAACTCTTTCCAGCCTCTTTCCAGCCTACCTGCTGCGTTTGGCTCTACAACTGCAGAAATGGAACGATTCCTTCTAGCCTCACTACAGCCATGGATTGACCGAGATGGGGTTGTCCGGGTACAAGAGAATAGTTGCGTGAGTCTAGCAGTGGCACTAACAGAAGGTAGAAGGGTAAGGAGAGGATGAGCCTACCTGCTGCGTTTTTCAAACTCTCCAGTCGAGGTTGCTGTTGATCGATGTACTCAGTCTCTTTGGCTTAGAATATGGCTCTTGAAGCGGCTGGATGTATACAAAAAGCTGGTGTGGATCCATTGCTGCCTTCGTCTGATGATGGAGAGTTGGGAGAGAAGGGATGCTCGACCTGCTGCTAGCGAAGGAAGGAGATGACGATTGCTGTGAATCTGGACAGAATTAGCGTGTGATTATCCGCTGAACAAAAGGTGAGTTTCCTTCCTCAATTAACGGCTGTTACATAGGAATTAAGGCCATTAATTGCTGCAGATCGTCCGTCCAGCTGGCCTGAATTTTCGTTGGTTATGCAAAAGGTAAGGAGCCGCTCTTCCTGGGCTGGAGCAGGTGTGGGCTGGCGCTGGGCAAGCTGCTGACGCTGGGCCGAAGCAGGCTGCTTCGTTATCTCCTCCAGCAGCTGGGCTGGCGCAGGTTCTGGGATGCGCATTGGGCTGAATCAGTCAGGCAGCGGGCTGGAGTTGCTGTAAGGTTGAGGGCAAGCTGGAGTAGATCACGGACTGGGCTGGACAAGGCAAACAATGGGCTGAAACTGGGCTGCGGACATGCTCCTTAAACTAGCGAGTTTCTGGGCTGGACGAGATCCCGACACATGAATGCGGACTAGACGGATGCGGAGTTTGTTATAGTTTAGGATCGGTTATAAGAATTCTATCATTTTATGCGGAAGTAAGCTACATAAAATGATAAACTATGTAAAAGATTCTATCATTTTATGTGGAGGAAATCTACATAAAATGATAAATTTTATAATAATATGTCTAACTAAGTAGACGGATATGAATCAACTGATCGGGATCGGGTTTATAACAGAAATAGACGGAATAAAAATTCCGGATATTACATTGTAAATGGATATCCGAGTTATAAGAATAAGTATTAAAACGACTCGATATAAACTTATAGTATTTAATATATATAATAAAACATAATTTATAAAAAATAATTTTGTAAAATTTAGATGGATATCCGCGTTTTTGTAAATGGATATCCGAGTTATAAGAATTAAAACGACTCAATATAAACTTATCTTTAGAATCGTTGATGTTCTAAATATGATATTGAATGTTATTTGGGAGAATTTGATATACTAGGCTTTTTTTAGTTTTTGTTTAAGAAAATGTACCCCAAATTTTTTACCACTTTCATTTAATAGTAGGTAAAAATTATTAACCCTTCTATTAGAGAGAAAGAATAAATGATGTTTGTTATTTGTTATATAAGTATAATTTTTAATTTTTAATTACTGAAATTGTTTTCTTTTATTATTTTTCTTGCCTTTTTTATTTATTTTTTATTTTCTTTTTTATTTTCTGGACTGAATTTCTCATACCGGAAATTCTCATACCAGAATTTTCATACCAGAAATTTCATACCAGAAATTATCATACGAAAAGTTCATACCAGAAATTTCATACCAGAATTTTTTTCATACCAGAATTTTTTTCATACTAGAATTTTTTCATACCATAATTTTTCACACCAGAAATTTCATACGAAAAGTTCATACCAGAAATTTCATTCCAAAAATTTCTGAATTAAAACTAGCGGCACAATCATCACTTGATCCTTGTGCTTTCTGTCCGCTATTTATTTTTGTTTACATAATACTTTTATTTTGAGACAATTTTAACATATAATTCTCCACTCAAATAATGCTCAACTCCTCCACGTCTTGTCAATTTGTCATTGTCAACTAGGAAAAAGAACAAGTCTTTTGGAAACCAAAGGAGACGGCGATGGACCCATTTTTGCAAACCGTCATCATATACGCAAATTACAATAAAAAAAATTGCAAAATTACAACGAGCCCCCTAAAATTTGCAAAATTAAATATTAGACAATTAAAAATTCATTCCGGTATGTAAATTTCGGTATGTAAATGTCCTGTATGTGAAATTCTGGTATGTGAAATTCCGGTATGTGAAAATCCGGTATGTAATAATTCCGGTATGTGAAAATCCGGTATGTGAAATTCCGGTATGTGAAAATTATGATATGTGAAAATTCCGGTATGTGAAAATCCGGTATGTGATAATTCCGGTATGTAAAATTCCGGTCGGGTATGTGAAAATTCAGGTATGTGAAATTCCGGTATGTGGACATTCCGGTATGTGATAATTCCGGTATGTGATAATTCCGGTGTGTGAAAAAATTCTTCATTCTAGAAAATAAATAAAAAAATAAAGAAATTAAAAAAGACAAAAAAAAATAATAAAAGAAAATAAAAAAAGAAATTCAGTTTTTAAAAAGCATTTGGAAGAAAGAGGAAAACAAGAGGATGAAGAAGGTTTGACGGTAAAAAAAAAATAAGAGGGATATATTTACTTAATTGAAAAACAAAAAAGCCTACTTACTATGATTATTTCTCTAAATAGCCTACTAACCAAATTTGCCCATGTTATTTAGGTAGAACTTGTATATTCAATATATGCAACCAACTAGAGATCAATTCTTGGTGACTACATTCGTTTATTAATTTTTCATATTTTTTGTAAGAATTATAAAATTACAACAAAATTTAAGAAATATAAATTACAAGAAAATAAGTAACATTTACAAGAATAAATTATAAATTTATAAGAAAATCTGTCTCATTTACAAGAATAAGTTACAGCGTTATAAGAGAAACGTCTAAATTAGGATAAAATTTGTTATAATAAATAAAGGTAAATCTGTCATTATTTGTTTAATAAGGCTATTCACTTAAAAATTTATAGGCCCATGTTATTTACTAAACAAAATTAATCATTTGGTGTATTTCACTATTCTCTCTAAAATTAACAACAAGCTACAAAATATTATTACCCCGGATATTTTGAAAAAATTGAAGCAAACAGTTATCCCGAAAAATAAAATACAAGATATATTATACTAGTCATGCAACCAAAATGGGTGGTTTTTAACCAATTTCGCTTCTGAGTTGCTAATGAAGGATAAGTGTTTCTCTTTTGTAAATGCGTGTGACTGAATTTGGAAATATAAAACACAAGCAAATATTTAAGAACTCCCTATGAAAAATTCATTAAAAGGATTACCAACAAACACAAAACTTGACGAAAGAAAAATTACTCAAAAATGGGAATTGTCTCACCATCAACTGGAGGACTTAGAATAAGAATTTAAACGACTCGATATAAAATTATAGTATTTAATATGTATAATAAAACATAAGTTAAAAAAAAATTTGTTAAATTAAAATGGATATCCGAGGTCTTGTAAATGGATACCGAGTTATAAGAATAAGAATTAAAACGACTCGATATAAATTTATAGTATTTAATATGTATAATAAAACATAAGTTAAAAAAATAAATTTTTGAAATTTAGATGGATATCCTCTTTCTTGTAAATGGATATCCGAATTATAAGAATAAGAATTAAAACTACTCAATATAAACATATAGTATTTAATATGTATAATACATAAGTTAAAAAAACAAATTTATAAAATTTAAATGGATATCCGAGTTCTTGTAAATGGGTATCCGAGTTATAAGAATAAGTATTAAAACGACTCAATATAAACTTATAGTATTTAATACATATAATAAAACATAATTTTTAAAAAATAATTTTTAAAATTTAGATGGATATCCTCGTTTTCGTAAATGGATATCCGAGTTATAAGAATTAAAACGACTCGATATAAACTTATCTTTAGAATCGTTGATGTTCTAAACATGATATTGAATGTTATTTAGGTAGAACTTGTATATTCAATATATGCATTAAATATAGTCGATGTATGACTAATTCATTTGTAAAATGACCATATTTGTGGATACATACGCGTCTGGCTCTAGTGAAGTTCAAAGAGAACTTCAAAGTGAAGTTAGATATATCTACATCAATTTAAATTAAAGATCCAAATCTCCTCATTAATTATAGATAATGAGTTTTATAAAAATTATGAAATAGGAAAGTCAATGAAACAGAAGGGCAGTAAATTACAGAAATGTGAATATATTTCAATTAGATTAATTGGTATACCATTCAATAAAACGACTAATTATTTACTTTTTCTAAAATAATAAAATACAAAAAAAATGACAAAATCTTTTAGGTGAATAGAAAAAATAATTTATAAAATGAAAGAAACTCATCAAAGTATTGACCTCCCTCCATTATAAAGGTTTTTAAGTGATATCTTTTTAACTAATCTAATTGTGTATTAATTAAATATTTTTTTTATAATCTTAAAAAAATATAATCTTCTGCTACATATCTCATATAACTAATTGTCAATCAAAGGCTTATTAATTTCTTGAACAAAATGCAAAATATTTTCAACCATATTATTGATATTTTTCTCAATTTAAGAAATCAAAGTAATTTAATAAAAATATATAATAGCATTAGAAAGAGAGAACAAATATAACTACAATAACTAGATGAGGTAGTTTGCACAGCTAATTGGCAGATGGGAGGGAGAATACGTTCAATGAAATTTAGAAACTCTATATTTCTAACATTAACTTCCCTATTTTAATAGGATTACTTTTCATCTATTTTTATAAAATTAGTATTCTAGTTATAGACTTAGTTAGTAAGATATCTCAGTCATTGATTAAAATTAGTGGTGTAGATCTTTCCAACTTTACTGTGAAGTTTTTTTTAAACTTCACCGAAGTCCGACCCCTTATGATACATGTAAGAGTAATGAACTTATGATACATGCAATGATTTAAAATTTTAGGTTTTAGTTGAGTAATTTTTTTTATATCAATTTACTCCGAATTAACATGTCATATTGGCTCGGATTACTTCATAGTACATACTATAACGACCCGTTTATTGGGTGCGTTTTCGATATTTATTTTCCGTATTTTGTTAAATATTTTAATGACCTCAATATATTTACCGAGTATTTTCACGTCGTAATTTGAATTTTACGAGTTTTGATATATATATATTATCCGTATTTATTTCATTATATTATTATCAAGAAAATTTTACGGAAGTGATTTATATATCGTAAATTATATTTTTACGTGTATATATTTTGTTTATATTTTTAGTATATTATTTTGCTGAAAAGTTTTGATCCGAAATTCCGTTCCATTTGTTTTGATCGGGTTTATTATAATCCCGATCCCGTGTTTCTTTCTTTTTTTTTCTCTTTCTTTACGCCAGTCTTTGCCTATTGACTAGCCACACGCCTCCCCTCCCTTGATTGTTGCCAGGCCGCCCAGATATGTCGTAACCTACATCTATCACTACCCGTCCCTACTTGGCTTTTGACCCCTCGCTTCCCGAACAAGCCTTACCCTCCTTACCTATGTGCCTTAGCGCACCTTTCATCCTCCAACCTCACAACTCCCTTCTTTGTATTATCTCACCCGCAGCTCCTCCTATGGATTGAGACAACACCAGTGAAGCCCCTGTTATCGTCATCACTAGAGGTCGCCGCCACTGCAACCGCCGGGAAAGTGAACCCGCCAGACGATGCCGGAGAGTTCAGTGCCGCTTCCCTAGGACTGCCGATGTCGGAGACCGAAGTTGCGCCGCCCCAGTGTTGTCTTCCCCTTTGTCTCTTACTGGTGCCTTCTCCCAACCACTGCAGACCGTTCTCGCCTCTGCCTTTCGTCGCTGGAGAACGGAGCAAAGCACCACCGTTTCGGCCTTGTCCGGCTCACACTCTCGGATCCCCTTCACTGTCACGCCTTCCCTAGCGCCAGAACTGAGTCTCCGCTGGAGATGTCTCTGCCCAGGCCACCGCCGCCGCTACCGCCCTGCTCTCACCAATGCTATTGCCGGAGAGCTTGCCCTGCCTCGCCCAGCCTGCCAGAACCCAACATGTCCCAACCGCCACCTCCTGCACGGGCTGAGGTTGCCTATGTCCCAACTGCCAACTCCTGCATGTGCTGAGGTTGAAGAAACCCTTTAGGGTTAATTACAATTGCACCCCCATATTTGGTATAATTGAAAAATGTACCCAATATTTAGTAATTGCAGTTTTGGCCCCTGTTTTGAGTTTATGCAAATATGCCATGTAGATTTAATTATGGATTTTGGCCCAAAAGTTTTATTACGGATTATGACCATAGTTTTGGATTGTGTTTTGCACCGGAAAAACGGTTGAGCAATTTTTTTTATCCTTGGGTTTATGATGTTATTGGAGATTGCCCGAAAAATATAATTACGGATTTTAAATTGGGTTTCGGTTCAAACTGTAATTTCGGGTTATGACCAAGTTGCTAGATTCCCATATTTTTCCTGGAAGAGTTTTGCGAGTTTTAACGTTGGCCTTTGAAAAACGAGTTTCCGTAAACCTATATATTTTAAATCTTCCATTCAAATTTAGCATATAAGCTAAATTTGCTTAGCTTTGGTGATAGGATCGGAAGCGCTCGATAATGGCCAACGAATCCATTCTCGCCATCCTTAGATCGTCTTCCGTCTTTTGACGTCATGTGATATTCACTCCGCCGAGCTTATGATCTTACTCGATTTAGTTATGTTTAGTATTAGTATCATGTTAGGTTGGATCTAGTATAACTTAGAGTGAATACCAAGTAGTGGTTATGGACCTTAGGTGAGTTTTGTGGATTGTGAAATGTTGTAAGGCTTGAGGAGTTGATATTATCTTGTGAGGTTGTTTATGGCTTTAAGTTGTATGTTGAGCTTGTGAGAATTTAGGGGTTGAGGTTGTATGATTGTTGAGGTTGTGGACTAGAAAGAGAGTATCCTTGTGGTGTTGTGAGTTATGATATTGCGAGATCCGAAGGTTTAGAAGTCTTAAGACTTCTATCTTCTATTGAGTGTGATGTGAGCACGAGGGATTCTAGGATGCGGTCCTAGAATTGAGAGCCAAATGGTCTTGTGTAGATCATTTGTATAGAAGTCTAAGACTTCTATTGTGAGTTGGTTGTTGTTGATATAGTTATCTTCTTGTGAGCAGGTTATGGGCTTCCTCCCCTTCCTTAGAGAGTGTTGTGAGTTGAGTGTGGTGACGAGGTAAGTCTCTGGACTTATATAGCTCGTATTCCTTGTATTAGCATTGATGTGTGTTTCGTGGTGTGTGTTTATTCCTTATCGTTTATAACAACTAAACCGGTAATAGGACCACCAACCTTATATTATTTTGGCCCAAGTGTATGATAACGGTCGGTGGCATCGTCTGCCTAGCTCTTGCGAGAGTCTAGGAGGTTCTTGGCGACTAGCCCATGCTGGTTAGACGGTCGGAGGCATCCGCACCGTTCCATGCCGGTAAGTAGGGACCGAGGCGGGACCACGGTGGTCTCATGTCACAAAACTAAGTTGAATTAGAACGGGTTATGACTTAATAATAAAAAGATAATAAACCGGAATTGTGTGCTTTGAGAATGTTGTGTGTTTATTATGATTTACTTGTGTTTGTGTCTTTCCCATTGATTCTAATGCTTCGAATATGAGCTAATGGTATTATACCGACTTTTGTAGATTGCATTGCAGGTTAGGATTGCGGCCGAGAGATCTGGAAGAGTGGGCAGCCGAGGTTCCGTACATTTTAGGATTTGGTTTTGGGTGCAATCGAGTTGAGTATTGTATTTATTGTATGTTGTATGGCATTTAGTCTTTGGGGTTGTATTTTCTGCTAAAGTTCTTTGTTGTATTCTTTCGGGTTTTTTCTTTTCATTGCATAAAAGTGTATTTCGGTTTTGGCCTTTATTTGTGCCTTGTTGCAAGATCCGGTGAAATTGTTGTCAAGCTAAGGGTTGGGACCCATTGTGAGGTCCCAACCCATAGCGTCCAGAGTCTTGCGAATTCGGGGTGTTACAAAAGTGGTATCAAAGCCCTAGGTTGACAACAATGGCACTCACAATCTTCTAAAGGCCGAATAACGAATAACCAGAACCCCACGGGTTCTAAGTTTTCTTTCAAAATAACATGCATGAGTCGAGGTAGAATGTATGGACCACCACTCCTTCCGCGGATCTCGGCAACCTAGTTATTGGATTTTTGAAATATATATATATAGATATATATATATATATATGTATATATGTAGATATGTTTAGTGATAGCATGAATTATAGTCTATATTTTGGGACATTTTAGACGTTTTATCATCATTAATCTGCATGTTTGGATGTATATTATGTGATTATATTGTCATTTCATCTACCTTTGCGGGAATCAAGGTCTACACCAAGTTTCGTTGTAATCGTAGGTAAAATGGCACGTTTTGCATCAAAATGGAGCTAAAGAAGCTAAGGAGTCATTGGAGCTACATTCAGGAGCTTAAGGAAGAATCCAGGAAGCATGGAATTGGATTAAAGATTTACTTTAGACCAGATTTGAGAGATTTCACATTCAGTTTAGAGCCATCTCGGTCAGCTACAGTACCATCTCGACCGAGGTGATCCAGAGGAGCGTCCCGACCGAGGCGAACACCTTGGACGCGGCGAGATATATTTTATTCTTGGTTGAGATCTTTTATATTTGGAAGGAGAGATCTTATATTTTTAGGCTAGATTTCTGAAAGGAAGATCATATATTTTAGGGATTTATTTATGAGAGATAGATATATTTTATCTTTGGAGGGTAGTTTTCCTATATAAAGGGCTGAATTTCCCACACATTCAGCAACCCGCTACAGCCGGCACATCACCGGAAATCCAGCAGTTAGGAAGGATTAAAGGAAGGAAGTTGATAGCTCTTATAGCTTTTGTGAAGGGTTTTGTAAGATTCTCTTAGATTCCCTTCTTGTTGATTGTCTTATTGGATTGTGATCCAAGGAACGCTTGTTAGTTTGATAATTGATTCAGTTATTGAATCCTTGTTCTTAAGGTTTTTGTGTTCAATTATTCACTTTCTTTCCTTATATTCGATTATTGCTTTTATGATGATGATTGGCTAATTTTTTTGTGTGATTCTAGGGTGACTGGCTGAAGGTTGTGGAAAAAACGATGATAGAATAATCTTAAATTCTAGTAGGACCCTGAAAGCTCGAGTCTTTATCCTTAACCCTAGAACATCTCGCTCAGTCGATGAACATCTCGGCCGGGGTGGAACTTGACTGACCGAGGTGACTTGATAGCATGAATTATAGTCTATATTTTAGGGTTTGTTTGGACGTTTTATCTTCAATAATCTGCATGTTTGTATGTATAATATGTGATTATATTACCATTTCATCTACCTTTGCAAGAATCGAGGTCTACACCTAGTTTTGTTGTAATCGTAGGTAAAATGGCACGTTTTGCATCAAAAAGGAGCAAAAGGAGCTACGGAGTCATTGGAGCTACATTCAGGAACATAAGGAACCATCCAGGAAGCATAGCCATGGATTAGATATTCACTTTGGACCAGATTTGAGAGATTTCACATTCAGTTGTGACTCACCTCGGTTGACCACAAATTCACCTCGACCGAGGTAATCCAGAGAAGTCGACTCGACCGAGGCGAACACCTGGGACGCGGCGAGAATATTTTATTCTTGGCTGAGATCTTTTATCTTTGCAAAGAGATCTTATATTTTTGGGCTTGGCTCCTGGAAGGAAGAAGATTTGCTAGATCATATATTTTACCTATTTTAATGGGAAGAGATCTTTCTAAGATATCTTATCCTTGGAGAGTAATTTTCCTATAAAAAGGGTCGGATTTCCCACAAATTCGACATCTGCTATCACTTTGCTTACACCTACTACACCGCTGCAGCCATACTCCAGTTGGGAGATTTGAAGAACCTTTTTGAAGGTTGAAGAAGGAAGATTGTAGCTTTTATAGCTTTTGAAGGGTTTTTGTAAGATCATCTTAGATTCCCTTCCTTGTTGTCTTGTCTTGTTGGATTTCTATCCAAGGAACGCTTTGTTGTGATATTTGATTCAGTTATTGAAGTCTTTTCATTAAATTCTTCTTGTTCAAATATTCACCTTCTTCCCATATATTTGATTATTGCTTTCATGATGATGAGTGGCTAATTTCCTTGTGTGATTCTAGGGTGATTGGCTGAAGGTTGTGGGAAAAACAATGATAGAATGATCTTAATCACAGTAGGACCCTGAAAGTTCGAGTCTTTAACCTTAACCCTAAGCATCTCGCTCAGTCGATGAACATCTCGGCCGGGGTGGAATTCTTCTGAACGAGGTGACTTATCTGATCCGAAACTCAGAGTTAAGTGTTAGAGTTTGCAAAATCCTATTCTTATTACACCTTTCTTGGTTCAATGCAAGCTTAGGATGAGACTTACCCGGTAATTCCTTTGTTTGTTTACCTCAGATCATAAGTGTAGGTAATAAAGGTTTATCCTTTATTGGGGTTTGAGTGTGCTTTCATCCCATCTTTGTGAGTTAGCCTGAGACTTACCCGGTAAAGGTTGATTCTATTCCCTTAGATGGTGTGTTAGTTTGAGGTTATAGTTCTTTATCTTAATTCCTTGAGACTTACCCGGTAATAGGAGTTACGGTTTTGGATTAGTGAGTAGTGAGACTTACCCGGTGATCTATTCCACTTTAGTAACACCTTCCCTATGCAAAAACCTCAGCTTTGTCCGCTTATCTTTAGATCTTGAGTTGGAACCACAACTAGATGCTTTAATCCCTAGAATTGCATATTTCCTTTATTGATTGTTTATCATCTTTGATTGTTTTAATTGTTTTTGTGGTTAGTAATTACTAAAGCTTACCGTGATTGGACTTTGTTTCACTAAGTCCCTTTGATCGACCCTTGGAATTCCTTGCTTTTTACTACGATTGACCCGTACACTGCGGGTTCGCATCCTTGTTTTAAGCTTACGTCTAGGGTTATAAATTTAAAGCTTGCACACACCGTTTGGAGCGAACAAGTTTTTGGCACCGTTGCCGGGGACTTGGTCTAGAACGAGCTGGTTGCGGTTTGCTCTTGGGGCACTTGCCCCGTGTCTACTAACCACTCTACTTGAGTGACTTTTGCAGGTTCTTTCTTAGGTTTATGCGAAGAACCCGCACTGGGAAGGAAATCGTTCCTTACGATCCCGAACCAGAAAAGACATACAAACGTTGCTTACGAGAAGCGAAGATAGCCAACCAAGACAATCGCGATCTTGAGGCCGAGTTGAAAGAGGCGCTAGAGCAGCTACGCCTCAGCAGGGAAGAGCTAAGGCAAGAGAAGGAAGAAACTCGCACCAGGACTGAGGCAATCGAAGCAGATATGGCAGCCTTACGAGACCAATATCTACTTCGACCGAGGGAAGATCCAGTTCCAGATCCTCGACCGATGCAGGATCCAGTTGCTGACCCTCGACCGAGGCAGGTTCCAGTACCTGACGCCCCGGCCGAGATACTTCCACCTCGGATGCCAGTCCGAGGCGTTCTTCTTGCAGGAATCCCACAAACCCTAGGTCAAAGGATGGACCCCAATCAACAACTGAGGCATCCCGGAGTTAACCTAGGAGATCCAGCGGACCATGACTACGAACTTCGACTGCAAGTTCTATCCATGATTCGCCAATGCCAATTCGGTGGGCTAGAGAAGGAATCCCCACATCAACATCTTCAAAACTATGAGATCTTGATGGAGACCTTGAGACCCTCAAGGATTGAAAATAACAACTACAAGCTAAGACCTTTTTACTTTTCTTTAAAAGATAGAGCTCTTACTTGGTATCAATCTCTTCCTCCAAGAAAAATTAGCACTTGGGAGGAGATGACAACGGAATTCTTGACCAAATTCTTTCCCCCCTCAAAGACCGCTGAAATGAGAGGGAAGATCAATGCTTTCATTATGAAGGACAAGGAGAGCTTGTCCAAGTCATGGGAGCGGTTCAAGGACATTCTTTTGGATTGCCCACATCATGGGATTCCAAAGATAGAGTTATTGGAGATATACTTCAAAGGACTGGACGGAAGCACCCAGTTCAACCTCCAACTACTCTCCGCCGGTACCTTTATATACATGGTGATTGACGAAGCTTGGGACTTCATCGAGAAGCAAGCTTTGCATATGGAGAAGTACACCCATCAAGGAGCTGAAGGTGGAATTAAACGAGTTAACTTCCAAGAAACTCAGCCCAACAACAATCAACTCACGTCTTTGAAGAACGACGTGAAGCAATTGAAGGAACTCTTGGTTGCTCAAACCAAGAAGGAAGAGCAAGGACAAAGGAACAACAACAATGGGTACCGCAATAACAACAACGGTTCCCGGAACAATAATTACAACAACAACAATAATAGAGGATCCAATAGCAACAATTGGAGGGCGAACAACCAAAATTCTGGTAACAATCATTCTAACTCTAATTCTAACGATTCCTCTAATCCTTTCCTCTCTTCCCCTTCTTCTTCTTCTACTCCATTAAAGAGTCAGGGGCAAGGATCAAGTTCGTCTCAGCCGGAAAAGAAAGACGCAGTGCTGGAGGCTATCTTGATCAAGCTTAGTGCTATGGAGACATCTATGACTTCATTTTCGAAGGCCCAAAAGGCCTTTGAACAACAACTTGCAAGTAGGGCGAATGAAGCGCCAAGAGATCCAGGGAAGCTTCCAACAAGGACGGAGAGCAACCCTAAGGGCCAGATCATGGCCATAACTACGAGGAGTGGACTGAAAACTGCAGATCCAGTGCCTCGGTCGGTGCCAGTACCGACGAAGACCACCTCGGTCTAGGTGCAGTGGAAGAACACTTCGGCCGAGATGCCAACCGAGGTGGAGCCACAGAAAGCGGAGGGGAAAACTGAAGTTTATGTTCCACCTCCTGCATACAAACCACCACTTCCATTCCCCCAGTCAAGGGCCAGAGCACATTTAGACAAGCACTTTGGTAAGTTCCTTGACTTGATGAATAAACTGCACATTAACATTCCTTTCCTTGATGCTATTCTAAGGATGCCCGCCTATGGGAAGTTCTTGAAGGAGATCCTATCAAGGAAGAGGAAACTGGAAGATTTTGGTGAAGTTAGGATGACATCTAAATCCTCGGAGCTTATTCAAATCATGAAGGAGAAGATGCCACCTAAGTTGAGAGATCCCGGCTCATTTTGCATTCCCATTCAAGTTGGGGTGTCACTTGTGAAGCCCTTTGTGATCTAGGAGCCAGCGTGAGCATCATTCCGCTGGAGCTATGTGTGAAGATCGGACTTGGAGAGCCCAAGCCGGTCAAGATTCGACTATACATGGCGGATCGCTCCATCACCCATCCCGTGGGAATCTTGGAAGACGTTCCGGTCAAGTTAGGTAACTTCTATTTACCAATAGATTTTGTTGTACTTGACATTCCCGCAGATTATCCTGTTCCTATTATTCTCGGGAGGCCATTTCTAGCAACTTCGGGTTGCAACGTGGATTGCAAGAACGCCAAGTTGAAATTCAACATTGGTGGTGATGAAGTGGAGTTCGCATTACTTACAACCATGAAAGGGGAGCAGCTAAGCGATGATATCTTCAACATCTACGATGAAGAAGAATCAAGAGAATTGGTGAGCTCTATCCTTATTAATGATCCACTCGAAAGAGTTATTAGTTTCAGTTTAATGGAGGAAGGTATAGATGCTTCTTGTGATGCAGATATACGAAGCTTAAAAGCACTGGAAGAAGATCCAGAAGCTAAAACTGAGAAGCTAATCCAGGAGACGAAGATCTCCAGTTTCGGTTCCAGTTGCAGTACCTCGACCGAGGCACTTTCTGGACTGAGCGAGGCGACTGAAGAACATCTCGGTCAACACCTCTGCACCTCGACCGAGGTCGACGGCGAGACAATTTCAACTGAGACTTACGAAAGTCCAGTTTCTGGATCTACTCCACTGGAAGAAGGAAGCAAGGATTCCCCTTAGAAAGCACCCCCAGTTGTGGAGCTTAAACAACTCCCAAATTACTTGAGGTATGTCTTTCTTGGACCGGATTCCACTTATCCCGTTATTGTTAGTGCTTCCCTCTCTGAAACTGAATTGTCTAAACTAATGCATGTCCTGAGAAAGCATCAAAAGGTTTTGGGTTACACTATAGATGATCTTATTGGCATTAAGCCCTCTTTCTGCATGCATAGAATTCTAATGGAGGATGATCATAAGACTTCACGGGAACCTCAAAGACGGTTAAATCCGATCATGAAAGAGGTTGTGAAGAAGGAAATTCTTAAGTTGTTGGATGCAGGTATCATATATCCTATCTCGGACAGCAAATGGGTTAGCCCGGTGCATGTAGTTCCGAAGAAAGGAGGGATGACCGTTGTGACGAATAAGAACAACGAGTTGATCCCAACCAGGACCGTTACGGGCTGGAGGGTTTGCATTGATTATAGGAAGCTGAATACGGCCACATGGAAGGACCATTTTCCACTTCCCTTCATTGACCAAATGCTCGAGCGGTTGGCCCAGCATTCACACTTTTGCTACTTAGACGGCTATAGTGGATTCTTCCAGATACCTATCCATCCGGATGATCAGGAGAAGACCACTTTCACTTGTCCATGGGGGACATTTGCTTATAGGAGGATGCCATTTGGATTGTGCAATGCACCCGCTACCTTCCAGCGATGCATGATGGCCATCTTTTCCGAGTACATAGAGGAGATCATGGAGGTATTAATGAATGATTTTTCAGTATATGGTTCCTCTTTTGATGATTGCCTATCTAACCTTTCTCTAGTGCTTAAAAGATGTGAAGACACTAATCTCGTTTTGATCTGGGAGAAGTGTCATTTTATGGTTAATGAAGGCATTGTGCTAGGACACCTCGTTTCTAATCGAGGCATTGAGGTCGATCGAGCTAAGATCGAGTCTATTGAGAAACTCCCTCCCCCTTGTTCTGTTAAAGGTGTGAGGAGTTTTCTCGGGCATGTAGGTTTCTACAAGAGATTCATCAAGGACTTCTCCAAGATTTCTAAACCTCTAACTAATCTCTTGAATAAAGATGTTGTTTTTGAGTTTTCGCAGGAGTGTCTTGATGCTTTTTATAGGATTAAGGAAGCGTTGATCTCCGCTCCCATTATCCAACCTCCGGATTGGACCTTGCCCTTCGAGATCATGTGTGATGCTAGTGATGTAGCCGTAGGAGCGGTGCTTGGACAGAAGAAGGATGGCCGGACCACCGCCATTTACTATGCTAGCAAGACGCTAGATGTAGCACAACGCAACTACGCTACCCCCGAGAAGGAGTTATTGGCGGTTGTATATGCTTTTGAGAAGTTCCGTTCCTACTTAGTAGGGGCGAAAGTCATTGTCTACACTGACCATGCAGCCATCCGTTACTTGTTGGCTAAGAAGGATTCCAAGCCACGCCTTATTCGATGGATTCTCTTGCTTCAAGAGTTTGACTTAGAGATCCGCGATAAGAAGGGATCCGAAAACTCTATTGCGGATCACCTCAGTCGGCTACCTGTATCTTCACATGAAAAGGACGACCCATTCATAGACGATTCATTCCCCGATGAGCAGTTACACTTGTTGGAGCGTTTGATAGACTTACTTACTTCACCCCACAATGGAGGTGAAGTATGGGGTGAGGGCACCTCCCATCACGTATAGAGACGCATCATGGTCCAGCTAGCGACCTTAAACCAAGCGCTTCTTGGGAGGCAACCCAAGGTATTGCTTCTTTTCCCGCTTTCTAGTCTAGCTTAGATAGTTTTGCTTTTGCTTTGCTTTGTTTTGTTTTTGGCGTTCTAGACAGACAACAGGTGACATCTAAGGAAGGAGTACAAACCAGGAGCATAACTGGAAGGACAGAAGATCGAGAATTTGAAAAGACGAAGTTTGACTGAGGCACATCTCGGTTGCTGTCAAAGCACCTCGACCGAGATGATTCTTGAGCAACCGAGGCGACTAGGGTTTTTGAAGATCCACCTCGGTCCGTACCACCTCGGTCCAGTCAAGACCACCTCTACCGAGGTGACAGCAGTTCCAGAAAGGGTATAAAAGGGGGATTAATTTTCTCTCTCTTCCATTTTACCCTCCCTCGACCGCGGCGCTATACCTCACCTCGCTCCTTCGATTCTCCCTCATTTTCGAAGATTTTCGCTTCCAAACTGCAATCAAAGCGTAGAGGATCCCATTGCATCGTCGATCTACGAAGAAATCGAACCGAAACAGGCAAACGAGGTAAATCGAACCGAAACCCTAACCTCGCTGTTTTCGCTTCAATTCGGGCTTGGATTGCCCTGCATTTGCTGAGAAACAGATTAAGTACCCCATAGGAACCAGTTGTAGTGATTTTGGGGGAAAAAAATGGAAATTTGAGGAAATTAGTTACACAGTTTTTCGCCTCGGTCCAGACGCGCTGTGCCTCGGCCGAGGTGTTCTTGAGTGTTGTCAGACCGACCGAGGTGACCTGACAGTGAGATTTCTGAAAATGAGTTCTGACAGACGCCTTGCCCTTAGGGATAGATCCTCCCCTTCCCCTTCTTCCTCTTTTTCCCGACCTTATCGACCGGTGATCCACGAGCGACACTAGGTCGATTACGACCGTATTTCCGGCCGTCCAGTGATTGCACCTCGCTTCTTGGACGTGTTAGCCTTTGACTGTCTCCATGTGGATGGAGACCTGAGACGGATGATATCGACAGTCGGGCTAGATCAGTTTACTGAGATCCGAGCCCCTGCCTATTTGGAGCCCACCTTAGAGTTTATTAGCTCCTTCACCTACCTCCCCACAAAGCGTTCTGTGAAGTACCGGTTGATGAACCGGAACTTCTTAGTGCCACTAGAGTATTGGAGGGATATTTTTGGTTTTCCTGCTCCGACAGCTGTTGACTTCCCGTCCCGATCTGTAGCTAGGGAGCTTTGGGGACAGATTGCTCACGTGGTTGAGCACGCAGATAGGTGGCGCCCTGGAGATTCCAGGGAGAAGGTCATCTTTCACTTAGCTTTTAGGTTAGCCCACCGTATTTTCAGCGAGACGCTTCTGGCGCGTACTGAGACGCCCCAGAAGGTCCAACAAGGGGAGCTGTTCATCCTATATTGCATGGTGACCGGAGGGATCCCCGACTTTGGCTTGATGTTGGTAGAGGACCTGCACAAGGCGAAGGGGGAAATCTGCTGCGGAGGACTTGTCACCCACATCGCCAGCTACCAAGACATGGATCTCAGCGCTTGCACTATGGTGGCGGCTGCCAAGCCGCTTGGGCTGCAGGAGATGATTACTCGGCGGATTCTGGTTCCCCGAGGACTGACTACACCATACGTGGGTATGCCATGGGAGCTGACTGCACCGCAGGGGATCAGATGGTCTGCCTAGTTTACAGTTTATGACCCCCATTACTGGCAGACCGCTTGGGCCCCACTGATGGAGGATTATAGAGAGGCAGCAGCTGCCCTAGCTGAGGAGGAGGAGGTAGATGATGAGGAGACTGCTGATGACAAGGATGATGGAGTCCCGATGGATACAGGGACGGATACTGCTGGGACGAGTGCGCCGGTTATTGATCTGGATGACGATGATACTGAGCCGGCACCTACTGCATCACCTGTGAGACCTGCTAGGCGTTGGGCACGCCGACATAGAGATCCAGAGGCTCACCGTCGGATCGATGATCTGACGGAGCAGATGATTGACTCTTATGCTGCTCTTACTGTGGACATCGATGAGAGATTTGCCGCCCAGCACCGACAGATCGACAGTTGGACTCATCAGATGCTAGAGAGCCAGCATTATCAGCGCAGAATGATGGAGATCCAGTTCCAGCAGGCTATGGGTTATCCGTTCGACCCGTCTCAGTATCCATATGTGCCACCACCACCACCACCGGATCGTGACTACTGAGAGCTGCAGGATTTTCTTTCTTATTTTTATGCAGTTCAGCTTATTATCCGGTGAGTATTTTATTCCTTAGACTTATTTTGACCCACTGAGACAATGTGTCCCAAGTATGGGGTATTTGTGTATTATTTGACATTTATGTATGACTCTACTAGATTGGATATTTATTCATATTTATGCTTCACTTTTGCATCTATGTGTTTATTTGAGACTGCATGCATACTTACAGATTATTTGATTGAGAAAAACGTCGAAACTGAAAAAAAACTGGTTTTAAAAAAAAATTTTGACCTCGACCGGTGGAGTTCTGGCCAAACGAGGTGTTTCACCTCGGTTGACCTAAGAACACCTCGACCGAGGTGTGTTAACAGAGAGTTTTCGAAACGATTTTTGTGCTTCTTTTCTGGATGTGATCTCAATGAAGATTTTGCTTACTGACTGGTTTTGAGATCTTTATGTGTTTGAAAGGTTTTATAATATGTTTAAGTTGCTAAATGCTTTGTTTGAAATTATTGGCATGTTTAATACTTTGTTTTTATCCAAATTATGTTGAATTTGAAGGTTGACACTGCAAGACAAGTTCTCTCACTTTCTTCCTGGAAAGACCAAGGCAATTCATTCTTCTCTTCTTCTTCTTGATCATGCTTAGCCCCTCATATACATTTTGCCTCCCTTTACCTATCCGGGAATTTGGAAGCAAGCGAAGTGGTGAAAGCAAGTGAAGTTAAAGTTGAGAAGTTGGCTGGAAGTGAAAGTGTTAGAAAGCAATAATAGGTTTGGGGAAGTTAATCATGAAGATGAGTAACTCGGCACCATTCACATAGCCGGGTGTTTGTGTCTTGCCAAAGTCGGATTGAGCATATTCCTAACGGGTCATGGTATGTGCATCAAGGGTTTGATGCATCTCAAGAAATTGATGATTGTTGATTTCCTAGGCTTCGGTTATTGTGCACCTCTGTCCATGCATCCCAAAAAGTAAAGTAAAAGAAAAAGTGTGAAATAAGCAAAGCTTATTAGTGGAAGATGTTGAAAGTCAAAGTGAAAATGAAGTATATCCTTTTCCCGGATTCTAGCACCACATTACCTTACATACATCCCTACCCTACACGTTTCTTGACCTTTTTTTTGGGAAGTCCTTGAGACCTCGAGCTTGTTGATTGACTTAGCGGTTTAAACAGGATTATGCATGATTAATTTCGATAATTATGACTTATTATGCATTCTATGATTTTATGCAAAGATGAACAACTTTCTTATATTTATAAAATGTTTCGATCATGTTTTGATTTTAAATTCCATGAAGTATTCTCTTACAGTGATCTATGATTGTATAACACCATAAAAATGTTTTGAAGGACTTTTCATTGATTTTCTTGACTATTAATCCATTATATCTTGTCTTTTATATGCGGAACTTGCTTGGGGACAAGCAAGGGCTCAGTATGGGGTATTTTGATAGCATGAATTATAGTCTATATTTTAGGGTTTGTTTGGACGTTTTATCTTCAATAATCTGCATGATTGTATGTATAATATGTGATTATATTACCATTTCATCTACCTTTGCAAGAATCAAGGTCTACACCTAGTTTTGTTGTAATCGTAGGTAAAATGGCACGTTTTGCATCAAAAAGGAGCAAAAGGAGCTACGGAGTCATTGGAGCTACATTCAGGAACATAAGGAACCATCCAGGAAGCATAGTCATGGATTAGAGATTCACTTTGGACCAGATCTGAGAGATTTCACATTCAGTTGTGACTCACCTCGGTTGACCACAGATTCACCTCGACCGAGGTGATCCAGAGAAGTTGACTCGACCGAGGCGAACACCTGGGACGCGGCGAGAATATTTTATTCTTAGCTGAGATCTTTTATCTTTGGAAAGAGATCTTATATTTTTGGGCTTGGCTCCTGGAAGAAAGAAGATTTTCTAGATCATATATTTTACCTATTTTAATGGGAAGAGATCTTTCTAAGATATCTTATCCTTGGAGAGTAATTTTCCTATAAAAAGGGTCGGATTTCCCACAAATCCGACATCCGCTATCACTTTGCTTACACCTACTACACCGCTGCAGCCATACTCCAGTTGGGAGATTTAAAGAACCTTTTTGAAGGTTGAAGAAGGAAGATTGTAGCTTTTATAGCTTTTGAAGGGTTTTTGTAAGATCACCTTAGATTCCCTTCCTTATTGTCTTGTCTTGTTGGATTTCTATCCAAGGAACGCTTTGTTGTGATATTTGATTCAGTTATTGAAGTCTTTTCATTAAATTCTTCTTGTTCAAATATTCACCTTCTTCCCATATATTTGATTATTGCTTTCATGATGATGAGTGGCTAATTTCCTTGTGTGAATCTAGGGTGATTGGCTGAAGGTTGTGGGAAAAACAATGATAGAATGATCTTAATCACATTAGGACCCTGAAAGTTCGAGTCTTTAACCTTAACCCTAAGCATCTCGCTCAGTCGATGAACATCTCAGCCGGGGTGGAATTCTTCTGACCGAGGTGACTTATCTGATCCGAAACTGAGAGTTAAGTGTTAGAGTTTGCCAAATCCTATTCTTATTACACCTTTCCTGGTTCAATGCAAGCTTAGGATGAGACTTACCCGGTAATTCCTTTGTTTGTTTACCTAAGATCATAAGTGTAGGTAATAAAGGTTTATCCTTTATTGGGGTTTGAGTGTGCTTTCATCCCATCTTTGTGAGTTAGCCTGAGACTTACCCGGTAAAGGTTGATTCTATTCCCTTAGATGGTTTGTTAGTTTGAGGTTATAGTTCTTTATCTTAATTCCTTGAGACTTACCCGGTAATAGGAGTTACGGTTTTGGATTAGTGAGTAGTGAGACTTACCCGGTGATCTATTCCACTTTAGTAACACCTTCCCTATGCAAAAACCTCAGCTTTGTCCGCTTATCTTTAGATCTTGAGTTGGAACCACAACTAGATGCTTTAATCCCTAGAATTGCATATTTCCTTTATTGACTGTTTATCATCTTTGATTGTTTTAATTGCTTTTGTTGTTAGTAATTACTAAAGCTTACCGTGAGTGGACTTTGTTTCATTAAGTCCCTGTGATCGACCCCTGGAATTCCTTGCTTTTTACTACGATTGACCCGTACACTGCGGGTTCGCATCCTTGTTTTAAGCTTACGTCTAGGGTTATAAATTTAAAGCTTGCACACACCGTTTGGAGCGAACATGACTTATCTGATCCGAAACTGAGAGTTAAGTGTTAGTGTTTGCCAAATCCTATTCTTATTACACCTTTCCTGGTTCAATGCAAGCTTAGGATGAGACTTACCCGGTAATTCCTTTGTTTGTTTACCCAAGATCATAAGTGTAGGTAATAAAGGTTTATCTATTATTGGGGTTTGAGTGTACCTTCATCCCATCTTTGTGAATTAGCCTGAGACTTACCCGGTAAAGGTTGATTCTATTCCCTTAGTTGGTGTGTTGGTTTGAGATTATAGTTCCTTTCCTAAGTACCTTGAGACTTACCCGGTAATAGGTTCTTTAGGTTTGGAGTTAGTGAGTAGTGAGACTTACCCGGTGATCTATTCCACTTTAGTAACACCTTCCCTTTGCAAAATCTCAACTTTGTCCGCTTATCTTTAGATCTTGAGTTGGAACCACAACTAGATGCTTTAATCCCTAGAATTGCATATTTCCTTTAATTGAATTTTTATTATCTTTGATTGCTTTAATTGCTTTAATCATTTTTGTGGTTAGTTGCAATATAGACAACCTATACTTGTTTTGTTTCACCTAAGTCCCTGAGATCGACACCCCGGAATTCTTGCTTTTACTATGATTGACCCGTACACTGCGGGTTCGCATCCTTGTTTTAAGCATACATCTTGGGTTATAAATTTAAAGCTTGCACACACCATTTGGAGCGAACAAGTTTTTGGCGCCGTTGTCGGGGACTTGGTCTAGACCGAGCCGGTTGCGGTTGGCTTTCGGGGCGTTTGCTCCTATTTCTACTAACCACTCTACTTGAGTGACTTTCGCAGGTTCTTTTTCTTAGGTTTATGCGAAGAACCCGCGCTGGGAAGGAAATTGTTCCCTACGATCCCGAACCAGAAAAGACATACAAAAGACGCTTGAAAGAAGCGAAGATGGCCAATCAAGATAATCGCGATCTTGAAGCCGAATTGAAGGAGGCATTAGAACAACTACGCCTCAGCAAAGAAGAATTGCGACTGGAAAAGGAAGAAACTCGCGCAAGAACGGAAGCAATCGAAGCAGATATGGCGACTTTACGGGACCAATATCTACCTCGACCAGCTCCAGTTCCTCGACCGAGGCAGGATCCAGCTCCAGCTGCCCCGGCCGAGATACTTCCACCTTGGATGCCAGTCCGAGATGCTCTTTTTGCAAGTATTCCACAGACCCTAAGACAGACGATGGACCCTAATCAACAACTGAGGCATCCAGGAGTCAACCTAGGAGATCCAACGGACCATGGTTATGAGCTTCGACCGCAAGTTCTTTCCATGATTCGCCAATGCCAGTTTGGAGGGCTAGAGAGGGAATATCCGCATCAACATCTACAAAACTATGAGATCTTGATAGAGACCTTGAGACCTTCAAGGCTGGAAAACAACAATTACAAGCTAAGGCCTTTCTACTTCTCCTTGAAAGATAGAGCGCTTACTTGGTATCAATCTCTTCCTCCAGGAAAAATCAATACTTGGGAGGAGATGACGACGGAGTTCTTAACTAAATTCTTTCCCCCCCTCTAAAACCGTTGAAATGAGAGGGAAAATTAATGCATTCATCATGAAGGACAAGGAGAGTTTGTCCAAGTCATGGGAGAGATTTAAAGACATTCTTTTGGATTGCCCAGATCATGGGATTCCAAAGATAGAGTTGTTGGAGATATACTTCAAGGGACTGGACGGAAACACCCAGTACAACCTTCAACTACTATCCGCAGGCACGTTCATCGACATGCTGATTGACGAAGCTTGGGAGTTCATAGAGAAACAAGCTTTGCACATGGAGAAATACTCCCACCAAGGAACTGAAGGTGGAGTTAAAAGAGTCAACTTTCAAGAAGCTCCACCAAACAATGATCAACTCACCTCTTTGAAGAATGATGTGAAGCAATTGAAAGATCTTTTGGTTGCTCAAAGCAAGAAAAAAGATGAAGGATATCAAGGCTCAAGGAACAACAACAACGGTTCCCGGAACAACAACTACAACAACAATAGAGGATTCAATAGCAATAATTGGAGGGAAAACAACCAAAATTCAGGTAACCCTTACTCTAACTCCAATTCGAATGACTCCTCTAATCCTTTCCTCTCTTCTTCTTCTTCTTCCACTCCATTGAAGAGCCAAGAGCAAGGATCGAGTTCGTCCCAGCCGGAAAAGAAAGATGCGGTGCTGGAGGCCATCTTGATCAAGCTTAACTCTATGGAGACATCCATGACTTCATTTTCGAAGGCACAAAAAGCCTTAGAACAACAATTCTTTAACAAGGCGAATGAAGCGCCAAGAGATCCAGGGAAGCTTCCAGCAAGGGCGGAAAGCAACCCTAAAGGACAGATCATAGCAATAACGACGAGAAGTGGACTGAAGACTGCAGATCTAGTGCCTCGGTCGATGCCAGTACAGACGAAGAACACCTCGGTCCAGGCACAGTCGAAGAACACTTCGGCCGAGGTGCCAACCGAGGTTGAGCCTCAGAGAGCGTCGGACAAAACTGAAGTTTATCTTCCACCTCCTGCATATAAACTACCACTTCCATTCCCCCAGTCAAGGGCCAAAGCACACCTAGACAAGCATTTTGGTAAGTTCCTTGACTTGATGAATAAACTACATATTAACATCTATTTCCTTGATGTTATTCTAGGGATGCCCGTCTATGGGAAGTTCTTGAAAGAAATTCTATCAAGGAAGAGGAAGTTAGAAGACTTTGGTGAAGTAAGGATGACATCTAAATCCTCGGAGCTCATTCAAATCATGAAGGAGAAGATGCCACCCAAGTTGAGAGATCCCGGCTCATTTTGCATTCCCATTCAAGTTGGGGATGTCACTTGTGAGGCATTGTGTGATCTAGGAGCCAGCGTGAGCATCATCCCGCTGGAGCTATGTGTTAGGATCGGACTTGGAGAGCCCAAGCCGGTAAAGATACAATTGTACATGGCGGACCGCTCCATTACCCATCCCATGGGCATTTTGGAAGACGTTCCAGTTAAGTCAGATAAATTCTATTTACCTATAGAATTTGTTGTACTTGACATTCCCGCAGATTATCCCGTTCCTATCATTCTCGGGAGACCATTTCTAGCAACTTTGGGTTGCAATGTGGATTGCAAGAACGCCAAGTTAAAATTCAACATTGGCGGAGATGAAGTGGAATTTGCATTGCTTGCGGCAATGAAGGGAGAGCAGCTAGGAGATGATATCTTCAACATCTATGATGAAGAAGAATTAAGAGAATTGGTGAGCTCTATCCTTATTAAAGATCCACTTGAAAAAGTTATTAGTTTTAGCTTAATGGAGGAAGGTATATATGCTTCTTGTGATGCAGATATACGGAGCTTAAAGGCGCTGGAAGAAGATCCAGGAGCTAAGATTGAGAAACTAATCCATGAGAAGAAAATCTCTAGTTTCGGTCCCAGTTGTAGTACCTCGACCGAGGCACCTTCTGGACGAAGCGAGGTGTTCTTGATTGAAGAACATCTCGGTCACCCTCTTTGGACCTCGACCGAGGTCGAAAGCGAGATGATGTCAACTGAGACTTTTGAAAGTCCAGTTTTTCGATCTACTCCACTGGAAGGAGGAAGCAAAGATCCACCTCAGAAAGCACCCCCAGTTGTGGAGCTTAAACAACTCCCAAGTCACTTGAGGTATGTTTTTCTTGGACCGGATTCTACTTATCCCGTCATCGTTAGTGCTTCCCTCTCCGAATCTGAATTATCTAAACTAATGCATGTCCTGAGGAAGCATCAAAAGGCTTTAGATTATACTATTGGTGATCTTATTGGCATTAAGCCTTCTTTCTACATGCATAGCATACTAATGGAGGACGATCATAAGACTTCACGGGAACCTCAAAGATGGTTAAATCCGATCATGAAAGAGGTTGTGAAGAAAGAAATTCTTAAGTTGTTGGATGCAGGTATCATATTTCCTATCTCGGACAGCAAGTGGGCGAGCCTAGTGCATGTAGTTCTGAAGAAAGGAGGGATGACCGTTGTGATGAATAAGAACAACGAGTTAATCCCAACTAGGACCGTCACGGGCTGGAGGGTTTGCATCGATTATAGGAAGCTAAACATAGCCACTCGGAAGGATCATTTCCCACTTCCCTTCATCGATCAAATGCTCGAACGGTTGGCCCAGCACTCACATTTTTGCTATTTAGATGGCTATAGTGGCTTCTTCCAGATTCCAATCCATCAGGATGATCAAGAAAAGACCACTTTCACTTGTCCATGGGGGACATTCGCTTATAGGAGGATGCCATTTGGATTATGCAATGCACCCGCTACCTTCTAGCGATGCATGATGGCTATCTTTTCCGAGTATATAGAGGAGATCATGGAGGAGTGTCTTGATGCATTTTACAGGATTAAGGAAGCGTTGATCTCCGCTCTCATTATCCAGCCTCCGGATTGGACCTTGCCCTTTGAGATCATGTGCGATGCGAGTGATGTGGCAGTAGGAGCGGTGCTTGGACAAAAGAAAGATGGCAGGACCACCGCCATTTACTACGCTAGCAAGACGCTAGATGAAGCCCAGCGTAACTACGCCACCACCAAAAAGGAGCTATTGGCGGTTGTATATGCTTTCAAGAAGTTTCGTTCTTACTTAGTAGGGGCGAAAGTTATTGTCTACACCGACCATGCAGTTATTCGTTACTTGCTTGCTAAGAAGGATGTCAAGCCACGTCTTATTCGATGGATTCTCTTGCTTCAAGAGTTTGACCTAGAGATCCGTGATAAGAAGGGATCCGAAAATTCTGTTGCGGATTACCTTAGCCGGCTACATCCCTCTTCACGCGAGAAGGACGAACCACCCATAGACGATTCATTCCCCGATGAGCACTTACACTTGTTGGAGCGTTTGATAGATTTCCTTATCTCACCCCATGATGAAGGTGAAGTATGGGGTGAGGACACCTCCCAGCACGTCTAGGGATGTTGTACGGTCCAGCTAGCGACCTTAAATCAAGCGCTTCTTGGGAGGCAACCCAAGGTATTGCTTTCTTTTCCCTTTTTCTAGTCTAGCTTTAGATAGTTTGCTTTTGCTTTGTTTTGCTTTGTTTTTGGCATCCTAGACAGACAACAGGTGACATATAAGAAAGAAATACAACCTAGGAGCAACACTGGATGGACAGATGTTCGAGAATTTGAGAAGACAGAGTTTGACTGAGACACATCTCGGTTGCTGTCACAGCACCTCGACCGAGATGATTCTTGAGCAACCGAGGCGACTAGGGTTACTGAAAATCCACCTCGGGGTCCATACCACCTCGGTCCAGTCGAGACCATCTCGACCGAGGTGACAGCAGTTCCAGAAAAGGGTATAAAAGGAAGAATGATTTCTCTCTCTTCCCTCTCTTACCTTCTCGACCGCGGCGCATATCTCGCCTCGCTTCTTCGTTTTTCGATCGTTTTCGACGATTCTCGCTTCCAAAATGCAAGGAAAGGGTGGAGGATCGGTTTACAAGAAACAATTTGCAACGAAAACACTCCAAATCGGCCAAATCAAGGGTAATTCGAAAAAAACCCTAAAACTCTCTCCTTCACTGTTTTTGATCAAATTGGGCTTTGGTTGCCCCTGCATTGTGTTGAAAAAGGATTAAGTACCCCATAGGAACCATTGGTAGTGATATTGGGGGAAAAGAACTGGATTTCTGAGAGTTACGATCGAACAACACTTCGCCTCGGTCCAATCGGCCTGTGCCTCGGCCGAGGTGTTCTTGAGAGTTGTCAGGGCAACCGAGGTGGTCTGACAGAAAGAGAAAAAGATGAGTTCTGACAGGCAGCTTGTTTTGAGAGATAGATCCTCTCCTTCTCTTTCTTCTTCTTCACGCCGTTCCATACCGGTGATCCATGAGCGTCACCAGGTAGACTATGACCGCATAGCGGCACGTCCAGTGGTTGCACCACGGTTTTTGGACATTTTTGCTTTCGACTGCCTCCACGTGGATGATGATCTGAGGCGGATGATATCTATGGTGGGGCTGGAGCAGTTTACTGAGATTAGAGCTCCAGCCTATCTTGAGCTGACCTTGGAGTTTGTTAGCTCCGTCACTTATTTGCCTATAGAGCGTGCCAATAAGTACCGGTTGATGAACCGGAACTATCTAGTTCCTATGGACCACTGGAGGGACATTTTCGGCTTCCCGGCCCCCACAGTTGCTGACTTTCCTTCTCGAGCCGTACATCAAGAGTTTTGGGGACAAATAGCTCATGTAGTTGAGCATGCTGACAGGTGGAGACCTGGAGATTCCAAGGAGCGGATTATCTTCCACCTAGCTTTTAGACTTGCTCACCGGATTTTTAGCGAGACTCTTCTGGCGCGTATTGAGACGCCCCAGAAGATTAGACAGGGTGAGCTGCTGAGTCTTTACTACATGGTTACCGGAGGAGTTCTGGATTTTGGAGTTATGCTGGCGGAGGATTTGCACAAGATCAAGGCGAAGGCGAAGGGAGACATTTGTTGTGGAGGGATAGTGACTCACATTGTGAGTTACATGGACCTGGATCTGAGTGCGTGTACTATGGTGGCGGCTGCCAAGCCGCTCGGGCTGTAGGAGATGATCACTAGGAGGATATTGGTTCCTCACGGACTTACTACGCCATATGTGGCGATGCCCTGGGAGCAGACTGCACCTCAGGGTATTAGGTGGTCACCTCAGTTCTCTATTTATGACCCGCATTATTGGCAGACCGCATGGATTCCGCTTATGGAGGATGCCAGAGATGCAGCAGCTCAGGGACAAGATGAGGATGATGAGGCTGAGGAGCAGGAGGATGAGAATGAGGATGGCGGTGCTTCCATGGACACAGGTACGGATACAGCTGGGACTAGTGTGCCGGTCGTCGATCTGGACGACGACGAGACAGAGGAGGAGCCAGCTGCAGCACCAGCACGTCCAGCCAGGCGTAGGGTACGCAGATAGAGGGATCCAGTCGCTCACCGCCGGATCGATGATCTGATGGATCAGGTGATAGATTCCTATGCCGCCTTATCCCTGGACATTGGAGAGATGCAGGAGAGACAACATTACCAGCACAGGATGGCCGAGATTCAGTTTCAGCATATCATGGGGTACCCATTTGACCCATCTCAGTACCCATACGTGCCACCACCACCACCACCGGATCGGGAATAGAGCATTAGAGCTTGTAGGATTTTCTTTATTTATTTATTATGCAGCTCAGCTATGTTCGGTGTGTACACTTCTCCTAGACTTATTTTGACCCATTGGGACAATGTGTCCCAAGTATGGGGTATTTGGATGTATGATTTGACATTATGTGTATGCTTGTATGACTCTATTTGGATATTTATCGTTTTATCTTGCTCGATGTGTTTATCTGAGACTACATGCATGTATACAGACAGATTATTTGATTGAGAAAAACGTCAAAAACTGGTTTGAAAAAAATTTTATTGACCTCGACCGATATGACTCTGACCAATCGAGGTGCAGTACCTCGGTTGACTTAGAACATCTCGACCGAGCTGGTTTAACTGAGACAGTTTTCGAAATGATTTTTGTGCTTATTATCTGGATATGACCTCAGTGATGATTTTGTTTGCTGACTGGTTTTGAAATCTTTATATGTTTGAAAGGTTTTATAATATGTTTAAGTTGCTAAATGCTTTGTTTGAAATTTTGGCATGTTTAATACTTTGTTTTTATCCAAATTATGTTGAATTTGAAGGTTGACACCACATGATGAGTTCTCTCACTTTCTTCCTGGAAAGACCAAGGCAATTCATTCTCTTCTCTTCCTCTTCTTGATCATGCTTTAGCCCCTCATATACATATTTGTCTCCCTTTACATATCCGGGAATTTGGAAGCAAGCAAGTGAAAAGCAAGTGAAAGAAAAGTTGAGATGTTGGCTGAAAGTTAGAAAGAAACAAATAGGTTTGGGGAAGTCAATCATGATGATGAGTAACTCGGCACCATTCACATAGCCGGGTGTTTGTGTCTTGCCAAATTCGGATTGAGCGATATTCCTAATGGGTCATGGTATGTGCATCAAGGGTTTGAGGCATCTCGAGAAATTGATGATTGCTAATCTCCCAGGCTTCGGTTATTGTGCACCTTTGTCCATGCATCCCAAAAAGTAAAGTAAAAAAGTAAATAAGCAAAGCTTATTGGTGGAAGATGTTGAAGTTCAAAGGAAGTGAAGTAAAGATCCTTTTCCCGGATTCTAGCACCACATTCCCTATATACATCCCACCCTCATACGTTTCTTGACTTCTTTTGAAAGCCCTTGAGACCTCGAGCTTGTTGATTGACTTAGTGGTTTAAACTGGATTATAATTGATTAATTTCGATGATTATGATTTATTATGCATTCTATGATTTTATGCAAAGATGAACAACTTTCTTATATTTATAAAATGTTTTGATCATATTTTGATTTTAAATTCCATGAAGCATTGTCTTAGATTGATCTATGATTGTAGCACACCATTAAAATGTTTTGAAAGACTTTTTCATTGATCTTTATGACTTATAATCCATTCTATCTTGTATCTAAGATTTGGAACTTGCTTGGGGACAAGCAAGGGCTAAGTATGGGGTATTTTAATAGCATGAATTATAGTCTATATTTTGGGACCTGTTTAGACGTTTTATCTTCATTAATCTGCATCTTTGGATGTATATTATGTGATTATATTGTCATTTCATCTACCTTTACGGGAATCGAGGTCTACACCAAGTTTCGTTGTAATCGTAGGTAAAATGGCACGTTTTGCATCAAAATGGAGCTAAAGGAGCTAAGGAGTCATTGGAGCTACATTCAGGAGCTTAAGGAAGAATCCAGGAAACATGGAATTGGATTAAAGGTTTACTTTGGACCAGATTTGAGAGATTTCACATTCAGTTTAGAGTCATCTCGGTCAGCTACAGTACCATCTCGACCGAGGTGATCCAAAGGAGCGTCCCGACCGAGGCGAACACGTTGGACGCGGCGAGATATATTTTATTCTTGGCTAAGATCTTTTATTTTTGGAAGGAGAGATCTTATATTTTTAGGCTGGATTTCTGGAAGGAAGATCATATATTTTAGGGATTTATTTATGAGAGATAGATATATTTTATTAGGAAAATATCTTTTCAAGATATTTTATCTTTGGAGGGTAGTTTTCCTATATAAAGGGCTGAATTTCCCACAAATTCAGCAACCCGCTACAGCCGGCACATCACCGGAAATCCAGCAGTTAGGAAGGATTAAAGGAAGGAAGTTGATAGCTTTTATAGCTTTTGTTAAGGGTTTTGTAAGATTCTCTTAGATTCCCTTCTTGTTGATTGTCTTATTGGATTGTGATCCAAGGAACCTTGTTTGTTTGATAATTGATTCAGTTATTGAAGCCTTGTTCTTAAGGTTTTTGTGTTCAATTATTCACTTTCTTCCCTTATATTCGATTATTGCTTTTATGATGATGATTGGCTAATTTCTTTGTGTGATTCTAGGGTGATTGGCTGAAGGTTGTGGAAAAAACGATGATAGAATAATCTTAAATTCCAGTAGGACCCTGAAAGCTCGAGTCTTTATCCTTAACCCTAAAACATCTCGCTCAGTCGATGAACATCTCGGCCGGGGTGGAACTTGACTGACCGAGGTGACTTATCTAATCCGAAACTAAGAGTTAAGTGTTATAGTTTGCCAAATCCTATTTTTATTACACCTTTCCTGGTTCAATGCAAGCTTAGGATGAGACTTACCTGGTAATTCCTTTGTTTGTTTACCCAAGATCATAAGTGTAGGTAATAAAGGTTTATCCTTTATTGGGGTTTGAGTGTACCTTCATCCCATCTTTGTGAGTTAGCCTGAGACTTACCCGGTAAAGGTTGATTCTATTCCCTTAGTTGGTGTGTTGGTTTGAGATTATAGTTCCTTTCCTTAGTACCTTGAGACTTACCCGGTAATAGGTTCTTTAGGTTTGGAGTTAGTGAGTAGTGAGACTTACCCGGTGATCTATTCCACTTTAGTAACACCTTCCCTTTGCAAAATCTCAGCTTTGTCCGCTTATCTTTAGATCTTGAGTTGAAACCACAACTAGATGCTTTAATCCCTAGAATTGCATATTTCCTAAAATTGACTTTTTATCATCTTTGATTGCTTTAATTGCTTTAATCATTTTTGTGGTTAGTTGCAATATAGACAACCTATACTTGCTTTGTTTCACCTAAGTCCCTGAGATCGACACCCCGGAATTCTTGCTTTTACTACGATTGACCCGTACACTGCGGGTTCGCATCCTTGTTTTAAGCATACATCTTGGGTTATAAATTTAAAGCTTACACACACCATTTGGAGCGAACATATAGTATATGTGGATTTTTGTTGTATGATGGACTTGATATATATATATATATATAGTTATATATATGGACTATAATATATGCTTTCGACCTTGTTGCGTTGTAATGGATTACCAAATGTGTTATAATAGTAGCAATGTGGACATAGGACATATATAGTCTTATATACGGGTTCTTATATATATAGTAGCATATGGAGATTCGGACCTAATAGAAAGTGGATAATACGTTATCATAACCTTTTGGACGACATTGTTTGACATAGGATAGTGTACATACGAGGACGAATATGCTCAAGTATCGAATTGAGAGCTACATTCGGGCGAACACCTTGGAATTCTTGTACTCCTTTAAGAGGATGTCGAAGAGGAGGATTAGAGATGAGGTAAACGAAGGACGAACAATTGGAAGGAAAACTCGAGACAACTAAAGAGAAAGTGAGATGGAGACAATACCAGAAAAGGGAGCAACATTAAAGTGGAGAAGCGGTTCTAAAGAAGCCGTGATCTAACGACGATGAGACCAATGTAGATAACGAACTTAAGTTCTTCAAGAAGACGTGTGGACAACTAAAGATGCGAATTGAGGAGGAGATGGGTGCATTAAAATAAGGTTAAAGGCGGTGTTCCATTACGAGAAGTGAAGCTTTCCTTGGACGCTCCTAAGCTTGGGAGGCAATATGAGAGGAGTGATCGAACCATTTGCAAAAGATTGAAGATACCGTAAGTTAAGCTTACAAGGTACCAATAAGTGAAGTGACAACATTAAGAGAGCTATGAGAATAATGGAAGGGTGGGGATTCACGTGGAGTTGACCGGTTTCCGTTATGACGATAAGGCTAAGAAATGCCAAGAAGGAGGAAGTGTGTATAAAGGATGATCCTAAGGAGATGAAAGACGAAACGAGGGGCTTTGATCAAGAGACTTAAGATACCAATCAAGAGAAACATGAACGACAATATATGAGGCTAAAATTTTGGTGAAGGGTACTTGAAGCACAACATGGAATAATGGTAATGTGGAAAGTGTAGCAGAATGATAAGTCGTTGACCTTGGAGAAGGTCAACTGTTGACCAGTGACAATTGAGAACGCAGAGGTGTGGGTTGTCTATTGATGAGTGTAGAGGGGATGAGTAAACAAGACTGTGGGCATATAGAGGATCGATGACAAGAGGTTAAAGTATTCACGGTGGATCAATGTCAATGATAAGGAAGTACGTCAGTGGAAGCGCATTCATCTTAAATCAAATAATGTTGATTGAGTTCAAGCAAGTAGCTGTTACAGAACTTTTTAGGGGAGGATAGAGATGACCCTTTGAGACCTTCTTAGGTCATGAGAACGGCATTTGGGAGAACGACCCGGATTAGAAGTTTTAAGGTTTGATCATGGTAAGGGGAACTAGTAGATCAAGAGGAAGGTGAGGTTTTCATTGTTTGTGGTGCGTAGATGGGAGTATAATCAGAGGATGCACAGTATGCTCGTTCTAATGGAATGGATGTTATGTTTTTGCAAGCAAAAGTTGAGCCAAAGTTTTCCTGACTCACACGGAGAAGCTATGATAGTGATGACATGAAACGGGGAACTTATATTATAGTAACGCTGCAATCTGTGAGCTTATGATGTTAGCACTGGAAAAGTAAGGAGTGTATATTTCACTGGTTTTAGATGAAGAATTTCTTCTAGCATTCTCCACGGGACATACTGGTACGGTTTTGAAGTTGTTCATGCAACACCAATAAATTCATAAGGTGACCAACAAAGTAAGGGAAAAACCAAAGTTTTGAAGCTATGAAGTCTACATGAGATGTACAAAAAGTACATGAAAGATTGATGTTAGAGCCTCTACGGTTGGTGGGATGCTACATAAGCAAATAAAGTATAAAGTTCTACGCCTACTTGAAGAAAGGATGTCTATGGTGAAAGCCGATGTAGAATACGGAGAGCTCCTCCCATATGCTAGGATGCCAAAGAAAGCGAAGAAGATTGTATCGAGTTGTTATAAGGTATGATCGAGTCTTGTAGTTAAGACCTTTGTGACTAAACACATGCGCGAGATCAAGAGATATTACTATCGTCATTCCTTGAAGTGAGAAGAGGGATTAAGCTGAATTATTGCTTGATCAAGGCTTCAAGAGTTAGAAGACTCGAGCAAGTCCCTCGAGTTCAGGAGATGAAGGATCTTTGAAAGAGAACAGCCACGGTCATAGCCGAAGATGGAACATTACACGTGTTTAAAGGACGTCACCTCAAAAGATCGGGGTAGATCAATTGTGTCATGACCACTTGTAAAGTGATAAGACAAGATTTTGTCGGTTATTACGATATGCGACGGGATGAGAAAAGATGTAACCTGAGATATCACGGATTCTAATACATCAGAAGGCGGATTTTCTACTAAGTTCAAGCTTGATTCAATTCCGATATCTAAGGCGCCGTATGGAATGATACTCGTGTAAAGACATGAGTTGTGGAAACAAGTGAAGGAGCAATTGCAAGAACTTATTGATAAGATTTCATTAGAATTAGTGAAATGTTATGAGGAACTCCGAATGTTATCTTGATCTCTTGATTTGAATCTCATATTTAATTATATTAATAACTTTTTATTTGAAGTTGTTATGAAAACACCAAAATTGTTGTGAAAAAGATAGACAACTCTCTCCATTTGAACATCGATTACCGTGATCTTAACAAGATTACAATGAAGAACGAGTATCCCTTACCACAAATTAAAGATCTACTCGACCGGTAGCAAGGGTCTGTAGTCCCTTCTAAGAATGATTTAAGGTCTGATTGTCACCAATTGAGAATTCGAGACTGGGATATTGCAAATACGGCATTCCGGAAAATCATGGTCACTACGAGTTGTAGTGATTCCATATAGGCTTACTAATACCCGAATAAGATATTTTGGTCTACTCTTGAAGAAGAGAGAAGTTGTATGGCAAGTTGTCTCGGGATGGCAAATCCCGAGAGATATGAAAAGAGTTAGAATTTATTTTAGATGTGCTGAGTTTTACCAGATATGTGAAAGGAGAAGTTGGGTAACACCGAGAGATATGAAAGGAGTTACAATTTATCTTCCTTTACGCTAGTCTTTGCCTATTGACTAGCCGTCTGGCGTGTCTCCCCTCCCCTGATTGTTGCCAGGCCGCCCAACTATGTCGTAACCTGCATCTATCCCTACTTGGCTTTTGACCCCTCGCTTCCCGAACAAGCCTTACCCTCCTCACCTATGTGCCTTAGCGCACCTTCCATCCTCCAACCTCACATCTCCCTTCTTTGTATTATCTCACCCGCAACTCCTCCTCTAGATTGAGCGAACACCAATGAGCCCCTGCTATCATCATCACTGGAGGTCGCCGCCACTAAAACCGCCGGGAAAGTGAACCCGTTAGACGATGCCGGAGAGTTCAGTGCCGCTTCCCTAGGAATGCCGATGTCGGAGACCAAAGTTGCACCACCCTAGTGTTATCTTCCCCTTGTCTCTTACCGGTGCCTTCTCCCAACCACTACAGACCGTCCTTGCCTCTGCCATTCGTCGCCGGAGAACGGAGCAAAGCACCACCGTTTCGGCCCTATCCGACTCGCCCTATCGGATCCCCTTCCCTACCTCGCCTTCCCAAGCGCCAGAACCTGAGTCTCCGTTGGAGATGTCTCTGCCCAGGCCGCCGCCGCTGCCGCCCTGATCTTGTCAATGCCATTGCCGGAGAGCTTTCCCTGCCTCGCCCAGCTTGCCGGAGCCCAACATGTCTCAGCCGCCACCTCCTGCGTGTGCTGAGGTTGAAGAAACCCTTTAGGGTTAATTACAATCGCCCCCCCATATTTGGTATAATTGCAGAATATACCCATTATTTAGTAATTGCAGTTTTGGCCCCTGATTTGAGTTTATGCAAATATGCACTACAGATTTACTTATCGATTTTGGCCCAAAAGTTTTATTACGGATTATGACCATAATTTTGGATTGTGTTTTGCACCAGAAAAATGGTTGAGGGGTTTTTGTTATCCTTGGGTTTATGATGTTGTTGGAGATTGCCCGGAAAATATAATTACGGATTTTAAATTGGGTTTCGGTTCAAATTGTAATTCGGGTTATGACCAAGTTGCTAGATTTCCGTATTTTGCTCGGGAGAGTTTTGCGAGTTTTAACGTTGGCTTTGGAAAACGAGTTTCCGTAAACCCATATATTTTAAGTCTTCCATTCAAATTTAGCATATAAGCTAAATTTTCTTAGCTTTGGTGATAAGATCGGAAGCGCTCGATAATGGCCAATGAATCCATTCTCGACATCCTTAGATCGTCTTCCATCTTTTGACGTCATGTGAGTATTCACTCCCCCGAGCTTATGATCTTACTCGATTTAGTTATGTTTAGTATTAGAATCATGTTAGGTTCGATCTAGCATATCTTAGAGTGAATACCAAGTAGAGGTTATGGACCTTAGGTGAGTTTTATGGATTGTGAAATATTGTAAGGCTTGAGGAGTTGATATTATCTTATGAGGTTGTTTATGGCTTTAAGTTGTATGTTGAGCTTGTGAGAATTTAGGGGTTGAGGTTGTATGATTGTTGAGGTTGTGGACTAGAAAGAGAGTATCATTGTGGTGTTGTGAGTTATGATCTTGTGAGTTCCAAAGGTTTAGAAGTCTTAGGATTTCTAGCTTCTGTTGGGTGTGATGTGAGCACGAGGGATTCTAGGATGCGGTCCTAGAATTGAGAGTCAAATGGTCTTGCGTAGATCATTTGTATAGAAGCTTAAGTCTTCTATTGTGAGTGGGTTGTTGTTGATATAGTTATCTTCTTGTGAGCAGGTTATGGGCTTCCTCCCCTTCCTTAGAGAGTGTTGTGAGTTGAGTGTGGTGACGAGGTAAGTCTCTGGACTTATTTAGCTCGTATTCCTTGTATTAGCATTGATGTGTGTTTGGTGGTGTGTGTTTATTCCTTATCGTTTATAACAACTAAACTGGTAATAGGACCACCGACCTTATATTATTTTGGCCCAAGTGCATGATAGCGGGCGGTGACATCGTTTGCGTAGCTCTTGCAAGATTTTAGGAGGTTCTTGGCGACTAGCCCGTGGTGGTTAGACGGTCGGAGGCATCCGCACCGTTCCATGCCGGTAAGTAGGGACCGAGGCGGGACCACGGTGGTCTCGTGTCACAAAACTAAGTTGAATAAGAACGGGATATGACTTAATAATAAAAAGATAATAAACCGGAATTGTGTGATTTGAGAATGTTGTGTGTTTATTATGATTTACTTGTGTTTGTGCCTTTTCCATTGATTCTAATGCTTCGAATATGAGCTAACGGTATTATACCGACTGTTGTAGATTGCATTGCAGGTTAAGATTGCGACCAAGAGATCTGGAAGAGTGGGCAGCCGAGGTTCCGTACATTTTAGGATTTGATTTTGGGTGGAGTCGAGTTGAGTATTGTATTTATTGTATGTTGTATGGCATTTAGTCTTCGGGGTTGTATTTTCCGCTAAAGTCCTTTGTTGTATTCTTTCGGGTTTTTTCTTTTCATTGCATAAAAATATATTTCTGTTTGGCCTTTATATGTGCCTTGTTGCAAGATCTAGTGAAATTGTTGTCAAGCTAAGGGTCGGGACCCATTGTGAGGTCCCAACCCGTAGCATCCCGAGTCCCGCGGATTTGGGGTGTTACACATACTATCACATCAATTTACCTCACATTATCAAGGTTATCTAGGGTCGGGTTATTTTGGGCTAACGTGTCATTTCAAGTCGTTTACTTTGGGCTAATAGGTTATTTCGGGTTGGGTCACTTCGGGCTATTGGGTCAATTCGGGTCGGGTTATTCGGGCTATTGGGTCATTTCGGGTCGTTATCGGGTTATTCTACTCGGGTTTTATCGGGTCCGGGTCTTTTTCGGGTTTGACCATTCGGGTAATTTATTATTTCGGGTTAAATTAATATCAAGCCGGTCGCTTCCGGGTATTTTCTTTTTTTAAAAAACTTTCGGGACCAGGTTGGGTTCGGGCTCGGGTTTATCGGGTCGGTTTCACGGGCCGGGTCAACAAGGCACTTCAAGGTCTTTGGAGTTGCCCTTGAGAGATCGAAATGATTTTATCCGACTCCATATTGGATCTTCATTTCTGTGATGAAGTCCATATCATGTATGTTTTTGGAGAAACTTATTGTGTTGTTGACCGATGACCACTTGAGAATCTCGACACCCAACACCAATTTTATTGATCCCGAACTTCATGTTCTCATTCGCAAGAATGCTTTAGGGTGGACTACCTCTAGGTTAACCGCTTTATGTTTTAAAACAAAAAAAATCACAATACTAATTATATTAAGCTATTTTTTTGTTTTTAACAACGACACAATACTAAGTTAATTTGTTTTTCTTGTTGTCAACAACACCACACTACCAAAAAATATTTTTGTGTTGTCAACAACACTCAAAATATCAACATAAGTTGTGTGTGACTTTTCAACAACACTATAACACAAAAACAAGATATTTGGTGTTGTCAACAACCCCAAATTAAGTTTTTTGGTGTTGTTAATAGAACCACAAACACCAAGTTAAGGTGTTTATGTGATGTGAACAACATAAAACACATTCGACAATCATTAAACACACAACAATTCAACGATGAATAATCATTCAATTATCGTTAGCAACATAAAACACGCTCAACAATGTAGAATAACTAAATATTGGATTAAAAAAATCCAATATGAACGATTAAACTACTGTCAATAACATGAAAGACATTCAATAGGTATTTTATTGTGATTACATATGAAATATGAACAAAAGCTTATATATTGAGTTTGAAATCCTAAATTGAAAGTTTTTACGATATCAAACTTGGTTGGATCTTCACTTTTTATAATTCTTTTGATTTGAAAAGATGAAACTTATGTTTCTCCCGTTGAATCGATTTGAATTTTGATGAAAAATCTAAAAGAAAGCCAAAATTTCTTGATTTATGGAGAATTTAATCCTACCAAAGAATTAACAATTGAAGTTGATTCGTTTTTCAGTTTCAAAAAGAAAGTGTTTGATTAGAACTTTTAGTAAGATAAGGAAAATTTACTATTTTAGGTTATATATAGTGGTTAGTTTTGAAATATTGAAAAGTTGGTGGTTACTCTTACAATTTCTAACTTTTTTAGGTTACTTCAAACTAGGGGTGAACACAAATCCGCAAATTCCGGTCCCGTTATAGTCGCAATCTCGTCCCGCCAAATAACATCCGGGACGTGATATGACCCTTAACTTCTTCATCCCGCTAGGCACATCCGTATATATATACATACACACACACACACACACACATATATATATATATATATATATATATATATATATATATAGAGAGAGAGAGAGTTTGACTCACATGTAAACAACTCTTATAGTATTCAATGAGAACACACATTAACCATAGGATTGTTTTGATCTAATGGTCTTAATTAAACCAAATTTTAGGAAATATTTTACTCCACTCTTCAATTAAAGAGGGTGCATTACACTCTCCATAATAATTATAGTCAAATATGACAGTTCGAGATTCTCTCCCTAATTGTTATTATCCTAATCTTCACATTTACATCCAAATCTGGTTTTCAATTTTTTTCATTTCTCAATTCATCATTCACCATAGTTGATATCAACAACATTTCTAAATCAATTCAATTATCATCTCCATTCTTCTATTTGATATTGTACAAAAGTATTCGTTTGTGTTCATGAAAATATTCGTCAATATACTATTAAAAATTCATTCATGATACCGATATTATTCGTTCATGTCTAACAAATTTTAGTCAAATTTTGATAACTGAAATTAATAGTCAGTGGTACATAAATTATTTATTTATATAGTGAAAAATATTCGCTCATAATCTGAAGAGACCAATGTTTCAATCTTTTGACAATTTGCGAACATATACGTATACGAAGATATTCGTCCATGTTACTTAAAATATTCGTTAGTGTTACTAAATATATTCGTACATATGATATAATATATTCCTTAAAAATTTTAGTTATTCAATTGTATTCAATAACTTGTCGCACATACACGGACAAACCACCACAAATCGCCGGATAAAAGACATATAACCACCGAATATTTACAGCATTTAGTGTCGAATAAAATTTAAAGTACAATAATTCATGTATATGACAATGGAATAACAAATTTTGTTCATCAAATCAAAGAAGGTTTCAAGCACCACAAAAACATATTGAATCTTAATCTAAGCAAAATCAATGTCCTTCTCATTTTGCTAAATACATTAACATACATAAACGAATAAAAACTCAATAAACAGTGAATACAAATCCAATAGCATATGCTTCTCTTGTACTGTTGAGGATGGGGACAACCATGGATTCCGGTTGGTCTGCAATGATGACAAATTTGGAGTCGTACAACAAAATTGTTGATGGTAATGATGTAATATCGACACGAGACTACGAGGATGAAGGAAAACGAGGCTTTTGAATAGTTTCGAGCGAAATTGATGGTGAGCGAGACGAAATTGGTCCCATAGACGGTTGAGTCGCGATGCACGAGACTGAAGGAATGTTGGAAGGGCACCTGAGGCATTCGAGGGAGATCCATCGCGAGTTCAAGTCCGGATCTGCGAAGAAAACCGGCCGGCCAAATCTAGTTTGGAGACGACGATGGTGCCTTCATTGGATGAACGACAACAACCCTAATCATCGTGGAATCGCTCTTGCTCGTCATTGGAATCGTTTCACAAATAATCGGTTATTGAGAGATGATGAAAGATTTGATTGAGAGATTCTAGGGCCATATAAAGTAACAAATCTTTTTATATACAATAATGGAGCAAATTTGGTGAAAATTGATTTTCACGCAACCAATTCCCCACTCTCATTCTAATTTATTTTATTTTTTTTTCCTATTTATTATGTTTAATCTTGACCATCTATTATTCTAATCTTACGGATTAGATTTGTTTTCATTGTACACTATAAGGACTGTTTACATGAGAGTCTGATTATATATATATATATATATATATATATATATATATATATATATATATATATTAAAACTTTTAATCTACAAATAAATGAATGAAATCCATAAGCCCAAATCATAAATTAAATTAGGCATTCCTAATTTGACGGTTATCCATGCCCGACTACGAAAGTCACATACTTTGATTATTTTTTATTTTTTCAAATCCCTAATCATGTAACACCATTGTCAATTTTTCAACTCTTTTTTTTATCTTTTTTTACTTGTAGAAAATTAGAGCACCGTTTTTTAAAACAAAAACAGATGTTTATATCCGACTGGAAACTACAAAAGCTAAACGGCAGTGATCGAGTGTAAATTCATTTGGCATATTTAAATAAAAGTTAATTATGATTTGAAAAGATCATGCACATTAGTATAAATTATTGAAAAATTTAATGCCTTTCGAGGGTTCGAGAATAGGGTAAGGTCCTCATAAGAAAAGAGTTCAAAACCTCTATGCATTGTACAAGTGCTACGTAAAAGTTCCAGCCATGGTGATTGAGAAAGATCAAACCAAGTTGAACCTTTTAAATAAGATATACATGAATATTTTTGTGTCTAAAATCATAAAGGGTTATATCAGCCCCTCAAAAGTTTGAGGGTGAGCAAAATTGGATCCGGTTAGCTGGCCCACCCTACTTCGATCGGAGGAATGATCTCAGCCGTAGGATTTTTCTGCTGTTATTATAAATACTTAACACAAGGCCATATCGAAACCCTTTCACACCCTCCCGGCTTCCAAAACCCTAAAATCAGGCGTCACAGAGCACTGCAAACTCTGATCACCTTGACATTACAATGGGGAAATCCTTGAGGTCGAAGAGGGAGAAGAGGCTTAGAGCTATCAGGAGGGATATGGCCGAACCTCTCTACGAAAAGAAAGAGGCTGCTAAGCAAGCTGCCATGGAGGCTGCTCTTGCTGCCCCTAAGCTACCTGTTCGTACTCCCGTATCTAACTCCATGGAAGACGTTCCCTCCGCTTCTACCACCGTTGTCGCCCCACAAGGTGCCGGTATGTGATATCTTCTTTTCCCCATACCGCCTTTATGTTATTCATCTGTCTGTTATAATTTTCTTATTTTTCTTGTTCTGATTTGGAAATACTTAATTGATACATTTCCTTTTGATGTTTTTCTTATATTGTATGAAAGTTGAATCTGCTACATAGCTGAAATTTCATACGTGTAATAAGTATGCAGACTAGTGAAATTTTGTCTCTGGCAAGACAAATATGTTATATCTGTTGATTGCACTCTATGGTTTGATTGTTTAGCTGACTGTTTGCCAAATTCGAGACCCTCTTTGATTTTATGTTTTCTTAGCTGGCTTATTTGCAGAGGATTGCAGATTTATGTTTGTAATTCCTGAAACCGAATGCATTTCAAGAGGAATTTGTACCTCTTCATGTTGGGAGTTGGGCTTTATTTGATGAACCTTGCCTTTTAACCGTCTTCTATGTTTGTACTGTTTATGGCAAATAGTGAGTTCCATAGATTAGACACGTGGGAAACCAACAATGGCTTCAACTTGGCGGTTTATGTTTTGGATAAATCCAGTTTCCCCTGTCTGCTTCGATACTTTCTTGACCAAGAAACTGCTTGAGAACATGCTTTATGTCAAATTGTTCTATCATCTCAAGAATGATGTCTCTTATTGAGGTTCAAACTTACAATTAGGAAGATAAGAAATCTATGCATTGAATTTTTGTATGAGTTGTATAATCCTTTTGGGTAATACTGGATTTAGCTTCAAACTTGTTCTTCGCTGGCACTGTGGATGATTCTGAATATTTTTACTCCATACATGTTGAGGCACCATTTAGGTTTTTACTTTGTACCCGTGACTGTCAAAGTGGAAAGTTTGGAAAAACCTATGGCTTAAGCTACAAGCCAGAGAAGGGAAGGGGCACAACTTGTAAAGAACATGGTTTTATGTTTGTAATACACATCATACAAGCATAACAGATTATAGAAACCAAAAGGATGAACCTAGCACATAAAATAAAGGGGAACATTGTTTTCAATACAAGGTGCACAAAGAATAAAGTAATATTGAATTTTGATGTAGCCTTGGCTTTTGATATTACATTAGAATTAAAATGTCCTTTTTCAGTATCTTGATATCGTCTGCTAATGTGGGTTAGTGTTGTGTTGATATGTGATAGATGTGGATATGGAAGACGCTAGCCAGAAGACAGGAGCCTTGAAGCCTGTGGGTAAGAAGATGAAAAAGAAGCTGAAGATTGCAAATCGAAAGGGTCACACCAAGGGCAAGTTGAGGAGGAAACATGTGTAACACATCTGTCTGGAGCAGATTGATACATGGGGTAACTGGTTTCAGTTGTCATATGGTTGTGGAAAGCAAATAGGTTTAATTTGTTCAAGTTATTAACACCTCTATATGAACCACTTTGTTCCATACTTGAGTTTTGGAACGAGAGGGTGACCAGTTTTGTAAGCTCTTTTTATTCGAATGTTTGTGCCAACGCGTTTCCGGTGCATAATATATTGGTGTGCCTTGGCAAGTTGAGGAGGGTCAGGTCAATTCCCAATCTAAGCTGACATTTTGCAATCACCATCAAGAGAATATGCTATCCTGTTCAAACGCCCCTTTACTTATCAAATTCAGATCAAAATTGAAATTAACATCTCCAAAACCCTCAACAAAGAGATAAGGGGATGGCAAAATATTTGAAGTAGGGTTGGGCATGGGATGGGATGGAGGCTATCCCAGCCGTGGATCGGGATGAGATAGTCAAATCTGGATCCAATTTTGCTCACCCTCCACTTTGAGGGGTGATATAACCTTTATAGAAATGCTTCATTTTGAGGGTGATATAACCTTTATAGAAATGCTTCATTATCATTGTTTTTAATAAAGCTAAATATAATTGATTTTCTATTTTTTTTGAAAGTAAAAAACCATTGATAATGAAGCATTTCTATTGGTGGGTAATATCACCCCTCAAAGTTGGGGTGAGCAAAATTGAATCTAGCTAACCGTCGTAAACGTCGAGAATTTATTTCATATTTTCTATTTTTGTTATTTAAGTTCATTATTTAGTTTCCTTTTTATAGTTTTTGTGTTTTAATTTTGGGAAATTTCGGTTGGTACTCCTGTGGTATGGGGTATTTCGAATTTTGCCCATAATTTTTTAAAGTTCGGTTGATACCCCTCAACTTTTAACTTTTTTTTGAAATTTGCCCAACCGTTAAAAAACTGGTTAACTTTCACGTTTTCTATTAAAAAAATAAAAGAAAATTGAAAAGAAATTAAAAAAATGAAACAAAAGGAAATTGAAAAGAATGAAACGTATCTCCCCCAAGTATGTCACTCGAAAATCTCTGTGGCTCTCTCGAACAAACGTTGAAGACGATCCCCACTCAAATCTCCTCTCGAGAATGAACAAGGTGGCTAATGAAGACGATTCCTCTTCTCCATATCCCGATTTGAACCCCGATTATCCTTTCTTCAAAAAATTTATTTGTAATTGTGATTAGGGTTTATAGGTTTAGAGTTAGAGTTAGGTGTGAAATTATTTATTGAGTTGTTTGCGATTAAGGTAGTTGAATTAGACTCATTGTTGTTTGGTTGATTTGACTAATTGATTGAGTTTAGTTTGATGCTCATCTACACGTAGATTTCTGACTTGAATATGACTGTATTTTTTTCTCTTGAATATTGTCATTTTACTCAGATTACTACAACTCTTACTCAGACTTCAGTCTTGAATGTTTTGGTCTTGAATATTGTCATTTGTTTTGGTTAGTTACATGGAATCTTGATAGCATGTTCTTGGAATCGTTGTTAATCAACCTTTGTAGACATCCAGATCATCTGACAAGATGTTCTAATGACATTATATGGAACTAAGTAGGCACTTTTTGTCTATTGTAGTATAAAGTAGGCCTTTTTTGTATCTTGTAGACAAACTAGGTCCCTCTCATTTATTAATAAAGATTAATTGAAAGGGTTAATTAGTAATTTTAATTTAACTGAGTCCAAGCCCAATTTCAATTGAAGATCGGTAGGCCCAATCCGAGTTACATAAGGCCACGTCCAATTCGAGTTACGTAAGTCCATTACAAAATATAAATGTTGTAGCTAGTGAGTATCGAACTCTAGTCTTGAATGTTTTGGTCTTGAATATTGTCACTTGTTTTGGTTAGTTACATGGAATCTTGATAGCATGTTCTTGGAATCGTTATTAATCAACCTTTGTAGACATCCAGATCATCTGACAAGATGTTCTAATGACATTATATGGAACTAAGTAGGCACTTTTTGTCTTTTGTAGTATAAAGTAGGCCTTTTTTGTATCTTGTAGACAAACTAGGTCCCTCTCATTTATTAATAAAGATTAATTGAAAGGGTTAATTAGTAATTTTAATTTAACTGAGTCCAAGCCCAATTTCAATTGAAGATCGGTAGGCCCAATCCGAGTTACATAAGGCCATGTCCAATTTGAGTTACGTAAGTCCATTACAAAATATAAATGTTGTAGCTAGTGAGTATCGAACTCTAGACGACAGGGCCTCCCTCCCACCCTTATACTAGCTGGACTAATTGAACTTCGTGTATTCTCTTGTTCATACACGGTATTAGTACATAATGCTTAATACACAAGTTCAATTACACAATGTTAATACATAATTTTCATTTACACAAAGTCCGTCTTTTACACAAGCTTATCGTTTACACAAGCCCGTCTTTGTTTCAAGCCCATTCGAGTTACATAAGCCCAATTATATCTATAAAATATGTAGTCAATATCCCGTATTTATAAAATATGTAGTCAATATCCCGTATTTATAAAATATGTAGTCAATATCCCGTATTTATAAAATATGTAGTCAATATCCCGTATTTATAATTGCAAAAATTAAATTTTAGTTTTTCACTTTTTGAAATTATCTAGTTTGTGGCAATTTTGCAAATTTAAAAAATATGGGTCATAAATACAATTATAAACAGAGGAGCCTTTTTGTAAATATGCCAACATTTTAAAATTCAAATTAGGGTTATTGAGATTGCACTGCGGCTGCAACGAGGATTGTCCAGATCCGCCTCCAGGATTGCCCTGATCTGTAATGCCCCAATTAACTTAAACTCAACAAACCCCCAAATCTCACAAATTAGGGTTACTGTAGACCGAAATCTCACCAAAAAGAATTCAGAAATGGATCTGCAAAGGAGGAGGAGATGGATACTTGGCCGGAAAGAGGAAGACGGCGCCGGAAAGCGGAAGATGGCGCCGGCGGAAGAGAGTTGTTGTGGTGTCCGCGAAAGTCAGCAGATCGGCCCTATGGTAGGCGGCGAAGGTCTAGAGGCGGTCCTGGCGTGCGAAGGGGCCTGGCGTGCGGCGAACTTGGTGTGCGACGGTCATCAGGGCGAACCCCCCTTCGCGTACACTTGCGGATGGCCTGGTAGGCGGACCTTGCGGTGGACTTGGTGTGCGGCGGACCTAGTAGGCGGCGAACCCCCCTTCGCGAACACTTGCGGTGGAGGCCCAGACGTCTCGCTCGCCCCTCCGTGTCGGAATGATGCTAGCGGCGAGGCGGTGCTTCCTGGCAGCGGCGTCGGATCTGTGGTGACCGGGCACAGAAGGTGGCGGCAGCAGTGATACGAAGAAGATGAATGACTGCGAGAAACCCTAACTGGGTGTGAAATCTGACGGTTGAATGATTTTATAGGATTATATTTTATGTTTTTCCCTTATGCCCCTTGGATTAATTTATTTTTGATTTAAAAATTTAGGTAAAAAATAGAGGGGCTAGTTAGTTTACATTAAACAAAAAGGGCCCTATTTCACCAATTTTCTCTTTAGACATTCTATTGACAGGTTTAAGATAAACAAAGCCCTTTGCTCCTCGAAATAACCATAATTAAGAGAAATGAAGGTTCTAGTTGAGGTTGAGGTTGCTCGTCTTCACAGAGTAGTGGATTTTCATGTTTTTCTTAATAAATCGGGATCGGACCAGTTCTTATACCATATTCTCAATCTCTTGAGTTAACTTGTTAAATGTTTACATACTATTTTTCCAGCAAGACTACTTGACAATGGCTATGTTAACATATATGGGTATCAGTAACAAGTACAATGGTTATGTTCCCTTTAACTTATAGATTCACGTAAGTGATTTGGGATCTCAACGACCAATTCTTCATTTCGACGAAGGTGGTCTATTGAAGATGAAGTAGAAGTTGACTAATCTCGGTGTGAGTATCCGAGGAAAGTTGATTCTGTATGATCTGAGAATGGGCTTGACGGTCCAACACGGCTAGTGTTGAGTGGTTCATCGATCTTGAAAGTATGAGACACCAAATTTCTTTGATCAAAGATCCTAACCATCTCTTTCACCCCTACCCCATAACATAGTATTAGGATCAGAGCGCAACCATACTTGCCTCTATTCATACAGAAACCTCATGAGAAACACGAGAAGAGAGAATATTGACACACAACCATCAATAAGAAACAATCCCCAAAAGTCGTCAAGTCCAAGACTACCCGACGAAGAAATGGACGTGCTACTTGGGTTTGAGCAACTTGAATTTTGTGCCGAACCATTTTCTCCCTATGGATGACATTGGATCTCCCTCAGTCGCATTCTTAATTCGGTGGGAAACATAATCTACAAGAGGAGATCCAAGTGGGAAAACAAATCCAAACCCAACAGTCTTATAGGTTGGAGGTATTGTAATGTACTTGGAGCAATAATAAGCAAGAAAAACGTTCAAGTATTGGATTTCATTGAATGCAGCTGCAATCCCTCCTTTCCCATCTCTTTTGTGAGAAGATTATCTAGTTCTTGAACACTTTAGTAGGTTTTTAGATTTGATTCACGAAAAGCCTTTCTAATTAGAAGCTCCTTGACAAAAGACCCTTCTTGGTAGCTGATGACATGAACTATGTGCTATCATATTCATGCATATTGCGAGTATTTCACCTCAGTTTACATACATTTGGTGCGAAAATGGATCAATATTGGACTTAGCATCATGATGGATCAAGGAGGAGCCTTAAAGATAGGAAAAGATATGAAGAGAAACCATAAAGAAAGATAGAAGACGGAGCTAAAAGATAACACGCTGCAGAAGAGAAAATCGGTCGATCTTGTAAAGGAAATCGACCGATTTTTATAAAAATCACTCGATTTCTATCTTAAATCACCCGATCTCTATCAACACGTCTTCAAAAGATAAGATTTGCAACCCTAGCTTTCTTCTATAAATAAGGGACGTCTTGCAACTCCAAAGATCATCCAAAAATCATCAAGAAACCCTAGGAAATAACAAGGAAAGACAAGGAGAAACACATTCAAGATCCGAGATTCAAGATTGAAGATAAAGTGAAATTTTTTGAGTTTTTCTTCGTGTTTATATTCTATTGGTTTTGAACACAAGATTTGGAGTTTTTCTTTGCTTTTAGTTAGTTTTTAGAGATTGAGAACCTTTGTTAAGGATTGTTTGCTTTTATTTCAAGATTCATAGTTTTCTTTATTTTCTTGATTCAGTTACTTTCTTGATTCTAATCATGTGTTGTTGGCTAAAACACTTGCGATTCTAGGGTGATTGGTTGAAGATTGTGGTTTAGATGATGATAGAATGAACCTCACGTCGAGATTGGATCTTGAGAGTTGTTTTTATCCTTGCAGAGAAGAAAAATCAGGTTGTTCTTGGTGAAAAATCGGCCGATTTTATACAAGAACAAGACGATTTTCCTTCTTACGTAACCTTGATGCTTTATCCTTAAATCTTGGTTAAAGATTGCTTAAACCCTAGCCTTGTTGAACCTTTCTAACCTATATCCAAGCTTGGGAAGAGACTTACTCGGTGATTCCCTTTCTTGGTTGCCAAAGATGATGAGTTCTAGGTAATAGAAGATTCAACACCCTCTATTAGGTTTGAGTGTGCCAATTCCTTGCCTTTGTGAGCTAACCTGAGACTTACCCGGTGATGGTTAATTGTATTCCCTTAGGTTGAGTGGCTGGTTTGAGAGTATAATTCTTTTCCTTAGATCTCTAACCGACAAAGGACTCAACAAAGTTTATTAAGAGCCTTTGGGTTGGGATAGTGGATAGTGAGACCTCCCCCGTGATCTATCCCACCGTAGAAACACATTTCCTTTGCAATCGTAACTCTGTCAATAGATCTTTAGAAATCTTGAATCGAAAACCACAATTGGATACTTTGATCTCTAGAATTTGCGTTTTTCTCATTTCTTGTATACAAACTCGTTATTTGTCTTTTATGTGGGATTTTTCTAAACTAGATTTCTTTATCGCTTGATTTCACCAAGTCCCTGTGATCGACCCTGAAATATTTTCTTATACTGCGATTGATCCGTAAACTACGGGTTCGCTATTGATTTTATTCTCTGTATAAATTTAAGGGTTATTTGCATACACACTTTTGAGCGAACAAGTTTTGGGCGCCGTTGCTGGGGACTTGGTCTAGACCAAGTTCGGTATTTCGGTTATCTAGCTTAGACGCTTTTCCTTTTGCTATTGACCTTTTGCTTTGAGTAGTTTTGCTTGCAGGAATTCTCTTTTCCTTTATGGGTTCATGCGAAGTACTCACAAAAATAGAGAACTCATTCCTTACGATACGAAACCAGAAAGAAACATTCAAAGAAGGATAAGAGAAGCTAGTCAAAGAAGAATGGCTGAAGTAGACGCCCAAACTGCATTGAAACGAGCCTTGGAACAAGTGAGGGTTTCAAATCAACGAACACGCATGCAGAAGAACAAGCACGTCAAGTAGAGGAAGCAACTCACAAAAGGGAGGAAGCATTCGAGCGCAATTGGACGAGCTGAACAACAACAACATAAGAAACCAACTCCTTTAAAGAGGAGGAAACATCCGCGTTGAAATACCGCCTCCCAATGCAGCTCACCCTCATCCACAAGGCACGGAACCTCATCCTCCAATGAGGAACGTTATAATGGATCCAACTGTAGAAGAACCGCAAACGCTTCGACAAAGAATGGATCCAACACAACGTACCCACCCTATCGGAATAGACTTCGGAAATCCCGTTGACCATGATTATGAGTTCCGCGCTAATGTTATTACTATAATCCGCCAAATTCAATTTGGAGAATCCCCAGGGGAGTCTCCTCATTTACATTTACAAAACTATGAAATTCTTATGAATACATTGAGACCCGCTAGATTAGAAACTAACAATCATAAATTGCGAGGTTTCTCTTTTTCTTTGAAAGACAGGGCACAAGCATTACTTCCATCTCTACCGTAAGGAAGAATAAACACATGGGAGGATATGACCTCCAAATATCTTACAAAATTCTTTCCACCTTCCAAGACAGTGGAATTTAGAGGTAAAATCAATGCCTTTTCTATGAAAAATAGGGAAAGCTTGTTCGAGTCTTGGGAGAGATTCAAGGACCTTCTATTTGATTGTCCTCATCATGGAATCTCAAGTATAGAGCTTCTTGAGATCTATTACAAAGGCTTGGATGATGACACTCAACTCCGACTTCAATCCCTCTCCAGAGGTACTTTCATGGATAAACGCGTTGACGATGCATGGGAGTTTATTGAAAAGCAAGCTTTGGTGCAAGATAATTATTCCCAAAGAAGCAATGATGATAGACTCCGGCATCCCGGAGTCCATGAGGTATGTACTACTACCACTTTATCCTCTGAAGTTGATAATCTTAAATATATGATGAAAGAGATGCGGAAAAATCAAGCACCGGCACAATCGAGCTTGCCTCCTAAGGAGCGAGATGCGAATTACACGGGGCGAGGAAATTATCAAGGAAATTGGAACAACAATTACCACAAAAAAATTCTCAAAGAGGGGGTGGATGGCGTCCCGATCATAGTCATCCTGGGTTTTCATACTCAAATCCGGATGGCGTACTCAATCCGCCCGCATCATTTAGCAATGCTCCACCACCAAGGACTCAAAATCCCCCACCGGTGATAACTCCACCTTGATTATGAATTTTTTTATGTCAATAATGGAAGACTTAACATTTATATGCGGTTTTATAAACTAACAAATATCAATTATATTTCTATATTGTATGTCTTGGTTTGTTTGTTCAAATGCGTGTAGGCCTTGAAAAGCATTTCAAAGCTAAGGAAGAACTCGAAGCCTTGAAAAGCATTACAAAGGAAATATTCGGCTAAGGTATTCTCTACATCACACACATATCTACAAGAGAGAATCTAGGAGAAGATTTTCAAAAGCCAACCAAATCCAACAAGAAGATTTCCACCGGCATCTCAAGGAGAAGATCTCGGCTGAAATCAAAGATCTTCAACGACATCTCAAGGAGAAGATCTCGGTTCAAAGTAAGAGATACTCAAAGATCTTCAACGGCTTTCAAGAAGAGAAGATCTCGGGTAGAATTCCAACAGCTTGATAAGAAGATCTTCCAAAAAGGCTTAACTAGAAGATATGGTGAAGATTCTCAACAACCATCAAGAGAGAGGATACGGTGAAGATCCTCACACAGCTATCAAGTGAAGATCTAGGGCTTGATTTGAAGATGAAGATCTTACAACAGCTACTTCATAACAAGGATTCCGCTCAACCAAGCCGCATTTTCAATGGAGAAAGAGAATCATTACAATGGCTATCTTACAACGGCTAAATAAGATCTCCATAGAAGACTATAAATGAAGATGACAAATGAAGAAGAAAAACAACAATCTTACATGGATAAGAAAGAAAGTCTTCAAGCGATCAAACATCTTCATTTTTTCAAAAGTTTATCTTCCTCTTTAGCTTACAAACGTTTACATCCTTAGAGTGCGATAAACACTAGGGCTCCATTGACATATCTAGAGAGTGTTATACTTGAGTGTGTTACTTTGTGAAGTAACTAGGCTATTATTGCTAGAGTAGAGTTGAATAGATCGTAGCATTGAGGATACATTGAGAGAAGAAAAAGATTTCTTCTAGGTTGTATCTAGGACTCTTTGAGCAAATAATAGATAGTTAGATCCTAGGGTCGAGAAACCCTAGGACGAAGACGTAGGTTGTTAGAGTTGAACTTCGTAAACATATCGTCGTGTCGATATTTTCTATTCCGTACTTTCTATCGCTTAAATTGTGACTAACGATATTTTGTAGGTTTAGAAGTCAAGGCCTTGAAATCCACTTCAAAGGCTTGAGAACCAGTTTTGTCACTAAGCGCACAGATCGACTTAAAGGCCTTGAGATTAGTTTCAAAGCCTTGATATACGATATTACGAAAAGTTCTCATACTCTATTCAACCCCCTTCTAGAGTATTTATATCTTTATTATTCACCTATTCGGTTCTTCAACCGGGATTCAACCAACCTCCAAAGGATCCGACGAAGGCGATGTTGGGAAAAAGTGTTAATAGAGATGAAAGACGACATTAATTCTCTTTCTAATGCTCAAAAAGCCTTGGAAAATCAGGTTTTTAGCAAAGCCGGAGAGGTTTTCAAAGATCAAGGAAGACTTCCCGGAAGAACTAAAAACAACCCGAAGGGGCAAGTGATGGCTATTACCACAAGAATTGGAATTAAAAATAATGAGCCATTGCCCAAGAGCATGGATAAAGGGAAGCAACCTATGATCGAGGAGGATTCAGAGCCAAGCAACAAGGGGAAAGAGAAGGAAAAAGAATCAGTCTATGTACCTTCTCCAGCATACAAACCACAAATCCCTTTCCCGCAATCTCGCGCTAGAGCGCGCCTCGACAAATACTTCGGTAAGCTCCTTGAACTTATGAGCAAGCTACATACTAATATCCCGTTTATGGATGCCATTGTAAGTATGCCAGCATATGGGAAGTTCTTGAAGGAATTCCTTTCTAACAAAAGGAAATTAGAAGATGTTGGGGAAGTAAGGATGACCAAGAGGTCATCCGAACTTATCCAAACTATAAGAGAGGAGATGCCGCCTAAGTTAAGGGATCCCGGATCCTTCTACATTCCCATAGGCATTGGAAAGGTGACTTACGAAGCCTTATGTGATCTTGGAGCAAGCATGAGTATAATACCCCTAACATTGTGCGAAAAAGATGGACTCAGTGCGCCAAAACCCGTCAAGATGACGCTCTACATGGCGGATAAGTCCGTAACACACCCTGTGGGAATTCTCGAAGACATTCCCGTATTGCTAGGTAAGTTTTACATTCCTATTAATTTTGTTGTTCTAGACATTCCTGCCGATCATCCCGTTCCAATCATACTTGGAAGACCTTTCCTTACAACTTTGGGTTGTTGCATGGTAGATTACAAGAATGTCACACTCTCCTTCAACATCGGTGAGGATAATGTACAGTTCCAACTGGCTGCAATCATCAAAGGGTCAGCCCTTGGAGAAGATATTTTCAACACTTATGATGAAGAAGAATCAAGGGAAGAGGTAAGCTCTATCTTACTCAAAGATCCGCTTGAAAATGTGATAAGCTTGAGCATTGTTGAAGAAAAAGTAGAAGAGGATTGTAACATTGAAATCCGAGCGCTAAGAACGTTGGAGGAAGACCCAAAGCGACTTTGAAGTGCTAGAAGAAGCTTCGGAAAAAGCTGAAAAAATCGACCTCCTACACAAAAATCGACCGATTTTTCCTATTAATTTATTTAATTCACCCGATTTTTTCCATGTCGATTGTGAGATCGACCAAAAAATCGACCGATTTTTACCTAACAAGGGCGATTTTCCTGATACTTTGCAAACTTCTCCGAAATGAAATACAAGCGTTCTTTGATGCAATAACACACCTTCCTCAACTTCAGAAGCACCTTCAATCACTTTGCTTGGACATAACTTATCAATCAAAGAACCTCCCACCTTGGAGTTGAAACCTCTTCCCGCACACTTAAGGTACGCATTTCTAGGACCAAACTCTACATATCCGGTCATAGTTAGCGCTAATTTAACTGAAGATGATCTTAGTAGGTTAAGGCATGAATTAAGACTGCATAAGAAAGCTTTAGGATACACTATAGGTGATTTTGTTGGTATTAAGCCTTCTTTATGCATGCATAAAATTTTGATGGAAGATAACAATAAACCTTCACGAGAACCTCAAAGACGGTTAAATCCGATCATGAAAGAGGTTGTGGAGAAGGAAATCCTTAAGTTACTTGATGTAGGTATTATCTTCCTTATTTTTGATAGCAAATGGGTGAGCCCTGTCCATGTGGTTCCAAAGAAGGGAGAAAATGACCGTTGTAAGTAACAAAAACAACGAGCTCATTCGAATAATTATAATAACAAGATGGAGGATGTGCATTGACTATAGGAAATTGAACGTTGCAACAAGGAAGGATCACTTCCCTCTCCCTTTCATCGATCAAATGCTTGAAAGATTGGCACAACACTCATACTTTTGCTATTCGGATGGGTATAACGGTTTCTTCCAAATTCCCATCCACCCCGATGATCAAGAGAAGACTAGATTTACCTACCCTTGGGGTACGTTTGTTTATAGAAGGATGCCGTTCGGACTTTGCAATGCATCGGCCACCTTCTAAAGGTACATGATGGCCATCTTCTCCGAATACATAGAGAACATTATATAGGTTTTTATGGATGATTTTTTAGTTTATGGTTCCTCTTTTGATTATTGTCTAGCTAACCTTTCTCTAGTTTTGCAAAGATGTAAAGACACTAACCTTGTCTTGAGTTGGGAGAAGTGTCACTTTATAGTTAGCAAAGACATTGTTTTAGGCCATATAGTTTCCAGTAGCGGAATCGAAGTGGATAGGGCGAAGATCGAGACCGTCGAGAGGCTACCTCCACCAACTTCGGTGAAGGGAGTAAGAAGTTTCCTTGGTCATGTAGGTTTCTATAGGAGATTCAATGAAGACTTTTCTAATATTTCTAAACCATTGACTAACCTAATAATGAAAGACGTGGATTTTGAGTTTTAAAAGTTTTGTCTAGATGCATTCTACAGGATTAAGGAAGCCTTGATATCCGCTCCTATCATTCAACCGTTGGATTGGAAACTCCCCTTTGAGACCATGTGCGACGCTAGTGATGTAGCCGTAGGAACCGTGCTTTGAAAAAAGAAGGATGGAATCACTTATTCCATCTACTACGCTAGCAAGATGCTAGATGATGCTCAACTAAACTACACTACAACAGAACAAAAGTTATTGACAGTGGTCTATGCCTTTGAGAAGTTCCGCTCTTACCTTGTGGGAGCGAAAGTAATCGTCTACACTGACATGCAACAATCCGGTACTTGCTCACAATAAGGATGCAAAACCGTGGCTCATTAGATGGATCCTCCTTCTACAAGAGTTCGACTTAGAGATCCGTGATAAGAAAGAATTTGAGAACTCGGTGGCGGACCATCTAAGCCGACTTCCTCCTAGCACAATGAAGAACGAGGATATGCCCATAGATGACTCTTTTACGGACGAGCAGTTGCATGAGATCAAGGAATGCCTTCATCAAATCTCAAGAGGTAATGAACCTTGATATGCTGATTTTGTTAATTACTTGGTTTGTCAAGAAATACCTCCAGGATTGTCATATACACAAAGGGAGAAGTTCTTCAAAGACTGTTCGATCCAAATGGTGTGTGCAAGCTTTAAATTTTTAACCCAAGAAGTATGCTTAAAACAAGGATGCGAACCCGCAGTGTACGGGTCAATTGTAATAAAAGCAAGAATTCCAGGGGTTGATCACAGGGACTTAGGTGAAACAAAGCAAGTATAGGTCGTCAATGCAACTAATAACCACAAAAGCGATTAAAGCAATCAAAGATGATAATAAAGTCAATTAAGGGAAATATGCAAATTCTAGGGATTAAAGCATCTAGTTGTGGTTCCAACTCAAGATCTCAAGGTAAGTGGACAAAGCTGAGGTTTTGCAAAGGGAAGGTGTTACTAAAGTGGAATAGATCACCGGGTAAGCCTCACTACTCACAATCCCAAGCCAAAGAACCTATCACCGGGTAAGTCTCAACGTACTAAGGACATAAATTATAATATCAAACCAACACACCAACTAAGGGAATAGAATCAACCTTTACCGGGTAAGTCTCAGGCTAACTCACAAAGATGGGATGAAGGCACACTCAAACCCCAATAAAGGATAAACCTTTATTACCTACACTTATGATCTTGGGTAAACAATCTAAGGAATTACCGAGTAAGTCTCATCCTAAGCTTGCATTGAACCAGGAAAGGTGTAATAAGAATAGGATTTGGCAAACTAAAAACTTAACTTTCAGTTACGGATCAGATAAGGTCACCTCGGTCAGTCAAGTTCCACCCCGGCCGAGATGTTCATCGACTGAACGAGATGTTCTAAGGTTAAGGATAAAGACTCGAGCTTTCAGGGTCCTACTGGGATTTAAGAATATTCTATCACTATTTTTCCCACAACCTTCAGCCAATCACCGTAGAATCGCACAAAGAAATTAGCCACTCATCATCATGAAAGCAATAATCAAATATATGGGAAGAGAATGAATATTTGAACACAAAAACCTTAAGAACAAGGCTTCAATAACTGAATCAAATATCAAACAAATCAGCGTTCCTTGGATTACAAATCCAACAAGACAATCGAACGAATGGGAATCTAAGAAAGTCTTACAAATCCCCTTAAACAATTATCTCAAAGGGAATCTAAGAAAGTCTTACAAGTGCCTCGGTCGAGGTTATGCAACTGGGACCGAAGTTGGAGATTCTCTTCTCCTGGATTAGTTTTTCAATCTTAGCTCCTGGATCTTCTTCGAGTGCCTTTAAGCTCCGTATATCTGCATCACAAGAAGCATCTATACCTTCCTCCATTAAGCTAAAACTAATAACTCTTTCAAGTGGATCATTAATAAGGATAGAGCTCACCAATTTTCTTGATTCTTCTTCATCATAGATGTTGAAGATATCATCCTCCAGCGGCTCCACTTTCATTGCAGCAAGCAATGCAAACTCCACTTGATCACCGCCAATGTTGAATTGCAACTTGGCGTTCTTACAATCCACATTGCAACCCGAAGTTGCTAGAAATGGTCTCCCGAGAATGATAGGAACGGGATAATCTGCGGGAATATCAAGCACAACAAAGTCTACAGGTAAGTAGAAGTTACCTAATTTAACTGGAACGTCTTCCAAAATGCCCACGGGATGGGTAATGGAGCGGTCCGCCATGTACAATTTTATCTTCACCGGCTTGGGCTCTCCAAGTCCGATCTTCACACATAGCTCCAGCGGAATAATGCTCACACTGGCTCCTAGATCACACATTGCCTCACAAGTAATATCCCCAACTTGAATGGGAATGCAAAATGAGCCGGGATCTCTCAACTTGGGTAACATCTTTTCCTTCATGATTTGAATGAGCTCTGAGGATTTAGATGTCATCCTTACTTCACCAAAATCTTCCAGCTTTCTCTTCCTTGATAGAATCTCTTTTAAGAATTTCCCATAGGCGGGCATCCCTAGAATAGCATCAAGAAAAGGGATATTAATATGTAATTTATTCATCAAGTCAAGGAACTTACCAAAGTGCTTGTCTAGATGTGCTCTGGCCCTTAACTGGGGGAATGTAAGTGGTGGTTTATATGCAGGAGGTGGGACATAAACTTCAGTTTTGTCCGACGCTTTCTGTGACTCCACCTTGGATGGTACCTCGACCGAGGTGTTCTTCGTCTGTACCTGGACCGAGGTGTTCTTCACTAGCATCGACCGAGGCAATGGATCTGCAGTTTTCAATCCACTTCTCGTCGTTATTGCCATGATCTGTCCCTTGGGGTTGCTCTCTGTCCTTGCTGGGAGCTTCCCTGTATCTTTCTTCTCTGGTTGGGACGAGCTTGATCCAGGCTCCTGGCTCTTCAATGGAGTAGAAGAAGAAGAAGAGAGGAAAGGATTAGAAGAATTATTTGAATTGGAGTTAAAGTAAGGGTTACCCGGATTTTGATTTTGATTGTTGGGCCTCCAATTGTTGCTGTTGGAGCCTCTATTGTTGTTGTAGTTGTTGTTCCGGGAACCATTGTTGTTCCTTGAGCCTTGATATCCTTCCTCTTCCTTCTTGGTATGAGCAACCAAAAGATTCTTCAATTGCTTCACATCATTCTTGAGGGAAATGAGTTGATTATCATTTGATGGAGCTTCCTGAAAATTAACTCTCTTAACTCCATTTTCAGCTCCTTGGTGCGAGTACTTCTCTATGTGCAAAGCTTGTTTTTCAATGAATTCCCAAGCTTCATCAATCGGCATGTCCATGAATGTGCCGGCGGATAGTAGTTGAAGGCTGAATTGGGTAGCTCCATCCAATCCCTTGAAGTAAATCTCCAACAACTCTATCTTTGGAATCCCATGATATGGGCAATCCAAAAGAACATCTTTAAATCTTTCCCATGATTTGGACAAATTCTCCTTGCCCTTCATGATAAATGCATTGATCTTCCCTCTCATTTCAACAGTTTTGGAGGGGGGAAAGAATTTTGTCAAGAACTCCGTCGTCATCTCCTCCCAAGTGTTGATCTTTCCGGGAGGAAGAGACTGGTACCAAGTAAGCGCCCTGTCTTTCAAAAAAAAGTAAAAAGGCCTTAACTTGTAATTATTATTTTCCACCCTTGAAGGTTGCAAATGTTGATGTGGAGATTCCCTCTCTAAACCGCCAAACTGGCATTGGCGGATCATGGAAAGAACTTGCGGTCGAAGTTCATAATCATGCTCCGCTGGATCTCCTAGGTTGACTCCTGGACGCCTCACTTGCTGGTTTGGGTCCATTCTCTGCCCTAGGGTCTATGAAATACCTGCAAAAAGTACATCTCGGACTGGCATCCGAGGTGGAAGTATCTCGGCCGGGGCAGCTGGAGCGGGATCCTGCCTCGGTCGAGGGTCTGATCGATGCAAGATCTGAGCTCGCAACTCAGCCATGTCAGCTGCAATCTTTACAGCTCTGGTGCGATTTTCCTCCCTTTCACACTATAATTCCTCCCTATTGACGCGCAGCTGCTCCATTGCCTCATTCAACTCGGCCTCAAGATCGCGATCGTCTCGATTGGCCATTTTCACTTCTTTCAAGCGTCTCTTATATGTCTTGTTTGGTTCGGGATCGTAAGGAACGATTTCCTTCCTAGCACGGGTTCTTCGCATAAACCTAAAAAGAAAAACCTGCGAAAGTCACTCAAGTAGAGTGGTTAGTAGCAACAGGGGCAATAGCCCCAAAAGACAACCATAACCGGCTCGGTCTAGACCAAGTCCCAAGCAACGGCGCCAAAAACTTGTTCGCTCCAAATGGTGTGTACAAGCTTTAAATTTATAACCCAAGAAGTATTCATAAAACAAGGATGCGAACCCGCAGTGTACGGGTCAATTGTAATAAAAGCAAGAATTCCAGGGGTCGATCACAGGGACTTAGGTGAAACAAAGCAAGTATAGGTCGTCAATGCAACTAATAACCACAAAAGCGATTAAAGCAATCAAAGATGATAATAAAGTCAATTAAGGGAAATATGCAAATTCTAGGGATTAAAGCATCCAGTTGTGGTTCCAACTCAAGATCTCAAGGTAAGCGGACAAAGCCGAGGTTTTGCAAAGGGAAGGTGTTACTAAAGTGGAATAGTTCACCGGGTAAGTCTCACTACTTACAATCCCAAGCCAAAGAACCTATCACCGGGTAAGTCTCAAGGTACTAAGGAAAGGAATTATAATCTCAAACCAACACACCAACTAAGGGAATAGAATCAACCTTTACCGGGTAAGTCTCAGGCTAACTCACAAAGATGGGATGAAGGCACACTCAAACCCCAATAAAGGATAAACCTTTATTACCTACACTTATGATCTTGGGTAAACAAACTAAGGAATTACCGGGTAAGTCTCATCCTAAGCTTGCATTGAACCAGGAAAGGTGTAATAAGAATAGGATTTGGTAAACTAAAACACTTAACTCTCAATTACGGATCAGATAAGGTCACCTCGGTCAGTCAAGTTCCACCCCGGCCGAGATGTTCATCGACTGAACGAGATGTTCTAAGGTTAAGGATAAAGACTCGAGCTTTCAGGGTCCTACTGAGATTTAAGATTATTCTATCACTGTTTTTCCCACAACCTTCAAACAATCATTCTAGAATCGCATAAAGAAATTAGCAACTCATCATCATGAAAACAATAATCAAATATATGGGAAGAGAATGAATATTTGAACACAAAAACCTTAAGAACAAGGCTTCAATAACTGAATCAAATATCAAACAAATCAGCGTTCCTTGGATTACAATCCAACAAGACAATAAAACAAAAGGGAATCTAAGAAAGTCTTACAAATCCCCTTAAAAAGCTATCTCAAAGCTATCAATCCTTCCTTGATTGATCTTCAATCTTCCTTCCTTCCTTCAAAGCTTTCAGAAAATCCTCTCTTTGCTGGTTATTCTCAGCCTCCAAGCATGGTTGAACTTGTGGAAAATCCAACCCTTTATATAGGAGAATTATCTCCCAAAGATAATAATATCTTAAAAAGATAATTTCCTAATAAAATATATCCATATCTCTAAAATAGATCTCCCAAATATATGATCTTCCTTCCAGAAATCCAGCCAAAAAATATAAGATCTCTCCTTCCAAAAATAAAAGATCTTAGCCAAATAAAATATATCTCGCCGCGTTAGGGTATTCGCCTCGGTCGAGACGCTCCTCTAGATCACCTCGGTCGAGGTGACTCTGTGGTCAACCGAGGTGAATCTCAGCTGAAGGTGAAATCTCTCAAATCTGGTCAAATGACTCCCTTGCTCCTTAGCTCCATTTTGATGCAAAACGTGTTATTTTACCTATGATTACAACGAAACTTTGGGTAGACCTCGATTCCCATAAAGGTAGATGAAACAACAATATAATCACATAATATACACCCATACATGCAGATTATTGAAGATAAAACGTCTAAACAAGTCCCAAAATAAAGAGTATAATACATGCTATCAAAGACGTACAACATTACTACTAGAATGAACCTCTTCTTTTCAAAAGAGGTCCGGACAGGATGATTAGAAGATTCATTCCGGAAGATGAAGCGGAAAACGTTATCCGCCATTGCCATTAATTACCTTGTGGAGGACATGCTAGTTCCCACAAGACATGCGCTAAGGTACTCCAATCCGGTTTCTTTTGGCCTACTCTATTTAAAGATGTGCAAAACTTTGTTGTCTCTTGCGATGCTTGCCAAAGAATAGTGTTACACTAGAGATGTAGCACAAATAGCTTTACATTTATAAACTCGATATAAAATCCTAAACTACCTAGCGAAACCCGCAGTGTACGGATCGTTATGTAGGAAGAAAAGTATTCCGAGGTCGAACACAAGGACTGATTTGAAATCAAGTCATTCAATGATCAAAGATAGTGTAAATCTAAACTAAGATGAGATGAGGAATAAAGAAAGGGCAAAACACAATATTTTTGGATGGTTTTGAGTGATCAAACAAGGATCACAAATATATCAACACAAACAAGCAACACAAACACACAAACACAAAGAATGAGATAAGAGGTAAGAAAGCGGATTCTAGAGATTCGGAATTCCGATTATGACAATGGACTGATGCTTCTAAAGATCTAAGGAAGGTTGTGGTTGTTCGGAGTTGGGTGTTTCTCTAATGGGAGCAATTACCGGGTAAGTCTCATGCTCCACCAGTCTCGCACCTAAGGTCCTATTACCGGGTAAGTCTCAAGGAACCTAAGGACGGGAATTCTACACAAACCGACCACTACCTAAGGGTCAAACCCCTCCTTACTAGGTAAGTCTCGGAATGGATAAGTCTTAGGCAACGATCCTAGCACACTCAATCCAATAGCGGCTTTTTTGGCTCACTACTACCTAGAGTTCACCATCTTATGCATCTAAGAGAGGAAATTACCGGTTAAATCTCATCCCTCATAAAGGTTGCTAGCATTAGGTCACTCTAAGCTAGATTAGGCTAAAAAAACACTAGGATTTCAACACATCTACATCCTAACATCCAGATTCATCAATACAAGCACAATAGAGAAAATCACGGGTGGATCATGGAAACCATGGCCGTGGAATCATGAAGAACAGGGCGTGATTCTACACTGAGTTGGGGTTTCGAACACAAATCGATCCTAAGGCTAACATGGAAGTCCATACAATCATAGTCCAAATCATAAACATCATTCCTTCACCCTAGAATCACAACTATTCAGCCAACAACATACATTTCAAGATCAAACTTCACAAATAGAGCATGCTTGCAAGTCATGGCTAGATAATGAAGAATAATCCAAAGAAAACACATTAAAAGCTAGAATAGAAGTTACCAAATCTTACAAAGGCTCCAAGAGCTGTTCCAAGTTGTCAACAATGGAAACCTCACTCAAAACCACTCTAATATCACTTTAAAACGAAAATCTACACTAATCTCTTCCAAGAACACCCACAATGGGTGCTTGGATGAGAGGCTACAATGGAGAAGTGTTTTGGGGAAGAAGCTAGGTAAAAAAGGGAAGAGAGAGATCCTCAAATACAGCCTGCAACATCACTTAAATACTCCTCCAATAAGCAAAGGTCGGGCAAAGAGATCATGGAACACGTGTCAAAGTGGTCCATACAGAAACCACGTCCAAAACCACGGGCGTGGAAATAGCCTCTGGGCCGTGGTTTTGCTCTACAAACTCTCCTTGGATCATCAAGCAATGAGTTGGTGCAAGGCATGCGCCAACAAGGTCCTATGTGTTCTCCTTTGCTCCTAGCTTGCTCCTTAAAGAGTTCGGATGTGTGCCACCATAAGGAATGATCCTCGAATGTATTGATTAAGCTCCAAAAGCTCCCCAAAATACCTACAAAACCGACAAGAGTTCGTGTAGACGTCTATTTCGACAATATGCATGCATTAAGCGTAAACGCCACGAACTAATGCGGAAACATGCATGAAAGGAAAGGAAAACTATCTAAAAGAGTGCCTAAACTAGTGTCATAAATCATGTCATCAAAATACCCATACTTAGCACTTGCTCGTCCCCGAGCAAGGTCCAACTATAGGATACGAGATGGCATGATTTATGAATGCAGAAAAACAGAAAAATATTTTTTGAATTATGCTTCTAAAATTGGATCACCTTCATAGTCATGTTTCATGGCAATGGACAATCAATCATGTATTAAATGAATAAAGGCACGGAAAGACAATCATACTTAACCCGAAAGCATGCATGAAAGGTAAAAATGATGAAGTCAAGATGATCATGAGAATATCCAATCTAAATCACTAAGTCATACACATAAGCAAATAGGTCTTAAGGACTTAGGAAAGAAGAGGCCAAGAAACGTGATGATAAGGTGGGAATTTTCTAAGGTCATGTGGTGCAAATCCGGGAAAGGAACTAAACAACCACAACTTCACATTTATACTTCATCCACCAAAGTGTATTTTTCTCCATCTTTTCTTTCTTTTCTTTTCTTTTCTTTTTCATTTTCTTTTTCTTTCACTTATTTTTGAGACAATGACATTGGTCTACAAAAGCCAAAACCTTGATGATTAGCGGACCTTGGGATTTCCCAGAGGTGCCTCACACCGGGCGCACATACCAAGGCTCGTTAGGACATTCGGTTTATCCGACTTTGGCAAGGCACAAACACCCGATTATGTGAATGGTGCCGAGTTACTCGTCATCAAAACCAAAGTCCCCAAACCTATATTTTTTTCTACACTTTTCACAACACATTTTCAACAACTTCATTCACAAAATTCAAACACCAACTTCACCACCCCATACTTGCTTTTCACACACTCAACACACTCACATGCTCTTATTCCCGGATGGGTCAAAAGAGGTCAAATTTTTAATCAAGTGAGGTGCTCAAACAACATGATCAAGATGAGAAGAAGAGAGATGAATTGCCTTAATCGTTCCTAGATGATGTGCATGAACTAGAATGTAATTTCGACCATCAATCCTCAATCCAATCAAGGCAAACATCATAATCACAATTCATACATAGGATTCAAAAGAAGTATTTCAAGTCCACATATGCATAAATCTATTCAACACACAAGGCCATCCATAGCCAATTCACAAAACAATCTCATCATAAGGGTCATATCCAAACTAGGAAGCACAAAATTTTAAATTTTTTTTGATTTTTTGAAATATATATGTGCAATGCAAAAACATGATAAGAAACGTGTGAAAATAATATTAAACTATCCTAGATGCGATCATGCCATGCTAAGAATCATGAAAACCCCACCCCATACTTAGAAACACATTGTCCCCAATGTGCAAATCAAGTAAAGAAGAGTGAAAGAAGTCCTCACAATGTAAAAATAGTGTCGTTCGGTATTTTGGTTCACTCATGTGGAGTGGTGGTGATGGATGATCAATCAAGCATGGTAGAGAGCTCTTCATAGTCATTCCGGCTTCGAGACCCGCGCCAAGGTGTATGCGAGATGGGAGCTCTTCCATCCAACAAAGGCACCTTATGCCGTCCAAGTCTCACGTCCGCTCCACCCATGGTTGAAAACGGGATCATCATCATCAACTCGCCTTGCATGGCTTCCTTATTAACTAGAATCTACCACACAAACACAACACAAAAACACACAAAAAGAAAAACAAAAGCAAAAACAAAAAACAAAAGAGAAAAGGGAAAGAGTTGTTACCCTTGGGTTGCCTCCCAAGAAGCGCTTCTTTTAGGTCATTAGCTTGACCAAACTCCGTGGATATGTCAATCCACCTCAAATACCATCGTTTGCTTGAGGAGTCCAAGCAACCATCGCTTTCTGGCATCCATGATGACAAGCACGGGCCACTTGATGCCAAAATAAGTTTTAAGTTCTCTCTTCACCGGTGAGTAGTAGGCTCCTTCATCACCGCTCCCTTGATGATAGTATGGAGTTGCAACCATAGGTGCCACCCCATACTTAGACAATTGGTATTCCGCGGTCACACCGGTGAAATGCTTGCCATCCTCATCCTCTATGATCCGAAGAAAGCCGATTCTTTGAAAGAATTCTTCATTGAAGTGCTTCATAACCATCATGGATCCATCATGCTTGCCTCCATCATTCAATATGGGAGATTCCTTAGGAAAGGGACTCCAATCTTCGTGTGCACTCCGGGCAAGCAAGATAGGATTGGAAGCAATTGAAGTTATCTTAGGGTTCTCTACGACAGAGCTTTCCACGGGAAAATCCACGGGCGTGGAAGTGCCAGATAGGCCGTGGTTCTCTCTGTTTTCCTCATCCCTCGTGAGCTCTTCAAGTGTGGTTCCGGGGTTGATGGCAAGGATGTCCAGGGGTGAGAGCACTTCATTGCACTCCTCCAAAGGTGAAGGAGGTGGAGGTAAGCCTTGAAGGATGATAGGCTCTCCAAGCATAAGAGCATTCTTAATCACCTCAATCTCCCTCGTCATTTGTTCTTCTCTCTCGAAATTCAACTTCTTTCATCCTTCAGGGCCAAATCCCTTAGCCTCACTTGCTACCAAGCTTCATCCAACTCTTCTTGAAGTTCTCTATTGGTTATGGTTAAATCGGGAAATTCTTGGATCTCCTCATGGTGAACCTCTTCTTGTCGTAACACTTCCGCTTCAAGCTCCATGTGGGAACTCAAAATGGAAGCAAGGTTGCTCTCTAGATCATCCATCTTCCTCAACATTTCTTCTAGCATTGATTCCACTCGATCATTGTGAGGTTGATGGTGAGGTTCCTCATGAGGCAATGTAGTCATGTGAGCTTGATCATTGGACTCATGATAGGCATTAAACTCCTCCCAATACTCAAACTCATCATGGAGAGGTCCTCGATCTTGGTTTTCCATCCACTCCTCATACTCCATGTTGTCAAGGTCATCTTGGAAGTACAATCCGTCCATGGCAAACATGAAAAGGCAAAGACAAAAACAACACAAGATCAAAAGTAACAAGAAAGATATACACTAAAAACAATCAAACACAAATGACTTAATCTAGACCTAGTCCCCGGCAACGGCGCCAACAACTTGTTACACTAGAGATGTAGCACAAAAAGCTTTACATTTATAAACTCGATATAAAATCCTAAACTACCTAGCAAAAACCGTAGTGTACGGATCGTTATGTAGGAAGCAAAGTATTCCGAGGTCGAACACAAGACTGAGGTGAAATCAAGTCATTCAATGATCAAAGATAGTGTAAATCTAAACTAAGATGAGATGAGGAATAAAGAAAGGGAAAAACACAATATTTTTGGATGGTTTTGGGTGATCAAACAAGGATCACAAATATATCAACACAAACAAGCAACACAAACACACAAACACAAAGTATGAGATAAGAGGTAAGAAAGCGGATTCTAGAGATTCGGAATTCCGATTATGACAATGGACTCATGCTTCTAAAGATCTAAAGAAGGTTGTGGTTGTTCGGAGTTGGGTGTTTCTCTAATGGGAGAAATTACCGGGTAAGTCTCATGCTCCACTAGTCTCGCACCTAAGGTCCTATTACCGAGTAAGTCTCAAGGAACCTAAGGACGGGAATTCTACATAAATCGGCCACTACCTAAGGGTCAAACCCCTCCTTACCGGTTAAGTCTCGGAATGGGTAAGTCTTAGGAAATGATCCTAGCACACTCAATCCAATAGCGGCTTTTTTGGCTCACTACTACCTAGAGTTCACCATCTTATGCATCTAAGAGAGGAAATTACCGGTTAAGTCTCATCCCTCATAAAGGTTGCTAGCATTAGGTCACTCTAAGCTAGATTAGGCTCAAAAAACACTAGGATTTCAACACATCTACATCATAACATCCAGATACATCAATACAAGCACAACAGAGAAAATCACGGGTGGATCATGGAAACCACGGCCGTGGAATCATGAAGAACAGGGCGTGATTCTACACTGAGTTGGGGTTTCGGACACAAATCGATCCTAAGCTAACATGGAAGTCCATACAATCATAGTCCAAATCATAAACATCATTCCTTCACCCTAGAATCACAACTATTCAGCCAACAACATACATTTCAAGATCAAACTTCACAAATAGAGCATGCTTGCAAGTCATGGCTAGATAATGAAGAATAATCCAAAGAAAAGACATTAAAAGCTAGAATAGAAGTTACCAAATCTTACAAAGGCTCCAAGAGCGGGCAAGTGGAGATCTCAAATATAGAAATCAAAATCATTCTAGAGAAAACTATCTCTAGAACAAGAAAAGATTGGTCAATGAAGCTACATGATGCACTTTGGGCATATAGGATCACTTTCAAGACTCTTGTTCGCCACTTAGCGTGCGTGCAAATAAGTCTTAAATTTATAAAACTAGAAATCAAGCAAGTGAACCCGCAGTGTACGGATCGACGTAGTTAAACAAGAATTCCAGAGTATCGAGCACAGGGTTTTGGGGGGAACAAATTCAGTTTGTAAATTGTCAAGCAAGTAAATGTATGAGCTTTGCAAATATTGGGAAAACAGCAACCCTAAAGATCCAGGTATCTAATTATGGCAATCGATTCAAGATATACTAAAGAACTAAGGATAAAGTTAAGAGTTGCAAAGGTATGCTAAGGTAAAGCAATGTACGGTGAAGTTCCAAGGCTTTATATGACTCACCTAAAGATACTCTCTATAAAGGTTGTTGAGGCTTCAGTATAGAAAGAATCTAAAGGTAAGAATTCATCTGAAATACCAAAACTTGCAACCCAAGGATCAAGACTAACTAAACCGATTTAGGTTGTGACACTCGAAATCGAAGTAGAGGTTGTTAAGGCTTCACTACTACCTAGAAAAGGGCAAGCCAAGACTAGATTAAAACTAATCTTTAACCTTGGGTCAAAGTAAAAGCAAAGTTCGTGAACTGGTACAAATTACGGGTAGATCTTGAGTTCCACGGCCGTGGAATCTCAAGAACAAACCGTGATTTTGGTTCGTCGGCGAAATCTCTCTAACTCTCAGGGTCCAATCTGTTTACGATCGATCTATCATCATCTAAGCCACAACTATCAACCCTTCACCTTATAATTGCTAAAGGATTTTAGCCAATAACAGTCATTATAATATCAAATTCAAGATTAAGAAGAATGAAAGATGAAAACCTTCGAAAACCTTCAATAAATCTCAAATCAATCTCAAATCCACAAACGAGAGTAATAATGTATGTCAGATTAGGAATAAACACAAACCAATAACTATCCTTGATAAGAACGAAGAACGGGATGTCAATCCGTCTTCTAATCAAACCTAGGAATAAAAGGTGCAACTTCCGCCACACACAACTTCCAAATCTTCAAGCCTTCGTAAATCTTTGTTGCAAAATGCAAATTCTCCGCACGTCCAATGAAACCCTAGGCACGTGTAAGCGAGCGTAAGCGAAGGTGCCGAATTCTCCCTCCTTCAGCCCTTTTATAAGGAAGGATAAAATAACCGTCCGGCCCATATGCGTAAATAATATGTCAATATTTTATTCGTCAATAGATTGCCTAAATCACGGTTTCATGGAGTTCCACGGCCGTGGTTTAGAGCGTGGAAATGGATTACGGTTCTTCACGATTTCCACGACCGTACATTATACCGTGTAACTCTCTGGAATACTCCACGTTCATGTTGCCAAGATCCACGGCCGTGGTTTTGGGCGTGGACTTCTATACGACCGTATTTTAGAGCGTGGAAGTGTAAATTGCTTGTGGTTTCCTTTGTTTCGTGCCATTCCTCATCCTAGCATCTCCCTTGGCTTCTTTGATGTGTCCTCAATCCTTGGATGTGCTCAAATCATCTCCTTCCTCTCTCAATTGGTTCGGTTTTAGCTCTTATTCACCTATAATCAACACAAAGCTTATGTAGACCTCTATATCGACAATGTAGATAAACTAGCTAACAATTGCTTCAATGCCTTATAAATGAACACTATAATGGGTGAAAAACGACTAGAAAAAGTGCCTAGAATATCGCAATATTTCATGCTAACAAAATACCCCATACGTGCCACTTGCTTGTCCCCAAGCAAGGTCCTTCAAAAGCTTTAAAACTTAAGTTAGGATGAAATATACATGCAATCTCAAAAATAAAACATCTTTTAGGTAAATGTGCTTCTAGTGAATAACCCACATCTTGCCCCTTTTGCTTTGGAAAGTTGGTTTTAATGGCTTCCTTCAATTCTTTAATCTCGGTATTGAGAGAAAAGATTTGAGTTTGAGCAGCTTGTGATAGCTTTGCTCCTTGCTCCACATGATTTGCTTCTACTTTCCGGTGAGAATACTTCTCAATGACTCGGGCTTGCTTCTCAATGAAGTCCCAAACGTCATCTTCCCTCATGTCCATGAATGTACCACATGTAAGGGATTGGAGCTTGAATTGTGTTTCCACATCTAGCCCCTTATAGTATATCTCCAATAGCTCCAACTTGGAAATGCCATGGTGTGGGCAATCCAATAGTAAATCCTGAAATCTTTCCCAAGATTGAAACAAACTTTCGTTAGATCTCATAGAAAATGCATTAATCTTACCTCTCAACTCCGCCGTTTTAGATGGCGGAAAGAATTTGGTGAGGAACTCCGAAGAAAGATCCTCCCATGTGTTGAGTCTTCCATTCGGAAGACCTTGATACCAAGATAAAGCTTTCCCTTTCAAGGAGAAGAAGAATGGCTTGATCTTGTAGTTGTTGGTGGTTGCGTTCTTTGGCTTCATTGTCTCCATTAAGATCTCAAAATTTTTTAAATGTTGATGTGGAGACTCGCTATTCGTTCCTCCAAACTGGCTTTGGTGAACGATGGTAATAACTTGTGGGTTGAAGCTAAACCCTTGCATATCATCAGCATCAAAGTTCACAACTAGACGGTGTGGTTGCTGAATTGGATCCATCCTTTGGCCAAGAGTTCTTGGCTCTTCTTCCACACGAGCGGCTCGCGCGCCCCCAGCCGGGACACGATAGTTGGCAGCCGGTCTTTGTCTTGGATTAAATTGATTCATGTTGACCGTCGGGTTAAGGTCCTCAAGAGATGGCATGAAGGAGTCGCTATCCTCATCGGATGAGTTGGATCTAACCGATCTTGTTAGTTTCCTCCTCTCCTTCTTCTTGAGGTCGCTTAATTCCAGCCTCATTTGAAACATCATATCCGATAGCTCATCAATTTTCGATTTATGAGGGTCTGATTCTTCCTTGCGAGTCTTCTCGCTCCATCTAAGTTGAGCTTCGGATTTCGCTAACTCTGTTTGATAATCCCGCCTTTTTTCTTCAGCCATGTTTCTTTCTTTGAGTTTCTTCCTCAAATTATTCTCAAGTTCTTGATCAAGAGGTAAGAGGTCCTTGTTGTTCCTAGACCTGCGCATAAACCTAAAGTAACCTGCAAATATCACTCAAAAGAGATATCAAATAACAAGAGCAAGCTCCCAAGCTTGACAACCGGTAACCGAATTCGGCCTAGACCAAATCCCCGGCAACGGCGCCAAAAACTTGTTCGCCACTTAGCGTGCGTGCAAATAAGTCTTAAATTTATAAAACTATAAATCAAGCAAGCGAACCCGCAGTGTACGGATCGACGTAGTTAAGCAAGAATTCCAAAGTATCGAACACAGGGATTTGGGGGGAACAAATTCAGTTTGTAAATTGTCAAGCAAGTAAATGTATGATCGTTGCAAATATTGGGAAAACAACAACCCTAAAGATCCAGGTATCTAATTGTGGAAATCGATTCAAGATATACTACAGAACTAAGGACAGAGTTAAGAGTTGCAAAGGTATGCTAAGGTAAAGCAATGTACGGTGAAGTTCCAAGGCTTTATATGACTCACCTAAAGATACTCTCTATAAAGGTTGTTGAGGCTTCAGTATAGAAAGGATCTAAAGGTAAGAATTGATCTCAAATACCCAAACTTGCAACCCAAAGATCAAGACTAACTAAACCGATTTAGGTTGTGACACTCGAAATCGAAGTAGAGGTTGTTGAGGCTTCACTACTACCTAGAAAAGGGCAAACTAAGACTAGACTAAAGATAATCATTAACCTTGGATCAAAATAAAAGCAATGTTCGCAAACTGGTACAAATTACGGGCAGATCTTGAGTTCCACGGCCGTGGAATCTCAAGAACAAACCGTGATTTTGGTTCGTCGGCGAAATCTCTCTAACTCTCAGAGTCCAATCTGTTTACGATCGATCTATCATCATCTATGCCATAACTATCAACCCTTCACCTTAGAATTGCTAAAGGGTTTTAGCCAATAACAGTCATTATAATATCAAATTCAAGATTAAGAAGAATGAAAGATGAAAACCTTCGAAAACCTTCAATAAATCTCAAATCAATCTCAAATCCACAAACGAGAGTAATAATGTATGTCAGATTAGGAATAAACACAAACCAATAACTATCCTTGATAAGAACGAAGAACGGGATGTCAATCCGTCTTCTAATCAAACCTAGGACTAAAAGGCGCAACTTCCGCCACACACAACTTCCAAATCTTCAAGCCTTCGTAAATCTCTGTTGCAAAATGCAAATTCTCCGCACGTCCAATGAAACCCTAGGCACGTGTAAGCGAGCGTAAGCGAAGGTGCCGAATTCTCCCTCCTTCAACCCTTTTATAAGGAAGGATAAAATAACCGTCCGACCCATATGCGTAAATGATATGTCAATATTTTATTCGTCAAAAGATTGCCTAAATCACGGTTTCATGGAGTTCCACGGCCGTGGTTTAGAGCGTAGAAATGGATTACGGTTCTTCACGATTTCCACGACCGTACTTTATACCGTGTAACTCTCTGGAATACTCCACGTTCATGTTGCCAAGATCCACGGCCGTGGTTTTGGGCGTGGACTTCTCTACGACCGTATTTTAGAGCGTGGAAGTGTAAATTGTTTGTGGTTTCCTTTGTTTCGTGCCATTCCTCATCCTAGCATCTCCCTGGGCTTCTTTGATGTGTCCTCAATCCTTGGATGTGCTCAAATAATCTCCTTCCTCTCTCAATTGGTTCGGTTTTAGCTCTTATTCACCTATAATCAACACAAAGCTTATGTAGACCTCTATATCGACAATGTAGATAAACTAGCTAACAATTGCTTCAATGCCTTATAAATGAACACTATAATGGGTGAAAAACGACTAGAAAAAGTGCCTAGAATATCGCAATATTTCATGCTAACAAAATACCCCATACTTGCCACTTGCTTGTCCCCAAGCAAGGTCCTTCAAAAGCTTTAAAACTTAAGTTAGGATGAAATATACATGCAATCTCAAAAATAAAACATCTTTTAGGTAAATGTGCTTCTAGTCAATAGATCATTCTCAAACCTTGCTTCATTCATTCATGAGACGCTCATATACATAACCAAAGAATAAAGAGGAAAGAAACATCATGAATTGATCAAACTTCGATGCTAACATCATAACCTTCAAACATTATCAAAATCAATCATAAGAAACTTCAATTTAGACCACCAAGTCATATAACACTCTCTTGATCTTAAGAACTGTCAAATAAGGTCTAGAATGCGGAAAGGAAGGGGAACTATAATGAATTTGGTGCATGAATCCGGGAAAGTGGACAACTAACTCTTTTCTTTTTCTCTTGCGGTTTTGCAACACTTTCAACTTAGAGCTTTGCTCTCTTCTTTTCACATTATTTTTCGACTTTATTTTTGGAGTTATGGACATAGGTGCACAAAAACCGAAGCCTAGGAGATTGGCGGTTCTCAATTTTGCGAGATGCCTCAAACCCTTGATGCACATACCATAATCCGTTAGGAATATCGCTCAATCCGACTTTGGCAAGACACAAACACCCGGCTATGTGAATGGTGCCGAGTTACTCATCGTCATGATTGACTTCCCCAAACCTATAACTTTTTTCTATTCTTTGAATGCAAAATTTTGCTTTCATGGCCCTCCCACATCAAACATGCCAAAATTCAACTCCTCCAAATTCCCGGATAGGTAAGGGAGGCTGTTATTTCATTGAGAGGCTAAACGATCAAAGAAAGAAGAAAGAAAATCGAAGTGCCTTAATCATTTCAACAAGAAGTATAAGAACTTATCATGTGATTTCAAATTTGATTTCTCAATATGATTTAGATAAAACTCTTCACATTATGAAACTTGCAAGAGAGGAATAATCAACGCATTCAATTTCTTTTCAATTCATTATTTGTTTAGGCATACAATTGTCATTAAAAACTCAATTCACAAGTAGTGATTATCAAAGAAATCATCTCAATTCTTAGAAGCACAAAATTTTCAAAATTTTTCAATTTTTATGGGTTCGAGATCTCCGCTTTTCCACTAGTTTGTGGATGATAAGGGGTAGCGATCTTGTGAGTCACCCCATACTTAGCTAATAGAGCTTCGAATCGTCGGGCAATGAAGTAAGAGCCTCCATCATTAATGATAGTCCGTGGTGTCCCAAATCATGGGAAAATGGTCTTGTTAAAGAACTTAACCACAACCATGGCATCATTAGTAGGAGAGGCCATTGCTTCAATCCATCTCGAAACATAATCTACGGCTAAAAGTATGTATTGGTTTCCACAAGATGATGGGAAAGGTCCCATGAAGTCTACTCCCCAAACGTCAAAGATCTCCACCTCTTGGATGTTGTTAAGAGGCATCTCGTTTCTCCTAGATATGTTCCCTGTTCTTTGACAAGCATCGCAGCAGGAAACAAAGGTTTGCACATCTTTAAATAAAGTAGGCCAAAAGAATCCAGATTGCAATACCTTAGCGCTAGTCTTGGTCGAACTAGCGTGTCCTCCACAAGGTAGTGAATGACAATGACGGATGACACTTTGCATCTCATCTTCCGGCACACATCGTCGAATGATGCCGTCAGGACCTCTCTTAAAGAGGAGAGGTTCATTCCAAAAGTATTCCCGAACATACTTAAAGAACTTATTTCTTTGTGCATAGGATAATCCGGGTGGTAATTCCTGGCAAACCAAATAGTTAACAAAATCAGCAAACCATGGTTCATTACCTTTGGTGATCACGTCGATGCATTCCTCTATGATATGTAAATGCTCGTCCGGAAAGGAGTCATCTATGGGTAGATTGTCGTCCTCAAGATGTGGTAGACGACTCAAATGATCCGCAACAGAATTTTCCGAACCCTTCTTGTCACGGATCTCAAGATCGAATTCTTGTAGGAGAAGAATCCATCTAATTAGCCTTGGCTTCACATCCTTCTTTGCAAGCAAAAACCGGATTGCATCATGATCCGTGTACACAATCACCTTTGCACCTACAAGATAAGAGCGAAACTTTTCAAATGCATATACAATTGCTAAAAATTCTTTCTCGGTAGTGGCATAGTTGAGCTGCGCTTCATCTAGCGTCTTGCTAGCGTAGTAGATAGCGTGGGTTCGTCCTTCCTTTCTTTGCCCAAGCACAGCTCCTATAGCCACGTCACTTGCGTCATACATAACCTCGAATGGAAGATTCTAATCCGGAGGTTGAATAATCGGGGCTGAGATTAGAGCTTCCCGAATCTTATTAAACGCATCTAAGCATTCCTGCAAAAAATCAAAAACTGCATCCTTCATCAATAGATTAGTAAGCGGTTTTGATATCTTAGAGAAATCCTTCATAAAACGTCTATAAAATCCAGCATGTCCTAGAAAACTTCTTATCCCTTTCACCGAAGTTGGGGGAGGAAGCTTTTCTATAGTCTCTATCTTAGCCTTATCCACTTCAATCCCTCTACTAGAGATTAAGTGTCCTAATACAATACCTTCTTTCACCATAAATTGACACTTCTCCCAATTAAGAACTAGGTTAGTGTCTTCACACCTTTGTAGCACAAGAGCAAGGTTAGAAAGGCAATTATCGAAAGAGGAACCATAAACAGAAAAATCATCCATAAAAACCTCCATGATCTCCTCTATGTACTCCGAGAAGATAGCCATCATGCACCTTTGAAAGGTGGCTGGGGCGTTGCAAAGCCCAAACGGCATTCTCCTATAAGCAAACGCACCCCACGGGCACGTAAATATGGTCTTCTCTTGATCGTCCGGATGTATCGGGATCTGAAAGAAACCACTATAACCGTCAAGATAGCAAAAGTGTGAGTGTTGTGCTAACCTCTCAAGCATTTGGTCGATGAAGGGTAGTGGGAAGTGATCCTTCCTCGTTGCGTTGTTTAGCTTGCGGTAGTCTATGAACATCCTCCATCCTGTAACGGTACGCGTAAGAATAAGCTCATTGTTCTTGTTGGTAATGACCGTCATCCCTCCCTTCTTTGGAACCACCTGTACGGGACTCACCCATTTTCTATCGGAGATAGGATAGATAATACCTGCATCAAGTTTTTTTAAGAAATTCCTTCTTGACAACCTCCTTCATGGTCGGATTTTACCGCCTTTGAGGTTGTCGCGAAGTTCTAAAGTCTTCTTCCATTAGGATCTTATGCATGCATAGTGAAGGTTTGATTCCTACTAGATCCTCTATAGTATATCTTAAGGCTTTCCTATGTTTCTTAAGAACAACCATAAGCTTACTATGTTCATCTATACTCAAATCGGAACTAACGATTACCGGAAAGGTAGAACTAGGTCCTAGAAATGCGTACCTTAGATGTGCGGGAAGTGGCTTTAATTCCATCACTATAGGACTCTCTAATGGCTCTTGAGGAGTGTCCAATGTTTCCTTAGAAGTGTCTAAGGATGTAGAAGTTGTTGGAAAAGAATCAAAAGAAGTGGCGGAGAAAACACAATTTCCTTCAGATTCACCCAAAATTACGGCTCCCCTGTTTCCTCCACGGCCATGGTTTTGGGCGTGGAAATCAATTACGGTGCCTTTGTTGTTCCACGGCCGTGGTTTTGGCCGTGTAACTTACTGGAGTCCTCTGAATAGCTGATTACGGTCATGTTGATGGATTCCACGGTTGTGGATTAGCACGACTGGCCGTGATTTCTTACGTTTTCTGACCCATCGTAGAGTTTCTCAAATTCTTCTTCATACACTTCCTTTTGCTTCTCTAAAGCTTCAATTTCCTCATTGCATTCCTCTTCTTCCCCTATGTCCATAATACTCATAAAGATCACCTTTTGCAAGGGATCTTTGAAGTGAATCGAACTTACCTCCTCTATAGATAGCTCTTCGTCATGGATGTTGAATATATCTTTGTCAAAAGCTAGTTTCTTCACCAAAGTAGAGAGAACTAACTCTACCTTTTCTTCTCCTATGTCGAAGGCGAGTCTAGCGTTCTTGCAATCAACCATACAACCGGATGTTGCAAGAAACGGTCTTCCGAGTATGATCGGGACCAGACTATCTACAGGAATGTCAAGCACAACAAAATTTATAGAAACATAGAACTTACCAAGCTTGACCGGGACGTCTTCAACTATGCCGACGGGACAAGTTATGGATCGATCCGCCATGTATAACGTCATCTTCACTGGTTTAGGTTCGCCTAAACCGATCTTCCTGCATAAGGCAAGTGGAATGATGCTCACGCTTGCTCCTAAATCACATAATGCATCATATGTGATATCTCCCACTCCTATGGGAATACAAAACGACCCCGGATCCTTCAGCTTTGGGGGCATCTTTTCCTTCATTGTCTTGATGAGATCCGACGAATCCGAACTCATCTTGACCTCTCCAAAATCCTCTAATTTCCTCTTGTTAGAGAGGATCTCCTTTAAGAACTTCCCATAAGCTGACATACCTACAATTGCATCAATGAAAGGTATATTAATATGCAGTTTGCTCATGAGTTCAATAAACTTACCGAATTGCTTGTCTAGACGCGCTCTTGCTCTAGATTGTGGGAATGGTAGGGGAGGTTTGAAAGCTGGAGGAGGAATGTAGATGTCTTCCTTCTCCTTCCCCTTCTCTTTCTCCTTCTCGACGGGAACTTCCACAAACTTAGGCTGCGGGTCGGTGGTTGTTGCTCTGCTCCTAGTTGTGATAGCCATCACCCTTCCTTTTGGGTTGTCCTCCGTCTTTCCTGGAAATTTTCCTTGATTCCTAGGAACTTCCTCAGCATGGCTAAACATTTGGTTTTCTAAAACCTTTTGGGCTTTATCAACCTTAGTAATGTGATCATCGACCTTAATGATGTGACTCTCCAATCCTTGAAGCTTTCCCAAAATTGTTTCCAACATGGGGTCGGGCTTCTCTTTTCCCGAAGCGCTTCCACTATTAGATGCTTGTTCCTGACTTTTCAAAAGAATGGAAGAAGAAGAAGGTGGAGTTAGTGAATTTCCTAAATTGTGGGATAAGAATTACTGGAATTGTGTTGTTGGTTGGAACGCCAATTGTTGTTTGAACCAATATTTTTGTTCCAATTGTTATTCTGGTTGTTGTTGTTGTTCCAATTGTTCCGGTTGTTGCGGTTTGTATTCTCATTCCCATTGTGGTTATTGTTGTTTCCCAAATAACCCACATCTTGCCCCTTTTGCTTTGAAAAGTTGGTTTTAATGGCTTCCTTCAATTCTTTAATCTCGGTATTGAGAGAAAAGATTTGAGTTTGAGCAGCTTGTGATAGCTTTGCTCCTTGCTCCACATGATTTGCTTCTACTTTCCGGTGAGAATACTTCTCAATGACTCGGGCTTGCTTCTCAATGAAGTCCCAAGCGTCATCTTCCCTCATGTCCATGAATGTACCACATGTAAGGGATTGGAGCTTGAATTGTGTTTCCACATCTAGCCCCTTATAGTATATCTCCAATAGCTCCAACTTGGAAATGCCATGGTGTGGGCAATCCAATAGTAAATCCTGAAATCTTTCCCAAGATTGAAACAAACTTTCGTTAGATCTCATAGAAAATGCATTAATCTTACCTCTCAATTCTGCCGTTTTAGATGGCGGAAAGAATTTGGTGAGGAACTCCGAAGAAAGATCCTCCCATGTGTTGAGTCTTCCATTCGGAAGACCTTGATACCAAGATAAAGCTTTCCCTTTCAAGGAGAAGAAGAATGGCTTGATCTTGTAGTTGTTGGTGGTTGCGTTCTTTGGCTTCATTGTCTCCATTAAGATCTCAAGATTCTGTAAATATTGATGTGGAGACTCGCTATTCGTTCCTCCAAACTGGCTTTGGTGAACGATGGTAATAACTTGTGGGTTGAAGCTAAACCCTTGCATATCATCAGCATCAAAGTTCACGCCTAGACGGTGTGGTTGCTGAATTGGATCCATCCTTTGGCCAAGAGTTCTTGGCTCTTCTTCCACACGAGCGGCTCGCGCGCCCCCAGCCGGGACACGATAGTTGGCAGCCGGTCTTTGTCTTAGATTAAATTGATTCATGTTGACCGTCGGGTTAAGGTCTTCAAGAGATGGCATGAAGGAGTCGCTATCCTCATCGGATGAGTTGGCTCTAACCGATCTTGTTAGTTTCCTCCTCTCCTTCTTCTTGAGGTCGCTTAATTGCAGCCTCATTTGAAACATCATATCCGATAGCTCATCAATTTCCGATTGATGAGGGTCTGATTCTTCCTTTCAAGTCTTCTAGCTCCATCTAAGTTGAGTTTCAGATTCCGCTAACTCTGTTTGATAATCCCGCCTTTTTTCTTCAGCCATCTTTCTTTCTTTGAGCTTCTTCCTCAAAGTCTTCTCAAGTTCTTGATCAAGAGGTAAGAGGTCCTTGTTGTTCCTAGACCTGCGCATAAACCTAAAGTAACCTGCAAATATCACTCAAAAGAGATATCAAATAACAAGAGCAAGCTCCCAAGCTTGACAACCGGTAACCGAATTCGGCCTAGACCAAATCCCCGGCAACGGCGCCAAAAACTTGTTCACCACTTAGCGTGCATGCAAATAAGTCTTAAATTTATAAAACTAGAAATCAAGCAAGCGAACCCGCAGTGTACGGATCGACGTAGTTAAGCAAGAATTCCAGAGTATCGAACATAGGGATTTGGGGGAACAAATTCAGTTTGTAAATTGTCAAGCAAGTAAATGTATGAGCGTTGCAAATATTGTGAAAACAGCAACCCTAAAGATCCAGGTATCTAATTGTGGCAATCGATTCAAGATATACTACAGAACTAAGGACAGAGTTAAGAGTTGCAAAGGTATGCTAAGGTAAAGCAATGTACGGTGAAGTTCCAAGGCTTTATATGACTCACCTATAGATACTCTCTATAAAGGTTGTTGAGGCTTCAGTATAGAAAGGATCTAAAGGTAAGAATTGATCTCAAATACACAAACTTGCAACCCAAAGATCAAGACTAACTAAACCGATTTAGGTTGTGACACTCGAAATCGAAGTAGAGGTTGTTGAGGCTTCACTACTACCTAGAAAAGGGCAAGCCAAGACTAGATTGAAACTAATCTTTAACCTTGGGTCAAAGTAAAAGCAAAGTTCGTGAACTGGTACAAATTACGGGTAGATCTTGAGTTCCACGGCCGTGGAATCTCAAGAACAAACCGTGATTTTGGTTCGTCGGCGAAATCTCTCTAACTCTCAGGGTCCAATCTGTTTACGATCGATCTATCATCATCTAAGCCACAACTATCAATCCTTCACCTTATAATTGCTAAAGGGTTTTAGCCAATAACAGTCATTATAATATCAAATTCAAGATTAAGAAGAATGAAAGATTAAAACCTTCGAAAACCTTCAATAAATCTCAAATCAATCTCAAATCCACAAACGAGAGTAATAATGTATGTCAGATTAGGAATAAACACAAACCAATAACTATCCTTGATAAGAACGAAGAACGGGATGTCAACCCGTCTTCTAATCAAACCTAGGAATAAAAGGCGCAACTTCCGCCACACACAACTTCCAAATCTTCAAGCCTTCGTAAATCTCTGTTGCAAAATGCAAATTCTCCGCACGTCCAATGAAACCCTAGGCACGTGTAAGCGAGCGTAAGCGAAGGTGCCAAATTCTCCCTCCTTCAGCCCTTTTATAAGGAAGGATAAAATAACCGTCTGGCCCATATGCGTAAATAATATGTCAATATTTTATTCGTCAAAAGATTGCCTAAATCACGGTTTCATGGAGTTCCACGGCCGTGGTTTAGAGCGTGGAAATGGATTACGGTTCTTCACGATTTCCACGACCGTACTTTATACCGTGTAACTCTCTGGAATACTCCACGTTCATGTTGCCAAGATCCACGGCCGTGGTTTTGGGCGTGGACTTCTATACGACCGTATTTTAGAGCGTGGAAGTGTAAATTGCTTGTGGTTTCCTTTGTTTCGTGCCATTCCTCATCCTAGCATCTCCCTTGGCTTCTTTGATGTGTCCTCAATCCTTGGATGTGCTCAAATCATCTCCTTCCTCTCTCAATTGGTTCGGTTTTAGCTCTTATTCACCTATAATCAACACAAAGCTTATGTAGACCTCTATATCGACAATGTAGATAAACTAGCTAACAATTGCTTCAATGCCTTATAAATGAACACTATAATGGGTGAAAAACGACTAGAAAAAGTGCCTAGAATATCGCAATATTTCATGCTAACAAAATACCCCATACTTGCCACTTGCTTGTCCCCAAGCAAGGTCATTCAAAAGCTTTAAAACTTAAGTTAGGATGAAATATACATGCAATCTCAAAAATAAAACATCTTTTAGGTAAATGTGCTTCTAGTAATAGATCATTCTCAAACCTTGCTTCATTCATTCATGAGATGCTCATATACATAACCAAAGAATAAAGAGGAAAGAAACATCATGAATTGATCAAACTTCGATGCTAACATCATAACCTTCAAACATTATCAAAATCAATCATAAGAAACTTCAATTTAGACCACCAAGTCATATAACACTCTCTTGATCTTAAGAACTGTCAAATAAGGTCTAGAATGCGGAAAGGAAGGGGAACTATAATGAATTTGGTGCATGAATCCGGGAAAGTGGACAACTAACTCTTTTCTTTTTCTCTTGCGGTTTTGCAACACTTTCAACTTAGAGCTTTGCTCTCTTCTTTTCACATTATTTTTCTACTTTACTTTTGGAATTATGGAAAGAGGTGCACAAAAACCGAAGCCTAGGAGATTGGCGGTTCTCAATTTTGCGAGATGCCTCAAACCCTTGATGCACATACCATAATCCGTTAGGAATATCGCTCAATCTTACTTTGGCAAGACACAAACACCCGGCTATGTGAATGGTGTCGAGTTACTCATCGTCATGATTGACTTCCCCAAACCTATAACTTTTTTCTATTCTTTGAATGTAAAATTTTGCTTTCATGGCCCTCCCACATCAAACATGCCAAAATTCAACTCCTCCAAATTCCCGGATAGGTAAGGGAGGCTATTATTTCATTGAGGGGCTAAACGATCAAAGAAAGAAGAAAGAAAATCGAAGTGCCTTAATCATTTCATCAAGAAGTATAAGAACTTATCATGTGATTTCAACTTTGATTTCTCAATATGATTTAGATAAAACTCTTCACATTATGAAACTTGCAAGAGAGGAATAATCAACGCATTCAATACCTTAGCGCTAGTCTTGGTCGAACTAGCGTGTCCTCCACAAGGTAGTGAATGACAATGACGGATGACACTTTGCATCTCATCTTCCGGCACACATCGTCGAATGATGCCGTCAGGACCTCTCTTAAAGAGGAGAGGTTCATTCCAAAAGTATTTCCGAACATCCTTAAAGAACTTCTTTCTTTGTGCATAGGATAATCCGGGTGGTAATTCCTGGCAAACCAAATAGTTAACAAAATCAGCAAATCATGGTTCATTACCTTTGGTGATCACGTCGATGCACTCCTCTATGATATGTAAATGCTCGTCCGGAAAGGAGTCATCTATGGGTAGATTGTCGTCCTCAAGATGTGGTAGACGACTCAAATGATCCGCAACAGAATTTTCCGAACCCTTCTTGTCACGGATCTCTAGATCGAATTCTTGTAGGAGAAGAATCCATCTAATTAGCCTTGGCTTCGTATCCTTCTTTGCAAACCAATACCGGATCACAGCATGATCCGTGAACACAATCACCTTTGCACCTACAAGATAAGAGCGAAACTTTTCAAATGTATATACAATTGCTAAAAATTCTTTCTCGGTAGTTGCGTAGTTGAGCTGCGCTTCATCTAGCGTCTTGCTAGCGTAGTAGATAGCGTGGGTTCGTCCTTCCTTTCTTTGCCCAAGCACAACTCCTATAGCCACGTCACTTGCGTCACACATAACCTCGAATGGAAGATTCCAATCCGGAGGTTGAATAATCGGGGCTGAGATTAGAGCTTCCCGAATCTTATTAAACGCATCTAAGCATTCCTGCGAAAAATCAAAAACTGCATCCTTCATCATTAGATTAGTAAGCGGTTTTGATATCTTAGAGAAATCCTTCATAAAACGTCTATAAAATCCAGCATGTCCTAGAAAACTTCTTATCCCTTTCACCGAAGTTGGGGGAGGAAGCTTTTCTTTAGTCTCTATCTTAGCCTTATCCACTTCAATCCCTCTACTAGAGATTAAGTGTCCTAATACAATGCCTTCTTTCACCATAAATTGACACTTCTCCCAATTAAGAACTAGGTTAGTGTCTTCACACCTTTGTAGCACAAGAGCAAGGTTAGAAAGGCAATTATCGAAAGAGGAACCATAAACAGAAAAATCATCCATAAAAACCTCCATGATCTCCTCTATGTACTCCCAATTAAGAACTAGGTTAGTGTCTTCACAGCTTTGTAGCACAAGAGTAAGGTTAGAAAGGCAATTATCGAAAGAGGAACCATAAACAGAAAAATCATCCATAAAAACCTCCATGATCTCCTCTATGTACTCCGAGAAGATAGCCATCATGCACCTTTGAAAGGTGGCTGGGGCGTTGCAAAGCCCAAACGGCATTCTCCTATAAGCAAACGTACCCCACGGGCACGTGAATGTGGTCTTCTCTTGATCGTCCGGATGTATCGGGATCTGAAAGAAACCACTATAACCGCCAAGATAGCAAAAGTGTAAGTGTTGTGCTAACCTCTCAAGCATTTGGTCGATGAAGGGTAGTGGGAAGTGATCCTTCCTCGTTGCGTTGTTTAGCTTGCGGTAGTCTATGCACATCCTCCATCCTGTAACAGTTCGCGTAGGAATGAGCTCATTGTTCTTGTTGGTAATGACCGTTATCCCTCCCTTCTTTGGAATCACCTGTACGGGACTCACCCATTTGCTATCGGAGAAAGGATAGATGATACCTGCATCAAGTAATTTAAGAATTTCCTTCTTGACAACCTCCTTCATGGTCGGATTTAACCGCCTCTGAGGTTGTCGCGAAGTTCTAAAGTCTTCTTCCATTAGGATCTTATGCATGCATAGTGAAGGTTTGACTCCTACTAGATCCTCTATAGTATATCCTAAGGCTTTCCTATGTTTCTTAAGAACAACCATAAGCTTACTATGTTCATCTATACTCAAATCGGAACTAACGATTACCGGAAAGGTAGAATTAGGTCCTAGAAATGCGTACCTTAGATGTGCGGGAAATGACTTCAATTCCATCACTATAGGACTCTCCAATGGCTCTTGAGGAGTGTCTAATGTTTCCTTAGAAGTGTCTAAGGATGTAGAAGTTGGTTGAGAAGAATCAAAAGAAGTGGCGGAGAAAACACAATTTCCTTCAAATTCACCCAAAATTACGGCTCCCCTGTTTCCTCCACGGCCGTGGTTTTGGGCGTGGAAATCAATTACGGTGCCTCTGTTGTTCCACGGCCGTGGTTTTGGCCGTGTAACTTACTGGAGTCATCTGAATAGCTGATTACGGTCATATTGATGGATTCCACGGCTGTGGAATAGCACGACTGGCCGTGATTTCTTACGTTTTCTGACCCATCATAGACTTTCTCAAATTCTTCTTCATACACTTCCTTTTGCTTCCCTAAAGCTTCAATTTCCTCATTGCATTCCTCTTCTTCCCCTATGTCCATAATACTCATAGAGATCACCTTTTGCAAGGGATCTTTGAAGAGAATCGAACTTACCTCCTCTCTAGATAGCTCTTCGTCATGGATGTTGAATATATCTTCGTCAAAAGCTGGTTCCTTCACCAAAGTGGAGAGAACGAACTCTACCTTTTCTTCTCCTATGTCGAAGGCGAGTCTAGCGTTCTTGCAATCAACCATACAACCGGATGTTGCAAGAAACGGTCTTCCGAGTATGATCGGGACCGGACTATCTGCAGGAATGTCAAGCACAACAAAATCTATAGGAACATAGAACTTACCAAGCTTGACCGGGATGTCTTCAACTATGCCGACGAGACGAGTTATGGATCGATCCGCCATGTATAACGTCATCTTTACTGGTTTAGGTTCGCTTAAACTGATCTTCCTACATAAGGCAAGCGGAATGATGCTCACGCTTGCTCCTAAATCACATAATGCATCATATGTGATATCTCCCACTCCTATGGGAATACAAAACGACCCCGGATCCTTCAGCTTTGGGGGCATCTTTTCCTTCATTGTCTTGATGAGATCCGACGAATCCGAACTCATCTTGACCTCTCCAAAATCCTCTAATTTCCTCTTGTTAGAGAGGATCTCCTTTAAGAACTTCCCATAAGCTGGCATACCTACAATTGCATCAATGAAAGGTATATTAATATGCAGTTTGCTCATGAGTTCAATAAACTTACCGAATTGCTTGTCTAGACGCGCTCTTGCTCTAGATTGTGGGAATGGTAGGGGAGCTTTGAAAGCTGGAGGAGGAATGTAGATGTCTTCCTTCTCCTTCCCCTTCTATTTCTCCTTCTCGACTGGAACTTCCACAAACTTAGGCTGCGGGTCGGTGGTTGTTGCTCCGCTCCTAGTTGTGATAGCCATCACTCTTCCTTTTGGGTTATCCTCCGTCTTTCCTGGAAGTTTTCCTTGATTCCTAGGAACTTCCTCAGCATGGCTAAACATTTGGTTTTCTAAAACCTTTTGGGCTTTATCAACCTTAGTAATGTGATCATCGACCTTAATGATGTGACTCTCCAATCCTTGAAGCTTTCCTAAAATTGTTTCCAACATGGGGTCGGACTTCTCTTTCCCCGAAGTGCTTCCACTATTAGATGCTTGTTCCTGACTTTTCAAAGGAATGGAAGAAGAAGAAGGTGGAGTTAGTGAATTTCCTGAATTGTGGGATAAGAATTACCGGAACTGTGTTGTTGGTTGGAACGCCAATTGTTGTTGTTTGAACCCCTATTGTTATTCCAGTTGTTATTCCGGTTGTTGTTGTTGTTGTTCCAATTGTTCCGGTTGTTGCGGTTTGTATTTTTATTCCCATTGTGGTTATTGTTGTTTCCAAAACAACCCATATCTTGCCCCTTTTGCTTTGGAAAGTTGGTTTTATTGGCTTCCTTCAATTCTTTAATCTCGGTATTGAGAGAAAAGATTTGAGTTTGAGCAGCTTGTGATAGCTTTGCTCCTTGCTCCACATGATTTGCTTCTACTTTCCGGTGAGAATACTTCTCAATGACTCGGGCTTGCTTCTCAATGAAGTCCCAAGCGTCATCTTCCCTCATGTCCATGAATTTACCACATGAAAGGGATTGGAGCTTGAATTGTGTTTCCACATCTAGCCCCTTATAGTATATCTCCAATAGCTCCAACTTGGAAATGCCATGGTGTGGGCAATCCAATAGTAAATCCTGAAATCTTTCCCAAGATTGAAACAAACTTTCGTTAGATCTCATAGAAAATGCATTAATCTTACCTCTCAACTCCGCCGTTTTAGATGGCGGAAAGAATTTGGTGAGGAACTCCGAAGAAAGATCCTCCCATGTGTTGAGTCTTCCATTCGGAAGAGCTTGATACCAAGATAAAGCTTTCTCTTTAAAGGAGAAGAAGAATGGCTTGATCTTGTAGTTGTTGGTGGTTGCGTTCTTTGGCTTCATTGTCTCCATTAAGATCTCAAAATTCTGTAAATGTTGATGTGGAGACTCGCTATTCGTTCCTCCAAACTGGCTTTGGCGAACGATGGTAATAACTTGTGGGTTGAAGCTAAACCCTTGCATATCATCAGCATCAAAGTTCACACATAGACGGCGTGGTTGCTGAATTGGATCCATCCTTTGGCCAAGAGTTCTTGGCTCTTCTTCCACACGAGCGGCTCGCGCGCCCCCAGCCGGGACACGATAGTTGGCAGCCGGTCTTTGTCTTGGATTAAATTGATTCATGTTGACCGCCGGGTTAAGGTCTTCAAGAGATGGCATGGAGGAGTCGCTATCCTCATCGGATGAGTTGGCTCTAACCGATCTTGTTAGTTTCCTCCTCTCCTTCTTCTTGAGGTCGCTTAATTCCAGCCTCATTTGAAACATCATATCCAATAGCTCATCAATTTTCGATTGATGAGGGTCCGATTCTTCCTTGCGAGTCTTCTCACTCCATCCAAGTTGAGCTTCGGATTCCGCTAACTCTGTTTGATAATCCCGCTCCTTTTCTTCAGCCATCTTTCTTTCTTTGAGCTTCTTCCTCAAAGTCATCTCAAGTTCTTGATCAAGAGGTAAGAGATCCTTTTTGTTCCTAGACCTGCGCATAAACCTAAAGTAACCTGCAAATATCACTCAAAAGAGATATCAAATAACAAGAGCAAGCTCCCAAGCTTGACAACCAGTAACCGAATTCGGCCTAGAACAAATCCCCGGCAACGGCGCAAAAAACTTGTTTGCCACTTAGCGTGCGTGCAAATAAGTCTTAAATTTATAAAACTATAAATCAAGCAAGCGAACCCGCAGTGTACGGATCGACGTAGTTAAGCAAGAATTCCAGAGTATCGAACAAAGGGATTTGGGGGAACAAATTCAGTTTGTAAATTGTCAAGCAAGTAAATGTATGAACTTTGCAAATATTGGGAAAACAGCAACCCTAAAGATCCAGGTATCTAATTGTGGCAATCGTTTCAAGATATACTACAGAACTAAGGACAGAGTTAAGAGTTACAAAGGTATGCTAAGGTAAAGCAATGTACGGTGAAGTTCCAAGGCTTTATATGACTCACCTAAAGATACTCTCTATAAAAGTTGTTGAGGCTAAGGTATAGAAAGGATCTAAAGGTAAGAATTGATCTCAAATACCCAAACTTGCAACTCAAATATCAAGACTAACTAAACCGATTTAGGTTGTGACACTCGAAATCGAAGTAGAGGTTGTTGAGGCTTCACTACTACCTAGAAAAGGGCAAGCCAAGACTAGATTAAAACTAATCTTTAACCTTGGGTCAAAGTAAAAGCAAAGTTCGTGAACTGGTACAAATTACGGGTAGATCTTGAGTTTCACGGCCGTGGAATCTCAAGAACAAACTGTGATTTTGGTTCGTCGGCGAAATCTCTCTAACTCTCAAGGTCCAATCTGTTTACGATCGATCTATCATCATCTAAGCCACAACTATCAACCCTTCACCTTAGAATTCCTAAAGGGTTTTAGCCAATAACAGTCATTATAATATCAAATTCAAGATTAAGAAGAATGAAAGATGAAAACCTTCGAAAACCTTCAATAAATCTCAAATCAATCTCAAATCCACAAACGAGAGTAATAATGTATGTCAGATTAGGAATAAACACAAACCAATAACTATCCTTGATAAGAACGAAGAACGGGATGTCAATCCGTCTTCTAATCAAACCTAGGAATAAAAGGCGCAACTTCCGCCACACACAACTTCCAAATCTTCAAGCCTTCGTAAATCTCTGTTGCAAAATGCAAATTCTCCGCACGTCCAATGAAATCCTAGGCACGTGTAAGCGAGCGTAAGCGAAGGTGCCGAATTCTCCCTCCTTCAGCCCTTTTATAAGGAAGGATAAAATAACCGTCCGGCCCATATGCGTAAATAATATGTCAATATTTTATTCGTCAAAAGATTGCCTAAATCACGGTTTCATGGAGTTCCACGGCCGTGGTTTAGAGCGTGTAAATGGATTACGGTTCTTCACGATTTCCACGACCGTACTTTATACCGTGTAACTCTCTAGAATACTCCACGTTCATGTTTCCAAGATCCATGGCCGTGGTTTTGGGCGTGGACTTCTCTACGACCGTATTTTAGAGCGTGGAAGTGTAAATTGCTTGTGGTTTCCTTTGTTTCGTGCCATTCCTCATCCTAGCATCTCCCTTGGCTTCTTTGATGTGTCCTCAATCCTTGGATGTGCTCAAATCATCTCCTTCCTCTCTCAATTGGTTCGGTTTTAGCTCTTATTCACCTATAATCAACACAAAGCTTATGTAGACCTCTATATCGACAATGTAGATAAACTAGCTAACAATTGCTTCAATGCCTTATAAATGAACACTATAATGGGTGAAAAACGACTAGAAAAAAGTGCCTAGAATATCGCAATATTTCATGCTAACAACTCTCATAGGCACAGTGCATATTAGGTAATCAAATCGATGAACTTCGATTTGAAGGAAGCTGGAGAGAAGCACCTCTTGGACATCAACGAGCTAGAGGAGATCCGCTTGAACTCTTTTGAGAACACACAGATCTATAAAGAAAGAACAAAGAGGTGGCATGACAATCACATCATCCCTAAGGATTTGCAAGAAGGTGACCTCGTCCTTCTCTTCAACTCTAGACTTTGGTTGTTTCCAAGTAAGCTTAAAATCCCGCTGGACAGGACCTTATACTATAAAACATGTCTTTCCTCATGTTGTAGTTGAAGTATGGGGTGGACATTGCGGAAGTTTCAAAATCAACGGCCATCGGTTGAAGAAATACACACCATAAGTTCCGGTTGAGAGCATTGCTCCTATCCTTCTCAAGTGATCATCGAAGGAGACATGTCCAGTTAGCGACCTTAAACCAAGCCCTTCTTTAGAGGCAACCCAAGGTATTTCTATGTCTTTTCCCTTTTTCTTAGCTAGATTAGATTAGTTTTAGTTATTCTTTTTTCGTTGGTACGCTCCCGGTTTTTCTTGTGTCGTTGATGATAGAAACTAGGTACTTTCTCAAAGAAGAACGATAATGGACATGAGATCGAGATTTTGGTAAAGAAAGAATGAAGAAATGCACTTAGAAAGGAGTTAAGGAAGAACGACACATAAATCAACCTCTACAGGAAAATCGGTCGATCTATGTGATTAATTTATTTTATTCAACCGATTTTCCTATTTCGTAAGAAAGATCGACCAAAAAATCGACCCCTAAGGAAACAATCGGTCTATTTCTAGTGTATATTGACGAAGAGGAAGAAAATCGGGCAGATAAAAAAAAATCGACCCAATAAATCGGTCGATATTCTTCAGTTTTTCAAGAGGGTATAAAACCCTCATTTCTTCATCTTCAACCTCCACTCTTCTTCTCCATACGACAAGGACAACCGCCTACACCCTCAAAACCTCAAATCTCCGTTTCTTAATCGTTTTCAGTCATTCTTAGGTCTAAACCGAATCGTCCGATTTTCAAATTTTTTTCATTCCAAACCCTAACAAGATTTTCTTTCCTTAGATTCATGAATTTGGGAGTTGTTTGGTTCAGTTTGTTGTGCTGGATAGTATAGAAACAGTCTGAGGAAGCTTTTGGAAGAAATTGTTGGACAAAACCTTTACGGAATCGGCCGATTCATCACCACTGTGAAGAAATTGACCCTTTTCAGAAAAATCGGCCGAATTTTCCTCAAGAACAACCCGATTTTTCTGCAACTGAGATGGAATCTCTGCGTCGTTCTGCACGGTCTTAGGTTATTCATCCCAGCCTTCTCAAACTGGTCCACCACCTCCTGTTAGGCTTCCGGTAATTCAAGAGAAGCACAAGAAAAGGTACGACCGTCCCTTGACTCGCCCAATCATTCCTCCCCGATATGTTGTGCTTGATGAACTTGATATACTAAATGTTAGAGAGGATATAGATTGGATGATAGAAAGGACTGGATTATTTGATTTTGTGCGGATTAGGGAAGATGCGTTTATGGAAATTACATTGGAATTCTTGAGTTTGTTCAAAATGACCCTAGGGAGAGAATAAGGAAATTTCAGACTTCTGAACAAGAACTATGAGTACCCTACTGTTGTGTTTGGAAACATGTTTGGGTTTGTGGCTTCGTCTAAAGGTACCTTCCCTAGAGGTGTCAGTTCTAGCAGGTTTTGGGAGAGTATATCAGTTGGACAAGGGGGGAACGACAGGTGAAGAGTTGGTAATTCAAAGGAGAAGAGTATGTATAATCTCTCCTTCAAGTTGGCATACCACATCCTTATCGAGACGATATTTCCAAGAACAGAGACTCCACTAAAGGTTAAAACGGATGAGTTGCATATCCTCTACTGTATGACTATAGGTACCGTCCCGGATACAACTACCATTATAACACCCCAAATCCACGGGACTTGGAGTGTCACATTGGGCTAGGATCTCACAATGGATCTTGACCCTAGCCTGACAACAAGTTGACTGGATCTTACAACAAGGCACAGGTAGATTAAAACCAAATACATAAAAGCTATATATGATACATCAAAAGAGTTTAAAAACTCAGAGCCGAGTACAATACATCAAACCACAACATTTGACACAAAAGATCCCATATCCCGCGCATCCTAATGTACAGAAGTCCTCGGCTGACCACACCATATGTCTCATCATGCGGTCTTCCTAACCTGCAGATCATCTACAATACGGTATGAAACCGTTAGCTACAACAATGAAAAGCATGAAGGTAATAGCACAACCACACATCAACATCTCATACATGCAATGCCACACACATTCATTTATTATCTTTTATTACGTTATTCCATTACTAATTCAACTTCTTTTGTAACACGAGGAACCTAAAGATCCTCGTCCCTTTCCCCGTTAACACATGGGTTTGCAAGGGGGTGATCATCACTCGTCCCACCCTGTGCTATTGGCTTCTAAACACCTCCTCCTAACCTGTAGGCGGAGACCGGTGGTTGTCGCCCGTTATAATACACTTGAGCCATTTAACTGTAATAAATGGTCATCCTAGTCCGGTTTAAGGTTATAAATGCACAATCATATGAGCACACACAACCATCACAATCATAAAATCCGCAACCGTACGCTAAGTAAGTCCTATGGACTTACCTGATATACTCGTAATTTGTACCACGTCACAGCTTCCCCTTGGGAAGTAATCAACGCCTGCAATAGCAAGGAACACACAATCACATACTACAAAGGTTAGGAGACTCGTCTCACTAACCACAACCAACCTATATCTCAAATCTAAACCTCAGATCCTCAACACATTCATAAATGCCTAAGGCATATCCTCAACATAACATCTCATCATACTCAGACACATACTAAACCTTAAAGCCATAACTGATATCCATAGCATCATCATGATCCTCAACTCATTATTAAACCTAGCATGCATCTAATCAGTATTCCTCAATATCAAATTTAACCCTAATTTTATTAATTAACCTTTAATTAATTAATTAAATTATGCCAGAATAACATTTTGCCCGCATGCCATTTCTAAACCTACCTGTCATCAGATTTCATCAAACAAACAACCCATAACACCAGAATAATATAATGATCATAATGGAATTTCTAATTATCCATTTTGAAAAGCCTAAGGTCAATTTAGGTCAAATCGCAGTACGGAAAACGAATAAATTCATAACTTATTCGTTACTAACCCGATTGACGATCTGAAAGAAGATTCGGAATCACAACGACGTGGGCTACGCATGAACAACATCAAATTCACTGGAATCTAAGTGACGGAACCGTCCTGGTGACACATATGCTCGACCAGGTCTTCATCTGCTCGGAAATGCAGAAACTCGGTACCGATATGAAGAGAATAAAGAGAGGAATCCAGAAATTCAAACGGAATTGAAATCGGATTATAAACGGAGAGTAGATCTGAGTTTGAAGTTTGAGAGAAATTAGAGCTTTTACGAGGAAACGTGAAAGGAAATGAATTAATAAACGATTTTCCGCTATTTATAGTGAAGACGATAATTATCCTTTAGCGAAGTCGATAATTATCCTTTAATCGATCCAAAGGCGGGTTGAACCCCCTTCTCCAAACTTCTCGAAATTGGAATAATAGATCTTGAATATTGTAGGGATAATTATTTCACAATTGCCTCGGAAAACGTGTATTCCTAACCCGTCTTTCTTAGCCGTTAAGAAACGAAATAGCGACTCTTTTTTCCGTTTTGCCTTTCCATGTTATTTCATATCTATGTCCGATGTCATGATCATTTCTCTCAACTACATTTTTATTCATTGGAGCTCCCAAATGCTCCAAATAACACCGGAGGTAAAAATAATTACCCGGGGGAAAAGTGAAAATTTTCCCATAAGCCCAAAATTACGTCAGGAACATAACGGTGTGACTTATACTCATCACTTACGCAATCTTCGCGAGTTATATGTCAATTACTGGGGAAGAACCCTGCTGTGATGGCGCCTTGCCCTGACGGCAAAACGTAGCTCTGTGTCCTTGCTTCCCGCATGAGAAGCAAGTCAGTGGCGCCCTCGGACAATCAGTCCTCACATGCCCATAGGCCCCGCAGTTATAACACTGCCGGCCTCTATCAATAGTTTGTGCAGACACTGGAACACTCGAGCGGCCTTGAGTTTGACCTCGCCCGTATCTAGATGCTCCTACACCAGTCGGTGTTGTACGTTGTCTCTTCTCAGACCGTCCGGTGTGAGAAGTCCTCCTCTGACTAGCTCTCTCTCTCTCATAGGCAGAGGCCCGATCCTGGTAGTTTGCCAATGAGTCACAGTGAAATCCCGCCATATATGAGCGTGTACTCTCCCTCAGACGACGGGAGAACATATACACATGCTGGTCCTCAGAAGGTGCAACTGGACCCAGCAAAGCCAACTCGGTCCGGAAGCGGCGAATAGCATCTGTAATGGGTACATCCTCAAAGCCCGCTTCCACAAAATCCTGCAGCTTCTCCCTCCTCAGTGAGGCAGGGCAGAACTGCTCCCTCAACAAAGTCCTCATCTGCTCGTAGCTGGTAACTCGAGCTCTAACTGTCCTCCACCACTGATGTGCCAGGTCACGGAATAGAGACTGTACTAGCTCTATCCGTCTGTCCTCGGGGCATCTAATAGACTCTAAGGCTGAGTCTACGTGCCCAATCCACACCTCAGTCTCTAAGCCAATCTCTTCTGAATTTTGTACAACTCCTGTATTTTTGTACTAAACTTTTCCGTAAACACTACAGTATGGAAATAGGCTCCAAACGAGAGTTGGAAATAAGTATAGGAAAATCTAAAGATTTTCGGAACCAGGGGTAAAATTGTCTTTTCACCTTACAAGAGACTTTTTCGTAATTGCTCTTCATGAGAGTGTACAACTTAGAAGTTCATAACTTCTAAGAGTTTAGGGATGTGATTTTGATCCACATGCCTTGTTTGACACGCGTTTGAGTTATAACGAGTTCGGACCGAGTTGAGATTTGATAGAGTGTGATTTGATTCAGGTAAGTCCTTGCGACTTACTTAACTAGTTTCTGGATGTTAATTGAATGATAATAGTGGTGTGTGTGATGTGTGCTTATAATAACAACTTGATAGGACGATTGCTATTATTATATTTAAGGCCCAAGTGTATGTATAATAGATCGTGGCATCACTGCCCAGCTTTGACAGGAGACTGGGAGGTTCTCTATACCCAAACCATACAGGTACAAGGTCAGATGCATCGGATCCATTCCTGATGGTTACAAAGGGGCGGAGGCGAGGTTTGGGAATCCCTCGCGTCACAAAATAAGTATCATTAGTAAGAGTGAATGACCTAACTAAAGATAATAAATGGATTGTTTGAAAGCTTGCTGAGTGTTTACTTTTTCTATGATGTGTGTGTGTGCTATTCTTATATATCTAATAGTTAGATAGCTAGCTAATGGTTGTTTTGTTGTGTTTTTAGATTCACCACAGGTTGGAGCAGCAGCTGAGTGATCCGGAAGTAGTGGTCAGCCGGGTCTCTGTACTCCTTAGAGTGGGGTTGGGTGTTTGCTTGTTGTTCTTTCTTCTTGTTAAGACAGTTAGTCTTTTTCGTTGTTAAAGTACTTTAGGCTGTTAGACGTTGTTGTATTCATCTCTTTAAAATACTATTTTATGAATTTCGGTTTTTCTTATTTGTGTCTTGTTGCAAGATCCTAGTAATATTGTTGTCAAATTGAGGTCGGGACCCATTGTGAGGTCCTAACCAGTAATGTCTCGAGTTCTGAGAATTTGGGGTGTTACAACATGGTATCAGAGCTCTAGGTTGGCAACAATGGCACTTGAAATCTTATAAAAGACCGAATAAGTACTTGCGCAGAACCCAAAAAGGGATCTGAATTTTAAAAAGAACTTTTGGTTTTCAAATGCAAGCATAGTCTGGTTGGGGAATAGAAAAGTACGGCTAACCACCACTACTACGACGGATCTCAGTATGCTTAGTTTGTACTTTAGGTTTTACTTTAGTTGGACTTATTAGCTAGTTTATAACAATAGTTATTATCACTCGCGCAGATGACACGTACTAGGGCTACGTGTTGGATTTTCAGTGTCCGGTTTTAGACCAAAGGACCGTATTCTCACTTATTTGAGTAGACGGTTGTCCCAATTGCCAATCAAATTAATATAATTTATCTTGAAGAGAAACAAATTATTAAACAAGGGTTTGTAATCTCCACAAACGAGTAGACAAAACCTAACCAAGAGTTGGTAATCTCCAAAAGGAGTATACTAAACTCTAATAGAAATTAAGTTCAATTGCAAGTCTTATAAACCGATTGTTATATGTTAAAACATTGACTTGGATTATATAATGAGTCATTCATAAATGAATTTTCCTTCTAAGTGTATTCTCCCCTACACCGGGAATATCTAAATACCTTAGTGGGATAAAACGTTACACGTTACAAAGACTAAGTAAGAGACTTACTTGTCTTACATTGTAGAAAGGGTATTCCTAGGTTTTGTCAATACAAAACCAAACTAAGATGGATGCCTATCCTTTGTCAATACAAAGGAACTATACTGGTCTTTCGAGTTTTGCAAACAAGCTTATAAGAAGGCCTATTCAATGTCAATACAATGGAACTAAAAGCTTTATTGTTGCAAAAACGAATATTTTATCAAGTGCAAATGGCTCTCCCTTTTATAGGCATAGGGGGCCACGGTTTTGGGGAGTTAAAAGAGGTTAAAATCGGTTATGGAAGTTACACGGAAGTTACTTGGAAGATGGGCCTTGAAGCCATAGAAAGCCCGAGGCCCATATAGGGAGCCCAAAACCGCTCCCCGGAGCTAGCTTAGAGCTAGCTTATTTTTCTTGGTCCAAACACTTCCAATGAGCTTCATTCACAAGCTCCAAGATCCTCAAATACTCAACATCTTAGCTCAAGCTAGTGTAACTCCTTAAGAAGCTCACTAGCTGCTTCATTGACATACACTAAGCATTTGAGCTTGGATTGCTCCCAATTTTTAACCACATATTCTTTAGCCAATATAAGGCCTAAGAACCAAAGGTGTGACGATAAAATATGACTAAAAAGCCCCAAACGTCGGCCTTCTAAAATCTAGCACAAGTTGACATTGTCGTGAATCACCTTGCTTTGATTCGACTCCCCTTATAATACTAGTTGTTCTTAGTGCCGGTCATATGGCTTGCCTCCCACAACCCGAACCATAGTGACACACATGTGAACAACTCATTGCACCTTGTCTCAAGACAAGCTCAACGGTTACAATGAAGACTTAGCCCAAATCTCCAACATTCCTCCCCCATTTGAGCAAAGTCGAGAAACTTTTAATAGACATACATCCAAACAAAATATTCGCATAATCATAAATATCTTTCGATTGAATTTATTGAATTAGTATAATTACACATTCTGCACTAAAGAATTGTGGTGTCCTAATGGATTGAACCACTAACTTGTTTAAGTACATGAAGGTAACATACACGAAATTTACATTTCCTTTACAAATAAATGACACATTTATAGGCTATTGTGTCCTAATTCTCTAATGAACATATAGGCGGGTCGACCATCTACTCCCTTGAAGAAGCCTTGACACTTCACGTTCACGCAGCTAACTCTCTTTTGATCTTGCACCTATAATTGCAATTTTTCAAAAGAGTTGTTAAGAAATAAAAATTTCAAACTATACATATTATATAGGCACAGAGCATTACCTTGGATGGACATTTTATGCTCATAACTTCGGCTAAGGCATCAAGCCATAGGCGAATTGGGTGTCCCACGACAAGTCATTTTCAATCTAGGTCGTTAACCCCATCCCCTTGGCTGACTTTTGAACTAAGTCCCTAGTCAAGCTCTTGGTTAAGTGATCGGCTAGATTATTGTGTGTTCTCACAAAATTGACCGATACTATACCGTGAGTTATGAGCTCTCTAACCGAGCTATGTCTCACAACAAGATGTCTTGATTTCCCATTGTACGTTTGGCTATAAGCTTTAGCCAACGTAGCTGCACTATCACAATAAATTGATATAGGAGAAACCGGTTTTGGCCATAGAGGAATTTCTAGAACCAAATTTCTTAGCCATTCAGCTTCCTTACCGGCAGCGGCAAGTGCCACAAGCTTGGACTCCATGGTCGAGGTTGTGATGCATGTTTGCTTCTTTGAAGCCCACGAAATGGCACCACCATCTAACAAGAAAAGCCATCCTGTGGTGGATGAGTGATCATCTAGATTAGTGATCCATGGGCATCCGAGTAGCCTTCTATCACTGAAGGATACTTACTATACAAGATTCCAAAACCTATGGTCCCCTTGAGGTACCTAAGCACACTCCTTAGTGCCTTCCAATGTTGTGAGCTAGGACAACTTGTGTACCTACTCAATTTACCAATAGCAAAAGCAATATCTGGCCTAATGCTAGTCATTGCATACATGCAACATCTTACTACTTGTGCATACTCAAGTTGAGAGACAGCTGATCCTTGGTTGGGCATCAATTTTTCACTTGAGTCCATAGGAGTACAAACAGTTGAACTTTTATCACATTGGAAGCGTTTGACAATCTTCTCAATGTGGTGTGATTGTGTGAGGCTTAAGCCTTTAGCATCACGTTAGATTCTTATGCCTAGAATCACATCCGCCTCACCTAAGTCTTTCATAGAAAACTTAGTAGACAAGAAATCCTTAGTGAGATCTACTTGTCTTTGGTTTGTTCCAAAGATCAACATGTCATCAACATATAAGCATATGATCACACCTTGACCGGTATGATCAAACTTACTATAGACACACTTGTCAGCTTGATTTATCTTAAATCCATTTGACAATACGACATCATCAAACTTTTGATGCCATTTTTTTGGAGCTTGCTTTAGTCCATACAAGGATTTGACCAAGCGACACACTTTGTGCTCTTGTCCTTTTAAAACAAATCCTTCAGGTTGTCTCATATACACTTTCTTATCTAGTTCACCATTAAGGAATGTTGTCTTGACATCTATTTGATGAATCACTAGATTATGTATAGCGGCCATAGTTATTAATAACCTAATGGTTGTAATCCTAGCCACCGGAGCATATGTTTCAAAGTAATCGACACCTTCCCTTTGTCTAAAGCCTTGGATGACCAAGCGTGCTTTAAACTTGTCAATGGAACCGTCAACTTTCATCTTCCTCTTAAAGATCCATTTGCATCCCAAAGGTTTGCAACCGAAAGGAAGGTTGGCTAACTCCCACGTATGGTTACCCATAATGGAGTCCATCTCCTCTTGGATTGCTTCCTTCCAGAAGGCAACATCTTGAGACTTCATGGCCTCGTCAAATGTCTTTGGATCCTCATCTATATGAAAGTAAGAGTGACAATCCATTTCATTATCCCTTGACCCTTCAACCAAGAACACTTGGAAAATCAATTTTTGGGACAAATTAGTGCTCATAGGAGCAATCTCTGACAAGTCAAGCCCGTGGGATGCTTGCCGGGATTCATCTTGAATCCTATGATGCTTGTTTCGGTATTCCTCATCTAAGGTCATGTTGATCACTTCCCTAGGTCTAGGAGCCGAGGTGAAGCGATCTTCATCAAAGATGGCATCCCTAGACTCTATTACGGTATTAACCGAGATGAAGTCATTTGGTTCTATCACATAGAACTTATAAGCTTTGTAGTGTTCGGCATAGCCAATGAACACACACTCAACACCTCTTTCACCTAAAGTCTTAAGTTTGTTGTCATTTAGCCTTACTATGGCTCGACATCCCCAAACTCGTAAGTAATGTAGGTTTGGTTTCCTTTTGAACCATAGTTCGTAAGGAGTCTTCTTGCTTCTTTTGTTTGGAACACGATTAAGCAAGTAGTTTGCCGTGAGCATAGCTTCACCCCAAAACGAATTCTTAAGACCCGAGTAAGATAACATGGCATTGACCATCTCTTTAAGCACTCGGTTCTTTCGTTCGGCCACACCATTTGATTGTGGTGTGTAAGGTGTCGTGGTCTCATGTATGATCCCGACACTCTCAAAGTATTCCTTATCCATAAATTCACCACCACGATCCGTGCGTAGTCTTTTTATTAAGGTACCTTGTTACAACTCAGATTCATTCTTGAATACATAGAATTCGTGTAAGGCATCACTCTTTGCAAAGAGTAGATATACGTAACAATACCTAGAGCAATCATCTATGAATGTTACGTAATACTTCTTCTTTCCTAATGAAGGAGTAGAGTGCAAGTCGCCTAGATCCGAGTGGACTAAGCCAAGCATTGATTGTTCTTGAATACATAGAATTCGTGTAAGGCATCACTCTTTGCAAAGAGTAGATATACGTAACAATACCTAGAGCAATCATCTATGAATGTTACGTAATACTTCTTCTTTCCTAATGAAGGAGTAGAGTGCAAGTCCACCCACCATCCAAGGTCATCATCCTGCATGGAAAAACATTCAAAAGTCAATGACACATAATTCACATCAGAATTTATATCAATATTAGAATCAAGACTCATGAGTGAGTCACCTTGGTTTGGGGGGTTTTGGCCACTTTGGCCTCCACCCTTGGATCCATCGCCCTTAACCTTGCAATCCCGCTTGAAGTGGCCAGTCTTGCCACACTTCCAACAAGAACCTTTTGGTTTCTTATTAATATTATCCTTCTTGGACTTCTTGGACTTATTTCTTTTGTCCTTGTCTTTGTCCTTTCCTTTGAACCTCTTCATTTTGCCCTTGCCATCCATCATGTTGGGCTCGTGGGAAGTAGAAGTTTTATCCTCCTTCTTGAGTTCCCCCTCTTGTGCCCTAAGGCCTTGTTCAATTTGAAGGTGGGAGCCAAGTTCCACCAACGTGAGTTCTTCCTTCTTGTGCTTTAGCACATGGCGGAAGTCCTTCCACGAAAGGGGGAGCTTATCCATTATAGAAGAAACCGCAATGGCCTCATCCATATGCATGACATGTTGAGTGAACCTCCCAAGAATCCGGAGCAATTCATTATATTGTTCCATTACCGGCCTTGAGTCCACCATTTTATATGAGTTAAAATCCGAGACTAAGAATTTGCAAGATGAAGCATCCTCCGCCATGTACTTAGACTCCAGTTGATCCCACATTGATGTTGATGACTCTACACTTTGGTAGACATTAAACAATGCATCACTCATGCCATTGAGAATATGACCACAACATATATAGTCATCATTATCCCATTTGCTCCTTCTTCGGACAGCCTTTATCTCTTCTACCATATCATCAACCGGCTCGGCCGGTCTAGGTGTAGTGAGTACATAAGCGACTTTTAGTGTAGTCAAGAGAAAGTGCATTTTCTTTTGCCACCTCCTAAAGTCTACACCCTCAAACTTATCCAACTTCCCAAAACGAGAAGTCATTTTTGTCATTAACGTCTTACTCATTATTGATCAATCCAATCCTACAAAACAATTAACAATAAATACACTTAGAAGATTGTTGAATTTTCAGTGTCCGGTTTTAGACCAAAGGGCCGTAGTCTCACTTATGTGAGTAGACGGTTGTCCCAATTGCCGATCAAATTAATATAATTTATCTTGAAGTGAAATAAATTATTAAACAAGGGTTTGTAATCTCCGCAAAGGAGTAGACAAAACCCAACCAAGAGTTAGTAATCTCCAAAAGGAGTAGACTAAACTCTAATAGAAATTAAGTTCAATTACAAGTCTTATAAACCGATTGTTATATGTTAAAACATTGACTTGGATTATGTAATGAGTCATTCATAAATGAATTTTCCTTCTAAGTTTATTCTCCCCTACACCGGGAATATCCAAATACCTTAGTGGGATAAAACGTTACACGTTACAAAGACTAAGTAAGAGACTTACTTGTCTTACTTTGTAGAAAGGGTATTCCTAGGTTTTGTCAATACAAAACCAAACTAAGATGGATGCCTATCCTTTGTCAATACAAAGGAACTATACTGGTCTTTCGAGTTTTGCAAACAAGCTTATAAGAAGGCCTATCCAATGTCAATACAATGGAACTAAAAGCTTTATTGTTGCAAAAACGAATATTTTATCAAGTGCAAATGGCTCTCCCTTTTATAGGCATAAGGGGCCACGGTTTTGGGGAGTTAAAAGAAGTTAAAATCGGTTATGGAAGTTACACGGAAGTTACTTGGAAGATGGGTCTTGAAGCCATAGAAAGCCCGAGGCCCATATAGGGAGCCCAAAACTGCTCCCCGGAGCTAGCTTAGAGCTAGCTTATTTTTCTTGGTCCAAACACTTCCAATGAGGTTCATTCACTTTAATATAGCTAGGGTAAGCTCCAAGATCCTCAAATACTCAACATCTTAGCTCAAGCTAGTGTAACTCCTTAAGAAGCTCACTAGCTGCTTCATTGACATACACTAAGCATTTGAGCTTGGATTGCTCCCAATTTTTAACCACATATTCTTTAGCCAATATAAGGCCTAGGAACCAAAGGTGTGACGATAAAATGTGGCTAAAAAGCCCAAAACGTCGGCCTTCTAAAATCTAGCACAAGTTGACCTTGTCGTGAATCACCTTGCTTTGATTCGACTCCCCTTATAATACTAGTTGTTCTTAGTGCCGGTCATATGGCTTGCCTCCCGCAACCCGGACCATAGTGACACACATGTGAACAACTCATTGCACCTTGTCTCAAGACAAGCTCAACGGTTACAATGAAGACTTAGCCCAAATCTCCAACACTACACTAGTTACAGGTCGAGGTAGAGGTCGTGCACCTCTCCCTCCAGTTGGACAAGGTAGAGGCGATAGGACTTCTGTAGTTAGAGGACGCGGCCGTGGAGGTAGATCTCCATTAGCATGAGGTCGAGCTCCTCGAGAGGATCCACCAGCAGTGATCATGCTAGATGCTAGAGTGGAGGAGGTGGCTGAGAGTGTGGTTCCCGAGGTCGGGAATGAAACCGCTGCTAGGTCTGGACCACAGGGAGCACGTTGGACCGAGTTAGAACGTGTTTCTATTGGAGCATCTGAGTACAGAGAGTACAGAGCATACGTCGAGCGTATGGAGGAGGCTGCCAGGGCAGAGAGACTTACCTAGGTACCACCGGTACCGGCTAGGTCAGTTCAGGTGACACAGGGAGTGCCTCAGGTGCCGGTTGTACCTGAGAGGAGAGTTGAGGCTGATAGAGCTCCTGATAGATCTAGAGCACCGAGACCGGATGAGTGGTTAAAGGAACTCCTAGAAAGTTCCCTCATTCAATGGAGAGATAGGGTTGGAGGTGGAGCACTGGATAGGGCACATAAAGACAGCACTAGAGACGATACATTATCCGGAGGATTAATAAGTAGAGTTGGTGCAGACATTGTTCACAGAGGATGCTCATTCCTTGTGGCGGACCATTCGTAGCCGAGTCACCGGTTGGGAGTAGATGAGGAGCATTATTAGAGAGAGATACTGCCGTGCCTCATTGAGAAGATAGAGCTTTTAGGACTTTATTGAGGCGGGATTCGAGGATATTCCGATTGCTGATGCCGTCAAGAAGTTTCAAAAGGAACTGACTCTACTTGGACCAGTTGCACCTCATGAGGAGCAGCATGTGTACCTCTTTTCACGGAGATTGAGAGAGAGCACTCGTTCCTATCTGGCAGGATTTCGCTGTGAGTCTTTGTCAGACTATCAGGATAGGGCTTCTGCATATGAGAGAGATAGACCAGTCCAGAGGAGAGCTGCTCAGTCAGATAGGCCGGATAAGCGGCAGAGGACAGGATATGCTAGTGGCAGTACGGGAGTAGCTGGTTTTGGACGGGGACAGACTCAGGAGCGACATAGTCATACCGCTATAGTCCAGACTCCAGTTGGGGGTTCATAATGTCACAACTATAGCGGCTATGGACACATCCGATCGAATTGCACGAAGCCGTTAGTAACCTGATTTCAATGCGGCAAGATTGGACACAGAGTTGTATTTTGCCGCTAGGGCAAGGCTCCATCTCAGTAGGGTTCTTCCCCTACAGGTCTATCAGGGAGTGTACAAAGACAACCACTGTACCGAGCTCCGAGTCAACAACAGAAGTACCGAGCCCCAGGTCAGCAACAGCCTTACAAAGCTCTAGGACATCCTTCCTCACAGTGTTCTATGCAGGGATCCGGTCGGGGCAAGGGACGTGGTAGTGTAGCTGATACCAAAAGAGCTCTGGCACGGGTGTTTGAGTTGAGGAGTGCTGATCAGCCAGAGGCACCGACAACCACAGGTACTATCTGGATCCATGACCTACTTGTATGAGTTTTGTTTGATATGGGTGCTACACACTCCTTTATATCTTATGCATGCGTAGATAGGTTGTCCTTAGCTACTGTAGAGGTGATACCTTTTATGATAAGATTACCTAACGGGAGTAAGGTCAAAGGGACCCGAGAGATATATGACTGTCCCATTCGTTTGGGAGATCGAGATTGGTTGGTAAATTTTCTAGTCATGCCTTTAGCACAAGTGACGTGATTTTGGGGATAGATTGGATGAAGAGACATGGAGCAGTCTTAGACATTGGTAGGAGGACAATGACTGTTGCCACTGAGGAGGGTCACAGAGTGATATTCCGAGGTTAGGACCTCGGAAAGTCCGGCACAGTTATCAACAGTGAGAGCAGCGAGACTGGTAGCACAGGGTTGTGAGGCCTTCTGGTGTTATGCCATGAAGGAACACAAGAGCCTGACAGTAGAGGAGATACCAGTGGCATGCGAGTTTGCAGAGGTATTTAGTGACGACCTTGCCCGGACTACCCCCACAGAGGAGCGTGGATTTCAGCATTGAGTTAGATCCGGGCACGAGACCGATCTCGAAGGCCCCGTACCGTGTGGCACTGATAGTGCTACTTGAGTTGAAGAAGCGGTTAGAGGAGTTAGTAGAGAAGGGCTTCATACGCCCTAGTGTGTCTCCCTGGGGCGCGCCAGTATTGTTTGTGAGGAAGAAGGAAGGATCGATGCGGCTATGTGTAGATTACAGAGAGTTGAACAAAGTCACCATCAAGAACAAGTATCCACTGCCGCACATAGACGATCTGTTGGACCAGTTGCATGGATTTGGTGTTTTTGAGGATAGACTTGAGGTCACGCTATCACCAACTGAGGGTGAGAGATCAGGACATACCTAAACCGGAATTCCGGACTAGGTATGGTCATTATGAGTTTGTAGTGATGCCATTTGGGCTCACTAATGCACCAACGGTATTCATGGAGTTGATGAACGGGATATGCATCGACTTTTTAGACCAGTTTGTAGTGGTCTTCATTGACGACATCCTAGTTTACTTTAGGAGTCGAGAGGAACATGCCGGACACTTGAGGACATTATTGCAGATTCTGCGGGATAGCCAGTTGTATGCTAAGCTATCCAAGTGTGAGTTATGGATGTTAGAGGTGGCTTTCCTAGGCCACGTAGTGACTGTTGAGGGTATTAAGGTCGATCCAGCGAAGATCGAGTCAGTGTCTTCTTGGCAACCTCCGAAGAATGTTAAGGAGGTTCGCAACTTTCTAGGTTTGGCAGGTTATTACCGCCGGTTTGTGGAAGGGTTCTCCCTGATTGCCCGACCACTTACCTGTCTTCTGAGGAAGACTACTCGGTTTGTCTAGTTTGAGCCGTGTCAATAGAGTTTTGAGGAGCTGAAGATGAGATTGACGTCTGCTCCGATTTTAGCACAACTTGAGGGTACAGATGACTTTGTGGTATACAATGACGCATCCAAGCTTGGGGTGTGTTTTGATGCAAAGGGGTAAGTTCATAACGTATGCGTCTCGATAGTTGAAGACGTATGAGGAGAACTACCCCACACATGATTTAGAGTTAGCTGCAGTAGTCCATGCTATTAAGATCTGGCGTCACTACCTCTATGGGGCGACATGTCAGATCTTCAGAGAATAAGAGTCTGAAGTACATATTCACTCAGCGGGAGTTGAATAATTGCCAGAGGCGGTGGTTAGAGTTGATCAAGGACTTCGACCTTGAGATTTTCTACCACCCCGGAAAGGCGAACGTAGTAGTTGACACTTTGAGCCGGAAGACGCCTCAGGAGAGGGCGATATCCCGGTTGACGGTACAACCACAGTTGTAGAGAGACTTGGCTTGGTTAGAGATAGAGATTCAGTTTCCCGATACAGATAGTCAGTTGGCTACTTTGGAGTTACTTCTTGATATGTTGGGTGAGATCTAACAGAAGCAGGAGACTTGCCCGACTTTGACCAGGATCCGAGAAGGATGTCTTGAGATGAGGCACCACAGTTCACTATTGGTGCTGATGGAGTGATGAGACGTCAGGACCGCGTTTGTGTGCCATCAGACAGTGAGTTGAGACAGAAGATACCAGGTGAGGCTCATGCTACCTCATACTCAGTACATCTTGGAGCGAGTAAGATGTACAAGTATGTGAGACGGTCCTTCTGGTGGGGTGGTTTGAAGTCCGACGTGGCTCGGTATGTAGCTCAGTGTGCGACCTGCCAACAGGTCAAGATTGAGCATCGTAGGTCCGGAGGAGATCTCCACCCACTTCCAGTACCATAGTGGAAGTGGGAGGATATATCTATGGATTTTGTCACAGGATGGAGACTCAGTAGAGGTTTTGATGCTATTTGGGTAGTGGTAGACCGTCTAACAAAGACCGCACGTTTCATTCCGATTAAGGAAACATGGCCGGTAAGTCGTCTAGCTGAGGAGTTCACTAGACACATTGTGAGACTCCATGGAGTACCGAGGACTATCGTCTCCGATAGAGATGGACGTTTCACCTCGACATTTTGGCAGCAGGTACATATTGCTTTAGGGACGAGCCTCCACTTTACTATTGCTTACCACCCACAGACTGACGGTCAATCTGAGAGGACCATCTAGATGTTAGAGGACATGCTGCGGGCTTGTCTACTATATTGGGGACAAGTATGGCCAGATGATCTCCCACTTGTAGAGTTTTCGTATAATAGTAGTTGGCACGCGTCTATTGGGATAGGCCCTTATGAGGCTTTGTACGGGCGGAGATGTCGCACGCCATTGTGTTGGGATGAGCCTAGCAGAGCTGATGGAGTAGCTCCAGTTCAGATACAAGATGACATCACTGGGATTGCCCTAGTCCAGGAGCAGATGTTAGCAGCACAGAGTCGCCAGAAATCCTACGCCGACAAAAGGCGTCGACCCTTGGAGTTTAGGGTGGGTGCACAGGTGTGGTTGAGAGTGTCACCGACGAGAGGAGTCCGGCGTTTCGGCATTAAGGGGAAGCTGAGTCCCTGATATGTCAGACCTTTTGAGATCTTGGAGAGAGTTGGGGAGGTTGCCTACAAATTAGCACTACCACCAAGATTAGAGGGTGTCCATTCGGTCTTTCATGTATCTCAGTTGAGAGAGTACATCCCGGATCCGAGGCACGTCATTAGCCATGAGGATCTGATAGTTTAGCCTGGCCACACGTTTGTGGAGTACCCAGTAGTTGTCTTGGAGCGCAGTACTAGACGTCTGTGATCCAAGGAGATACCGATGTGGAGGATCTAGTGGTCTAGACGAGGAGCTGATGAGGCCACTTGGGAGACAGAGGAGAGTGTTAGGCGTAATTATCCCGAGTTCTTTGCAGGATTAGCTACTACTTCCGTACCGACGAGTTAGGTACTCGGATGTTGTTTTGTTTGACTTTTCATGTTTTTATATTTGTTTGAGTGATTATGTTTTATGTGATGTGTGTCTGAACATGATGATTGAGTAGTTGCATGGTAGAAAACGAAAATATTTATGAAACTAAGATATACAAAGAAAGTCGTTTGATTAGATACATTATTCTAAGTTTCGTGACGAAACTTATTTAAGGGGGCACTGATGTAATACCCGAAAAATTTAAACTCCGTTTAATACTAGATCAAACCGGATTCTGATCCGCCAACTTTTATTCTTTTAAATAAAATAAAATAAAACGATATTAATTTCTCTCATTTTATGTGACCTTGATTCACATAAAATGATAAGTAATGTAACCGTAAATAATTCCGTACATTTAATTTAAAACCGAAGAGCGGTTCCGTGTGAGTAACAATTTAATTATCAGCCCATCTTAGTTAGATGAGCAAGCCCAACAGACCCGGCCCAAATACATGTTAGCCCAACCCATAATCTAATTAACCTAAAACCTAATTAGCTTCCTTAATCATAGTTAAGCCTAAACCTAATTCCTCCCCTAATCTAATTACGCTACCCTAATCCTCGTCAAATTCTCCCCATCTGTCGCAGCAGACTTGCACCAGGAGGAACTTCACCGACACCCTGCTGCTCAATAGCCACCACCACCACCACATCGGACTCGCTACCGGGGACGAAGTATCGTCTTCGTTGGAGACCCCCGAGAGACGCAACACGTCTGCAGTTACCACCGAACCTACGACAGCCACCTTGGAAGAGCCCACCGGAGCCAGTGCCGACGCTAGCCAACTCGAGCCTTCTCGTGTGTCTACCGCAACAACTACCCACCCCATCCTAGCGTGCGACTCAGCGGTTCGTAAGCAAAGTAAGCCAAGTCCTCCCCTTCCCCTGTCTTTGCTTCTTCTGTCGCCTCCTCGGCCTAATCGGAATGACAACAGGGACAATAGTGAAACAAGGTGAGCCGGGCCTTCCAACCATTTCAACGGTGCAGCCGAACCGAGCCAGGGATCCTGGAGGTGATGGTGCCGATCGACACCTTCAGCAGCGTGTCCTCTTCCCTTGCTACAGTCCGGTAGATGAACCTAACCCTCTGTTGCGGACCCTTTACAGCAATTACAATGTTTGTGTGTTTTTGGAGGGATGTTTACACCAAGGAAATAAACCTAGGTTGCTTTGCATAAGTTGTAATCTGTGGGTTTCGAACTGGGGACCTGCTGAGCATGATAAATAGGAGGGACTGTTGGAGGAGAGACTCGAACCTAGGACCTTCTGCACACGTTATCATTCAGCTTCGACCTGCTGACTTTAGGACCTAATTTCTATAGATTAAATCGAGAATCCACCGTTGAATTTTTGATATGTCGTAGATGAATACATATAGTTTATTGTGGTAAAATTTGGGAGAAAGTTAACGGTCGGATTAAGTTTTATAAGGTCCCAAAGTAGAGCACTTGAGTTGTTTTTGAAGCTAGAAGATATTTGACTAAGTATAGAATTTTAGCTTCTAGTCCGACTTTAGAATGTATGTAAGAGTTTGGCCGAGTTTTTAAGAGACCTTTGCCCTATGTTTAGTATACATATATTAGAGGATCTAGAGATTGTTTCCGAAATTCTTATCTTTTTATTTAAGTCTTGGATCTTAACTCAAGTCGGACCTTAATGACCGTTTAGTGAAAATCTAGAATCTTGTACAACTCCTGTATTTCTGTACTAAACTTTTCCGTAAGCACTAGAGTATAAAAATAGGCTCCAAAAGAGAGTTGGAAATAAGTATAGGAAAATCTTAAGATTTTCGGAACCAGGGGTAAAATGGTCTTTTCACCTTACGAGAGACTTTTTCGTAATTTCTCTTCATGAGAGTGTACAACTTAGAAGTTCATAACTTCTAAGAGTTTAGGGATGTGATTTTGATCCACATGCCTTGTTTGACAGACGTTTGAGTTACCACGAGTACGGACCGAGTTGAGATTTGATAGAGTGTGATTTGATTCAGGTAAGTCCTCGCGACTTACTTAGCTAGTTTCTGGATGTTAGTTGAATGATTATAGTGGTGTGTGTGATGTGTGTTTATAATAATAACTTGATAGGACGACTGTTATTATTATATTTAAGGCCCAAGTGTATGTATAACGGGCCGTGATATCACTGCCTAGCTCTAACAGGAAACTGGGAGGTTCTCTATACCCAGACCATACAAGTACAAGGTGAGATGCATCGGATCCATTCCTGATGGTTACACGGGGGCGGAGGCGAGGTTTGGGAATCCCTCGTGTCACAAAATAAGTATCATTAGTAAGAGTGAATGACCTAAGTAAAGATAATAAATGGATTGTTTGAAAGCATGCTGAGTGTTTACTTTTGCTATGATGTGTGTGTGTGCTATTCTTATTTATTTAATAGTTAGATAGCTAGCTAATGGTTGTTCTGTTGTGTTTTTAGATTCACCATAGGTTAGAGCAGCAGCTGAGTGATCCGGAAGTAGTGGTCAGGCGGGTCTCCGTACTCCTTAGAGTGGGGTTGGGTGTTTGCTTGTTGTTCTTTCTTCTTGTTAAGACAGTTAGTCTTTTTTGTTGTTTAAGTACTTTAGGTTGTTAGACGTTGTTGCATTCATCTCTTTAAAATACTATTTTATAAATTTCGGTTTTTCTTATTTGTGTCTTGTTGCAAGATCCTAGTAATATTGTTGTCAAACTGAGGCCGGGACCCATTGTGAGGTCCTAACCAGTAATGTCTCGTGTTATGAGAATTCGGGGTGTTAGTGTATTCAAAGATAATGGACGCTAAAAAGCGTCAAGAATTGTGCCCGTCAAGTTACGCCAATATTAATCTTCATTTATTGACACTAGCAAGCGTTGATATTTGTGTCCGTCAAGTTCCCGCCCATATTTACTTGCATTTACCGACACTATCAATCGTCGGTAATGTTTCGCGCCCGTTATTTTGAAATATTTATGGATACTAAAAACGTCGAGAAATGAGTTATGGACAATTAATGTATAATGTCAACCCCTTATTGGGATTGTCGCTAAATATTATTGACACTTTTATGCGCCACCATAAACACATTTTTACAAAAATAAGCATTTACGATACACATCGTACATACAAACTAGTACCTAAATCAAACAACATTACATATAATAGTCCATTACACAACGCGGTTATAAGGCATGTGAAGTAGAGAGATCTTGATCATTCTGAAAGATAAACAACCAAATCTCCAACTTAAATTAAATACATAGACAATAGCATGAAAAATATTGAAAACATAAAAAACTAAGTAAAGAATAAGTGACACTTAAGTCGTTACATAATTTTATCGTGATGTAGGTAAGAATATCTATTAACACTGAAGATACCGATTAACAGGAAGTCCTTGCTTTATAATCGGGAACATCCTTTTCCTTTCATGATAAAAAATTGCAACTACATCCAATGAGCTAAGATACACTCGATCAATCTAGTATCAATGAAAAGTTAGTCAGTTAAACTAACTGCCAAGAATATCTATTAGCATTGGAAGTTATAGTTCAACAATGTAGAATTCTAAGCATTAGAAAACAATTTACCATCTCGAGATTGTGTTTTTGAGGGTGGTCAATATACCAGCTTGGGAAGAAAGTAGAGAATGATGAATCAACTTACACATCTCATGCACCTCAGCGCGGGACCTGACGCCGACCCGATTATGATGAGCACTCTACCCGGTTGAACCGTATGTGCACTAGGTGGGATGGATTTGATGCACGATTGGTGAGCATGTTGAGTCGCCCTGAAGGACTTGAGGTTCATCATTCTGTCTTTGAGGGGATGTGGGGAGACATTTACCACCATATGCTTGATGCCCCGTATAATCTGTTGCACCGCCGCTACCCTTCGACACCTCCGCATGAGTGAGCCGAGACATCGAGACCGGCTTCTTATTTGTGAGTATCCTTTTTCAATCTTTTACTTATTTTCCACATTGGGGACAATGTGGGTTTTAAGTGCGGGGTGTGATATTTACAACACTTTTGAATGCTTCCCTTTGTTGCATTGCATATAGGATAGTTTCGTGTCATTTGTCACACGTTTCATTTTGTATATCCATATAAATAAAATTAAAACAAAAATTTTGCTTCTAATATGGATAGGATCCTTATGAAATTGTATGTGGAATGGTTTGGATTATCTTTTTGTGTTTAAATTGATTTATGACATATGTGGAATTTGAATACTTTGCTAGAAATTATGTATGATCTGTGAAATTGCTTTTGTCTAGATTTGATTGTCGTGACCGCATTATATGTTCTTGCATATCATGTTGAAAGATTTAGGCATTCAAGCTCTTTGCTCTTCTCATCTTGATCATGTTGATTTAGCACCTCATTTGATTGGAAAACATATAAATTGCCTTTTTTGACTCATCCGTGAATTTGGATGCATGCTAGTGTTTTGAGTGTGTGTAAAGGAAGTGTGGGTTGGTGTATGTTGTGAAGGAGTTTGAAAAATATGATGATGTTGTTGAATGTGATGAAAAGTGTTTGTAACAAAAATGAAAAAAATAGTGTTTGGGGACATTGTCTATTAAAATGAGTACCTCGGTACCATTCACATTATTAAGTGTTTGTATCTTGTCAAAGTCAGATTCGCTAAATGTCGTAACGAGTTTTGGTATGTGCATGTAGTGTGAGGCACCTTAGTAAAAATTATAAGACTTGCTAATCACCAAGGTTTCGGCTTTTGTGCACCAATGCCTCTATCTCAAAAATAAAAGGAAAACAATGTCTCTTGGTGGATGTTGAGTGAAAATGTTGATTGTGGAGTTTTTCCTTTTCCCGAATTTGCACCACATTACCTAGAATTCATCCTACCCTTATCACGTTTCTTGGCCTCCTCGTACTTATGTCCTTCAGACCTATATGCATATGTGTGTTGGCTTAGTGGTTTAGATATGATTTTCTCATGACTAATCTCGACGCATTGGACTTGTTTTGTATGCATGAATTGCGATATAAAGTGTGATTATCCCTTTTGTGTCGATTTTTATTTGACCATTAACGTATATCCTTAGCCATGAAGCATCACTTTGAGGGTAATCTATGATTAGAAGAACATACCAAAAACATTTTGTCTTTGTTTCCACTTGCATAAATTATGTCATCTAGTGTCTTAGGTTTGAATTTTGCTTGGGGACAAGCAATGGACAAGTATGAGATATTTTGATAACATGATTTATGACCTAAGTTTAGGCATGCATTTAGGTAAATTTTTCCTTTGTTTTGCATGTATTAGCATTAGTTCGTGACATTTGTGCTTGATTGAGTTCATTATGCTAGAATAGATGTCTACACGAGCTTTTTCGGTTTTTCAAGTATTTCGGAGAATCTCGGACCTAATCGATACACATGAGGATCAAGCCTCGGAATGGTGTGTGCTCAGAACTCAAAGGAAGCAAAGAAACGAACAAAAGGATCAAGCATTGGAGCAAAGAAGAACTTTTCGTGGAATCTCGGTTGTGAAATAAGAATCTCGCCCGAGATTTCTTGAATGTGCATGCCCGAGATTTCCTCGGTGTGAAGGCCAATTTGAAGAACTTAGAATTTTGACCCCGACATTGACAATAATCTCACCCGAGGGTGTCCAAAGGTGACCGAGATTTGCTCTCCGTGCGTCTTTATGATGTCTTTTCTGAAGTTGCATGCCGATCCTTGTTTTCCTGAGGTGGAGTATAAGAGTAGGATTGTTGTGTTTGTCCAAGGGTTCCCCTTTTGTCCTCTTTTCTTGTCATTTTCTAGCTTAGACCCATCGTTGGGAGATTTTGAGAGTGTTTTGGTGAGAAAGACTTGAAGTTGTAAGCTTGAATCCAAAATAAGGAAGTATTGTAGTTTATTTTGGAATTTTACTCTTGTTGTTTGAAGCAAAAAACCAGCTAAGTATCACTTTCTTTCTATGGATTGCATGTTATTTTTCTTGATGAATATTGAATTAGATATGCATGTTGTAAGCTAGATATTTGCGATTCTAGGGTGATAGATCAATGGTTATGACTTGAATGATGATAGTATAAACTTGCATGTCATTTTGGGACGATTTGGTTGCACGGACCTTAGCTCTTTAGAATATCTTCATGAAATCTTGGCCGAGATTATTATGATCCACCTGAAATTTCTTCTTCTTCTGTTGTTGTTGTTGTAATCGATGAGTTTGTGTAACACCCCGAATCCACAGGACTTGAAATGCTACGGGCGGAGACCTCACAATGGGTCCCGACCCTTAGCCTGACAACAATTTTATTGAATCTTGCAACAAGGCACAAATAAAGGCAAAAACCGAAATACATTTTTATGCAATGTTATGAAACCCGAATACAAAAGAAAGGAAAGACTTCAACCGTCCTTACAACAACATCAACATAATACAAAAACAACAACAACACAAGGACTATAAAAATCAACTCAACCTAAGATGTACGGGGACCCCGGCTGCCCACTCCTCCGGATCACTCGGCGACATCCCTAACCTGCAAGGCATCTACAACATTCGGTATAAAACAGTTAGCTCACATTCTAGGCATTAGATAGATAGTATGGCACATATACAAACAAGCAACCATATCACACAAGTCATACTCATCCACATACAACAAATTCTTATCTTCTTTATAATTTATTCCATTACTAGTTCCATTCGTTTTAAGTGTGACACAAAAGTCTTATAACTCTCGCCTCTGTCCCCGTGTTACCAACAGGAGTGATGCGGAGCTCAACCCGTATACCATGTCGAGTGGCGAAGTAGCCCGCCCGTATACCATGTATGACCTAGTCGCAGAGAACCTCCCAGTCTCCCTCGGGAGCTGGGCAGTGATGTCACGGCCCGATAATAATAAACAATGGGCCAACAATATATATAACCAAGTTGTCCTAATCCGGTTTCATGATCATAAGCAATTATTCACACACCACCATCACATATCCAAATAATGCATAAAAGCGGCTAAGTAAGTCCGAGGACTTACCTCGTCTCAAAGCTAGCTAAAAAACCGATCTCACTTTCCGTAGGAATACAACCAAGGCTTGTTCAAGACAAGGCACGATAATCAACAACCACCCATGCAAGCTAGAAGTCCTTAGACTTCTAGTCTTATATACTCTTACAAGATCACACACTCTCAAAAACTAGGATAGCACTTCTAGTCCTCACAACTCACAATATATCAACTATAACCACATGCTAGGATACTTCCATCCTAACTCCACAATCTCAACAAACACATACTCACAAACTCAACAAATCTCACATGATAACATACACACCTCAATCTTTAGAACGTTCAAGCCATCCTCAAATCCTCACCTAAAGTTCAAAGCCACTACTTGACATTCACTCTAAGTTATGCTAGATCCAACCTAGCATGATACTACTACTAAACATAACTAGATCGAGGAAGAAAGTACTCACTCGAGGTCAAAGGCGGAGGACGATATACGGATGTCGAGAATGGATTCGTTGGCCTTTACCGGGGCGCTTCCGAACCTAAAACCAAAACTAAGCAAATTTAGCTTATACGCTAAATTTGAACGGAAGATTACTTATATAAATCTAAGGTAAAAACCCGTTTTCAAAACCAAGGTTAAAATAAAACAACTCAAACATTTCCCGGGCAAAAATATACACTTATGTGAACTTGGGTCATAATCCACAAATAAATATTTGGGTCATACTCCGAATATTAAAACAACAAAGGCCACAATTGATAATTTGTAAAGTTGGGCCATAAACTGTAATAATAATATCGTCCATATATGTAAATAATTTCTGCAGGGGTATAAATGCAAACTTCCAAAAATGTGGGTCAAAACTGCAATTATAAAAACTTGGGTACATTTTGTAATTATACCAAAATAGAGAAATGCCCGATTTAATTTAGTAATTAGGGTTTTTTGCAGCTTGATACTCAAATTAGCTGCAAGGAGAAGTAGGGCGGTGGCGGCCTTCGATGGGTTCCGGCTACGGCGAAGCAAGGAAGAGACGCGACGGCACAACAAGGTGGTGATGATTCTCCAACGAGGCTTGCAAGAGTAGAAGACGAACATAGGGGAGGAGGATCGGAAGAGGACTTCTTGCTGCAAGTTTGTTCGAAGGCAGTCATGGTGGTGAGGTTTGTTCCGATCTCCGGCGAGGAAGGGCACCAAAGGCAACAGATCTCTCAGCCCGGTAGAGCTCACTGGAGAAAGGGAGGCTACGGAGAGGAGAGCAGAGAAGAAATAGGGAAGGAGGAGACGGCAGAGATTCACGCAGCGCGGCGAAGGTGGAGGGTAGGGCTGGCACCGAAAAGGGCGGCGGAAACCAACAACGGGGTGGCGACCTTGGCTCCGGCAGCGAGGGCAAAGGCGTGGCTAGGTTCGCTCCGGCAGGGCTCTTCTCGGCGACAGTCGATGAAGTAGCAGGGGCTCCCGGTGTTGATGAAGGAAGCAAGCTAGGGAGAGGTGAGTTGAGGGAGAGGGATGATTGTTGATGGAGAGGGGCTGCTGCAGGCTTGTCCGGAGAAGGTTGCATAGGGACAACCATGGAGGGAGTTGAGGGGTCGGCTAGCAGGCTGCTCTATCCAGAGGAAGGCTAGGCCAAGGCTGCAACAAATCATAGGTTGGGCGGGGACAGGACAGAAGAACGAGGGGTCAGGGAGAGAGAGAGAAAAGAATAAAAAGAAAATAGAAATAAGAAATAAAAAATAACAAAATAAAGGATTTTTCCGGAGGGTGCCCTCTAGGTTTTTTGGCTTTTCCGGATGGTGTCCAAAATTTTTTAGTTTTCCGGTTGGTACCCCTAAGATTTTTACAGTTCCGTTCCGTACCCTCTTTGCTTATAATCCATCCAAACTAATGTTTGTTTTTTTATTAAAAAAAAGAAAAGGAAAAGAAAAAGCATACAGAAGTAATTACAGAGATCTGGTTCTCTTCGGCCGTTCCTACGCAGACAGAGAAGAAGCAATAATCTAGACGCTGCTATAGACAGAGGAGGAAACCTTCCGAGAGCAAGTCTCCGCATTGCTGCAGGGTGGCTACAACCTCGGCGGCCAACAACCAGAGGAAGAAGAATCCTAACCGTAACTTCAACAATTCACAGTAAAAACCCTAATCCCTAAATCTGTAATTGTGCTTCTCATTTTCACATGAACCCTGCATAATGATTGCTCATATATCTCTGTTGGTGTGTATAGTAACTAGTCAGAGCTATTAGCTAACTCGTATGGTAATTACGACCTTCTGTAGGTCAATAAGGTCATGTTATGTGAGTTTGGTTGATGTTTAATGTATGTATAATATTCCAGTGCTTGGTTTTCATTATACATCGCTGAGATATATGAGCAATTGTGCTTCTCATTTTTACATGCTGAACTTTCAAACCTTTTACAGATTGATTGCTCATATATCTCTAATTGTGCTTTTCATTTTTACATGCTAAAATTTCAAACCTTCTACAGAATGACTGCTCATATATCTCTAATTGTGCTTTTCATTTTTACATGCTGAAATTTCAAACCTTCTACAGAATGACTGCTCATATATCTCTATTTGTGCTTTTCATTTTTACATGCTGAAATTTCAAACCTTCTACAGAATGACTGCTCATATATCTCTAATTGTGCTTCTCATTTTTACATGCTGAACATTCAAACCTTCTTTGTGATTAAGGGACTTCCAAATGTGGTTAAACATTTGCAATTTGTTTTTAACATTTACTCATTATTTGATGTTAGATGAGAGATAAAAAGGTGCTGAAATTGCGTCACAAACGCGACGAAGAGTCCTTTGATATAGTGGTGGAAGATATTGATAAGACTAACATGTTGGATGTATTCATTGAGTTGTTAGAAGGCGCTCCAAAAAAAGGTTTAACAATTCCTTCAAATCCAAGCTTGTTCTATATATATGAATCTAAAAGTTACAAGTTGGAGAGGGACAAAGATTTACTTGAGATGTTTAGGTTATTACATGATGTGCCGGTGATAAAAATTGTCATTGGTTCTGCGGAGACCCCATGTGAAATTCTTGAATTGGCAAGGGGTTTAGTTGAGTCAAGGTTGTCATCGGCTTCACTTCCATCTTCTAATAATACTATGCCATCTGGCGGGTTTATGGACGAAACACATCCCACACAAATCCCGCATCCCTCTCAATTGGTTCCCGAAAATCCAATTTTACAGCCCCAAAGTTCTAGTCTTCCTTCAAAAAGAGTAGTATCTTTTAATCTTCCATTTCACCAGCTAAAGCAAAATAGTAGTGACCCTTTGCAACCCACCCCTCATCCTTTGAGTTTGCAAATTAGTAAAATCCCTCCCACAACAGCAAGAAGAAAAGGGATATTTATGCCGAGTGAAAAGAGCCTTTCTAGTGATACTCCACCGACACCCGGTAATCTTAGTAGAACACGGGGAGTTGTGATTCCTGTGGCTGAAAACACGGATGGTAATCTTGACGATCTTGAGATTGATATAGATTATGAACCTTCTGATAGTTCTGCAAATGATTCAGAACACTTTGAAAATGATCAGTGTGTGGAGGATCTTATTCTTTTGCCTTGCGTGGATGATGGATATGATCCTGAAAAGTCAAGTGCATGGGGCCCTGATAAGGAATCTTACTTTGATATGCTATATGAGAATGGAGAGTTTAATTCCGAAAAACATTTTGGGCTGATTGAGATAAGGGAGTGGATGATTTTCTTTGACAAAGAACATTTGTCACGTATTTTGAGGGATTTCTGTATCCAAGAAGGGGTGTGCTTAATTTTTCAAAAATCTGACAGAAAACGAATAACAGCGGTATGTCAAGTAGCATAATGTAAGTGGAGAATTCATGCTTCAAGATTACAAGATGGATACTCATGGGCTATTAAGAAAATCGATGGTGAACATACTTGCACTAGACTGACAAAGTTTAATCCTATGGCCACTGTGCATTGGGTTGCTGAAAAGATCATGGATGACGTAAAAGCACAACCAGATATTTCAAACAAGGCAATAAACGAGCTCCTTCAAAGTAGATATGGAATTACATTAAGGAAAACAAAAACATATGATGCAAGGAGTTTAGCTGTGGAAAAGCTTGAGGGTTGTCATGAGACTTCGTTTGCGAAACTTCCAGCTTATTGCGAGATTCTAATGAGCACCAATCCAGATTCCAAGGCTCATTGTGCTTGGAAAGTTGTTGAAGAACTTCCAGAAAAACCCATTCAGTTCAAGAGCATTTTTATCTCGTTGAAGCCAATGATTGAGGGTTTCGCGGGGTGTAGAAGTGTCATAGGGGTCGATGGTTGTCATTTAAAAGGTAAATATGGTGGTGTTCTCTTATCAGCTATAGCTTTGGATGCAAACCAACAAATTTTCCCCCTAGCCTACGGTGTATATGAGAATGAAAGTAAGAGCACGTGGTCACAATTCTTTTGGAATTTAAAAGATATCTTGAAGAATAATGTGAGGGACAATTTGACCATCATATCTGACAGACAAAAGGTTTGATGAACTATTTTAGTTACATTTTATTTTCTGTATGTTTTAGTTTTGTGTCATAATTTCTCAGTTTTTGAATTTGTAGGGCATTGAGCCAGCCTTGGAAGATATTTGGCCTAGTGTTCGTATGCGTATTTGTTGTAGGCATTTATGTGCTAATCTGAAGAAACAATATCCTGGACGGGCAATGCATAACCTCTTCTGGGAATATTGTCAAGCGTATTCTGAGGTTTGCTATAATAAGGCATTAGAGAAAATACAGAAAGTTGGGGGATTTGGTGCTGTCAAGTGGTTGCATGAGGTGGGTGAAAAAGAGCAGTGGGCTAGACATAGGTTTGATACAACACTGTGTTTTGATGAAAATACAAGCAACTTTGTGGAGTGTTTCAATTCAACTTTAGGGACAGACAGATGCACCCCAGTGTTATCTCTCCTTGAAGGCAAGAAGATGCATCAAAATATTTTTTTTCTGATTTAAAAGGTTAGATTAACATATACTTATTTTTGTATTTTTTTCTTATGTAGGGATTAGAAGAACACACATGGTTAGATACGTGAAGAGGCAAGAAGATGCATCAAAATGGTCGATAAATGACATAACTCCAAAAGTGAAAGAGAAATTGAAGAAACATGTTCGAGCTTCTCGTGGGTTTCAGGTGTGATCACATATTCGATCAGTTTTAATTTGGTATTCTATTTATAAGCTTTTATTGTTTAACTTTTCTGTTTTACGTTTTTGTGAATGTGGATTACTTCGACAGTTTTTTCAAGCTTCAAGTTCAGAGTGTGAGGTTAAGGAAGGGCAATCATATTATCCAGTGAATGTGGAACAACAAACTTGTGCTTGTGGGGAATGGCAAATAAGTGGAATCCCTTGCAAACACGGGGTTAGGGCGATTCTTCAGTTAAGGCCCGGAGTGGCGTTAGAAAATTATGTTTCTAGCTAGTTTTCTGTGCAAGCATATAAGATGGCATATGCGGTGAATTTTCATCCTGTACCCGACGAAGGACAATGGACACCGACGGACCACCCTATACTCAAAGCTCCAACTATGAAAAGGGGAGTAGGTAGACCACCGAGAAATAGAAGACGAGAAGAGGATGGAAATCGAAAGGGAAAAAGGTCAAGCACGGTTCGTTGTAGCAATTGCAAGGTATGTCAAATATATACTAATGTATAAAATTCATACAAATTTTTTGAACTACTTCATTTGGGCTCATATTTGATGGATTCTATTGACATGGTGTTAGGCATTTGGACATAATAAGAAGACATGTAAAGGCGGCTTGACTGCAAGGGAGTGTAGAGAGCAAGAAGGAGTTCGAGTTGAACAACACAAAAGACAAAAGCGTAAACGCAAAATAGATCCCGCAGATGTTCAAGTTGATGTAATGAGTTCAGCTCCGTGGATTGGTGAAAGTCAACAACAGTAGAGAAGCAAGATCTTTAGTTATTGTTATCGTGTTTATGTAGCAAGATTGTATTTATGTGCAAGAAACTTGTGTTATGTTCAGATTTCCGAAGTGAACTTGTGTTATGTTTGGAAGTGAACTTATTATGTTTATGTTAAGGTTGATTATACTTGCTAAGTTTTGTATTAACTGCTTTTGTGATTTTCTGATTTCTTGATTTTATTTCTGATTTTGCTACTTATACTTGCTTATTTTTCTGCTTATAACTGCTTTTGTGAGTATGTTTATGTTCAAAATATTGTTCAGCAGCTGAGTTTGGTATTATGTTTATGTTCAGATTATTGTTCAGTGAGATGCTATTGGTTTATTTGGTATGATTTTAAAGTTGTCGCTGAATATATATATTTATGTTCACTGTTTTTTCTCACTTGAGCCATTGTCTTCTCCTAGCCTCTTACCTTGGAACTTGGCGGAAAAAGTCCTATCCTTGTATTTGAGGATGTTGATCTAGATAAAGGTTGGTAGGATATCAGTTGACTTGCAATTATGCTCTCAGATGAGTTTAGATCAATGTCAAATTTGCATTTAGAGATTTGTAATACCGTGGTGTTAGTTCTTAAGGGAGTTTTTCAGTTAAGAAAATATGAAACAAGATTTTTTTTTTTGTCATTGAACAGCCGCTGAGTGGACTGCTTTTGGCTGCTTTTGGACAAATGGTCAGATCTGCTGTGCGACATCTCGCCTAATTGTGCATGTAATATCCTTTTTGTGTCTTTGACAAAGTTGGAAACTTCCAATTAAATTGTTTTTTTTTCCTTTCTTAAAACTCATTTCTTATTGGTATAGTGTAATTCCTGAACACATATACCCATCATATGATGCAAACCCACGGCCTCTGCACACATACTACAGGAAAAGGTTTTGCAAGTCACACGCCATGCTATACCTTAGGGATTTCAGCTCAGTAACTAATTCCTTGTTTTTAAGCAATTCTAGTCATTTCCCTCGTTTTTCTAGTCTTGTACCCCGAGTTTCTATTCTGCAGGTTGATTTAGCAGTTAAACAGTTTTTCCTTTGCTTCAGTATCAATGCATTAACATTTATAAATAGGATTAAGTGTTACTTGTACATCATCCAAATCTGCAAAAGTAGTTTATTTCTCAGTATAGAAGCATTCTTTAATTAGCTGTGTGCATGATATTCTTGACTTTCAGTTTTAATCCCTGTGGTCCTGATATCATAGATTTTAGTGATATATTGCAACTATCTAGCCAAAAAAAGCTTAGTGATGTTAGTCATCAGACACGCTTGCCCCAATTGTCACAAGCTATTCCCCTATGTAGAGTCGAAGCCAAATGTAAAAATCCAAAAAATGTAAGAAAAGGGGGAAAATAAGTATTCAGGAGATTCATCACCAAATATATAAGTCAAAAGTGGAAAATAAAAGTTACCCGGTAAGAACAACTTCAACAGGAACTGCTGTAGTTGATCCAAAATAGTACTTGAATTGATTCAATAAGTCTGATGTTCTGTAAGAAAAGCAAAAGGCATTCAGACAAACCAGCAGGTCTATAATGCACTTAATTAACAAGTCAATAATTAGCTTTGCCTCTTCAATTTTCATAGGCAGGAATGAAAGTTCTTTAAGATGATATCCTATGTAGATAACATCATATTAGAAGCTACTTTTCTTAACAAATCAATAATTAGTTATTCTCATTTTTTTCAAATATTATTTCAAACAAAAAAATTTCAGTAGCAAAATCAACTTAAGTGTTTCATGAACAATTCCCTTGACAACACTTGGGAAACTGAAGGAGAGGAAAATTTTGCTTCTGAAGTCTAGTGAACTCCAAGGTCTTGATAATGGGTAAAAAAAACTTGCTATTTTGAGAAGGGTGTCGCCATGATCTTGTAAAAACAAATGGGAATTTACTCAGCCAATAATGTTCCATGAGATAAATCATGTTTAGAATACTGCCTCCACCTCATACAAGTTGACAAGTGGAGGTCATTGTAAAGGACAGCAAAACGGTACTTCTTAATTTGCAAAGAAGAGAAAGTTATATACCTCCCTAGTTCTCTTGAGGATTGAATCAGCACCATCGCAGCTGATTCCATCATGTCTTGTAGCAAAAAATCATGCAACCGCTTGGGCAAGCACTGATTTTCCATTACACGGGTTAAAATTGAAGTGGCTAAAGATGCTGCCTCTTCAAACATATGGCAAAGAAGGTAGCTGTATAAAAACTGCTCCAGACAGGACAAACTGTTAGAGTGCTGGGAGAAGGTTATTCTCCAGAAGATGAAGAGGATATGACCATAAAAGAAGTAACAAAGCTATGGGTTTATCAGTCTCGTGGTTCTTGGGTTCTTATTGAGGGTGTAGATGCTTCAATTATGAAAACTGTCACATTATGTGATGCCGACTATGACGAGGATGTGTATATTTTTCGTCCCTTGCAATTTAACACTCTTTTGCTAGGTTGTTGTTGTGCTGAGTAACGATGACCTGAGATGTCATTGTACAAAAAGCCTTGAATCCCCATGTTGAATGAATCTGAGGGACTTGCTGTTTCGCCAGTGGCAATCCTTAGCCTCTCAACTTCCTGCTTTAGGGTTAAGGCAATACAAAACACCTATGTTGTCTAATTTACAGAAACAGAACACCTAGCCGTCTAATTTACAAAAACAAAACACCTATGCTTCATTATGATATTTACAAGATAATTTACAATCTGCAAGATGATCTTTACGACCTAGCCGTCTAATTTACAAAAATTGAACACCTAAGTGCAAACTGTCTAATTTACAACGAGCCTGCCTGTCAAAACTCAAAGCTGGCAACAATGGGACATGAAATGACAGAAGAGAGCCAGGAAGAGACTCGGCCACCCAACAGAACCAATGTGTCCGAGACTTATTCAATCTGCAGGATGATTACAAGACCCATGCATCTATTTCCAACAGAACCAATGGTCTGTACACAGGTAAAGATAATTACAAGCTACATAACAAATCAAAGGTGAAAGAGAGGGGTCATGAAACTCATAGAAAAGCTAAATCAAAGACCATGCCAATCACTCTTTAACAACCTCTCCCAAAGAGTCTACAACAATCGTTCAAACACAAATTTTACCAAAAGAAACATTGTGCAACCTTAGTATGCCATGACAGCTTACATAGAAATAATAGCTTACATACACAACTTGAATGAACCAACATCAAGTACTCTAGTCACATTTTTAACACAATCACTACAATAATAAAGTACAACAAAACTGCTATTTTTACGACGCCTTGAACATATGTCGTTAAGTCCTTGATATCATTCCTCAAATCTTGCAAACTCGTAACATTTGCCAAGCCTACGTCTCTTTCATAGCTACTTCTTGTCTCATGCTCCTCTTGCTCCTTCACCATCAAGTTCGATTCATTTACAAATCGAAAAAAGCCGCAATCATCACATTTCACATACATCTTACCCGGGTTCATTTTAGAGTGTGAGATCCGAACCACAAGTCTTTTTCGTGGACGACAGTTTATACAATATTGATCAATCATTCTTAGATGTGTTGATGAACTCCTCGATTCATGACGTGAATCCATGAAGAGTGCACTACATTCACAACATTAATTCACATTTATATGGCTAACATAACACTAAATCTATAGACATTAAATTAAGGCTAACACTACAAAAAAAAATTACTTTTGCGACGGAACTTTGCGTCGGCTAAAAGCGCTTAAGCCGTCACAAATGGTCTTTTGCGACGGCATTGCGTCGGCAAACCCACCGTCGCGAATTGGGCCGTCGCAAAAGGTTTTTGCGACGGCATTATGCCGTCGTAACTTTTTACGGCAGTTGTTTGCGACGGTCTTTCCCGACGCAATTTGTTTATAGAATTTAAAAAAAAGTCATCTACGACAGCAGAAATTGCCGTCGCAAAATTAAACAACAAAATTAAAAAAAACTGAAAAATCTAACTAATCATGATACAAATTAATATGAAATATAAATAATCAATGATACAAATTAATTAAAATAAAAATAATATGTTTTTAAAAAACAATTGAGTAACAAAATACTACTTAACTCAATTAACTAATTTGACATTCCTAATTTCTTATTTATTCACATCATTGTTGTGTCCATCAAGGTGTAATAGCTTCACATGCTTCATCCGTTCTTGAGTAGCATCTCCATTGACATTAAGCATCCCTAGTGACATTAAGCATCTCCAGTGATATTTTAGTGTGCCTGTAACACGATCATCAAGCCCAAAATTAAGACATTAAAGATTTATATGATGACACTATTATTTACAATAAGTGACACATTATAACCTATTAGCAAAGTACACCTATAACTTGGTTTCCATATAAGAGTCTGACAACTTTAGTACTGTAGTTTTAATTTTGTACAAAGTAACATGAGCATGAACACAATCTTACACAACATTTAACATCCTGCACATTGTCATATAAGAAACTGAAGTGAACATAGAAAGTGTTATATCAACTAAATAGTAATCATAGAAATCACTATTCTATGAGCTATTACAATCTTAGGTCAGTTTAACTGCATGTTTCCCAAGCAGACCAATTATAGAACTAAAGACGTGTTTGTTGTAACTTACTTCTCGCTGATAACACTGATAAGCTGCACGCTCTTAAGGAGGCATCAAATGTAAAGTCATATCAAACAGAAGAACATCAACTACTTGCTTAAAAACATATTAAAGAAAATAATCTCACCTTCAATTCCATTAATTGAGGGATATTTGTTTCCTCCATTTTGACTGCAATTGATAAACATGCTAATGCCATGTTTTATCGCTTTATTGTGTTCATCATCCAAAAAGTGTGATGTTTAGAAACAAAATAGTATCGATTCCATAAGTGAAACAATGACCTCAATTAAGTTGTAAAATAAGAACCCAATTCATACTTAAGCAAATTTAATTACTCAATATATACATGAAAGAATCACTCAATATTAGGGTTTACTGGTTCAAAAATTTCATTTTTACTTAAACTTCTAACCATTTTTTCATGCCCGGCCTCTAACTACAATAATACTGATTCAAAAATTCTATTTTCAACAAATTAATAAATCAATAACAAAATTAAAATCAAAGTAGAAAACTGAGAGAATATGCTAATCTTCCAAATTCAATTAAAAGTTGCTCTTCCCTATGCAACCTAAGAGAGGATCTTAAACAACAGGATTTCCTTTCCTTCACTATTATTTTCTGTTTTCATTCCGTGCGAACAACCAAACATGCCCTTTTAAGCTTCAAAATCTATTTGATATGTACCTTGGTTGATGAAATGCAATCTGAACTGGTTACATCTGCAGTTCATTTACCTCTTTTCATGTTGTTTAGGACTTTCGACATATGTTATACCTTCTTCAATACACTGGAAAAAGACGAAGAATAGGCGCAATTTCAGTAAAATAGAAACTTTATGACAAGTATAGTATCAAACTTTATGTTTGACATAAACAGAAAAAGGTACATGTAGAAGATGATTGTACAGCCAATCTAGAGTTTGGGGGAAAGTTGTTGCTGATATATTTACAACGCTGAGACCCTATAGATACAAGCATTTGGATTCAGGATTTGAAAGGCAATGCAAGTCAAATACACTAATATTAGCAACTAATTTGATTTATGTAAAGTTCAAATTGGGATCAATTAAGGATTTAAGGGTCTGTTTGGACTTCATAATTTATCACATTGGGCTTTAAAAATAAACAATTTAGAGTCAGTATTTGTCAAAACTACATATATTAAAATTACAATGCATCCGAACACTACTTCGAGTAAAAATGGATTATAGTAACACTTCTTAGCCTAAGTTGTTTATACTGAAGCTCTCACTGACCAAAATAAATCCAAATCGTTTCCAGAAAATAGCTTTAGTAGACAAAGTACATAATAGCACTTCAAACCACCAAAAGTCCTAGAATATAAGCTAGAGATACCTGCGACTCAAATGAGCAAAGGTAGTCCTGAATGGTCTTCAAGTTGTTGATTAGTGTGTCCTACATTTAGAAAGAATAACAAAACACAATAAGCAGAAAAAAAAAGTTCTAATAATTCAGGACGTCTGAATATCTTCGTTCCCGTCTCAAAGAGCATATGAACAACTAGAGAAATGAAGTCAGGAAAAGCAATCCTTCAACTTCACATCAGTCGAATTTTGTAACTGCTTAGAGTAATGCAGCATATATATGAACATTAAGAATATTAAAGTTCGAGAAAAAGACGTGCTTGAGACTAATTGTATAATCTATCAAGTTCGAACCCAGTACCACACTACCACCTCCTCAGACCTCAATATGATTCTTCAATCCAACCCCATACCCATTTTTTTTACGAAACCCCTCTCTTAAGATTCTTCATTGACGAAAGAATGTTGAGGCTCTAAATTCATGAAACATTTATTGACGTATTCTATGCTACAACAAGATATCAATGAAACAATATCTGATTAGGACAGTAGAGGGGGTCATTATTGGTTATAAAATGAAGACATAGAAAGATGGAATTTGATGGGTAAAGACAAACAAGAACAACGATGGCATAGCGAATTGCAAGTAATATTTAATCAGATTTTAATTTCGAGTTTAATTAGTTCTCCCTTAGATACCTAATTCACGACCTTTAGAGTTTATATGGTTTACCTGCATATGATAGTCAAAGGAACGAAAGGATGAGCAAGAGTCGGAGTCGCCATGGCCCTAAAAATGGAAGAAAAATAAGAATCAAAGTGAGGAGCAGCGGGATTTTGTTTAAGTGTGAAGCCATTGAGATCTGAGAGATAGACGCACGAAGAAGGGTTCTCAGATTGCCGGTAAGCACTTGCATAAGCGAACTTGAAAAGAGAGGAATGAAGGAGAACTAATGGTTGGAGCGGAGGAGGAGAAGCAGCGGAACAGAGGAAATAATGTTAATTCCGGAACCCTAGTTAAGTAGTGAGGCTTCTGTTAGGTTGCCACGGCTTTGTAGTTGCCGTCACAAATACTTCTCTAAAATTGGAACCGTCGCATGCCGTCGCAACTGTCGGGCCAATGGCGACGGCTATTTCTTGCCGTCGCAAACTCGTGTCGCAAATCTATTTATTTTTTGTAGTGTAACTCCTAACAAAGACTAAATCTATAGACAGTAAATTAAGGCTAAGACAAAACCAATTCCTACTCCTCTCTTCCAACACCAATTCATGTAATAATATACATACAAATCCAATTTTGAAAAGAAACTGAATGGTAACAGACAACAAATAACCATTCAAGCTTTATAAGAAGCTCTATTTAAAAATGGTTTAGTCATATTGTATAAGAAGCACTAGTAGTTCATTCAAGCGTCCTTATTAAGAGTATTTGATCCGCAACCATTGACTTCAAACACCGAAACTGTTGAATATCACAAAGTGATAAAAATGCAAATGATCTTATAAAATGCAGATGATACTAACAGCTTCTTATATTTAAGACCTAGAAAATCCAGAAAATCAAACTATGAAATTATGAATAGGTAATTTCACATTATAGCAGCAACTCTTCAAGAATAATAATGCATTTGCAAAATCCATCTCCATCGAGATGCCTAACTCAGGGGTGACTAATTACATGTCTAGAGTTCACAAAGATAACACCAATTTTATTTCTAGGATGCCTAACAAACACTAGAGAATCTCCAATTTCCACCAAATCATCCCATGTATGCACAATTAGAGATTTAGGGATTAGGGTTTTACCTTTAAAGAGAAGGTGTTGGAAGAGGGCTTCTGGAGTACCACCACCACCACGTCGTCTTCGTAACCGGTTAGGACACCTTAGTTTCGCCGGCAATTCGACCTCAAGGGTTTGCAGGTTCGTTTGATCGTTTCTATTGTAAAGAGAAGTAGATAATGAAGCAGCGAGTGGTCGAAGAGACGAAGAGAGGTAATTCCTTCTGTATGCTTTTTCTTTTCCTTTTCTTTTTTTTTTAATAAAAAAACGAACATTAGTTTGGATGGATTATAAGCAAAGAGGGTACGGAACGGAACTGTAAAAATCTTAGGGGTACCAACCGGAAAACTAAAAAAGTTTGGGCACTATCCGGAAAAGCCAAAACCTAGAGGGCACCATCCGGAAAAATCCTAATTTATAAATAAATATTTGGGGCAATATCTGTAATAATTTCAGCAAGGTAGATTTGTTAAACTTTGGGAAATAAGGGTCAAAAACACAAATACAAAATATGGGTTACAATATGCAATAAACAAAAGTTAGGGACCCACTGTACAGAAAAACCCTAAAAAGGCTTCTCCCTTAATCCATACATCAACTGTTGGGGAAGGAGAAAGCAGGCGGCGGCGAGAAGGGCGTGGCTCCGGCGAAGCGAGGCGGCGAAGGGTAGCCCTCCGGTGGTTGACGGTTGCAAGAGTTCCCGGCGATGAAGATTCGGCCACGAGGGAGGAAGGCAACTGTTGTTGCGAGGTTGGCTTCTTTCAGAAAAAAAAAAAGGAATGAAGGGGCGGTGTTGGTTCAGAAGCGGCGGCGGACTTCCCTGGGTGGCGGCAGCCTACGCTTCTCCGGCCGAATGGCTTTGCCTTCTTGAGGGAGAGATGAACTAGGATGGAGAGGAAGGTTGGCTTGGCTTGCTCAAGGATGAAGCAACAGGGCGTGAGGGCTCCCAGAGGCTGCTGCTGGAAACAGAGGAGGTGGGAGGAAGATTCAGGGTAAGCTCGCCAGTGCTTGCAAGAGGAGTGTGAACACCTTGAGCTGCTTCATCCGTAGAGATGATGAGGAGAGATTGAGAGTTGTGAGGGAGAAGAGAGGGGCTTGGCTGCAAGATAGAGTAAGAAGGTGCACTATTGGTTACTGTTGCGTGAAGAGAGGGAGAATGAAGAACAAAGTGAGATGCAAATGGCAAGGGAATCATTGTTGTGCCCGGATTGAGTGTGTGAGGAGATGAAGGTTGCTAAAAGGTCGGGACTGGGTATGGAGGGCAGACCATGGAGTCAGTTATGGAAGCGTTAGCTTGGGCGGCACAACTCATAGACAAGAAGGCTAGGCGAGCAGGTTTCAGTAAGGGAAAAGGAGAAAAAAAGGAAATAAGAAAAAAAATAAAAAGAGAACCCGGCACATGTTACTCGGAACGGGATTTTTGGAACGAAAAAATCCTGAACTTTTACGTAAAATAAAATAATATATATATATATATATATATATATATATATATATATATATATATATATATATATATATATATATATATATATATATATATATATATATATATATATATGAAATATACAAACTCATAAAATTTAATTTACAACTGAAAATACGCGTAAAAATAATTAAACTACTAAACTACCGATAAAAGCCGGGAAAAAATAAATATCGCAAACACGCCTGTAATTTGGGGTGTTACATTAGATCCCCTGAAAAACAAGTTTCGTCCCGAAACTTGCCACACGCCGAACTTCCCGGTCCCTTAAGGCCGAGGTATGAACTCTCACTCTAAGAAGGTTGTAACCTTTTAATCTGTATACACAAACTATTCAATTTACCACCGCAAGATATATCTCACATTCCCGCACATGACACTACTACACATAACATCACACTTCCGCATAACTCAACAAGGGGAAGGACTAGGTCTAAGCCGTCGATTCTATCGATGCTACTAGTTCAGCGTAAAACTCACTCAAAGATATTGTCCCCCGTCTTCCAATTAGCCTCATTGGTTCCTCGTCTGCCACTAGACCATCATGACTGACTATTTGCCCTAAAACGTGCGTGCAAATAAGTTTTAAATTTATAAAACTAGAATAAAAGCAAGTGAACCCTAAAGATCCGGATATCAAAATCAGTTTCAAGTAATCGAGCAATGGAAAATGTTGAAGCTTTGCAAATATTGGGGAAAATAGCAACCCTAAAGATCCGGATATCAAATTGTGGCAATCGATTCAAGATATACTATATATATAAGGACAGAGATGAGAATTGCAAAGGTATACTAAAGTAAGGTTACGTACGGTGAAGTTCCAAAACCCTATATGTCTAACCCAAAGACTCTCTCTATAAAGGTTGTTGAGGCTGCAGTATAGAAAGGATCTAAGGACAAGAATTGCCCAAACCCAAGGAATCAAAGATAAGCAAAAACGATTAAGGTTGTGACACTCGAAACCGAAGTAGAGGATGTTGAGTCTCACTACTACCTAGAAAAGGCAAGCCAAGGCTAGGTTAAAGCTAATCTTTAACTTTGGATCAAAGCAAAAGCAAAGTTCGTAAACCAAGGAAAATCATGGCTAGATCTTGAGAATCACGGCCGTGGAAACCAAGAACAGCCCGTGATTTAGAGTGTCGACGATATTTCTCACACTCTCACGGTCCAATCAAATTACGATCGATCTATCATCATCTAAGCCACAACTATCAATCCTTCACCTTAGAATTTCCAAAGGGTTTTAGCCAATAATCAATGTAATGATATCAATAATCAAATTAAGAAGAATGAAAGATGAAAACCCTCGAAAACTCAAATAAAACTCAAAGTCAATTTCGAAATCCAAACACAAAGTAGTATGTTTATGAATTCAGAAGAATAGGAATAGAAACCCTTACAAAAATCTAGAGAAGTCACAAAGAACGGGATGTCAATCCGTCCTTCAATGAAAACCCTAAGATATCTCCAAAAATACACAATCTCCGAAAATACGTCCTTCACGAATCTCCAATCCTTAAGGTTGAAATGAAACCTTAAGGTCGTCTCCAAACTCTAAGCGGAACTCTAAACAGCGGTTAAGCGAGACTAATCACTGATCCCGAACACTCCCTTCTCAAGCCTTTTTATAGGGCGAGATAGGGTTACAAAAAAGCCCAATGACGTGGCTGACGTGGCAAAATAGGATACGTCACAGGATCGCCAAAATCACGGTCATGAACAACTTTTCACGACCGTGGCTTAGAGCGTAGAATCAAATAGTGCCATATGATTTCCACGGCCGTGGTTTAGACCGTGTAACTCTTTGCAGTGCTCCAAACTCACGTCCACGTTCATGTTGCCAAATTCACGGCCGTGGTTTAGAGCGTGGTTCTTCAAATCCTCTTCCACGACCGTAATTCAGGGCATGGTTCTTCTAAATCCTTGTTTTTGCCTTAGTTTCGTGACATCCTTCATCCATAAAACTTCCTTAGCCTCTCTAATGCATCTCCTTGCCATCAAGTGTGATCAAACACTCCTTTCCTTCCACATTTTGCTCCAATCCAAGCTTTATTCACCTAAAAACAAAACGAAGCTAGTGTAGATCTCTATATCGACAAAGTGGGTGAACTAGCTCAAAATTGCTTCGAACTCATATCTAAGAACACTATAAAGAGGGAAAAACAACGAAAACAAGTGCCTAAAATATAGTCATATTTCATGCTAACACTGACCATTCGTCCCGAGTCATGTATGTATTCCTTTGACTGATACACATGAAACACCGGGTGAACACCCTCTTCTCTCGGCGGCCACGTCATCCGGTTAACCACTTTCCCCAACTCCCGTTAAGATCTCAAAAAGGTCCGATATATCGGAAACTCAACTTTCTTCTCGGGTGTTTCTCAATGCAACATTTCCATTATGTTTCTCTTTGCTTGTCTCTAACAAAAAAGATCGAACTTCCAATTTACATTGTTGGCCTTGCTTCTTGTCAACCAAACTTGATGTTACATTTCAATTCTTGTTGCAATTCCAAGTAATGAAGGAAGTAATTTACTTCACACTGCTTCTACTAACGAGACATGTATGCAATTACTTTTACATATTTCCTCAATACTCAATCAAGACCTTGTCTTGGAGAATCATTTGTACACTTCAAACCCATCATACCTCGAGGCAATTTCAAATTAGTTGCACCAATGAATCTCCTCTTAACTGTCAACAAAGCCATTTTCAATTTTCGTCTCACTCAAAACTTCATTGTCATCTGGAGTAGGTTAGCCGTAGATGGTGTTACCTAACGAATCTCTCCACAAATCCGGTAATGACCAGCACAACCAAGAAAACTTGTAACTTCTTTCACATCCTTCGGGGGTTGCCATCCCGAGACAACTTGTCATGCAACTTCTCTCTTCTTTGATACTAGACCAAAATATCTTATTCGGGGCGTCAGTAAGCCCATATGGAATCACTATAACTCATAGTGACCATGGTTTGTCCGGAATGCCGTGTTTGCAATATCCAAGTCTTGAATTCTCAATTGGTGACAATCAGACCTTAAAATCAACTTTTAGAAGAGACTACCGACCCTTGCAACTAGTTGAGTAGATAATCTATTTGTTGGAAGGAATACTTGTCCTTCACCATTATATTGTTCGACTCATGGTAATCGATGTTCAAACGGAGGGAACCGTCTCTCCTTTTTGCAAACAACATTGATGTTCTTCATAAACTTCAAATCAAGAGTTCAAGATATAACCTCATATGAACTCCAAACCAAGAGTTCAAGATAACTTTTGGTATTCTCCATGCTGGTGCATTGGTTGTAATGAATCCTTATCGACCAGATCTTGCAGTTGTTTCTTCAATTGCTTCCTCAATTCCCGTATCTTTTACAAATGTCATTTTGTGCGACGTCTTTGAAATCGAGTTGAGCCAAGCTCAACCTTAGTTACATAATCCACATTCCGACGTAGTGGACTCCGTGATATCTCCGGTTTCGTCGTCTCTTCTCCTGTCACATAACGTAATAACCGACACAACCTTGGCTTAACACTTGGCAGGTGGTCATGGTACTAATGATGCACCCTGATTTGTTGGAGTGACGTCCCTCAAAGACGTGTATTGCTCCATCTTTAGCTACAATATTGATAATCTTCTTTCAAAGATCCTTTATCTTCTGAACTCGAGAGACTTGCTCGAGTCTTCTTACTCTTGGGGCCTTGGTTAAGCAATATTTCTGCTTAATCCCCCTTTTCCACCCCGAAGAAATGGTAAAATAATCTTTCTTGATCTCGCACATATGTTCAATCATGAAGGTCCTAACAACAAGACTTAATCACGCCTTATAATAAATCGATCTTATCTTCTTGGTGTTCCATGATATTGCCAAAATATGGGAGGAACTCTTCGTATTACACATAAGCTTGCACGGTAGACATCCTTTTTCAAGTAGGTGTAAAAATCATACTTCACTTCTTTTTGCATAGTCCGTCCGACAACGGAGGTTTTAAATCCTCGATCTTTCATATACTTCTCGTACATCTCATGTTGATATCAAACTTCAAAACATCGGTCTCCTCTAACTCTTGTTGGTCACCTTATGTATCTCTTGATATTTCATGAACAACTTCACAACCGTACCATTATGCCCCATGAAAAACGCTAGGCAAAATTCCCCAACCACAATCATTGAAAGATCCACTCATTACTTCACGGAGCATGCACTAACATCATAAACTCTAGCTTGCAACAGACCACCCATTGTTGCCCTAATCCAAGTTCCTCGTTTCATGCCATCACTATCCTAGCTTCTCCACGTGAGTCAGGAAAATTTTGACTTAACTTTAGCTCGCGAAAACATAACATCCATTTCATTAGTACAAACAGACCATGCATCCTCTTTATGTATTCCCCTTTTTGTACAACAACAAAAGAAGCCCTGCTTTCTTCTTAGTTCTTCTAGTTTTCTTCACTCTAATCAAACCTTAAAATTTTTTTATCCATGGCATCCCCACATGCCAATCCCATGATCTAAGAAGGTCTCATATGGTCATTACAATCACTCCCCAGGAGGTCGGTTACAGTTATATACTTGAACTCATCAGTGATACTTGAGTATAACATTTGCACTTCCGTTGATATAACTCCTTATTGCCGACATTAAACAACCGGAAATATTCCAAGTTCTTGTTACCGTTCCTTTATGATCCCACAGCCTGGTTACTCTTCCCTTCACACTCATCCATAGACCACCCGCACATGTGCGTTCTCGGTTGTCAGCAATTAGCTTATAATTGAGATTCTCCAATGTCAATGACTTACCATTCTTCTATACTTCCATGTTACCATTCTCGTGAAATCTACCCTCCTCGGGGTACTCTGCCTTAAACTCCATTGGTTCCTTCTTCTTTCCATGCCTCCTCTTCTTTATAAGGTAACTATACCTTTTCGGTCCTGTTGTGTGATAACACAATTTATGACTTAGTTTTAGGTAATCATTTAGATAGAATTCTCACTCATTCATGCATAGTTTAGCATTATTTCGAGACGTTTTGCACTCAATTCATGTATTTTGTCGAGATAGACGTCTACACGGACTTGTGCGTGTTTTATAGGTAATTCGGGAAATTTAGGAGCTAAAACGATGCGTTTGAGGATCGTTCATCTAGATGACACACCCTCGGACTCATTAGGACACAAGCTAAAGGCTAAGGAGGACTCATGGAACCTTGCCAACACTAGCCATGCACCAAATCACAGCTTAATGATCCAAGGCGAAGTTTCTGCACAGAATCACGGTTCTCTGACACTCCACGGCCGTGGAATAACCCGTGGATTTTGCCAGATTCTTGTGACAGCTGTTCCACGACTCTCATGGCCAGCTCATGCAAGTTTGTTATAAAAGTGGTCCTTCATGGGCTGTGAGAGGCAGCTGGGAGCATCTTGGAGCAGCTCATCCATTATCCATTTCCTCTAAACAAAAATATCCTCTCAACAAGAAGATTTTCTAGGAAGGAAAGTGTCAAAAGGGAAGAAGAAGAGCTCCATTGAAGAGGAGAAGAAGAACACACACCATTGCCACACTTTGATAGATTTTCGTAGCGAAGAGTTCCGGATTCTATTTCTAGAGTTGTATAAATCAATTGAACCTTCCCTTGGAAGGATTGTGAATTATTCTAATTCTATTTTCAGCTTGGCTTGTTTTAAGTTAACTTGTTCATCTCTTTTCCTTCATTATCTTACAATGGATGTTATGATTTTATGTTTGTTTGTTTCGATTTCTATTATGAACGTTGTAGGCTAAATTGATGTGGTTCTAGGGTAAGGAAAGGATGGTTATGGCTAGGGCTATGATAGGATGGACTTAGATTTACCTTTGGATGACTTGTGTGTATGAACATAGCTGCTGTTAGAAATCACGGGTAGTTCTTGTCTGACCACGGCCGTGGTTCAGGTAGAACAAACCGTGAGTTTCCCTGTTTTGATGGATCTTGTCTTAGATCTATAAGATGTTGAAATCCTAAGTGTTTGTTGAGTTTAATCTACCCTAGGGTGTCCTAGTGTTAGTAACTAAGTGTTAGGAGAGACTTAACCGGTAATCCTTACTCTTAGATTCCAAAGATAACAACCCTTAGGTAGTGGTGAGCCTAATAAGCCGCCATTGGATTAAGTGTGCTAGGATAGTTGTTTAGGACTTCCCTTTCCAAGACTTACCCGGTAAGGATAGGTTAGATCCCTAGCTAACAATCCGGTTTGTTTAGAATTCCTACCCCTAGGATCTTAGAGACTTAACCGGTGATGAGATCTTAGGAGTGGACTAGTTGGACCATGAGACCTACCCGGTAATTGATCCCAATCTAGAAACGCTTAATCCCAACATATCATAGTTAATCCAAGAAATGAATAGATAACTTGAGTCCTATGCCATAACCGGAACTTCCAACCCCTAGAATCCGTCTTTTCTTTCCTTGATCATTATCTTGTTTAGCTTGTTTATTTGCGTTGATTCTTAGTTTAGTTTGATTGTTTACCTTGCATGAGTTGTGATCTTTGATTGATCACCAAAAAAAACCAACTAAAAACATTTGAGATTTTCATTCCTTTATTTCTTCTTTTCTTTCAACCTAGATCCTTACTAAACTCAATCATAAATCGAATCAATTTCACCTTAGTCTTTGTGTTCGACCTCGGAATACTAACCCTTCTACAAACGTCCCGTACACTGCGGGTTTCGCTAAGTAGTTAGGATTTAGTTCAAGTTATAAATTTAAAACCCATTTGCGCATCACAATCTTAGCGTAACAAGTTTTTGGCGCCGTTGCCGGGGACTAGGTCTAGATTGAGTCTATTTTGTGATTGTTTCTAGTGTAGATCTTTCTTGTTGCTTTTGATCTCTTTTTGGTTTGTGTCTTTGCTTTTCAGGACAGCTATTACTCTTTAGGTGTATGCGAAGATCTCGTGGCAAGGATTTAGCTCCATTCGATCCCGAACCGGGAAAAACCCTTCGATCTAGATCCAAGAACATCCGAAAAGAGAAAGAGATGGCCGGAAGAAACCTCCAAGCTGAGTTGGATGAAGCCTTAGAGCAAATAAGGCTAAGAGATGAGCTCTTGGAGGAAGAAAGGAGACTTGCCAATGAGAGGCAAGAGGAAACTAGGAGGGAGATTGAGGAGATTAGGCAAGCCCTTGTTCAAGGAGAGCTTAATCGCCGACAACCTCCACCTCCTCCATCACAACCGCAGCCGGCGGCTAATGTTAGGGTTGTTCCCATTGCTATTGAGAAGCCACAAACCCTAGGGAGACGTATGGATCCGGCACAAAGAGCACACCGACCGGGTGTGAACTTAGGAGATCCCGCGACCCACAACTATGAGCTCCGCCCTCAAGTTCTACAAATGATCCGGCATAATCAATTTGGAGGGATGGAAGGAGAGTCTCCTCATCAACACTTGATGAATTATGAGATCTTGATGGAGACTCTTAGACCGCCAAGATTGGAGAGCAACAACCATAAGCTTAGGGCTTTTTCCTTCTCTCTTAAGGACAAAGCCTTGGCTTGGTATCAATCTATTCCACAAGGGCGAGTTGGTACTTGGGAGGAGATGACAACCGAGTTTTTGACTAAGTTCTTCCCACCTTCCAAGACTACCGAGTTAAGAGGAAAGATCAATGCCTTCGTGATGAAGGATAGAGAGAGTTTATTCAAGTCTTGGGAGAGGTTCAAAGATCTTCTCCTTGATTGTCCACACCATGGCATACCAAAAATTGAGCTATTGGAGATCTACTTCAAAGGACTTGATGAAGATAGCCAATTCAAGCTCCAATCTCTTTCCGGTGGGACATTCATGGAGAAGCATGTAGATGAAGCTTGGGAGTTTGTGGAGAAGCAAGCTCTAGTGATTAAGAAATACTCCCATAGGAAGAGTTAAGGAAGAAAGGCGGGAGCATATGAGGTGAGTAAAGTCACCATGAGCAATTTCAAGCTTGACGCCATCAACAATGAGTTGAAGTCCTTGAGGGAGTTGTGTGCTACAACTTTGAAGAACCAAGCAACTCCTCAAGTACTTCCACAAGCCAACTTGTCTTCAATGGAGGAGGATGTGAATTACATGGGAAGGGGCAACTTCAACAATTACCAAGGCCCAAGGAGTTTCAACAACAACCGGCAATTCAACAATTACCGGCCCAACCACAACCATCCCGGATTTTCTTACTCTAACCCGGATGGATCCTTGAACCCTCCCGCTTCCACAAGCACAACTCCACCACCAAGAGCTTCACAAGAACCTCCACCCGGATTTACTCAACCTCCAAAGGATAGAACCGAAATAATGTTTGAGCAATTGCTAGGAAGGTTGAGTGGTCTTGAGAGCACCGTGACTTCAATCTCTAAGGCCCAAAAGGTTTTGGAAGCACAAGTGTTCCAAAAGGCGGGTGAAGCCCATAGAGATCCGGGAAAGCTTCCCGGAAGAACCGAAGACAACCCAAGAGGCCAAGTGTTGGCTATCACAACGAGGAGTGGGTTGAGTATGAAGGATCCTTTGCCCAAAGACAATGCTAAGGGAAAGCAAGTAGTGGTAGAAGAGGGAAGAATGCAAGAAGATGGAGGCAAGAGCAAGGATGTAGAGCCAACCTATGTGGCACCGCCTCCATACAAGCCACCACTACCGTTCCCACAATCAAGAGCAAGAGCTCGTTTGGACAATCACTTTGGTAAGTTCCTTGAACTAATGTCCAAATTACATATTAACATTCCGTTCATGGATGCCATTTTAGGAATGCCGGCATATGGCAAGTTTTTGAAGGAAATACTCTCCAATAAAAGGAAGTTGGAGGAGTATGGGGAGATAAGAATGACCAAGAGATCCTCGGAATTGATCCAAACAATGAAGGAGGAGATGCCTCCCAAGCTAAGAGATCCGGGCTCTTTTTGTGTCCCAATAGGAGTGGGGGATGTGAAGTACGAGGCCCTTTGTGATCTTGGAGCGAGTGTAAGCATCATACCGCTTTCACTTTGCAACAAGGTTGGGCTAGGAGAGCCGAAACCGGTCAAGATGACCCTTTATATGGCGGATCGTTCTATCACTCATCCGGTTGGGATCTTAGAAGACATCCCGGTGCAACTAGGGGGATTCTATGTGGCGATTGATTTTGTGGTCTTGGACATTCCGGCGGATTATCCGGTCCCCATCATCTTAGGAAGACCCTTCCTAGCCACCTCCGGATGCCTAGTGGATTGCAAGAATGGAACTCTCTCCTTCAACATTGGAGAAGAGAACATCAAGTTCAAGTTGTCCACAATGACGAAAGGGCCAGCCCTTGATGAGGATCTCTTCAACATAGTCGAGCAAGAGGAATCTAGGGAAATTGTGAGCTCGATCTTGATCAAGGATCCCTTGGAGAAGGTTCTTACCTTAAGTATGATGGAGGAAGGTGTTGAGGAGGCCTGCAATGAAGAGATCAAGGCCTTGGAAGCCTTGGAAGAGGAGCCAAGATGTGGATTTGAAGGCCACGAAGAGGTGTTGAACAGCTGTAAATTCCACGGTCGAGATTTATGTTCCACGGCCGTCAAACTTTCTAGACAACTCCGGGAAGCAAGCTTGGCAAGAACCACGGCCGTGGAAGTTGAGCAAGCCGCGATTCCAGCTGTGGTTTTCCCTGGACCAGTCCTTGATGATAATCAAGCTTTTAGGAGCCATAAGGAGTCTTCATTTGCTTTGGATTCATCTCATCCAACACTATTTAGATCATCTTCAACCAATAAAGGTCCTCCTCAACTTGAACTTAAACCCCTCCCCTCTCATTTGAAGTATGCTTTTCTTGGTGAAAACTCTACATATCCTGTGATTGTTAATGCATGCTTGAGTGATGATGAACTTGCTAAGTTGTTGCATGAACTAAGATTGCATAGGAAAGCCATTGGCTATACTATTGATGATTTGGTTGGCATTAAGCCTTCTTTGTGCATGCATAAGATAATGATGGAAGATAATCACAAACCCTCTATTGAACATCAAAGGAGATTGAATCCTATAATGAAAGAGGTAGTCAAAAAGGAAATCATTAAGTTGCTAGATGCGGGAATTATCTACCCTATCTCGGATAGTAAGTGGGTTAGTCCCGCTCATGTAGTTCCTAAGAAGGGTGGGATGACCGTAGTAACTAATGAGAACAATGAACTAATCCCGACTAGGACGGTTACGGGGTGGAGGATGTTCATTGATTATAGGAAATTGAACATGGCCTCTAGGAAAGATCACTTCCCTCTCCCCTTCATTGACCAAATGCTAGAAAGGTTAACTCAACACTCTCATTTTTGCTATCTAGATGGCTATAGTGGATTCTTCCAAATCCCTATCCACCCCGATGACCAAGAGAAGACAACCTTTACATGTCCATGGGGTACTTTTGCATATAGGAGAATGCCATTTGGGTTGTGTAATGCACCCGCCATCTTCCAAAGGTGTATGATGGCTATCTTTTCGGAATACATAGAAAATATCATGGAAGTGTTTATGGATGATTTCTTTGTTTATGGTTCTTCCTTTGATAATTGCTTGGCTAACTTGTCATTAGTATTGCAAAGATGTGAGGAGACAAATCTTGTCTTGAATTGGGAAAAATGCCACTTCATGGTAAGTGAAGGCATTGTGTTAGGACACTTGGTGTCTAACCGTGGCATTGAGGTTGATAGGGCCAAAATTGAAACGATAGAGAAGTTGCCGCCACCTGCCTCGGTGAAGGGGGTAAGGAGTTTCTTAGGGCATGCCGGCTTTTACCGGAGGTTTATCCAAGATTTCTCTAAAATTTCTAAGCCTCTCACTAACCTACTAATGAAGGATGTTGATTTTGTCTTTTCCAAGGATTGTCTTGAAGCTTTTTGTAGGTTGAAGAACGCCTTAGTCTCCGCACCTATCATGCAACCTCCGGATTGGAGTCTACCATTTGAGATCATGTGCGATGCAAGCGATGTAGCCGTTGGGGCTGTTTTAGGGCAAATGAGAGAAGGGCGCACTCATGCTATTTATTACGCTAACAAGACGCTAGATGATGCCCAACTCAATTATGCTACCACCGAGAAGGAGTTGCTAGCGGTGGTGTAGCATTTGAGAAGTTCCGCTCATACCTTGTTGGAGCAAAGGTCATAGTTTATACGGATCATGCGGCGATCCGTTATCTACTTACAAAGAAGGATGCCAAACCAAGGTTGATTCGGTGGATCCTTCTTCTTCAAGAGTTTGATTTGGAAATACGAGATAAGAAGGGATCCGAGAACTCCGTGGCGGATCACCTTAGTAGATTGCCTCCATTAGAGCTTGGAAGAGATAACATTCCAATTGATGACTCATTCCGAGATGAGCAATTGCAAATGGTGGAGGAATGCTTGTTCCAAGTGTCTAGAGGAAATGAGCCATGGTATGCCGACATTGTGAATTACTTAGTGTGTGAGGAAGTGCCTCCCGGATTGACATATGCACAAAGAAAGAAGTTCTTCAATGATGTGAGGCATTACTATTGGAGTGAGCCACTCTTGTTCAAGAAAGGCCCGGATGGGATGTTTAGAAGATGCATACCGGAAGATGAAGTGGAGAGTGTGATCCGGCATTGTCACTCCTTACGATGTGGAGGCCATGCTAGCTCACACAAGACGTGTGCAAAGGTATTGCAATCCGGTTTTTATTGGCCTAACTTGTTCAAAGATGTGCAAGGTTTTGTAGCGGCATGTGATGCTTGCCAAAGGACGGGCAACATCTCAAGAAGGAATGAAATGCCCTTGAACAACATCCAAGAAGTGGAGATTTTTGATGTGTGGGGTGTGGACTTCATGGGACCATTCCCTTCTTCATGTGGCAATCTCTTCATCCTATTGGCGGTGGATTATGTGTCAAGATGGGTGGAGGTAATCGCCTCTCCTACAAATGATGCCAAGGTGGTAGTGTGGTTCTTCAACCGGGTGATCTTCCCTAGGTTTGGAACACCAAGGGTGATCATTAGTGATGGAGGAAAGCACTTCACGAATAGGAACTTTGGAGCGCTTTTGGCTAAGTATGGGGTGACTCATAAGGTGGCAACACCTTGCCATCCCCAAACTAGTGGCCAAGTGGAGATCTCCAACCGGAAGATCAAGGCCATCCTTGAGAAGACGGTGTCTAGGACTAGAAAGGATTGGGCTATGAAGCTCAATGACGCATTGTGGGCATATAGGACCGCCTTCAAGACACCGATTGGCACCACTCCTTACAAGTTGGTCTATGGAAAGTCTTGCCACCTACCGGTGGAAATGGAGCATAGAGGTTATTGGGCCATTAAGTGGCTAAATTTTGATCTCAAGGCGGCGGGAGAAAAAAGATTGCTTGATATAAACGCACTTGAGGAGATCCGGTTGGACGCTTATGAGAATGCCCGGATTTACAAGGAAAGAACCAAAAGATGGCATGACAAGAAGATCATCCCCGAGGAGTTGAGTGAAGGAGATCTTGTCCTTCTCTTCAACTCAAGGCTAAGGCTCTTTCCCGGAAAGCTCAAATCAAGATGGACCGGGCCATATGTGGTGAAGAAGATCTTTTCCCATGGAGCCATTGAGATAGGAGGGGAGCATTGTGGGAAATTCAAAGTGAATGGGCACCGCTTGAAGAAGTATATTCCGGGAGCTCCAGTGGACATGATTGCCCCACTTCACCTTGAATAGACGCCCCCGAGTTTGGTCAAGCTAATGACCTTAAAGAAGCGCTTGGTGGGAGGCAACCCATTGGTAATATTTTCCTTTTTTCGTTTTGTTTTCGTTTTTAGATTTTTCTATCCTTGTGTGTGTTGTCTACTTTGTGTGTGTGCTAGAACACTAGTGGCATTGGAAGCCTTGCTTGACATAAGAATGATGATAATGAACCCCTCATCAATTATGGGTGGAGCGGACGCGGAACTTGGACGGCTAGCGGTGCCTAGCGCGGGTCCCGAAGCTTTGATGGATGCTTAGAGCTCTCTACCATGGTTGATAGGATCATCGAACATTAATTCACTATTGAGCAATCCCAAATACCATAACAAACCATTTTTTTACATTGTGAGAGCCTTCTTTCACTCTCTTTACTTTTATACCACATTGGGGACAATGTGTTTCTAAGTATGGGGTGGGGTTTGCATGATCCTTTGCATGATGAGCATCTAGGATAGTTTAAAATCTTCACATGTCTTGCATTGTACATACTTAAATCGAAAATACCATAAAAATCAGAAAATTTAAAAAATTTTTGTGCTTTCTAGGCTTGGATATGACCCTAATGATGAATCTTGTCTTGTAAATTGGCTATGGATGGCCTCATGTGTTAGGATTAATGAACGCATATGTGGACTTGAAGTACTTCTCTTGAAATTCTATGAATGATTTGTGACCATGATGTTTGCCTAGAAAGGATTGAGTAGTGAAGATCAAAATTACATGATAGTTCTTGCATACCATCTAGGAATGAATGAGGCAATTCAATCTTTCTCTACTTCTCATCTTAATCATGATTGCTTGAGCACCTCAATTGAGATAAATTTGACCTCTTTTAACCCATCCGGGAATAGGAGCATGCTAGTGTGTTGATGTGTGCAAAAAGCAAGTGTGGGGTGAAGTTGTTGATGAAAAGAATATCATGCATAAAATGCTGAATTTGTTGTGAAAGTATAGCCAAAAATATAGGCTTGGGGACATTGGTTTAAATGACAAGTAACTCGGTACACTTCACATAATCGGGTGTTGGTGCCTTGCCAAAGTCAAATGAACCAATAGTCCTAACGAGCTTTGGTATGTGTGCCCGGTGTGGATGCACCTCGAAAACTAAGAAAAAGCCCGAGGACGGCTAATCACCAAGGTTTCGGCTTTTGTACACCAATGCCATTGTCTTAAAAATAAGTCAAAGAAAAAGAAAAGAAAGAAAAGATAGAGGAAAATATACACTTGAGGGAAGTTGATCGAGGACAAGGATGTGGAGTTAGTTCCGTTCCCGGATTAGCATCACATAACCTAGAAATCCCCACCCAATCACTACATTTCTTGGCCCTTTTATCTCACAAGACCTTATAACCTATTTGCATGTTTGTAAGACTTAGTGATTTAGATTGGATGTACTCTTGATCTTCTTTGCTTCTTCATCTTTACATTTCATGCATACCTTTGAGTTAAGTACAATTGTCTTTTCATGTCTTCATTTGTTTGAATGCATGATTGCTTGTCCTTGCCATGAACATGACTTTGAAGGTGATCCAATAGTAGAAGCACAAATCCAAAAAGATTTTGCCATTTTTCTGCATACATAAATCATGTCATCTCTTAGTCTATAGTTGGGAATTTGCTCGGGGACGAGCAAACCTTAAGTATGGGGTATTTTGATAACACGATTTATGACTTAGTTTTAGGTAATCATTTAGATAGAATTCTCACTCATTCATGCATGGTTTAGCATTAGTTCGAGACGTTTTGCACTCAATTCATGTATTTTGTCGAGATAGACGTCTACACGGACTTGTGCGTGTTTTATAGGTAATTCGGGAAATTTAGGAGCTAAAACGATGCGTTTGAGGATCGTTCATCTAGATGACACACCCTCGGACTCATTAGGACACAAGCTAAAGGCTAAGGAGGACTCATGGAACCTTGCCAACACTAGCCATGCACCAAATCACAGCTTAATGATCCAAGGCGAAGTTTCTACACAGAATCACGGTTCTCTGACACTCCACGGCCGTGGAATCACCCGTGGATTTTGCCAGATTCTTGTGACAGTTGTGCCACGACTCTCATGGCCAGCTCATGCAAGTTTGTTATAAAAGTGGTCCTTCATGGGTTGTGAGAGGCAGTTGGGAGCATCTTGGAGCAGCTCATCCATTATCCATTTCCTCTAAACAAAAATATCCTCTCAACAAGAAGATTTTCTAGGAAGGAAAGTGTCAAAAGGGAAGAAGAAGAGCTCCATTGAAGAGGAGAAGAAGAACACACACCATTGCCACACTTTGATAGATTTTCGTAGCGAAGAGTTCCGGATTCTATTTCTAGAGTTGTATAAATCAATTGAACCTTCCCTTGGAAGGATTGTGAGTTATTCTAATTCTATTTTCAGCTTGGCTTGTTTTAAGTTAACTTGTTCATCTCTTTTCCTTCATTATCTTGGAATGGATGTTATGATTTTATGTTTGTTTGTTTCGATTTCTATTATGAACATTGTAGGCTAAATTGATGTGGTTCTAGGGTAAGGAAAGGATGGTTATGGCTAGGGCTATGATAGGACGGACTTAGATTTACCTTTGGATGACTTGTGTGTATGAACATAGCTGCTGTTAGAAATCACGGGTAGTTCTTGTCTGACCACGGCCGTGGTTCAGGTAGAACAAACCGTGATTTTCCTTGTTTCGATGGATCTTGTCTTAGATCTATAAGATGTTGAAATCCTAAGTGTTTGTTGAGTTTAATCTACCCTAGGGTGTCCTAGTGTTAGTAACTTAGTGTTAGGAGAGACTTAACCGGTAATCCTTACTCTTAGATTCCAAAGATAACAACCCTTAGGTAGTGGTGAGCCTAATAAGCCGCCATTGGATTAAGTGTGCTAGGATAGTTGTTTAGGACTTCCCTTTCCAAGACTTACCCGGTAAGGATAGGTTAGATCCCTAACTAACAATCCGGTTTGTTTAGAATTCCTACCCCTAGGATCTTAGAGACTTAACCGGTGATGAGACCTTAGGAGTGGACTAGTTGGACCATGAGACCTACCCGGTAATTGATCCCAATCTAGAAACGCTTAATCCCAACATATCATAGTTAATCCAAGAAATGAATAGATAACTTGAGTCCTATGCCATAACCGGAACTTCCAACCCCTAGAATCCGTCTTTTCTTTCCTTGATCATTATCTTGTTTAGCTTGTTTATTTGCGTTGATTCTTAGTTTAGTTTGATTGTTTACCTTGCATGAGTTGTGATCTTTGATTGATCACCAAAAAAAACCAACTAAAAACATTTGAGATTTTCATTTCTTTATTTCTTCTTTTCTTTCAACCTAGATCCTTACTAAACTCAATCATAAATCGAATCAATTTCACCTTAGTCTTTGTGTTCGACCTCGGAATACTAACCCTTCTACAAACGTCCCGTACACTGCGGGTTTCGCTAAGTAGTTAGGATTTAGTTCGAGTTATAAATTTAAAACCCATCTGCGCATCACAATCTTAGCGTAACATTGTGACGCATAACCTACTATCATAGGTTTAGACACTCTTCTGTGATGTTTTTGCAAATGCACTTCTCAATGTTCCGACATGAGTTTGCATCCACTCCCGTTTCTCTTGGTTGGCATCTTAAGTCTCTCAATCAAAGATCCTCGGTTCGTCTTTCATCTTCTTGGGATCAACATTTATACGCACTTCCTCCTTCTTGGTGTTTCTTATCCTTATCATCGTAACGGAAATCGGTCAACTCCACGTGAACCCCCACCATGCTCTTCTTCTCATAATTCTAGTAATGTTGACACTTCACTTACTGGTACCTCGTAAGCTTAACTTACGATATCTTAAATCTTTAGCAAATAGTTCGATCACTCTTCTCGTATTGACTCCAATGCTTAGGAGCGCCTAAAGAAAACTTCACATCTTAATGGCATACCACCTTTAGTCTTGCTAGAATGTACCCATCTCCTCCTCGATTCACATATTTAGTGTCCACACGTCTTCTTGAAGAACTTAAGTCTATTATCTCCATTGGTCTCGTTGTAGTTCAATCATGGCTTCTTTGGAACCACTTCCATACCTTAATGTTACTCCCTTTACTTGTATTGCTTCCATCTCGATTTCTCTTTAGTCGTCTCGGGTTTTTCCTTCCACTTGTTCGTCCTTCGTTTATGTCATCTTTAATCCTCCTTTTCGACATCCTTTTAAAGGAATGCGAGAAACACCATGGTGCTCGTTAGCACGAAAAGCTCAACTCGATACTTGAGTGTACTCCTCCACGTATGAACGCTATCCCACGCCAATGATGTCGTCTTAAAGGTGATGATATCATACAATCACCTTTTCTCTTAGGTCCCAAATCCATACGCTACTATATACAATAAGAATCCGCATATAAGACTATATAGATCCTATGTCCATATTACTACTCATATAACACATCCGGAAATCCATCACAACAAAACAAGGTCTAACACGTAAAATTGTCCACATATATAACTATAAATATACATCAAGTCCATCATGCAACTACAATCCACATATACATATCTACATACATACATACATATATATATATATATATATATATATATATATATATATATATATATATATATCAAAATCCAATAAACTAAGCTGCCGAGAACCGCAGAAGGAGTGGTGGTTCGTACATTCTACCCGGACTGACTATGCTCGTTATTTTGAAAATGAAAAATTATTTTAAATTTAGAACCCTTGGGGGTTCTCTTTCCCTATATCCGGCCCTTAGAAGATTGTGAGTGTCATTGTTGTCAACCTAGGGCTCTGATACCATATTGTAACACCCCGAATCCGCGGGACTCGGGATGCTATGGGCAGGGAGCTCACAATGGGTCCCGACCCTTAGCCTGACAACAATCACCGGATCTTGCAACAAGACACAAATAAAGGCCAAAACCGAAATACATTTTTATGCAAATGATATGATCCCCGGAAATAAACAAAAGAAAGACTTCAGCCGAGTTCTCAACTCCAAAGACTCGAACATCAAATACATAACAAAATACAAACTTGACTCCAAACAAAACCCACTCCTAAAATGTAAGGAGCCCCGACTGTCCACTCTTCCGGATCTCTCGGACGCATTCCTAACCTGCAAGGCATTCTACAACAATCGGTATAAAACCGTTAACTCATATTCGAAGCATTAGAATCAAGGTGAAAGGCACAAACACAAGTATATCATCATGAACACGTAGCATACTCCAAATCACACAAATCCGGTTTATTATCTTATTATTATAAGGTCATATCCCGTTCCAACTCAACTTAGGTTGTGACACGACAGTCCCCGAAACTCACCTCGGTCCCTACTTACCGGAATTGAACGGTACTGATGCATCCGACTGTCTACCAGCACGGGAGAGGAGATAAGAACCTTCTAGCTCTCGCAAGAGCTAGACAAGTTGTCACCGCCCGTTATCTTATTATTATTAGGTCATATCCCGTTCCAATACAAGAAATACGAGCTACGTAAGTCCCGGTACTTACCTATCTCAAAGATAATCCCGCTATATCCCTCTCTCAGCTTCCCGCATGAAGGCACTCAACCCCTGGTCAAAGAAGGCACACATCAACATCTCTCTCACATGCTAGAAGTCCTTAGACTTATAGTACTACTAATCTCGCAAGATCATAAACTATAACAACATAGGGACATCTACCCTCCCAAGGATCTCGCAAGATCGTAACTCATAACAACATACTAGGATAAACATGCCTAGTCCAAACAAGTCAACGGTAACAACACCATGGTAAGATAAGTCAATCCTAAGCTCCAAAACCCCACAAGATCATACAACTCCAACCTCGAGCCTCAAAAAGTTCACAAGATCAACCATATAACTTATGACCTTATAACAACCTTACAAGCAAACAATGCCACCTCAAGTTCATAAAAACATCAATCTATCAAACAATATCAAAAAACTCATCTAAGGGTCCACAACCACTACTTGACATTCACTCTAACTTATGGTAGATCCAACCTAGCATGACACTACACTAAACATAACTAGATCGAGGAAGAAGGTACTCACACGAGGTCAAAGGCGGAAGACGATCTATGGATGTCGATATGGATTTGTTGGCCTTAAACGGGGAGCTTCTGAACCTACCACCAAACTAAACAAATTTAACATAATGCTAAATTTGGACATACTACATAGTATATATAAACTATAAGTCTATAAGAATAACCCCCGTATTTCAAATCCGAGTTTAAAATCTTAAAAACACTTTCCGGGCAATTTATACAATTTTAAAACTTGGTCATAATCCGCAATTAAATCTTCGGGCCATAAATCCGAAATAAATCCAGAAAAGGGAACAATAGTTAAATCATAAAAGTTGGGTCATAATATGTAAATAAACATTTGGGGCAATATCTGTAATAGTTCCAGCAAGGTAGATTTGTTAAACTTTTGGAAATAAGGGTGAAAACACAAATATAAATTATGGGTTACAATTTGCAATAAACCAAAGTTAGGGACCCACTTTAAAAAAACCCTAAAAAGGCTTCTCCCTTAATCGATACATCAACTAATGGGGAAGGACAAAGCAGGCGGTAGCGGGAAGGGCGTGGCTCCGTCAAAGCGAGGCGGCGAAGGGTAGCTCTCCGGTGGTTGACGACGGCAAACGTTCCCGACGATGAAAATTCGGTCACGAGGGAGGAAGGCAGATGCTGTTGCGAGGCTGGCTTCTTTCAGAAAACAGAGGAATGAAGGGAGGGTGTTGGTTCACAGGCGGCGGACTTCCCTGGGTGACAGCAGACTACGCTACTCCGGCCGAATGGTTTTGCCTGCTTGAGGGAGAGACGAATAGGGATGGAGAGGAAGGTTGGCTTGGCTTTCTCGAGGATGAAGCAATCGGGTGTGACGGATCCCGGAGGCTACTGCTAGAAACAGAGGAGGTGGGAGGCGGATTCAGGGTAAGCTCGCCGGTGCTTGCAAGAGGAGGGTGAAGACGTTGAGCTGCTTCGTTCGTAGAGATGGTGAGGAGAGAGTGAGAGTATTGAGGGAGAAGAGAGGGGCTCGGCTGCAAGATAGAGGAAGCAAGTGCAATGTTGGCTACTGTTTCGTGAAGAGAGGGAGAATGAAGAACAAAGTGAGATGTAGATGGCGAGGCAATCATTGTTGTGCCCGGGCTGAGTGTGTGAGGAGATGAAGGTTGCTGAAAGGTCGGGACTGGGTATGGAGGGTAGACCATGGAGTCAGCAATGGAATGGTTAGCTTGGGCGGCATAACTCATAGACAAGAAGGCTAGGCGAGCAGGTTTCAGTAACGGAAAAGAAGAAAGAAAGGAAATAAGAAAAAAATAAAAAAGAACCTGACACATGTTACTCGGAACGAGATTTTTGGAAAGGAAAAATCCTTAACTTTTCCGTAAAATAAAATACAATATATATATATATATATATATATATATATATATATATATATATATATATATAGGGAGGGTGTTGTTCAGTTTAGACACATTATTCCGGTACGGGCGTGCAACTGAACGTACAACCGACACGTGTTTCGAAATTTTTTTTATTTAATTATTTATTTATTTATTTATTTTTTGATAGCATGAATTATAGTCTATATTTTGGGGTTTGTTTGGACGTTTTATCTTCAATAATCTGCATGTTTGTATGTATAATATGTGATTATATTACCATTTCATCTACCTTTGCGGGAATCGAGGTCTACACCTAGTTTTGTTGTAATCGTAGGTAAAATGGCACGTTTTGCATCAAAAAGGAGCAAAAGGAGTTATGGAGTCATTGAAGCTACATTCAGGAACATAAGGAACCATCCAGGAAGCATAGCCATGAATTAAAGATTCACTTTGGGCCACATTTGAGAGATTTCACATTCAGTTGTGATTCACCTTGGTTGACTACAGAGTCACCTCGACCGAGGTGATCCAGAGAAGTCGACTCGACCGAGACGAACACCTGGGACGCGGCGAGAATATTTTATTCTTGGCTGAGATCTTTTATCTTTGGAAAGAGATCTTATATTTTTGGGCTTGGCTCCTGGAAGGAAGAAGATTTGCTAGATCATATATTTTACCTATTTTTATGGGAAGAGATCTTTCTAAGATATCTTATCTTTGGAGAGTAATTTTTCTATAAAAAGGGTCGGATTTCCCACAAATCCACATCATGCTATACCACCAATCAGGGTTTATACGCCGCAGCAGCCATACTCCAGTTGGGAGATTTGAAGAACCTTTTTGAAGGTTGAAGAAGGAAGATTGTAGCTTTTATAGATTTTGAAGGGTTTTTGTAAGATCATCTTAGATTCCCTTCCTTGTTGTCTTGCCTTGTTAAATTTCTATCCAAGGAACGCTTTGTTGTGATATTTGATTCAGTTATTGAAGTCTTTTCATTAAATTCTTCTTGTTCAAATATTCACCTTCTTCCCATATATTTGATTATTGCTTTCATGATGATGAGTGGCTAATCTCTTTGTGTGATTCTAGGGTGATCGGCTGAAGGTTGTGGGAAAAACAATGATAGAATGATCTTAATCACAGTAGGACCCTGAAAGTTCGAGTCTTTAACCTTAACCCTAAGTATCTCGCTCAGTCGATGAACATCTCGGCCGGGGTGGAATTTGGCTGACCGAGGTGACTTATCTGATCCGAAACTGAGCATTAAGTGTTAGAGTTTGCCAAATCCTATTCTTATTACACCTTTCCTGGTTCAATGCAAGCTTAGGATGAGACTTACCCGGTAATTCCTTAGTTTGTTTACCTAAGATCATAAGTGTAGGTAATAAAGGTTTATCCTTTATTGGGGTTTGAGTGTGCTTTCATCCCATCTTTGTGAGTTAGCTTGAGACTTACCCGGTAAAGGTTGATTCTATTCCCTTAGTTGGAGTGTTAGTTTGAGGTTATAGTTCTTTATCTTAATTCCTTGAGACTTACCCGGTAATAAGAGTTACGGTTTTGGATTAGTGAGTATTGAGACTTACCCGGTGATCTATTCCACTTTTGTAACACCTTCCCTATGCAAAAATCTCACCTTTGTCCGCTTATCTTTAGATCTTGAGTTGGAACCACAACTAGATGTTTTAATCCCTAGAATTGCATATTTTCTTTATTGACTTTTATCATCTTTGATTGTTTTAATTGCCTTGTGGTTAGTGATTGCTTAAGCATACCGTAATTGGACTTTGTTTCACTAAGTCCCTGTGATCGACCCCTGGAATTCCTTACTTTTTACTACGATTGACCCGTACACTGCGGGTTCGCATCCTTGTTTTAAGCTTACGTCTAGGGTTATAAATTTAAAGCTTGCATACACCGTTTGGAGCGAACAAGTTTTTGGCGCCGTTGCCGGGGACTTGGTCTAGACCGAGCCGGTTAAAGTTTGCTCTTGGGGCACTTGCCCCCGTGTCTACTAACCACTCTACTCGAGTGACTTTTGCAGGTTCTTTCTTAGGTTTATGCGAAGAACCCGCACTGGGAAGGAAATCATTCCTTACGATCCCGAACCAGAAAAGACATACAAACGTCGCTTACGAGAAGCGAAGATGGCCAACCAAGACAATCGCGATCTTGAGGCCGAGTTGAAAGAGGCGCTAGAGCAGCTACGCCTCAACAGGGAAGAGCTAAGGCAAGAGAAAGAAGAAACTCGCACCAGGACTGAGGCGATCGAAGCAGATATGACAGCCTTACGAGACCAATATCTACTTCGACCGAGGGAAGATTCAGTTCTAGATCCTCGACCGATGCAGGATCCAATTGCTGACCCTCGACCGAGGCAGGTTCCAGTACCTGACGCCCCGGCCGAGATACTTCCACCTCGGATGCCAGTCCGAGGCGTTCTTCTTGCAGGAATCCCACAAACCCTAGGTCAAAGGATGGACCCCAATCAACAACTGAGGCGTCCAGGAGTTAACCTAGGAGATCCAGCGGACCATGACTACGAACTTCGACCGCAAGTTCTATCCATAATTTGCCAATGCCAGTTCGGAGGGCTAGAGAAGGAATCCCCACATCAACATCTTCAAAACTATGAGATCTTGATGGAGACCTTGAGACCCTCAAGGATTGAAAATAACAACTACAAGCTAAGACCTTTTTACTTTTCTTTAAAAGATAGAGCTCTTACTTGGTATCAATCTCTTCCTCCAGGAAAAATTAGCACATGGGAGGAGATGACTACGGAATTCTTGACCAAATTCTTTCCCCCCTCAAAGACCGCTGAAATGAGAGGGAAGAAAAATGCTTTCATTATGAAGGACAAGGAGAGCTTGTCCAAGTCATGGGAGAGGTTCAAGGACATTCTTATGGATTGCTCACATCATGGGATTCCAAAGATAGAGTTATTGGAGATATACTTTAAAGGACTTGACGGAAGCACCCAGTTCAACCTCCAACTACTCTCCGCCGGTACCTTTATGGACATGGCGATTGACGAAGCTTGGGACTTCATCGAGAAGCAAGCTTTGCATATGGAGAAGTACAACCATCAAGGAGCTGAAGGTGGAGTTAAAAGAGTTAACTTCCAAGAAACTCAGCCCAACAACAATCAACTCACGTCTTTGAAGAATGACGTGAAGCAATTGAAGGAACTCTTGGTTGCTCAAACCAAGAAGGAAGATCAAGGACAAAGGAATAACAACAATGGATACCGTAACAACAACAACGGTTTCCGGAACAACAACTACAACAACAACAATATAGGATCCAATAGCAACAATTGGAGGGCGAACAACCAAAATTCTGGTAACAATCATTCTAACTCCAATTCTAACGATTCCTCTAATCCTTTCCTCTCTTCCTCTTCTTCTTCTTCTACTCCATTAAAGAGCCAGGGGCAAGGATCAAGTTCGTAGCAGCCGGAAAAGAAAGACGTAGTGCTGAAGGCTATCTTGATCAAGCTTAGCGCTATGGAGACTTCTATGACTTCATTTTCGAAGGCCCAAAAGGCCTTTGAACAACAACTTGCAAGTAGGGCGAATGAAGCGCCAAGAGATCCAGGGAAGCTTCCAGCAAGGACGGAGAGCAACCCTAAGGGCCAGATAATGGCCATAACTACGAGGAGTGGACTGAGAACTGCAGATCCAGTGCCTCGGTCGGTGCCAGTACTGACGAAGACCACCTCGGTCCAGGTGCAGTCGAAGAACACTTTGGCCGAGATGCCAACCGAGGTGGTGCCACAGAAAGCGGAGGGGAAAACTGAAGTTTATGTTCCACCTCCTGCATACAAACCACCACTTCCATTCCCCCAGTCAAGGGCCAGAGCACATCTAGACAAGCACTTTGGTAAGTTCCTTGTCTTGATGAATAAACTGCACATTAACATTCCTTTCCTTGATGCTATTCTAGGAATGCCCGCCTATGAGAAGTTCCTGAAGGAGATCCTATCAAGGAAGAGGAAACTGGAAGACTTTGGTGAAGTAAGGATGACATCTAAATCCTCGGAGCTTATTCAAATTATGAAGGAGAAGATGCCACCTAAATTGAGAGATCCCGGCTCATTTTGCATCCCCATTCAAGTTGGGGATGTCACTTGTGAAGCCCTTTGTGATCTAGGAGCCAGCGTGAGCATCATTCCGCTGGAGCTATGTGTGAAGATCGGACTTGGAGAGCCCAAGCCGGTCAAGATTCGATTATACATGGCGGATCGCTCCATCACCCATCCCGTGAGAATTTTGGAAGACGTTCCGGTCAAGTTAGGTAACTTCTATTTGCCAATAGACTTTGTTGTACTTGACATTCCCGTAGATTATCCTGTTCCTATTATTCTCGGGAGGCCATTTATAGCAACTTCGGGTTGCAACGTGGATTGCAAGAACGCCAAGTTGAAATTCAACATTGGTGGAGACAAAGTGGAATTCGCACTACTTGCAGCCATGAAAGGGGAGCAGCTGAGCGATGATATCTTCAACATCTACGATGAAGAAGAATCAAGAGAATTGGTGAGCTCTATCCTTATTAACGATCCACTCAAAAGAGTTATTAGTTTCAGTTTAATGGAGGAAGGTATAGATGCTTCTTGTGATGTAGATATACAAAGCTTAAAAGCACTGAAAGAAGATCCAGGAGCTAAAACTGAGAAGCTAATCCAGGAGACGAAGATCTCCAGTTTCGGTTCCAATTGCAGTACCTCGACCGAGGCACTTTCTGGACTGAGCGAGGCGACCAAAGAACATCTCGGTCAACGCCTTTGTGCCTCGACCGAGGTCGACGGCGAGATGATGTCTACTGAGACCGCTGAGAATAACAAACTTCTTACTCCCTTCTCTGACATTCATCCTCAGTTAGTGGAACATTCCATCCACCAACTTTCTGATAATAAAGGACCTTGGTATGCTGATATTGTGAATTATCTTGTTTGCCAGGAAATACCGCCCGGATTGACGTACTCTCAAAAGAAAAGATTCTTCAAGGAGGTACGCCATTACTACTGGGATGAGCCGCTACTATTCAAGCGCGGACCGGATGGGATGCTTCAAAGATGCATTCCAGAAGATGAAGTTAATAGCGTCATACGGCATTGTCATTCACTTCCTTGTGGAGGACATGCTAGCACCGATAAAACATGCGCTAAGGTATTACGTTCCGGTTTCTTTTGGCCTACATTATTTAAGGATGTGCAATCGTTTGTTGTCTCTTGTGATGCATGCCAAAGAACAGGAAATTTATCAAGGAGGAACGAAATACCACTCAATAACATTCAAGAGGTGGAAATCTTTGATGTCTGGGGGATAGACTTCATGGGACCTTTCCCATCCTCCGGAGGAAACCTCTATATTCTTCTTGCTGTGGATTACGTCTCTAGATGGGTTGAAGCCATCGCTTCTCCCACTAATGACGCCAAGGTGGTTGTGAAGATCTTGAACAGAACTATCTTTCCACGTTTTGGAACTCCACGCATCATCATCAGCGATGGAGGAACGCATTTCATCAACCGGAAGTTCAAGGCACTTCTATCGAATTATGGGGTAACCCACAAGGTATCAACCCCTTATCACCCTCAAACTAGTGGACAGGTCGAAATCTCAAATAGAGAAATCAAAGCAAATCTTGGAGAAGACCGTTTCTAGGACGAGGAAGGATTGGTCCATGAAATTGGACGATGCTCTTTGGGCCTACAGGACCGCATTTAAGACTCCCATAGGTACCACCCCTTATAATTTGGTATATGGGAAGTCTTGCCATTTGCCCGTTGAGTTAGAACACAAAGCATATTGGGCGATCAAATGGTTGAACTTCGACATTAAGGAAGCCAGCGAGAAGCGGCTATTGGATATCAACGAGCTGGAGGAGCTGCGTTTGAACGCTTATGAGAATGCCAAAATCTATAAGGAAAGGACAAAAAAATGGCATGACAAGCGTATCATCCCAAAGGAGCTTAACGAAGGAGACTTAGTTCTACTCTTCAACTCCCGCCTCCGCCTCTTTCCAGGTAAGTTAAAATCTAGATGAACCGGACCTTATGTTGTGAAACATGTTTTTCCTCATGGTGCAGTTGAGATATGGGGCGAAACGAGCGGAAGCTTCAAGGTCAATGGTCATAGACTCAAGAAATACAAACCGGAAACTCCGGTTGAGGAGGTTGCACCAATATACCTCGTTTAAGACGCATTATGGTCCAGCTAGCGACCTTAAACCAAGCGCTTCTTGGGAGGCAACCCAAGGTATTGCTTTTTTTTTTCCCTTTTTCTAGTCTAGCTTAGATAGTTTTGCTTTTGCTTTGCTTTGTTTTGTTTTTGGCATTCTAGACAGATAACAGGAGACATCTAAGGACAATAACTGGAAGGACAGAAGATCGAGAATTTGAGAAGACGAAGTTCGACTGAGGCACATCTCGGTTGCTGTCAGAGCACCTCGACCGAGATGATTATTGAGCAACCGAGGCGACTAGGGTTTCTAAAGAACCACCTCGGTCCACACCACCTCGGTCCAGTCGAGACCACCTCGACCGAGGTGTCAGCAGTTCCAGAAAGGGTATAAAAGGGGGATTAATTTTCTCTCTCTTCTATTTTACCCTCCATCGACCGCGGCGCTATCTTTCACCTCGCCTCTTTGATTCTTGCTCATTTTCGAAGATTTTCGCTTCCAAACTGCGATTAAAGCGTAGAGGATCCCAGTGCAACGTCGATCTGCGAAGAAATCGAACCGAAACGGCCGAACGAGGTAAAAAGAGTACAAAACCCTAACCTTGCTGTTTTTGCTTCGATTTGGGCTTGGATTGCCCTGCATTTGCTGAGAAACGGATTAAGTACCCCATAGGAACCAGTTGTAGTGATTTTGGGAGAAAAGAATTGGAAATTTTGAAGAAATTAGTACGCAGTTTTTCGCCTCGGTCCAGATGTGCTGTGCCTCGGTCGAGGTGTTCCTGAGTATTGTCAGACCGACCGAGGTGACCTAACAAAGAGATTTTGAAAATGAGTTCTGACAGACGCCTTTCCAGACCCTATCGACCGGTGATCCACGAGCGACACTAGGTCGATTACGACCGTATTTCCGGCCGTCCAGTGATTGCACCTCGCTTCCTGGACGTGTCAGCCTTTGAATGTCTCCATGTAGATGGAGACCTTAGACGGATGATATTGACAGTAGGGCTAGATCAGTTTACTGAGATCCGAGCCCCTGCCTATTTGGAGCCCACCCTAGAGTTTGTTAGCTCCTTCACCTACCTCCCCACAGAGCGTTCTGTGAAGTACCGGTTGATGAACCAGAACTTCATAGTTCCACTAGAGTATTGGAGGGATATTTTTGGTTTCCCTGCCCCGACAGTTGTTGATTTTCATTCCCGATCTGTAGCTAGGGAGTTTTGGGAACAGATTGCTCACGTGGTTGAGCACGCAGACAGGTGGCGCCCTGGAGATTCCAGGGAGAAGGTCATCTTTCACTTAGCTTTTAGGTTAGCCCATCATATTTTCAGCGAGACGCTTCTGGCGCGTACTGAGACGCCCCAGAAGGTCCGACAGGGGGAGTTGTTCAGCTTATACTGCATGGTGACTGGAGGGATCCCCAACTTTGGCTTGATGCTGGCAGAGGATCTGCACAGGATCAAGTCCAAGGCGAAGGGGGACATCTGCTGCGGAGGGATTGTGACCCATATTGCCGGCTATCAGGACATGGATCTCAGCGCTTGCACTATGGTGGCGGATGCCAAGCCGCTTGGGCTGCAGGAGATGATCACTCGGCGGATTCTGGTTCCCAGAGGACTGACTACACCATACGTGGCTATGCCATGGGAGCTGACTGCACCGCAGGGGATCAGGTGGTCAGCATAGTTTACAATTTATGACCCTCATTACTGGCAGACTGCCCGGGCCCCACTGATGGAGGATTATAGAGAGGTAGCTGCTGCCCCAGTTGAGGAGGAGGAGGTAGATGATGAGGAGACTGCTGATGACAGGGATGGTGGAGTCCCGATGGATACAGGGACAGATACTGTTGGGACGAGTGCGCCAATTATTGATCTTGATGATGATGATGATACTGAGCCTGCACCAGCCACATCTCCAGTGAGACCTGCTAGGCGTAGAGCACGCCGACACAGAGATTCAGAGGCTCACCGTCGGATCGATGATCCGACGGATCAGATGATTGATTCATATGCCGCCTTATCACTGGATATCCGCGAGATGCAGGAGCGACAGCATTACCAGCACATGATGACCCAGATTCAGTTTGAGCACATCATGGGCTACCCGTTCGACTCGTCTCAGTATCCATATGTGCCACCACCACCACCACCGGATCGTGACTATTGAGAGCTGCAGGATTTTCTTTCTTATTTTTATGCAGTTCAGCTTATTATCCGGTGAGTATTTTATTCCTTAGACTTATTTTGACCCACTGGGACAGTGTGTCCCAAGTATGGGGTATTTGTGTATTATTTGACACTTATGTGATGTATGACTCTACTTGATTGGACATTTATTTATATTTATGCTTCAGTTTGCTTCTATGTGTTTATCTGAGACTACATGCATACTTACAGGTTATTTGATTGAGAAAAACGTCGAAACTGAAAAAAACTGGTTTTAAAAAAATTTTTTGACCTCGACCGGGGCAGTTCTGGCCGAACGAGGTGTTTCACCTCGGTTGACCCAAGAACACCTCGACCGAGATGGGTTAACTGAGAGTTTTCGAAAATGATTTTTGTGCTTCTTATCTGGATATGATCTCAGTGAAGATCTTGCTTACTGACTGGTTTTGAAATCTTTATGTGTTTAAAAGGTTTTATAATATGTTTAAGTTGCTAAATGCTTTGTTTGAAATTTTTGGCATGTTTAATACTTTGTTTTTATCCAAATTATGTTGAATTTGAAGGTTGACACCGTAGGATAAGTTCTCTCACTTTCTTCCTGGAAAGACCAAGGCAATTCATTCTTCTCTCTTCTTCTTCTTGATCATGCTTAGCCCCTCATATACATTTTGCCTCCCTTTACCTATCCGGGAATTTGGAAGCAAGCGAAATGGTGAAAGCAAGTGAAGTTAAAGTTGAGAAGTTGCTGGAAGTGAAAGTGTTAGAAAGAAATAAATAGGTTTGGGGAAGTCAATCATGATGATGAGTAACTCGGCACCATTCACATAGCCGGGTGTTTGTGTCTTGCCAAAGTCGGATTGAGCGATATTCCTAACGGGTCATGGTATGTGCATCAAGGGTTTGATGCATCTCAAGAAATTGATGATTGCTGATTTCCTAGGCTTCGGTTATTATGCACCTCTGTCCATGCATCCCAAAAAGTAAAGTAAAAGAAAAAGTGTGAAATAAGCAAAGCTTATTGGTGGAAGATGTTGAAAGTCAAAGTGAAAGTGAAGTATATCCTTTTCCCGGATTCTAGCACCACATTACCTTACATACATCCCTACCCTACACGTTTCTTGACCTTTCTTTTGGGAAGCCCTTGAGACCTCGAGTTTGTTGATTGACTTAGTGGTTTAAACTGGATTATGCATGATTAATTTCGATAATTATGACTTATTATGCATTCTATGATTTTATGCAAAGATGAACAACTTTCTTATATTTATAAAATGTTTTGATCATATTTTGATTTTAGATTCCATGAAGTATTCTCTTAGAGTGATCTATGATTGTTGCACACAATAAAAATGTTTTGAAAGGCTTTCCATTGATTTTCTTGACTTATAATCCATTCTATCTTTCCATTTATATGCGGAACTTGCTTGGGGACAAGCAAGGGCTAAGTATGGGGTATTTTGATAGCATGAATTATAGTCTATATTTTGGGGTTTGTTTGGACTTTTATCTTCAATAATCTGCATGTTTGTATGTATAATATGTGATTATATCACCATTTCATCTCCCTTTGCAGGAATCGAGGTCTACACCTAGTTTTGTTGTAATCGTAGATAAAATGGCACGTTTTGCATCAAAAAGGAGGAAAAGGAGCTATGGAGTCATTGGAGCTACATTCAGGAATATAAGGAACCATCCAAGAAGCATAGCCATGGATTAAAGATTTACTTTGGACCAGATTTGAGAGATTTCACATTCAGTTGTGATTCACCTCGGTTGACTACAGAGTCACCTCGACCGAGGTGATCCAGAGAAGTCGACTCGACCGAGGCGAACACCTGGGACACGGCGATAATATTTTATTTTTGGCTGAGATCTTTTATCTTTGGAAAGAGATCTTATATTTTTGGGCTTGACTCCTGGAAGGAAGAAGATTTGCTAGATCATATATTTTACCTATTTTTATGGGAAGAGATCTTTCTAAGATATCTTATCTTTGGAGAGTAATTTTCCTATAAAAAGGGTCGGATTTCCCACAAATCCACATCATGCTATACCACCAATCAGGGTTTATACACCGCAGCAGCCATACTCCAGTTGGGAGATTTGAAGAACCTTTTTGAAGGTTAAAGAAGGAAGATTGTAGCTTTTATAGCTTTTGAAGGGTTTTTGTAAGATCATCTTAGATTCCCTTCCTTGTTGTCTTTTCATTAAATTCTTCTTGTTCAAATATTCACCTTCTTCCCATATATTTGATTATTGCTTTCATGATGATGAGTGGCTAATCGCTTTGTGTGATTCTAGGGTGATTGGCTGAAGGTTGTGGGAAAAACAATGATAGAATGATCTTAATCACAGTAGAACCCTGAAAGTTCGAGTCTTTAACCTTAACCCTAAGCATCTCGCTCAGTCGATGAACATCTCGGCCGGGGTGGAATTTGGATGACCGAGGTGACTTATCTGATCCGAAACTGAGCGTTAAGTGTTAGAGTTTGCCAAATCCTATTCTTATTACACCTTTCCTGGTTCAATGCAAGCTTAGCATGAGACTTACCCGGTAATTCCTTAGTTTGTTTACCTAAGATCATAAGTGTAGGTAATAAAGGTTTATCCTTTATTGGGGTTTGAGTGTGCTTTCATCCCATCTTTGTGAGTTAGCCTGAGACTTACCCGGTAAAGGTTGATTCTATTCCCTTAGTTGGAGTATTAGTTTGAGGTTATAGTTCTTTATCTTAATTCCTTGAGACTTACCCGGTAATAGGAGTTACGGTTTTGGATTAGTGAGTAGTGAGACTTACCCGGTGATTTATTCCACTTTTGTAACACCTTTCCTATGCAAAAATCTCAGCTTTGTCCGCTTATCTTTAGATCCTGAGTTGGAACCACAATTAGATGCTTTAATCCCTAGAATTGCATATTTCCTTTATTGACTTTTATCATCTTTGATTGTTTTAATTGCCTTGTGGTTAGTGATTGCTTAAGCATACCGTAATTGGACTTTGTTTCACTAAGTCCCTGTGATCGACCCCTGAAATTCCTTGATTTTTACTACGATTGACCCGTATACTGCGGGTTCGCATCCTTGTTTTAAGCTTACGTCTAGGGTTATAAATTTAAAGCTTGTACACACCGTTTGGAGCGAACATTTTTCCAGAAACGAGTGAAAGTAATAGTTCAAAACTTATTAAGGAACATTTCATAACTGATATATCTCCTTATGCCTTGTTTATAGGTTGTGCTGTGCCTCCAGTGTAGAGGTGATCTTGGCTGTGTTGTGATCGAGATTGAGGTAAGTCCATAGGACTTACTTGGCTGCCATCCTTATATTGGGTGTTTGCATGAGTGATGTGTGCTTTGTATGTTTGCTATGATAACATGTGATGTCGTATATACCGACCTATGTTTTATTGATTGCCCCGTATCCGTGGCTATGATAACCTTTCCCTTTCATCCCGACGTGGAGTCTAGGAAGTTCTCCTGAGTCAGGTCAGACCGGTTTACAAGAAGGGAACAATCCACTCCCACAGGGTACACGGATTGTGTGACCGATACTAGTACGGTTGGCTAGAAGGCTCAGAGGCAAGGATGTATCGGTCCTCGTGTCATACAGTTTTGATATATATTATATACATACATTTGGAGTGAATGACCATTATATTGAGATGAATAAATTGGTAAATGAGTGGAAGCATGATGATGCGTTTATCTTTCCTTACGTGTGATTGTGCTTATGCATTACTCTATATATGTGTATGGATAGCTAATGGTTTATTACCATGTTGTAGATGCCTCACAGGATAGGCATGCTGCTGGTGATCTAGTAGAGTGGCAGGCCGAGGACGTCTCGTACATAGGTTGTGTGGGCTTTTGAGTTTGTTATCTTTCCCTCCTGCGTGAAGATGGTCTTTTGTTACCTCATGTGTGAGGGTGTTATGTTTCTTACTCGGCTATGATGTCTTACCTTTTGGGTTGTATAGTTTTATACAGTTTTATGTATTTGTTTTCATATCTGTCAGTGTCTTGTTGGAAGGTCCAGTGAACTTGTTGTCAGGCTAGGGTTAGGATCCATTGTGAGATCCTAGCCCAATGTGGCACTCCGAGTCCCGCGGATTCGGGGTGTTACAGAGTTGGTATCAGAGCCTAGGTTGACAACAATGGCACTTGCTACCTGCATTGAGGTTTGATAGGTAAAATAAACAGAACCCACATGGGATCTGAAGTTTTTAAAGGTTTTGGTTTTAAATGTGGTTTTTGGTTAGATGTACGAGAAGTCGCCACTCCTGCTATGGATCTCTGCAATGTAGATATGATATGTATGTATGATGGTTTATATATGTGCTTGTGTTGTGTATATATATATATATATCTATACTTATGGCCTATATGGAGCCTTATAAGTTAGGTGTGCATACCCCGCAGATGGCTCGGACTAGAGCTACTGCCGTTGTAGGAAGAGGTAGAGGTAGACTACCCCGTCCTTCGGATGTGGTAGGTGAGGGACCAGTTCCCGCTGCTGATCCACCAGTTGTGGAGGAGATCCATGAGGAGGTTGCAGAGAGCGTCGTCCCAAAGACGAGGAGCAGTGGATCTGTGGGACATCATTCTCATCGAGCTCAGTCTGATGATGCTGACCGTGTCTCCATCGGAGGACCGGAGTTTAGAGAGTACCTCTGATGTTTTGAGGAAGATATTAGGTTGGCAGGCGAGCCCCAGATTTACCAGGACCTCATCTCGACCACCACTCTTCTGTGGCAACAACTTTGCTCATTGGAGAGCACTCATGCGTATGTTCATTATTGGCCTGGACATGGAGCTTTGGAGCATCTTTCAAAGTGGACCTAAAGTTCAAATGACAACGGTTGAAGGTGTCCAAGTCCCAAAGAAGGAAGATGACTTCACTCAAGCTGACATGGACAGTGTGTCAAAGAATTACAAAGCAATGAACCTACTATATTGTGGATTAGATGCAAATGAATTCAACCGCATCTCATCATGCAAAAGTGCAAAGGAAATATGTGACAAGCTTGTTGTCACTTATGAAGGAACAAGTCAAGTCCGGGAAACAAAGATTAGCATCTTCCTCAGACAATACGAGCTATTCAAGATGAATCCAAATGAATCAGTCAAATATATGTTCACTAGATTCACTAAGATTGTGAACAACCTGGACTCACTAGGAAAGATCTTCGCAAATGAAGAGAAAGTGAGGAAGGTTCTAAGGATCCTACCTAAAGCCAAGTGGGGACAAAAGATGACTGCTATTGAAGAAGCTCAGAATCTCACAACTCTTCCTCTCGATGACCTCCTTGGAAAACTCATCACACATGAAATGGTTCTTGGTGAAGAAGATGGAGAGCTCCCATCCACCTCCAAGAATTTGGCATTAAAATCAAGAAGAGATTAATTACCATATGGCGAAGAGGAGAGTGATGATGATGATGATGATGATGATGATGATGATGATGATGATGATGATGATGATGATGATGAAGATGCAATCGCCATGATCTCTAAGGGTCTCGCAAGAATTCTCAAGATTAAGAAACAATCTGCTAATAGAGAATATCCACGAGCATCAAAACCCCGAGGTAAGTTTTCTAACTCTAATAAGAAAACAAGAGTACTAACTTGTTTTGAATGTGGTGAAACAGATCATCTTGTGAAGGATTGTTCACAAAAGAAGAGGACCAACTTCAAGTAAAATGATCGAAAGAAGAAAGCTATGGTTGCTTCATGGAGTGATTCAGAATCAACAAATGAAATAGAAGACGAAAAAGAACAAGCAAACTTGTGTCTCATGGCCGATCATGAAGAAGATTCAAACTTGTATGTCGACAATGTGGTAAGTACTATTATGTCTCAACCTGAAATCGACCTGAAACAATTCCTTAATGATATTAGCATATGTGATAAGGAGCGTAGAATAAGGATACATTTTTTAAAAGAAAAGCTACTTGAACAAGAAATACAACTAAGTGAAATGTCTTTGGAGGTTGAAAATCTTAACATAGAAAAGGTAGACCTTGTTGACAATATCACGGCCTTGGAATCAAAGAACTTGATTTTCAAGGACAACCTCTCCTATCTCCATCGAAACTATATCGATCTAGAGAAAGAGAAAGTTGATCTAACTTTGACGTGTCAAGACCAGAAGGCTGCACTTATTAAGTTTACTCGTTCAAAAGCTAATCTTGAGAGAATGATGGGAGAACAACAGTCCTCCCTTAACAAGAATGGTATAGGTTATCATAGTAGATTTCCTAGAAAACCTATCACCACTGTTGTCAAGGCCAAAGGAAGCATTCATTTGCCTACTTGCTTCTACTGTTGTAAAAAGGGTCATGTTAAATCTACATGTCCTTATAGAAGAAATGATCCTTATATCATCAAAAACACCTATCCTTTAAGTTTAAGGAAACAGGTCAAACAAATCTGAGTTCCTAAAGGTACTAGACCACCAAACATGATCGAACCTGAGTATGAACCAAAATATGCCATTTGATCGACCCGGAAAGGTTGATGTTTGTTGTTTTTCAAGATATCACCAAGGTAAAAGAGCACAAATGGATATTAGATAGTGGTTGCTCAAGACACATGAGTGGAAAAAGCTCTTTATTCTCAGATTTAAAGAAGCAATCATTTGGAACCATTACACTTGGTGATAAAGGAAAGTGTGACATAATTGGCATTGGTAAAATTTGCTATAATTCATCCAACTTTATTGATGATATTTATTTGGTTGATGGTTTGAAATATAATCTGCTGAGTATATCTTAAATTTTTGATAAAGGCAACAAAGTCATGTTTGATTCAGATAAGTGTGAGGTTCAAAACAAAAAGACGAGTGAAGTGTTGCTAACTGCTCCTAGATGTAATAATGTTTATTCTATGAGTACTAACTAAGTTTCAAGAACTAAGCTAAAATGTTTAAAGACCTTGACTGATGATCCAAGACTTTGGCATATAAGACTGGGTCGCGTAAGCATGCACACAATGTAGAAGCTACTTACAAAAGATTTTGTACGTGGTTTTCCAAACCTAAATTTCAAGGTTAATGATCTTTGTAAGGCGTGTACATAAGGTAAACAAACACGAGGTTCATTCAAACCTAAGAAAGCTGTAAGTTCTTCTCGACCCATTGAACTTTTACACAAGGATCTTTGTGGACCTATGCGTGCCAAATCTCCCAAAGGCAAGTAGTAAATCCTTGTTATAGTGGATGATTTCTCTCGTTTCACATGGATTTCTTTTCTACGAGAAAAATCTGAATCTTTATTTGAGTTTTCAAAATTGTGTAAGGAGTTACAAACTTTGAAAAACCTATCAATCGTTTCTATACGAAGTCATCATGGTATAGAGTTGTATCAACTAAAGTTTGACTTGTTTTGTGCAAAATATGGCATTTCACATAATTTTTCAGCCCCTAGAACTCCTCAACAAAATAGAGTCGTGGAACGAAAGAATCGCACGCTTGAGGATATGTCTAGGACAATGCTTTTAGAAAACAATTTGCCAAAAAGCTTTTGGGCTGAAGTAGTAAACACTATAAATTATATTTTGAATAGATGTTTAATTCACCCTATTTTGAAAAAGAGTCCTTATGAACTCTTTAAAGGAAGAAAACCAAATATTTCATATTTCAAACCCTTTGGATGTACTTGTTTTGTTCATAACAATGGCAAAGATAATCTTTGGATGTACTTGTTTTGTTCATAACAATCAAAGCAAGTATACTAGAGACTTGCTTAAGAAGTACAAAATGGATCAATCTAAGGTTGCAAATACTCTTATGAGTTCAACACTTTCGCTAGACCATGATAAGAATGGAAAAAGTGTAGTAAAAAAGGAGTATCGAGGTATGATCGGTTCATTGTTGTATCTATTTACTAGTCGTCCTGACATTATGTTTAGCGTGTGCATGTGTGCAAGATTTCAAGCTGATCCTAAAAAGTCACACTTGATAGCTGTGAAAAGAATCTTTCGGTATCTCAATGGCACTAAGGATCTAGGGTTATGGTACCCACGTCAAAGCTCGTTTCATCTAGTTGGATATTCAGATGCAGACATTGCAGGTTATAAGGTCGATAGAAAAAGTACTTCTGGATGTTGCCAATTCTTAGGGTCATCCCTAATTAGTTTGCACTCCAAGAAGCAAAACTTTGTTGCCCTATCCACAGCTGAAGCTGAATATATAGTTGCATGAGCCCGTTGTACACAAATTTTGTGGATTGCTCAACTACTTCGTGATCTTGGCTTTGACTTGAAAGGTATTCCTATGAAATGTGATAATAATAGTGCTATTTCTGTAAGCAAAAATCCTGTGCAGCATTCAAGGACTAAGCGTATTAATGTAAGGCATCACTTCATACGTGATCATGTTGAGAAAGGTGATGTTTCGATTTCTTTCATCTCAACTAACTTGCAGCTTGCAAATATATTTACCAAGCCTCTTCCTGAGGAACAATTTAATTTTATTAGATTGAAGCTTGGTATGTTGAATAAGGAAGCATTAACGTAGAGGGAGTAAATGAGTTTAATTGTTCCTACGCATGCAGCCCAATTGATGTTTTCAAGGTCCTTGAAATAAAATTCAAGGGGCCTTGAAACATATTTCAAAGGGTATATAAATAAAACGGATCAATTAGAAATTCATATCCTTTAGATATTGAATTATCTAATTTTTATTCTTTAAAAGGGATTTCAAAAGGTTTTGTTATCAGATTCAAAGGATTTTGAAAAGTGGTTACCAAAATTTATGGAAAGAATTTTTATCGTCAATGATTTTCTCAAGATCTTAAAAATCTTTTGATCTTACGTTGATAAGACTTCTTCCCTTAAAACCTCTTCTCTTCCCTCTATATTTCTTCCGCTTCCTTTTCCCTTCGAAAGAATAGTGCTTTACTCATCTAATTTTCCAAACCCTCTTCATCTTCTTCTCAAAATTTTTCATGGCATCCAAGAGACCTTCAATGGACGAAGCAACATCATCTGTCCCCAAACGACAGAGGGTAGTTCAAGTATCATCTGACTCTGACTCGAGTTCGAGATCTGTATCAAGCTCGAGTTCGTCAGATTTCTCAAGCGACGCAAGTATTTTCAATAAGATTGGGTTCCCATCGAGTTGGTTTGCTAATCCAACAGCAGCAAAGAAATGGCTTACAGAGTATGATGATCGCTATCAATGCATGTGTGAGCCGGTTCATTGCGAACTATTCACCTGCTTCTCTTTGCCCGGACTAGAAGTGTTTCAGGCAAGTTCAATCTGGAACATGTAAAACCTAGGAGAATCCGCGTATCCACGACTGACCAGGTTGTTCTACACGAACTTAACGGCAAGAAGAGAAAGAGGAGAATGGATTCTGGACTTAGTTATCAAAGGTAAGAAAATCACCCTTACTTTTGAGGGTATAGCTAATGTCTTTGGATTCCCTCTATATGACGCTTCAGCATCTTCTAACCCTACAAGAACTATAAGATTAGCCAGAGAACAATTTCTTCTTCCCAATGCTTTATCACCACCCACATCACTTGTTTAACCCTGTAAGCCATAATCATTTATGCTATTTTAGACAGATGTGTAGTTCCCAGGTTTGCTAACAAGGATATTATCACCAATACTTTGCTGATTCTAGTATACAATGTGATGAATGGGTTGAAAGTGAATCTGCCTGAAATTATCTTGTCTCACATGGTGAACGTCATCAATTCTCCAAACACTAGTCACCTACCTAATGGGAATTTCCTTGCCATAATCTTTAGGCATTTTTCTGTTGATTTTTCTGGTGAGGATTTGCACATTGTTAATGGAGGATTGGATGAAGCTTTCTTTGAGACAATAGGAATTAAGAAGACTCAAGAGGGGTTCAGTATTGTGTGGGTTTTGAAGGAGCAGCCTGAATGGAATTTTTCTATAGAGTAGCGTTTGGAATTTGTAGAAGAGTCATTGAACTCACTGAGATCTGATTTTGTGGATTTTAGAGTTTCAGTGACTGATAAGATGGACGAAACTCAAGACTTACCGGGTATTCTAAATCAGAAAATTAACCAGTTGTTTCATGTGAGTGCTTTGTCTCTTACTGCTGCTAGTAGTATTAAGCCCATATCAGAAGATGATGGACAGGCGACCACAAAGGATGTTGAGAAGGTTATGGATCAATGTCATAAGATTGTTAAGGATAAACCCATTCGTTAACCATTGCTAGAAGACCCATATATTTAGACGATTGAAGAGTTTGGGGTAGTCAAGAAATACGACAAGAATTTTGCACAAAGAGGAACAGACTTATCTCACAAAGAGCGTGATCTTACTAATGCTAAGGACCGGTGGAGAGATCTGTGCTTACGTGACTATTATGGGAAAGGAAGCTCCTCCAAGTGGTAGAAAGAAACATGAAGTTCTTTCCCTGTCATGATTATTTTGAAAAACTTTTTATGGTTTGGGAAAATACTCTTTCTTTTGGGTTTGTAATCATGTTTTAAGACTCCCGTGCTTTACTGTTTTTTCTCCCTTGCTGAAACACAAGGGGGGGGATATTAAAGAACCGGTAGGTGAAATAAATAAGTTAAATGATACTCTAGAAGGGGGGTTGAATAGAGTATTGAAACTTTTCGCAAACCAAATCTCAAGGCCTTGAAACTCCTTTCAAGGACCTTGATGTAATCTGTGCTTCTCGTGAAACTTTGATTTCAAGGGCTTTGAAACTCCTTTCAAGAGCCTTGACTTCTTGCTCCTGCAAAACAAAGTTATTCACAATAAAGTATGTATGGTGCGGAATTGAAAAGATTGACACGAGGATATGTTTACGAAGTTCGGCTTGAAATAGCCTACTCTCCGTCCCACGGTATATCTGTAGGATCTAACTATCTATTATCAGCTTCAAAGAGTCCTAGATACAAACTAGAAGAAATCCCTTTCTTCTCTCACTGTAGCCAATACTACGATCTAGCTCCAACTCTTAATCTAGCTATAATAGCCTAGTTACTTCGCAAAGTAACACACACTCTAGTATAACACTATTTAAATATTCCAATGGAGCTCTAGTGTTTTCTCTCTCTAAGGGGATAAAGCTTTTGCGTGAATGACAGAAATAAAAGCAACGAATGAAGATGATTAGGTTTCTTGAAGATGTAAAGATGTTTTCCTGTGTAAGCTTGTGTACTTGTCTTCTTCGACCATCATCTTCATTTATACTCTTCTATGGAAAGGTCTTCTAGCCGTTGTAGAGATGACCGTTTGAAGATGAATCTTCTTTTCCATGAAGATCGTTTCTTGTTTCGATATAAGGTAGACGTTGCAAGTCTTCAGCTCCTGAGAACACGTCGAGTCCTTAACTCCTTGATCTTCTCGTCTTCTGTTAAATCGATAGAAAAGATATTTTTACCGTTTGTTGTTTAGAAAATCTTCTAGAAAAGATTCTCTATTCTTCGATTGATATCTTCCTTCGGTTACTAAGGTCTTTCTGTTACAGAATCTTCCAAGAAAATATTAAACTCATTTTGAATCCTTGTTCCGTGCATCTATAATTCCAAGGCCCTTGATTTCGTCCTTTTATACTTGTTATCTTCCTTTGTCCTTATCAAGGCCCTTGACATTTGCATAAAACCTGCACTGAATTCAAACCAACTATATATCTAGAGAATATAATCAATACATTGTTAGTATATCCAACTACTACATTTGTGTGAAGTCTTCCATCATCAACACCTGTGAACCATTTTAATCAAGTTGAGTTGTCAATCTCCCCCTTGATGGAAGCCAACACAAATGTTTTATCGTACCTGCATTTGTTAGTTTAGCAATGCATATGAAAATCTCAAAACTAAAAATGCAGAATGCAGTATATCGAAATGTCGGATCATATTTCTCCACCTTTGTCTTTCAACAAGGGAGAAAAAGCAGTCAAAGCAAGGAAGTCTTAAAACACGATTACAAACCCAAAAACAAAAGTATTTTCACAAACCATAAAAAGTTTTTCAGAAAAACCAAGCAGCTTAATATTCCTCATAGAACTTTCTCTTTCCTTTGGATGAAGATTTCTTATAACGTCAATCATCCATTTCAACTGTCAAACGCCTTCTCTCTTCTTCAGCTCTTCTGTGCTTAACAACTTCATACTCAACTTTGGGCAAGAACACTGCCTCAATATGAGTTGGATACATAATTGATTTATTCTGTACACGCCTTTTACAATTCATCAGTACATTCTCAACCTTCTCTTGGTATGTTGAGCTACATCTTCAGGTATGGGCAAAATGCTTCCCATTGTAGTCAATGTAAGAGCATTCATCAAATACATTTCATTGACTTTAGCATTTATGGTAGCTAGCAACTCGAAATTTGCATCCATTCTTCTCTTGGTATCAAACTGAAAATCAGATAATTCACAGTTGAGACAAGCTAATTCTTTTTCACACCATTGTAACCTGATTTCTGGAGTAGGAGAAGATTTGACTTCTTCATTTGGATTTTGAGTAGTTTCTTTTCCTTTTAAAGTCCATGTCCCTGCAAGAGTTTTCTCAATACCCAGACGTTCTAAGCAGTTCTCATCAATTTTTCTGTTAATAGACTATCTTTCCTCAGAGGATGTATCAATTCTGTAATAATCAAAGACCTTAGGCAGCAATTTTCTATAAGGCAAGGGAATAGATCTCTTAGAGTTGACAGAATGCAGCATATGGTTGAGAATCAGATTAGACACGTCTATGTCCACATCAGACATAAGCAAATGAATTAATTCTAGAGATTGATGTGTCAATAACTCTCTTGAGTTTGCACGAGGAATGACACATCGAACCAGTATGGTAAACAATATTTTAGCCTCTAAGGTTAGAGATGTATGAGTCAATTATCGTGAGGTTGAATTTGGAACAAAAAAATTCTCCTTAGGAATACGAACACTCTCTAATTTTGAAGGATAGTCAAATACCATATATGTAGGGATTCCAAAGATCTCACTTAAAATAGAAGGAGTGAGTGAAATTGGAGTACCTTTAACTGAAGATTCAAGCGTGATACATCCTTTGTCCCTCTTTGTGGTGAGATTAACATAGAATAGTCTCGTGAGTCTTGGAGAAGCAAAATCTCCAGGTTTTAGAACATTCCAGATAATCGAACTCTTCAGCTTGTCTATACAGGATATCTTGAGAGTATCAAGAAAATCAGTATCCACCAAATCACACATACATAGTGGTCGATTATAAAAACCATCAAGCCAAGATCCAAAAGCTTGGAAATTAATGAACCATGATGAGGGAAGAACAGTCATCTGAGATGTATCTAGATTCTCAGAAGATTTTTCTTCTTTATCAATTGAAGAATTCTCAACTTTCTTTTTGAGAGCCGGAGGAGCAGATCGCTTTCTTCTGGGTGTCATGAGGAAAGTTTTGAGAGAGAAATCAAAGGATTATGAAATAGGGTTTCTTGTGAAAGATATATAAAGTAGGTCCTTTTTAACAGGAAAAAAATCTTTCGAAATCCCTTTTAAAGAATAAAAATTAGATAATTCAATATCTAAAAGATATGAATTTCTAATTGATCCATTTTATTTATATACCTTTTGAAATATGTTTCAAGGCCGCTTGATTTTATTTCAAGGCCCTTGAAAGCATCAATTGGGCTGCATGCGTAGGAATGATTAAAACTAGTTTACTCCCCCTACGTTAATGCTTCCTTTTTCAACATACCAAACTCCAATCTAATAAAATTATATTGTTCCTCAGGAAGAGGCTTGGTAAAGATATCTGCAAGCTGCAAGTTAGTTGAGATAAAAGAAATCGAAACATCACCTTTTTCAACATGATCACGTATGAAGTGATGCCTTACATCAATATGCTCAGTCCTTGAATGATGCACATGATTTTTGGTTATAGAAATAACACTAGTATTATCACATTTTATAGAAATACCTTTCAAGTCAAAGCCAAGGTAACGAAGTTGTTGAACTATCCAAAGAATTTGAGCACAACAGGCTCCTGTAGCTTTATATTCTGCTTCAGTTGTGGATAGGGCAACATAATTTTGCTTCATGGAGTGCCAACTGATTAGGAATGACCCTAAGAATTGGTAGCATCCACAAGTACTTTTTGTATCGACCATATAACCTGAAAAGTCTGGATCTGAATAGCCAACAAGATGAAACGAGCTTTGACGTGGGTACCATAACCCTAGATCCTTAGTGCCATTGAGATACCGAAAAATTCTCTTCACAACTATCAAGTGTGACTCTTTAGGATCAACTTGAAATCTTGAGCACATGCACACGCTAAACATAATGTCAGGACGACTAGCAGTTAGATACAACAATGAACCGATCGTACCTCGATACTCCTTTTGTACTACACTTTTTTCATTCTTGTCATGATCTAGCGAAAGTGTTGAACTCATAGGAGTCTTTGCAACCTTAGATTGATCCATTTTGTACATTTTAAGCAAGTCTTTAGTATACTTGCTTTGATTGAGAAAAATTCCTTTCTTTGCTTGAGTAACTTGAAGTCAAAGAAAGAAATTTAGCTCTCCCATTAAGCTCATCTCAAATTCCCTGCACATAATATGTGAAAATTCCTTGCAAAGGGAATCATTAGTAGCACCGAATAATATATCATCAACATAGATTTGTACTACTAGAATGTCGTTGCCTCTAGTTTTGATAAACAATGTTTTATCAATCAAGCCTCTTTTAAAATTGTTTTCAAGAAGATATTTACACAATCTTTCATACCAAGCTCGAGGAGCTTGCTTAAGACCATAAAGAGCTTTGTCTAATTTAAAAACACAATTTGGAAATTCATCATTTTCAAAACCAGGAGGTTCAGCAACGTAGACTTCTTCTTCTAAGAAGTAATTTAAAAAAGCACATTTTACATCCATTTGAAAAAGTTTTATGCTCATGAAAGATGCAAATGCAAGTAGCATACATATGGCTTCTAACTTGACAACTAGAGCAAAAGTCTCCTCATAATCAATACCTTCTTCTTGGTTATAACCTTGTGCTACAAGTCGTGCTTTGTTTTGTATGATTTTACCACTTTCATCCAATTTGTTTCGAAAGACCCATTTCGTGCCAATAACTGATTGATGCTTTGTTCTTGAAGTAAGAGTCCATACCTTGTTCCTCTCAAATTCATTTAATTCATTTTGCATGGCAATAATCCAATCTGGTTCTTGAAGAGCTTGAATGTAGTTCTTTGGTTCGACAAGTGATACAAAGGCAGAGAAGGCACATAGATTGTTCACTTTAGATCTAGTTTGAACTCCAGCTTTTTGATCTGAGATCACATTCTCTTGTGGATGATACAAGGAGTGTTGAACTTTTCTTCTTTTGACAAATGAAGTAGATCAAGAAGGTTGAGCTGCATATGTTTGACTAGATTCAGGTACTGTTTGTGTATTACCTGTTGTTCCAATCTCAAGGCCTTGAAGTTGGGTTTCAAGCCCTTGAAGTGGAATTTATGTTATCACAGTTTCCAGTTTCAAGGTCTTGAAGGTGTGTTTCAAGATCTTCAGGGTTTTCTTTGGTACCATCATTTCTTTCATCAAAAATAATATGAATGCTTTCCTCAACAACTTTGGTATGTTTGTTATATACTCGATAAGCTTTGCTATTTGAAGCATATCCAATAAATATAGCTTCATCACTACCTGCATCAAATTTCCCAAGATTGTCCTTGCTATTGTTGTGAACAAAACAAGTACATCCAAAGGGTTTGAAATATGAAATATTTGGTTTTCTTCCTTAGTATTTTTCAAAATAGGGCGAACCAAACATCTATTTAAAATATAATTTGCAGTGTTTACTCCTTCAGCCCAAAAACTTTTTGGCAAATTGTTTTCTAAAAGAATTGTCCTAGACATATCCACAAGAGTGCGGTTCTTACGTTCCACAACTCCATTTTGTTGTGGAGTTCTAGGAGCTGAAAAATTATGAGAAATACCATATTATGCACAAAACAAATCAAACTTAAGTTGATCAAATTCTCTACCATGATCACTTCTTATAGAAACGATTGGTAGGTTTTTCAAACTTTGTAACTCCTTACACAATTTTGAAAACTCAAATAAAGCTTTAGATTTTTCTCGTAGAAAAGATATCCATGTAAAGCGAGAGAAATCAACCACTATAACAAGGATGTATTGTTTTCCTCTTGGAGATTTGACACGCATAGGTCCACAAAGAAATCATCAACTTTAGTTGATCAAATTTTCTACCATGATCACTTCTTGTTTGTTTACCTTGTGTACACGCCTTACATAGATCATTAACCTTAAAATTTATGTCTGGTAACCCACGTACCAAGTCTTTTGTAAGTAGCTTCTACATGGTGTACATGCTTACGTGACCAATTCTTCTATGCCAAAGCCTTGGATCATCAGTCAAGGCCTTTAGATATTTTAGCTTAGTTCTTACAACTTGGTTAGTACTCAAAGAATAAACATTATTACATCTAGGAGCAGTAAGCAACACTTCTCCCGTCTTTATGTCTTGAACCTCACATTTTTCTAAATCAAACATGACTTTACTACCTTTATCACAAATTTGAGAAATACTTAGCCGATTATATTTCAAGTCATCAACTAAATAAACATCATTAATAAAGTTGGATGAATTACAACAAATTTTACCAATGCCAATTATGTCACACTTTCCTTTATCACCAAGAGTAATAGTTCCAGATAATTGCTTCTTTAAATCTGAGAATAAAGAGCTTTTTCCACTCATGTGTCTCGAGCAACCACTATCTAATATCCATTTGTGCTCCTTTACCTTGGTGATATCCTGCAAAACAGCAAACATCAACCTTTTCGGGTCGACCAAATGGCATATTTTGGTTCATACTCAAGTTCGATCATGTTTGGTGGTCTAGTACCTTTAGGAACCCAGATTTGTTTGACTTGTTTTCTTAGACATAAAGGATAGGTCTTTTTGATGATATAAGGATCATTTCTTCTATAAGGACACGTGGATTTAACATGACCCTTTTTACAACAGTAGAAGCATATAGGCATATGAATGCTTCCTTTAGCCTTGACAAAAGTGGTGGTAGGTTTTCTAGGAAAGCTCCTATGATACCCTATACCATTTTTGTTAAGGGAAGATTGTTGTTCACCCATCATTCTTTCCAGATTGGCTTTTGAAAGAGTAAACTTAAGGAGTGCTGCCTTCTGGTCTTGACACGTTAAAGTCATATCAACTTTCTCTTTCTCTAGATCGATATAGTTTCGATGAAGAGAAGAGAGGTTGTCCTTGAGAATCAGGTTTTCTAATTCCAAGGCCTTGATATTGTCATCAAGGTCTTCCTTTTTTGTGTTAAGATTTTCAATCTCCAGAGACATTTCATTCAATTGTCTATCTTGTTCATGAAGCTTTTCGTTTAAAAAATTTATCCTTATTCTATGTTCCTTATCACTTAAGATAATATCTTTAAGGAATTGTTTAAGGTCAATCTTAGGTTGAGACATAATTATACTTACCACGTTGTCGATGTACAAATTTGAGTCATCTTCCGGATCGGCCATGAGACACAAGTTTTCTTGTTCTTTTTCATCTTCTGATTCATTTGTTGATTCTGAATCACTACATGAAGCAACCATAGCTTTCTTCTTTCGATTATTTTTCTTGAAGTTGGTCCTCTTCTTTTGTGGACAATCGTTCACCAAATGATCTGTTTCACCACATTCAAAATAAGTCAGTACGCTTGTTTTCTTATTAGAGTTAGAAAACTTACCTCGGGGTTTTGATGCTCGTGGAAATTCTCAGTTTGCAGATTGTTTCTTTAACTTGAGAATTCTTGCAAGACCCTTTCAGATCATGGTGATTGCATCTTCTTCATCATCATCATCACAATCTTCTTCATCAGATGGTAACTCATCTCTTCTGATTTTAATTCCAAATTCTTGGAGTTGGATGGTAGTTCTCCATCTTCTTCACCAAGAACCATTTCATGTGTGATGAGTTTTCCAAGTAGATCATCAAGAGGAAGAGTTGTGAGATTTTGAGCTTCTTCAATAGCAGTCATCTTTGGTCCCCACTTGGCTTTAGGTAGGCTCCTTAGAACCTTCCTCACTTTCTCCTCATTTGTGAAGATCTTTCCCAGTGAGTCCAGATTGTTCACAATCTTAGTGAATCTGGTGAACATTTCTTTGACTGTTTCATTTGGATTCATCTTGAATAGCTCGTATTGTCTGAGAAAGATGTTAATCTTTGTTTCCTTGACTTGACTTGTTCCTTCGTAAATGACAACAAGCTTGTCCCATATTTCATTAGCACTCTTGCAATATGAGATGCGGTTGAATTTATTTGCATCTAATCCATAGTAAAGTAGATTCATTGCTTTGTAATTCTTTGACACACTGTCCAGGTCAGCCTGTGTGAAGTCTGATTCGTTCTTTGGGACTTGGACGCCTTCAACCGTTGTCATTGGAACTTTAAATCCATTTTGAGTAATGCTCCAAAGCTCCATATCCTGGTCAATAATGAACATCCGCTTGAGTGCTCTCCAATGGACAAAGTTGTTGCCTCAAAAGAGTGGTGGTCGGGATGAGGATCTTCCTTGAGCAAATCCACCATCACCTACAAGATTCATGATTAGTCTCAGTGATGGTTAAATCAATAAACGTGAGTCTAGCTCTGATACCAATTGAAGAACCGGTAGGTGAAATAAATAAGTTAAATGATACTCTAGAAGGGGGGTTGAATAGAGTATGGGAACTTTTCGCAAACCAAATCTCAAGGCCTTTAAACTCCTTTCAAGGACCTTGATGTCAATCTGTGCTTCTCGTGAAACTTTAATTTCAAGGGCTTTGAAACTCCTTTCAAGGGCCTTGACTTCTTGCTCCTGCAAAACAAAGTTAATCACAATAAAGTATGTATGGTGCGGAATTGAAAAGATTGACACGAGGATATGTTTACGAAGTTCGGCTCTAAATAGCCCGCTCTCCGTCCCACAGTATATCGGTAGGATCTAACTATCTATTATCAGCTTTAAAGAGTCCTAGATACAAACTAGAAGAAATCCCCTTCTTCTCTCACTGTAGCCAATGCTACGATCTAGCTCCAACTCTTAACCTAGATATAATAGCCTAGTTACTTCGCAGAGTACCACACACTCTAGTATAACACTATTTTGTTCTTCCAATGGTGCTCTAGTGTTTTCTCTCTCTAAGGGGATACAGCTTTTGTAACACCCCGAATCCGCGGGATATCGGAATGCTACGGACGAGACCACACAATGGGTCCCGACCCTTAGCCTGACAACAATCTCACCGGACCTTTCCAACATGGCACAAATAAAGGCTTAAAACTCGAAAACGTTTTAATGTATGCAATACGAAAAAGGTAGAGAGTACAACTTGGAAACTCAGCCGAGTCCTCAAAACAACATAAACTCCACAAGACATAAACCGAAAACGTATAATAACCACAATCCCAACAAAAGGGTAACATAACAAACACAACAACCCCAAAAACGCCCCCGTCCTACAATGTACGGCGACCCTCGGCTGTCCACTCCTCCACCTCACTCGGCGGCATCCCTAACCTGCGGGGCATCTACAACAAGTGGTTTAAAACCGTTAGCTACATTCGAAGCATTAAAGACATGGTGAAGGCACAACCACAAACATATATATATACACATCACATAAACATGCTCCACAAACAATCCGGTTATTATCTTTATTTATTAGGTCATATCCCGTTCTAGTTCAACTTCTTTTTGTGACACGAGAATCTCCCGAAACTCACCTCCGTCCCTTCTTCCGGTAATGGAACGGTCGGATGCCTCCGACCGTCTAACCAGCACGGGCCAGTTGCCGAGAACCTCCTAGCTCTCATGGGGAGCTAGGCAGTGATGTCACCGCCCGTTATCATACACTTGGGCCAAAACAACATATAAGGTCGGTAGTCCTATTATCCGGTTTATAAGTTATAACAAAACCATAAACACACACAACCAAGCACACAATGAATCTAATACGATGAATATGGCTAAGTAAGTCCGGAGACTTACCTCGTCTCTCAACTCACAACACTCTAGCTTCCTTCATGAGGAAGCACACAACCTGCTCAAACACGAAAGTACTCATCAACACAAGTCCACACTAATGAAGTCATAGACTTCATTCTAAAGATCTAAGCAAGATCCCACCACTCTCAAACTAGGAATGTATCCTAGGTCCAAGGTACACAAGACACTAACCACTACTAAAGAAAGCTCACAACAACCTATACAACCTAAGAACAAGATCAACAACAACATCCTAGGAGAAGCAACTAGTTTAGGAAGGCCACATGCTCACACTCAAGATCAACATCAAACCCAAGCCATAAGGGCTCCAAGGCAAGCAACCACTAGATGGCATTCTCATAAACCCTAGGTCCATCCTAGGCATGCTTCTAACTATAGACATCAAGGATCTAAGGAAGGAATGAAAGGAAAGGGAGGGAGGAACCTACTGGTGAAGAAAACGCAGCCGCGGAAGCAAGCTGACGCCCCGGCGGAAACCAGTAGCCGCCCCTGCGCCCCTGGGAGCCGCCCCTGCGGTGGTTCAGTCCGCCCCTGCGGTTGCCTCAGTCCGCCCCTGCGCCTCAGGCAATCCGCCCCCGCGGTCGAACAGCAGAAGGTCTGTCTTCTTCGTTTCTTCGACTGGTTCTTTGCTCCTATGGTCTCCTTCTCTTGTTGGGCGTCCTCCAAGCCTTCACCACATGTTTTAGCCTCCTCAACACGACATAAAAGAGCTAGGGAAAGAGACATGCAAAGGCTTTACAAGATAACTCTTCAAAGCTTCCTCCATAGCCATGGAGGTGAAGAGAAAGGATAGAAGGGAAGACAAGCAGCAAGAGGAAGGGGAGATAGATACACTTACCGCTATAGATCCGGAAAGTTCAAACTGCAGCTCCACACACCACTCCTCCAAGGTGTAAGAGAAGAGAGTTCCAAAGGAAGAAGAAAACTAAGCTGGAGAGGAGAAAGAACATAAAAGAGGAAAGTGGAAGAGAGAAAGGAGTAAAAGGGCTGACAAGGAGATGGGATATCCCAAGGGTCAACCTCCTTGTCCCCTCACTCCACTTCCCAAGGTCGGAAATTAGAACTGGAATCTCTCTTCTCGCATTAAAAACTCATAATCAGCAACATGCCTGCGGGAAATAAGCCGTCGGCGCGGAAGATGTCGAAAACACCTCAACTTCCGGAAATAAAATTTCCGGATGTTACAACTAACCCCCTAAAAACAAGTTTCGTCCCGAAACTTGAGCGACGTACACCTCACAGAAAGTAGAACTCCGAAGTCGAAACTCGTACACGCACCGATATCCCTAAGGGTAATCACACATAAAGCATATACAAAGCATAACACAACACAAAACATATAGGCATAAACAAGGATAAGATGGGGACTAACCCAACTGTCATATCGGTGACTCTAAACTCGCATAAAACTTGGGATAGTTCCTCCGAACACTATCCTTCGTCTCCCAAGTAGCCTCGTCTACTCCTCGCCTCGACCATTGCACTCTCAACATCGGTATCTCCTTCGATCGAAAGCGTCTCGTACTCCTCTCTAAAACCGCAATCGGGTGCTCTGCGAACCTATGGTCCGGCTCGACCACTAGGTCCTCATGACTAATGATGAGTCTCGGTTCATGGACGTACTCCCTCAATTGAGACACATGAAATACCGGATGTATACCCTCTAACCGTGGTGGTCATGCTAGTCGGTATGCCACCTCACCGACTCTCTCCACTATCTCAAATGGGCCGACATATCGGGTGCTTAACTTCCCCTTAATGCCGAATCGTCTGGCACCCCGGGTCGGGGATACTCTCAGCCACACCTGGGCTCCCACTCTGAACTCGAGAGGCCTACGCCTCCTATTCGCATAAGATCTCTGACGACTCTGAGCGGTCAACATCCTCTTTCGTATCAATGCAACTCTAGCCATGTCGTCCCGTACCTGATCCGGAGCTACAACACTCGAGCTCCCCGGCTCGTCCCAACATAAGGGAGTGCGACATCTCCTCCCATACAACGCATCATAAGGTGCCATCCCAATCAACGCGTGCCAGCTGTTATTATACGAAAACTCCACCAATGGAAGGTGGTATGGCCATACTTGACCCCAGTCTAGTACACATGCCCGCAACATGTCCTCTAGGGTCTGAATAGTCCGCTCTGACTGGCCGTCCGTCTGTGGATGGTATGCGGTGGTGAAATGTAGACTCGATCCTAGGGCGGCATGTACCTGCTGCCAGAACCTCGAGGTAAAGCGCCCGTCCCTATCCGAGATGATAGGGATGAAACGTGCGGTCTTCGTCAACCGATCCACTACTACCCATATCGCGTCAAAGCTCCTACTCGGTCTTAAACCCGTCACGAAGTCCATGGAAATATCCTCCCACTTCCACTGCTGCACGGGCAGTGGACGAAGCTCTCCTGCGTGTCTCTGGTGCTTGATCTTGACCTGCTGGTAGGTCGCGCATCGGGCCATATATCTAGCTACATCTGGCTTGAGCCCGCCCCACCAATAAGATCTCCTAAGGTCTTGATACATCTTACTCGTGCATGGGTGCACCGAATAAGGTGTAGCGTGTGCCTCCTACAAGATCCGCTCTCTCAACTCCGGGTCTGACGGTACACAAACACGTCCCTGGCGTCTCAATAACCCGTCTGCCCCTGTGATAAACTGCGGTGCCTCACCTCTGGCCATCCTATCCCGAATCGTCGTTAACACGGGACATCCCTCCTGCTTTTGCCGGATCTCTCCAGACAGATCAGGTAATACCTCTAACTCGGATAAACGGATGACCGTATCCGGAAACCGGATATCTAACTCTTACTCTGCCAAATCCCTCTACAACTGTGGCTGAACCGTAAGTCGAGCTATAGCCTCCTCTCGAGGTGTCCTCCTACTCAAAGCATCGGCGACCATGTTCGCCTTCCCCGGATGGTATAAAATCTCCAAGTCAAAATCCTTAATCACCTCTAACCATCTCCTCTGGCGGTTATTCAACTCCCGCTGAGTGAATATATACTTCAGACTCTTATGGTCTGTGAAGATCTGGCACGTGGTTCTATACCAATAGTGTCGCCAGATCTTCAGGGCACAAATCACTGCCGCTAGCTCAAGATCATGGGTGGGATAATTCTCCTTGTACGGCTTCAGCTGCCGAGAAGCGTACGCAATAACCCTACCCCTGTGGATCAAAACGCAACCTAAGCCTAGCTTGGAGGCGTCACTATATACAACCAAGTCCTCTACGCCCTCAGGCTGGGCTAACACAAGAGCGGAGGTCAACCTCCTCTTAAGCTCCTCAAAACTTCACTGACAAGGCTCGGACCAGACAAACCTGGTAGACTTCCTTAGCAAGGAAGTAAGGGGCCGTGCAATCACGGAGAAACCATCAACAAAAAGGCGGTAATAACCCGCTAAGCCCAAGAAGCAGCACACATCCTTGACCGTCAGAGGAGTCGGCCATGAAGAAACGGACTCTATCTTCGCCGGGTCAACCATGACACCCTCGGCGGAAACTATATGACCTAGAAATGCCACCTCGGGCATCCAGAACTCGCACTTAGAGAGCTTTGCATAAAGCACTCTATCCTGAAGGACTCGAAGAACCGTACTCAGATGTCCCGCATGTTCCTCCCTACTCCAGGAGTAGACTAAGATGTCATCTGTAACACCCCAAATTCTGAGAATTCGGGGAGCTACTGGTTAGGACCTCACAATGGGTCACGACCATAGTTTGACAACAATTTTACATGGATCTTACAACAAGGCACAAAAGTATTTAAAACATTTGAAAACAGTAAACAATATATACATGGAGAATATGTATCAGCCTTACAAGAAAAGCTACTAAAATGATGCATATGAAAAACAAAAGACATCCCCGTCCCCAACTAAATGAGTACGTGGACCCGGCTGACCATTTTCTCCGGATCTCTCTACAACTGTCTTAACCTGGAAGGCATCTACAAGCGGTATAAAACCGTTAGCTAACATTCTATGCATAAGTATAAAGGTAAAAGCACAAACACACAACATACACAATCAACATGCAATACTCAATCCTTTTATTATCTTTAATTAGGTGATAGGTTATTGCTAATGATACTTATTTTTTGACACGAGGGATTCCCAAACCTCGCCCCTGTCCCCGTTTACCAACGTGGAATGGTACTAATGCATCTGACCGACTACCGGACCGGGCTAGTCGCAGGGAACCTCCTAGACTCTCGCAAGAGCTAGGCAGATGATGTCACGACCCGTTATCATACACTTGGGTCAATTACGTAAATAATAAAGTCGGCCTAATCCGGTTTCATTGTTTATCATAACTAACAAACACCACTCATACACATTACACTCATACAAGAAGCCACTTAAGTGTAACAACCGGTGTTATTTGGAGTATTTGAGAGCTCCAATAAATAAAGTTGTAGTTGAGAGAAATGATCGGGACATCGGATATGTCTTAGATGTGAGATAATATAAAAAGACGAAACGGATAAAAGAGTCGCGATTCCGATTCTTAGCGGTTAAGAAATGTGGCTTAAGAATGCCCATTTTACGAGATAGTTATGGATTAATTATCCCGATAATATTCTAGATTAGATATTCCAATTTAGTAAGGTTTGGAGACCGAAATTATAACCGCGATCCAATTAAATAGTTGGGATATATATATATATATATATATATATATATATATATATATATATATATATAAATTGAAAGAGGCGGCTGCAGTCTTCCTAATCACCTTCTTTCTCTTTTGTATAATTATATATATATATATATATATATATATATATATATATATACATCACTTACAGATGAAGGCTGCATACTTATCTTCTTCTTCAATTTCAAATTCATTTCACAGTGAAGCAACGTAAACACGCACGTATTCTCTCTCTACAATCTCTTACAAATCCTTCATCGTTCATCCTTTTTCAGATCCGTTTGTACCATCGAGTCCCTTATCTTGTCCTCTTCATCCTGGTACAAATCTATTTTCCGTTTGTTAGCTTTTTTGTAAAGCTTCCGTTTACCGCTATCGGAGCGCCGACGGACCACCGCAAGTCATCAAATGTAAGGTTTCATACCGTGCTCTTACTCCCCGTATCGCCAGGAGTCCGTATCTTCTTCCGGTTCGTATATCGGGTTAGTAACGAATAAGTTATGAATTTATTCGTTTTCCGTATTGCGGGTTAGTATAAATTGACCTTGAGTTGGTTAAAATGGATAATTGGAATTTCCATTATGCTCGTTATATTATTCTGGTGATTATGGATAGTTTGTTTGTTGAAATCTGATGACAGGGGGTTTAGAAATTGCCTGCGGGCAAAACGTTATTCTGGCAAAATCTAATTAATTAATTAAAGGTTAATTAATTAAATTAGGATTAAAATTGAGATTGAGGAATGTTATTAGATACTACCTTGAGATTTGAGGAATTGTGAGTTATGCTGAGATATTGAGGTTTAGTTGGTTTGTAGGCTCATAGATTGAGTATGATCCTTATGGATTCCTTTGGGTCTAGGTGTGACCCCTTTGATGAATAGAGGTTGATATATCTCTTTATGCCTTGTTTATAGGCCGTGTTGTCCCTCCAGTGTAGAGGTGATCGTGGTTGAGTTTGTACGAGGTTGAGGTAAGTCCGTAGGACTTACTTAGCTACCATCCCTATATTGGGTGTTTGCATGAGTGGTGTGTGCTTTATATGTTTGCTATGATATCATGAGTTGTCGTTTTTATCGACCTATGTTCTATTGACTGCCCCACTGCGTGGCTGTGATAACCTTTCCCTTTCATCCCGCCGTGGAGTCTGGGAGGTTCTCTGATGTCGGGCCAGACTGGTTTACAGGAAGGGCGCAATCCACTCCCATAGGGTACACGGATTGTGTGACCGATACTCGTACAGCTGGACATTGTACTCAGAGGCGGGGATGTATCGGTCCTCGTGTCACATACTTTCATCTATCTATATATATACGATTTTTGAGTGAATGGTTATTATATAAAGATAATAAATGGGTAAATGTGTGATAGCATACTGATGTGTTTATCTTTCATGATTGTGCTTGTGCTTATGCATTACCTCATATATGTATGGTTAGCTAACGGTTTCATACCGTGTTGTAGATGTTTACAAGTTAGGCGCTATTGGGTGATCTGGCAGGGTGACAGGCCGAGGACTCTCGTACATTAGGTGGTTGGTTTGGGGTTGTTGTGTTTCCCCTCCTGTGTGAGGATGATCTTTTGTACCTCCTATGTGAGGATGTCGTTTTATATACTCGGCTATGTTGTTGTTTACTTTGGGTCGTACAGTTTATACTGTTTTATGTATTTGTTTTATATCTGTCAGTGCTATGTTGTAAGGTCCAGTGAACTTGTTGTCAGGCTAGGGTCAGGATCCATTGTGAGATCCTAGCCCAATGTGACATCCCGAGTCCCGCGGATTCGGGGTGTTACAGAGTTGGTATCAGAGCCCAGGTTGACAACAATGGCACTTGCTACCTGCAATGAGGTTTGATAGGTAAAATAAACAGAGCCCACATGGGATCTGATGTTTTCAAAGGTTTTGGTTTTAAGTGTGGTTGTGGGATAGAATGTACGAGAAGTCTTCACCTCTGCCATGGATCTCTGCAGCGTAGATATGTATATATATTTGTGTGTACTATGGATTATGTGGATGTATTATATACATATCGATACCTATGGCATATATATAGCCTTATAAGATTAGGTGCGTATACCCTACAGATGACTCAGACTAGAGCAGTATCTGTAGTGGGATGAGGTAGGGGTACACCCCCTCTTCCTCCAGTGGTGATAAGTTAGGGACCAGTTTCCGCTGTTGTTTCGCCTATGGCAGAGAACGAGTTTGAAGAGGTTGATCGTGTCTCCATGAGTAGATCCGAGTTTCAAGAATATATGTAACAAGTATATGAAGCGGTGATAGCGGGTAGATCGACACCAGATTTACCAACATCTGTGAGATCAACTGAATCTTCTGGATCAGAGAAGAAGCAACGGATTGAATCAGTTAGTGGAGAAGCAAAGATGATGAATGGTGAACCAAGTCCAATATTAGGACAATCTAGTGATCCTTTGGCCATGAAGATGACTAGCAAGGAACTACAATGTTTTAATTGCGTGGAAGTTGGGACACTGGAGAGTTGTGTGCCCAAAGGCGCCCATCATATGCTTTACGTGTGGTAAAGTAGGGCATAGAGCGAAGTTTTGTCGACAGGGCAAGGCATTGTCTTTACAGGTTCCCTTCAAGAGTGAGATCATTCCAAGTGGACGACGAAAGTCGAGTTACCCTTCAGTTGCACAGGTTGCAAGGATGGGATGATTATGTTTCAGTTGTGGCTATCCAGATCATTTGTGTTCTGTGTGCCCTTTGGCACTGATAGCTTATTTCACTTGTGGTGATTTAGGCCATCTGGCCCTTTCTGTCAGCACGGTGGTGTTTCTTTCCAGCAAGACCTTCCTCTTTCCGGTGCAGAAAGAGTGGAAGTGGAGGCTATAGTAATGACCTCAGTGATACCTGAGGAGCATGGATCTGACATTGAGTGATGATATGTAGTGGAGCTACGAGTGTTAGCTGTTATAGGTACCATTCTCGTTAATGGTTTACCTGGTGGAGTTTTGCTTGTTGTGAGTGCTATGCACTTCATGTCTTTCGATGCATGCGTTAATGGTTGACTTTTTGTATATAGTAGAAGGTGGATTTTCCTTTACAAGATTACCTTTTTGGGTATGAGATACCCGTGAGATGCGTGTTTGTTCCCTTATTTCAGGGACCCGTGTATGGTTGTAGACTTCTTTGTCATGTCATAGGTGCATGAGGAAGTCATTATGTGTATGGTTTGGATGAATAGATATCATGTGGTGTTAGCTTTTAATAGTAAGACTATTATAGTCTTTACTGAGTTGAGTTAAATAGAGGTCCTTTGAGGTTAAGACCTTTGAAGAGACGGGTTTGTCATCAGGACTGTACGAGCAGCGAGCTGATAGCACAGGGATGTGACGTCTTCTAGTGTTATACCATGAAGGAGCGAGATAGTCCAACATTGGAAGGTATTCTAGTTGTTTATGAGTTTATAGACGTGTTACTGAACCGTCTAGTTGCCACCTCAGCGGAGTGTGGACATTGTTATCTAGTTGAAGTATGATACAAGATTGAATGGGAAAGCCACACTATATGGTGCTTGTTGAGATATTGTACTGATAACTTGAAAAGTTACTGAAACGGGTTTACCCTAGTGGGTTCCATGTTCCGTATTGACGACCTGACGAGTTAACTTCAAGAAGCAATTGTGTTTTCGGGATTCCTTTATGCTCAAGATATCCCTTGTCATGGATGAGAGAGCAGCATGTGTATGAGATAGCATCCCATACCCGTTATGGATACTACGAGTTTGTAGTGATGTCATTTGGGTTGACGAATGTTTTAGTAGTTTTTATGGAGTTGATGAATAGTATCTTCATCGACTTCCTTGATTAGTTGGTGGTGGACTCCATGGATGACATGTCGGTATACTCTCATAGCAGAGAATAGTAGACCGATCGTCTGAGGACCGTTCTACAGATTTTGAGAGATAGAGGGTTGTATGCTACGCTCTCTAAGTGTAAGTTGAGATGCCAGTGGTAGCCTTTTTAGGCCATGTTGTCTCCACCAGTGGGATCATGGTTGACCTGGCGAGAATTAAGTATGTTGTAACATGGGAGATACTAATGAACATTAAGGAATACGTAGTTTTCTCGGCTCAACCGATTGCTACCAATGCTTTGACGAAGGATTTTATATGATTATGTATTCATTTGTGAGTCTTTTGAGAAGACCACCATAACTACGTGATGAAAGCAGTGTGTCTATGTTCTGAAGAGTTGAGGAGGCATTTGACCTCTACTTCCATTCTGTTGTAGTTAGAAGGTTTTTGGGATCCCGTGATTTACGGTGATACATCCCATCTAAGTTTGAGATGTGTATTACTACAAAGGAGTAGGGTTATTGATATGTGTGTTTACAGCTGAGAACGTATGATGAGAACTACTCGACTCATGATTTAGAGTTAGTAGTGGTAGTTCAAGCCTTTAAATTTTGAAGACCGTACCGGTGTGATCTTCATGTCAGATTTCTATAGATTATAGAAATCTGAAGTATATTTTATGCAACAGGGGTTGAATAACCGCCAGTATTAAGAGCTTAAGTTGATCAAGACTTTGACTTGAAGATTTCATATCATTCAGAGAAGTTGAATGTTGTCGCCGATAACTTGAATGAAAAGACGCTCCAAGAGAAGATGATTGTGAGACTGATAGTTCAACCTCAACTTCAAAGAGATCTAGCTTAGCTAGAGTTGGACAATCAGTTCCTTGATAAGGATACCCATTTATACCTCAGAGGTTCTACCTGGTCTGTTGGATGAGGTCCAACAGAAGCAGGAGACCTGCCGGACCTTGACAAGGTTTAGAGAAAGGATGTCTCGTACTGAGGCACCATAGTTCTCCATAGGAGTAGATGGACTGATGAAGAGTCATGACCGCTTTTGTGTTCCTGCTGATGCAGATGGAGACAGAATATTACGTATACCCATTGTACGCCTTATTTAGTACATTCAGGTACGAGTAAGATGTACCACGAGATGAGACGATTATATTGTATGAAGCCGATATAACCAGATTTGTGATATAGTGTGTGACATGTCAGCAGGTCCAGATAGAGTATTTCCGATCTAGAGATAAGCCCCCACCCACTACCAGTGCAGTAGTAGAATTTGGGAGGACATCTTTATGGACTTTGTTATGGGATTGTGACCCTGTAGAAGATTGATGTTATTTGGATTGTTGGTAACAGATTAATGAAACCGGCACGTTTCATTTCTATCAGAAGGACGTGGCTAGTGAATGAATTGGTTGAGGAGTACACTAGACAAATAGTGAGACTCCATGGTATACCGAGAACGATCATTTCTGATCGAGATGAATGTTTTTACTTTGAGATTGTGGGAAGCAGATTCAGACTGCTTTGGGGACAAGTATGTACCTCATGACTACACTTCACCCCCTGACAAATGCTTAGTTAGAGAGGATCATCTAGATCTTAAAGATCTATTATAAGTTGTAAGTTGAATGGGAAACGTGGAGGGTTATATTACCTTCCATTAATGAGTTTATTATATAACAATGAAGGACGTGCATCTTTTTGGGATGACCCTATGAGTCAATATATAGACATAGATGTCGTATATCCTTATGCTAGAAGTGATCTAGTAGTAGAAGTGGAATAACAGCTGACCAGACTCAGGATTTTATAGTTCAAGTAACGTTGATTAAAGGAAGAATGCTAGATATACAGAGTCGCCAGATATTATATGTAGACAAGAGGCGTTAACCTCTAAAGTTAAAGCGAGAGTTCATGTCCGGCTGGAGGTATCTCAACTGTGAGACATTAGTTGTGTTATTATGGAAAGGGGAACTGAGTTTCCAATATGTCCGTTACTTGAGATCTTGATCAGTTTTTTGAAGGCAACATGATGTTTAGCTTTTCCTTTGAGATTAGAGGATATTCACCCAGTGCTTCATATGTCTCAATTGAGGAAGTATAAACCAGACTCGAGACACCTTATGAGTTACGATGATTTGGTGGTTGAGTCCAACCACACTTTTGTTGAGCATTCGATTACATTCTTGGAATGAGATATGAAACGCTTGCATTCGAAAGACATTCCCATATTGAGGATAAGATGGTCGAGATGAAGACCTGAAGAGGCTATGTGAGAGACTGAGGATAGTGTCCTGAGGAACTATCCAGAGTATATGTTAGGACATAACCATTTGTGAGAGCACGAGTAGATCTTAGTGCTATCTTGATGAATGTTGTGCTTATATGTTTATATGCCTTGATGTGTTTATTCTATGCTAGTTGTGATGCGATTTATGATCTTAGTAGATCTTGATGTGCTAGCGTGATGTATGCTATACCTGGAGATGATTACTTCCTCCACGTTATGATTATATTTATAGCTGGAGATGGTTCTTTCCTCCATGCTATTTGAGTGGGATTAGGATTCAGCTGGAGATGGTTCTTTCCTCCATGCTACTTTGAGGGACATAGTTCAGTGGAGATGTGATTCCTCCATACGATGTATATATTTATGGTTGGCTAGAGATGTGCTTCCTCTATGCCCTGTGATGTGATATAGCGAGAGATGTGATTCCTCTCTGCCTTGGGTAGCGTTATGGCCCTGCTTTCTGGAGTGGATGATTCCTCCATGTTGATGTTTGAGGTTATAGATTTGTTATAGGTTTTGACCTTTTTGAGCGGAGATGTGATACCTCCGATAGAGTGAGTGTTATACCTCGGCATATGGGTCCGAGAGGATTGGGTTGTTTAAGTTTCGGGACGAAACTTGTTTTTAGGGGGAGATGATGTAACAACCGGTGTTATTTGGAGTATTTGAGAGCTCCAATAAATAAAGTTGTAGTTGAGAGAAATGATCGGGACATCGGATATGTCTTAGATGTGAGATAATATAAAAAGACGAAACGGATAAAAGAGTCGCGATTCCGATTCTTAGCGGTTAAGAAATGTGGCTTAAGAATGCCCATTTTACGAGATAGTTATGGATTAATTATCCCGATAATATTCTAGATTTGATATTCCAATTTAGTAAGGTTTGGAGACCGAAATTATAACCGCGATCCAATTAAATAGTTGGGATATATATATATATATATATATATATATATATATATATATATATATATATATATATATATATATATATATATATATATATATATAAAAATTGAAAGAGGCGGCTACAGTCTTCCTAATCACCTTCTTTCTCTTTTGTATAATTATATATATATATATACATCACTTACAGATGAAGGCTGCATACTTATCTTCTTCTTCAATTTCAAATTCATTTCACAGTGAAGCAACGTAAACACGCACGTATTCTCTCTCTACAATCTCTTACAAATCCTTCATCGTTCATCCTTTTTCAGATCCGTTTGTACCATCGAGTCCCTTATCTTGTCCTCTTCATCCTGGTACAAATCTATTTTCCGTTTGTTAGCTTTTTTGTAAAGCTTCCGTTTACCGCTATCGGAGCGCCGACGGACCACCGCAAGTCATCAAATGTAAGGTTTCATACCGTGCTCTTACTCCCCGTATCGCCAGGAGTCCGTATCTTCTTCCGGTTCGTATATCGGGTTAGTAACGAATAAGTTATGAATTTATTCGTTTTCCGTATTGCGGGTTAGTATAAATTGACCTTGAGTTGGTTAAAATGGATAATTGGAATTTCCATTATGCTCGTTATATTATTCTGGTGATTATGGATAGTTTGTTTGTTGAAATCTGATGACAGGGGGTTTAGAAATTGCCTGCGGGCAAAACGTTATTCTGGCAAAATCTAATTAATTAATTAAAGGTTAATTAATTAAATTAGGATTAAAATTGAGATTGAGGAATGTTATTAGATACTACCTTGAGATTTGAGGAATTGTGAGTTATGCTGAGATATTGAGGTTTAGTTGGTTTGTAGGCTCATAGATTGAGTATGATCCTTATGGATTCCTTTGGGTCTAGGTGTGACCCCTTTGATGAATAGAGGTTGATATATCTCTTTATGCCTTGTTTATAGGCCGTGTTGTCCCTCCAGTGTAGAGGTGATCGTGGTTGAGTTTGTACGAGGTTGAGGTAAGTCCGTAGGACTTACTTAGCTACCATCCCTATATTGGGTGTTTGCATGAGTGGTGTGTGCTTTATATGTTTGCTATGATATCATGAGTTGTCGTTTTTATCGACCTATGTTCTATTGACTGCCCCACTGCGTGGCTGTGATAACCTTTCCCTTTCATCCCGCCGTGGAGTCTGGGAGGTTCTCTGATGTCGGGCCAGACTGGTTTACAGGAAGGGCGCAATCCACTCCCATAGGGTACACGGATTGTGTGACCGATACTCGTACAGCTGGACATTGTACTCAGAGGCGGGGATGTATCGGTCCTCGTGTCACATACTTTCATCTATCTATATATATACGGTTTTTGAGTGAATGGTTATTATATAAAGATAATAAATGGGTAAATGTGTGATAGCATGCTGATGTGTTTATCTTTCTAGATTGTGCTTTTGCTTATGCATTACCTCATATATGTATGGTTAGCTAACGGTTTCATACCGTGTTGTAGATGTTTACAAGTTAGGCGCTATTGGGTGATCTGGCAGGGTGACAGGCCGATGACTCTCGTACATTAGGTGGTTGGTTTGGGGTTGTTGTGTTTCCCCTCCTGTGTGAGGATGATCTTTTGTACCTCCTATGTGAGGATGTCGTTTTATATACTCGGCTATGTTGTTGTTTACTTTGGGTCGTACAGTTTATACTGTTTTATGTATTTGTTTTATATCTGTCAGTGCCATGTTGTAAGGTCCAGTGAACTTGTTGTCAGGCTAGGGTCAGGATCCATTGTGAGATCCTAGCCCAATGTGACATCCCGAGTCCCGCGGATTCGGGGTGTTACACTAAGTAAGTCCGTGGACTTACCAGAACTAGATCTCGACTCCTAATTCGCAAATCGATCTGTACAGTAGGAATTCAGTGGCCTGTCAAAGGAGGCAAGTGTGTCAGCACACTTTCTGGGTGGTTAGAAGTCTAAGACTTCTAAGATAGTCGGTCTTAATAGAACGGAATTGATTACAATATTAATTTATGGTAAAATGACTATTTTACCCTTGGTCTCGAAACTTCCAAAAATTCCCTAATTCATGCCTAAACTCTTATTTGAGACTAAAGAGTCATATTCTAACTCCTAAAGATGAGTTTGGTTACAAACTGGCGATTTACCCATTTCCCTATTTTCGGAAAGATCGTTAAGGTCCAACTTCGGCTTCAAATATAAAATTCGAATAATCTTATAAAAAATCCAAAATAATTCCCTAGATCATCTATGATATCTCATCTACTCCTAGGAGCAATATTTTTTAAAACTGTTCAACCATCACTTCTACAAAAATTTCTAAAGTTGGTTACAACACTTAACAAACAGCACATTGTCTTAACTTTGAAAAATCATAACTCCTAAACTACTCGCTGGATTTATCCCAAATTTTGATATGTTCTACTATAAATCTTATCCATAATATATCCAAAATTCAGCCACAAAGGAGATCAAAATCCTATTTAAAACTATCTCACAAAACCGAATTTCAGCACAACAGAAAAACTGCTTACGACTCAATCTTTGAAAAATCATATATCCCAAACCACTCGCTGGATTCCTCTCAAATTTTAATATGTTCTACAACAGTATGTCAACTATATCATATCCAAAATTGAAGCCCAACGGAGATCAAGAGCTTATTCAAAACCATCTCACAAAACAGCATCACTTGCTGTTTTCCCCAACACTCAGCACATATATAAAAACTGCATGAGGCGTCAACTTGGAACACCATAACTCTCAAACCGTAGCTCCGATTCCTCTCAAATTTTAGTATGTTATACTATACAATATGGACTAAAACATATCCGAAAATCAGTAGTAAAGGTGGAGTTTAACCTACCCAAAACTGGACCGACGTTGACTGATTGTCACTTCCGCAAATTCAGAAAATGCCGCAGCTTTTCAAGCTATCTTCCGAGGCTGTTTGGTACGGCTTGGAGACATAACGGGGGTTCACATCAGCATATAAATATTAAGGTTAAAGCCAAAGAAAGACCAAGAAAGGATGAGTATGGATCTTACTCGATGTCATATCTCGAAGGGAAAAGAGAGCCGCATTTGTTGTTGTCGTTGGAATCCGACACTGAGGTAGGGAGGAGGCTCGACAGTGGCTCAGGAGGCGCCCTTGCGGCCTACTCCAGGCGTACCAGTGGCCAAGGGGATTGTCGCACCCTCTAGGCGTGAGCGCCGCACCCACTGAACGTGTGCGCCACCCTTTGCGGCTAGGCTTCAGGCGCTGTTGCTCGACTCCATTCCCCATTGAAGGTCCGCTTTCTCCAAGCGTGCAGAAGGTGAGCCGTGATCCCATCCACTGTCGGCAGTTGCTGTCACGAGCCCTCGTGCAGAAGGGTTCCACCGGTTGCTTGCTGTAAGGTCGACGAGGAGAGAAGAGGGAGATCGGAGGGGCGTCACTGGCTCGTGCGAAGGGGGAGGGAGGCTAGGTTTTACGGAGATGAGCGGCTGGCGTAAGAGAGGAAGAAGCAGGGAGAGGAGCGGTTGTACTAGGAAGCAGATGGAGCAGTTGGGCTGGCGTGAGGCAAGCGGCCTGCTGTGCGAGGATGTGGGCTGGCTGGGCTCGAAGTGCCGCTGGGGTTGTTGTTGGCTGCGAAGACAGCTGGGCTGCTGTGGGCTACGAAGACAGCTGGGCTGTTGTGGGCTGCGAAGAGAAGTTGTCCTGGCTTTGTCATAGCCTTGTCCAAAACATGTCATGGCCTTGTCATGGTCTCATCTCAGACTTGTCATGATCTCGTCTCAGCCTTGTCAGATCTCGTCTAAAGTCATCGTTAAGAATTAATTATAAGAATTAGGGTTTGATATAGTTCTATCATTTTATGTGAATTAAATTCTACATAAAATGATAAATAATTATAAGAATTAGAGCTTGATATAATGTTATCATTTTATGTGAATTAAATTCTACATAAAATGATAAAATTTGTGAAGAAAGAAATACTAGATAGAATGGAAAACCGTCAACGGCTCGAAGTCCGATTTGCTTCGGAATTAAACTGAATAAAATAACAAAAAATTCCGTATATTACATTAGTACCCCCTTAAAATAAGTTTCGTCCCGAAACTTAAAAGAAGGCAACATAATGTCGGAATCCATACTAAAGAACTAAAGCGCCGAAAACGTCATAATCGGTCAAGTTCTTATTGTTTTGGGACTAGTCGGAATCCATACTAAAGAACTTGCTTCCGGACTTTTGAAAAGGTTCTGACTACACAATCAGGTCCAAGGTCCTGGACATCCACCAACACTTACCAAGTGCTCAATGCTCTTCGTATCACGACCCACTTGGTCTTGTCTTTTAATATTACTCAGTCATCTTATTCCTCAGGTAATGAATTATCACCTTTACCTTTTTCAGGTCTACCACTCGAGACAACTAAAATAAAATCTAGTGGTCATCCTCTTCGTTCATTTGGCATTGTTATATTATTATAGATCTCTAATATATCGTTAGCTCTAACCCAGGCTTCTCACGCATTACCCAAGATCTTAAGTGACATAGAATATGTCCGGAATGACGGTATTAGACACAAAGTGATCTTATATCACAGTTATTTGATCATAAATACTCGATAAATGCTAACACACCGTCAACATTGAACTCTTGTATCCTCCACTTTTATCGGACTAGTAATATACCTCTAACTCAAAACGCAACTTGGCTCTGTTCCGACATAACGTTACACATAAAATCTACTCCGAGATTATGCTTTTTTAAGCACGGTTACTAGGGTGCAAGTATGCTCTTGTCGATTCTCCTTCTTATGTATCTTCGACTCAGGATGGTAGTTACTCACTTTGAGCTTTCTAGTGCAGGCCATGCGCAATACTTTTATTACATCATTAATTCTTTCCTAATCCATCCGGAAAACTCACTCTAGAGTATTCCATTAGTATAGAATTCCACTACTACTTGTCTGGCAACATGTGACAATGCCATCACTCTTCACTCGAATCCATAAAAGGGTACCAGTCTACTTCTATTACCTCTACATGCACATAAGTTCCCGTACAACATTTCCCGTTACTCACATAGCCAAACCCACGTTTCTTCCAACTAGAATGCATTTCACCAACTATCACCATCTTAAACTCGACACGACATCCATCAGTACCCTTGAGCTTCTTGCTTTGTGGGTTAGGTCCCACCACGCTTCCGCTGCGCTACTCTGATAATTCTGTTGTCACTCATTAATCCTAAGGACCTTTTCTGTAAGTATAAAGTGATTGACCCCAAAACTCTTTCTTCCAATTACACCATGAGTCTTATACGGATCAAGTACCAAGTACCTTCTTTACTTGCCTTAAGAAATTAAAACAACGATTAAAAAAAAACAACTTCTTCCGCTTACTTTCTTAATTCTTCTACCACGGATCCAAACCCCCTGACTTGACCGGAGTTTGATCTTAACTAGCCAAGAAGTAATCCTTAAAACGTTTCTCTTTATACCTTTAATTCATCCAAGAAGATTGTTGTTGCCTACTTGAGGAAATCCTCTAAGGCGTCGGTAAAGCTACTCCATAGACCCACAATCACAAATATTTCTTCTTAACGGCACATAACTCGTCAATACCAAACAATACTTGCACGTCCTTAGTTGACATCGGTCGTTCTATAATTGACTTATCTCAATTTCATACCTCTACTGGTATTAAACTTTTGGTGCACATAACCTACTAGATTTATCCTTTTATCCTTCTTTAGTTCGTCTTATCTTTCACTCTTCTGCTTCCTTTGGGACAACTCTGTTTCTCAAGTCTCACTGTGCCATTCTCTTGACGTCAAAAGTCGTTCCTAACACTCCACGATAGATGGTAAGCGTCTTGTAGTTCCGATGACTTTTAATTACATCCCAATTGTAGTCCCTTTACAGGGACCGTCGGTGTTGATGACCTATGTTCTGTTATAAATGGGGGTTATCTTGGGCTCTTGAGTTCACCACACGATTCTCTCAAGCACAGGTTCCTTAATCGGCGTTGTTTGTATTATTTCCTTCCAAATCTCTGTTGACTATGTTACACGGCTTCAATCCTTTTGATACTAGCGTTGTGATTCCTCTTAGAATTGTTATCTTTAAAGAAGACAAAATGTCTCCAGGCTTGTGAAGTCTACCCTTCGCTCTTACATTACGTTGTATCTCTCCATTCCGTGTAAATTGTGATCTGTCAAAATTTCCTTAGCTAGTAGATAAACAGTTACTCACAACAATCTTTTTATACTTCTTTAGTTTGTGCTACCTTCCACCGTTCCGCTTCTTATAGGCTAACTCCATTTCTCTAGTCCGATTGTGTCATTCATCTGGAATAAATAGTCATTTCAAGTTTTCGCGATAGCTTGCAATTGTCTTTGAAATTCTTATAGCCTAATGATCATCCACTTGCAGTTCCTTTTGCATGGACCATCTGTGTTGGTGGCTTAGGTCCCGTGATAATTCGGGTTACCCTGGACTCTCGAGTCTAGCAAGGCCGTTCTCTCATACAGATTTCTTTACTGTTGTTGGTAGTAATATTGCCTTCATGAACTCCGTTGACCCTGCTACAGGCCTCCATTCTTTGGATATTGGCGTCGCGATTTCTTTCAACTTCTTATATCTTCGAGGAGGTCAAAACCTCTCCATACTTGTGGGTCTACCTTTTCGCTTTTACACTCAATTGTAGGTCTTCATTCTGTGCACCTCAATCCTCATATGCGGTTCGACACACAATCTCTTCAGATCTCTCATGCCCATAATTGTCTATGGGGCATTTGCCACGATTTTAACGTCCTTTATCTCGCCTTCTTGGTTGTACTCCGTTCTACTTGGTTCTTGTTCTAATGTTGTGATCTCCACTCGGAGATCTTCTCGTCTCCTGGATTGTTCTTCTAATTCCATCTCTCAGCCTCTTATGCCTGAGTTCCTTGTATGACCTTCTATTGCTTCTAACTGAACTGACTCAGGGATTTCTTCCTCATCTGATTGTGCTTGTGGTAAAAATTATCTTCACAACTTTACTTCCTTGCTCACTTGTTCTTTGGATGCTTTCTAAGGATCACCAAGCGGCCTATCTGAGTATAATACTCAATTCAAGGTCCGATTCGATTGCCTCGTGTGGAAAACTCTTCATGTCCGCTACCGATTTATAATGAGGCAATAATCGCTTCATTATATCACAACTAAAGGATACAAAATATCCTTCAAGATATTAACATGCTATACATATACATATATATAATAATACATTAGAACATATCGATATAAGTCTATATACTAACAAACACACCTATCATTCTAAGTTGCAGAGATCCACGGAGAGCGATGGTAGTCCGACGTACTACTAACCCACAACCCGACTATGCTCGTGTAAAAAAAAAAACCTAAATCCGTTTTGAAAATTTTAGACCCCTTTCGCGTTCTAGTTATTTTATACAATCGGTCTTTTAGAAGATTTAAGTGCCATTGTTGCCAACCCAGAGCTCTGATACCATATTGTAACACCCCAAATTTTGAGAACTCGGGGAGCTACTGGTTAGGACCTCACAATGGGTCCCGACCATAGTTTGACAACAATTTTACATGGATCTTACAACAAGGCACAAAAGTATTTAAAACATTTGAAAACAGTAAACAATATATATATGGAGAATATGTATCAGCCTTACAAGAAAAGCTACTAAAATGATGCATATGAAGAACAGAAGACATCCCCGTCCCCAACTAAATGAGTACGTGGACCCGGCTGACCATTTCCTCCGGATCTCTCTACAACTGTCTTAACCCGCAAGGCATCTACAAGCGGTATAAAACCGTTAGCTAACATTCTATGCATAAGTATAAAGGTAAAAGCACAAACACACAACATACACAATCAACATGCAACACTCAATCCCTTTGTTATCTTTAATTAGGTGATAGGTTATTACTAATGATACTTATTTTGTGACACGAGGGATTCCCAAACCTCGCCCCTGTCCCCGTTTACCAACGCGGAATGGTACTAATGCATCTGACCGTCTACCGGATTGGGCTGGTCGCAGGGAACCTCCTAGACTCTCGCAAGAGCTAGGCAGATGATGTCACGACCCGTTATCATACACTTGGGACAATTATGTAAATAATAAAGTTGGCCTAATCCGGTTTTGTTTGTAACAGCCCAAATTCTGAGAACTCGGGGAGCTACTGGTTAGGACCTCACAATGGGTCCCAACCTTAGTTTGACAACAATTTTACTTGGATCTTACAACAAGACACAAATGTATTTAAAACAATTTCAAAACATATTATTTTTAATGTATGAATGTACACCCGTGTCAGCCTTACAAAACATATATATAGATGCATAAGATGGATGTCGTATGAGAGACTCCCCTATCCCCATCTAATGAATACGTGGACCCGGGTGACCATCCATTCTGGATCTCTCTGCAACTGTCTATCTCTACAAATCTACAACACGGATAAAACCGTTAGCTAACATTCTATGCACAAGTATAAAGGTAAAAGCACAAACACACAACATACACAATCAACATGCAACACTCAATCCTTTTTATTATCTTTTAATTAGGTGATATGTCATTACTAATGATACTTATTTTGTGACACGAGGGATTCCCAAACCTCGCCCCTGTCCCCGTTTACCAACAAGGAATGGTACTAATGCATATGATTGTCTACCTGACTGGGCTGGTCGTAGGGAACCTCCTAGACTCTCGCAAGAGCTAGGCAGATGATGTCACGACCCGTTATCATACACTTGGGTCAATTACGTAAATAATAAAGTCGGCCTAATCCGGTTTCGTTGTTTATCATAACTAACAAACACCACTCATACACATTACACTCATACAAGAAGCCAGCTAAGTAAGTCCGTGGACTTACCAGAATCAAATCTCGACTCTCTTAATCACCACTCATCGGTAATTGTAGGAATTCAGTAGCCTGTCAAAGGAGGCAAGTGTGTCAGCACACTTTCTAGGTAATTAGAAGTCTAAGACTTCTAAGACAATAGGTCTTAATAGAACGGAATTGATTACGGTATTAATTTATGGTAAAATGACTATTTTACCCTTGGTCCCGAAACTTCTAAAAATTTCGTAATTTATGTTTAAACTCTTATTTGAGACTAACTAACCATATTCTACTCCCTAGGATGATTTTCGGTAACAACTAGAAAAACTACCCATTTTCTATTTCCCAAAAAGTCACTAAAGTCCAACTACACCTTCAAATATACAATTCGAATAATCTTATAAAAATTCCGAAATAATTTCCTAGATCATCTATGATATCCCATCTACTCATAGGAGAAAGAATTTCTTAAAACTTTTAAAGCTTCTACAAAAATTTCTAAAGTTGGTTACAAAACTTAACAAGCACCACACTGTCTTAACTTTGAAAAATCAAAACTCTTAAACTACTCGCTGGATTTATCCCAAATTTTGATATGTTCTACTATAAAATCTTATCTCCAATATATCCAAAATTCAGACGCAAAGGAGATCAAAATCCTATTTAAAACTATCTCCCAAAACCGAATTTCTGCACAACAGAAAAACTGCTTACGACTCAATCTTGGAAAAATCATAAATCCCAAACCACTCGCTGGATGCCTCTCAAATTTTAATATGTTCTACAACAATATGTCAGCTATATCATATAAAAAATTCAAGCCCAACAGAGATCAAAAACCTATTCAAAACTATCTCAGAAAACAGCATCCCATACTGTTTTTCTCAACTCAGCACATTTATAAAACTGCATGAGGAGCCAACTTTGGGCAACCATATCTCCTAAACTATAAATCGGAATACTCTAAAATTTCAGTATGTTATACTATGAAAGGTCAACTATAACATATCCAAAGTGCAGCAACAAATGAGGAGTTAAGCTTACCCAAATCGGAGTCCAAAATTGGTTGTTCGTCACAGTTGGAAAATTGAAAGATGTAACAGCCCCTCTGTAGTTGTTCCTTTGGCTGGAGTATATGGATTCCTAGAGGGTTTGGCACCAGTTATAAGCGCATATATGGCTGAAGTAAAGCAAGGAAAAAGGAGTATGTGAGTTCCTGTGATTGGTATAAACGCAGATGGAGGGAGTAAGAGAGCTGGAAGGTACGAACGTATAGGGAAAAGAGAGAGAGAGCCAGCAGCCAACTTACTCAGGAGTCTCGTGTGCAGAAAGTTGAAGGTTGTTCGTCCCTGGAGTGGTGGCTACGAGTCTCCAGTTTGTAGCTGGGCAACTTGGTCCGGAAGTAGTTAGGGTCGATGGGTAGAGGAGCTTCTGGCTTGGCCTTTCAAATGCATTCCGCTGGGTCCAAACGCAGCCAAGTGCTAGGCTCTTCATTGCTGACAAACGTTGCTTGAATGGTTGATGTGTGACGATTGTTTTGTACGCAGGGGTAGAAGAGATGGCCGACTGAATGAATCCCTGTTGTGCGATTAATGGGGCAGTTACAGCAGCTTCTTCAATTCAGCAACCGTTACAAGGTGAAGAGAAGGAAAGAGAAGGGCCGGCTGTTACTCCTCCTTGCTGAACGCAAATGCTGGCTGTTACACACGCAGATCACTGGGCTGGAGAGGAGCTGTACGTACTGGGCTGGAGAGGGCGGTTAATGGGCTCGTAACCAGCCTTTCCTGGACTGCTGCAGGCCGGGCTCGAAGTCAAGCTGGGCTGAAATTAAGGTAGGAATAGTGGCTGAAACATGCAAGAAAGATGGGCTGAATTGCTTGTAAAAAATCTGTCAAAACTCGTCATGGCCTTGTCAGGCCCATGAATGAGTTTGTCACAGATTTGTCGGGCTTTGTCATGGCCTCGTCTCCGCTTAGTCATGGCCTCGTCACAGCTTGTCATGATCTCGTCACATCTTGTCATCGATAAGAATGAATTATAATAACTAGGGTTTGATATAAATCTATCATTTTATGTGAATTATATTCTACATAAAATGATAAATAATTATAAGAATTAGAGCTTGATAAAATTTTATCATTTTATGTGAATTAAATTCTACATAAAATAATAAAATTTGTGAAGAAAGAAGTACTAGATAGAATGGGAAACCGTCAACGGTTCGAAGTCCTATTTGATTCGGAATTAAACGGAATAAAAATTCCGGATATTACATCAGTACCCCCTTAAAATAAGTTTCGTCCCATAACTTAGAACAAGGTACTTAATTGAATGACTTCCATAAATAAACTGGTATGTCCTAGTCTCACTAAAGTTTTATTTGTTTCCTAAACTTCTCTAACCCTATCAAAGCGTAACGAAAAAAACTGGTCGTTACGTTAGATCCCCCTCAAAATAAGTTTCGTCCCGAAACTTAGGGTAAGACAATCCTGATCGGCCTTTAAGGCACCAAATGGGTGTGTTTGATCACTAGACAAAAGTCTCGTCGTTTCCACATCTAAGTTTCCTGCACATCAAGATTACCAAAAGCACATATCACTGACTAAACACTCAAGCACAAAATAAACAAGTAGTCAAACAATATCACACAAATACCGGGTCAAGCCCTAACTAGTCGCTCCCGAGGTTACCACTATCGATACATAGGTCTTTGAAAGGTTATGTCCTTTACTATCCCCGATATCCTAGGTAGCCTTATCGGATTTTCATAAAACCACTAAATCTTACATCTTTTCAAGTACTTTAATCAAAAGCGCCTGCTTCCACGTTCTAGAGTGGTTACCGGATATCTCACCGGTATCATTCGGCCCAATTGTCCGATCCTCTAATCTGTGGACCTAACTGGTGTTTAGTAGACATTCCCTCTAAGTAATCCATGGACAATGGGGTTAGGGTGAAGAATACTAGTCCATCAATCATTTTTAACTCCGCTTGCAAGGTCTCACAAGGTTGTCTTACATAACTCACCTCTAGATCTTTTGATGACCTTCCTGAGGTAATTTATTTCCAATTGCTTTCCTTCTGGTCTTTTGAAGGGTTCCGGGTATTTTATAGATCTCTAGCTCAACTCAAGCTTCTTACGCAGTATCAAGATCTTAGGTGGTATAGAATGTATTTGCGAAGACAACACTAGACACAAGGTGATTTTACCTCACCATTGTTTGATCATAACTATTCGGAAACTGCCAACACACCATCAACATTCCACTCCTATATCCTTCGGCTATCAGACCGATAATATTTCTCTGGCTCGCAACGCAACTCGGATCTGTTCTGATACAACATTACACGTAAACTCTACCCGAGATTATGCTTTCTCTATGCGTGATTACTGAGTTGCAAGCATACTCCTATCGCTTCTTTCCTTATCTGTCTTCTGCCTCGGTAGGGTAGTTATTCACTTTTATCTTCCTAGGGTAACCCTGCACAATTCTTTTGTTACGTAGCTAATTCTTCTCCTAATCCCTCAAGAAAACTCACTCTAGATTACTCCATTAGTATAGCAGTCAAGACCACTTGTCTAGCAACATGTAACGAAGCCGTCATTCTTCACTCGGATCCATAATAGGGAAACACTCTTTTGTTGTAACCTCTATATCCTCCTACAGTATTTCCAGTCAGTCTGTGTAGCCTATATCACGTTCTTTCCAAACAAAAGCATCTCACCAACTATCATCATTTCCAACCAAATGTACCCTTTGAGCTTCCTGCTCGGTGGGTTAGGACTCACCACACTTCCGCAGCGCTACTTTGATAGTCCCGTTTTTGTGTTAGTCCAAAGTGATTATCCCCAAAACTCTTTCTCTCGGTTACACCCTAAGTCCTATCCGAATCAAGTATCACGAACATTCCTTACTTGTCTTCCTGAAATAAAATCACGGTTGGAAAACAACATCTTCCGTTTACTTCCTTAATTCCTTTAACACCGATCCAAACTACCAGACTGGACCGGAGTTTGATCTTAACCATCCAGTAAGAAATTTCTAACATGATTCTCCTTATATCTTTAATTCATCCAAGAAGGTTGTCGTTGCCTACTTGAGGAAATCCTCCAAGGCGTCGATAAAGCTACTATGAAATCCACGGTCGCAAATATCTCTTCTTATTGGCACCTAAATCCTCAATACTAAACAATACTTGCACGTCCTCCGTCGACGTTGGTTAGTCTATAATTGACTTATCTCAATATCTCCTACTCACTCTTCTCATACCTCTACTGGTATTAAACTTTTGGTGTATATCACCTACTAGATTAATCATTTTATACTTCTTTAGTTCGTCCTATCTTTCACTCTTCCGCTTCCTTTGGGACGACTCACTTTCTCAAGTCTCATTGTGTCATTCGCCTGACGTCAAAAGTCGTTCCTAACCCTCTATTGGTATTAAACTTTTGGTGTACTACTTCCTTCAAAATCTCTATTGACAACCTTGACTCTGCTACTGACCTCCTACTCTTTTGATACTGGCGTCGTGATTCCTTTCAACTTCTTATACCTCGGACGAGGTTAAAACTTCTCTACACTGGTGGGGTCTATCCTAGCTCTTATTCTCAATTGTAGGTCTTCATTCTGTGCACCTCTTAATCACAAGGGTTTCTTCCGTAAATGTCGGAAAAGAATCATCGTTCTCCCTTGTATGTAATGCTATGCACGCTCTGTCTTGACTGACATAGAACCTTATCAAAAGTGTATACTTCTTACTCCTCTAGTTCTTCTTTTACAATCCATTTGTACTAGTTGTGACATGTACCTCTTTCCTGGCCAGTAGGTAGTAAATTACTCACACAATTTCCCTTGGTCTCAAATGACATAAAGGGGTTATTCCTGGCCGTCTAGTCTTTCTTCTTAAGTTCATAATTATAGTTACTGGTTCGAACTCACTCCATGTTACTATTCAGGGTACTAGCATGTGTATCGATTTAGCCTTACATTTGTCACCGTTGATCTCTTGAAGGGTCCTCCAGATGTTGATAAAAGTCTTTTATAATTATGTGGTTATTCTTCTTATCTGCCATCCAGTCAACTAGTCACCTATACGTAAACATTCTCGGTTGTTACTCGCTAGTATAAAGTTGATCTTCTACAAGATCATAACCTTTTCTTTTATATCCTTCGATGTGGATATACTGAGTAGAAAGTCATCCACTAGGTTGTTCATTTATACTCTTTAACTTCTTCTACAGTTAACACTTTTCTTTTTGTTACCATTGTATTGTGACATTTCCTTCATGGACTTCCTTTTTCTCAATTACAGACTTCCATTCTCTATAATACTTGTGTCGTGATTTCTTTAAAAATTTCGTAGTCTTGAAGAAATCCACCATTCACAATGGTTATGGATTTTCCTTTCCTCTTTAATTCCAATGTAAGTGTCTGTCTTTGTGCACCTTTAATTCTTCACCTCAGGGTCAACACCATATCTTCTTTGTATTCTCAGGTTCATATTTGACTATGACGTCGTCCACCTTGGTTGCACTGTCATTTACCTATCAAGTGTAGTTGTACTCTACCCTGCTTGATTTGTATTCCGATATTGTCCTCTTCAATATGTGCTTCTTATCAGTCCTTACATGCATCCTTGATTCTCCTCTCTCGTGTTCCCACCGCTAAATTCCTTGTACGGACTTCAATAAATCACTTCTATCTAAGTTGACTCAGGAATCTCTTTCTCATTGGGTAGTACTTGTGGTGAAAATTATCTCAACATCTATTTCTTCTTTGCCTATTAGTTCTTTGGATGGTTAACAAGGGTTACTAGAACGCCCACCCGAGTATAATACTTGATCCAAGGTCCGAGTCCTTTGTCTCGTGTTAAAAACTCTTCAAGTCCACAATGGATTTATCATGAGGTGATAATCGCTTGGTGATATCACGACTAAAGGATATAAAATATCCTTTAGGATACTAACAAGCTAAGCATACACATGTATATAACATATAATAGTAAACCTCCTAAAAAGTCTACATACTCACTCCTATCGATCCAAGTTGCAGAGACCCACGGAGAGCGATGGTGGTCCGACGTACTACTAACCCAACAACCCGACTATGTTCGTGTAAAACATAAATCCGTTTTGAAAATTTTAGACCCCTTTCGGGTTCTAGTTATTTTATACAATCGGTCTTTCAGAAGATTTAAAGTGCCATTATTGCCAACCCAGAGCTCTGATACCATATTGTAACACCCCAAATTCTGAGAACTCGGGGAGCTACTGGTTAGGACCTCACAATGGGTTCCGACCTTAGTTTGACAACAATTTTACTTGGATCTTACAACAAGGCACAAATGTATTTAAAACAATTTCAAAACATATTATTTTTAATGTATGAATGAACACCTGTGTCAGCCTTACAAAACATATATATAGATACATAACATGCATGTCGTATGGGAGACTCCCCTATCCCCATCTAATGAATACGTGGACCCAGCTGACCATCCATTCCGGATCTCTCTGCAACTGTCTATCTCTACAAATCTACAACACGGATAAAACCGTTAGCTAATATTCTATGCATAAGTATAAAGGTAAAATCACAAACACACAACATAAACAATCAACATGCAACACTCAATCCTTTTTATTATCTTTTAATTAGGTTATATGTCATTACTAATGATACTTATTTTGTGACACGAGGGATTCCCAAACCTCGCCCCTGTCCCCGTTTACCAACAAGGAATGGTACTAATGCATATGACCGTCTACCTGACTGGGCTGGTCGTAGGGAACCTCCTAGACTCTCGCAAGAGCTAGGCAGATGATGTCACGACCCGTTATCATACACTTGGGTCAATTACGTAAATAATAAAGTCGGCCTAATCTGGTTTCGTTGTTTATCATAACTAACAAACACCACTCATACACATTACACTCATACAAGAAGCCAGCTAAGTAAGTCCGTGGACTTACCAGAATCAAATCTCGACTCTCTTAATCACCACTCATCTGTAATTGTAGGAATTCAGTAGCCTGTCATAGGAGGCAAGTGTGTCAGAAAAACTACCCATTTTCTATTTCCCAAAAAGTCACTAAAGTCCAACTACAACTTCAAATATAAAATTCAAATAATCTTATAAAAATTCCGAAATAATTCCCTAGATCATCTATGATATCCCATCTACTCATAGGAGAAAGAATTTCTTAAAACTTTTAAAGCTTCTACAAAAATTTCTAAAGTTGGTTACAACACTTAACAAGCAGCAAACTGTCTTAACTTTGAAAAATCAAAACTCTTAAAACTACTCGCTGGATTTATCCCAAATTTTGATATGTTCTACTATAAAATCTTATCTCCAATATATCCAAAATTCAGACGCAAAGGAGATCAAAATCCTATTTAAAACTATCTCCCAAAACCGAATTTCTGCACAACAGAAAAACTGCTTACGACTCAATCTTGGAAAAATCATAAATCCCAAACCACTCGCTGGATGCCTCTCAAATTTTAATATGTTCTACAAAAATATGTCAGCTGTATCATATAAAAAATTCAAGCCCAACAGAGATCAAAAGCCTATTCAAAACTATCTCAGAAAATAGCATCCCATGCTGTTTTTCTCAACTCAGCACATTTATAAAACTGCATGAGGAGCTAACTTTGGGCAACCATATCTCCTAAACTATAACTCGGAATACTCTAAAATTTCAGTATGTTATACTATGCAAGGTCAACTATAACATATCCAAAGTGCAGCAACAAATGAGGAGTTAGCTTACCCAAATCGGAGTCCAAAATTGGTTGTTCGTCACAGTTGGAAAATTGAAAGATGTAACAGCCCCTCTGTAGCTGTTCCTTTGGCTGGAGTATATGGATTCCTAGAGGGTTTGACACCAGTTATAAGCACATATATGGCTGAAGTAAAGCAAGGAAGGAGTATGTGAGTTCCTGTGATTGGTATAAACACAGATGGAGGGAGTAAGAGAGCTGGAAGGTACGAATGTATAAGGAAAAGAGAGAGAGAGCCAGCAGCCAACTTACTCAAGAGTCTCGTGTGCAGAAAGTTGAAGGTTGTTCGTCCCTGGAGTGGTGGGTGCGAGTCTCCGGTTTGTAGCTGGGCAACTTGGTCCGGAAGCAGTTAGGGTTGATGGGTACAGGAGCTTCTTGCTTGGCCTTTCAAGTGCATTCCGCTGGGTCCAAACGCAGCCAAGTGCTAGGCTCTTCGTTGCTGACAAACGTTGCTTGAATGGTTGATGTGTGACGATTGTTTTGTACGCAGGGGTAGAAGAGATGGCCGACTGAATGAATCCCTATTGTGCGATTAATGGGGCAGTTACAGCAGCTTCTTCAATTCAGCAACCGTTACAAGGTGAAGAGAAGGAAAGAGAAGGGCCGGTTGTTACTCCTCCTTGCTGAACGCAAATGCTGGTTGTTACACACGCAGATCACTGGGCTGGAAAGGAGTTGTACGTACTGGGTTGGAGAGGGCTGTTAATGGGCTCGTAACCAGCCTTTCCTGGACTGCTACAGGCCGGGCTCGAAGTCAAGCTGGGCTGAAATTAAGGTAGGAATAGTGGCTGAAACATGCAAGAAAGATGGGCTGAATTGCTTGTCAAAAATCTGTCAAAACTCGTCATGGCCTTGTCAGGCCCATGAATGAGTTTGTCACAGATTTGTCGGGCTTTGTCATGGCCTCATCTCAGCTTAGTCATGGCCTCGTCACAACTTGTCATGATCTCGTCACAGCTTGTCATCGATAAGAATGAATTATAATAACTAGGGTTTGATATAAATCTATCATTTTATGTGAATTATATTCTACATAAAATAATAAATAATTATAAGAATTAGAGCTTGATAAAATTTTATCATTTTATGTGAATTAAATTCTACATAAAATAATAAAATTTGTGAATAAAGAAGTACTAGATAGAATGGGAAACCGTCAACGGTTCGAAGTCCGATTTGATTTGGAATTAAACGGAATAAAAATTCCGGATATTACATCGTTGTTTATCATAACTAACAAACACCACTCATACACATTACACTCATACAAGAAGCCAGCTAAGTAAGTCCGTGGACTTACCTGAATCAGATCTCGACTCCTAATTCGCAGATCGATTTGTACAGTAGGAATTCAGTGGCCTATCAAAGGAGGCAAGTGTGTCAGCACACTTTCTGGGTGGTTAGAAGTCTAAGACTTCTAAGATAGTCGGTCTTAATAGAACGGAATTGATTACAATATTAGGAGTCGAGATCTGGAGGCGCCCTTGCGGCCTTGCGGCCTACTCCAGGCGTACCAGTGGCCAAGGGGATTGTCGCACCCACTAGGCGTGAGCGCCGCACCCACTGGACGTGTGCGCCACCCTCTGCGGCTAGGCTTCAGGTGCTGTTGCTCGACTCCATTCCCCATCGCAGGTCCGCTATCTCCAGGCGTGCAGAAGGTGAGCCGTGATCCCATCCACTGTCGGCGGTTGCTGTCACAAGCCCTCGTGCAGAAGGGTTCCACCGGTTGCTTGCTGTAAGGTCGACAAGGAGAGAAGAGGGAGTTGGGAAGGGGCGCCATTGGCTCGTGCGAAGGGGGAGGGAGGCTAGGTTTTACGGAGATGAGCGGCTGGCGTAAGAGAGGAAGAAGCAGGGAGAGGAGCGGTTGTACTGGGAAGCAGATATAGCAGTTGGGCTGGCGTGAGGCAAGCGGCCTGCTGTGCGAGGATGTGGGCTGGCTGGGCTCGAAGTGCCGCTGGGGTTGTTGTGGGATGCGAAGACAGGTGGGCTGTTGTGGGCTGCGAAGACAGTTGGGCTGCTGTGGGCTACGAAGAGAAGTTGTCCTGGCTTTGTCACAGCCTTGTCAAAAATGTGTCATGGCCTTGTCATGATCTCGTCTCAAGCTTGTCATGATCTCGTCTCAGCCTTGTCAGATCTCGTCTAAAGTCATCGTTAAGAATTAATTATAAGAATTAGGGTTTGATATAGTTCTATCATTTTATGTGAATTAAATTCTACATAAAATGATAAATAATTATAAGAATTAGAGCTTGATATAATGTTATCATTTTATGTGAATTAAATTCTACATAAAATGATAAAATTTGTGAAGAAAGAAATACTAGATAGAATGGAAAACCGTCAAAGGCTCGAAGCCCGATTTGCTTCGGAATTAAAATGAATAAAATAAAAAAAAAATTCAGGATATTACATCATCTATAAACACCACTACAAACTGGTCCAATAAGTCGATGAAAATGCCGTTCATCAACTCCATGAAGACGACAGGCGGATTCGTGAGCCCAAATGGCATCACGACAAACTCATAGTGGCCGTATCTCGTCCGGAATGCTGTCTTCGGTACGTCCTCCTCCCTCACCCTCAACTGGTGGTATCCCGACCTCAAGTCGATACGTGAAAATACGGAGGCTCCCTGGAACTGGTCTAGCAAATCATCAATGCGCGGTAGGGGGTACCTGTTCTTGATGGTGACTTTTTTCAATTCCCGGTAATCGATACAAAGTCTCAAAGATCCGTCCTTCTTTCTGACGAAGAGGACCAGTGCACCCCAAGGGGAAACGCTCGGGCGTATGAAAACCCTCTCAGCTAGCTCCTCGAGCTGCTTCTTCAGCTCCAGCAGCTCGATCGGCGCCATGCAGTATGGGGCCTTGGAGATCGGCCTCGTGCCGGGCTCAAACTAAATAGAAAAATCCACGCTCCTTTGTGGTGGCAATCCGGGTGGCTCTCCAAATACATCCTCGAACTCGCAAGCCACGTTAATCTCCTCTAGCGACGGTCCCGCCTCCTCCTTCATGGCATAACACTAGAAGGTCTCGCATCCATGTCCGATAAGTCTCGCGGCTCGAACCACGCTAATGACTGTAACGATCTTCCCGAAGTCCCAACCTCGGAAAATCATGTCATGTCCCGTCTCCGTGGTAACTGTCACGGTCTTCCGACTGATGTCTAGAACGGCTCGGTGGCGGTCCATCCGGTCCATGCCAAGGATTACTTCTTCATGCAATAAGTGCATGAGATAGAAGTCGGCTAACCAATCTCGGTTTCCCAAACGTATGGGACAACCGCGTACCTCTCGGGTACCAATAACCTTACCCCCGTCGGGTAACCCCACAACAAAGGGTCTCCCCTCTACCGTAACTAAGGACAACCTAGCTACGCAATCATCGGAAATAAAAGAGTGTGTGGCACCCATATCAAACAAAACGCGGACCGGTAGTCCATGGATCTGAATAGTACCTGTAGCCGCCAGTGCTGCTGGATCAATAGCACTCCTCAGCTCGATCGCTCTGACCTGTGTGCCTCTGGTCTCCTGTGCACCACCACCACGGCCTTCACCTCGGCTCGGACCTTGGGCTGAACCCTGGGTACGAGGCTGTCCCTGGAACCTCTGTTGAGAGCCTTGTGGCTAAAACTGTGGAGGCCTTTGACTACCTCTTGCTACCCCGGTAAATGTCACCGAGTTAATTTTTTCGGACCCCGGTTTTTTAATAACCGGGGTAATTTTCGGACCCCGGTTATTTTGAAATAACCGTGGTCTGAAAAATACCACAGTTTATTTATAATAAACGTGATATTTTTCGGACCTTGGTTATTTCAAAATAACCGGGGTCCCATATTTTTTTTTAAAAAAAAAGACCACGGTTCTTTAAAGAACCGTGGCTGCAAGGCTTGAATACAACAAAAACACCTTTATTTCACTCTTTCTTGCTTTAGCTGTCAATCCCAACAACACTCAGCAACATAAGACCCTATCTACAATCTACAAATCACAAAGTACTAGATTTCTTATTTACAATACAACAACATATCGTGAAAAACGGACCAATAGCAACATCTTCAAAATCCCAGTGAGACAGTTGTTCTATTTCTCTAGCAGTTGCATCCTTCATCTCTTCCAAGGCCACATCCTTCCCAAGGTCCTCACTTTCTTTAGCATATCCTCACCTTTTGCACATTAGGGTACTTCACAGATCAAGATATTAACTCAGCATTCCACACAACACAAGATTATATTTTCACATCAAAACTCAATGATCATTAGAGAATGGAAAATTTACCTATAACCCATCTCGTTATCGTACCAAGAGACAAGCTTGACAAAGTTGTCATTCGAAGCAATTCCAGCCTTGGCATCGAAGAGGGTTGATCTTTTGTCACCCTAAAAGTCGGTTGAAACAAGATCCTCATCAGTGTAACCCAAAATACACTTCAACTTTCCTTCGGATTCTGATCTGCAAAATGAAGACACGAATTAGATGCGGATATTCTTTCGAAATATAACATTGGAAGTGAAGTTCACTTACTTGATGACACGCTTGATCTCTTTGTATGAGGCACCCTTCTCAAGTCTAATAGTGAGGTCAACCACAGACACATCAATAGTTGGGACACGGAATACCATTCTTGTCAATTTTCCATTCAAAGCTGGCAACACCTTGCCAACAACCTAAACTCATCATAACAAATATAATCAGAATTGCACAACTCGAGTTTACATTATCTATAGCAATCAAATAGTAAAAAACAGAACAATACCTTAGCGCACCAGTGCTGCTAGGGATGATGTTAAATGAAGCAACCCTTCCACCTCTCCAGTCCTTCGATGAAGGACCATCGATAATCTTCTGTGTGGCTAAAAGAGCAAAATTGAAACAAATCAGTAAGATTTTTGTTGTATAGAATTGCAGAATAGAGTTTGTTGTACTGAATAGTAAAAAAAACTAACAAGCACAAATTAAAACCTATCAGTCATTGTGTGAATTGTGGTCATTAAACCCTCAACGATTCCAAAATGGTCATTGATAACATAAAATATTATAAATGAAGATACAAATTAGATATTGACATAGCCAATCTAGAATTTAAAATAATAATTAAATTATACTAATTAAAATTTTCATTACAATTACGATGATAAAAATAACATTTTAAAAAAATGAGTATATATTAACCTATATGTGGATATGGTCTTACATTATATTTTCTTAGCTGAGTATTGATGTATTTATTTGAAACCTAATATTTACAATAAAAGCTTTAAATATATTTATAAAAATAATTCAAAACTACACAAAATTATCAAACTTTCTATTTTTGTACTTTTGATATAAATTTTCAGTTTTATACACACTCCATGTCAATTAATTTATCATGAGAGTCGCTTTCGAGTCATGGTTTGGTGACTACAGCGTTGATGTTATCTTTGCATGCCATAACCATGCATACGAGAGATTTGTAAGCATTTTAACCAATCATACGAGAGATTTGTAAGCATTTTAACCTATACTAATATCCCACAAGAGCAATTGTTTTATCTAGGACTACACTCATTTATACTTGACAGCATAGCATTACCTGTTGCACCTACAAAGTCGATTGACACCACATCATCTTCTGTGTAGCCCAGAATACCTTTCAGATTAGTCTCCGACTCCTCCCTACAGATCACACAATTACAGAGAGATTAGATCAAAACCCAACAAGATTACAATAGATTACAAAAAACTCTACTAACTTGATAGCAGCTTTGATTTCCTCATTGGTGGCATGCTTTTCGAGCCTAACAATGAGGTTGACAACAGAGACATCAGTAGTCGGAACACGCAGAGACATTCCGGTTAGTTTGCCATTCAAAGATGGTAGTACCTTACCCACAACCTTTCTCATTCACAAAACAAAATATGGGGAGTCAAGAATAGTCTCAATTTCCAAATTAATACACGTACTAAACTATAAAATGTTATTAAAATCAACCTTAGCAGCTCTTGTGCTACTAGGGATGATGTTGAAAGAGGCAACTCTCCCACCCCTCCAATCCTTGTTTGATGGTCCATTAATGGTCTTTTGTGTTGGTGTTTAAACAATAATAACTTAATAAGTATAACGAGGATTCAACAAGTAGCAAAAATAGTGATTCATGTTAGGAACTAACCAGTGTTAGCATGAACCGTGGTCATGAGACCCTCCACAATGCCGAATCGGTCATTGATAACCTTGGCCAGAGGAGCATCATAATTTAGTGGCATCAAAATTATGATACTCATAAAAACAGAACCAAAGTCCAAATGACATGACAAACCTTAAAAATACATTACAATCTCATTACATATATATACTGTACAACACATATGTGACTCCTCTGAATAGCCAAAATTAAGTACTTGAATGAAATGGACGAAGAAAAAAACATCATAAAACAAACAAGAAGCTAAATAAATAAAAACCTAGTGGAACATGAATTAAAGAAGTAAAGACAATAGCTATACTACATTATTAGTAAGGTAACACCAACTAATATACAATAACCACCACAAAATTATAAAGAGAATGATCTGATACCTTCAAGTGAGCAACAACCTTATCCTTCTCGGTGAAAACTCCGGTAGACTCAATAACGAAGTCAGCACCAGTTGACCCCCATGAGATCTCCTCTTGGTTCTTGGGCACATCAAGCCAATAATAATACAATTAGAATGATCCGGAACGTAAATCCTATCAATTCGATATGATTATTTGCAAATTACACTTTATAATTAGGGATCTACAAGTTTACCTGGATCCGAAAACAACTACTTCTTTCTCACTGAAGACAAGAGTCTTCTCGTCCTTAACCTTCATGTCGTGGTGCTTCCACTGACCGTGAACATTGTCATACTTGAACACGTATGTCTACGGAGAAAACAACAGATCCAACCATCAAATGACAATCAAGCAAAAAAGTATGTAGTCAAAAATCAAGTATATCGTCAAGAAACATCTAGCAAGATACATCAACTCTTTATGTATTAATAAGAACTCAAATCTGAAACCCACATATTCAGAGTATAGATCTTAAGCAAAAAACTCAAAGATAGAAGATCTTCTTACCATGTACTCGGTGGTGATGAAGGGATCATTAACGGCAACGAGCTCAACATCTTCCCTTGAAAGAATCGGAAATCGGCGTTTCTGAACCTCGATCATCCTTATCTTCTTCCATCGATGGATCTGACGACGAAGATAATGGATATACTAGCATTGATGAAGACGGTGGTGGAGGTTGTGATGGGGAGAGTGAAATTGATGTCGCCGCCGCTCGCCAGTCGCCGCTCACAGTCGCTAGTCGCCGCTACTAGCAGATGGTTGGGAGAGTCGGGAGATCGACCAGGATAGACAAATTAGGGCTATAGAGGGGTTTTTTTTACTACGGTTATTAATAAACCGGGTCCGAAATTGTTGTATACCACAGTTAGTTTATATAACCGGGTTCCGGAATTATTATACCCCGGTTAGTTCATATAACCGGAGTCCGAGATTTTTTTAAAAAAAAATAAAGTTGATTGACCTCGGTTATAGATATAACCGTGGTCTGAAAATATATTTGATCACGGTTTTTTCAAACCGCTCCAATGTAAGCAAGGTCTAGGGGTGGTCTTTGTACTAGTGAAACTCGAAAACGTTTTAATGTATGCAAGACGAAAAAGGTAAAGAGTACAACTTGGAAACTCAGCCGAGTCCTCAAAACAACATAAACTCCACAATGTACGGCGACCCTCGGCTGTCCACTCCTCCACCTCACTCGGCGGCATCCCTAACCTGCGGGGCATCTACAACAAGCGGTTTAAAACCGTTAGCTACATTCGAAGCATTAAAGACATGGTGAAGGCACAACCACAAACATATATATATACAAATCACATAAACATGCTCCACAAACAATCCGGTTATTATCTTTATTTATTAGGTCATATCCCGTTCTAGTTCAACTTCTTTTTGTAACACGAGAATCTCCCGTAACTTGCCTCGGTCCCTTCTTCCGGCAATGGAACGGTCGGATGCCTCCGACCGTGTAACCAGCACGGAACAGTCGCCGAGAACCTCCTAGCTCTCACGGGGAGTTAGGCAGTGATGTCACCGCCCGTTATCATACACTTGGGCCAAAACAACATATAAGGTCGGTAGTCCTATTATCCGATTTATAAGTTATAACAAAACCATAAACACACACCACCAAGCACACAATGAATCTAATACGACGAATATGGCTAAGTAAGTCCGGAGACTTACCTCGTCTCTCAAATCACAACACTCTAGCTTCCTTAATGAGGAAGCACACAACCTGCTCAAACACGAAAGTACTCATCAACACAAGTCCACACCAATGAAGTCATAGACTTCATTCTAAAGATCTAAGCAAGATCCCACCACTCTCAAACTAGGAATGTATCCTAGGGTCCAAGGTACACAAGACACTAACCACTACTAAAGAAATCTCACAACAGCCTATACAACCTAAGAGCAAGATCAACAACAACATCCTAGGAGAAGCAACTAGTTTAGGAAGGCCACATGCTCACACTCAAGATCAACATCAAACCCAAGCCATAAGGGCTTCAAGGCTAGCAACCACAAGATGGCATTCTCATAAACCCTAGGTCCATCCTAAGCATGCTTCTAACTATAGACTTCAAGGATCTAAGGAAGGAACGAAAGGAAAGGGAGGGAGGAACCTACTGGTGAAGAAAACACAGCCGCGGAAGCAAGCTGACGCCCCGGCGGAAACATGTAGCCGCCCCTGCGCCCCTGGGAGCTGCCCCTACGGTGGTTCTGGCCGCCCCTGCGGTGGTTCTGGTCGCCCCTGCGGTGGCCTCAGTCCGCCCTTGCGCCTCTGGCAATCCGCCCCTGCGGTCGAACAGCAGAAGGTCCGTCTTCTTCGTTTCTTCGACTGGTTCTTTGCTCCTAAGGTCTCCTTCTCTTGTTGGGCGTCCTCCAAGCCTTCACCACAGGTCTTAGCCTCCTCAACACGATCTAAAAGAGCTAGGGAAAGGGACATGCGAAGGATTTACAAGATAACTCTTCAAAGCTTCCTCCATAGCCATGGAGGTTAAGAGAAAGGATAGAAGGGAAGACAAGCAGCAAGAGGAAGGGGAGATAGAATCACTTACCGCTATAGATCCGGAAAGTTCAAACTACAGCTCCACACACCACTCCTCCAAGGTGTAAGAGAAGAGAGTTCCAAAGGAAGAAGAAGACTAAGCTGGAGAGGAGAAAGAACGTAAAAGAGGAAAGTGGGAAGAGAGAAAGGAATAAAAAGGTTGACAAGGAGGTTGGATATCCCAAGGGTCAGCCTCCTTGTCCCCTCACTCCACTTCCCAAGGTCGGAAAGTAGAACAAGAATCTCTCTCGCGTTAAAAACTCGTACTCAGTAACGTGCCAGCAGAAAATAAGCCGTCGGCTCGGAAGAGGTCGAAAACACCTCAACTTCCGGAAATAAAATTTTCGGATGTTACAGCTTTTGCGTGAATGAGAGAAAGAACAACAACGAATGAAGATGATTAGGTTGCTTGAAGATGTAAAGATGTTTTCCTATTTAAGCTTATGTACTTGTCTTCTTCGACCACCATCTTCATTTATACTCTTCTATGGAAAGGTCTTCTAGCCATTGTAGAGATTACCGTTTGAAGATGAATCTTCTTTCCCATGAAGATCGTTTCTTGTTTCGAGATAAGGTAGACGTTGCAAGTCTTCAGCTCCTGAGAACACGTCGAGTCCTTAACTCCTTGATCTTCTCTTCTTCTGTTAAATTGAGAGAAAATATATTTTTGCCGTTTGTTGTTTAGAAAATCTTCTAGAAAAGATTCTCTATTATTCGATTGAGATCTTCCTTCGGTTAATAAGATCTTACTGTGACAGAATCTTTCAAGAAAATCTTCAACTCATTTTGAATCCTTGTTCCGTGCATCTATAATTCCAAGGCCCTTGATTTCGTCCTTTTGTACTTGCTATCCTCCTTTGTCTTTATCAAGGCCCTTGACATTTGCATAAAACCTGCACTGAATTCAAACCAACCAAATATCTAGATAATGTAAACCATTTTAATCAAGGTGGAGTTCTCAAATATAATCCGACACTTCGATATACTGCATTTTGCATTTTTAGTTTTTATTTTAATATGCATTGCTAAACCAACAAATGCAGGTACGATAAAATATTTGTGTTGTCTTCCATCAGGGGGAGATTGAAAACTCCAAAATTAATTTTTATAGTGTATAAAATAGCATCACTGATCGAATACAGAATCATTATGCTTCCTTTTATCCTATGTAGGCGCAATCATGAATCTCGCGCACATCATTTTATAAAAGAAGGTGCACCAAATCTGTCCACCAACTCCAAACTTATAATATGCTTCTTTTTTACATATTTAATGTTAATTAAATAATTGCAGAATGTAAATCTTGTTTATCAAACAACCAAAGTACGCACTCAGAAATCCACACATCATGAACAATGAGAAGTCCCACTAAATTGAGCACAAAAGTGCCATACAATCATCCCCATTTTTATTAAGCCTCGCAAGTGCATTGGTTTATAAAGATTAATCATTTCAACCTAAAGGGACAAAGGGACAAACCATCAATCATCTTTCACCAATTCATAGTGCTAATCCCTTTTTGGATCATTCTTAGAATGCTATATTAGGTTTATTTTAAGCTCGCTTTTTTTTTTTTCGCTTCTACTATGCACATAAACCTCTAGATAATTCCGTTTTTGGTTTAGAAAACTCACAAGTTTTCGAAAACTTAGCGATCACGGTCAAAACAAACATGACATGGTCAAGACACCTTTCCAAAATCGAAAATGAGTGCTAATCCCTTTTTTTGTATTCAAAATGAACAAGACATTCACATTTGCTACCACAATATCACTTAACACCACCAATTTGCTTATTTCTCGATATTTCTTCAACTAATGACACATTAATATGTCATTGGTTTTATCATATATGTGTCTCTTCTTATTTTATATGAATTCTACTTCAGAGGAACTTTAAAATAAAATATTATTTATATTTTCCGCCGTGTCCTACTTCCTATAATTTTTGGAATTTCTGCTTCCCCATTTCTTGCCGTGACCGTTTTTCGTTTCCGTTTTTATACAACATATATTACAAGTTTATTACAAAAATATTTGGATTTAGAATTATCTTGTTTAGAAAAAACAAAGAGCTCTTAAGGTCAATAATTTATTAATGCACTTAGGTTTACACATATTTTGAGGGATTTAAGGAGGATAAATTTAGAAAAAGTTGATTGTAGTATGTTTTGGTAAGATTTGATTATATGAATCAAATTCACATTCTTGCAAAAGAAACTACTCAATCTAATTTATCAAGAACAATAAATGAATGTGACGAGGGATGAGACATAAGTATCCAAAATCACAAATAGTTTAGTAAAATCAAATTGTACTAGAGGGTTCGACATCGAACATTAAGAAAACAATGTGATGATTTGATAGATTAACCGTAAAATCAAAATATAATAACAACAAAAAAAGAAGATGAAGAAAATAAAGAGTCGGCCGATCGAAACACACTAGTCAGGTACCGAAGAAAAATAGAAAGTGAAAATCATATATCCCAATGAAGAGAAAACAAACCCAAGTCGGCTGATTGATAGGGAGTAGGCGGTCGAATGATAATGTAACACTCCAAATTCGTAGGACTCGGAGTGCTACTATATCAGAACCTCACAATGGGTCTTGACCCTAACTTGATAATAAGTTCACTGGATCTTACAACAAGACATAAATATAAAACAACCTTTATAAAACAGAAACATCTGATAGCATGATACATACTAAACCCCACAACCAAGTACTAAACAAGATCATCGTATACATAAAAAACCCAAAAACCCATAACACCTAAATGTACAGAAGTCCTCGTTTGATCACTATACAATCCTCCTATCCTGCAAAAGATCTACAACACGATATGAAACCGTTAGCTAACAATTCATATATAAGATCATGCATAAGCACATACACACATCATAATAACAATAAACACCAAGCATGCTATCATACATTTCCCATTTAATTAAATTCATAACGTTGTACACTCAAAACCATATTTATAGTTGTGACAGGAGAAATATATCATTCTTGCTTCTAGGTCCCAAAACCATCTGGAGTGGAATCAGACGCACGCCCCCTGCCCGTATACCAGGTGTGGCCTCCCCCTCAAAGAACTTGTCAGACTCCACTTCAAGGGGGTCAATCACGTCGGTAATTATCAATATCACATGCTATAAAGCACATAACAATCACCACTCATGCATACATCCAATATAGGAATGCAGCTAAGTAAGTCCTATGAACTTAAGCATGTCCACGGGTCACGGGTCACCCGTGACCCGGAGGGTACGGGTTCCCCCGGGTCACGGGTACGGGTAAGGGTTATGAGAACCTTACCCATCGACCCGCCGGGTCGACCCAGGTAACGGTCACATTTAAAAAAAATTAAAAATTAAAAATTCCCAACGGCTATGTAGCCGTTGGGTAGCCGTTGTAACGGCTAGTTTATAAAAAAAATTAAAAAACAATAAACTATAATAAATCTAACACAAAAATAATTCTATAAATACCACAAACCCAATTCATTTCATCTCACACCAATTCTCATTCAATCATCTATTCACTCTCTCAATTTCTCGATAATATCCAACTCTTACATTCAATTACTCTCCTAATCTCATATTCTCATTCTCTTATTTTGTTACTCTTACTACTACATTCTATTATTTAACAAAAATGTCTAGCCGAGGAAGACATTCCGTTAACGGTGCCGGTCCTTCATCCGGCGGAGGTGTTAGCCGAGGACGTCATTCCGTTAGTGGTCCTCCAACCGGTTCGGATTTAAGGCGGAGCTTATTAAGTGGAGATCAGGAGATCCTCGAGGAGGAGGATATCAACATGGAATCACCTCCTTTCCCCAACACCCAAAGATCCGAGACCCAATTCCCGGAGGAGCCGGAGGAGGAGCCGCCGTTGAATAACACTCAACTAACGGCGGCGGTCTTCCGATTTTGGTTTACAAAAGCTGCTCCCGATGCCAACGGAGTTTACTATGCCAAATGCAATTTTTGTTCGGCACAATACAAGCACAAAATGGGAGAAGGATACGGGAACTACAAGAGGCATATTCGGAACAAGCATCCCGAAAAAATGGGATTGGCACGAGGGCAAACACAACTTACCGGGTACGCATCTACCTCTAACCAACCTCCTTCTCTATTTACATATGATCATTCTTCTTCTATGGATGCATTTTTGGAAATGTTAGTCGTAGATTCTTTGGCATTTAGTTTTGCACAAAGTGTTGGTTTTAATGATTGGATGCAAAATCATGCTCAACCCGCATATAAACCGATTTCTCGCCAAACCGCTAAAAGAAAAATGATGCATTCGTAAAGAAGATTTGATTAAATATTTTATGGAAAATGGTGATATTTAAGTTTCTATTTGTAGTGATATTTGAACCGACGGTTTTCAAAAAAATTCATATATGGGTATTACTTGTCATTTTGTTGATAAATTTTGGATTTTAAACAAAAGAGTTTTAGCATTACGAGTTTTCAACGAACAACACAACGCCCAAAACATTGTTCGTTTGATTGAAAATGTTTTGGAAGAATATAGATTACTTTCACGTGTTTTTTCTATCGGTTTTGACAACGCCTCCGCTAACACGGCTTCCATTAGAGATTTAACCAACTATTGTAAGCCGACGATTGGAGGTAAATTTTTTCACATTAGGTGTGCCGCTCATATTTTAAACTTGTGTGTTCAAGAAGGTTTAGCATACGTTGGAGATTTAGTACAACCTATTCGTAAACTTCTTAATGAACTTTGGTCTAATAAAAGTATACGTACTAAATTTGTATGCATATTGTAAACAAAATAACGTTTATCCTAAAAAATTTCCAAAAGATGTTTGTACAAAATGGAACTCTACTTACAAAATGATTTTCAAATCATATGAATATCGAGATCTTTTAAGTGGTTTTCCCGCACAACATATTGATTGTGATTTCGTTTTCGGTGAATCTTGGGTTTTAGCAAGAGATGTAATGGAGGTTTTTAAATATTTTTATGATGCTACTAACACTTTTGGTTATGTTTATACACCAACTTCAAACATATTTTGTTATGTAGCAATTAATATTTCATTTGCACTTCAACAAGGTCTTTTAATTGATAATATTTCACAAGCTATTTATACAATACGAACTAAATGGTTAGATTATTATACAACTATTCCCGATGTTTTTCTTGTTGCATTTGTGTTAGATTCTAGACGTAAAATGGATGGTTTAAAACAATTTTTAAATAGTTATTATGAATTTTTAGATTTACAACAAAATTCCGATTGCCATGTTTCTACCATAATTGCTAGAGGTAGAAAATTATTTGATGAAGTATTGGTCAATATCGTGTTTTTGATCAACGTCAATCTTCTCAACCCCCTCCTCGTCCTTCATCTTCAACTTCATCTAAATTTAAATCAACTGCTAGAGATTTGTTTGGCCCGAAAAAGGCAAAAACCACGTCGAGTTCCCATTCGGAACTCGATGAATATCTAACCATTTCTTTTGAGTTTGCCAATGAAGAAGAAGAAGAAGAGGATTTCAACATATTATAATGGTGGAGCCGACCGGAGAGAATGAGGTTCCCTACCCTCTCAAGGGTCGCGGCACAAATTCTCGCCGTTCCCGCCTCAATGGTAGCGGTTGAGTAAACCTTTAGCCGGAGTGGAAAGGTGCTCGATCCGACGAGATCAAACATGTTGCCCGAGACATTGGAGGCACCAATCCTACTAGCTGATTGGAGGAAAGTGGAAATGCAAACACAAAAAAACAACCTCTCGGCGGAGGAAGGCGACGAAGATGACGACGAGCGACAACAAACGTCATCGGATGTATCGGCGGGATATAAACAAAGGTAAGAGAACTACGTGGGCTTTAATTCCTCCTCCCCGAGAGGATACGTAGGCAACCGGGATTCCGGTTCAAGCCCAATTCTTCCCTTTTTTTTAATTTAAGTTCAAGCACAATAACAATTCTCCTCTCTTTATTTTTTTTTAAGTTTAAGTCCAATTATTTCTATTTTGTTTAGTTGAGGTGGCCAACCCGCCGACCCGCCGGGTCTGACCCGTGACCCGGCGGGTTGGCCAATTATTTGGGTCCGGGTTACCCTTTCCGGACCCTTGACCCGGCGCGTCGGACCCATCGACCCGGCGGGTCCGTCCCGTGGACATGCTTATATGGACTTACCTGAATCTCAAAATAACCTCAACCTCGATCAATACTCCAATTCCTGTAGGAATGAGCACTGCCTAATAGCAAGGCATAAAGATACATCAAACCTCCTATCAATCAAACGGATCACATCTACACTGAAGGGATCCATAAGGATCTTACATATTGTATAAATCTCGAATATCAACTAAACCTCAAGCCACATCAGGACATACCTCAACATCATGATATCATCATCAAACTCTCGTACATATATCCTAGCATGCTTTTAAACCAAATACAAAGACAAGGAAAGGATGAGAACATACCAACACTTGGTAAGTTCTGGAGGGAGGCACACCCGCGTGAAGGAATAGGCACAGGGGCGGTGACAAGTCACAACAGTGGAGGGGCGATGACACGCTCAAGCTGTAGGGACGACGATGGAAATCCGCAGGGCAAGAAAATCCCATTGAGGGCAGCTCATAAGAGTTGTTCGATCGATTCCTCGCTCCAAACTCGTCTCTACCGTAGGAAGCTAAACACAAGCACTTCAACCATTACATACACATACACATCCAAAATGTCCATAAGCCATCACACGATCAAATTTTATGAAAATCACAAGGGAAAAGGAAGAAAGGAAGAAAGAAGAAGAAGAGAGGCTTACCCTCTTCTATAGTGGAATCATAACGAGATCAACCAAGGCTCTGAGCCCTTCAACAAACCACAACCACATGAACAACTATCAACCACATCATCATCATCATCATCATCATCAAAACTTACTTGCAAACTTGAAGGATATTCAAGATCAACCAAGAAGAAATCAAGGGAAAGAAGGAATAAAAAAAAAGAAGAACGTGAAGGAGAAGATGAATAAAAACTGAAGGATAAGGAAACCCTCATCAGAAGAAAGAGAGGTAAAAAACTTATAGGGTAAGAAAAGGAAAGTACGAAGTCAAAGAAAGCGGCCGACCACCGCCTATGCCGCGACCGCGGCCAAACGTTGTCGCACCTGCGGACAAGAACCGGAGCGATCGTGGGGGTCCTAGGAATGAAGAGGTTATTACATCAGATCCCCCTAAAAACAAGTTTCGTCCCAAAACTTGAACAAACCTAAATCCTCTAGGACTTATATGCCAAGGTATATATTCTCACTCTATCGGAAGCATAACATCTCCAAGACCTAACACATCTCAAAGGCACGGAAGCGTAACCTCCGGCAGTATAAACCCATCACAAAGGCACAGAGGTAAAACATCTTCGGCAAACCATAATCACAACAAAGGCATGGAGGAAGAACATCTCTAGTAGCTATAACATTAAACAAAGCATGGAGGAAGGACATCTCCAACAACTATGACCGAAACAATAACGTGGAAGAAGAACATCTTCAACACTAGAATCACCACTAGAGTATGGAGGAAGAACATCTCCAACTAACTCATAACTCGGTAGTATGGAGCTAGAACGTCTCCAACCATAAAATCCTCGCTCAAGGGATGGATGTAGAAGCGCTCCACCCATATAAATCTCACTCGTATCACAATATCATGGAGGAAGAGCCATCTCTTGCTATATCATAACTTGCGCTAGCATACACGATCTACTAGGATCATACATCACAATCTAGCACGAAAACAATAATAAATAATCACATAATTACATAATCACATCATCATATAACTCACCAAGTGTAACTCGGGATAGTTCCTCTGGATACTATCCTTAGTCTCCCATGTAGCCTCCTCAAGTCCTCGTCTAGACCATTGTATCCTCATCATCGGAATGTCCTTTGAGCACAAGCGTCTCATACCTCGCTCTAGGACTGCAACAGGATGCTTAACAAACGTATGGTCCGGCTCAATAATTAAATCCTCAACTCTGATAATGTGTCTCGAAACTAGTATATACTCTTTGAGTTGAGACACATGAAATGCGGGGTGAGTACCCTTTAATCTAGGTAGCAACGCAAGACTGTATACCACCTCACCGACTCGCTCCAAAATCTCAAATGGGGCAACATATTGGAGACTCAACTTCCCCTTTATGCCAAAACATATGAAGCCTCGCGTCAGTAACAATCTCAACCAAACATGAGCTCCAACTCTAAACTCTAGAGGTCGACGCCTCTTGTGTGCATACGACTTCTGGCGACTTTGTGCAGCCAACATCCTTTCTCTAATCAATGCCACTCGGGCAGTATCATCCTGAATATGATCATGTGCTGTACCGCTAATACTGCTCGGCTCATCCCAACATAAAGGTGTACGGCACCTCCTTCAGTCCAATGCCTCGTAAGGTGCCATCCTAATCGATTCATGCCAACTGTTGTTGTACAAAAACTCGACTAACGGGAGGTGATTTGGCCACACCTGTTCCCAATCTAGCACGTAAGCTCTCAACATATCGCCCAGAGTTTGAATGGTCCTCTCAGACTAACCATCCGATTGAGGATGAAAAGCCATCGTAAAGTGAAGGCTCGTACCGTGGGCAATATGCATCTACTGTCAAAATTGTGAGGTAAAACGTCCATCCCGATCAAACACAATGGTCCTCGGTACTCCATGGAGTCTCACGATTTGCTTAGTGAACTCCTCAGCTAACTGACTTAACGGCCATGTCTCCCAAATAGGGATAAAAACATGCCTCCTTCGTTAGTGTATCAACTACAACCCAAATGACATCAAAACTCTTGGTCGGCCTCAACCAGCAACAAAGTCCATGGAGATATCCTCCCAATTTCACTACGGCAATAGCAGTGGATTGAGCTCTCCTCCATGTCTACAATGCTATATCTTGACCTGTTGACATGTTGCACACTAGGCCACAAACCATGCCAGATCGGGCTTCAGCCCACCCCACCAAAATGAGAGTCTCATATCTTGATATATCTTACAGTGTGGACCTCTTACAAAATCCTCTTCCTTAGCTCTCTATCAGAAAGTACATGGACGCGATCGCAACGTCTCATCAATCCATCAACACCAAGGGTGAACTGTGGAGCCTCACCATGAGACATCCTATCTCAGATCCGTCTCAACATCGGGTAGGTCTCTTATTTTTGTTGGATCTCGCCCTACAGATCAGGTAGAACCTCTAAAGCAAACAAATAGCCAACCTCATCAGGGAACTGCTTGTCCATCTCTAGCCACGCGAGATCTCTATGCAATTGAGGCTGAACCGTTAGTAGTGCAATTGCTTTCTCTCGAGGCATCTTCCTACTCACGGCTTCGGCGACAACATTTGTCTTCCCTAGATAATACAGAATCTCAAGGTTAAAGTCCTTGAGCAACTCAAGACCTCTTCTTTGGCGGTTATACAATTCCCGGTGTGTAAAAATATACTTTAAACTCTTATGGTTTGTGAAGATTTGGCACGTAACTCCGTACAGGTAATTAATGAAGTGATTTATGACACTAGATTAGGCACTCTTTTAGGTAATTTTTACATTTATTCATGCACGGTTTTGCCTATGTTCTGGACGTTTATGCTTAATCAAGTCATTTTTTCGGAATAGATGCCTGCACGAACATTTGTCGGTTTTGTAGGTTTTTTGGGAAGCTTTCATGAATTATTGATCACATCCGAGGATCAAGCCTCATGGCGACCTGAATTCAAGGTTCCAATGAAGCATGCCTAGAGAAAAGAAGAAAAAATTGACCTAAATTGGTGCGAGTCTTGCAGCGGCTTTGAGTTTAGCCATGATCCTAACCATGCAGCAACTCATCTCGGTCCAGCTCCCACCCATCTCGGCCGACATGCTCTTTGAAGGGACCGAGAATGCCGATTGGACCACCATGACACTTGGCTCCCGTGATGGAGGAGAAGTGTTATAATGCAGCCTGCACACATTTTGTAGGGGTATTCTCACTTTGATCTTAATTTTGAATCTCATTCTTGTTGGGCAAGCCATAGTGTGGGAGAAGAGAAGAAAAAGCTCCCATTGAAGAGAAGAAAAAGAAGAACAAACCATTGATAGCTTTAGAGTGAGTTTTTGAGAGACTTGTAGTGAGGAAAGTTGACGAGAGGTTTGAGCTCATTTTGAATCTACTCTTAGATGTTTGTAAGCTTGTTCTAAACTCATTATTCAGCTTGTTCCATGCTTTATATTGCTTCCTTTCTCTTCATCTAACTATGGCATGCATGTGTGATGAAATGATGCTAAATGATATTAAGATGATTGTTGTTGCTAAGTAACATGTGATTATGGGGATATGGATGAAAGGTTATGGCTAGGATAATGATAGATTGGATTTTGATGTATCTTAGGATAGTTGCTTGCTCGATATACCTAGCTCAGTTTACAATCTCGGTCTGTTCTTCAACCATTTCGGCCGAGATGTTCTTGATCCTCCCAAGGTGTGTGAGCTGTTGTTCTTAATGTTTTATATATTCATGTTAGGGAGTTTGAGAATTGAAATCCTAGTGTTTGTTGTGAAAAATCTAGCTTAGGGTTACCTTTGTTAGTATACTAAGTGAGGGGAGAGACTTAACCGGTAATTCCCGACCTTAGGTATAGAAGATGACAAACGTTAGGTAGTAGTGACCCTCAGACGCTGCTATTGGATGGAGTGTGTTAGGATCGTTGCTTAGGTCTTGCTTTTCCGAGACTTACCCGGTAAGGAGAGGTTTGACCCCTAAGTAGTGACCTAGTTTGTGTAGAATTCCCATCCTTAGGTTCCAAGAGACTTATCCGGTGATAGGACCTTAGGTACGGGATTAGAGGACCATGAGACGTACCCGGTGATTAATCACAGTAGTGAAACATTCTTTCCGAACATACCACAGCTTGTCGTAGATTGATTAGAAGCTTGAGTTCTTGTCATAACCGGATGTTCGAATCTCTAGAATCCGCTTTTCATATCTTGATATTATATCTTCTGTTTGTATTGTTGATTGGTTGATATTGTTGCTTGATTGTGATATTTTCTTGATCACCTAAAAACCCATCCAAAAAAAATATGATTTTCATTTCTTTATTCCCTTCTCATTTCTTATCTTAGGCTTGCACTATCCATGATCATTGCATGATTCAATTTCACTTCGGTCTTTGTGTTATACCTCGGAATGCTTCACTTTCTACTCTACGACCCATACAGTGTGGGTTTCGCTAGGTAGTTTAGGAGATTTTATCGAGTTATAAATTTAAGACTTTGTGTGTGCGTGTTTTGGGCGAACAAGTTCTTTGCACTCTTGCCTTGGATTTTTGAACTCCATTCCTAGCGAGGAACAAGTTTTTGGGGCCATTGTCGGGGACTAGGTTAAGATTGAATCATAGTGTATGATTATTTATAGTTTAGTTCTTTCTTTTACTTGTGATCTTATTTGGTTTGAGTCTTTGATTTTTCAGGACATCTCCCATTCTTTAGGTGCTTGCGAAGATCTCGTGGCAAGAATTTAGCTCCACTCGATCCTGAACCGGAAAAGACCCTTAGAACTAGATCCAAAGGTGCTAAGAAGAAGAAGGAGATGGCCGACACAAACCTTAGGACTGAGTTGGATAAAGCTTTAGAGCAATTGAGACTTAGGGATGAAGCTTTGGAAAATGAGAGGATACATGCAAATGAGAGAGGCAAGAAGCTATTTGGAGGGAGATTGAAGAAATTAGGAAAGCTCTTGAGCAAACGGAACTTAATCTTCGTCAACCACCGCCTCCACCATCGCCTCAACCGGCGGCACTTGTTCGGGTTGAGCCGATTATTATTTAGGAGCCACAAACACTTGTCCAACGCATGGATCTGGCTTAAAGAGTTCACCGTCGGGGTGTCAATTTCAGAGATCCCGCAGCTCATGACTATGAGCTCCGTCCTCAAGTTATACAAATGATTAGGCGTAACCAATTTGGAGGGATGGAAGGAGAGTCACCGCATCAACACCTTATGAACTATGAGATCTTGATGGAGACTCTAAGACCACCTATATTGGAGAGCAACAACCATACGCTTAGGGATTTCTCCTTCTCACTTAAGGATAAAGCCTTGGCTTGGTACCAATCCATACCACAAGGACGAGTGACCACTTGGGAGGAGATGAAAACAGAGTTCCTAACAAAGTTCTTCCCGCCTTTCAAGACAACCTAACTAAGAGGGTAGATAAATGCCTTCACCATGAAGGATAGGGAGAGCCTTTTCAAATCTTAGGAAAGATTCAAGGATCTCCTCCTAGATTGCCCACACCTTGGAATTCCAAAGATAGAGCTATCGGAGATTTACTATAAGGGGCTTGATGAAGTTAGCCAATCCAAGCTCCAATCACTTTCCGAATGTACATTTATTGAGAAGAATGTGGATGAGGCTTGGGAGTTTGTAGAGAAGCAAGCATTGGTGATAGAAAAATACTCCCATAGGAAGAGTGATGGGAGAAGACCGGGAGCTTATTATGTGAGTGAGATAACCATGAGCCACTTCAAGCTTGATGCCCTCAACAATGAGTTAAAGTCCTTGAGGGAGTTGTGTGCTACCACTTTGAAGAACCAAGCAACTCCTCAAGTACAAGTACAAGCTCAAGCAAAATTGACTTCTAAGGAGGAAAATGTGAATTATATGGGGAGGAGTAACTTCAATGGGGGCTATCAAGGCCCAAGGAATTGCAACATTAATAACTTCAACTACCGCCCCAACCACAATGCTCCCGGGTTCTTCTAATCAAACCTAGACGATGCACTTAACCCTCCCACTTCAACAAGCCAAGCACCACCACCGAAGGCTTCACAAGAGCTTCCATCCGGTTTTTGCCAAACTCCAAAGGATAGGACGGAAATGACGTTTGAACAACTTCTTGGGAGGTTGAGTGGACTTGAGAGCACCGTGATATCAATATCCAAGGCTCAAAAGGTGCTAGAAGCACAAGTGTTCCAAAAGGCGGGTGAGGGACAAAGAGATCCAAGGAAGCTTCCCGGAAGGACCGAAGACAACCCTAGAGGGCAAGTGTTGGCAATTACCACAAGGAGTGGACTGAGCACAGATGATCCCTTGCCTAAGGGAGTTGATAAGGGGAATAAGGTGATGGTGGAAGAGAAGCCAAAGCAAGATGAAGGAGGCAAGAGCAAGGAAGATGAGCCAATATATGTGCGAATTAATTCCTCCATACAAGCCACCATTACCATTCCCTCAATCACGAGCAAGAGCTCGATTGGACAGACATTTTGTAAACTCCTTGAACTTATGTCTAAATTGCATATTAACATTCCGTTCATGGATGCAATATTAGGTATGCCGACTTATGGTAAATTTTTGAAAGAAATACTCTCCAACAAGAGGAAGTTGGAAGAGTATGGTGAAGTGAGAATGAAAAAGAGATCTTCCGAGTTATTAAAAACCTTGATGGAGGAGATGCCTCCTAAAATGCGAGATCCGGGTTCATGTTGTCTGCCGATTGGTGTTGGTGAAGAGCAATATGAAGTTCTATGTGAGCTTGGTGCTAGTGTAAGCATAATCCCGCTTGCACTATGCAAAAAGCTTGGGCTAGGTGAGCCAAAGCTGGTCAAGATGACCCTTTATATGGCGGACCGATCCATCACTCATCCGGTTGAAATACTTGAGGACATCCCGGTGCAACTAAGAAGGATCTATGTGACGATTGACTTCGTCGTGCTACACATCCCGACAGACTATCCTTTTCCCATCATCTTAGGAAGGCCATTTCTAGCCACATCCGGATGTCTTGTTGATTGCAAGAATAGCACTCTCTCATTCAACATAGGTGAAGCGCACATCAATTTTAAATTGTCAATAATTGTGAAGGGGCCAACTTTAGGTGAAAATGTCTACAACATTGAGGATGAAAAGATTTCTAGAGAGGTGGTGAGTTCCATCTTGATCAAGGATCCTTTAGAGAAAGTTCTTAGCATGAGCATTATGGAAGAAGGAGTTGAAGAGGATTGCAATGAAGAGATCCAAGCCTTGAAAGCACTAGAAGAGGAACCAAGTGCCAATGATCTCGGTTGTAACAAGCTCACCTCGGCTGAGATGACCTTAGGACCATTTGAGATGTGTTATGCAAAACCTCACCTCGGCCTACATCTCGACCGAAATGACCCTGGGCCATCCGAGGTCCTTAAACTTAAAGAAATGCTTCCAATTGTTGTTGATGAAGCCTCAAGGTGTCTTGGGGAGTCTTCAATGGCTTTGGAATCATCTAAGGTTGAGCTCTATGGATCAAATCCAACCATTACAGGTCCTCCTAAACTTGATCTCAAACCTCTCCCTTCTCATTTGAAGTATACTTATCTTGGTGTGAATTCTACATATCATGTGATTGTGAATGCATCTTTGAGTGATGATGAGCTTGAGAAGCTTTTGACTGAATTGAAATTGCATAGGAAAGTTGTAGGTTACACCATTGATGACCTTGTTGGCATTAAAACATCCTTATGCATGCATAAAATCTTAATGAAAGACAATCATAAGCGATATATTGAACCTCAAAGGAGATGCTGGAATCATTTTCCCAATTTCGGATAGTAAGTGGGTTAGTCCCGTGCATGTAGTGCCTAAGAAAGGTGGTATGACCTTAGTAACTAATGAGAATAATAAACATATCCCGACTAGGACGGTAACGTGTTGGAGGCGGTCTATTGACTATAGGAAACTTAATGTGGCCTCTAGGAAAGATCATTTCCCCTCCCCTTTATTGACCAAATGCTAGAGAGGTTAACGCATCATTCTCATTTTTGTGATCTTGATGATTGTAGTAGGCTTTTCCAAATTCCAATTCAACCGGATGACCAAGAGAAAACCACATTCACTTGTCTATGGGGCACATTTTCATATAGGAGGATGGCATTTGGGTTATGTAATGCACCCGCCACCTTTCAAAAGTGTATGATGGCCGTTTTTTCTGAGTATATTGACAATATTATGGAAGTGTTTATGGTTGATTTCTCGGTGTATGGTTCTTCCTTTGATCATTGTCTTGCTAAATTGTCTTTGTTGTTGAAGAGGTGTGAGGAGACTAACCTTGTTTTAAATTAACAGAAATGCCACTTTATGATGAGTGAAGGTATTGTGTTGGGACATTTAGTCTCCCATCGAGGCATTGAGGTTGATAGAGCTAAAATTGGGACAATAGAGAAGTTGCCACCACATACCTCGGTGAAAAGGGTAAGAAGTTTCTTAGGGCATCCCGGTTTTTACCAGAGGTTCATTAAAGATTTCTCTAAAATTTCTAAGCCTCTCACTAACCTATTAATGAGGATATTTAGTTTGTTTTCTCGAAGGATTACCTTGAAGCTTTTTATAGGTTGAAGAATGATTTGATCACCGCCCCGATTATTCAATCTCCGGATTGGAGCTTACCTTTTGAGGTGATGTGTGATGCGAGTGATGTGGCCGTTTGGGCCGTGCTAGGACAAAGGAAAGATGGGCTTACATATGCCATCTACTACACTAGCAAGACGCTAGACCATGCCCAACTCAAATATGGCACCATTGAGAAGGAGTTGCTACCGGTTGTGTATGCTTTGAAAAGTTACAGTCATACCTAGTAGGAGCAAAGGTAAATGTGTACGAGGATCATGATGTGATCCGTTATCTACTCACAAAGAAGGATGCCAAACCTCGCCTAATCCGGTGGATCCTTCTTCTCCAAGAATTCGAGTTGGAGATTAGAGATAAAAAGTGGGCCAAAAACAGCATAGCCGACCACCTTAGTAGACTTCCTCCCTTGGAGATTGAGAAAGGCAAAATCCCGATTGATGACTCATTCCGGGGAGCAATTACAAGTGGTGGAGGAGTGTCTATTCCATGTATCTAGAGGAAAAGAGACATGGTATGCGGATTTCGTGAACTACTTGGTATATGAAGAAGTGTCTCCGGGTTTCTCCTTTGCCCAAAGAAAGAAGTTTTTCAAGGACGTGGGGCAATATTTTTGGGGTGAACCTCTCTTGTTCAAGAGAGGACCGGCTGGCGTATTCCGAAGATATATTCCGGAGGATGAGATGGAGAGCGTGATCCGGCATTGACACTCTCTACCATGTGGAGGACACACTAGCTCATATACGGCATGTGCCAAGGTATTGCAATCCAGATTTTATTGGCCTAACTTGTTTCGTGATGTGCACAATTTTATTGTGGCATGTAACACTTGTCAAAGGACGGGAAACATTTCAAGGAGAAACAAAATGTCATTGAACAACATTGAAGAGGTGGAGATATTTGATGTTTCGGGTGTGGACTTCATGGGTCCATTCCCCTCTTCATGTGGCAACCTCTACATCCTCTTGGCGGTGGACTACGTATCTAGGTGGGTGGAAGCAATTGCCTCTCCCATGAATGACACCAAGGTAGTGGTGCGGTTATTCAACCGAGTGATCTTTCCGAGATTTGGAACACCAAGAGTGATTATAAGTGATGGAGGAAAGCATTTCACCGCTAGAAACTTTGGAGCATTATTGGCCAAGTATGGGGTGACTCACAAGGTTTCAACACCTTATTACCCCCAAACAAGTGGGCAAGTTGATATCTCCAACCGGGAGATCAAGGGGATTTCAGAGAAGACGGTGTCAAGGACTAGAAAGGATTGAGCCATGAGGCTTGATGATGCCTTGTTGGAATATAGAACCGCCTTCAAAACACCAATTGGAACAACCCCCCTAGAAGTTGGTCTATAGCAAGTCTTGCCACCTCTTGGTCGAAAAGGAGCATAGAGCATTTTGGGCCATAAAGTGGTTGAACTTTGACATCAAGGAGGCCGGTTAGAAGAGGTTGCCAGACATCAATGCACTTGAGGAGCTTAGACTTGATACTTACAAGAATGCCCGAATCTACAAAGAGAGAACCAAGCGGTGGCATGACAAGCGCCTCATACCGAAGGAGTTGAGAGTAGGAGACTTGGTCCTTTTCTTCAACTCAAGGTTGAGGCTCTTTAAGGGGGATGGGTACCGTTTGAAGAAGGACATCCGGGAAGCCCCGTTTGTTGTGATTGCCCCGCTCCACCTTGAGTAGACACTCCGGACTTTGGTCCAACTAAAGATCTTAAACAAGCGCTTCTTGGGAGGCAACCCAAGGGTACATATCTTTCCCTTTTTGTTTTGCTTTTGTTTTCGTTTTTGCTTTTGTGTGTGTTTTCTTTTGTCTTTGATGATAGGATATAGATGTTGTGATGAGTGTTGAGGTTGTTGGAGGCCATGTGTGGACCTTATGAGTTCGTTTGGAGTGAAGTGAAAGAGCACTTAGGCAAAGGAGGTGTTGGATGCTATCTCGGCCGAAAGAGTGCATGGGACCAACCGAAGTCGACCTCTGCAGGGAGTCACCTCGGTCTTGACCTCGGTCTAGATGGGGTGATGGTCCGACATCCCTCTATTGGCCATGTTTGCTCTGGTGTGAGCCCGTTCTTCAAGATGCAACTTGCAACTTCATCTCCATCCGTCACCACTTCACTTGAGTGAACCAGAATACTGACATCCCGGATTTTTGTATTGTGAGGACTTCTTTCACTCTTTGTTTAACTCTCACATTGGTGACAATGTGGTTTTAAGTATGGGGTGGGGTTGTAATGATTCCATACATGATCACATATGGGATAGTTTCGATTATATTTACACGTCTCTTTCATGTCTTGCATTGTATATAGTTATATCAAAATTCCAAAAAATCTAAATTTGAGTGAACCTAATGATGATTTTTGTTTTGTGGATTGGCTATGGATGGCCTTGTGTGTTGAATGAAATTATGCATATGTGGACTTGAGTACTTCTCTTGAACTCCATGTATGAATTGTGATGAAGATAGTTGTCTAGGTTTGAAGTAGATTTAATAGTCGAAATTGCATGCTAGTTCTTACACATCATCTAGGGATGATTAAGGCAATTCATTTCTCTCTTCTTCTCATCTTGATCATGTTGTTTGAAGCACCTCACTTGAATGAATAATTTGACCTCTTTTGACCCATCCGGGAATTAGGAGCATGATAGTGTGTTCAGTGTGTGAAAAGCAAGTGTGGGGTGTTGAAATTGATGAATGAATGTTGTGAATGAAGAAGTTGAATAAGTTGTGAAAAGTGTAGAAAAAAATATAGGTTTGGGAACTTCGGTTTTGATGACGAGTAACTCGGCACCATTCACAAAATCGGGGTGTTTGTTTCTTGCCAAAGGCGGATAAACCAATTGTCCTAACGAGCCTTGGTATGTGTGTCTGGTTTGAGGCACCTCGGAACAATCCCCGAGGACCATTAATCACCAAGGTTTCGGCTTTGGTACACCAATGTTAGTGCCTCAAGTGAATTAAAATAAAAAGAAAAAAAAGAAAGAAAAGAAAAGAAGGAGAAAAATACACTTTGGTGGATGAAGAACAAAAATGATGTAGTGGCTTAGTTTCTTTCCCGGATTAGCACCACTTGACCTAGAAAATCCCGCCCTTCGACACGTTTCTTGGCCTCTTCTTTCCTAAGTCCTTAAGACCTATTTGGATGTGTGTATGACTTAGTGATCTAGATTGGATTTTCTCATGATCACCTTGACACTTTCGATTTGCTCTTCATGCATGTTTTCAAGTTAAGTGTGATCGTCTTTCCGTACCTTTATTCCTTTGATACATGATTGCTTCTCCATTGCCATGAAACATCACTATAAAGGTGATCTATAACTTGAAGCACATTTCCAAAAAGATTTTTCTGTTTTTCCGCATTCATAACTCACGCCATCTCGTAGCCTACATTTGAACCTTTCTCGGGGACGAGAAAAGCGACAGGTATGGGGTATTTTGATGACGTGATTTATGACACTAGATTAGGCACTCTTTTAGGTAGTTTTTTCGTTCATTCATGCATGGTTTTGCCTATGTTCTAGACGTTTATGCTTAATCGAGTCATTTTGTCGGAATAGATGTCGACACAAACATTTGTCGGTTGTGTGGGTATTTTAGGGAGTTTTCATGCATTATTAACCACATCCGAGGATCAAGCCTCATGGCGACCCGAATTCAAGGTTCCAATGAAGTATGCCTAGAAAAAAGAAGAAGAAATTGACCTATATTGGTGCGAGTCATGCACCGGCTTTGAGTTTAGCCATGATCCTAGCCATGCAGCCACTTATCTCGGTCCAGCCCCACCCATCTTGGCCGAGATGCTCTTTTAAGGGATCGAGATCGCCGGCTGGAGCACCATGACACTTGGCACACATCTTCTAGCCCAAGACCTTTGGCTCCTTGTGATGGAGGAGAAGTGTTATAATGCGGCCTACACACATTTTGCAGGGGGGGCATTCGCACTATGATCTTAATTTAAAATCTCATTCTTGTTGGGCAAGCCATAGTGTGGGAGAAGAGAAGAAAAAGCTCCCATTGAAGAGAAGAAGAAGAACACACCATTTGATAGCTTTAGAGTGAGTTTTTGAGAGACTTGTAGTGACGAAAGTTGACGAGATTGTTGAGCTCGTTTTGAATCTACTCTTGGATGTTTGTAAACTTGTTCTAAACTCATCATTCAGCTTGTTCCTTGCTTTATATTGCTTCATTTCTTTTCATCTAACTATGGCATGCATGTGTGATGAAATGATGATTAATGATCTTAAGATGATTATTGTTGGCTAAGTAACAAGTTATTCTAGGGAGATGGATGAAAGGTTATGGCTAGGATAATGATAAATTGGATTTAGATGTATCTTAGGATAGTTTCTTGCTCGAAATCCCTAGCTTAATTTACAATCTCGGCCTGTTCTTCAACCATTTCGGACGAGATGTTCTTGATCCACCCGAGGTATGTTATTTGTTGTTCTTAATGCTTTATATCTTCATGTTAGGGAGTTTTAGAGTTGAAATCCTAGTGTTTGTTGAGCCTAATCTAGCTTAGGGTGACCTTTGTTAGTAGACTAAGTGAGGGGAGAGACTTAATCGGTAATTCCGGACCATAAGTATAGAAGATGACAAACGTTAGGTAGTAGTGAGCCTCAGAAGCCGCTATTGGATGGAGTGTGCTAGGATCATTGCTTAAGACTTGCTTTTCCGAGACTTACCCGGTAAGGAGGGGTTTGACCCCTAAGTATGACCCGGTTTGTGTAGAATTCCCAACCTTAGTTTCCTAGAGACTTATCCGGTGATAGGACCTTAGGTACGGGATTAGTGCACCATTAGACCTACCCGGTGATTGATCCTAGTAGTGAAACATTCTTTCCCAACATACCACAACTTGTCTTAGATTGATTAGAAGCTTGATTCCTTCTCATAACGGGATGTCCGAATCTCTAGAATCCGCTTTTCATACCTTGATATTATATCTTGTGTTTGTATTGTTGATTTGTTGACATTGTTGCTTAATTGTGATCTTTGCTTGATCACCTTAAAACCCATCCAAAAACATATGATTTTCATTTCTTTATTCCCTTCTCTGTTCTTATCTTATGCTTGCACTATCCATGATCATTACATGATTCAATTTCACCTCGGTCTTTGTGTTCGACCTCGGAATGCTTCCCTTTCTACTCTACGACCCATACATTGTGGGTTTCGCTAGGTAGTTTAGGATATTTTATCGAGTTATAAATTTAAGACTTTATGTGTGCGTGTTTTGGGCGAACAAGTTCTTGGCACTCTTGCCTTGGATTTGTGAACTCCACTCCTAGCGAGCAACAATAATGTCTCCAGATCTTCAAAGCATGAACTACCGTAACCAACTCCAAGTCATGAGTCAGGTAGTCCTCCTCATACGTCTTAAACCATCTAGACGCATAAGCAATCACTCTATCCCGCTGCATCAGGTTACATCCCAAGCCTAGCTTGGATGCGTCACTGTAAACCACAAAATCAACTTTTCCCTCTTGTTGTGCTAAGATAGGAGCGGAAGTCAATACCCTCTTCAGCTTCTCAAAACTTTGAGTACACGGCTCGGAACATACAAAGCGGGTAGTCTTCCTCAAAAGACTATTAAGTGGTTGGGCGATCACAAAGAAGCCTTCCACAAACATACGGTAATATATGGCTAAGCCAAGGAAGCTACGTACTTCCTTGACATTCCTCGGTGTCGTCCATGGTGCAATAGCCTTAATCTTTTCCGGATCAACCTTGATCCCTTCGGCGGAAACCACATGAATTAGAAAGGCCACCTCAGATATCTAAAACTCGCACTTAGAGAGCATAACATACAACTCTCTATCATCCAAAACTCACAACACAGTCCTCAAATGTCGTGCGTGTTCCTCTTTGCTACGAGAGTGCACTAGGATATCATCAATGAAGACCACCACAAACTGATCCAGGAAGTAGATGCAGATGCCATTCATTAACTCCATAAAGACAATGGGCGCATTCGTGAGCCCGAATGGCATCACTACAAACTCGTAGTGATCATATCGAGTCTGAAATGTCGTCTTAAGTATATCTTGCTCTCTCAGCCTCAGCTGGTGATATCTAGTGCGCAAATCGATCCTAGAGAACACAATCACTCCCTGAAGCCGATCCAATAAGTCGTCAATACGGGACAAATGATACTTGTTCACGATGGTCACCTTGTTTAACTCTCTGTAGTCGATGCATAACCGCAACGATCCGTCCTTCCACACGAAGAGGACAGGTGCACCCCACGGGGATACGCTAAGGCGTATGAAGCCCTTCTCAGCCAACTCCTCGAGGTGCTTCTTCAATTCTAACAACTAGATAAACGTCGTACGATATGGGGCCTTAGAGATCGGTCTCGTCCCAAGCTCTAACTCAATGCTGAAATCCATGCTCCGTTGCGGCGGTAAGCTAGTTGGCTCATAAAAAACATCGGTGAACTCGCACACGAAGGGAATGTAATGTAATGCTGGACGCTCGCCCTCTTTCATGAAATAACACCAGAAAGTATCGCAGCCCTGTGCGATCAGTCTTGCCGCTCGGACTGTGCTAATGATCGTACCCGATTTCCCAAGGTCCCAACCTCGAAAAACCTCAATCTGACCCATCGCGCTGGTGACTGACACGGTCCTCTTACCAATATCCAAAATCGGACAATGACGGTTCATCCAATCCAGACCTAGAATGACATCATCATGGTCTAATGACATGACAAAGAAGTCTACAAGTAAAACACGAGTCCCTAAACGAATGGGGCAACCACTTATCTTGTGGGTACCTCAGACCCTACTACGATCGTGTAAACCTATAATAAATGGTATCCCCTCTATCGTATCTAAGGCCAAATGCGCAACGCATGAATCGGAAATAAATGAGTGCGTAGCACCCGTATGAAAAAGAACATGAACAGGTGATCCATTAATACAAATGGTACCTGTAGCAGCTGGCGGTGGTGGCTTCTCAACACTCAACTCAAAAACACGGGCTTGTGCTCCTCTAGTATCTATGGTACCTCTGCCACGGCCTCTACCTCTACTTGGTCCTGGTTTAGAACCTTGAGTGTTGTCCCGGTGTCTAGTACTAAGATGACCTCTATCCGCCTCCAACAACACTAACAAGGGAAGAACGCTGCTGAGATGAAGACTTGCCCTGTCGGCAATAAACAGCTCGATGACCTAGCTTTCCACAAGAGAAGTCACTAACAGTAGCGGGCACTCAGGCCGGATATGTCTAGAATCACAGTAGTTGAAGCACTGTCGTCCCCTATCCGCAACCTGTGCGGTGGAGGGGTAACTCTGGCGTCTCTGGCTCCGTCCCGAACCTGACACTCCAACTGGTTTGACGAGTCCTTGTCTCTTCTCAGACCCTCCGGTCTAAGAAACCCTCCTATGTCCAGCTCTCTCTAGCTCATAAGCCGAGGCTCTATCATGATAATCTATCAGGGAATCACAATGGAAACCCACCATGTAGGAACGGGTAATCTCCATCACTCGGCGGGAGAACAAATACACATGTTGGTCCATTGAAGGTGTAGTTGGACCTAGTAATGAAAGTTCCTCTTGGAACCTCCTGATCACCTCGGATACATGAACGTCCTCAAAACCCACCTCGACAAAATCCTACAGTTTCTCCCTCCTCAGTGAGGCAGGGCATAAATGCTCTCTCATCAAACTCCTCATTTGGTCATAATTGGTGACTCGACTCTGCGTAGACCTCCACCAATGTTGGGCTAAATCACGGAATAGAGTCTGCCCTAACTCTTTCCGCCTATCATCTGGACATCTAATAGACTCAAGGGCTGAGTGTATATTGCAAATCCATAGCTCGACCTCAAAGCCCACCTTTCCAGCGAAAGGGGGTACTCCCATTTAGTGAAAAGCCTTTAAACAAGAATCAAGTCACGGTCATGTAGGCTCCTTGATGACATTAATTATATGTTATCATATTCATGCATATTGCGAGTATATTACCTCAGTTTTACATGCATTTGATGAGAATCATGTGCCTTTAAATCCATATTCACATATATTTCGAGAATAGAGGTCTACACGAATTCTTGATTGATTTGTAGGTAAAATGGTGGTGTTTTGGTGCAGAAATGGATCAATATCGGGCTTGACATCATGAAGGATCATGAAAGAGTCTTAAAGATAGGAAAATATATGGGAAGATATCACAGAAGAAGATAGAAGACGGAACTTAAAGATAACACGCTCAGAAGATAAAAATCGGAACAATATTTTAATAAATTGACTAATTTTCTCAGGGATGAACCGATTTCTATCTTAGATGATCCGATTCAGTGTAGGATTGCAGCAAAAGATCAAGATTTCAACCCTATATTTTCGCTATAAATAGAGGACGTTTCTCTACATCCTCAATCATCCAATAACAATCCAAAGAAGAGCTGGAAGCATCGAGAAAATCCTAGGAGAAGTAAGTTCGAAGATTTAAGTTCAAAATCGAAGCAAGAAAGACGTTCTTGAGTTTTTATTAGTTTTTCTAATTATTTTTTCATTGTGAACGCAATATTGGAGTTTGTTTTGAGTTTATATTTGGTTTTTGAGATTTTGAACCTTTGTTCAAGGATTTATTTGGTTTATTTCAAGATTCAAATTTTCTTTACTTTCTTTATTCAATATCTTTCTTGATTTTCATATTGTGTGTTATTGGCTAAAACCCTTGTGGTTCTAGGGTGATTGGTTGAAGATTGTGGTTGAGATGATGATAGAATGAACCTCACGTTGAGATTCGACCTTAAGAGTTGAGTTTTACCTTTGTAGAGAAGACAAATCGGGTTGCTCTTGAGGAAAATCGACCGATTTTTGTGACGAACATACGGATTTTTCTCCTTGTCGTACCTATCTTGCTTTATCTTTAATCTTTGGTTAATGATTGCTTAAACCCTAGCCTTGTTGAACGTTCTTAACCTATATCCGAGTGTGGGAAGAGACTTACCCGGTGATTCCCGCTCTTGGTTGCCAACGATTACAAGAACTAGGTAATAGAGGATTCAAAATCCTCTTTTGAGGTTGAGTGTGCCAAAGCCTTTAGCTTTATTAGTTAATCTGATTCCCTTGGTTTGTGTTTGGTTTGAAAGTATAATCCTTCCCTTAGAATCTCTATCTTATCGAGACTAACAATCCTTTATTTAGAGCCTTTGGGTTGAGACAAGTGGGTAGTGAAGACTTAACCGTACATTATCCCGTTTTAGAACATACTTCCTTACAATCCCAGTTCCGTCCATATATCCTTAGAAGTCTTGAATCGAGAAACACAATCGGATACTTTGATCTCTAGAATATTCTTTTCCCTATTAATACACAAGTTCTTGCTTTTGTCTTTATTATTTGCAATTTTTCCTTTGCTAAATTACTTTATGAATTTTGATTTCACCAAATCCCCGTGAATCGAGAATAACAATAAATACCAAGCATGCTATCACACATTTCCCATTTAATTATATTCAAAACATTAGACACTCAAAACCATATTTATGGTTATGACACGAGAAATATATCATTTTCACCTCTAGGTCCCATAACCATCTAGAGTGGAATCAAACGCACACCCCGTATACCATATGGAGTGGTGACGTACCCTGTCCGTATACCAGGTCTGGCATGCACTCAAAGAACCTCTCAGACTTCTTACAAAATGAAAAAGAAAGGTTATCACCGCCTGCTTCGAGGGGGCCAATCACGTCGGAAATAATCAATATCGCATGCAATAAAGCACATAATAATCACCACTCATGCATACATTCAATATTGGAATGCAGCTAAGTAAGTCCTATGGACTTACCTGAATCTCAAAATCACCTCAACCTCGACCAAACCTCCAATTCCCGTAGGAATGAGCATTGCCTAATAACAACGCATAAAGATACATTAAACTTCCTATCAATCAAAGGGATCACACTATAAGAGCCTTAGTCTGGAGGAACTGAGAGTGAGTGTTGAGGGTCCAGATTTAGCCTAGACCGCCCCTGCGTGAGCCAGGGACTGCCCCTGCGTTTTTCCTGCGCCGCACATGTGCCTCACATGGTCCACCCATGCGGCTCTATGGGGTTGCAGCCGTTTTCGTTGACTTTTGACTTGTAGTTTTTGGGCTGGCTTTCTATATAAGCCGTCCCTTACTTCCTGATGAGGGTTTACTTTATCCTTATCAGCTCCATCTTCTCCCTCACATTCGTCTTCTTCTCCTTCCTTCCTTCCTTTGATCTCTTTCTTGATCTTCTTGGATCTTTGTTAAGTTTGTATGAGTTTTGGTGTGGCTTTGTTGATGGATGATGCTTGTTGTGGTTGTTGTGCCTTTGTGAAGCCAGCCTTAAGGTTGTTGATGGTGTTCTTCCTCTGTTTAGGTTCAGCTTGGTGAGCCCTTCCTCCATCTCTTCTTATCTTTCTTCTTTCTTCATTATTTCCTTCTTTTCTTCATCTATAGCTTAGGTTCCACAAGTTTAATCTTGTGGCAACCTTTACAAGCTTCATTTGATGTATATATGTATGTGTACGTATGTGCTTGGCTGCTGGTTGGAGAAGAACTGAAGAGAGTCTAGTGAAGAAGCATACAAACGCTAGAAGTGTGCCTTCTACACACCAGCTGCCCCTACGCCAGTCTTGTGCCTCCCATGCGCCTTTGCTGTGAGCCACTCCTACGCCACCTTCTAGCCACTCCTGCGCCCACCTGCACCAGCTTTTCCTTGCTCTTGGTTCTGCAGGTGTGTCTTGCTTCTAGGCTTGCCTATAGGTGGCATTGCCTCTTCTTTTCCTAGGGTGTGAGTGTGTAGTACCATGCTAGGTGTAGCTGGGTGTGTGTTGATGATGTTATGATCATGTAGGTCTTGTATGGCTTTCGAGGATTTATAGGTTATGATGTTTAGGTTGAGGATTATCCTATGGATCCCTTGGGTCTAGGTGTGGCTCCTATGATTTATAGGAGATTGATACATCTCTATGCCTTGTTATAAGGTAGTGTCCCTCTCAAGATCAAAGGTTGATCGTGGTTGAGTTGTGCACGAGGTTGAGGTAAGTCCGTAGGACTTAATTAGCTACCATCCTTATTCTGGGTGTTTGCAGTGAGTATGTTATATGCTTAATATGATAGAATTTGATGTTGATTATAACGACCTATGTTTTATTGATAGCCCCCGTATGCGTGGCAGTGATAACCCTTCCCTTCATCATGTAAGGGGTTGGGGTTCTTTGTGTCCATGCCATCTGGTATACAGGAAGGGCGCAATCCATTCCCATAGGGTACACGGGATGTGTGACCACCACTACTTCCAGATGGATGTCAAGCCCAGAGGCGGGGGATGTATCGGTCCTCGTGGTCACATAGTTTATCATCTATCTATCTATCTATCTATCTATCTATCTATCTATCTATCTATCTATCATCTATCTATCTATCTATCTATCTATTATCTATCTATCTATCTATCTATCTATCTATCTATCTCTCTATCTATCTATCTATCTATCTATCTATCTCTCAATCTATCTATCTATCTATCTATCTATCTATCTATCTATCTATCTATCTATCTATCTATCTATCTATCTATCTATCTATCTATCTATCTATCTATTCTATCTATCTATCTATCTATCTATCTATCTATCTATCTTCTATCTATCTATCTATCTATCTATCTATCTATCTATCTATCTATCTATCTATCTATCTATCTATCTATCTATCATCTATCTATCTATCTATCTATCTATCTATCTATCTATCTATCTATCTATCTATCTATCTATCTTCTATCTATCTATCTATCTATCTATCTATCTATCTCTATCTATCTATCTATCTATCTATCTATCTATCTATCTATCTACTATCTATTATCTATCTATCTATCTATCATCTATCTATCTATCTATCTATCTATCTATCTAATACTATCTATATCTATCTATCTATCTATCTATCTATCTATCTATCTATCTATCTATCTATCTATCTATCTATCTATCTATTCTATCTATCTATCTATCTATCTATCTATCTATCTATCTATCTATCTATCTATCTATCTATCTATCTATCTATCTATCTATCTTATCTAATCTATCTATCTATCTATCTATCTATCTATCTATCTATCTATCTATTCTATCCTAATCTATCTAATCTATCTAATCTAACTATCTATCTATCTATCTATCTATCTATCTATCTATCTATCTACATCTATCTATCTATCATCTATCTATCTATCTCAATCTATCTATCTATCTATCTTCTATCTACTCTATCTATCTATCTATCACTATCTATCTATCTATCATCTATCTATCTCTATCTATCTATCTATCATCTATCTATCTATCTATCTATCTATCTATCTATCTATCTATCTATCTATATCTATCTATCTATCTATCTACTATCTATCTATCTATCTATCTACTATCTATCTATCTATCTATCTATCTATCTATCTATCTATCTATCTATCTATCTATCTATCTATCTATCTATCTATCTATCTATCTATCTATCTATCTATCTATCTATCTATCTATCTATCTACTATCTATCTATCTATCTATCTATCTATCTATCTATCTATCTATCTATCTATCTATCTATCTATCTATCTATCTATCTATCTATCTATCTATCTATCTATCTATCTATCTATCTATCTATCTATCTATCTATCTATCTATCTATCTATCTATCTATCTATCTATCTATCTATCTATCTATCTATCTATCTATCTATCTATCTATATCTATCTATCTATCTATCTATCTATCTATCTCTATCTATCTATCTATCTATCTATCTATCTATCTATCTATCTATCTATCTATCTATCTATCTATCTATCTATCTATCTATCTATCTATCTATCTATCTATCTATCTATCTATCTCTATCTATCTATCTATCTATCTATCTATCTATCTATCTATCTATCTATCTATCTATCTATCTATCTATCTATCTATCTATCTATCTATCTATCTATCTATCTATCTATCTATCTATCTATCTATCTATCTATCTATCTATCTATCTATCTATCTATCTATCTATCTATCTATCTATCTATCTATCTATCTATCTATCTATCTATCTATCTATCTATCTATCTATCTATCTATCTATCTAATCTATCTATCTATCTATCTATCTATCTATCTATCTATCTATCTATCTATCTATCTATCTTCTATCTATCTATCTATCTATCTATCTATCTATCTATCTATCTATCTATCTATCTATCTATCTATCTATCTATCTATCTATCTATCTATCTATCTATCTATCTATCTATCTATCTATCTATCTATCTATCTATCTATCTATCTATCTATCTATCTATCTATCTATCTATCTATCTATCTATCTATCTATCTATCTATCTATCTATCTATCTATCTATCTATCTATCTATCTATCTATCTATCTATCTATCTATCTATCTATCTATCTATCTATCTATCTATCTATCTATCTATCTATCTATCTATCTATCTATCTATCTATCTATCTATCTATCTATCTATCTATCTATCTATCTATCTATCTATCTATCTATCTATCTATCTATCTATCTATCTATCTATCTATCTATCTATCTATCTATCTATCTATCTATCTATCTATCTATCTATCTATCTATCTATCTATCTATCTATTCTATCTATCTATCTATCTATCTATCTATCTATCTATCTATCTATCTATCTATCTATCTATCTATCTATCTATCTATCTATCTATCTATCTATCTATCTATCTATCTATCTATCTATCTATCTATCTATCTATCTATCTATCTATCTATCTATCTACTACTATCTATCTATCTATCTATCTATCTATCTATCTATCTATCTATCTATCTATCTATCTATCTATCTATCTATCTATCTATCTATCTATCTATCTATCTATCTATCTATCTATCTATCTATCTATCTATCTATCTATCTATCTATCTATCTATCTATCTATCTATCTATCTATCTATCTATTATCTATCTATCTATCTATTATCTATCTATCTATCTATCTATCTATCTATCTATCTATCTATCTATCTATCTATCTATCTATCTATCTATCTATCTATCTATCTATCTATCTATCTATCTATCTATCTATCTATCTATCTATCTATCTATCTATCTATCTATCTATCTATCTATCTATCTATCTATCTATCTATCTATCTATCTATCTATCTATCTATCTATCTATCTATCTATCTATCTATCTATCTATCTATCTATCTATCTATCTATCTCTATCTATCTATCTATCTATCTATCTATCTATCTATCTATCTATCTATCTATCTATCTATCTATCTATCTATCTATCTATCTATCTATCTATCTATCTATCTATCTATCTATCTATTCTATCTATCTATCACTATCTATCTATCTATCTTCTATCTATCTATTCTATCTATCTATCTATTTACGATTTCAGTGAATGACTATTATATATAGATAATAAAATGGGGTAAATGTGTGATAGCATGTTGATGTGTTTTACCTTTCATGATTGTGCTTATGCATTACCTTATATACGTATGGTTAGCTACTGGTTTCATACCATGTTGTAGATGCCTTGTAGGATAGGTGAGCTGTTGAGTGATTTGGCAGGGTGATAGGACAAGGACTCTTGTACATTAGGAGGTTATAGCTTTTGGGGTTGTTTATGTTTCCCTCCTGCTTGAGGATGATGTTTTGCATACCTCCTGTGTGAGGGTTATATTTGATACTCGAGTGTGATCCTGTTTAGCTTTTGGTTGTACAGTTTTAATACAATTTTATGTATTTGTTTTCTATCTGTCAGGGCCATGTTGTAAGGTCCAGTGAACTTGTTGTTAGTCTAAGGTCAAGATCTACTGTGAGATTCTAGCCCAATGTGACACTCCAGTCCCACGGATTCGGGGTGTTACAGAATTGGTAATCAGAGCCTTAGGTTGACAACAATGGCAACTTGCTACCTACAATAAGGTTTGATAGGTAAAATAAACAGATGCCGAAAGGGGGTTTGACATTTTCAAAAGTTTTTGGTTTTAAGAGTGGTTGTTTTAGGATAGAATGTACGAGGAGTCGTCACCTCTGCCATGGATCTGTGTAGTATAAATATATATATATATATATATATAGACTATAGATCCTATGAGAACACTCCCTAACGTGAGAACATGAGAACAGATTCGTAATTATTATCAGTTTTGTTACGAATGTGCCATATCGTTTAATATATTATTCGTAGTTATTGTTGGTTGAGTGGATTATTCGTAGTTATTGTTGGATTCCTAATTATTATTATTCGTAATTATTATTATTTTTTATATCTACTCTAAATCTCAACCCTTAATACTCACATCCAACGGTGTACGATTGTTCTCATGTTCTCACGTTAGGGGGTGTTCTCATGGGAACCACACCCTATATATATATATATATATATATATATATATATATATATATATATATATAAATGTATTATAGACTATGTGTATGTGTTATATTATATATATATATACATTTATTTATACATATGGCCTATATAGAGCCTTATAAGTTAGGTGTGCATACCCCGCAGATGGCTAGGACTAGAGCTACTTCTATTGTTGGCCGAGGTAGAGGTAGACCACCTCTTCCTTTAGGTGTGATAGGATAGGGACTAGTTCCCGTTGCTGATCCACCTGTGGTGGAGGAGGTTCATGAGGAGATTGCTGGGAGTGTCGTTCCAGAGACGAGGAGTGGTGGATCTAGGAGACAGAATTCACACTGACTCTAGTATGATGACTCGGATCGTGTCTCCATGAGGGGGGCAAAAGTTTCGTGAGTACGTCCGACATGTTGAGAAGGCTGCCAAAGCAGGCAGATGAACCCTAGATCTACCGGGGAATGAGGGAGCATCTGAGATGTCCCATGGAGCGACTCTAGTGCCAGTTATGCCGGCACGTGTTTTGGAGACTGTTCTAGCTCTAGAGGAGTCTAGAGGGGCCTTGACCAAATACCTCGTTGAATGCATTTCATCATCTAGGCGTACCCCTTTTCTCTAGGAAGGTGGGGTTAGAGTATATTAGATGCCTTGAGGACAGACGGATAGAGTTAGTCCAGACTCTATTCCGTGACCTTGCTCACAGGTGGTGGAGGATCGTACGAGCTAGAGCCAATTACGAGCAGATGAGGAGGATAAATAGAGAGCAGTTTTGGCCCTACCTCATTGAGGAGGGAGAAGCTGTAGGATTTTGTGGAATCAGGCTTTAAGGATGTGCCGATTGCAGATGCCATCATCCGCTTCCAAACAAAACTAGCATTGCTAGGTCGAGCTACACCTTCTGAGGACCAGCATGTATACCTATTCTCCCCCTCGGCTGAGGGAGAGTACACGTTCGTACATGGCGGGATTTGATTGTGAAGTCCTTGGCAGATTACCAAGACCGGGCTTCTACTTATGAGCGCGAGTGAGCCAATTATAGGAGAGCTTCTCAGACAGGACGGTCTGAGAAGAGGGCTGCACACTGGGCAGACCAGTGGTGTTAGAGGAGCTTCTGGTTCTAAGAGGAACTAGAGACGTCAAAGTTACCCCTCATCTGCATTGACTGTAGAGAAGGGTCGACAGTGCTTCAATTGTGGTGATCCTGGACATATACGACCAGAGTGTACGAGGCCCCCAATGACATGTTTCACTTGTGGCGCGCAGGGTCATAGAGCTGCCTTTTGTAGGCGGGGAGGAGTTGCATCACAACAGGGTTTTTTCCCCTTCCAGTGTGGCGGGAGATGGTCAGAGGACACCTCAACAACAAACATAGGGACAACAGATAGTCCTGGATCGTCCTTCTAGTCAAGGATCTGGTCCCAGGCCGAGTAGAGGTAGAGGTCGTGGTGGGAGTACCACTAACACTAGAGGAGCTCAAGGTAGAGTCTTTGAGCTAAGGAGTGTATAGAAGCCACCTGCACCGGCTGCTACAAGTACCATTTTGCTTCATGGTTTACCTGTTATAGTTTTGTTTGATATGGGGTGCTACGCATTCCTTTATTTTTTACGTATGTATTGAGCGCTTGAGTTTAGCTACTATAGAGGGGATACCCTTTACTATAGGGTTACCTGATCGTAGTCAGGTCAGAGGTACCCATGAGATACGTAGTTGTCCCCTTCGTTTAGGGACTCGTGTGCTTCTTGTGGACTTCTTAGTCATGCCACTGATGCATGAAGAGGCCATATTAGGCATGGATTGGATGCGTAGACACTATTCGGTATTGGATGTTGGTAGGAGGATTGTGACAGTCTCTACCGAGGTAGGTCAGATAGAGGTCTTTCGAGGGTTGGGACCTTGGAAAGACGGGTTCTGTCATTAGTGTTGTACCAGCAGCGAGGCTGATAGAACAAGGATGTGATGCCTTCTTGTGTTATGCCATAAAGGATGGAGAGAGTCCAACATTGGAGGATATTCCAGTGGTCAGTGAGTTTGCAGACGTGTTTGTTGAGCCGTCTAGCTTGCCGCCTCAGAGGAGTATGGACTTCAGCACCGAGTTGGAGCCTGGTACGAGACCCATCTTGAAGGCCCCATATCGTATGGCGCCTATCGAGATGTTGGAGCTGAAGAAGTTGCTCGAGGAGTTGGTTGAGAAGGGCTTTATTCGTCCTAGCGTATCCCCATGGGGAGCACATGTCCTCTTCGTACGAAGAAGGACGGATCGTTGAGACAGTGTATTGATTACAGCGAGCTCAACAAGGTGACCATCAAGAACAAGTATCCACTACCTCGTATTGATGATCTGCTTCATAAGCTTCACGGAGCGACAGTGTTCTCCCGGATTGACTTACACTCAAGATATTACCAATTAAGGGTGAGGGCTCATGATGTGCACAAGACGGCATTTTGTACCCGTTATGGAAACTACGTGTTTGTAGTGATGCCATTTAGGATTACAAATGCCCCAGTAGTCTTGATGGAGTTGATGAACAGTATCTTCATCAATTTCCTTGATCAGTTTGTGGTGGTCTTCATTGATGACATACCGGGTGTACTCTCGTAGCAGAGAGAGCATGCCGGTCATTTGAGGACGGTTTTACAGATTTTGAGGGATATAGGAGTTGTATGCCAAGCTCTCTAAGTGCGAGTTCTGGATGTCTGAGGTAGCCTTCCTATGCCATATTATCTTTTCCAGTGGGATCATGGTTTGATCCGGTGAAGATCGAGTCTGTTGCAGCATGGACGACACCGACGAACGTCAAGGAAGTGCGGAGCTTTCTTGGCGTAGCTGGTTATTACCGACGCTTCGTGGAATGATTTTTTGTGATTGCCCGTCCACTGACGAGTCTATTGAGGAAGACTACCAGATTTGTATGGTTTGAGCAACGTGCCTAGAGTTTTGAGGAGTTGAAGAGGCGTTTGACTTTTGCTCCTGTCTTGGCACAACTAGAGAGTTCTGAGGATTTTGTGGTTTACAGTGATGCATCCAAGCTAGGCTTGGGATGTGTGTTGATGTAGAGGGGCATAGTGATTGCATATGCGTCTCGACAGTTGATGACGGTATGAGTAGAACTACCCGTCTCATGATTTGGAGTAAGCAGCGGGTAGTACATGCTTTCAAGATTTGGAGATATTACCTGCATGGTGCGGGCATGTCAGATCTTCACAGACCATAAGATTCTAAAGTATATTTTTACGTAGCGGGAGTTGAATAACCGCCAACGTCGATGGCTCGAGTTGATCAAGGATTTTAACCTTGAGATTTTGTATCATCCAAGGAAGGATTTAAACCACCCCTGCGGTTCCTGAAGGCCGCCCCTGCGGTTTAACGCCAGAAGCTTTACTCCGACTGTTTACACCACCTTTATGGCATTTAAGGTGGTTGTTTTAGGCCGGCTATTTACTCCTAATTAAGTGTCTTTTGTAGTATAAATAGTCCATGGCTGATGGCTAGAATGATCCATACTTTTTCCCCACAAAATCCATTTTAGACTTGAATTTTTCCATTATAATGAGTTGCTAACTCCCTTGCTACATTGGGTTGGTTTTGAAGTTGCTTTGTTACTTTGGTTGTAAGTTCTTTTTATATAAGTTTTTATTCAGTAATGCTTTGTGTTTCCTTGATCTCCATTGTTTAATTGCATGTTAACTATTACTTGAGATTGATCACCTTAGGTTCTAAAATGCATGTAAACAACTAGGATTAACAGGTTCCGGGTTCGGGTCTTTAATCTAGTAGCAACTTTAAGTAATAACGGGTTGTAATTAATTAAAGAAAAGGAACACAAATATAAAGATAAGTTTAACGGTTTTAATCTTCTCTTTATATCCCTTAGTCTTTGTTTGAATGCTAACTTGTTATTGTTCTGAAGGTTTACTGAACTTTAATAAGTTAAGTTGTATTGATGCCGGTTGGCTCAACACATATGTATGATCGAGACGGGAGATTACTTAAGAATTTATAAAAGGAACGCACCAAAGTAGCAATTGCATGCTTAGAATCAACCTAGTGTAGATTCATCCATTATTGTCTTACTTTTGTCGCATTAATCGTTTTCATAAGTTTTTGTGCATCAATTCAACCAACCCCCCCTTTGTGTCACGTGTCATTATAATCGATAATTGCATCTAAAACACCTTAACTCTCTTGGGTTCGACCCTTACTTAATCACTATACTTGTTCTTAGTGCTAAGTCGGGATTTACTTTTGATTGGATATAGACGACCATAGAAATATCTTCGGTCAAATTTTTGCGCCGTTGCCGGGGAGTTTTTGTGTTTTATTGTTATTATTGATTATTGGTTTGAACCATTTTTATGGTTCAAACCGTGCTACTAATTTCGGCTTTGCTTCTTTTGATCTATAAATTGAGAGGACGCACATTCGGCAACGAAGACAACAACAACTTCAACAAGAGATGGCTGACCGTACTCTTCGTCAACTTATGCAGCCCACCTTGGCTCAAAACCCTCTTGCGGTCGCTATACCAGCACTAGGGGAAGGAGTCAACTTTGAGCTCAAACCGGGCCTCATTCACTTGCTTCCATCCTTCCATGGGCTAAGTGGTGAAGACCCCATCAAGCACCTTGGGAAGTTCCACACCGTTTTTATGAGCATGAAGCCGGCCAACATAACCAAAGAACAAATCAAGATGAGGGCATTCGGCTTCACACTCAAAGATTCGGCGGATGATTGGTATTAGCACTTTCCATCCGGGAGTATTGACACTTGGGAGAACCTTCACAAAGCGTTCTTGGAGAAATACTTTCCAGCTAAAAGGCCAATAGCTTGAAGAAAGCTATAAGCAACATCGAGCAAGAGGCAACCGAAACTCTCTACGAGTACTTCGAAAGGTTTGCACGCCTCCGATCCTGATGTCCTTTTCACGGATATTCAACTCAAGATCTAGTCTTCTACTTGTTGTTCGCCACTAAGCGTGCGTGCAAATAAGCTTTAAATTTATAAAACTAGAATCAAGCAAGCGAACCCGCAGTGTACGGATCGGCGTAGTAAAACAGAATTTCAGAGTGTCGAACTCAAGGATTTGGGGGGAACAAATTCAGTTCGCAAATCGTCAAGCAAGTAAATGTAATAAGCTTTGCAAATATTGGGGAAAACAACAACCCCTAAAGATCCAGGTGTCTAATTGTAGCAATCGATTCAAGATATACTATACATATAAGGACAGAGTTAAGAATTGCAAAGGTATACTAAAGTAAAGTAATGTACGGTGAAGTTCCAAGACTTTATATGACTTATCTAAAGACACTCTCTATAAAGGTTGTTGAGGCTTCAGTATAGAAAGGATCTAAAGACAAGAATTAATCTCAAATACCCCTACTTGCAACCCAAGGATCAAAACTAACTAAAACGATTAAGGTTGTGATACTCGAAACCGTAATAGAGGATGTTGAGTCTCACTACTACCTAGAAAAGACAAGTCAAAGCTAGATTAAAGCTAATATTTAACCTTGGATCAAAGTAAAAGCAAAGTTCGTAAACTAGGTTAAATCACGGGCAGATCTTGAGTTCCACGGCCGTGGAAGCTCAAGAACAGACCGTGATCTTGGTTCGTCGACGAGATCTCTCTAACTCTCAGGTCCAATCAATTTACGATCGATCTATCATCATCTAAGTCCACAATTATTAGCCCTTCACCTTAGAATTGCTAAAGGGTTTTAGCCAATAACCATTGTCCATGATATCACAAATCAATTTAAGAAGAATGAAAGATGAAAACCTTCGAAAACTCAAATATAACTCAAAGTCAATCTCAATTCCGAAACACAAATCGGAATATTCAATGGATTCGGAATAGAACACAAAACCTCACAAAATCTAAGGCAAGTATGAAGAACGGGATGTCAATCCGTCTTCAATAACAAAACCTAGAAAAAGAGCGCAACTTCCGCCACACACGATCCTCCGAAATCCAAATTGCCGGCGCTTCCGGCAAGTCTTTCTCGAACTATCTCAAAGCGATCCTAAGCAAGGCTAAGAGAGGATAAGTCGTAAGCGTCCGTCCCCGAAACTCCCTTCTCTGACCCTTTTAAAAAGAAAGGATAAAAATAACCGTACCGGCCCACTGCGTAAATGATGTGCCAATAATTGGTTCGTCAAAAGATCGCCTAAATCACGGTCTCAAGGGATTCCACGACCGTGGTTTAGGACGTGGAATTGGGCTTACGGTCTCATATGAGTTCCACGACCGTACTTTAGGCCGTGTAACTCTCTGGAATGCTCCACGCTCATGATGCCAAGATCCACGGCCGTGGTTTAGGGCGTGGACTCTTCTACGGCCGTATTTTAGGGCGTGGAAGTGTAAATTGCTTGTGGTTTCCTTTGTGTCGTGTCATTCCTCATCCTAGCATCTCCTTTGGCTTCTTTGATGTGTTCCTAATCCTTGGATGTGCTCAAATCCTCTCCTATCTCTCTCAAATGGTCCGGTTTCAGCTTTTATTCACCTATAATTAACACAAAGCTAATGTAGACCTCCATATCGAAAATATAGATAAACTAGCTAACAAATGCTTCAATGCCTCATCAATGAACACTATAATGAACCAAAAACAACTAGAATAAGTGCCTAGAATATCACAATATTTCATGCTAACAACATACCCCATACTTGCCACTTGCTTGTCCCCAAGCAAGGTCTTTTGAAAGCTTAGAACATAAGTTAGGATGAAATATGCATGCAAACTCAAAAACAAAACATCTTTTAGGTAAATGTGCTTCTAGTCAATAGATCATTCTCAAACCTTGCTTCATTCATTCTTGAAACGCTTATATACATAACCAAAAGAATGTAAAAGAAACAAACATCATGAATTGGTTAAACTTCAATGTAAACATCATAACCTTCAAGCATTATCAAAATCAAGCATAAGAAACTTCAATTTAGATCACCAAGCCAAATATCATTCTTTTGATCTTAAGGACTTCCAAGTAAGGTCTAGAATGCGGAAGGGAGGGAAAACATAGAAGGAATGTGGTGCATGAATCCGGGAAAGTGGACAACTAAATCTTTTCTTTTTATTTTGATTTGCAACACCATCAATTTTGAGCTTTGCTCTCTTCTTTTCACATCATTTTTCGACTTTACTTTTGGAGTTATGGACAGCGGTGCACAAAAACCGAAGCCTAGGAGATTGGCGTTTATCAATTTCGAGATGCCTCAAACCTTTGATGCACATACCATAATCCGTTAGGAATATCGCTCAATCCAACTTTGGCAAGACACAAACACCCGGCTACGTGAATGGTGCCGAGTTACTCATCGTCATGATTGACTTCCCCAAACCTATTATTTCTATTCTTTGAATGCAAACAATTGCTTTCATGGCCCTCCCACATCAAACATGCCAAAACATAACTCCTCCAAATTCCCGGATAGGTAAGGGAGGCAATTATTTCATTGAGGGGCTAAATGGACAAAGAAAGGAGAAAGAAAGGTCGAATTGCCTTAATCATTTCATAAAGAAGTATAAGAACTTATCATGTGATTTCAACCTCGATTTCTCAATATGATTCAGATAAAACTTTTCACATTATGAAACTTGCAAGAAAGGATAATCAACACATTCAATTTCTTTTCAATTCATTATTCATTTAGGCATACAATTGTCATCAAAAACTCAATTCACAAGTAGTATTTATCATAGAAATCATCTCAACTCTTAGAAGCACAAAACCTTTTAGAATTTTCAAAATTTTTTAATTTTTATGGGCTTTTCAAAAGCTTTTTCATGCAATGCAATAATGAAACGTGTGACAATGAAATGAAACATGCAAAGTGTTCTCGAATCAAGGCAAGCAAAGTGAGTAGAGTTATTACAAACGATAGTCACACCCCACCCCATACTTGAGACAAACATTGTCCCTAATGTTCAAAAAGAAATAAAGAAAAGAAAGAAAAAAAAATGAACTCACAAGACGGCGGTGGAGCGGCTAATGCTGTCAATCATGCATGGTCATCACTGTGGTGGAGGCGGTGGTGGAAACGGGAAGAAGCTGGAGTCGAAGTTCCGCCGAAACTGTTGGCGTAGATGTCCCTCATCATCCTATCATGCTCATCAGCTCGTACGTCCCTAGCGTCCTGTCGGATCTCCAAATCTCCTACTCTCTTGGAGAGGTCGGTAGCCCAATCCGGCAGCTGCTCATACCACTCCGGTGCCAGGCTGTACCAAGCTGGTGCATCCTGTGGGGCTGGTGCTGACGGCGGCTGTGCATACCATGTCGGCGGAGCTCCCATCCACTCTGGATGTGATCTATACCAGTCAGGAGGGGTATCTACCCATGTAGGTCTCTCGCTCACATTGGCGCGGCGAGAGGAAGAAGCTCCTGAATGTCCAGCTAGTCGTGGTGACCGCCTAGGAGGGTCAAGGAAATGTGCCGGCTGATCCGGGAAATTGCCAAAGTCATGCTCCTCAACTCCTCCCTCAAAACCATCACCTCCTCATATCTCCTCCTCGTCTGCAGCCGGTACCTCATCGGGGATGTAGGGAGGTGCTACTAACCTATTCGCATGCATAGCAGTGAAGGTCTGCTTCCAATTATAGCGTCCAGCCATAATGGAATACTCAGGGAGCCATGGAATGCCTCTACCTCCTCTCTCCTCCCAAGGCATACCAACGGTGGGTGGACCGCGGTGCGTAGGGAAGATGATACCCCTCGTCATCAAATTGTTGAGACCTAAGTGTATCGCTGCAATCCTAGTGCAAACAAAAAAATCTATCCCCAACTGCCTAGCAATGTGGGTGACCATACCACCATATCCAATGTTCCCGCTCTCTTATTCTTGATCTTACTCATGGTGGAGGCTAAGAGGATAGCACAGTCAGCAGGTCTACCGTGCAACATAGCGTAAAGAAGGAATAACTCATCTGTGTTAATCTTCTGAGGGGTCTCGGTCCTAGGGAAAAGACACTCAGAAAGTACTCTATGGGCTATCTTCAAGGCTAAGTGATAGATGAGCTTAACCTTGGTGTCAACTGGCTGCTAGCGGTCCTCGCTGGCATAAATAATAGCAATATCCTACCAAAAATCCTTAGCATATACACCGCTAGGAAAACGACCATTGAAGGTCTCTTGGAACCCAAAGAAGGCTCCGAACTCCAAGATCGAGAACTCGTAGTTCTCCTCCATCAGCCAAAAGGAAAATGTCCTAATCATAGCACTATGCTTAAAAGAGATCACAAACTCTCTAGTAATCTCCCCATATGCGTCTTCCCTAATAGTGGAGAAGACGATCAAGCTGGCTCTATCTAGAAGCCATGTAAGGTCATTCACCACATTCAGCGGCTCTAACTCCTCAAGAACTAAGTAGCGCGGTCCTATGACCTTCCTCTTCTCAATCTTTTCTAAGGCATCGAGGTAATCCTCATGGATTTTTAGAATTCTAGGGGGTGGGGGTGATGGTGGCTCACTAGGGGGTACTTGGGAAGAGGAGGAAGCATCACCTTTCCTCTTCTTGCTTCTAGTAGACATTCTCCTTATCAAATCCATTTCAGAGAGAAAATTACGGCTTGTTCTATAACTTTCACGGCCGTGGTTCGCCCAGAGACCGTGGTTCGGTTCTGATTTGCTCAAAACTCAATCAATTCACACCAAATTCACCAGGCAACAGTCCTAGACTAATTTCAATCCAATTCCAATCAGTTCTCCTAAAAATTCTTGCAAAAATTGAGCCAAATCGACAAAGTAGAGAAAGAGAAGAAAACCTAGGTCTTGGATTCTTAAAATCCTAATTCCGTCTTCTGCAGAGATTGTTCACTTGATTTGTTGATTGGATCTTGTAGATGGTTGAATTTGCTTCACTTTTGGCTCAAGAATTGTTCGAATCGGACTCCGAACGAAGATTTGAGAGAGGGGGATTGGTTTCGGCGTTTTGGGCGTGAAATAGGGTCGTGGTTTGGGAATTTTGTGTTGTTTTTGTGAAGAAGTTGGTTTATATAGTGACCGTAAAATTTTTGGAAAATCACGGTCACTCGGGGTGTTCCACGGCCGTGGTTTTGTACGGAACCGTGGTTTTGGTGATTTTTCTCAGATTGTTTTTTGCAAATTATGGTCACTGTAGCTTCCACGACCGTGGTTTAGGGCGTAGAACTCTCTGTAATGTGCCAAAATCCAAGTTTCGTCAATTTTCTTCAACTTTTTCCTCTCCCTTGCCTATTCCATTGCTCCTACATCCAAAAACAAAACATACCGGAAGGTATCAATGCAAAACGAAACAAAAACGTCTAATACTAATTTAATCTACGAATGAAAAACATAAGTGCAATACCTTGGGTTGCCTCCCAAGAAGCGCTTGTTTAAGGTCAGTAGCTAGACCGTACTTGCACTTATTCGATGCGGTAGGTGCGAACTCCTCAGCTTGGAGTTCCATTGAGTACTTCTTGAGTCGTTGACCGTTCACCTTGAAGCTTCCGCCCTTTTCACCCCATACTTCAACTGCACCATGGGGAAAAACACGTTTGATTAGATAAGTTCCAGTCCAATGAGATTTAAGCTTACCTAGGAAGAGACGAAGTCTTGAATTAAAGAGGAGAACTTGATCTCCTTCCTTGAGGTCTTTTGGAATGATATGCTTATCATGCCAACGCTTCGCTCTTTCTTTATAGATCTTGGCGTTTTCGTAGGTGTTTAAGCGAAGTTCTTCAAGCTCGTTAAGGTCCAAGAGGCGCTTCTTGCCCGCTTCCTTTATGCTGAAGTTCAACCACTTTATTGCCCAATACACCTAATGTTCCAGCTCTACCGGTAAGTGACAAGACTTCCCATACACAAGGTTGAATGGTGTCGTTCCTATGGGAGTCTTATATGCAATCCGGTATGCCCACAATGCATCATCTAGCTCCAAAGACCAATCTTTCCTTGTCCTTGAAACTGTCTTCTATAGGATTCCTTTAATCTCCCGGTTCGAAATCTCCACTTGTCCACTCGTTTGTGGATGGTAAGGGGTGGCGATCTTGTGAGTCACCCCATACTTAGCTAGTAGAGCTTCGAATCGTCGGGCAATGAAGTGAGAGCCTCCATCACTAATGATAGTCTGTGGTGTCCCAAATCATGGGAAAATGGTCTTGTTAAAGAACTTAACCACAACCATGGAATCATTAGTAGGAGAGTCAATCACTTCAACCTATCTCGAAACATAACCTACAGCTAGAAGTATGTATTGGTTTCCACAAGATGATGGGAAAGGTCCCATGAAATCTACTCCCTAAACGTCAAAGATTTCTACCTCCTGAATGTTGTTAAGAGGCATTTCGTTTCTCCTAGATATGTTCCTTGTTCTTTAACAAGCATCGTAGCAGGAAACAAAGGTCTACACATCTTTAAATAAAGTAGGCCAAAAGAATCCAGATTGCAATACCTTAGTGCTAGTCTTGTTCGAGCTAGCGTGTCCTCCACAAGGTAGTAAATGACAATGACGGATGACGCTTTGCATCTCGTCTTCCGGCACACATCGTCGAATGATGCCGTCAAGACCTCTCTTTAAGAGGAGAGGTTCATTCCAAAATTATTCCTGGACATCCTTAAAGAACTTCTTCCTTTGTGCATAGGATAATCCGGGCGGTAATTCCTGGTAAACCAAATAGTTAACAAAATCAGCAAACCATGGTTCGTTACCTTTACTAATCTTGTCGATGCACTCCTCTATGATGTGTAAATGCTCGTCCGGAAAGGAGTCATCTATGGGTATATGGTCGTCCTCTAGATGTGGTAGACGACTCAAATGATCCGCAACAGAATTTTCCGAACCCTTCTTGTCACGGATCTCTAGATCGAATTCTTGTAGGAGAAGAATTCATCTAATTAGCCTTGGATTCGCACCCTTCTTTACAAGTAGATACCGGATCGCAGCATGATCCGTGTATATAATCACCTTTGCACCTACAAGATAAGAACGGAACTTTTCAAATGCATATACAATTGCTAGAAATTCTTTTTCGGTAGTGGCGTAGTTAAGTTGTTCTTCATCTAGCGTCTTGCTAGCATAGTAGATAGCGTGGGTTCGTCCTTCCTTCATTTGCCCAAGCACAACTCCTATAGCTACGTCACTTGCATCACACATAACCTCGAATGGAAGATTCCAATCTAGAGGTTGAATGATCGGGGCTGAGATTAGAGCTTCCCGAATCTTATGAAACGCATCTAAACACTCCTGCGAGAAATCAAAAATTGCATCCTTCATCAATAGGTTAGTAAGCGGTTTTGATATCTTAGAGAAATCCTTTATGAAGCGTCTATAAAATCCAGCATGTCCTAGAAAGCTTCTTATCCCTTTCACCGAATATGGGGGAGGGAGCTTTTCTATAATTTCTATCTTAGCCTTATCTACTTCAATCCCTCTACTAGAGATCAAGTGTCCTAACACAATGCCTTCTTTCACCATAAATTGACATTTCTCCCAATTAAGAACTAGGTTAGTGTCTTCACACCTTTGTAGCACAAGAGAAAGTTTAGAAAGACAATTATCAAAAGAGGAACCATAAACAGAAAAGTCATCCATGAAAGCCTTCATGATTTCCTCTATATACTCCGAGAAAATAGCCATCATGCACCTTTGAAAGATGGCTGGGGCGTTGCAAAGCCCGAACGGCAATCTCCTATAAGCAAACGTACCCCACGGGCACGTGAATGTGGTCTTCTCTTGATCGTCCGGATGTATCGAGATCTGAAAGAAACCACTATAACCGTCAAGATAACAGAAATGTGAGTGTTGTGCTAACCTCTCAAGCATTTGATCGATGAATGGTAATGGGAAGTGATCCTTCCTTGTTGCGTTGTTTAGCTTATGGTAGTCTATGAACATCCTTCATCCCGTCACGGTTCGTATAGGAATGAGCTCATTGTTCTTGTTGGTGATGACTGTCATTCCTCCCTTCTTTGGAACAACCTGTACGGGACTCACCCACTTGCTATCGGAGATAGGGTAGATGATATCTGCATCAAGTAGTTTAAGAATTTCCTTCTTGACAACCTCCTTCATGGTTGGATTTAACCGCCTTTGAGGTTGTCGCGAAGTTCTAAAATCTTCTTCCATTAGGATCTTATGCATGCATAGTGAATGCTTAATTCCTACTAGATCCTCTATAGTGTAACCTAAGGCTTTCCTATGTTTCTTAAGAACAACCATAAGCTTACTATGTTCATCTATACTTTGATCAGAACTAACAATTACTGGAAAGGTAGAATTAGGTCCTAGAAATGCGTACCTTAGATGTGCGGGAAGTGGCTTCAATTCTATCACTATTGGACTCTCTAATGGCTCTTGAGGAGTGTCCAATCCTTCCTTAGAAGTTTCTAAGGGTATAGAAGTTGTTGGAGAAGAATCAAGAGAAGTGGTAGAAAGAACGTAATTGTCCTCAGATTTTCCCAAAATTACGGCACCTCTGTTTCCTCCACGGCCGTGGTTTTAGGCGTGGAAGTCAATTACGGCAACTCTGCTTGTTCCACGGCCGTGGTTTTGGCCGTGTAACTTACTGGAGTCCTCTGAATAGCTAATTACGGTCCTGTTGGTGGAAACGACGGCCGTGTAATAGCATGACTGGACGTGATTCCTCACGTTTTCTGACCCATCATAGAGTTTTTCAAACTCTTCTTCATACACTTCCTTTTCATTCTCTAAAGCTTCAATTTCCTCATTGCATTCCTCTTCTTCTCCTATGTCCATAATGCTCATAGTGATCACCTTTTGCAAGGGATCTTTGAAGAGAATCGAACTTACTTCCTCTCTAGATAGCTCTTCGTCATGAATGTTGTATATTTCCTCTTCAAGAGTTGATTCTTTCATCAAAGTGGAAAGAATAAACTCTACCTTTTCCTCTCCTATGTCGAAGGCGAGTCTAGCATTCTTGCAATCAACCATATAACCGGATGTTGCAAGAAACGGTCTTCCGAGTATGATCGGGACCGGACTATCTGCAGGAATGTCAAGCACAACAAAATCTGTTGGAACATAGAACTTACCAAGCTTGACCGGGACGTCTTCAACTATACCGATGGGTCGAGTTATGGATCGATCTGCCATGTATAACGTCATCTTTACCGGTTTAGGTTCGCCTTAACCTATCTTCCTGCATAAGGCAAGCGGAATGATGCTAACGCTTGCTCCTAAATCACATAATGCATCATATGTGATGTCTCCCACTCCTATGGGAACACAAAATGACCCCGGATCCTTCAGCTTTGGGGGCATCTTTTCCTTCATCGTCTTAATGAGATCCGACGAATCCGAACTCATCTTGACTTCTCCAAAGTCTTCTAATTTCCTCTTGTTAGAGAGGATCTCCTTTAAGAACTTTCCATAAGCTAGGATACCTACAATTGCATCAATGAAAGGTATATTAATATGCAGTTTGCTCATGAGTTCAATGAACTTACCGCATTGTTTGTCTAGACGCGCTCTTGCTCTAGATTGTGGGAATGGTAGGGGAGGTTTGTAAGCTGGAGGAGGAATGTAGATGTCTTCCTTCTCCTTCCCCTTTTCCTTCTCCTTTTCGACGGGAACTTCCACAAACTTAGGTTGCGGGTCGGTGGTTGTTGCTCCGCTCCTAGTTGTGATAGCCATCACCCTTCCTTTAGGGTTATCCTCCGTCTTTCCTCGAAGTTTTCCTTGATTCCTTGGAAATTCCTCAGCATTGCTAAACATTTGGTTTTCTAAAACCTTTTTGGCTTTATAAACCTTAGTAATGTGATTATCCAATCCTTGAAGCTTTCCCAAAATTGTTTCCAACATGGGATTGGGCTTATCTTTTCCCGAAGTGCTTCCACTATTAGATGTTTGCCCCTGACTTTTCAAAGGAATGGAAGAAGAAGATGGTGGAGTTAGTGAATTTCCTGAATTGGGATAAAAATTACCGGAGTTTTGTTGTTGGTTGGAACGCCAATTGTTGTTGTTTGAACCCCTATTGTTGTTCCAATTGTTATTCCGGTTGTTGTTGTTGTTCCAATTGTTCCGGTTGTTTCGATTTGTGTTCTCATTCCTATTGTGGTTATTTTTGTTTCCTAAATAACCAACATCTTGCTTTTTAGGCTTTGGAAAGCTATCCTTGATGACTTCCTTCAATTCTTTAATCTCAGTGTTCAGAGAAAAGATTTGAGTTTGAGCAGCTTGTGTTAGCTTTGCTCCTTGTTCCACTCGATTTGCTTCTACCATCCGGTGAGAATACTTCTCAATGACTCGGGCTTGCTTCTCAATGAATTCCCAAGCATCATCTTCCCTCATGTCCATGAATGTGCCACATGAAAGGGATTGGAGCTTGAACTGTGTTTCCACATCCAGCCCCTTATAATATATCTCCAATAGCTCTAATTTGGAAATGCCATGGTTTGGGCAATCCAATAGTAAATCCTGAAAATCTTTCCCAAGACTGAAACAAACTTTCGTTAGATCTCATAGAAAATACATTAATCTTACCTCTCAACTCCGCCGTCTTGGATGGCGGAAAGAATTTGGTGAGGAACTCCGAAGAAAGATCCTCTCATGTGTTGAGTCTTCCATTTGGAAGAGCTTGATACCAAGATAAAGCTTTCCCTTTCAAAGAGAAAAAGAATGGCTTGATCTTGTAATTGTTGGTGGTTGCATTCTTTGGCTTCATTGTCTCCATCAAGATCTCAAAATTTTGTAAATGTTGATGTGGAGATTCAATACTCCTTCCTCCAAACCGATTTTGGAGAATGATGGTAATAACTTGTGGGTTGAAGCTAAACCCCTGAATATCATCAGCATCAAAGTTCACACCTTGACGGCTTGGTTGCTGAATTGGATCCATCCTTTGGCCAAGAGTTCTTGGATCTTCATCTACACGAGCGGCTCTCGCACCCCCAGCCGGGACACGATAATTGGCAGCCGGTCTTGGATTATTCTGATTCGCATTGATCGTCGGATCAATGTCCTCTAGTGGTGGCATGGAAGAGTCGCTATCCTCATCGGATGAGTCGGTTTTAACCGATCTTGCCGGTTTCCTTCTCTTCTTCTTCTTGGAATTGCTCATCTCCAGCCTCATTTGAAGCATCATATCCTTGAGCTCATCAATTTGTAATTGATGACGGTCTGATTCTTCCTTGCGAGTCTTCTCGCTCCATCTAAGTCGAGCTTCGGATTCTTCCAACCGATCTTGCTGTTTTAGGCCGGCTATTTACTCCTAATTAAGTGTCTTTTGTAGTATAAATAGTCCATGGCTGATTGCTAGAATGATCCATACTTTTCCCCACAAAATCCATTTTAGACTTGAGTTTTTCAATTGTAATGAGTTGCTAACTCCCATGCTACATTGGGTTGGTTTGAAGCTGCTTTGTTACTTTGAATGTAAGTTCTTTTTAATATAAGTTTTTATTCAGTAATGCTTTGTGTTTCCTTGATCTCCAGTGTTTAATTGCATGTTAACTATTACTTGAGATTGATCACCTTAGGTTCTAAAGTGCAAGTAAACAAGTAGGATTAACAGGTTCCGGGTTCGGGTCTTTAATCTAGTAGTAACTTTAAGTAATAATGGGTTGTAATTACTTAAAGAAAAGGAACACAAATATAAAGATAAGTTTAACGGTTTTAATCTTCTCTTTATATCCCTTAGTCTTTGTTTGAATGCTAACTTGTTATTTGTTCTTGTAGGTTTATGGAACTTTAATAAGTTAAGTTGTGTTGATGCCGGTTGGCTCAACACATATGTATGATCGAGACGGGAGATTACTTAAGAATTTATAAAAGGAACGCACCAAAGTAGCAATTGCATGCTTAGAATTAACCTAGTGTAGGTTCATCCATTACTGTCTTACTTTTGTCGCATTAATCGTTTTCATAAGTTTTTGTGCATCAATTCAACCAACCCCCCCCCCCCCCTTGTGTCACTTGTCATTATAATCGATAATTGCATCTAAAACACCTTAACTCTCTTGGGTTCGACCCTTACTTAATCACTATAATTGTTCTTAGTGCTAAGTCGAGATTTACTTTTATTGGGTATAGACGACCATAGAAATACCTTCGGTCAAATTTTTGCGCCGTTGCCGGGGAGTTTTTGTGTTTTATTGTTATTGTTGATTATTGGTTTGAACCATTTTTATGGTTCAAACCCGTGCTACTAATTTCAGCTTTGCTTCTTTTTATCCAGAAATTGAGAGGACACACATTCGGCAACGAAGACAACAACAACTTCAACAAGAGATGGCTGACCGTACTCTTCGTTAACTTACGCAGCCCACCTTGGCTCAAAACCCTCTTGCGGTCGCTATACCGGCACTAGGGGAAGTAGTCAACTTTGAGCTCAAACCGGGCCTCATTCACTTGCTTCCATCCTTCCATGGGCTAAGTGGTGAAGACCCCATCAAGTACCTTAGGAAGTTCCACACCGTTTATATGAGCATGAAGCCGGCCAACATTACCGAAGAACAAATCAAGATAAGGGCATTCCGCTTCACACTCAAAGATTCGGCGGATGATTGGTATTACCACCTTCCATCCGGGAGTATTGACACTTGGGAGAACCTTCACAAAGCGTTCTTGGAGAAATACTTTCCAACTAAAAAGGCCAATAGCTTGAAGAAAGCTATAAGCAACATCGAGCAAGAGGCAACCGAAACTCTATACGAGTACTTCGAAAGGTTTGCACGCCTCCGATCCAGATGTCCTATCCACAGATATTCAACTCAAGATCTAGTCTTGTACTTGTTGTTCGCCAGTAAGCGTGCGTGCAAATAAGCTTTAAATTTATAAAACTAGAATCAAGCAAGCGAACCCGTAGTGTACGGATCGGCGTAGTAAAGCAAGAATTCTAGAGTGTCGAACTCAGGGATTTGGGGGAACAAATTCAGTTCGCAAATCATCAAGCAAGTAAATGTAATAATTTTTGCAAATATTGGGGAAAACAATAACCCTAAAGATCCAGGTGTCTAATTGTGGCAATCGATTCAAGATATACTATACATATAAGGACAAAGTTAAGAATTGCAAAGGTATACTAAAGTAAAGTAATGTACGGTGAAGTTCCAAGACTTTATATGACTTATCTAAAGACACTCTCTATAAAGGTTGTTGAGGCTTCAGTATAGAAAGGATGTAAAGACAAGAATTAATCTCAAATACCCAAACTTGCAACCCAAGGATCAAAACTAACTAAAACGATTGTGACACTTGAAACCGAAATAGAGGATGTTGAGTCTCACTACTACCTAGAAAAGACAAGTCAAAGCTAGATTAAAGCTAATCTTTAACCTTGGATCAAAGTAAAAGAAAGGTTCGTAAACTAGGGTAAATCACGGGCAGATCTTGAGTTCCACGGCCGTGGAAGCTCAAAAACAGACTGTGATCTTGGTTCGTCGACGAGATCTCTCTAATTCTCAGGGTCCAATCAATTTACGATCGATATATCATCATCTAAGCCACAATTATTAACCCTTAACCATAGAATTGCTAAAGGATTTTAGCCAATAACCATTGTCATGATATCACAAATCAATTTAAGAAGAATGAAAGATGAAAACCTTCAAAAACTCAAATATAACTCAAAGTCAATTTCAAATCCGAAACACAAATCGGAATATTCAATGGATTCGGAATAGAACACAAAACTTCACAAAATCTAAGGCAAGTATGAAGAACGGGATGTCAATCCATCTTCAATAACAAAACCTAGAAAAAGGGCGCAACTTCCACCACACACGATCCTCCGAAATCCAAATTGCCGGCGCTTCCGCCAAGTCTTTCTCGATCTCTCTCAAAGCGATCCTAAGCAGGGCTAAGCGAGGATAAGCCGTAAGCGCCCGTCCCCGAAACTCCCTTCTCTGACCCTTTTATAAGAAAGGATAAAAATAACCGTACCGGCCCACTACGTAAATGATGTGGCAATAATTGGTTCGTCAAAAGATCGCCTAAATCACGGTTTCAAGGGATTCCACAACCGTGGTTGAGGGCGTGGAATTGGGTTACAGTCTCATATGAGTTCCACAACCGTACTTTAGGCCGTGTAACTCTCTGGAATGCTCCACTCATGATGCCAAGATCCACGGTCGTGGTTTAGGGCGTGGACTCTTCTATGGCCGTATTTTAGGGCGTGGAAGTGTAAATTGCTTGTGGTTTCCTTTGTGTCGTGTCATTCCTCATCCTAGCATCTCCTTTGGCTTCTTTGATGTGTTCCTAATCCTTGGATGTGCTCAAATCCTCTCCTATCTCTCTCAAATGGTCCGGTTTCATCTTTTATTCACCAATAATCAACACAAAGCAAATGTAGACCTCCATATCGAAAATATAGATAAACTAGCTAACAAATGCTTCAATGCCTCATCAATGAACACTATAATGAACGAAAAACAACTAGAATAAGTGCCTAGAATATCGCAATATTCCATGCTAACACTTGTACAATGGCTTGCTAGACAATGAAAGGAGGATCGTCGATGCGGCTTGCAGAGGTAATATTCTTAACTCTACTCCTGACCTTGCTTTGGAAAAGATACAAGAGCTAGCGGAAGGAACTCGGAACTTTGGAAGGACCCCGGGTAAGAAAGGAGTTCATGCCGTGAGTTCCGGGAAGAGCGAGATTTCCACCGAGCTAGCGGAATTGAAGGAAATGGTGAAGAGGCTAACACTTATGGGAACACCACAACAGCTCAAAGCTTGTGGAGTTTGTGCTGACCCGTATCATCCAACGGACATGTGTCCACAAGTTCAAGATGACGATGCTGAAGTAAACGCAATGGGTTATGGGCAACCACAACAGCAAAGACCTAGGAACGATCCCTATGCACAGAATTTCATGCCAAATTGGCGTGACCAACAGAATTTTCATTAGAGGGATCAACAAAACCAACAACAACAGCCCCGCCAAGGTAAGTATCACTCAATTGAAGATATGGTGCAGGTTTTGACTAAACACTTTGCTACTCATGTCCAAACAACAGAATCTAGCATCAGAAACCTTGAGAAACAGGTTGGTCAAATGGCGGAAGCCATTACAAAAATTGAAACCACGACCTCCGGCGGATTACCCTCTCAAACGGTTATAAACCCAAAGGTGATGTTGGAAGAGGCTAAATCATAGAGGAAGAGTCCCTGCGTCGAGCCAACGACGTAAAACAAAGGCGTTGCTCGGGAGGCAACCCGAAGAAATAAAAGGAGGAGGTTCGGTCAAGAAGACCGCCCCAGCGGATCTAAACCCCGCCCCTGCGGCGACACCTTGGCCAGCGCCACTCCCGGCGTTGGGCCTGTGTCTGCTCACGTAGGTCACCACCCCCGCGGTGCCAACCCTACGCCCCTGCGGCGGCAACCCTTGACACGCACCCTCAGCTCCGCCCCCGGCGCTGAGGCTGCGTACCGCCTCTCTCCTCTCACCGCCCCTGCGGTACAGTTAAGGAAAGAAAACAAAAATACACTTCCTAAAAATAACCCACATCTACCACCCTCTCCACTCCCTATCCATTCACTCTTCGAAACCTAGCCGTCTCACCTCCCACGCCCTTGCGCCCTCCAACAACTCATCGCCACCACCTCGTCGCGCCCATGCGCCACCTCCGGCAACCTAGTGGCGCCATCCCCTTACCAACACGAAAAACCTCCACCACACACAACCTTTCCACTCTCGCTTGATTGCTCCACCTCCGGCGACTGCTACAACAACAAATGAAAACACCGGAAAAGCCCCATTGCCACCACCTTCGTCGAACAACCAAATCGCCTTCTACTCTTCGCCCGCACCTACGCCTGCAAGCTCCCGCCCCTGCGTCAAACCGCACCTGCGCCTCTGGCAGCCGCCCCTGCGGATATTACGACAGAAGGTTCGTTTTTTGATCAGATTACTGAACTTTCTAACTCTTTTACTTGATCAATTGCAAGATATGGAACCACAAAGGAAATACAAGTTGACGGAAGGTGAGAAGGATCGGTATAGGATTGCTCAAAGCCGGGAGGTGCATGCAACCCGGTTCCTTGATATTTCCACTTTGGAAAATATGGGGATGTTGGAAAGTATGCAGGAATTTCTAAACAATGCCGGATTGGGTGATTTTCTGATAAAGAACGCTCCAACACACCCGACCTCGGCAGACAGTTTATAGCCACATTCAAAATGGAGACGGAAGACCAATTATGTGGTGGGCTTTCATTCAAGTACAACAAGAGGAAATACACATTGGATTACACCCAAATACAGGAGGCATTAGGGGTGACCATAGCAGCCTATGATGACTGGATAGAACCCATTTCGACGCCTGATTTGTTGGAATTTTGGCAGGCCGCCAGTAGGTCAGAGTTTCATGCAGGAGGTGAGTACTCCAACAAATTCACTCACCCTTGTTTGAGGCTCATCTCAAAGGTCTTCATGAGTGTCTTTTGTGGACACAAGGAGGAGAATAAGGTCGCTCTCAAGGACCTTCCATTGATATATGCTTGCCTCTCCACGAATGATTGGGTGCCGGATTGGGTATATCTCTTCCTTACCGCTCTTAAGCGGATTAGGAAGAATGAGCCTCGGGACATCGTTGGAGGTGGGATCATATCATTACTAGCTGCACAAGCAATGGATCTTCCTCCATTGGAAGAGGGTTTGGAGGCACCCTTATACACCGAAGGATTATTGAAGAGGTCCAGGCTCCTCAAGAGAGACGGGGAGCATCGGTTCTGGATCTCCCTTGCAGATGGGAGTCACATCACATATCTGCCTCGTCGACTCCCATTGGGAGAAGAGCTCTCCGACCTATATGTACCGGCAGACCCTGTCCCTCCGAGATGGCCTCAAGTTGATATTGTTGGGAGGTACGCAGCCGGCTCTAGCAGGGCCCACACCACTGATGAGGAGATGCCGACGGCGGGACACGACAGTCAGACCAAGGAGAGTCTGTAGGCTCAGATGGCAGCTTTGACTACACAGCACCAGGCATGGAAGACCGAGTACCAACGGTCCATGCTTGAGCAACAGCAGGCGTGGCAGTCCAGGTTCGCCTCCTCCATGACCACTCACTTTGACCGCCGTCAGGCTGCTTGGCAGGCGGCTCATCAGCAGTAGTTGGAGACTCATCAGCTAGCTTGGCAAGCTAGCTATGAGACTTCATTTAGAGAGAGGATGGAGGCTCATGAGGACTGTATTGATACCCTTCACCGCCGCCAGGAGCAATTCTTCCGCAACTTTCCCTACCCGCCGGAGGAGGGTCTAGGTGGTCCATCCGGACCACCCCAGTGAGGGGTACATTTCTTTCCCTTCTCCGACATTTATCTTTGACTGATTTTCACTTTGAGGACAAAGTGTACTTCAAGTATGGAGGAGGGATATATCATTGCTTTTATAGTTTATTGAGTAGTTTTTGTCATTTGTTTTTGCATTGTTGAATACAGTTTCATTCGAAAAAAAAATGAAAAAGCCAAAGAAGTGAAGAAAGGCATGAAAATCCTTGGATAAACTGAAAACCCGAAAGGGCGGTTTAGGTAAAAAGAAGGTAGTCCGACCAACCTTAGGTTGGTGCAAAATTGGACTTGAGGGATGTGAGTTTAAGTGAGAAAAGAAGAAGAGTGGCAACGTGAAAACCCAAAAGGGCGCCTTGGCAAGATGAGCGACAACGAGTGTAGGTTTCCCTTCCGGCGTTTCGGCGACATAAGAAGGGGAGTCATAAGGAGGTTGTCCGGGTAGGCCACTCTTGGAGCTATAAGGATGGTAGTATCTTTTTTTCTCACAATTCCTCTCTTTTCCTTCTTTCTTTCTTGGCTTTTCCCTTGTTTTGCATTATTTTTCTGCTTACTCATGCTTCCTGAGGCCTTTGAGTCTAGTTGATGACATTTGTTTTTACTCGGGACGAGTAAAAGGTCAAAGTATGGGGGAGTTTGATAGGTGATGGAATCACTATCAATTAGGGTAGTTTATAGAGTCTTTTTATTGCATTAGTGTTGGTTTATGCTACTAACTCCTTGGTCCAGAAGAAGAAGATCAAAAGAAGCTAAAGAAGGAGTAATAAGCACTTAGGAGTGAAGATCGATCACAAAGCAAAGCTTCTGCTGCCTTACCGCCCTTGCAGGTCCTTGCAGCCGCCCCTCCGGTGACTTGCCTTGACGAGACAAAGACCAGCTCCCCTGCGCCTCCCACTGCACCCTTCCTGCGCCTCGCCTTTGGAGCTGGAAGGTAAAGAGTCTGTGTCACCGCCCCTGCTTTGGCCTTAAGGCGCCCCTGCGCCTTGACGTCAGAAACGTCTGGAAGGCGAAAGGTCAGACTTTGAAGTGCATTAAAGATCCGCCCCAGCGGAGTTATGTAGCCGCCCCAGCGGTTCTGAAGAAGATCAACCGATTCTGCCTAAACCGCCCCTACGGTTCCTGAAGGCCGCCCCTGCGGTTTAACACCATAAGCTTTACTCCGGCTGTTTACACCACCTTTATGGCATTTAAGTTGGCTGTTTTAGGCCGGATATTTACTCCTAATTAAATGTCTTTTGTAGTATAAATAGTCCATGGCTGATTGCTAGAATGATCCATACTTTTCCCCACAAAATCCATTTTAGACTTGAGTTTTTCCATTGTAATGAGTTGCTAACTCCCTTGCTACATTGGGTTGGTTTGAAGCTGCTTTGTTACTTTGATTGTAAGTTCTTTTTAATATAAGTTTTTATTCAGTAATGTTTTGTGTTTCCTTGATCTCCATTGTTTAATTGCATGTTAACTATTACTTGAGATTGATCACCTTAGGTTCTAAAGTGCATGTAAACAACTAGGATTAACAGGTTCCGGGTTCGGGTCTTTAATCTAGTAGCAACTTTCAGTAATAATGGGTTATAATTACTTAAAGAAAAGGAAAACAAATATAAAGATAAGTTTAACGGTTTTAATCTTCTCTTTATATCCCTTAGTCTTTGTTTGAATGCTAACTTGTTATTTGTTCTTGCAGGTTTACGGAACTTTAATAAGTTAAGTTGTGTTGATGCCAGTTGGCTCAACACATATGTATGATTGAGACGGGAGATTACTTAAGAATTTATAAAAGGAATGCACCAAAGTAGCAATTGCATGCTTAGAATCAACCTAGTGTAGATTCATCCATTATTGTCTTACTTTTGTCGCATTAATCGTTTTCATAAGTTTTTGTTCATCAATTCAACCAACCCCCCCCCCTTGTGTCACTTGTCATTATAATCGATATTGCATCTAAAACACCTTAACTCTCTTGGGTTCGACCCTTACTTAATCACTATACTTGTTCTTAGTGCTAAGTCGGGATTTACTTTTGATTGGGTATAGAAGACCATAGAAATACCTTCGGTCACGCCACCTTCCACCCGCCCCTGCACCCACCTGCACCAGCTTTTCCTTGCTCTTGGTTCTGTACGTGTGTCTTGCTTCTAGGCTTGCCTATGGGTGGCATTGCCTCTTCCTTTCCTAGTGTGAGTGTGTAGTACCATGCTAGGTGTAGTTGGGTGTGTGTTAATGATTTTATGATCATGTATGCCTTGTATGGCTTTCGAAGATATATAGGTTGTGAGTTTTAGGTTGAGGATGATCATATCGATCCCTTGGGTCTAGGTGTGACCCCTTTGATTGATAGGAGATTGATACATTTCTATGCCTTGTTATTAGGCAGTGTCCCTCTCAGGATCAGAGGTTGATCGTGGTTGAGTTGTGTACGAGGTTGTGGTAAGTCCATAGGACTTACTTAGCTACCATCCTTATATTGGGTGTTTGCATGAGTGGTGTGTGTATTATATGCTTAATATGATAGCATGTGATGTCGATTATTACCGACCTATGTTTTATTGATAGCCCCGTATGCGTGACAATGATAACCCTTCCCTTCATCCTGTAAGGGCAGGGGGTTCTCTGTGTTCACGCCACCTGGTATAGAAGAAGGGTGCAATCCACTCCCATAGGGTACACGGGTTGTGTGACCGACACTACTTCCAGATGGACATCACGCCCAGAGGCGGGGATGTATCGGTCCTCGTGTCACATAGTTTCATATATCTATATACATATATATATAGGGTGTGGTTCCCATGAGAACACCCCTAATGTGAGAACATGAGAACAATCGTACACCGTTGGATGGTGAGTATTAAGGGTTGAGATTTAGAGTAAATATCATAATTAATAATAACTACGAATAATAATAATTAGGAATCCAACAATAACTACGAATAATACATTAAAGATATGGCACCTTCGTAACAAAACTAATATTAATTACGAACCTGTTCTCATGTTCTCACGTTAGGGGTGTTCTCATAGGATCTATACAATATATATATATATATATTTATATACATATATATATATATATATATATATATACGATTTGAGTGAATGACTATTATGTACAGATAATAGAATGGTAAATGTGTGATAGCATGCTAATGTGTTTACCTTTCATGATTGTGCTTATGCATTACCTTATATACGTATGGTTAGCTAATGGTTTCATACCATGTTGTAGATGCCTTGCAGGATAGGCAAGCTGTTGAGTAATGTGGCAGGGTGACACGCCGAGGACCCTTGTACATTAGGAGGTTATGGCTTTTGGGGTTGTTTATGCTTCCCTTCTGTTTGAGGATGATGTTTTGCATACTTCCTGTGTGAGGGTTATATTTGATACTCGGCTATGATCCTGTTTACCTTTTGGTTGTACAGTTTTATGTATTTGTTTTCTATCAGTCAGTGTCATGTTGTAAGGTCCAGTGAACTTGTTGTTAGGCTAGGGTCAGGATCCACTGTGAGATCCTAGCCCAATGTGACACTCCGAGTCCCGTGGATTCGGAGTGTTACACACACCTTGACCCAAGGGATCCATATGAATCATAAATATCGTATAAACCTCGAAAATCAACTAAACCTCAAGCCACATCAAGGCATACCTCAACATCATGATTTCATCATCAAACTCTCATACATATACCCTAGCATGCTTCTAAACCAAAGTCAAAGACAAGGAAAGGATGAGATCATACCAACACTTGGTATGTTCTGGAGGGAGGCGCACCCGCAGGAAGAAATAGGCGCAGGGGCGGTGACAAGCCGCAACAACGGAGAGAAGGTTCCGCAGGGGCAATGACACACTCAAGCCGTAGGGGCAGAAAATCCCATAGAGGGCAGCTCACAAGAGTTGTTCGATCGATTACTCACTCCAAACTCATCTCCACCTCAAGGAGCCAAACACAAACACTTCAGCCTTTACATACACATACACATCCTAAACGTCCATAAGCCATCACAAGATCAAATCTTGTGAAAATCACAAAGGAATGGGAAGAAAGGAAGAAAGAAGAAGAAGAAGAGAGGCTTACCCTCTTATTTTGTTGAACCAGAACAAGATCACCCAAGGCTCTAAGCCCTTCAACATACCACAACCACATCAGCAACCATCAACCTCATTATCATCAAAAGAATGCTTGCAAACTTGAAGGTTATCCAAGATCAACCAAGATGAAATCAAGGGAAAGAAGGAAGAAAAAAATGTGAAGGAGAAGAAGAAGAAGACTGAAGGAAAAGGAAACCCTCATGAGAAGAGAGAGGTAAGAAACATATAGGGTAAGAAAAGGAAAGAACAAAGTCAAAGAAAGCGGTTGACCACCGCCTATGCCACAACCGAGGCCTAGTAGTGCCGCACCTACAGTGGCCCGCGCCTGCGGGCAAGAATCGGCGCGGTCACGGGGGTCCTAGGAAAGAAGAGAATATTACATCAGATCCCCCTAAAAACAAGTTTCGTCTCAAAACATGAACAAACCAAAATCCTCTCAGACTCATATGCCGAGGTATTTACTCTCACTATCTCGGAGGTATAATATCTCCAAGACCTAACTCATCCCAAAGGCACGGAGGCAGAACATCTCTGGCAGTCTAAACCCATCACAAAGGCACGGAGGTAAAACATCTCCGGAAAACCATAATCTAAACAAATTCATGGAGGAATAACATCTCTAGCATCTATAACCTTAAACAAAGCATGGTGGAAGGACAACTCCAGCAACTATTAGCGCAACAATAGTGTGGAGGAAGAATTTCCAACACTAGAATCACTACAAGAGCATGGAGGAAGAACATCCCAGCTAACTCATAACTTGATGGTATGGAGGTAGAATGTCTCTAGTATAAAATCATCACTCAAAGGCATAGAGGTAGAACCTCTACAACCATATAAATCACGCTCGTATCACAATATCATGGAGGAAGAATCATCTCCCGCTATATCATAACTCATGCTAGCATACACGATTTACTAGGATCATACATCACAATCTAGATAAAAACAATATTATATAATCACATAATCACGTAACCACATCATCAATCCGCTCCACCAATCCGCTCCAGAATCTCAAATGGGCCGACATATCGGGGACTGAACTTCCCC